>JAWNNQ010001899.1:0-1279456 GCA_035044765.1 Leucophenga montana | reverse complement strand
TAAGTTGAAGAAGTTTTATTTAAATGAGTTTTCAAAAATCTCTAAATTGAGGTCATTTACATAGTGAAATTTATAAAATTGTTCCAAGTGTTGTAAAAGGAACGTCCTTTGTCAAATAAAAATTTGTGGTACCACAAAAAATGGCCACTAAACCTAACCGAAACTTAATAGTGTGATATTTTATGGGGCTTTGTTTTTATGGGATTACATTTTGGGTCGTACATAAATGTCACGAGTTGTATTCTAACGAGTTCCAATTATTAATTATGAGTAAAACAAAATTCTAAAAACGAAAAAATAATTTACTTTAGTACTTTGCACTATTGTAGCTTTAAAGTGTTGGGAAGCAATTAATAAAATAAAAATCTTTATTAAATCTTCTTAATGCTAAGTTCTCCGAAATTTGAATTATTCATTTTGGACACAAATTCGATAGTAATATCGATAGTTTTAAACAATTCTAACGAAACTATCGAGTGGTGCCAATATTGATAGTTTTGCAGCTCTAGAATAATAACAAAAGCTCGCCATCCCTCGTTTACACCGAACAGATGATTAAAAGCAAGACAAACAAAAATAATAGCAAAACGGAAGGAAAGAAAGAAAGAGACGCCGACCGGCGTTTTTACAGCTGTGCAGCATTCACTACAGTTATTCGATTATAATTTGAACTAAACTAATTTTTCATTTGCATCCTTACACAGATCCTTACCATTGCGATGGGCAAAAATACAAAGAATGCTTTGCGCCGCAACAAGAAATCGCGTTACACAGAAACTAGTTCGAAAAGCTTCAGTTCCGACACAGATACCGATTCATCTAGCTCAGATTCAAGTTCGGACAGTAAAGATCAACGCAAAAAGAAATCCTCGCATCAGAAACGCGTTATTATAGAGAGATTAGAAGCGAAGCGTAGTATTTTGAAACGCAAATTAAAAGCAGCTAAACTGAAGAAACGTGCAGCGGCAGCAGCTGCAGCGCTAAGAGGGGATGGCATCAGTAGTTTATCACCGGCCACGCAGGCCAAACTAAAGAAACTAGTCGAACGGAAAAAATTACGTGCCGCCAGCAAGGAACGAAGCAAACGTGAACGTGATAAGCTGCATGCATTGCAATGGGAACATGATCATTCTGGTTCAAGTAGCAGTCGATCGCCGACTACAACTACAAAGCTACGACTTCAACAGGAGATTAAGCGGCAAAAAAGCCAAAGTAGTATGGACTCATTGTCCTCCACGTCACGTATGCATCATCAGTTGATATCTGTCGAAAATATTGTACGGACACGTACACGTGATCGTACAGCATCGTTGGAACGCATTATAGTGCGCATGGAGCGACAACGACACGAACCAAAGTTTGAGCGTCGTGAGATGCTATCATTGCGTGATCGAGAGCAACGTGAACGTGAGCACGCGGAACGTGATATGAAACGTGCCGAGGAGTTGGCCAAATGTCAGAAGCGTCGACGTGAACATTTGTCACGCCACAAATTGTGTAGCGAAGAAAACGAAAGACGATATGGTGGAGTTAGTGGTAATAACGGAAGTGAGCGTATGCGTCAGCCATCGAATCGTGAAATAGATATGCCGCGAGAACAATATGGCAGTCGGGAACACTCGCTGGAATCGGTTAAACGTTCAAGGCACATGAATAAGCGCAATAGGGAACTGTATAAGCAGGAGCCGGGGCGACATGGTGTGAAGAATGATGTGCGTAGCTACGGTGGCAACGGAGGTAATGATGGTAGCGGACCACGACGACGGCGTGAAGGAAGTCTCATGGGAGAATCACCTTATTCGTCACGTATACGTGAACTGCGAGATATGTACTCAGAAAACGAACAAGAGCGGTTAGTTACAATGAAATACGGGTACATTAGGGTGGATATTTTTTTTTTTTTTTATACCATTCACACATAGTGTGAAATGGTATTATCAGTTTGTCTGAAAGTTTGTAACGCATTAAAGGAGGCATCGTAGACCCCATAAAGTATTGATATTCTCGATCAGCTCGACGAGGCGAGTCGATCTAGCCACGTCCATCTGTCTGTATGTTGTTGCGCATTTTTTGGGAACCAATTTTTATGCTATCCAGTTGAAATTTTGCACATACGCTTCTATTTATTGCAGTTCAACAAAGTATCAAGATTGACCTGCCACGCCCACTTTTTAAGGTAGCCCCCATACAAACCAACCGCCCGCTTTTTACTTTTTGTATGCCGTCTATTAGAAGCTACCAGATCAATTATTAAATTGATATTGACTACAATAAAAAAGATTTTCATACAAAAAGACAAAAGTGGGCGGTGGGTTTGTTTGGGGTCTACCCGAAAAAGTGCACCTGGTGGGTGGTCAATCTTAATACTCTATTAAACTGCAATAAAAAGGAGTGTATGCCAATTTTCAACTGGCTAGATCGACTCGTCGAGCTGATCAAGAATATATATATATATATATATATATATATATATATATATATATATATATATATATATATATATATATAGGGGTCTACGATACCACCTTTAATGCGTTAGAAACTTTCAGACAAACTGATAATACCATTTCACACTATTACGGGATAGATTACTTTCCTTAAATGGGATAGGAGCGATTCCACGTCAAGTGATCGCAACAATTTGTATTGTTGTGAGCAAATTCCATGAAATTGATAGTTTAGGTTCCTTTAAGGGTTAAGAAAAGAAGTCCTAAAAATTTTTGAAAAATTCGAAAAAGTTTCCAAAATATTCAAATTTTAATTTTTAAGCATTTTTTTTTTTTTTTTTTTTTTTGATTTACCATAACTATTTACCCCAATGACTTAAAATTTTTTTGTTCCCATACAAATTAACTCCCCCCTGATGTATATATTCCAAAATTAATTAAATTGTTCTTATATTTTATAGTATCCCCAAACGTAGTTGTAACGAATCACGTTATTCGTCACGAGAGCGTGAGAATTGGAGGGAAACACGTGAAATACGCAAAGGTAAAATGCATGATAGACGTGATTTTCGAGATCCGAGTGCGACGCACTACCCGGATGAATGGAAGCGTGTACTACCAGAACATAAACGCGAACGCAATGCTATATCGCGTGCTGAGTGGAAGACTGATTGGAAACGCAATGATCGGAATGAAAGTAATCGTGCCAGTGGTACGGATACACTCGTTCGTGCATATGATTTTGTTGGCGGTTCGAAGCGTAATCAAGCTAAACAGCAACAGTGCAATACAAAGCAACAGACACAACAGCGTGCCAGTTCCGAATCCAACTGGGACACCGATGAACAGGACACTACAATATGCTCAAAGACTGAATCCAACTGGGACACCGATGAACAGGACACTACAATAAGCTCAAAGAACGTACATTCAGGCGAAAACCCAAAACGCTCCTGGCAAAATACTGATTGGCGCAACAGAGAGGAAAGTTATGGTGCTGTTGGCGGCAAAATCGCTGTTGGTGTGGGTGCTGTACGAGGCGGTAGCAATGTGCAACCGCGCAGAGAAAGTTATAAAAGAGGTTTTCAACGTGACGGCGTTTATAACATGGATGAGCGCAATGCATCGACTTATCAACGAGATCCACAAACGTTGATGACATTGCCGAAACAACTGCCGAGTGGACGAAGCATGCGTGGTTTTCCGCATAAACGTTTGGCCTACACAAATCAAGACTTTGGAAATAAAATTCAGCAACAATATTCTCAACAACTGGATGGTATAGTCACAAAATCAATAGGAACATCATCACTGTCCCCGTCATCCTCAACAGCGGTACAGCCTAGCGCAGTCGTTGTAGCGACACAGAGCAATGCTAAGAGTATAAATAATCCTGCCGAAAATACCAGTGCTGCTAATATCGTAATGAATGATATTAAATCAGATAAACTTGTTGCTGATAATAAAAGCGACGACGAGCTAAGCGAAATTAGCGAAAGTGATGATGACATACTCAATAAAATAGATAAAATCATAAAGCCAAATTTCGATGAACTGACTGCCATTGGTATGGTGGTAAATATTTTGGACTTGCAAACGGAATCGGTGTGCAGCGAAGAAAGCAAACCGGCAACGACGGTTGACAACAAGACTGAAGCTGATATTGAAGTGCTGGATTTCAAAGAGATTTCCTCTGGTGAATTTCCTCTGGTGGAACTAAATGCGCGGCATAAAGGTAAAATATAATGGTTAAAATTATTGCAGTCATTCTTCTATACAATAAATTACACTTTTTTTTCTTTTTATTTTAAACAGGCATTGACGTTGCACTTGATATCGACTGGCAGGACTTGATTGCAGAGACTCGCGTACAAGCGGTCAATTATGCCTCTGGTAAAGCTATTGAAACATGCAAAAAACGTTGGCAAGCACATCGCATACTACTCGTCGTTGGCGTCTCGTTGCGCATGGCTGGAGACTATTATGCTAAACAACTGTTGCATGATGCATTCCAGCAATTGCAAAAGGAACGCGATGATGCACTCATCAAGAATCATTTCAAACGTGAACAGACGAGCTGTGATGATGGAAATGTCAATAACAACGCAACTACATGGAAACAACCACAAACACTTCTTGATGATTATAATTTTGTTAGCTCCACTGCATTGGAACCACTGGCTTACATACAAGTAGCTGTACGTTGTGCAGCAAACGAAAGGAACAAACTTGTCGCAAACGTTTGCGGTCCAAATAGTCGTGCTCTCAGCGCTCGTCAGGATTTGAAACTGAGGCGCCAATTGTGCTCATTGCCGCCGCGTGAGTGTGAAATACCCAGCGCGTTGCCCGCCGTCAGCGCTAAGTTGAAAACCATGGCGTTGTATATGTTTCAACGGCAGACATTCGATATTAAATGAAATAAGATAAATTATTGAATTCAAAAACGATGCTGTTATATAGATTGTGTGATAATACATAGAGCTACTTAGTGTTATTTTTACGACCGAACAAGTAGTCATTTACATGCTTAGAATTAATCAATGTGACAAAGTTGCTGCAAATTAAAATTGTACTTGTCCAATCTATGTACGAGTATGTGTACCTATACAAAGAAGTAATATTAATGTGTCTGTCTGTAATTTCCAAATAAACGTTTTTTCTCAAGATCTCATACACGGAATTTTTAACTCATTAAATAACTCAATAACTCATTTTTAACTCAAAAATATATCGGAAACCCCATAAAGTATGTATATGTATGCATGATCAACTTGACGAGTTGAATTGAATCGAGCTAGCCACGTCCGTCTGCCTGTGCCCTGGCTTTGTGTATCAAAACTAGCACCTACATTATTAAGATATCGATTGAATGTTTTGTACGTAAAATGCTTAAACAATCGTCACTCACACAATAAATCAAACATGCTTTACATGAAGTACAAAGGCACTAAACCTTGATAAAGCTCCGCGAGCAGGAAAGAGTTGGAATAATCGCTGATTTAGTTTGCATGCGCTTCGCTATTATTATGGTGGCTGTCTCTCTGTTTGTTGTTGTAGTTATGAAGGAGTGTTATATAGAAAACTTATCAATTTTTTTAAATTATGGCATCAGATTCAAATTTTGAACTTATTTTCGTGTAGAAAACCTCAAGTGAACATTTCAAAAGCGAATTTTAGCAACTTCGATCTTTTGTAGACTTTCAAAATAAAGCTTGAAGAATATTGAGTTTACAAGCATACATTTTAAAATGGAAGCTGCATTAGTTTAGGAGAGATAGAGAGCACTTAATGTACAAATTCATGCTCTGCTCTCCGCTAATTCAAACTTCGAATCTGATTCCATAAAATATTGATAAGTTTCCTTCGTAACTATTTTATTATAGATTGGTTAATTCACTTTAAAAAAAAAAATCTTCACCATGTTTGTCAATTCTCTAAAAGTCCATAACTTGTCAACTAAGCTTCATACAAGTAAAAAAAAAAATGGTATTTACTCAATTTGCACTTACCCCGAACATGAATTAGTTTCGATTAGTCACCTTTTTTCCTTGTCCTTTTAACATGAAGTGTCCCAGGTTTTTGTGTAAGTCTAATTTTCAATGCTTTTCTTTAATAAATTACAGCAAGTATACGATGACTGCTATTTATATTTCGGAATTCTGTTTTTCAAAATATTCTCCATTAGTAGAGGTTTCCTACAAACCACGAAGCCGCATCGCATGTGCATCCTCGCATGGCAACTATAATAGATGTCACAGGATGCCTGTTTTGAGCAGCCTTGTCCTATCCATCCCAATTGCTGTAGCAGCCCTATGGAGGAACAGGACATTCCAGTTGCATATCCGCAAATCATTGTCTTTAAATCGTTTGCGGGGGCCTTCATCAATGGGGAGTTGTATCCGAGGCTTCCTCTGTGTCTTCACTGGTAAATATTGTTTTACGGTGGTGGAAATCGAACTCAGTGCACCAAACCCTTAATTAAGGAGAGTGGTTGCTTTTTACAATTTGCTCACCATGGAAGACGTGTCCTAACGAACATTTAATAGCTGCTTGGACCGTTTGCAAAATAATTGTAATTTGGCCGTTTGCAAGAGAATGGCCAAATAACTTTCCACTTCGCCAAATGACCCCATCCCACTTCTTGCACTAACAGTTCACGTTTCTCATTAGTGTTTTGTAGCGCAACAATTGATTTTGGACGACCTTCGAAATTCGTCTTGGGCCGAAGCAAGTCCGTGATTAAACTCCTAGTAACACCGATGTACACTGATCTTGATATTGCATCATAATTGCTGTCTGATTCGCCGTGCCAACACCAGGGTTGCAGAATCCCAAAATATAAATACAGGGTGTCCCAACAAGAGTGCACGATATTTTTTGAGTGAGTGGTCATATTTTTATTGCATTGTAAACTAGACATGTTCCGATTATGTATGAAATAAAATATCCGGCAAAGAGTCCGTCCCCACAGCCTTGAACACAGACTATCGCTCTTTTTATGAAACTTTGACAAAGATGTGGCTCTATCTCACCAATGACGCATTGGAGCTTGGCCTTTAGCTCAGGAATTAATTGTGGTTTATTCACATACACCTGAGATTTCTCAAAACCCCAAAGTAAGAAATCGCATGGCATTAAATCATGATCTTGATGGCCAGTGCACAGCTGAATTTCGGCAGATGATTCCGTCTGGAAATCATTGCTCCAATAAATCGATTGTTGCATGAGTGGCACCGGCCAGCTGAAACCACATATTATATAGATCCGTACTGTCTAGAACTCCGTTATCATGTTACTGTATTGAATGCCATTCACAATCACTGCATATCCGGCCTCATTTTCAAAGAAGTTAGGCCCAACCACGGCGCTTGACCAAAATTCGCACCAGATAGTTGTTCGTTGTGGATGCATTTAAACAGGGGCGAATAAAGCACGCTCTCTGGGGGGGGGGGGGGAACTCTACTACTGTTGGGGAGGGGATTGTGAGCTACCTCTACCAAAACAAAAACAAAAAACATTTTATGAATATAAAGCAAAATAAAAATGGTTTTGCACTGAACAAAAATTTTGTTGGCGGAACAATACAGCGGTCAATCCATTCCCCCCCCCCCCCTCTCCCCGGATTCACCAATGATTTATTTCTAATGGATAACGTGCGAATTTTCTGATCCCCAAGTTCGACAATTTTGTTTGTTAACGAACCCATTCAAATGAAAATGCGAATCATCGGTGAAGATGATTTGTTTCGAAAAATCGGTATTCACTTAATTTTGCACCATCAACTACCATCCATTATTAAAAATCGGAACAATCTTTGTTACCAGCTGTTTTTTTTCAGAGTTGCTACGTGCAACTCTGAAAAAATCAAAAGGTGCCAAATTTGATTCGTGCACTCTTGTTGGGACACCCTGTAATAGGCCTCATATTTTTCAGGCATCGATAGTACATCAGTCTAAAGTATTTGTCAGAGGTATAGAAATTTAAACCACTTTTGAAGGTTGCGGATGAGATAGATGCTTAAAGAATTTTTGTTGAGTATGAAATACTTAGAAATAATTATATTAATAAAGAAAATGGCGAATGAGTGGGTTTTGAACACAAGTCAGCTGTATCACTTTGTGATCCTTTACTACAACTTTTTCAACTATCTTTTTTAGAATGTACAGTACCTAAATTTGGAAGGAATCTTTTATAATTCCTCTCCATAAAAAAGTCTGTAAATCGGATATATCTAATTATAGAGGTATTGCAAAGTTATGCGCAATTCCTAAACTTTATGAAAAGGTAATTACCGTTCAACTACAATTTTACTGTAAGCCTCTTTTTTCTTTCGCACATCATGGCTTTCTTAGAAATAGTTCACCTTCTACTAATCTATTGGAACTTACGACATTGGTTAACCAAGGCTTTATTAATGATTTACGGAGGGACGTTATTTACACCGATTGTAGTAAGGCGTTTGATTGTGTTAATCAACGGATTTTGGTTTACAAACTTGAATGTGCAGGTTTTCCTCCAGCTATAGTCAAATGGATCTCATCGTATCTGGATTCCCGTTCACAATGTGTAGTATTTGATAACACCCTATTTCACAGAATTTATGTCTTTTCAGGTGTACATCAGGGTAGTCACCTTGGAGCCCTTCTATTTGTACTGTTCATTAAAGATTTGCCTGATTCCATATCTTACTGCCATACACTGATGTGCGCAGCTGATGTTATGTTACGTTTGAGTTACAATGGTGCTGAGGGCCATGATTTGATACAATCTGATTTAAATGTGCTTCATAACTGGTGTCGTTGTAATGGCCAAGTGCTAAATTGCAATAGATGCAAAGTAATGACTTTTTCTCGTAGCATACCTATTTTATCTGTATTCCTTATCGAAAGCTCTGCGCTGGTGCGTGTATTTTCAATTAATGACCTTGGCGTTCCTTTTGACCCAAAACTTTTGTGCTCTACTAGAGATACACGTAGAAATATTATTTGTAATAAGGCAATGGGTTTGCTTGGCTTTATCAAACGATGGTCGAAGGAATTTAAGGATTCATACGTTACGAAACTTTTATTGACTGCATTGGTCCGCCCAATATGCTTGTTGTATTTGGAATCCGCAATACACAGTTTCAAAGGTACAGTTCTAATCTGTGCAAAAGCAGTTTCTTCTTTTTGCTTTGCGTAATTTGGGATGGAATCCTAGTATAAATGTACCGCCTTATACATATCGATTAAACTTAATCAATCTGTCTACACTAGATAAAAGTAGAAATATACTTGGTGCTTTATTCATTCAGAAACTTAACGCCGGTGAAATTTATCTGGATCAAGTCAATACAACCTATATACCAATATACTCGATAGAAACTGATACTTATAGAATAAGCATGTTGAAAGTTGTTGAAACTTTGATCATGCTGTGCAAGAAAAGCACATACAACATACAATAGGAAAACCGATAATTGAAATTTTGAAAATATATGTGGTTTCTAAATATACAAAAAAAGTCATTAAAAGATAAGATCGATAATCTTAAACGAGGTTTTTAAATACGAAGCAAACATTTTAGAAAGTTCGGGAATTGCATACAATAGAACTTTTTATAATAAAATCACTCTAAGTGACTAAGCGCAGACACAAACCTGCGATAATTGTAAATTATCACCAAACGGCGCTACCTGCTGATGCATGCAGAACAAAACTGAACGATAAGTTTAGTAATTGCATATGGATGTGACATTTCCTTCATGCTGATTCACTAAATATCAACATGCCCACCTCAAACATGATGTTGCAATTTGCACATGAATTAATGACGTGACTTTGTGTTACACGCTTCCTAGATAAAAAATACATTATCAAAATAAATATAGATGAAGCAACAACATTTTTACGTCATATGCTTTACAGTGCTTGGAACATTTTGTATTCGCGTGTAAACGTTTAGACAATATCTTATCGGAGCTGGGGATAGTCACGAAATAGTTCATTCACAAACAGAAGATGAACAATTGTAAACAATATCAATAATGAAAACATTTTGTTGTGAAATTTATAATTGGAAATGTCACACCAGTCACCTCAGCTCTTTTGACATTGACCGGCAATTAAAGTTTGAAATCATGGAGAAAACAACAAGCAAAAACAAATGATAAAATGTAAAATAATTCATAAACTAAAACTATAGAAAACTATGCGGCTGCAGCTTTGTAGTCAACAACAATTGTGCCATATGCAATTGTTGATATTTGAAAGGGGCGTGTAGGCGTACATTTCATTTAAGTACATACACACGTATCTATCTATCTACGTTGCCATATTATGATCTCATAGTTTTCACGACCTTGCAGCAACAAATTTCACATGAAAATGTAAAATAGAAAAGTGCGACGTAAATTGGTCCAAAGCCAAAACTCTTTGTGTTGGAAAGAGACAAGGCGTACTATGATTGTGGTAGTGTACAGCAGGCACAAAAAGGGGTTGGAAGCTGCATGATGAAATTGTTTAGATTTTCCGCTTGCATCAGTTCTCGAAATGTCTAGAACGAAGTTTAGTTGTATGTAAAGAGACTAGAGTATCTTAAGCTTTTATAGTTTTCATACATTGCACTATGAGTAATTTAGCAAATTTGTTTTCTTTTTATTTAGATATTTTAAAATAGCAATTAGCAGTTTAATACTGTTTAAAGTATCGCGGTGCATTATGACTATTGTATGTGCTTCAAATATCAGATTCAAGGAGCGCATCAACGAGAATCAAAAGTTTATGCCTTAAATAAAAATAAAGTGTTTAGCGGACTCAACTCAACTAAAGTAGACTATGCGAAACCAAAAACATCTACATACATCAACAACATAACATTTCGTTTCAAACACTACCTAGCTTATTAGTTTGAATAGTGGTGCTGAATATTAAAGTTAACCCCAATGAACATACAAGAAATCAAGACAATGTTGATAACTTTCTATGATTCCACAAGAAATTTGTTCCAGAAGGTCAAACACTCAATGGAGAATATTATTTACAAGTTTTACATCGTTTGTGGTCTAGAGTTCAACGTGTTAGGATTGAACATTCCAAAGGAATGCAGCTGTTTGTATTGCATGATAATACACCACCTCACAAGTCCAAAAAACTCAATGAAGAATTTTTTATGAAAAAAAAAAAACAGATTTGTCTCATCGATCCTCCTTCGTATTCGCTTGATTATTTTCTCTTCCCAAGAATGAAAACTGCAATGAAAGTAGTATTTTACGTTGACATTCCAGTCATACAAGCAGCCGTGACAAAGGTGCTAAAGAACATGCCAAAAAGCGAGTTTAAAAAGTCTATGTACAAATTGGTTCAGCGTTCCAAACGTTGTACTGAGTTAAATGGATCGTATTTTGAATAAATATTAGCTATGAAACATAATATCATGCTTGTTTTATTTTATAACTAAAAAGTTCGGTTATTTTTATTATTTTATTTTTAGATCAACCGTGTATGTACCAAATCTGATTCATCTTATATTTTAGCGGTGTTCCACTTTGTGGACCAGTGGAACTTATTTCTTCCTTCTACAAATCTCGAAATTTCATCTCCCTGTTTAATATAGTTACTAAGATAAAACGAATTTGGTATCTCCTTTATATGGGATCGTGGCACCACCTTTTTTTCCAGTGTATCTTACATATACCGTTGCGCTTTACATACACGTATGTACTAAATTTCATCCAGTTGCGTTCAATAGTTTGTGAGATATAAAATATATAAACATTTTTCTCTCATCATCTGCATCAAATAGTTGCTGAGATATAACAAATTTGGTTTGTCTCTTATATAGGAAGCGAGGTACAGCCTAATACTCCTATACCTAAACCTTCGTCGGGAACCTTCCTGTCTACTTGTGGAAACAAATGAAAATCGCAGCAGTAGTTTTTGAGATTGGAGGTAACATACAGACAGGCAAAGCCGGCGACTTCAATTTATATATGTATAGATTAGATTATTATTTTTATTAATGCAACTAATCTCAGCCCATTTATCAAGATTATTAAACACTAACAAAAAAATTGTTCAGTGTTTTATTCGAACAAGCAATTTGTTCAGCTTTCAAAATACAAATAGTCATAGCAAATGTCATTTATTTTAATCAGATCAAGATTTAGAAACAATGTACGAGGCATATCCAGAAATTAGGTGTACTGAATTTTTGTAGGTTTTAAAATTTTTTATTTAAACAAAAAAATTACATGATACTTTAGTACATAATGTAAGCTATTTTTCGTCATAGTCACCATTCGTCTCTATGCAGGTGGTGCAGCGGGGTATTGATTTTTTGATGCCATCCTCGAAATAGTTTACCGCCAACCATTTGAGATCCACGTCGCGGACAGTTTCCGATATCCGAGGGTTTCTGTGATTGTTTCGTGTAGTAGAGATTTTTAGATTTGCGGAAACATCGCAGAAAGTTCATACACAGTCAATCTGTAATCGTCACGGAGCGCATTTTCGATTTTTTCCACAATATCGTCAGTCACAATTGAAGTTCTTCCGCTCCACTGATCATCATGCACAGACGTATGACCGTTTTTAAACTCTCGAAACCACTTGTACACACACTCGTACGATTCATAGCTTTATCACCAAATGCAGTTTTCACTTAATTATAAATCTCAAACGGAGGTTTTCCCTTCCAAACGAGATAACGGATGACGCCGCGTATTTCGCACTTGGCGGAAGACTGGATTGACATTGTTCACGGAACGTGTTGTCGCGTCGACAGTTTTCAACGTACTGAACTCGAACCGGTCTCGTTGCAAAGGAGAGAAGTGCCGTGTTGACAAAAACATGACGAAAATAAAATCCCTCCGGCCGTGAGAGCCTCAGTACACTTACTTTCTGTATATGCCTCGTATGTACAAATATCGCTAATTCAATGAATTTCTCAAATAATAAATCTTAAACCTATTATTAATATTACTTTTTTTATTGACACAATATAAATATCATATCAACTAAATGAAGCACTACCCAGGCGTTCGGTTGTACTAGTGCGGTACTACACCGGCCACGAGAGGCGGGTACTAGTCGCTTGCCTATACATCGGTAACGCTTTTGACTGTCGAATTTAACAAAGCGATGTCATTGTTAGTGACCGAGCGATACGAGTTTGCAGTTTCTTTTCCCGGACACGCACCAACCTTCACTAGGAAAAAATGACTACCGAAAGGACGATTCCATTGAGAGTGGCGAGTGGCAAGTCTCTTGGGACTGGTGCTTGGCTAGTCTTTTCGGAGTGGTGAGCTGCTAGCTCACGTCTACTAAATGACTAGCTTAATTTATTTGCTTTATTTTGAAGCTGTCACCCTGCTTCACTACCGTTGGCTGGTGAAGTCTAGTCTAGTCTAGTCTTTTAGAACTGGTGCATGGCTAGGAAAGTGGGCTGCAACGTTGCACCGCTCGGTCTCTTCAAATGACATCATCGTGTTAAATTCGACAGTCAAATGAGTTGCCGGTGGATAGGCAGGGGACATGTATCCGGCCAATCTATAGTGTAACAGCTGAGACATTCGGATCGTACGTAAACATAAGGGAATGGATTTGTAAGAAATCAATTTAGGATATCTCTAAATTTCAGCTGAAAAAAGTTTAAAATAAAAAAGTTTACATGGGTATCGATTTTTTAGAATCGCGCATTCGAGACAGTCCAGTTTTTAATGCCGATGGTTTACATGCAAAAGTCGTTTGAGTGGATCTAAATTGTGTTATGATGCCCACAAACTTTTAGTACTCAGTTCAGATTTAGATAAAAACAAGTTAGTGCTAATGTTCTAATAAGTATTTTTGATTAGTAAAGTGAGTTTTGAAGCAACACTACCCAATAGTTACATTGGAGAGTCGTACAGCAGAGTAAAAATACAAATAAATTATGATAAAACGTTAACTTCCGTGGAGCTGAAACTTTAATACTCTTCACAATTGCTCTTTTTTCTCGGTAACGCTGGTGTTTACTTAATTTCTTCACTTTTTTGAGCGAATACGTAGATTTAACATTTAATCAATCGATTTCAATATATTATTTTATAAATAAATGCTTTAATTCAAACATGTTCGATACAACAAAATAAATACAAAGTGTTATTGGGAGCTATAACAACTAGCTTATGGTTATAAAAAGTTTTCATACCAACTTTCAAACCAATATTTCCCAAATTGACGCAATTTTTAGATCGATTGTTGTATACAACACGAATATATATATATATATGTACTTTATGGGATGTCCGATGCTTGCTTTAATGCTACACAGTCTGTGTTAAAAGTTAATTGATGGGTGATTCACATGTTCCATTACTTTCCATACTGCAAATACCTTTTTTTATGTTAAAACAATGAAATGGTGCGATGTACTTTTTTAAACATAGTACTATGAATAGAAACGTTCGTAACACCCAGTTAGAAGCAGCAGATAACTCATATGCGATAGTATCTATTTATGTATATATTTTTATAATGAACTCAACCAGACGATTGGATCTAGCCATATCCATCCTAAGTATTAATGAAGAAACTAAAAACCAGTATGGTGTTGGCATTCGATCAAAGACCCACTTTTAAGGTTAGGATCATAAAAACCCACCATCGATTTTTAGGATTTTGAATAATTCCATTTCTTAATAGGTTTTGAGTTATAAATCGACTAACTTTATGTAATCGGAGCTCTTTGATCTCCCAAAATTTTTTTCCACAAACAAATTAAACAAATCGACGACATGACGAAAGTTTTCAAAAGAGATCTGAGCTCAGTAGAGAAAAATGGTGTAATTTTTTCTTTTAAATATTGTCATAGGTTCAATAAAAGGCGTTTTTTTTTTCTATCGTTTAAAGTGTAATTTTCGAGTTGGAAGTGGGGAGTTTTTCAAAGTACGCTTAAAATTTAACTGTCTGTTATTCTGCCGGTTAATAGAATATATTTTGTGTCAAGTTGTATAATAACTGATAGTTAAATTTTTATCGGACAATGACAAACTCAATCTTAATGATTTATGTATAGATTGTCCTTCAGACTTATAGAATCAAAGTTCGTTAGCTGGATAGACATTTTTTCTAGATAATTCGTTATGCTTGAAATACGCTTACCTCTGCATGTAAATTGAGTATCTTGAATAGATGGTATGGATGGATATTCTTAATTTCTACAACAGATTATTGCTCTCGAACAAGTCAGAAAAGTTTTGTCACATTTACTTTAGATTAGTTTAAATAAAGCCGATTAAATATATTATTAGTTTAAATTTTAAAAAATTTCTAGCAGTCAACATAACCTCAACCAAATTCAACATAACCTCTTCAAGTAACAGAAAAAAAAAAAAAAAAACGGCGACGGCGCATATAAAAATTTGCAGTAATTATGCTGGAAAATACAAGCGAATAAATGTGAATGAACTCGGTTTTCCTTTTTTTTTTTTTATTCATACAAATGAAAGGACATACACAAACTGCATAAAAAGAGAGAGATAGAGAGAGAGAGAGAAAAAAGTATAGGGAGAAAGAGCGCGCACGTTCACGCGCCTATGCATATGCAATGCAAAATGTGAATATCCTTTTAAAAACGCTTAAAAAAAAAAAAAAAAAAACAAATAATTCAAATGTAGACAAAATGCAACCCTTTGCTGCAGGCGCGCTATTTCACTCTAACTCTTTCTCTCTCTCTCTCTCTCTCTTTCACTTGTTATCACTGGCGACGCTTTACAACTCCTATATTTTGCGCCTACTATTCTACTACTACTACTACTAAATGTGCGCTAGTACAACTGCTGCTTTGCTAATACTACTACTACTACGCAGTTGCAGTGTTGCAGTCTTGCATACGCATAAACACAACTACGTGCGTGCAAGCGAGACAACTAGTGTGTGCATGTGTTGTGTTTGCTTGTAAAAACTATTTTGAAAACTTACCGCAAACATTTTGACTGCCGCAATTTAATCCATTTAATCCAAATTATAATTTTTAGTTTTTCTCGTTGAATCTTTCTGTTTTCTGTTTTTCGTTTTTTTTTTTTTTTTCTTTAAATGCTGTTGAAACTTTTCACCTTTATTTGCACTTCACTTATTATCAATACAAAGTCATGGAAACCAACTGAACTTATCGCACGCGATTACTAAATAAATAATTGTAAAATGTTACAAGTTTTTTTTGCTAATGTTTGTTGTTGTTGTTTGTAGACGATCCGCAATAATTAGTAGACGAACTTTATGGTTTGAGTATTCAAATGTGAATGCAAGCGCGCCATGCCCTACACTATGCCTATATGTATCTCATTATACTCGTATGTTATGTGTACTATTATGCGGCGTAGTTGTGTACCATGTGTTTGTGTGTTTGTGTGTGTGTGTGAGCGAGATGCGTGTTGCTTGTGAGGGGTTGATAGTTTTTGTTGTCATTCGGTTTTGTTTTTGTTATTTTTAATTTATTTGCAATGAATTTTTGTGAAATGAATGAAAATAAAAAAAAAACATAAAAAATTCATTGCGCAGCAGAATGGAACGCGTTAGTTGGAAAGGAGGTCGGGGAGGGTGTGCTCATGTTCATAGAGCGTGCATAAAAGATTGAATTTCGTTAGGTTTTGCAAGGGGTGGAGGGATGGGTTGTTTGGTTGTTTGGCTGGTGTTGAAAGCGATGCATAGATATGTGTATGTATGCATGTATGTATGTACAAATGTAGGATTAGTAAATGTTAAGAATTTATACATATGTATATACATACATTTATAAATATATATTTCATCTGTTGTAAGCGATTCACACTTCAAGCTCGCATAATTTTCCTATTTTGTTGTTGGTAATGCGACAAGTTATAACTGCTCGTACCTAAGTTCCGGATTGACGGATTCTGCGTTCGAATAAGTTCCATAAATGCTCTATCAGAATCAGGTTCGGTCAATCGAGAAATGTCCTCAACTGATATTTTATACTATTATAAAGCAGCCAGAGCTACACTTTATGCGCACTGTGCTTGGGGTCGTTGTTTTGCTGAAGCTAAAACTCTTCTTGCAGCTCCAACTTATGGGAACTGTGCAGCAAATTATCCGTCAAAACTTAGATACGAGGGCTGCTATTTATATTTCGGGAACTGGCAACACGAATGTCGATAGCTAAAATCTGGCAACACCATAATAAAGTTTGACATTTTTTGGCATAAATGTACTCACAAAGTTTTGATGTACAATTGCTATTTGTTTTGTTTACAGTGAGTTAAGAAAAGCAATTTGGCCAAAAAATGAAAATTTCAAGAGAAGTTTTGCGTTGGATTATTTTTCACAACTTACGACGTAGATTATCTCAACAAGAATGTGTCAATGAACTCAGTTCAGTTCAGGCGATAAAGCACCATCAAAAACCACAGTATATCGCTGGTAGTATAGTGAATTCAATCGTGGTCGTAGTTCGGTCGCCGACGAATTCCGTGAAGGTCGTCCAAAATCGGTTGTTGTGCCCAAAAACATCGAAGCAGTGCGTGAACTGAACATGCAAGATCGTCATGTGACATATCGTGAGATAGCGGCATCCTTGCACATTAGTTCCACTTCAATACATTCGATTTTGCATGAATACTTAGCTGTAAAAAAAAAATTTGCTCTTGTTGGATACCCCATAATTTGACAATCGCTCAAAAGAAGGCTCGCTTCGATTGGTGTAAGGAAATGATTAAAAAGTTCGACCGTGATGCTTCAAAAGACGTGTATAAAATCGTGACAGGTCACGAATCATGGATATATGCGTATGAGCCGGAAACAAAACAGCAATCGTCGACCGTGTGGGTATTCCAAAAAGAGCCAAATCCAACAAAAGTTTTTCGATTTGGAAGAAGTACAGCGAAGCAAATGAACGCCTGTTTCTTCGGCCGAATGGGTCATGTTCTGTCACTGTTACAATTGAGCAACGTAGGACGGTCAATTCTGAGTGGTACACGACCATTTGTTTGCCTGAAGTCTTCGGAGAAATTCGTAAAACCAATCGCCAAAGACGAATCATTCTACATCATGACAATGCAAGCTCTCACACATCTCGTCAAACAAATGCATTTTTGAGCAGTCAAAACATCGAATTAATGACTCATTCTCCGTACAGTCCTGATTTGGCACCCAATGACTTCTTCTTCTTCCCGAGTATCAAAGGTAAACTGCGTGGTCAACGATTTACGAGCGCCGAAGAAGCAGTTGAAGCGTTCAAAAATCCATCTGTCTCAAGAGGAATGGAAAAACTGCTATGACAAATGGTTTGAACTAATGCAAAAGTGTATTGAGCATCAAGGGGAATATTTTGAAAAACAATAAAGCCATTTTCATTTAAAAATGTTTTTTATTATTTTTGCTATTCTCGAAATATAAATAGTACCTCTCGTACCGAAGTTATGATTAATTTGGTGAATACATCAAAATTAAAATTTTACTCTGATTTATATTTTGCCCTTATTTATAGCTATTATGCTATTATGTGTTTAATACAATCAACTCACAATGTAATTGGATGGTGGATTTTTTCACGAACTAAATATAATTTCCATCATATCTGACGAAAGATTTAATTTTTCATTTGTATTGTTGGGCTTGATTGTAATATGTGGCTGAAGACAACGATTTCTCTTGCTTTTACACTAACAAAATAAATAACATAACTAAATTTGTTACATATAAGTAAAATATTATATAAGAGTCGACGCGTAGGCATTTTTAAAACAATTAAATTAATTAAATATAAACGTGTGTTAATATTTTCGAGCAGTTACCCGTTACATTTGAATTCCGGACCGATTCGACGGGAGAGCAGACCGACAGTTTTGGAAAATATTCACCAAATCGTACGACCGTGGTGAAAAAAGCAAATCTATTGAAAGCACGTTTGCATTTCGTTTTTTTTTTTTGGTGAGTATTTTGTAAAATGGCGCCAAAGCAGATTTTGAATTGTGAAATTTTGTTTGCGTATGTAATTTAATTAAATGCAATTAATTAATTAATGGAAAAATGTGTAATATAATCAAATAGTGTATATTTCTGTTGAACATTTTAAGCTAATTAAATTAAATTAAATTAATCAGTACATAAAAATAAGAATTACATAATGCACAGAGTCACATACCCAAATACAACTCTATATAGGTATTATTTCTAAAAGGTGTTTCTTCTTGTCACTACGCCATGACACTCTTAAAACTTTTTAAAAACTAATGATTAAGCCATCATTTTGAAGTTTAACTTCACCGGAATTGACGAAAAACTATGATTCACTTAAAAAGTGTGCGGTGCTCCATACCCTCATATAATGAAATCACTAATTCGTTATATCGCAGTAACTATCTGACCGATCGTTACATAATTAATAAAACGTAATACTATTATTACTACTACTACTACTATGCTAGTACATATTACGTTTGGAACAGATGGGCGTGTTTCCAACCATATGAAAAGTATTATCTCAGCTGTGCTTCTATTCAACGCGAAGAAATGAAACATTCTGCATTGTACCCCTTAGAATTCTTGAACCTCTTAGACACATCCGGTTTATTACCTCATAAATTATTTTCAAATGTAAATGCTATTACTATATTAATTAGAAATCTTAATATTAAACGGGAATTAATTGCAAAATTAGTGCTAACTCAATAAGGTGAGTACACCTTCACTATTTAATTAATTCGCTCCGGTAAAACTGGCTATTCCCAATAAATGTAGCCTTCGCTATGACCATTTATAAAACACAAATTCAAACGCTCAAAAGTGCAGGATTGTATTTAACAAAAGCTGTTTTTTTACATGGATAACACGTGGCCTTTTTATGATTTCATATAGGTTGTCTCAGTTAGATCGCCGGATTTGATTTTTGAATGAAAAACTTTTGTTTTTTTGAAAATTTATGAAACTTTTATTGAAACATAAAGTAGACATCATGAGGTTATGTATGGAATAACACATCGGCTTTGCTGTCATATACGCGCTCTTTTCGTGAAATTTTCAGCGTGTAATTTCGTCTTTCAATACTTGAAGTGTCGTGGGATTGTTCACATAAACCTGTGCCTTCAAAAAACCCCAAAGAAAATGTCTAGAGGCGTCAGAACACATGAGCTATGCGGCCAATTCTGGTCAACAGAACACGAGAGGACACGACCGGGAAATGACTGATGCAGTAATTGAATTGTTTCTCGTGCTGTATGGCATGTGGCACCGTCTTGTTGAAACCACATGTCCTCCACATCAATATCTTCAAGTTTCGGCAAAAAAAAAAAACTGGTTAACATTTCACGATAACGAACACCATTCACGCTTTGTGTTTGACCTGCCTCATTTTCGTAGAAAAATGGACCGATGATGACTCCATAAGCAACTGAAACTGAAACAAAAACAGAATTTTAGAATTCTGTCGTCCGCAGCAACAGAAACTGAATTCAGTACATCAGCAACTGAAACTGAACGAAGTACTTTTGACTTCTTTCTGTTGCTGAATGACAGAAAATCAGCCATTCACTATTTGCAACACTCGCAAATTTTAATTTACGAGAAACTCCTCAATTGTATCAACGCTTCATCATGACGGATGAGGCCCACTTCATGCGTACCACTGTGTGGAAGCGTAAACATGCAGAATATACGTTACTGGGCGACTGAAAAGCACACAATTGATTTATGATGTGACTATTTACTCGCGCCAAAAGACAATGTTTGGTGTGGTGTATGCGCTGACAGAGTATTTCTTTGAAGGCGACACCAGCATCACCTTTACGGTCAATAAAGAGCGCTATCGGGCTATGATTCGTGATTATTTGGCATCAATACTGGAAGGAAATAATGTGCACGATTACTGGTTTCAACAGAACGGCGTGACATTCCACATTGCATGCGAAACAATGGTTTTAATGCGACCAAAGTTCGATGAACTTTTGTTAACGAACAGTTATGTTTGGCCACTGCGGTTTCTAGATTTAACGGCTCTTGACTCTTTATGTGGGGATATCTCAAGGATAAAGTCAGTGCGAATCGGCCATAGACCCTAGAGCAGCTTAAGAATAACATTTGCCAAGAAATTGACGCTATTCCCAGAGAAAAAGTTGGAGAAAGTGATGGAAAACGCCGGAAAAATATTAAATCTTTGCGTGGACGCTGAGAGTGGACATTTGTCCGATGTCATCTTCCACAAATGACCAAACAAATTGTACAGGACACAAAAATTGTTCCCCCTTAAAATAAAAATAAATTTTTTGTAATGGTTTTTTTTTAAATTATTAAAAAAAAATATATATATATGTGACCATGAGAAGACGCACCCTGTGTATTTGCATTTAGTTAACTCCAGATTATATTACCATTCTGAGATTTCTCCGCATTGGCCAATTAATATTTCTTTTGTAAATATAGAGGTCAGTTCGCCCCGTTTTAGGGATCCTTAGGGATCATTTGAAATTGTTAAATTTTTTTCTTATTTTTGGTGCTTTGATCTTAGGCCCAAATACACAACATTTTCATAAATTTATTTTTCAAACTCGACTTCAAGCGTTGATTATCGTAATTTTTGGATGTCGGGCTTTTAAATAAGAAATATTTTTATAGTCTAAATATTTTAACACTTTTTTTTCAAATGAAAAACCGTTTAACACAATTTAACGCAGCCCTGTAAACTAAACGGACTACTTGCACACACATAAATACACTACTGTACATGTTTTGCTGTACAGCTGTTAACTATGTAAGTGCAAGTGAAACTACCTATACAACCGTTTTATACCATCCATAACGGTTACGAAGACAGCACTAAAGCATAAACAGTGAAAACGCAAGCAGGCAAATAAAACGCTTGCCAAACGAACGGCAAAAAACGAACACGGCGCACACGGTAATAGCGAGAGCGCGAGTAAAGAAAAACGAAAAAAAAAAAAAAGAATACCATAAAGAAAAAGCTTCTAAAAATACACAAAACAAATAGAAACAAATACAACAAAATTCAAGCATGTAATTCAAATTGTGCGTTATTATATACAAAATATTTGCACTGCAGCAAACAACATTTCACTTCTCTGTATTTGCGTGTGCATTTTCAAATTCTATGTGTATGTGTGTGTGCGTGTATATGAATTTGATGTGTGCGTAAACGCGACGCGCAAAGCAATCAAATAAAAAAGGCAATCAAAAAAAAAAAATCAAAAGAAATTTTTAGTGGAAATTTTGGTGCATACAACGAAAAAGAAAAAAAAGAAAAATTAAATCAAAAACCAACATAACCAACATGCTTATTAATTAAGTTTGACTGTGTGTATGTGTATGTGTGTGTGTGTGTGTGTATAAATAGTAGTTTTTGTTATTCTTTTCTTTTGCTGCTGCTGTTGCGTTTTTTTCTGTGTCAGTTGTTGTTTTTGTATTGTGCGCGCGTGCAAGCGAGATGACACTAAAAAAAGAGGCAAAAGAAAAATACCTTTACATAATTTAGCACAGCATATGCTGTAAAATATTGAAAATATCAAAATTATAAACATAACAAAATGTGAATTATGTAAAGTTTTAAATAAAAAAAAAAATTAAAATATATACGCGTTTTTTTTTTTTCATTTCTCTTTTGTTAGGCTTATTTTTTTTGACGCGGCGGCTGTTGAATTTATGTCAAATTGGTAACACAACACACACACACACACATACCTACACAGGCATACACTCAACGAGCGTGAGCGAGGAGCGCTTCGTTGTTTATATATATATATGTATATGCATGTGTGTGAGTTTCTAGTGATGAGAACAAATATTTTAGTGTATTAGTGACACCAGAAAACGTATGCTATGATAAACGTCATATGAAAAGCATAATGCATAAAAAATATTGCAATCAATTTTTGTTAAAATTATCTGTGAAAAATATGTGCTGTGCAACTAAATGAAAATTCAATAATAATTTTTTTGTTTGTTTTTATGTGAGTGGAAATATATTTGTTGTTACACTCTTGCTTCGTTTCTCACACAAACGCACACAGATACACACTGCATGCATGTGCTGCTGGGATGAGTAGTAGACAAGTGTTTTTGGTAGAGAGTGCAAAGGAATTTTTTATATATTTTTTTTTTTTATATAGATACTGATAGCGCAACTGCGCTGTTGGCGTTAACGTCTACGTCGACGGCATTGTCTAAATAGTCTCGTCGTCTCTATTCTGCTGCTGCGGCTGTTTTGCTGCTGCTGCTTCTTCGCGATCGTTTTTTCTTTGGATTTCTTTTCTTTTTTTGTTGTTGTTGTTTTTCTTCGTTTGTGCGTTCGTATTGTGTATAGGGAGGCATTCGAAGTCGATCGATCGATCGATCGTTCGGTAAATCGATTGTTGGGTGTTATGTTTTATTTCCATCGTCAATTAGTTTAATATTTTTTTTTTTTGGTTTTTCGACGTCTTTTAATTTATTTGTTTTCGCGCGCGCTCTGCGTATCTGTCATTCTCTCACTCTCTCTCTCTCTCTCTCTCTCTCATACTGAGACGACTATTCTTAACGTGATTTTATACGCTAAAATATAATTAGAGTAGATAATCGTTTTTTTTTTTGTTTAATGCAAGTTGAAAATGCAGCGTTTCAAATATAAAATATGCAATTCAGTTCTGTTTGGAAAATATGTGGAAATCGGAAAACAACTACAAAAATTTTGAATTTACTCTCTCTCGCAAATATTTTTTATAAACTTAACATGCACTTCCAAAAATGAGTGCATTTTTTAATTACATCAGAAATTCTATGTTCCGTTGTTAAAATTTAATTTACCAATTTCCCAGCCAAATTAAATTGTTTATCTTTTGATACCCAAAGAAATCCTAAATACCACAGCAGAAATAACTTGAATCCAAAGAAGTACATACAATCCTACACCCTCTGGATATGAAAATTTGCGACCAAAAATATTCTATATTTCTTTTTAATGAAACAGAAAGAATGTTTAGTGGGTGCTTTGCCAAACATCAGATGTTTTTTATATCCTCTGCTCAAAGGAACAATGGTATAATAAGCTTGTGCAAATGTATGCAACAGGCAGCAGAAGTCGTGCCAGATCCTAAAAAGTATATATGTACATTCTTGATCAGCATCGAAGCTGACTTGATATAGCCGTGTCCGTCCGGTTGTTTTAAAAGAGAACCGGGACTATACGAGCTAGAGCTACCAAACTTTTTTTATTATATTTGTCCATAAGCAGATTGAGTTTTTGGGGTAGCTCCATACAAACCCACCTTCACCTTTTGTGTTTTTGCATGAAAAACGTATTCATGTGAACATGAAAATGGATATGGTCTCTTATTATGGATCGATACTTCACATAAGTACTTTTAGTAGTATATCCATACAAACGCACTGACCAAAAATATTTTATTTTACGATTAAGCTATGTACTCGTAGTTGCTATATGATTTATTTCGTGCGAATGGTATAAGAGCTTCAGTTACACCGAAGTAAATGTTTTTTTTTTTTGGTGCGCTCTTGTTTTGGTTCAAAAATAACGTAATTAGTAATCTTGAGCTTATCTTTTCATGTTTCAAAACGATGGGGAGTTTCTTTGTGGGCTCTAAAAAATCTAAGAAATTATTAAAATTTTTCGCTGAACATGATACTATTACTATTCAAAATATTCTCCACCAACATTAACACTCTTTTGCATTTTTTTTTTCACACTGAAGATGGTATCTCCAAAACATGCAATTTGACCATCTCAAACGCTTCTTGTGACGATGTAAATCGTTGAACTCGCAACTTATATTTGACTTGCGAGAAAAAGGTGTCATTGTGCACTAAATCAAGGCTGTACGGCGCCTGAGCGTGCAATTTAATTTTTCTCCTCCAAAATTGCCAAGGGAATACTAGATGTGTGAGAGTTGGCATTGTCATAATGCATGGTAATCCATTCTTAGAAATTCACTTGTATTTGTACGTAAATATGGAAAAATTTCTCGTTACCAACTCCAATTGGTGTAGCTCATTAGCAGAGTGGCTCAGTTCATATAAAAAATAATTTGCAAAGATGCAGCGAGATTAAACTTTTCAAATTTAGAGAATCAAGAAGAATTTGATCAATTTTACAGTTCGGCAATTCGGCCAGGATCAAATTGTCTTCTTTGCATTAATTTTTTCATTACTTATAATTTCACTACTTCATAGAAGCTTTTCTGAGTTTTTTAATCACTAAACATGCAGCGAGCAAACAATTAATTACTTTTCTTAACCTTTTTTCCTGCAGCAGCTCTCCAGTTGATAAAAAATAAACTGAAGTTCCGACTTCCTCCGATTCACTAAATTAACGTGTTGGACATGATTAGCTAAGGTTGCTAAATTTAAGCACTCCGCACCGTTGGTTTTGGTTGCAATTCCAGTGTTCAACAATGAAAAATTGTATGCAATGCGTAACCAATTTGATGCATTTTGTAGTACCTATAACTGTATGAGAATTTTTACATTGCTCTGAGTTAGGCAGGTAGTCTTCTAGGGGACAGTGAATTCAATAGTTCTTAGCTAGTGTTCTAAATTCGATATCTCGAAAACTAACGGAGATAACTAAAAGTTGTATTCATATTTTTCATCGACACAGTAGGCTTGACATCTTGAACCGGCTCTGTACGTAGTTATCAATCTTCCACTGGTCTGGGATACGATGGGGTACTTTGGAGTGGAACATGAGAAACACTGGGTGTGTGAGACACACGCCGCTTAAATTAGCCGTTTTATATGAATACGTTACCGGGGAACATCACGTGGTGGTTCTCTCACCAGAGTAGGGATGCTGTCTTCATTTGGAGGCAATACCTATGAGTCAACTTGATATGATGCTAACACGAAACAGTAGAGCAGTTAGACAGACTTCTCCTTCACAGTATACCTTCCCCCTAAGATTAGGGATATAGGTCATAAACTTGTATGTGCCAGATACTGTTAGATTATTTCAGTGATTTCTCGGATCAGCTGATTTGAAACTGACTTCTAGTCCTTTAAATAACGCTTAAAACAAATTATGGAGAGGAAGCGACAACAACAATAAAAAAAAAATACGATACAGTAAATAAAAATTTGAATTTTGTGATGTAAGATGAACTGTGTGGAAAAAAAAAATTAAAAATTATATTGAAAAATATTTTTTATGTGCTGCGAAAAGAAAAGTCTTAAAATGATCTTGCGCTCTCTCGACTTTTCGTATAATATGTGTTCTCTCGCTTGCTTTTGCGCTCTTTTCAAAGATCGCGCTGCTTAACAGTGTATGTGCATATGTGTGTGTGAGAGTGTTTTGGTGTGCTGCGCATTGAAGTGCAAAGAAAATTCGATAAAAAAAGAAAAAAGTATAAAAGCAAAGAGAATAAAGTTGCGCCTTAAATTAGCTGATAAAGTCTAGTGTAAAACGTAGACAGTAAAAAATAAGAAAATTTTTCAAAAGCGCCACAGCAGCAACAACAACAACAAGAACAACAGTGCCAGCAGAAAAATTATAAAAAAAAAAAATGAGCGCCAAGTGAAAGAAAATGAGAATTAATTTTCTATAAATTTTAGCGTTGCTTTTGTTTATTTCCATAAAATAATTTTATGAAATTGTACAAATTCCTTTTAGCTTACTAAGTGAAAAATAATAATAATAAAAAAAAAAAATAAGATAAACAAAAACTCTTTAAAAAAATTTATTAATATCAATTTGCAATAATAACAAAAAAAAAAAAATCAAAAACCCGCCGCCTGCTTTAAGGCAGCATTTTGAAATAAACGCTCAGCAACGGATAAGCAGCACGTTTCAGTTGTATCAGAAGAGCATCATCATCATTTTTATCAACAACAACAACATCGTCAACATCATCATCGCCAACGCTCAAAATGTCAACGCTGGACGTGCGCAACAATTCGGCGATGATGAAGCGCGCCGAGCAGCTTAAACGCTGGGAAGAATCAGATACAAATCGCGCCTCGGCACAGCCTCGTTCCGAGCACGGACGACGCATTAAATTCAGTTCCGGCTGTGTATTTCTTGCCGCCTGTCTGTCCGGCGATAAGGAAGAGGTGGTGCAATTGATTAGTCAGGGTGCAGATATAAACACAGCAAATGTCGACGGTTTGACGGCATTACATCAGGTGAGTAATACAATTGATCATTCATTCATTCATATAATACCATATCAAGAACGGTGAACGGTAGTCCATGCAAGTAACGAAAGGCCAACTCAGTTTTTACTGTTAAGTCCAATCGAGATGTGTAATATGCCATTAAAAAGGTCTTGAAACAAATAAAATTAAAACGTATAAAATCGTATCACGCCAGTTCGAAATATAGTTGGTTGAAAATACTCACCAAAAATGGGTATCGCCTTTTTAGTTTTCTTACTTGGCACCGAGACGAGTTCAACGAGCCGAATATCAAGAAAATCGATATATCCTTTCAAAAATTATGAATTTTTTAAATTTTTGACAAGCTAATGAAATAGATTGTGTGTGTGTGTGTGAGAGAGTTTGTTTGAATGCTAAATAGATTTTTTTTCATACTGGATTTTAGTACACAAAAAACTAAGGGACTTTTGTTCTACAACTTTTTTCAAAATGTTGAATTTTTGTTTCAATTCAGGTTTCAATTGGCTCCTGTGGACAGACGGTTTTCTATTTGTTAACATATTACAATATGCCGTTGGAAAGCCTTTTAAACACCTTTCAAACGAATTCTAAGATGGTGTTGTACTATAACTACTTAAAATTTAGGTCAAAATAAATTATGAAAAATACATTTTGGCGTTTTATCAAAAATTGAGACCAAAATTTCGTGTTCATATTTCGAGTGATAATAGTATGTTGTGAGATTGTGCAAATTTTGATATCTTATACTTTTCTGTAAATGTTCTGTGAGTCTAGATATAGCATCGCAAATATCAGATTGAGCAATATAAAAGGGTGTATTAAGTTGGTGCAAAAGTATATTATAGGCAGAAAGAAGCATGGTAGACCCCATAAAGTGTATATATTTTTGATCAGCGTAAAAAGACGTTTCGATATAGACATGTCCGTCCGACAGTCTGTATGAACGAAAAAATCTCTTATGCTATAAGAGATAGAGACTTTAAGTTTAGATATTTAGACTCACCTGTTCTCTCTTCAGATAAAGTGTATGAAGAGAACATACCAACTCCACATTAGGGGTAGCCCCCATACAAACCTGGCCCCATTTTTAAATTTTTGTATGTATTATTGTACCATTCACACAGAGTTTGAATAGTATTATCAGTTAGTGTGAAAGTTTGTAACGCATTGAAAGATGCATCGTAGACCTCATAAATTAAATATATTTTTAATCAGCTCGACGAGACTGTCTGTCTCTCTGTCCGCCTGTATGTTACGACTTTGTTTGGGATCTAATTTTTATGCTATCCAGTTGAAAATTTGCACATTCACTTCTTCTTTTTGCAGTTTAATAGAGTATCAAGATTGACCCGCCACGACCATTTTTTGGGGTAGCTCCCATACTTACCCACCGCTCACTTTTGTGTTTTTGTATGAAAAACTTCTTTCTTCAATATCAACTTGAGAATCAATATGGTGGCATCTTATAGATGCTTGCCACATACACAGCTACTAGTGGGCGTGTACCGCCCACTTTTTGGGATAGCCCTTGTTTTTATTTTGCAATAATTTTATTATAAATTGTAATAAAATATCACTCATATCTTTAGAACGGACCGTTAGCCAATATAGCCCCATATAAATCTATGGTTCATATAAGGAGACTTAAACAAGGTACTGGATTCATTTACGGTTCGAGCCAAACACTTCATCCATCTTCTCTATTAAAATACCTGATATCAAATAAAAAAATAAAACTATAATTTAAAAAAACTAAAAAAAACGCTTTATTAGTAATGTGAACTAAAAAGTAAAAAATAATTTTGAATAAGTTTAAAATGAGAATTAAGTAATTGACAGAAAATTAACGTTTAGTTTTTTAAACTATAATTTTTTTTTTTAATAACAAGCCGTTCTCATCAACATATGTATAGCACAATGAAACAAAACAAACGAAACGGAACAGAACATGATCCGCATACAAATCAAATATCCTGATGATTCTTGTCAGGATATTAAGTCCAAATTCTGAAATTATTGTGTTGTCATCGGTGCTTAATACGCGATGCAAAATTTCAAATTATTTCGACGTTAGGAAGTTAGTGAACATTAAGTTGAAGGATTCCGTTACATAGATAGATAGATATATAGATAGATAGATAGATAGATAGATAGATAGATAGATAGATAGATAGATAGATAGATAGATAGATAGATAGATAGATAGATAGATAGATAGATAGATAGATAGATAGATAGATAGATAGATAGATAGATAGATAGATAGATAGATAGATAGATAGATAGATAGATAGATAGATAGATAGATAGATAGATAGATTCAGGTCAAGCTAATAAAAGCGTGTTAAAAAAAACCTCTTGACGAGCTAAAAACCACTATTTAATTGAAAACATCTTCTCAATTATCGTATATATTACAAATAATTCCACCTATAGAAATGATGCACATAAATCTTTCGTCACAAAATTGATATCAGAAGTTTTCTGAGTTGCAAGTAGGCTTTTGTATCTTGGTTTTTACCTCGACAGAAGAGTTTTTCATTTGATTAATACATATACAAGTAATGAATAATATGTATTATCTAGTAAATACATTGCTGCAAGGCAGTGTGTCGTCTTTGGGAGATAAGCCTGTAGTATTGTGTTATTAACTTTGAAAAGCATACAAATGAACTTTGATTTCATTTAACATTTAATCACAATATAATAAAGTTTTATAAAACATTAATTTATGCACAACAAGGCGAAGTTTATATACAATATGAATAATGTTTATACAATATAATAAAGCTTGGATTTCTTGTATTTGTTGTGAAATTATGAAAGACCTACCCCAATTTTTGAGTTCATTTTAATCGAGTTGTATTAGTAATACTCTTCACATATGTTTTAATATGAATTATAGTTGTTTTTGTAATCTATATAGTATAATTAGGGTATTCCCGAAAAAGCTTAAACCATGTGTACTTAGTATTTTTTTATTGTTTTTTTTGTTTATTACATATTAGCAGGAACGTTCACTTTCAGTTTTGTGATTATTTCATTGACATCTGTATAAGTTGAAAAATGCAGCAATCAGTTGATAATATTATAGAATTTGAGTTGAATAATCGCACTTAAATGTAAACAAGTAAAAGTGCTACAGTCGAGTTGCCTGACTATATTATGCCCTGCACTAAAGATGTGTGTGGGCCGAATACAACGCGCATATAAAATAAGCCCGACTTTAAGATAATTTTTACCTTGTCTAAGGATCTATATTTGAGCTGTAGATATTTGTGGTTCGATCTGCATTTATGTGGTATATTTGATTTGGATTTGATGCATGATACACCAATTTTTGAGTTTATAAATTAAACGAGCGTTCATATATTAATTAACGCCTTTGACATTGCCTCTCCCCCATCTAACGCTATCAGCCTTATGGCCGTATGACAAACGAATACAATCAGCAAATTATTTTTTCTTTCATTGCTGTTAGAGCAGAGCAGAAAATAGACAAAGCAGAAAGTAGAAAAAAGACCAAAAATGAATAAGCAAACACAATTGCATTGGCATGTCATGCACAAATGGTGAATATACTCAATGCATGCATTTTAAAAATGCTTTTATCTATTGATTCTATATATTTTAATAAAAATATAATCAAAAGTCAAGTGTGACCTATACGAGTCGATGTGAAAAATGTTGCTGTATGTATATAGCTATCCCTTTCGCAAGGTCTCTGTCGTGTTTAAAATCCCAGAACAGGAAGGGGAAACGAATTTGCTGATTGTTATTCGTGTGTCATAAGGCTATTAGTAACGAGAGAAACTGCAACTTAAATTTAGAAACAGAAAATGTACTAAATTTTAGCTGATAAACATATGACGGGCATTAAAGTTTCCACAAAAATCAGAGACCTTTTAGTAACAGCTCGAAATTGCTTCTTGGTACGAAATTATTAGCTGATACTAGCTAAAGACGACTTTTTCTTTTGATAAGGCTGTATGTCTCAAGTACCTCTCCAATCATTTATACTTCTTCTTAAACACGTTATAAGATACTGAAAACAGCTTCATTTCGCGGTGGAAGTTATTCCATGTGCGAGAAACTCTTACCCGAAAAGATCGTTCAACAAGCGAGGATGTAATGCTTCGAATTATAATCTGTTAATTTCTTAGAGACCTTGATAATTTAAAGTTTAGTTAGATAAAAAGGAACCTCGTATTTTATTATCTTAAAAAAGTGAATCCAATAAAGTCATCCACTGAACAATTAAATAAACACATGACGTAACAAATATATGAGTTTGCGCACTTAGATTGAATTCATGTAGTGATTGATAATGCCTCAAGATCGGAAACAAGTTTTGGAAAAATCAACGCATATGCAATTAACTCGTAAAGGTATTGCTACATTTCAGTTGTACAATCTACATAAAGTAAAATTTATACTTGCATATAAGTGGTTAATGTGATTTTCAAAAGAAAGATTATTATCAAAAAAAAAAAAAAAAAAAATACAAAGGCACTTGATAAGAGTAACTACATATATCTATTGGTAAATAATTCACCAAAATGTTTAAAAAATAGCATAACCTAGGTGTGCAGCGAAAATCATTGCTTTGGTTTTTGGACCATTTTAAGTCGTCCAATTCAAAATATGAAACAAATTTGATTGATTTTAATTTGCGCAATATCCAAAAATTCTTCACTGAACAAAAGCTGGATATCGTCTGCAAAGATAAGCGGAGTACAATATTACAATAGTACGATCGAAACTGTTAACAATATCGTTAATGTACATCTTAAATAGTACAGGGCCCAATACAGAACACTGAGGCACACCACAAACAAGATGATCAATTCTACAAACTGCTGTCTATTCGTAAGGTACGATCAAATGAGTTTGTATGCTGACGAAGAAAAATATATGAGTATAATTATATATGTATATATAAATATATAATTATCACAAAGTTTGTTAATCAATAGAGTATTTTTAATGTTCTCGAAAGCTTTACTCAAATCTAATGAAACCAACACACAAAACTTTTTAGAACTAATAAGACTACTGATTTGGTCTGTAACTTAACATAAAAGTGTTGTACTATTGTAGCCATTCCTATAAGCTGATTGAAAATCATCAATAAGATGAAGTTGGTTGGTTTATGTAACAGTTTGGTCCTTGATAATATTTTTCACTGCTTTGGACATAACAGCTAAAATGATAATAGGACGCAAATTTTGAAAACTACAGGATTGAACGTTCTTTTTGATTGGCGTTCGCGAGCCTTCTTTCAATCAGCAGAAAATGAAGATCTAGCTGAGAACTTAGTTTACTATAAACAAAACTCCATTGCATATGATTATGAAAATTAATTTTATTGTTATTTTATCAACACTACAATCATTCGATTTTATTCTCATTAAGACAATATAGAGTTCATTCATTGTAATGCTGCTACGAAAAGAAAATCCATCAAACTCCTCGCTTGTGCAAAACGACACCCATGGTCGCTCGAAAAAGGATTGTGATATAAAACAAAATATTTATTGAGTGATCTTAACGTTGGCTTCTAACTCAAAACTATTAATGTCTGCAATGCCGGAATTGCGTAGAATATTCCATAAATGTTTTGAGGAATATTCAAAACTTGTAACAAATAGTTAATATACGTTTATAAGAAGTAAACATTGCAAGTTTGCATTTCTCCACCGATATATAACCTCCTGAACAGCTTAATAGTATACATTTTCTTCGATATACAAGATGTGATCTAAAAATAACAGAACTTTTAATTTAAATCATAGAACACGTAGCGCCATCTATTAAACGTTGGCAGTGAAAGGTAGAAAGGTACATTTTTCTTCTTTTGTAATCGTTTGACATGCTACAAAATGACACACGTTTTAATAACAGCACTTTTTGTAGTTATATCATAAAAACATAATGGAACAAAGAGCAAATATTAAATTTTGTTTGAAACTCTGTAAAAAATTTGCTAAGATTTACGAATTGTTAAAAAAAGTTTATGATGATAAATGTATGAGTTGTACTCAAGTTTACACGTGGTTGACACGACTTAAAAACGGTCGTGATGATTTAAATGATGATCCAAGACCTGGACGACCCGAAGCATCTAATCGTGCTGAGTTAGTGGAAAAAGTAAGTGAAATAATCGCTTTCGATGCAAATTTCACTGTGAGAATGCTGGCAGAAGAATTAAATTTATCTTACTGTACAATCTACAAAATATTAACTGAAGATTTAGGTAAAAGAAAGGTGTGTGCACGTTTTGTTCCACATCAGTTAAATGATGATCGAAAAATCGCTCGTGTAGAGCATTGCAAAGACTTCTTGACGAAACATGGCGATTTAAATATATTAAATATGAACAAAACCTTAAAAATTGCATTTTCAGAAGTCATGAATCAAGGCAATGTTGATAACTTTCAATGATTCCAAGTGTATTGTCAACAAGGAATTTATTCCAGAAGGTCAAACTGTAAATGGAGAATATTATTTACAAGTTTGTGGTTGACAGTTCTACGTGTTTGGTCCGAATATTCCAAAGCAAATCAGCTGTTTTTATTGCATGATAATGCACAACCTCACAAGACCAAAAAAGTCAATGAACTTTTGATGAAAAAACAGATCTGTCTCATCGAGCACCCGTGACACAGGTGCTAAAGAACATCCCAAAAAGCGAGTTTAAAAGTGTATGGATAAATTGGTTGAGCGTTCCAAACGTTGTACTGAGTTAAATGGATCGCATTTTGAATAAATATTAGCTTTGAAACATAATATCATGCTTGTTTTAGTTTATAACTAAAAAGTTCGGTTATTTTTAGATCAAACCGTTCATATTATGAATTATAGTACATTTTTTACATTGCATAGCTTGAAAGATACTACAATATTTAGAAATTTTGCGTTAATAACTCAGCAGAATCGGCTGGATCGTTTCGAAATGTTGTAATTTAACTTGCAAGAATTCGCATCGGAACGAAGAGTTTAAACATTAATTTTTTTTCACCATAATGACTGTTCAAACGAAGATTGCATAAATTTGACTGTCATAAATTTGATCAGTTAAACGTTGTGCACCTGAAAGGCCTTCATTGTTTTCGATAATCCGACTAAAGCATAAAGGGTAATAAGAATCAATCTCTGCATTTGACTAACATAAACGATTTATATTTGAAGATTTTGGTTAAAGAACTAGGCTCAACTCTGATTTTATGACTAACTTAGTGTAATATGTGTACAGCGACATTAATGTTAGTGATAGATAGACTACAAACAGTAAAAAATGTCCTCACTTTGGTCTTGATCACCTGCAAATTGATTTTTTATCGATATAGAAATATCTGTAAGAAACACATTTTTTTTTTTGGTTGTGAGTATCAGTTTTCAGATTTGGCGCATAAATTAGTTTTATCGAATATATGTATTGTAGTTTAACAAAAAAAGTTTCTTTAGCATTGCTGACAGAATTTTGTTAAGAAGAAATCACTTGTTAGGATGCTTAGAACAGTTTGAGTGTTTGTACTATGTATATACAAAAATTTATTGAACAGTTTCGTATGTCGAAAATGTATCTACAACCATGACGTCATGAAAACATTAGGTCTAATATATAATTTTATCTATCCTTACACGTAGTATGATCGTCTATATCGCCTTAGGTGCTAGATCAAATTGGCAGTCATGTATCTTGTATCTTAAACAACAACTAGAACAGCAACAACAACAAGAGCAGCAATCGCATGTTGCTGCAATTACACAAAAAACATTACGTCAGAGCGGGCAATAATTCCCGCTGCTGCCTTTACGCACGAGTCTAGAACGGCGGCCAAGCGGCCAAAATAAACATCACACGACGTATAATAATTTGTGCAATAGCTGTGCTGGTGGCAAAGGGGCGGGCGGGTACATGGCAGCGGCAACGAATGTCGAAACGATTTCATACATTGTTGTTGTTGCTGCTGCTGCTGTTCTATTTCATTTCGCATTTCGTTGTAGCATTTTCTACTTCTCGATTTGTGGTGTAGTACAATATATTTTGTAGATGGATAGATACATATGTGGATACTTTTGCGGTTTCAACAACACAAACGCCGCATGTGCGGGACACTGGAAGGGCCTCTTGCGAAAAAGCTAAAAAAAAAATTTTTTTTTTACGAAAACCGAAACAAAAATTAACAAATTCGTTTCTAATGCAAACTGACGATTTACAAGTCGAAATCAGTCAGTGAAAGAACGAAAACCCGCTGTTATTAAGTGTGCTCGACTTCGATATACGCTGTATATTGTTTTTAGCTGCTTATAGGAAACATTGATTATGCATAGAACACAAAATGTTAGTGGTCCGATAGTGGTTATATGCGAGATATTTGCACAATTAAAAATAAAAACAAAAAATTATTGTACAAACACTCAAAAATTAGGGGGGGGGGTGGTTGTAAAAGATTTTCATCGGGCTGTCCCTAAAGTGGTTCGATCTGTGCATATATGGTATATTTTGTTAAGTTTGAAGTAAGACACTACATATTTGGCATTTCTAGCTTATCTAAAGTGGTCCGATCTTAGCCTATATGGAATATTCTGTAAGTTTTGAAGTTAGATACGCCATACTTGAATTTACTTCAGTTACATTAACTTTGGCGTTTCTAGGATAATAAAGAAAACCAAACCAAAACCTAAAAATTGGGGCGGCTGAATTGGAATTGGCATGTTTATTTAATGCACTTTATCTAAAGAGGGAAAAGGAGAGTCTAAAACCAAAACTTTAAATCTCCATCTCTTATAATCTCCGAAAACTGTTTGTTCAATTAGACGGTCGGACGGACAGACAGACGAACATGTCTATATCGACTCTTCCTTCCGTTGCTGATCGAGAATATATAATATTTATAGGATCTGCCACGTCTCCCTTTGCCTGTTACACACATTTGAACAAACTTAATGTACCCTTTTATCCTATGGGTACAGTGTATAAAAAACCAGCGAGAACAGCGGATAATTTTCTATTTTTAAAACATAAAATCTATATATATATATGTATGTAGATACATTTATATACAATAAATTTTCGCAAAAATCAAAAAAAATATATAAAATCACACACGTTGTGTTTTTGTTGTTGTTGTTTTAAAAAATTTTATTTTTCGTTGTATAATTTTCCATTGAATTGTTGAGCGTTTGTTTATAGTGAGAAAAAAAAAAGATAGAATAACAATTTGCCGTTCCATGCGAAATATATAAAACTAATTTTTATTATTTCCAAAAATTGCCTTTATGAGTCAGTAGCGTATCAGTTAAGTTCTTAAATACCCGTCAAAATACAAAGATATTGTATCTTTTATAGGCTTAAATAGCCGTTAAGATACATAGATACTGTATCTTTCATTTTATAGACTTGTTATAATTATTATTTAATTATATCAGTTTTTCTCTTAATTGTGAAAACAGTTAAATAAATTTTCACCAATTAACACTGGCGGCAGTCGGCTGTCGGCTGCACTTGTTAACTTGTCTTAATTATGATTTCTTCATTTGCATTTACAATAACAAAAATAACATTCCTCAAAAGAGCAGAGACGGTAGAACAATAACAAACTACAATAGTAATAACAATAAATTCAAGCTTTACACTTATACACCATTCTCATCGTTACCGCACAGTGGTCCAGATCGACGTCTACAGTTAAAATAAATAGATACATTTTTTTTCTCAGTAATTTAAGTATAGAACGTTTCTAACTATAAACTTTTTTAACTATAATATGACCATAAAAATTGTTAGGTAATAATGTCGTTTAGAAATACATAATAACAGTTACAAATTAATTCTATCTTCTAATTCAATTATTCTTACCTTACAAATTTAAGAGAACAGCTAAAAAAAGTTTTTAATATCAATTTTTCGTGACTGTTAAAATGCATAATGCGTATGCATAAAATGAGCAGATTGCATTAGTGTATAACTAAAACTGTTTCAGAAGTATATTATTTCTATTCTGAACCCAAACTCAAATTGAATTTTTAACTTTGACATAGGTACGAGGGCTGCTATTTATATTTCGGGAACTGGCAGCACTAATGTCAAAAGCTAAAATCTGGCAACACCATAATAAAGTTTGACATTTGTTGGCATAAACGTACTCACAAAGTTTTGATGTACAATTGCTATTTGTTTTGTTTACAGTGAGTTAAGAAAAGCAATTTGGCCAAAAATTGGAAAAATTCAAGAAAAGATTTTCGTTGGATTTTTTTTTTCACAACTTTCGACGTGGATTATCTCAACAAGAATGTGTCAATGAACTCAGTTCTTCTTTGTATGGCGATAAAGCACCATCAAAAACCGCAGTATATCGCTGGTATAGTGAATTCAATCGTGGTCGTAGTTCGGTCGCCGACGAATTCCGTGAAGGTCGTCCAAAATCGGTTGTTGTGTCCAAAAACATCGATGCAGTGCGTGAACTGATAATGCAAGATCGTCATGTGACATATCGTGAGATAGAGGAATCCTTGCACATTAGTTCCACTTCAATACATTCGATTTTGCATGAACACTAAGCTGTAAAAAAAATTTGTTCTCGTTGGATACCCCATAATTTATCAATCGCTCATAAACTGCTCGCTCGATTGGTGTAAGGAAAAAATTAAAAAGTTAGACCGTGGCGCTTCAAAAGACATGTATAAAATCGTGACATGGATATATGCGTATGAGCCGGAAACAAAGCAGCAATCGACCGTGTGTGTATTCCAAGACGAGCCAAATCCAACAAAAGTTGTTCGTGGAAGAACCACACCAACCGAAGCAAATGATCGCCTGTTTCTTCGGTCGAATTGGTCATATGGCCTCTGTTCCGCTTGAGCAACGTAAAACGGTCAATTCTGAGTGGTACACGACCATTTGTTTGCCGGAAGTCATCGGAGAAATTCGTAAATCCAACCGCCAAAGACGAATTATTCTCCATCATGACAATGCAAGCTCTCACACATCTCGTCAAACAAGTGCATTTTAGAGCAGTCAAAACATCGAATTAATGACTCATTCTCCGTACAGTCCTGATTTGGCACCCAATGACTTCTTCTTCTTCCCGAGTATCAAAGGTAAACTGCGTGGTCAACGATTTACGAGCGCCGAAGAAGCAGTTGAAGCGTTCAAAAATCCATGTTTTGGAGGTGTCTTAAGAGGAATGGAAAAGCTGCTATGACAAATGGTTTGAACGAATGCAAAAGTGTATTGATAATCAAGGGGAATATTTTGAAAAATTTTTGTTATTATTTGCTATTTCCGAAATATAAATAGTACCCGTCGTACATACATTTCATATTACTCCCACAACACAGTAACTTCCAGGAATCGATAAAGCAAATGAGCTAGCACGAACATCGCACAAACATTGAAAAGAAGTGGGCATGCTGCTTGCAATTTGTAAATTAGTAAGGGAGTCATGTGGTGCGAATATGAGTCCACTGCAATAGCTACAGGAGAAGACAGAAACACATTTAAAATTGATTCGTAGGTCAGATTCTAACACCTTAAGATACACTTCGCCTAATTTTAATTGGGATAGTTCGGTACTGCGATAAAAATCTTGCATCCTGAAAATAAGTAAGTTTGATATTAAAATTTTCACCTTCCATTCTTAAAATTTCAGTTTTAAAATTACATCGAAGTGATTATAAAATACTAAAATATGATAAAATTATTAATTTAAGGCTAAAAATCTTGATGTAAGAAAACAATTATATTAGCGAATACGCTGCATGTACGCTACAAACAAAAATTGAATTGAACTTACAAATGCAAACAATACTCAAAATCGCCATCAAATTTCACCAAAACAATTATTTTTTTACTATTTATGAGGTTTTTAATATATTCTAATTCGATTATTTGACATGATCGACACGATAAACACAAATGATAAAACTTTCTGTTGAGAATGGCAGATCATTGTTTTTGTTTTGACAGTCTGTATTATGCGCCAACTTCACACTAATGTTTTTAATTTATTTGCGAGTAATGCCACCTTTTGATGAATTTGAAAATTTTTGTATGGGAAAAGTTGAAAATCAACTTCATGAATGAACCGAATGTGCCTAAAACATTGTTTTAGTGGTCTAAAACCATCTTCGCATTATTGTATTTCAAATGAAAGCGGCACATCGGTTGGGTGGTTTCAAAGTCTAACGACGTAGGTAGAAATATTTTTTGTGTTTTATATAGATTTTATAATAAAAAAAGAAGAATTTTCGACTTATTTGAAACGGTCTTAAATCAAGACCATTATATTTGTTTTGAACCCAGCACACTTTACCCGTTGGTTGGGTCGGTGCCGATGGTACTCAAAACGCATTTCACAGAGTACATTTTAAATAATAAAAAAATACTTATTCAGTTCTTTATTATACGCTGAATACTCAAACCAATATTGCTGCATCATTCTCTAACATACACTAATTTTACTCAGCTGGAATTTAGATCTAATAAACAAATACTCAAACAGTGCATCGTTATGTGTTTTCTGAATCAGATTGGTGAAAATGGCTGAATTTGCGTTTTAAATTGATTTTAAAGTCGTAGAATGAATGAGCGTTGATGCGTTGTGACTGAAGTTGCGGTACAAAGCAATTTATAGCGTAGCACCATCATTTTGGAACGCTGGTACAATTTACTTACACAGAAAAGCGATAATGTAGTTTTATTTATTTCTAAACAAACATATTATAACTAGAATATTTTTGTTCTAAACATTTTATTTGTAATGCGAATTTTTGACGCCTAGCGTGGTGTCCCGTACCACTGTGCGCTGCCGCCATCGATGCTGCGATCTAATGTTGAACAAAGTTTTAAATTACATATAGAGATATAAATATTTTTAATCTATGCGCTTTGTTTGTTGGTTTTTGTTGGAGGAGGAGATTGAAGCTATTGAGCATTGTTATAAACAGTCGTTGTTGTTGCTGTTGTTGTTGTTGTTGTTGCTGTTGTTGTTGTTGTAACCCGCAGCTATATCTCTTTCTTGTTGTAATTTTCTTTAATTAACCGCATATGATCAGCAACAGAGCCTAGAGCAGCTTACATCGTCATATATTAATGTATATAATACAGATACAATATAATATTTATATGAACAATCAATGGAATGAACTGAACGCATTCAATATATTATTAATAAACTCATTACGCAGTTAAACATCATTGTTGTTTTTATTTCAATTATCTGACGCTATTTTTTTTTTTTTAGATTTTTCCTGGAAAATTCAACGAAGCCAAATAAAAATTAAAATAAGAATAATTACATACTGTATTCGTAATGTTTTTCTTTGTTAAATCAATTAAAGTTTCTGTAGTCACAGTGGACTTTTAAGAAGGAAGTGTTGACCTAAAGAATGACAAATGTAATGTCATATGAGAAGTTTTATTCTATGTGATACTTATAAGACGTCATGAATAATTGGATTATTAAACTTCGAGATACTTTGACCCTCTTATAAGGCTGCTTGTGCGAACCATATAATCATATGCTTTAGTGGTCCGATCTGCACATATTCGGGATATTTTATTATAATTAATGAACAATTAGAACTAAATTAAAATAAAATCAAAGAAATTTTAAAAATATGGATGGGGGAGGGGTGATTTGCATGGGTCTAAAGTAGTCCGGATGCAAGGATTGACGTAAGATATGCCATATTTTTCAATTCTACCTTAATTTGGAAAAAGAAAACAATAATTTTAAACTGGAGGGCCAGGTTTGTATGGTGGCCAGCCCTTAAAAAGTGTGGTATGTTCATTTAATACTAGTTATCTGAAGAGGGAAAGGGAGACTATAAATATACAAACTTAAACTAGTATGTTATAGTCTCCGATATCAGTTTGTTCAAACAGACGATCGCACAGATGAACATGTCTATATTAACTTATCTTCCGTTGGTGATCAAGTATATAACAGTATCTCCTTCCACCTCTTGCGTATATTTTCACAAACTTAATATATCCATTTACCCTATGAATATAGGGTATAAAATAGAGCCCTGCATGAATGCGGCCAAAACGGCAAATGGCACATTCACACTAAAATGAATTTGAATGAAAGTGTACATTCTTCTAATGAACGTGAATTGAATGAATGAGTTTCAAAAGTTCACATTCATTCCAATTCATTCGAAGCTTGTGAATTTTTGATGTTTGAATGCTTATGAAGTTGAATGTCATGAATGAATGCGATAGCTTCGAATGCTATGAATGGGCTGCATGTTAGTGTATCTGTTTCTCTCTGTTTGCTTGTTTCTTCCAGTGAAAATGCAGAATTTTGTTGAAATTTTTTTATGCAGAGTATGTCAAATTACATTCTAGAATATAATAAGTAATTGTATATTAATTACTTTCAACTCAAGTAATTATAGTAAAAACTATATATATCAACAGCATATTTGAAAAGATTTTATCAGAGTTTGAAAACACTCGCAGACATGTTTTTCACTTCATTTCGGCTCTTGCTTGTGAGCATGAGCACACATGTTCGGGAGAAGCTATAAGCATATTTATTTGAGCTTTTTGTAGACAATCCTTTCTAGAATACTACATCTTAACACAACTCTCTCATCAATTCGTTGCGGTTGCCCCCCAGTATTATTTAAGTTCCAACGATTCGTCGTCAATATGTCAATTGATCATACCTGGGAAGTATATTGTGTGAAATATATGTTCTAATGTATTTGTGGAATCGGAATATGGAATGGAATATATACAAAATTAATGACTACCTGTAATACCATCGTACGGCCTCTATTCTCATAATTTTTGTAAGGAACACTTTTTCTGTTACGTGAGCTCCATTCAATTCACAGTAAAATGAATTGACATTTCATTCAGTCATTCAAAGTGGTTGCTAGTGAAGTTGAATTTATTCTGCATTGAATGAAATGAATGTTGACTGTTTAGAATGTGTTGCATTCATGAATTGGGTTTAAATGAATGAATATTCATAAAGCAGCTTCAATGAATTAAATCATGCAGCACTCTATTATAAAAATGATATAAACAAAGGCTAGGACATTGGCTATTTTGCTATAGTACTGTTGTTTTACAAAATACATACTACATAATACATAAAGTTAAAATATCATGTCCCAACCGGCATTCGAAAACGGAACTTTTGTGATGCAATACACACAAGCGCAGAATCTTCCAAAAAGCTAACCAAAACTAAGAGTTAGGTAAATAGATTTTCAAATGTTTTCGGAATTCGTAGTTAGCACGTTCAAAACGCCTTAATACAACATATTGCTTCGATTTATGCACCTTCTGTGCCGGATTAAGTTTAAAAACGATTGAGTATGCAGTGGGTCATTCGATGACATTAATCGTATTAGTCTGAAATAGGCTTGTTGATATTACATAGGTATATCTGATATTTCGAAATTGGAGTACTCATATGAAAGCGGAATTTTTTTCTTGAAATTCAAGAGAACAAATCTTGTGAAATAATTGTTAGTGGAGCATAATATATAAATAACCATGGAAAAGCTGCCGGATAAAACACGGTATTTAAGTTTATTGTGTTCCTAACTCCATAGAATATCGTTATTCAAATTACACGGTAGCTGATGATTTGCTGGCACTTTTCTGGTATATCCTGTACGTGGTACTTTCAGACATATGCAATTCGGGTCAGGTTATTTGTTGTTTGTTTTTGGTCGTAATATTTTTTTATTATGGCACCAATTTGTATTTAGTCTTGGATTGTTTGGAAGTTGTCCAACATATTGATAAGACCCTTCTGAAAATGCTTCTCCGCTTCTCCATGATTTAGCATGACTCTTTTTGAAACTATTAAAGAAACATATTTACTGTGTAACAATTTTTTTTTTCTTTAAAAATGGAAAAATTGTGGGTATTCACGCCTGGTGATCCGTATATTTATCGTAATATAAAGGATATTCCATTTACTTTGTTTTTAAATAATATTTTTGTGAATAATAAAAAATTTAAAACAAAAATCTTCATTGAAATTATTAAATATCTTAAATACATATTTGTAGTTCTTAGAATAATTTAAATTTAGAATGCCAAATTTTTTTTTGGCACTAAGTTATCAATAAAATGTTGTAAATGTTATTTTTATCAAAAATATCATGTCAATCTAATCACAATCATCATCATCATCATCGTTCCAATATACATATATTATATTCGTACGAAATTTTCAATGGCAAATTCAAAGCGTTTGAAATTCGAATGGAGAGACGCCGATGGACATTTGCGTGTTACACTTTTAGAACGTTTTTGACTTTGATCTGCGTACGAGGTGACAAGCTAAGCAACAAAGACTACTGAATGAATTCTACTAACTGACTGACAATAACCTCAACTTTTTCGATTCAATGACATGAATCGCCAAAGGCGACTGCGTCGGCGGCGGCGTTGACAAGAACCATTGGCGCCAATGGCGTGCATAATTTTCACTTTCCTATACGAATACGCAGCTGAATGTCAAGTGTGAAAGAAATTTATGAGACGCAACGATAACGAAAAGTCATAGTCATTTTTGAAAATATCTGCAAAACGTTCAAGGATAATTGCGCCTTGTAGTCCGAGAATTTATAGATTATTTTTTTTTTTTTTTTTTGTTTTCGTTTAAGATGTCAGCCAATGTAATAAATTGGTGTATTATTTTGTCAAGAAATTAGCAAAATTACAATTGCGGCAAAATTGTTGTTTGCTTACAATTGCAGATACATTTGTATCTTGTACGATATGTGTAGCTAAATGGCAAAGGTTTCTGTTTTGAAAATTGTTGCAGAAACAACATATAGCACTCTCGCTCTCTACAACATTGCTTATTGGAAGTGAAGTGCAGAGAATTTACTTGTTTGCAATTGTAGATACATTTGTATCTTTTATAAATAAAATTTAGGTAAAGTTTTTATGATATATTTCATTTGAAGTAAAGGCGAAGATATTTCTTCCTTCAAAATAATTCATATATCTCTTTCTGTCTCTCTCTCTCTCTCTCTCTCTCTCTCTCTTACTGATCATTTGTGCGTGCGGTGCGTTTTTCCTTGCATCAAATTTTTAACGTTCTGCTTGATTTTTTTTCGTTTTTCGTTTTTTTTTTTTTGTTAACGCGTTTTATTGACGTGTTTTCTAACCTTGGCCCGGATCTGTATAAGCGATTTGGCGCTAGCGCTGCTGCTGCCGTCGTTGTTGCCGCCGTTGAGATATTTCATTTGATGTTGTACACAAATCAAACATCTTCAAGTATTCAATGCGCGTGTATACATTTTTCGCCGTTTCTGTGATTTAATTTGATTTATTTCATTTCATGTATCTTACATAGAATTTCTATTTGCAGCAGTCAAAACACATTTGTAAAATGCTCTCGAAAATAGTTGCATAACATTTTAGCTGCTCAACATTTTGCAGAAATAGCAACTAAATAGATAAATTCTTGCGCAAATTTCTAAATGGCGCTATCGATAAATGTATCTTATAACTATTGTTGTAAATATAATAAGATACAATCTTTTATAAACCAATCCACACACACACACACACACACACACACACACACACACACACACAAAAACACCCAGTCAGTCGGCTGTCAAAATTGTGCCGCAAATTTTCCAAATAGTTTTTCCGCGCGCACACGGCACAAATTTGGCGGCTGGAAAGCAACAAGTAAATTTGTTTTTCATTTTCGCAAACCAATGACGGCAGAACTACAAATATAGTTTTGAGAAAATCAAACTGTAGGCACTGTGTTTGTATTCTATTGGCGAGTTGGCTTGGTTTTCAATTTGGCAAAATGTATCTTATAGCTACTTTTTATATTTATTATAGATTCGAGTTGGCAACAATTGCTGCAACATTTATTTATTTTTTTTATTTTTTTATACTGAAATTATTTTAAACTATGATGAGCCGCGTGTGTCTGCGCCATATGTTCTTTGACTATCTGTTAGTATATCTGTCTGTCTGTCTGTCTGTCTGTCTGTGTGTCTTACTGGATGCTTTTTTTATATTGTATGATTGGTTTTTAGATAAATTTTTGGCATTCCGCTGGTTCAAGTATTGTTATTATTCTTCATATTTTATTGGCTTGTGCATAAATTTTATTATTATTGTGAATAATTAGATATCTAGACATATTTAATAATATTATTAAAGAGTTGAATTTTAACTTTGTCCTTTATGTAAAACATTTTAACATAATGCCTTCTTTAAATTAGTATCTATACTATACCTGGAACTATACGTTTCTTATTCGAAAAATTGTATATACAAAATTATGATAACAAAAATGTTCTATGCGTAACCTAACTACATTACGAATGTGATACCAAAATAGCGAATCCATAATGATGGACGAATTTTAAAAAAATCGAGACTTCGTATAATTTTACGTTTTGAAAATGCAATATTGTGGAACAATTTTAAGAAAGAAATTTCTATCTTTTCAGTACTCAGTATGAATAAAATAATATTCAACCTGAGTTTTAAGTACTAACTAAATCCAGTCATCACCGTAAAATCTGAATTCTGTATGGAAATCAGCGACCACAAAACTTTTAAAAATATTGAATAAATTTTTCCAAAATTTGTCTATTTTGGGTCCGCCATTTTGGTTTCGAAAATTTTGGCAACAAATTCGTAATCAGCAAACTCAAATACCTTATCATATTAAATTTCGTTTCGACTCAACAGTTTTTTAAAAAACAATTTGACATTTTGCATCCGCCAACTTGCTTTCGGAAGTTTTGACAGAAAATCGTAAACAGCGACCACAAAAGAATACGACCTTTCATACTTTCCAGTTTTTTTTTTAAATTTTTTTCGGCCTAGCAGTTTTTATCTTGTGCAAGTTGATATGCATTCAAATGAACGTACTACAATCCTAAATAAGTAAGTTTGTAGATGAATTTCTGCAGAATCTCCTACTTTTTCCATGTCAAATATATCTCGATATATCTTTATGTATAAAAATCTTCTGTATTTGATGAAAATTTGTGTGTGTGTTCATGGGGAACTGAGAATGGTTTAGATTCACAATTCGATCCACTGTGAATGCCCCCGAGTGTTGCTAACCCAAATAAATTTTAGATGGTGGGATGAAATGTTGTATATGGGATCGAACAGGGAAGAGAAAGGGGGAGTGTTGAAGAAAAGGTGAAAGGGAAAGAGCCGGAAGAGAAAGAGGTGGAAGGGGGAATGGGAGGTAGGGGAATGGGAAGGGGTGGTAGGGAAAGGGAAAGGGGACAGAGGGATGAAGGGTAGGAGAATGAGAGGTAGGGTAAGGTGACATTGTGATGGATGGGTAGTGGTAGGAGAGGCGGGGGGAATGGCAGCAACACCATGCCTCTATTAATGAAATGAAATGCTGTATACATGTCAATGAATTCGAAGGGGTCAGGGAAGAGGGGCGGTAAAGTAAGGGAGTATTGGAAGGGGCGTAGAAATGAGTATGGGTACAGGTTAAAGGGGGCAAGAGAAGATGGGTAGGGGAATGGTTGGTATAGTAAGGGAGCATGAGGAGGGGTGGGCAGGGAAAGGAGTGGCAGAGGGAAGGAGAGGCATAAACACGTCGGGTAGCAGCTAGTACATATATAAAAAAAAAAACATTATAAACTGAGCAAACTACTTTTTCTTTGACCACGCCAATGCATTCTACACATTTTCATCATGTTCATTTAGACATTGTACTTTATTTTTAAATAAAACGCAAACGGATACTAATTTTTCCAATATGTCCCGTAGGAACTCGACTCTTTTGACCAAATTTTCGATGTCATTTTGGATCATGCTCGTGTACTTTTACTCTTCGTGTAGTACCAGAAAAAAAAAGCGTAACACTCTATGTCACTCCCGCAATCAAGACAAATCTAACGATATCTTATATGTCAACATCCATCAAGAAAAGTATATGCAGGAATAGGTTTGTATGGTAGTTATGTTTCCTGTTCAACTTAGAATTACATATAATCTCCATAGTTATTTTTTTTAATATTTCAAAGACTGAGACTAGTTTGAGACAGACTGACGGGCATGACTATATCGATTCTTTTAATCATATGAATCAAGTTGAGCAATAATATAACGCCTGTTCCCATTCTCACTTTTCTGAAGATCTTCCGAAAGTTAATTCGATAAAATAGTTCATTTTACACATATGAGACGATTTTGTGATTTGAGTTATTTTGGCATTGATTAAGTGAAATTCATATTACTTAATTACATAATTCAAATCATCTCATAATATTTTATCGAATTCGCTTTCTTGACATTTTTCCCGAAAGTTAAAAAAGAGAAGGGCCGTATACACTTTTTGTTTTATCTTGCGGACTGATTTGTCTTGTGTTGCTGTAGCATAAAAGACTATTTAGTAGAAGTTTTACAAAAAACAAAAACTCAATGCAAAAAGAGCAAACAGGACTTTACTGCTTTCGATTTAGTCAAAATCCTCAACACCGGCTTTTTTTATATTTTAAGTTTTAAGTTATATTCTTTTTATGCTTTAAGTTATATTCCAGCATAAAAAATTTATGTCTCATACTATAACATCAATGAAAGTCAAAAGTAAAGTTGTTATTGCAGAGTTTTGTTTTAAATTCCCGGGCAGAGTTAGTCTCATTCCCGCATTTTACGTTTTTTGAACGGCCGAATTTTTTATATACTTTATGGGTCACCGATCCTTAAGCAAAGTTTGAACTGAAATACATTTTCTTGCAGGTATAGTTTGTATGTTTTGCAATAGCTCAAATCTCAATAGAGCTCAATAATTAAGCTTGAGGAGAACTGGAAAATTCTTTAATTGTTGCTTACTTACAATAAAAATGAATACTTTTATAAATGACTTAGAATTCATACTAAACTTTTTATTGTTCATCACAGCAGGTCAAAGAATTACAATGTTAGATACTAAGTATGTACTTTGCAGAAGAAGATATTACGCCTTTCAGTTTTACAGCAATTTATGTCTACTCTTTCCGTTCATAGGAAGAATAATTACTTCGACTATTCTCTGAGCTTACAAATCGCTTGCAAAACGCATCTAAAGCATATTAGAAACAAAAAGTCTGATAAACTACTGAGTACACTTTTCCCTCCTATATCCAAACGATTCAACATGCTTGCTGACAGTCTAAGACTTCAAACAATTCTACCTATGTATGTACAAAGTTGGAAGTGCGCTCGAGACAAAAAGTTTGAATGCGTTGCTCATCTTAAAGTGCTAAATACAATTTAACCTAAATAAGAACGGCTTTAACTTATTTGCATTTGTACTGAGTGCTGCTTTTACCTATCTATATACATACACAATAAGTAGTAACCTAAACATAATGCACGCGATAATGATGATAATAATGTTGATGACGACAAATAATAATGTCTGATGTTTAGAGTACTTTATCTTCCTCACTCTTTTTCGGTCTCTTTCTTGCACACATTTATCGCAATTGCAACAAATCGTTTGCAAATAGACGTACTATATACAATTTCAATCGTACCAGCAAACGCCGCTTACATAACTACATATTTATAATAAAGGGTGTTTAAGTAACTTGATGAATGGCTCAATTAAATATAACAATCAATTTATACAATACAAATTTAAAATAAAAATCTTGATATCGAAAGATTTGTGACTAGCAGTGGTAGGCTTTCATCACTTGCTTTTTACCACTTCAGTGAGATATTTTGGTATTTGCTTCGTTTTAGCATTATTAGCTCCTTCAGAAGCAAAAAAAATCTTCAATTTATAATAGGATAATCAAGAAATATAAAAACAAAAACTCATTTTATTTCAATGTGCAAAACTTCAATACATTTCATATCTTATCTTTGTATATAAAAATCTTCTGTACGTGTGTACGTGACTGACCTCCTCCAAAACGACTGGACCAATTTTGATGAAAATTGTTGTGTGTATTTATGGGGGTTCGAGAATGGTTTAGATTCACAGTTCGATCCACTGTGAATGCCCACGAGTGTTCCTGGCCTAACAAATTTAAGATAGAGGGATGAAATGTTGTATATGGGAGCGAAGAAGGAAGGGGATGGGAAAGAGCCGGAAGAGAAAGAGGTGGAGTGGTGAAGAGGGGCAGGGAAATAGGGGAAGGGGAATAGGTGGTATGGAAAGTAGTAGTGGGGAAAGAGGGCAGTGGAAATAATGGTAGGGGAATTAGAGGTAGGGTAAGAGGGCATTGTAATGGATAGGTATAGGTAGGTGAGGCAGGGGGGAGGGCAGCAACGCGTTATAAAGTGTAGATAAAAACATAACTTTTTTATATTCGGTACGTTAAATTCGATGCTAAATAAAAATATAAAAATAATTTAGAGCGTTAGGTCCCTGTGCTGGCTATTTACCACTCTCTTTTTAATTCGAATGTGGGTGATCCGATTTTATATAAGTAACTATTTCCTGAATCTACGGTTCAAATTAAATTTTGAACGAGATATCGAACTAGTTGGTTTTTGTTAACGTAATATAGTACTTGTGCTGGACGGCCGTCCACTGTAATTATCACCTAAGGTAAATTTCTTAAAGATACTGATCATTTAGAAAACAAACCCGAAGTGGCGAATTTCAGTTGATTATCACGAATTAACTTGCATACAAAATGTTGTAAGCATATGTTCCAACACCCTTTATATTTTTTTTACAGTATTTACGGGGTGAATAACATTTCATTGTGATAAAGAAATGAATTGCATGTTGTTGCATGTGAAAGTACAAACTATTCTTAGTTCAAAAAAGATACAAAAAATGTGCAGCGAAAAAATAGATACGGACTAAGTTAGATTGCATTAAAAAATAGTTGCAGTTAAAATAGAAATAAAAAATAGCACTAAAAGAAAATCATGTACAACAAAATTTGCTTTCAATGAACCGAACAAACACTCAATTCACACATACACATACCAAAGAAAAATCAAGTAAATATAGTCAATCTATGTACAATGCCATAAAGTAAATTTAAAATTTCACTAAAATGTTACTTCTAGTTCTATACTCGTGACAACTTTAGACGACAGACGAATAACGGCAGCTAATAAAAAAAGATGCATTTTTTAAATAATTTATGTCAACGACTGTCATGGCTGGCACACTCTTAAAAGCATATAGACTATATAGTCTCATTTCTGTCGAAATATTTGACGAACTGTCGTCAGCGGCTCAATGGACTTCTCGCCTGACTTTCCATATAACCACCGCTTCGTCGTCCCCACATATGTCTCTTGACTGGAGAAGTATTGCGTGCGCTTGTGGGCGGTCGTTTCGTAGATCCATCTACGTAGCAGTTTATAGATACAGACAGACAGACAGACAACTCTGTATGTCGCTCTCTGATGGTGGTCAGCAGTCAGTCAGTTTATCAAAATTGTTCATAATTAATTAATTGGCAGTCGTCCAGATTTAAATTGCCGCTTTTTGTACATTTTTTTGTATTTGTTTCTTAAATGTTTCCATTTTGTTCGCGTGTTTTTTTTTCAGCTTTTTTGTATCGTTTATTTAAAATTCGTTGCTAAATTGTTTTTAATGAAATATCAAAGAAAATTATAAAACAAAAAAAAAACAAAAAAAACAGCAACAATCATCAAAATCGGAACAAAAAAATAATCATAAATCAATCGAATATTTTATAAGTAAAAAACGAAAGCATTTGTTGCTTTATCATTTTTTACCAAAATAGGCAAAGTGTAAATCAAATTAAACAATGAGCTTACCAGCAGATATTGGAAACTATTATGCTGTAGTGTAAATGTATGTAAGGTGATTAAAAATAAACATTTTCGTTGATACTTCTCGATTAATAATGCTAAACCAAACTATTAAAGAGAATGAGAATGAAGAATTGCATGAAAAGACAAATTCATCTGAAAAAGGTTATTTCTAAAAGAACTTAACAAAAGAGCTGCGAAAGAACTGCTAAAAAAGTACACAGTATGATCTAAAAATAATCGAACTTTTTAGTTATAAAATAAAAGAAGCATGGTATTATGTTTCAAAGCTAATATTTCATTGCAGTTTTCATTTTTGGAAAGCGAAATTAATCGCACGGTGATAGATCAGGCGAATACGGAGGGTGGTTGATGTAACAAATCTGTTTTATCATCAAAATTCGTTGACTTTTTTGGTCTTGTGAGGCGGTACATTATCATGCAATAAAACAGCTGATTTCCTTTGGAATATTCGGGCCTAACACGTAAAACTCTTGACCCCACAAACGATGTAAAATTTGTAAATAATATTCTTCATTGACAGTTGGACCTTCTGTAACAAATTTCTTGTGAACAATACCCTCTGAATCATAGAAAGTTATCAACATTGTCTTGATTCTTGTTTTGGCTCGTCTTTTGACTTCCATTCTGCAGATTGTCGCTTAGTTTCAGGGTCATATTTAAAACACCATGTCTCATCACCAGCTATGATGAATCAAGAAAATCTGGATCGTTTTAATGTATTTGCAATGCTCTACACGAGCGATTTTTTGATCATCATTTAACTGATATGAAACAAAACGTGCACAAACTTTTCTTTTACCCAAATCTTCAGTTATTATTTTGTAGATTGTATGTACAGTAAGATGAATTTAATTCTTCTGCCAGCATTCTCACAGTGAAATTTGCATCGATAGCGATTCTTTCACTTACTTTTTCCACTAACTCAGCACGATTAGATGCTTCGGGTCATCCAGGTCTTGGATCATCATTTAAATAATCACGACCGTTTTTAAATCGTGTAAACCACGTGTAAAATTGAGTACGACTCATACAATCATCATCATAACATTTTTTTTTTAACAATTCGTAGGTCTCAGCAAATTTTGTGCCGAGTTTAAAACAAAATTTAATATTTTTCTTTCTTCCATTATGTTTTTACGACATAACTACAAAAAATGCTCTTATGTAGCATGAACTTATTTTTAGGTGTAAAAGTCGTATTTCATTCGAATATTTAGGACTCAATATCTTGCTTAAAGTTAACTGCCCGTTATTATGCCGGTTAACATAACATAATGTACTCAACGAGCGTTAAGCGCTAACCATAGCTCTTGAACTGTTGGTTGATTTGATTTTATTATCGGATTTTTATACTTTTATCTGGTTTTGCCATAGAATTGCGGAACTCACTCGTTTGATAAATGTTTCACATCTTTGCGATTCTTCTTTTCACTTGTTTCTTTAAAAAATATTGCAAACGGATCAAGCAAGTTCCAACAAGTTGTAAGTTGTGAATTTGGTTCGATACAAGAAACGATCAAATCGAATGAAAACACAACGCAAATGTGCAAAACAGCAGTCTTTCGAGGTTCCGTTCACACTGTCTAAAATAAAAAAACCCAAGTGACATAGGTGTAAATGCCGACAATACTATTTTACAAAATGACGAATTAGTATTTCCACCTATTCTATCCTAATAGAAGTAGCCTACTACACGGTGGCCATACATATGTTGAATTTTGAATGTGTTACTAATGACGCTGTCAACTTGACCGCCATCATGAATTGTTGATAGTGCTTTAGTTTAAAACTTCCATTTAAAGAATGTGCATCGCTTCAATTTGGATTAATGTTGATATTCGATGATGTTGGTAAATTAAATTGCTTAAACTCTTACTTACTTGGGTCGCATTGAGGGATAAAATTTAAGCTGACAATGCTCAGACAATTGATCATTTGAAACAAATTATTCAAGTTCAAATTGCTTTAAAGGAGCAGACCTCCAAATCGAGCTAGTTTTTGTAAAGTTGTAGAATAAAAGCTTCTTAGATTTGTTATGTGTGTGCTACAACCCTAAATTAATAAAAATAAACAAACGTACACACACAAACTCTTATATTGAACTATTTTGGACTATTTGTTAAAAATTCCTGAGCGTATAAATTAAAACCTTTTTAACAGTATACTATAACACGATTCGATTGGATTCATCAGTGAAAATTCCGTTATTGAGATGGGGTTTTTCCACTTCTATTGACAGTCGTTCACTGTAATATGCTCGTATAGGGTAATAAGTATCATTTTTATTGGGTGGGAGTAGTAGATATTATGGTTTTAGTGTTTTTTAAAACTTCTCATGTTTAGGTTTGAGGTTTTAAGACCAAAAACTTCTTTCAGGCATAGTAAGAGATTATTGTTTGGCAAGCTGAACTTCAAACGCTTCAAGTTTTATTCTAGTAGATAGTTTTATAACAAAATATTTTATATTGTTTTAGTTCGTGCCATTATTGCATATACTAGGCACTCCCATCGCCTGAAATGTGTTTTGCAGTTTGTTAATATTATTCCTCACTAAATTTGCAATTTGGTTTTAGTACAATATTTTGTGGTATTAAAAAAAAAAAAACCAAGGTGATAACACTAAAAAACAATATTGCCAACATGGTTTTAATTATGCATTCCATATCGATTTTGGCGCTATCAATGTAGATACAGATACATTTTATATTCTATACAAAACACCAAATTATATTCCATTTAGTGTATTCCATTTTCATCGCATATGCAGCTAGTAACAAATGTTTATTTGCCTTAGTGCAGCATAATCTTCATAAAAGAGAAAAAATCGCATAATCAGCTTAGAGTAGTACTTAGATACTATTTTTGTATTTAAGGTCTTATCGCTGCGACGTCACTGCTGTTTCTTCCACACTATAGCACCCAAGATAACGCTTCCAGAACAATTGAAAAACAAACAAAAAAATGCTTTCTCTGCACGACAGACGCCGTTGTCGTCGTCGTCGTCGTCGTCGTCGTTGCCGTCGATAATATAGACTATGATATGGGGATGATATCATCAACATTCATAGCGCTCCATTTCGGCGGAAATCCGCATAAACATGCGCCAAGCGTACGTTTATGTATCTGTGTATCTTTGCGTTTGTACTTGTACAAAAATCGAAAACGTTTATGTTTACTTTGGCATTTCTAGTACGATAAACAAACATATTTTCAGTTATTAAAATCAGAGTAGATAAACATGCAATATACAAAAAATAAATAAAAAAAAAAAAAACAAAAAAACAAATTTTATACAAATTTACTAAAGGTCAACGTATTTAATTTCTTTTGCTTACAGGCCTGCATTGATGATAATCTGGAAATGGTTGAATTTCTTGTAGAAAATGATGCCGATATTAACAGACAGGATAATGAAGGTTGGACGCCGCTACACGCGACAGCTTCATGCGGGTGAGTAGCTCTGTGTGAATATTTACATATACAGGGTGTTTTTTTAGGCATATAATTTTAAATCTATAATTTCATATCATTTCGAGCAAAAGACTGTCGCATTTGGAGTAAAGAAAATACACAAGCAATTGTTGAGTCGGAATTACATTCACAAAAATTCACTAAAACTTCATGGGCTCTTGGAATCATTGGTCCATCTAATATCTTTAAAAATGATGCAGGCCACAATGTTGAATATAATGGAGAGTAGAGGTGGGCACGAGACTGTGTGAAGGAGCCACAGTAAAAATTCAAAAAAGAAAAAAAAAAGCCGTGATATCTAAGTCATTACCGATCGACTTTGATTTTGCGGTAGTTTCGCATGAAATCTCGAAAAATACACCATCTAAAATTAGCTTCTTCGATAATTTAAACAGTTGCATTGTGACTCTGACAAGGAAAATCACTTCTTATCGACTGTTCAAACTATGATAATTAACATATAAAGCATACTAGAACTCATTTCGAAAGAAAGAAAAAACTCTTGCCAGTTTTACAATTATTTGTTCCGCTTGTTGGACGCTTAATTGTGATCTGTGCTGCCACCAGGTAAACTATCAAAAAATCCAACAGCTTTTCCAGGAATACACTAATATGTGTATACCCTGTACCCATAGGGTAAAATATTCTTATATTCTTGAACAGCATCGGAAGACGAATCGATATAAACATGCCCGTCCGTTCGACCGTCTCTTTCAACGAAAAGATTTCGGAGACTATAAGTGATATATACATATTTTAAATTTGGATATTTAGACTCTTATTTTTTTCTATAGATAACTAGTATTAAATGAACATGCCAACCCCTACTTGACTATTTCGTTCTCCAATTGAAAGGCATTCATCTGGTAGAGCTTTAGTTTCAATGAGACGGCGTATAACTTTGAACTTACGGATTTGTGAATTGGCCTTTTAGTGATCGTGTGTAATTTAATATATTTGGATTATTTTCTGTAGGGCTATGTGAAGACGGTATACTACGCTGATTAAACAGAGCCGATGAATGCCTTAAAAGCAAACACTCCCAGTGTTATTTCGCATATACTTCCAGCCACGAAATCATATTTAAACACTAATAAGATAATATCATTTCAATAAAGCTGATTGATTTATCACGATTTTAAGATTTTTTTTTTTATTATTTTGAAGTTATATACCACCAAAATAAGACACCCTGTATATTGTACATAATAATATATTGTAATTTTAATACAAATTTTTTTTCTATCTATTTATCTCACGTTATACTACTATGCAGTTTCGTGAGCATAGCACGCTATCTGGTGGAAAGTGGTGCCGATGTCGCCGCTGTAAATAGTGATGGCGATTTGGCGCTTGATCTTGCCATGGATACACATCACCTGCCTATGATCGATTATATGGAGAAGGTGGTACAAGAGCTAAATATTGATGTTGAACAAGCGCGCAAAGCGGAAGAGATTGCAATGCTAAGTGATGCCAAGAAATGGCTGCGCAGTGATGCGTCCGAAGTGGATCGACCACATCCAAAAACTGGTGCAACAGCGTTGCATGTAGCAGCGGCAAAGGGTTATACTAAGGCAAGTATCACATAATATACTATATCACATAGTACACACAATGCACATAATACGTACTAAATTAAGACAAAACGTTGTCTTTATTGAAATTAAATCTTAAGTACGCCTCACACGCCTCTTCTTAAATACCGGTATAATTGAACTGTTTTAGAGATCATACTCTTCTCAGTAGAGTTGTTCAATGAAAAACGTAAAGTTCGGCGGGGTGGAGTGGTTTGAATTTTATGTTTTCCAATGAAAGTTACAAAATTTTAATTTTTAATCAGTTATTTATCAATCAGTGATCAATCAATCGTATTGCCCACCATATTTCGCTAAGTATAATTATATGTTAAATAAGAAGAGTGCCCTATTATCATTGACAACCTAACGCTCTACAAAGCTCAAGACGTCACTAACAGTTAGAATTTTGTTTTAATATGACGATATTCTTTCTTCTTCTTTATAATCGTCCATCATGGATACATCTTAGAAACAGTGATATCGGTCTATTTTAGGTCTACCGCTGAAAAATTCATAACTTCGCCATTTATTCGTAGATTTTTAACCATAGTAGCTCATTTTTTAAAGAAAAGTGTCAGCCTCATGTAAACTGGACTTATTTTTGTGACTTATACGAGTATTTTTAACCAGTGAACTTCCAACTCGATTTTATAAAACAATAAAACGATATTTTCAACTTATTCTTATCCCTAGCAATTGAATTCAAAAGTATTAAAAGACAGTTTTAAAGGGACCTGTTTGAGAGAGACAGTCTTAATTGTACCCTTATAACTGAAAAAAAAAAATGAAAAAAATGCTAGTGAGTAACACCAGCTCGCGAACCACTGCACCCAAATCGTACAATATGTCAATGTTTTATTTGTGTCTGGGCTCATTTTTATGCTAAAAGTGTTACGCCCATTCAGATAAACAAACTTCTTAAGTTTAAAATATACCGTATAACAGTTTGCAAAGCGTGTAAAATCGTATATAAATAGAAAAAAGATACTTACAGCAAAATCAACTATTTTCCTTGCGAATCGCAAGAGCATTTTTTTTTTAAAATATGAACTCAATGGACTTTTCAGTTTCTCTCTGTTTCTTCATTGCCTATCAAAATTTTGTTTCTTTCACTATTTAACATCACTATCCCCTTCTTTACTTTACAGGTTTTAAGTTTACTGCTCGCTGGCCGTGGCAATGTTGACAAACAGGACAATGACGGTTGGACGCCATTGCATGCAGCTGCGCATTGGGGTCAAAAAGAGACCAGTGAAATGCTGGTCGAATCGCTAGCAGATATGGATATACGCAATTATGCAGGACAATCTTGCATCGATATTGCCGATCGTAAAATGGTAAAATTTCTGGAAGAAATGCGCGCAAATAAACGCAACAAACGGCGTCCATCTAGTCAAATCAGGTATTTAATCTGGTATTTTGTAATCAATGTATATATTAAATAAAACATTTTTTTTTCTCTATCCTATTACAGTAGAATCTCAGATACGATTGAAAATCATGTGGATAAAACACCAACGAAGATTGTACGCGTTGAAGTGAGAACTGATACCACAAAGGATGGTTAGTATATGCCATATGTAGACTATATGGTCGTCGCTCATTCTACTATATAAATCATGAACAACATTGCCTTTAGTTTTTAAATATTGTTTTTTTATTACTTTTCTTCTATACACATGTTCCAAATTATCTCTTACTTTTGTATTATTAATGGTGATCTTGTTGTGTTTGTTAGAACTTCGTGCGCGTTAACAATTCAGTAGCTACTACTATTCAAAAGCATTTAAATATATATATTTTTTTTTTTTTGTTCTAATGTGCATATAATATATCATATATCAAAAGTCGACACATCATTTACTATTTGTAGAGCACATCGTTTGAAGTATTTTTTGTTTAATTTGTTTTTATTAGCAAGTGTAATTCATTCATTCATCGAAACTATGAGTATCATAGTATCTCAAACAAATATATACTCGTATGTACTACCTACATGTAATTTCATGTTATCTATCTATGAAACTCTCTGTCTGTCTTTGTTGTACTTGTCTAAATGCAATACATACGCACACACATAACATAAACCAATCAGTAGCAGCGACTACTTCAACGTCTTGTAGCGCTACATTACCTGGTACTGAGCTTGATGTGCCGCTTGAGGAAAATATAGAACTGTCAAATGCGTCCGAATGTTCCTCCGATGAGTCTACGGATTCGGATCTCACCGATTCCACAGAGAGTTCACATACAACAAGTTATTCGGAACAAGATGAGGAACAAGGCGAAAAAGATGAAAGAGTTGAGAAAGAAGAAGGTATTTGCGAGTTGTGTCCAGTTAGTTTTGTACGAGTTTCTGCATTATATTTTTGAAGTCATCAAACAAACACCAACAGTAAAAATGACTTCTAAGTCATAAATTTTCTATATTCGTTTCTCTAAATATGCATACTTTCATTTACTACTTCTATGCACCACTTTTCTTTTCTTTTTTTTTTTTTCTTAAATGTTTATGTCTTAAATATTTGGTTTTTATTTAAAAAAAAAAATTACTAATTTAATTGTTTTACACTTACAGCCGACAATTTGAAATCAAATACCAATCAACAGCTCTATGCGAATACAGATCAACATGTTGAAGAGGAAGCGCCCTGGCGACGCAAAACACCGCGTACACAGAACGATAGCCCCACTAAAAATCGTATGTATTTTGTTATAGGGTGTTTTTTTTAGAGGCGGAGAACTTTGAATTGAATTAAAATACTGATAACGATGCATTTTTAATCGATGTACGTACTTATATGTCGATCGTAAAGTGGACATAACGCCGCACTGTAACATTTCCGAACTGAAGTACGATTTTCGAAATAAATTTGCTGGTTTTGTTCTGGCTTTAGTTTATTCATGATAAAATACCAAACCAAACTCTGAGCACAAATGATAATAGCTTTGTCAGATGTGACCAATTTAATCTCTGTCCGTAAATGGAACCTCTAAAAAGCACCCTATATTTAATAGTAATCTTGAAAAGTTTTTAATTAAATTATTTAATTTTTTTTTGTTTCTTTAGAAGTTCCTGATAAAGAGGTTAGCAGCAAAACTAATTCAAATGCAGAAACAAACGATGTCATATTACGACGCACGCAGAGCTTCGAAAACGATCAAAAGTAAGTTTTGTTTGTATACGATAACAATTAACAACAATTACAAGCACCATAACCAAAAATCGATTCAGTTTATCAATTAATCAATCAATTCATGAAACGTGCAAATACTAAATGCATTTGTAACCAAGCTATTTATTGCTCTTCGTTTGTTGCTGTTTGTGTTTCTCATTTGCTTTCGCAGGAAAAAATGAATTCAATTTGAAAAATTATTGTACGCTTTGTTAAAATCACATTTGTCATACATATTCTATCGTTAATCACCACCAATACTTTTGCTTAAACAGTTTATCATATCTATCAGGGTTCTTGTTTTCACACACACATTTGGAAAATGCAATCGTGCTCATAAGAATATTAATATTTCAATGGTTTCCAATCACGCATACATTTTCTACTCAATGTTGTGAACGTGCACCAAACTTTCGCTGCATAAGCATCATTAAAAACTCAATGGGGTTCATGTGCAATAGTTGTATTGGACTTCTGTTGTGCAGAATATTTCAAAAAATCATTCATATGGAGTTCATGTCCAGCAATAGATAGAAAAACAAGAGAAACTCTAAGAATCTTCGTGTGCTCACCGGCTATATCACGTGTTAATACTTATGAATACACTAATCATCCATCTTGTGTTGTCTTAGGCTGCAAGAAGCTATGATCATGTCATCATGCTTAGAATTTCAGCATTCAGCAAGCAAATGAAAGTGCATACCCAATTTTGGCAAAGAACTGCGTGTGTGTGTGTGTGTGCTGTACATAGGCAAAACATAAATAAAACCACGTCGTATCCTACATAGTTGTTGTTTTGCACTTTGCTATAGGAGTACACCTAACACAGACCGTTGAAATAGTTTGTGTAATTTATACTGTTAATGCGAAGAACTCTGTGTGTAGGTCAAAGTTCAGCGTATGCTGAAGTGTATTACATAAACAAATGTAGTAATCTTTCAGGATGATTTAGGTAATATTGTCTGCACTATTGTACTGTGGTTCTGGCCAGAACCACAGTACAATAATGCAGACAATATTACCTAAATCATCCTGAAAGATTACTACTTTTTTTTGCTGTAAAATCTATCACTTCTTTAAGTAGGGCTTTCAAAAGACATCTACTAAATATAATAAACCGAAACTCAATATTAACACTCATGGCACTGACCACTTTACTGTGTGTGTTTTTTAAAAAAACACTCCATGTATGTAATCACTTAAATACCATATTCCAACTCGGAATTCGAATGTGAAGACGTTGTAATGCAATGTACACAAGAGGGGCATCTTAGCAAACTACAAGATGCCCCTCTGAAAGCCGGCTAAAAAAACATTTTTCATAAGTCGGAGCATACCTGACACTAATCTAAACAGCAAAGTTGGGAATAGACTTCTGTTTAGAATAATATTTCTATATACATATACATTTCTATATACATATTTGAACAGTAAAGACAGTTCTGCAGTTTTGCAAATCGTTACAGTATAGTATATAACATCATATTTGCCTGCCAGGGCACAAAATGTATTTCTGAAAATACGAAATTATACAAATTCTCCTGCCTTGCTACAAGCGGTGTTTGTGGCACACATGTCCTGAGAAGGAAGAAGTTATAGTTCGAATTTATTTCTTATTTTCATAATTTAGTTCCAAGCGCTTTTTTAACGAAAGTAATTGTCAAAGTGTTATCGCAAATTGAATCCCTAAACTTTATTTGTGTTCAAAATCTAGGAAGAATTTAGTACTCTTGCTACTCACGGTTGCATAGACGACTTCGTACATGTTTATATGTAAACAATTTCTTTTGTTTGCTTGACCCCGCACAACATCTAAACGAGCATTTATCGAAAATTTGAATACGTTTATAATACGTAATAGGTTTTAATGTTCTGTAGCTGAAGCGTGTGGTCCGAATTAGAGTAGAACGTCATTAATTTCACGTTGAAAGGTTAAATAAAAGGAGAATTAAAACTTTTATAAAGATTTATAACGGTAGAATATGTATACCAACCAGTGTTGCCAACTATTGTTTCGCAATAAATGCTAGATTTAACGAGAAAACGTTAAAAAAAAACTTTATAAACTAGAAGTTTCATAAAAGAAAACTTTCTTTGCATTGTTCTAGCGCCTACCTGTCGTGTGTTTCTGCACCCTCTATGGTTTTTCTCCTATATGTTGGCATGACACCGTCCATTTTCCAGTTGATCTTATTTTTCCCGGTGCTCCTTGCATATGTAACAATTCTAGCGTATCGTGCGCATATATCATAACCACCGAGAATACTTCACAGGATCTCTTTCGTGATCTATTTGAAGTTTACCAACAAATTTGAGCTCAATCGGTTATCCGGCTTCGGTATCTATAGCTAACGTACATGCAGACAACATTCATTTTTGAAAAGTTGGTATAGAGACTTTTTGTAACCCAAAGCAACACACATGTGTAAATGACTATGTTGGCCCACTAGATGGCATGGCTCCCATAGAAAAGTCTGTTTCGGACATTAAAAATAGCCGTAATTTAAAAAAAAGCTAGGTTTCGCAATAAGCCAATTTATGCGAAACATGTAATTTCGTAATCCTTCTTTGCGATAATGCTGTCAATAGTAAATTTGACGCCTTGAGTAGACAATAAATACTTTATTGAACAGTTTTTACTTCAATATTTTGCATAATGTGTATTATGGGAACTCTGAAACCTACACACACATCATTTTGGTTTTACTTATCATTTGGTTCAAAAACCATTCAAGAAACTTATCTAAAGTGACCGTAGAAAAGTAGAATATGAAAAAGAAAAAAGCGTTCTGTAATTCTTAAATATAGCAAAACGCGTGAATTCGTTTGAAGGTGTTCGATTTGATAGCGATATCAAAAAAAAAAAAAAGAAACGCACACGAACTTCAAACAACTTATCTATGCGATGAGCGTAAAGAAATCGCGCTGAACAGTTTGCTAAAGTAAAGTGAAACACAAACATCGAACAAACGAAAAGTGAAAATTTTTTAACGCTGCCGCTTATTTCAAGAAAATTTATTAATATTTTTTTTTATTATTTATTTTTTTCCTTATTTTATTTGCATTGTACACAAAAACCAAACCAAACAAAACCAAACCAAAAACCTATTCACCAACATACGCTTAATAATTGACTAATATATATATATATATAAAAAAAAAATAAAATAAAAAACCAAAAAAATCGCTGTGAACATCAATTAAAACTGTGCAAAAACAGATTCTATCAGAAATATCATGAGCTGCGTGCACGCATAAAAGCAAATTCATGTCCCATACTGCCGGCAAGTGCAATCAATACGGCGCAAGCGGCGGCAGCAGCAGCGGCGGCTGTAGCAGGAGTGAACACCACCACCACCACTACCAGCAGCAAGAACACCACTGGCAGCAGCAATAATAACAATAATAATAGTAGCAATAGTAATAATAACAACAATAATAAGAACGCTTTAGGATATGTTGTTGTTAATTCAACACAAAACATCACAGCAAATACGAATTTAAATATCAATACTAGCACCACAACTAGCACTACCAACAATTCCAATAATTCCACCACCAACAACACAACAACACCACTACCAATCACAACAACAACAACAAAAACAACAACCACAACCAATATCATCAGCACAAATCAAAATTATTCCGTACAAAGATCGGCTTCACTCAAAGATAATTCAATGTATTACAGGTTTGTTATTTCATCATATTTTCTAAAAAACTTAAAATACAACTTAATTATACTATATATGTTTTCACACGACTATTTGTGCTTTTGCTTTGTAGCTATTTATGTACTACTAGAACATTTTCCATCAAATTTCCATGCACCACAAAAAGTATTACTCATATACGAGTATAACTATTAAAACTCTATATCTATTGATCTATTAAGTGTTGAATAAGTTTTAAAAAAGTTTAAAATAAATTAACTATTTTTCGTTTCTTCTTTGTTAGAAAACCACCGGCAGCAGCTACAACTACGACGACGGCAACAACAACAACGACTGCGGCGACAACTCCATCACCAGCAAGTACTACACCGCCAGTGACAGCCGTAAACCCACCAATACGCAGGTGTGTTATATATGGAGTAATTGTAGTCTAGATTTAAATGATGCACTAAACATATTTGCACCTTGTAACAATATTAAAGTTGAAGGAATACAACTAATTTCTAGGCACTACTAAAAAAGTTTTGAAAAGAAACTTTCTTAAAAATGAGTCCACTGTATCCTTACATATTGTGAAAAGAAAAAATGGAGGAACGTAAACCTCAATTACAACAACAAATCGGAGACAATGAACTGGCACAGAGTCGGCTCCCGAGAACGAATGTAGAATCATGTGCTGAGGTTTTCGGACCTCGCATGAACTATTTCGAACCTTTAGGGAAATTAGTCAGTATCTTTCAGGCAGAAATTTATGACATAGTAAGATAAGCAGAGATTGTAGAAACCAAAATATTGCAATAGTCAGCTAGTAATTGGCTAGTATTGGAAAGTATTGGAAAGTCAAAAGAATCTAGTAAAATTGAATAGGATAACGTACGATATACATACCTAGTCGTGCGGAAATACCTAGCAATGAGGAGGCGAACAAATTACCGTGAAAGAGCGCAGCCAGTCAACTGTTTAGGCCGGAACCATTTTGCGGTCTGGGACCGGGCACATTTAGAATCCTAATGAAAAAAGTATATATAGCCAGGGATGAATTCGTGGTAAACTGTGAGGGTATTAAACAGGGTAAGAAACTGTTAGGCCTATATAGCAAGAAATGAGTGGATGAATGGTATCAGAATTTTTAACTGAACATTGTAGGCTCAAAAACAGTTAAACAAAATAGGTATGGAAAGTGGTAGTGCATGAAGATTCTGTTTAGAGGTCGAGACGTCCCCAGAAAATATTTTGTAAGATTTCCCAACCTTGACTTATGTGATACTAGCTGGTATGCGGCGCGTTGCTGCCCTTCCCCTTGTCTCTCCTTTCCACTGTCCCACCTTCCATCTGCCTCACCATCCCCATGCCCCTTTACTCCAGCTCCAATTCTCCTACCCCTCTTCTCTTGTCCCTTCCACCCCTTCTACAACCACCCCATTTAATTATTTATTTTTGAATTTGTTTATTTATTATTTATAAATTATGGGCTTTGTTGATAGTGATGGCAAAGGCAAGGCGCACTTAAAACTGTAGTTTATTTTATTTTTCAAACAAAAAAAAACCTCTGTTCCTAAAAGCATATACACACCAATTTTCACGGCGAATGGTTGAAACGTGTATCTGTCTATAATGGACATACAAATGTAGTATATAGGTATATACTTTCGGTCTTATATATATATATATATATATATATATATATATATATATATATATATATATATATAGATGATTTAATTATTTGGGTCAGTACCACCTTACTAGGAGTAATGTGCAAACACTAAATCCGAAGGACCTTGTGTCTTTTTTGAGGGAGGCAGAGCTGGATGAACTACGGTAACAGCACAATAGACCTAGTGCGGTCCCAGTACCAATTACCTTATAATAGTCCTTACATATTTACTCTGCAGTCTTTTTTCGTAGCTCTCAGAATATTTTTGCGGCCTTGACCATAATTATAGACGAGTATATCTGTGATTCGCAAATTGTCCTAGTCATGGTCTAAACTATTGAACTGATCGAAAGTTTTTACTCTTTCAAGAATTGCACAGAATTTCTAATTTGAACGAAAAGTGTGTAGCTGTGCACGCCGGATACACTGGCTACATTTTAAAAGACATCCAATCCCAACAATACAAATGTAGAATAACAATCAACACAAAATTGATACCAGAAGCGGGTGAAAGTGAGCGTGAATGCAATCATTGGCTACCAACCAACTATTTTGGAGTGCTATTTAACTTCAGTTACACTGGTTTTCAGCGAAACGATACAAACTTCCTCTTACATGTTTATATCATTCACACATAGTGTAAAATGGTATTGTATTAGCAGTTTGTCTGAAAGTTTGTTACGCATTACTGGAGACATCGTAGAACCCATAAAGTATATACATATATTCTTGATCAGCTCGACGAGACAAGTCGATCTAGCCCTGTGTGGCCGTCTGTTCATCTGTATGTTGTTGCGCATTTTTTTGGGGACTAAATTTTATGTTATCCAGTTGAAAAAGTTGCACATACAGTTCTTTTTATTTCAGTTTAATAGAGTATCAAGATTGACCCGCCATGCCCACTTTTTGGGGTAGTCCCCATACAAACCCGCTGTTCACTTTTGTGTTTTTGTATGAAAAACTTCTTTGTTAAATTCAATATTAGATTGAAATGCGATTTATTGCACAGATACAAATGGGCGTTTCCCGTCCACTTTTTGAGTTACTCCCATACAAACTCTTACATCTCACTTTTATGCATTTGTATGAAAAACGTCAATATCAACTTGAAATTCGATAAGTTGCCGTCCAATTTTTGGGGTAGCCCCTACTTAAACCCCTCAATTTTATGTTTTACAATACGATTTAAAATTTTGTGTGAATAGTATTAGAACTTCGGATCAACCGAAGTTAACGGAATAACGGAATTTTATGTTTTCAGATTTATAATTTTACTTAAACCAGCGCTTAGAGATAGATGATCTGTCGTTAGAAAGGTAATGAAATGACAAGTCCAAAGCGTTAATTCGTTTCGATCAAATAAAAAAATATCTGATGAAAGTTCAAATTACATGCTGTTTTTGACGACTTCAGGCATTCTTTGTTTTTCATTGCTTGCTGTTTTGTCTGGTGCTCCCTCCTTTCCCTTTTTTTCGTCATTCTCTTCACATGAATAGCGTAACTATAATACGGTTCATTAACTCTGAACGTTGGTTTAAGTAAAATTAAAAATCTAAATGCACATAATATAATATAAAAAAGTGTTAAAATTAATGTAAATATATATTGTTGTATATATCAGAGATAAGTTTCTAATTTTTTTAATCCTTCGATATTGTTCCGTTGTTTTTAAAAGAAATAAGTGTGATTATGTTTAGTGCATTATTATACATCTCTTTTTCTTAAGTTATATTGTTTATTTCACATATTTTTTATAAAACATTTTTCTAGCACGGTTAGTAACGCAAGCAACAGTGTCGTTGCTAATGCAAATACTACAAATACTACAAACACTGCCCAGAATAATGGCAATTCGGTTGGCTCCTCCACTGAGACTACCGAAATATCAAAAACCAAAGCGGCAGCAAATATTTTCAAAAATTTCTTCAAGTAATGTTTATATTATGCGGCAAAATATTTTGTTACAGATTCTATGTGTAAAGCTAAAACGTTTTTGAGCTAACATAATTTAAAATATTTTTAAATGGCTAAAAAATAATTTTTGATAATCATGTCTCAAAAGCGCTTATCTAAGCTAAAAATAATCTTTGTTCAGCTACATACTATATCAAAATAGTGATTGAATATTTGATCGGATTATTGCTAACGACGTCGTTTAAACTACAAAGTAAAAGCACATGCAAGCTAAAAACTTTGTCTACAAGATTTTTATTTTTTTTTTATATATATATACTTACATATATAATACGCATGCTTTTCTTTGTTTAATATTTTTACCATGCAAATTTAAATTATTTTTTTAATGTTCCTAAAAAGAATTTATAATTATGTATTTTAAAAATATTTGATCACTTTGTTAATGTACTTTTTACAGATCTTTTGTGCCGCCGGTGCGTGACGAGGAGAGTGAAACACAGCGCAAAGCGCATGCGAAGCGTGTACGTGAAACACGTCGATCCACACAAGGCGTAACGCTTGATGAAATTAAGAGCGCCGAGGAATTGGTCAAGAAGAAAAATCTAGGAATGAGCAATAATAATAACAACAATATTAATAATAATAGCAGCAATGTAAGTAGTTGAACAAACATTTTGAATTAATGTGTTAGGCAAAGTCCAGCATAAACAGCATAAAAAAAAAACTATTAAGAAAAAAGTTGTACAAAAACAATACAAAAATTTAAAAAAAGCCAAACTATTGTACTAGGCTAATAAGTACGTGCCACACAAAAATATACATATTATCATTACCAATCTATCACCACCACCATACCATCATGTGTTCTGTGAAAAGCAATTATATTTTTCTTATATGTATTCGTACTGTGTATTCCCGTACCCCAATAAAACCAACCAACCTCAGCGCTATTCATATAAGCAAAAAAAAAAAAAAAAAAAAAGAAGTATACAATTTTAAGATATGTGCAAACACCAAGACTTCAATCAAAACATATGCAGATACAAAGAACTAAATGGCAAGCTTACTGTTTTACATCCCATTCACATATAGAGTGAATATATTGTTAAAATGTTGTCGGAAAGTATGTAACGCTTTGAAGAAGGCATGGGGGCACTCAGCAAAATATATTCTTCACCTATCGAACTAGTCGTTCTAGTCATGACCTGCATTTTGTTATGCTTTTTATTTTCGCAATTTTAAATATTCCAGCTAAAGTTTGGTATTTGGAGACTTCGTATTATTGCATTCAGATAGTAAATAAAAATTGCTCACTATTAGGTGTGACACTCGTGTGTTAAATTCTCCGCACATTTTCATGTTTTTGTATGAAAACTTTTTATTTTATAAAACTTTGTATTGTATAGTTCATACGATGTTTATACTCGTTTGTAACGGGTGTTTATTTTTAGACGTGTGGTTTTCAAGAAGAAATAAAACGCATATAATTTAATGTTGTTACCAAGAATTTAGCTTTATTATATAGATAAGGGTTTGCCATTATGTTTTAAAAATGATTTCGGGCAAGTGGAGATTTCGAATAAATTCCAGCCGAGACGCTAAATTTCGACCACTTTTTGCAGCAATTGGGGCCGTCTGTCAGCAAAAACGCGCCGAATATTCTCTTCCAAGGCGTCAATCGTCTCGGGCTTATCTGCGTAGACAGACAAGCGAATTCACATAACCCCACAAAAAATTTTCAAGCGGTGTTAAATCGCACGATCTTGGAGGCCACGCCACAGGCCCACGATGCGAGATAATGCGCTCACCAAAAGTTTCCTTCAATGAAATGATTGTTTCGTTAGCTATATGGCATGTAGCGCCGTCTTGTTGGAACCAAAGGTCGTCCATATCAACATTTTCCAAATCATGGCTCTATAGCGTTCCCCATTGACTGTAACATTATGGCCGGCTTCATATTTGAAGAAATATGGACCAATGATTCCCTCTCCCCATAGAGCACACCAAACAGTGACTTTTTGAGGATGTAACGGCGTCTCAACAATGTCTTGTGGATTATCATTAATAATGCGATAATTTTGTTTATCGGGATCGGTGGCCATCTCCTTTTGAGCCCATTCAAAGAACGTGCGACGCGCTTGATGGTCGCACGGCTTCAATTCTTGCACGAGTTGGATTTTGTAAGCCCGCAAACCAAGATCCTTCCGAAAAATCTTCCATAAAGTGGATGGGCACAGCTCCAATTGTTGCGCGCGATGGCGGATGGACTCATTCGGGTCTTTTTCGATACTCTGCTCCACAGCAGCAATAGCGTGTTCGGTGCGCACTGTACTCTGAGGATGCGCATTATCCACTAGAGTAAACGCGGTGCGAAACCGATTCATGGTTGCTCGAATTAACGACTCTGCTGGGCGAATATGTCGACTGAATATTGGACGCAGCGCGCCATGCGTTGCGCGAACCGAACCATTATTTTGGTAATAAATTTGCAAACGTTATTCCGGAGTAAGTCTATTCATTATGAAATGGCAAACCAAACTGAACATAAATCAAGTGACAGCTGCCAAAAAAAAAAACAGCTGCCGAAAACTGTTGCCAGGTTGAAAATCACACGTCTAAAAAAAACACCCTCAAAATTTGCTATGGATCGAATTTCTATAGCATATAGAACACAGACGACAAACCTATATTATAGATAGGATTTCTGGTACAATTTATTTATTATTCAAGCTAGAGACTAAATTTTGTATAGATTTTTATTGGAAAAATCTAGACTAAGTTCCAAATAGTTTACTTTGTGAATATACAATACATACGCTGCTCTGGGCCCCACTTTGGGCGCCAAAAATTTTAAATCGAAAGCAAGACGAATAATTGAAAGCAAAATGAGATTTCGTTTGCTGCTTGACTCAGAGCAACCTTCTTATTAAAATTGAGTATCAAGTATTGTTAAACAATTTATAAAAAATGAATATTAACTGTTAATTAGGATCTAAAAAACAAAAGAGTTTTAAGAACTCAAATCCATTTGTCGTTCCGTTCTAGATATTATCTCTATTTCTATGGCAAAATGAACTGTTCTGAGATATTCGCTCATAATAACAACATTTTATTTAAAAATCGGTTTGAGTCGATTTTATGAGCAACGTTCATATCTTGAAACATAAACATGCCTTTTAGTTCGAGTTAATTCTACATATTGATTGAAGCACAAAGCTGATTTTGGTTATGGTGTTGTTAATTTTATTTTTTTCAAATAATGTTAAAATGTTTTTTTTTTATGTTTAAATAGAAAGAAATTATAAGTTTTATGTTTTTAATAGCGTAGATGTAACAGTTTCATACACCACCTACCGTACACTTTGTGGTTGGTTACTGTTTATATGCACAAAATACATACACCAACCTAATAAAAAAAAAAAAGAACCCAAACATTCCAGCTTTCATACATATATATATGTACACAAGCGTGCTCCTTAAAGGTGGTGTAATGGCGTCCAATGGTGTTTGGTGAATTTTAGAATTAAATAGATAATTTTTATATATCGTATTTAGCTAAAGAACAGACACCAAAAACATCAAATTCGTACAAACAAACAAACAAATCAATCAGACAGTCAGTCAATATATATCATTCAAATCATCAGCCAATCATCATTTAGCGTGTTTCGCGTTCGTTCCTGCATTTATTGTTTTATTTTTACATTATTAATTTTATTTTATCTGTGCTGTGTACGCGCGCGTTTATATATATATATATATATTTTTTTAATTAACATAGAACCATAGTTTTTCTCATGCTCATTGTGAGCAACTCGGATGCTGCGCTTCTAGCCGCATATCATCAGCTGCAAGCTTATTGAATTAGAAACATCTTTATTCTGCACTCAGTGCTTGCGCAAAATGACGAAATATGAATTTAGTTATTGTATCTAATTAGTTATACTCGTATGTATTATTTTATGTAAGCTCTTATTAAGTATTTATGTATGTATGTATATCTATGGAGCTGATTTTTTTATACATTCTTCTTGATTGCAATATTTTTGAGATGTCTATAGTATATGTAGAGATCTGCAAAAATGCATTAAGCTGACCCATTAAGAAGAGTTATATAAAAATGTTCGTTTAAAATGCATGTTATAGTACGTATTTTTGCATGTTATATGTATGTATGTATTTAAACGCTGTACTCTCTTTCAAACTGAACAAATGAAAATATTTTTTATCATATTTTTACACACTGATTTAATACAATTTTAAAGACCAAGATCCATACATAAAAATTTTATATATCGACACAAGTATTTCTACTTAAAATGTTGTACACTTGATGACATCTCCATTGGCTCACTACTTAATAACCTAATTTAGCAAGGGCTAAAATCAGCGTAAATTTGACTATAGGCGATACTATCCTTAACGGAATAGATCCCACCTATAAACAAATTTATATGAATAGGTAAAATCAAATATATTAAAAATATTTTTAAGTGTGTAAAACGGTTCCAAGTATATAGTTTGAGAAAAGCATGAAATAGAAACTTATAGAACACAAACCTATGTGACAGATAGGATTCGTGGTACAATTTACAACTTCCAGTCAAAAGTTTCATGGCATTTGTTCCACTGATGCTGCCAAATCAAATTTCAAGCTAATATTGATTTAAATGAAGAATTTTTTCATAAAAAAACAGAAATTGCACGATGGGTTTGTATGGGGGCTACCACACAAAGTGGGCGTAGCGGGTCAATCTTGATATTCCTTTAAACTGCAATAAAAAGAAGTGTATGTGCTAAATTTCAATTGGATAGCATAAAAAGTGGTCCCAAAAAAATGCGCAACAACATACAAACCGACAAACAAACAGACAGACGAACCGACAAACAGACAGACGGATAGTTGTACAGACGGACAGACAGATGGACAGACGGACATTGCTAGATCGACTCGTCTCGTCGAGCTGATCAAGTATATACATATATACTGTACGGATGCCTCATTTAATGCGTTACAAACTGATAATACCATTTCACACTATCTGAAGTGTTACAGAAATCACTTTCACCTCAATTCCGACCCAAATCAATTTCGTAGGTGTTACAGAAATCTTTATTAGACCGTTTGTAATATCCAGCCTTTTGCTAGGTGCAATTGTTGATTGCATATATAAACTCGTCAAATCATAAGGTTAAACTTTGATTATGTGCTAGTTTAATGTATTTTCTTCGTAACTGTGTCTTAGGATTTAAACATTTAGCACATTTTATTATTTAATTTAAATTTATAAAAATGTGTATTTATTTGCTGGAAACCGACCAGGTCGGTTTACGCAACAACAAAAAACGACAGCTACATATATTTTATAACATCAGCGTTGCCAACACAAAATTAATTAGCACAAAACTCGTCTGTACACTAAAAACTGTTTGTGTTGGAGATTTTTTTCTAGAGATTTCTGTGACACCTCCGTATGTGTGAATGGTATAATAAAAACAGCCGTGTTTAGGTCAATTCTCCTCTATGGAGTATGTGTGGCTGGTACTAGATGGGATTTGTACTATTAAACTACTATATAGGGTAAAGATGTACTGATATCTGCATCAGTGGAGCTCTGCGCAACACGCGGATGAAACCTTTTAACGTCACATTTCACCTGCTCCTTTTGAAATATGGTAAACAGCTATAATATAATAATAACTATATATGATATTTTGTAGTATATATTTTCAATATAAATGTCGTTTATTTGATATTTTATTATGCACTTTTTGTCAATTATGTATGTATATTATAAAGTAGTGTATCTTAGACACATGACTTTCAGAACTATTAACAAAACCAGACACGTTTATATTTTTAGTTCCATTTAGTAGGTATACATATAAATATTTTTTTATTTGTTTAAAAAAAGAAAAAATAAAACGAAATCAAACTACTAATATTATTAACAGAATGAAACGCAAGTTACAACAACAACATCAAGCTCTACAACAGCAACACCAATAACAACAACAACAACAACAATAAAAACAACACAAGAGCCACAAGAACCAGAAAAGCAACAAGAACAACCACCACCACCACCGCCCACATCACCACCACCATCAATAATACCAACTTCAAGCGATGACGAAGTCATTGAACCATTAAAAACAGAAATAAGGACATCAATTGATGTTGTTGCTGCTGCTGCTGTTTTTGTTGAAACTGCAACTACAACGACGCCAACTGTTGCTGCAATAGAAGAGCAACAAATGCCTGAAAGTGATACATCAGCGACATTTACAATTTCCGCACCGTTGGCGAGAAAACGCAGTAGAGAAAATTCCGCTGATGCAAACATAGACAATGAGCAGCAGCAGCAACAACAACATCAAGTGAAAGAGAATTTTTCTAACGACAAGGATAACAATGTTGATGATAATGATGATGATTACGATAATACTGATGATGGTGCCATAGTTAGTGCAAGTTATACAATCAAACCGATGCGACGGGAAATACTCAAAACTTCAGAAGATGCTGCTCTGCCGTCGCCGACAGAACAAAAAGTTGAGGACGCTAAACAACAAGAAGCAGCCGAACAAGAAAGTACGCTAACTGTTGAAGATATAAAGACTATCAACGACGACGACGCCGACGCCATTGATGTTAACATTGAACTTGATTCATCATCATCCGCCATGTCACTAGCACTCAGTATCTCAAGCACCACAACCTGCACAACACCATCACACAGTTCGCTAATTTCGACTAGCAGCAGCAGCAACATTAGCAGTGCGGCTAGCACTGATACAATTGTGACAACCGCGTCGGCGGAATCCGCAACAGCGTCTGCACGGACGCCTGCTACGTCAACGCCAGCTCTCGAAAGTCCAGTACGCTTGCGGGACAAGCGTTCAATATTTGCGCCAACGATGGCGGCGACAACATACGGCGAAACTGATGATGACAAGTATTATGGTGCTGCTGCTGAAGCTAAAACATTTACGTCATCAGTATGCTCGCTAACTGAATTGAATCCACGAGATTCATTGCTAAGTTCCTATAGCAATTTAGCAATAAGCAGTCGTCGTAGTCTCGATTCAGTTGGCGTGGCAACAACGACAACAACTATGACGCCGTCAACGTCAACGACAACGACAACAGCAAGTGGTAGTCCGCATAGAGAAACCGGTGGCGCTGGTGGCAATTCATCGTCTACAATTGTGGAACGGCGTCCGTCATGGCGTTTAAAATTCGATGCTGGCTCAAAGGTATGCACCACAAGAACAACAACAACCACAACAACAACAACAACCCTAAATAAAACACTTCCAAATCAGTTATTGAACAACAACTTTAGCATTTTCAACAAACAACTACAACTGAGCTTTCCAAAAAAATAAATAAATCTCTTTCTATATCTGTCTTCTATCGTATATACTATCTTAATGTTGTATGTGTGCTATCTAAAATTACTACACACAAAATGACATTAATCGTTAATATATCGCATGCCAAACTCTATAAGCGAGGAGAGTGAAGTACAACTTTACTATACTACTACATATGACACGCTGATGGCTAAAGTGAAACATAGAACATCGAAAAGCCATACAGATGTTTCACTTTTGCGATCAGCGTGTTACATATATGTACTTCACTTTTGTTTTTAGGTCTCGTTTATATATATATATATATATATATATATATATATATATATATATATATATATATATATATATATATATATATATATTTTTTTTTTTCAAACAGCGTCAGTGTCGTATGCCTGCGAGTATTTTTTTTTTAAATTCATTGTTATTTACATTTCATATACATCATTATTATACTATTCTCATTATTATATATACATTCTACAAAATTATTATTATTGGATCATATCATATTGATGTATATTGTTTATTTATATTCATACGTATTTTATAGTAGTCATTGCGCTAATATTCGATATTTTGCAATTGCTCTTACCATATATCAAGCTTTAATTCACTCACCATGTAACTAATTTTGTTGCTTTTGATTTATACTAATTTAATTTATTGGAATTTTTGCGCTATTTGTTTAATTTATAATTTTATTGAATATCTTATATTATTTGATAGAAATGAAATTTTTCTATTAAGCTTCATACATGTATATTTCAAACATTTAGAGATATGTTTTAAAGGATTTGTTAGTTAGTATACAAGAAATCCATGCCCCAAAAACAGTTAAACTCAGGTTTCCTATTTGTACAAACATATTTAACATTATAGTTATGTACTTATTTGGAAACTGTCGCGTTTCATTTCGTCGAACTAAAACCATGCCATGTCAGATTATTTATTTTGTACACTTAAGTTTAATGAAAAAGTTTCGAAAGCAATGTGAACTCGACTGTAAAACCAACCAAACTGCTATTCCTTTTCGTATTAATAATACGGACACAAAAACAAAGGGGATAAACAATTTTTCTTCATATATATTTTGGTGTATCCAATACGGTGTCCGATTTGAACCTCTCAGTTTCTTGTAAATGAGTAAAACACTATGAATTTATTATGGCCTTAGAGCAATTCTGTCTACGGATTCGAACTCGGCACGGCAAAATACATATTGAAAAGCTGGTATAGATAGAAATACATGTCACTTTTTGGGCCTACTTCAGATTGTCTTTAAAGACAAAAAGTTACTCGTCTTTTGACTAAACTAAATTTTTTTGCATGGTCAATTCGTACCCGGAGTCGGAATTATGAGTCTATGACCGATCATTGTTTTGTAATTGTGAAAAAAACTCAAATCGGAAAGGATTTTTCAATAAGTTTTAGAATTGGGACTACATATATTCATATATTTTGACGTGTTGAATTCGAATCGAATGCCCGAATTGCTCTATGACCCTCTATAAACGTCAATAAGCATTATGTATAATTTAAATCCGAAGACAGAATTATTCTATAGCTCTCCAAAAAAGTATTATTGGCAAAAAAATCTATGTAGCTGACTGCTTTATGCGTGGGTTTTTGCAGAAATATTTTATTACGAAGTTCATAGAAAGACTTTCACTTCGGATTCGAATTTGGCGTACAAGTTTATGCCCGATTGTTGCATCTGTTAGACTTAATAAGTAATCTTACGCTGCACTCACGTAACCAAGAGCAGGATAAACAAGCAGCCTTCAAAGTTATTGACTCATATAGCAGAAATAGAAGAGTGCCGCAGATCTCTTAACGAGATGATAGAGTAAATTTCATTTGGGTGCCTTGGCATTAAAATATTGACTAGAAAACTGTGAAGCAGTTAAGCTGGGGAGAGATGGTACCATTGTCGACAGTCTATCTGGAAGAACACAGTATGGACGATGCGGTAACTTAACACACAAAACAAAACCTTAAACAAACAACCGCTCTTATGTGCGAGAAAACGTCAGGCATCTTCATTACTAGTGGGTAATTTTGCAAGTTTTCTGTATATGTTTTGGGACTGACGAAGATTTAAACACATGTAAAACATAATCTTAAGCAAACAAACACTCTGTTGCTCAAGGAAATATCAAACATATTCATTGCACTAGCCTAAGGGTCAATTTGCAAGATTAATGTAGATTTGGTGGGAATGACAAAAAATAACAGTTCAACATCTACTATGTCACTATCTAGCTCACAAGAGGAAGATACATGCTCTGCTCGGGCGCCACTTATTAAATATTCCCTCAAAGATAGATATCTGGAGAATAGGTTACATCCGTATTGACGTTATTGAAACAGACGAATTAGTTCGCGCAAAGAGACTCCAATCAATAGAAAGAATGTGAAAGGTTTTGCGGTAGCATGAGCCATTGCTGGACTAGTTAAAAGACGACCGCAACCTAATTTAATAATGAAAATATTTTTAACACGAATGCCCTCTGATCGATCGGTCGCCTTTTATTTGATATTCTTACAAAGATAACGGAAATAGTTTGAATTCGCATTGACGTTTATGACATAGACGAACTGATTCTCACAAGGAAAGATTAATGGGCCATTACTGTACTAGTAAGAGACGACCTATGCTCTAATACCATTCACACGGAACTTTAAATAGTATTGTAATACATAAAGTGGTGGTTTAAATAGGGGGTGGTACACGGTCACTAGAAGATGTGTATGAAGCGATGTAGTAGATGTGTAAGATGCCGCCATATCGAATTTCAAGTTGATATTGACGTTTTCCATACAAATGCATAAAAGTGAACTGTGGGTTTATATGGGACTACCTCAAAAAGTAGGCGGGACACGGCCCTTTGTATATGTATATGAAGTGGTTGTCCATTAAAATCCACAGAATCAAATTGCAAGCTAATATTGATCTAAATGAAGGATTTTTTCATAAAAAACACAAATTGCACGTTGGGTTTGTATGGGGGCTGTGTCTTAAAAGGCACCATATCGCATTTCAACCTAATATTGACTTTAATAGAAAAGTTTTTCTTACAAAAAGTCAAAAGTGGACCATAGGTTTGTATGAGAGCTACCCCAAATAGTGGGCGGGCCACGCCCGTTAGTCTATGTATGTTAAGCAGCTGGCCATAAAAAGGCACCACATTGCATTTCAACCTAATATAGACTTTAATATAGAAGTTTTCTTACAAAAAGTCAAAAGTGGGCAGTAGGTTTGTATGGGAGCTACCCCAAATAGTGGGCGTGGCAGGTCAATCTTAATACTCTATTAAACTACAATAAAAAGAAGTATATGTGCAAAATAATAGCCACCATAAAAATCTGTGTTTCTAATTAAAATCCTTAGGCTGGGTAAAGAGCATGTCATGAATTTTGGATTTAAATTTTTAGATGGTATGCATTTGCTTTCCCCAAGTGTATGCACAAATTGAAATCCGGCTGACCTAATGACTCTATATATAAATGTAAAATATCATGAAATGCTTCAACATCTCATATAACTGTTGTTGCAAGCTCTTTAATAAAACATCTTGTATATATAAATCATTTAACTATTTATTTTGCTTAAAACATGTGTGTTATTAGTATTTATATGCATTATGTCATACATTACATATTTTTTTTTATATTTTCAAAAGTTTTTTTTTTTTAATTTGATTTGGTCAATTTTACGGTTCGGTTAGATAAAGATTTTCTACGAAAAAAAAGTTAACTGATTTTAATGAGGGACACCCAATAATCGAAATTTTATTACATCTCCGACTAGTATCAAATAATAAATCTTATAGATTTTATAATGCTGAGTTCACAGTTGTGTCTAAAACTAAATATTTAGCTTTAGGAACTACATATTGAAAACATATATGAAATCAGCGTTGTAAGATCCATTCTACGGGTGTGTGAAAATATCAATAGAATATCATTTCAAAATTCAAGCAAAAATTGCAATTGAAGCAAAGCGACGCATGTGTTAGTTTTTAGTATTGCAAAATTGTCAAAAATTTTTAAATGATCTAACATAAAATTTTGTTTAACTTTTGGCGAAAATTGTATTGGTATTGGTTAATAATATGCTGTGCACTATGGTTCTGTATCCACTAAACGTCAACTAAACTGCCTAAATGAAGAATAGAGGAACAAAATTCTATAAAACTGATTGATATTATACAATTGCTACATAAAATAAACTTACTATAACACCGGAATATGTGAAATAAATCAAACAATTAACAACAATCTGTGCTACTCTCAAACACATAGTAAAACAGTAATAAAATAATTTTCAAATTATATATTTTATAAAAATATATGTTTTATATTATACGCAACATTAATCAACTCAAATATTTTCTCATTATACGCGCGCCATCAGTTCAAATTGGAGGATGTTACAAGCGGTGTCAGTTTTCCACCCACCAGCAGTACCATTATACCGAGCGCACCGGCGGTCATAGCGGCAGCTAATCTCTCCTCGACCACCGGAGCAGCTCAGCGACGTATTAGCGCTGGCAATAATGCTTGTGAGTATACATATAATAATGATAAAATTTTTATAAAATTTGATTTTCTAAATTTATTTTTGTTTTTTACATGCAACAGTGAATACTTCAAATCAATCATTGAATTCGATTGGACGGCCCATATCCGCGCCAAATAGTGCCACAAATGATAGCACAGCATATGTGCCACCTGCGCGAAAATATGAACCGGCAGCTACATCATCTACGAGCACATTGACGTCCGCGTCAAGCGCAAGTGCGACAAATATACCAACACCTGCATCAATAACATCAACAACGGCAGCGACTACTGTAATAAGTCTGAACAATGATGATAAAGGTGCGTAATCATAACTAATATAATGAATGCGCTGTCGATTCTTACTAACTTTGTATTACACTTCTATTTCACAGATAATGACAAGGAGAATGATAATCGCACTGCACTTGCTACGCAGGCAGTTATACAGCGACGTAGAAAACCGAAAAGAAGATCAACGGGTGTTGTGCACATCGATATGGATGTAAGTCATTTGACTATAAGTGTATATATTATTTATTTTAATGATGTGCTCCCCTTTACAAATTAATGAGTCGCTTTCAAATTAAATGAGCCGTGCATTAGGCTAAAATTTATCATTTTGGCTGACATTGTATTTGTCACTTTGTTTCAATGATAGAAACAGTGAAATTATACTATTTTAATATATGTATATTAAAAATTTTGAGCGCAGTATTTGTCCGTATAAAATATTTTAATATATGTATATTAAGTTTTAAAAAACTGACTGTAATAGCAAGAGTTGCACAGCGCGAATCTAATTTCCTCATATCCTTTCACCATAACATCTACAATTTTAAAGGTATAATCTTATAGGACCTTTCCACCGGCCAATATTCATCACATTCTCAATATTCTCGAAGAATGTTGCCATTCGCCCCGAAAGAATTAAGTGTTTTTCAATGAAATTATCGATTTATTATACTATATATCATATAATATTTATTTTCAGCTGATATATAAAGAGAACGTCATTTTGCCACTCACATGTTAAACACAACTAACATTTGCTAGTGGAAAGCGGAAGTATTGATAATGAAGAGACCAATGGAAACGCCCTATTAGTTAACCTTTACCTATACTTTTCAACCAAAAGGAAGTTTAATTTGCTTTAAAATTTTGATACAAACAACTATTCAAAATAAAATACACAGTCGAGTAATTGTGGGATTTTTTCAAAGTTGAGGACTCATGCACATATCTGAAAATTCCACCACAAATCTTGGATCAGTTCAACAATGAGAGTCTCTCTAGCTATATCTGTCTGTCTGTTTGTCTGCTGTCTGTAAAATCACAGACTAAATTAAATTTTTGTTACATGGCTATTATAAATCCGTTCCAAATTAGTATATTGAAGTTATTTAAATGCATAACGATCTAACTAGTATAATTTCAATAAATAAGATTGAATTACTTTTTTTACAAATACCAACTAAACTTATAATTTTTTCTAGTTGTTCCATTATTTTATACCAGGGAATCAAACTATGTATAATCATAACCTAAAGACCAGTCTATTTAGGCATGTTCGTCTGTGTGGTGCTGGCCATTTCTTAATACTATTTTTAATTCAATTTACACATAGTGCGAGTATTATCAGTTTGTCTCAAAGTTTGTTACGTATTAAAAGAGGCTCATAAACAGCCCATAAAGTTTATACAAGGTTCCTTCCAAAGTCAATCGAAAGTTTCATGACATTTGCTCCAGTGGAAGCGTAGTTATTGCATCTGAAGTGACGGTATGTTTGTATTATCGGTACAAAAATGAACATCGAACAAAACTTTTACCAAAATGTTTCAATTGATGAACTAAAGTTTATGGTGATGATTGTTTATCCCGTTGCAGAATGCATGAATGGCATACGAGGTTTCAAAACGGTCGTTAGGTCATAAATGATGACCAACATGTTGCCCAACCGATAATAACCGTGATCAACACACAATCAATTGAAACTGATCATTTCCAAAGCATCAATTAATCGCATTTTGACCGAACTTTTGGGCTACCGAAAGGTGTGTGCACGCAATTTTACCGACTTGTACCGACATCCTGAAGGACATCTCTGTTTTCAGTAAACCAAATGTTGTAAAATTTTTGACTGAAAATTGAGAAGCATGTATATTTCCAACGTATTAAGTTACATACAGGTGGCTACCAGAAAATGCTCTCTTCCAATAGTCCTGTTTACTTTGGAACGCACCTTGTATATTCTAGCCATACATAGACTTATTTTTGTGCCAAGTTTCTAGGATGTCCATATTAATATACCGCGCTAACTTTTTGGGGCGCGGTATATTACAAACCCACCGAACAGTTATATACATAGTTTTGCATCAAAAACTTCCTTAGAATAAGTTAATATCAGCTTGAAATTCGATATGGCCGTGTTTCCACTTTTTAAGGCGCCCCACATATAACCACCACCCACGTTCAGGTTTTATATATCGAGATTTTCTGAGAAAAATAACAATGTGCAAGATCCTTGTGCAAGAATACACTTAACTTATTTGGTCTACACGGCAAACAGTTAATTGTAAATCGTTACTGTCCACTGGCTGGTGGGTGTTCATGCTAGCAGAGTAAACATCCCATATAACGACTTCTGTAAGAGCTATAGGGAGGAGGAAACCATTCTTAATTTTTTCTGTATAACTATATAGGTTGTCTCTTTACAGAAATCACATACTTAGTCAGGGTTAGCCGAAACGCTTATTCAGATCACTGGATGGTTTCATTAAAAGGTCAGATTATGTTTTTAAACTGAACGTTCTAAATGACGCCCTAAGCGCGTTTGGTCTTGCCCCAACAGCCATTAGATTCGAACCTTAAGCTTTGAACTGTAATGTTAGATACGATGATATTTCTTAAATCTAACCTCATAAAGTAACCAACATTAGCACACATCAGACTCTTAAAATTATTACATGGCAACAAACAAATTAGAAAATTTAAATATGAAATATGACGGATGCTGCTAATATTAATCCCATATACAACAGTTATCTCCATATGTTCCCTATAGCATAACTATGGTTCAATAATTTCGTTCGTATCCAAGCAAAAGACTACAAATTTGGCAGATACTTACTTACTTAGGTGGCTCTACAACCGTCTATCGGTGAAGGCCGCACGTATGAAAGCGCACCTTTCGGTGTAGTTTACAGCATGCCGGCGCCATTCGCTGGCAATCCGGAGCTTCTTAAGGTCATCATAGACCTGATCTTGCCATATTAAGCTCGGACATCCTACCGATCAAGTTAGGTTTCCGACGTAAACCTTTAATGCTGGAGCTTCGGAGTTCATCCGGTTTCTCAATCTCCGAGAACGCCCCGCTAATTCGACGTTCGTTGGTGCCGATGATGTCAATATCAATATCATCAGCATATGCGAGTAGCATCACTTCCTTATATAAGATCGTGCCCGATCGTTCTTTGTATGGGCAGTGGCGTAGGATGTACTTCATCAAGAGATTGAAAAAGTTCGGAGAGGTTCTGTGATAGCGTCATCATGCAAAAATGAACGATCTTGGCTGGGATACCAAGTTCAGATAGGGTGTTGAAGAACTTTAAGATCGGATCACTTCAGTTTTTTTTTTAAATTTATTTACCGTTGAATTCCCGTTAATCGGAATAACTGGTGTAACCGGTTCTTCCGTAAACAAATCCGTTGCCGATTTAAGTTTCGGTTTGGTTCTCTGTTTTATAAAATGTATAGAACTCTGCTGTTGATAATTGATTAAATCTATTCATTTGCTATTTTTTTTTTATTTTATTTTTAAATTATTCTATATTATCTACTAAATGTATAAAAACCAATTTTGTTCTAATTGCAGGAAATTGATCCAGATCGCCACGAATCATCTGCCAATGACAATGAAGAAAAAGAAAAAGAGGTATGTATTATTTCTATTATAAACGAGGAATTATTATGTATATATAGTATAAATCTTGCCATCTACAACAACAACAAAAACGACATCAACCACAAGAACAATCAAATCAATCGTAAATGTAAACGTTCTTCAAGCGAAAAGAGCGACGCAAATACAAGCAATTGGCGCATATTCAAATATATCTTATACGGGTATATGTATAAAACGTGCAGCGCTGCTGTCCATCGTTCGACTATAATTATAGTTTTCACTTAATAGCAATATTCCAATAATTTGCTACTGCGTGCGCGTCCCAAAAATGTCTTCATTTTGTGCATATACATATGGTGTACAACTAATTACGCCGCAGAATTTTTTTTTTCTTTTTTTTTTTTTGTATACCTCAAGCGTCATAGACTTGGCCTTTAAGTTTATTTGCTTTATGTACCTACCAATTTTGTATATCATAAATATGTACTTTTCCTCTGTTCGCACCTTGTTGCACTCAAAATTTCATACCTTGCTGCTGTCTTTTCTTCTGATTGGCATTTTTAGTTTACTTTTCTTGTTGGCAAGTAAAACATTTCGCTCAAGTGTGTGACCCAATTTACTTAGTCCAACTTACTCATAGAAATATGAAAAAATTTAAAAGTGGCATGCAATTTTTAAGTAGTTTAACATTGAATTATGTCAATTTATTAAATTGTATCTATACATGTGGATTATCATTTTTAAATATATGCGCCGATTTTCATGGCTGAGGTCAGTCAGTGAAATAGATATAAAAATATAAAAAAAAAAAATTACATTTTGAATTAATTTAAATTGCTGTCACATTTGCTGCGCGCAACCTGTTAACAATTCATCTTTCGCTCAAGATGCACGCGTTTGTCATAGAAAATCATTGCAACAATAATTTTTTAGAGTGAATGCATATTAAATCCACGTCTCCTTAGACACATTGGCAGACATTCATAATATGCGCTGCGAAATAGACATTTCGACAAGAAGCGATATAATAATTTTTGTATAAGTTTGTCCGCTGTAAGTGCAACCCTGCACCGAACTTTTGATGATGCATCGTCACTTTGCGGTAAAATGTTGCCGAATGTGTTGGGTAGCACATTTTTATACCATTCACACATTTTGTAGTGCATAAAAGGAGGCAATGTAGACTCCATAAAGTATATACGTTCTTGATTAGCCATCGCCATCTAGACTTATTTTTATTGCAGTCAAATAGACTGCATGTCACACCCATTTTTTTGGGGTAGCTCTCATACAAACCCAACGTCCACTTTGGTAGCATCTAAGGTCCTAGAAAGTATATTTATGTACATTGTTTGACTGTTTGATAGATTCATATGAGAGCACTACAATACCAGCAGTTAAGTTCATGTTCCCTACAAGTTAATTATATACAAAGGATTTAAGTATGTACTACTTTTCGTTACTTGATACTTAGTTACTTACTTAGGTGGCTCTACAACCGTCTATCGTTCAAGACCGTACGTAGGAAAGTGCACCATTCAGTGTAGTTTAGTGTGCGCCAGCGTAAGTTGCTGGCAATCTGGAGCTTCTTCAGGTCCTCATAGACCTGATCTTGCCATCTTAAGCTCGGACGTCCTCTCTGACGCCGTCCACCAATCAAGTTCAGATTTCCGTCGTAAACCTTTAGTGTTGGAGCTTCGGGGTTCACCCGGATGTGGTGACCAGCCCAGTGCAACCGCTGGAATTAAAATCGCTGGACTATGTCAACCTCATCATACAGCCCATACAGCTCGTTTATACGGGTCCTAAACACGACGCCAACTCTAAGGGGACCAAAAATCCTACCGAGAATCTTTCTCTCGAACATTCTTAAGACTTTATAGTCTTTGATGTCAGGGTCCATACTTCTGTGCCATACAGCACGACCGATATTAACAGTGTCTTATATATTTTTATCTTCATAGTTCGAGAGAGGGCTCTACTTCTAATTTGCTTGCTGAGCCCAAAGTAACAGCGATTAGCAACCGTGATTCTTCGTCTGATCTCTCGGCTGACGTTGTTTTCGCTGGTTATTTCTGTTCCCAGATAGACGAAGTTTTCTACAACATCGAAGTTGAAATTCTCCATACTAACAAGCCGTCCAAGACGTGCTCCGAGAACGCCCTGCTAACTCGCCGTTCGTTGGTGCAGATCATGTCAATATTATCAGCATATGCGAGTAGCATCACTTCCTTATGGAAGGTCGTGCCCGATCGTTCTACGTATGGGCATTGGCGTAGAATGTACTCCATCAGGAGATTAAAAAAGTCGCACGATAAAGCAAGACCCTGCCTGAAACCTCTCTTGGTATCAAAGGGTTCGGAGAGGTTCTTTCCTACTTTGACGACGCTCTTATCGGCGTGTCGAAAGTGGCCATATAATCGACAAATAGGTGGTGTGTGTATTTATTGTACTCATGAGTATTTTCCAAGAATTGGCATAAAGTGAAAATTTTGTCACTGGTCGACCCCTTTGGTCTGAAGCCACACTGATACTGTCCTATCAGTCCATTCGTGTATGGCTCCAGCCGTTTTCAAAATAGGCGGGACAGAATTTTGTATTCTATTGAAAGGAGACATATTACACGGTAGTTCGCGCAGACAGCGGGGTCTCCTTTCTTGAAGATAGGACAAAGAACACTGAGATTCCAATCGTTGGGCATGCATTCATCGGACCATAAGAGTTCGCCTTCGCCACCGCTCTTGAATAACTCAGCTGTCAGTTCATCGGAGCCTGCCGCTTTGTTATTCTTCAGCTTTTTAAGTACTGAGTCGCCCTCGTTATAATCCGGTGGCTCTACAAGAGAGCCATCACCAATTAGTGGTTCTAGGTATGCTTCGTTCCTTGATACAGAAACCATAAATATAAGTATCGAGAGAATATAACGTATCGGATTCAAACTACAATAATAGCTACTATTTGTGGAACACTTATCGAAGTGTATAAATTTTTCGGTTTTACTAAAACCATTTTGTACTTATTAACAAAATTTCTATTGTTGAAAACTATTTGCCATTTATTTTTGACAATTTTTAAACATCTGTTGTACATTTGTTGTTGCAAATATTCATTGCTTTTAATTGTTATTTATTCTTGGCAAATGTATTGTTAAACATCTTAAAATTTAGATTGATCTTTATCTTATTTAGCATCAAATTTCTGAAATTTCTATTGTAACTTCGTAGGTCAAAGTTTAGAAAATTGCTGCTTGTTAATACTAAAATACTTTTGTCACTAAGTGCAATGAACTTTGGTAGCACTTTCTTTGGGGCTAAAATTTATACCAGTTTGTACAGATGACTATTTTCGGCAGCTAAGTGTTGAAATAAACTCTTGTATAAAATATAAAAATTGTTCTTAAATTGCATAAAATACATTTCAAAGTCTTCAACTGCAGCAGCAGCAACAGCGCACAAGACATGCTCAGTCTGTTGCTCGCCCTAGTTGTTTGTAGCATTGATGCTTGCTTATGTTTTTGCTTCCGTCGTCACCCAAACTCGAAACAAAATTAGCTCATTGCTAGTTGTAAAATTAGATAAAAATAGTTCTAAGGCAGCAGGGAGACACATCACATGTGCATGCTACTTTCAGTTGCCCTTTTTTTCTTTTTGTTTGTAGAATGCACTTCTTTATGTTGCATGTTGCAAGCAGCATTACATGGTCGTTGACCGTTTCGCCTTTTGACCTAGTTTTTGTTTATTTTTTAAGTTGTAGTAGTCTTCAAAGGGTTGTTTTGAGGTATTTGCTGCATAAAAAATAAGATGTAAAACACTTGTAAAATGTTTTATTGAGGAATTTGTGCTAATAGCCTAATGTTTTTGACTATTAGTTTTATTTATACCATTCACACAGAGTATGAAATGGTATTATAAATTTTTTCTAAAAGTTTGTAATGCATTGAAAGTGGCATCGTAGACTTTATAAAAGTATATACACATATTCTTGATCAACTTGTCGAGACGAGTCGATCTTGACGAAGCTTTTTGCTTTTGCTTCATCAATGTTCTATCTGAAACACGGCACCTAATCGTACATTTATTCCAATTTTGTATAGTATTCATATTGACTAATATGCCTCATTGGTCGCAATTCAACCATTTGTGACAACCGAATTTTTTAATTTCGTTACTAAGGAACGGTATGGACATTTTTAGATCGTTCCACGCATATACAAATGCATCAAACGCGCCTGACCTATAGAAAAATTAATTTCAACACTTGGTTAAAATAATCACAATGTATTCGAACGCTCACAGTTCGGTATTTGCCGTTTATGCATCTTCTCCTTTATATGGTGGAATTAAGGGATTTTGCTTATTGAACTACCATACGAATCCACCGCCCACTGTAGTATTTTTTTTCATATTCATAATTGGGTGAACTACGGCCACTATTGAAACTGTATACCACCTATGCATATACAGTGTCTTGAGATGGTACTTCATTTTCATTTAACGATTTAATTTTATCGATGCTCGCTCCCCACGAAAATTGTGAAAAATTATCACAAAAAAATGTTCAGCAGTTACAATAATTCCATTTTTCAAACAAGATACATTATTTAAAAAAAAGTACGTCTAAAAATTTCAAGCACTTTCATATTAGAGGTGCCAAATTCGACGTGACAACTCTAGTGTTGCCCATAATTGAATTATAAAACGCAAAACTAGCCGTTAATGGCTGAGATGACATTGCCAATGGATGAAAATGGATTTGCTTCGATCCAAACTTTCAATTTTGCAAACAAAAAAAGTATTTATTGGAGTCAAAAATTTGAAGAATAAGGAGTGTAGTTAATTAATTCGTACTCAGTGCTTTTTCAACCATGAAATATATGCTGGTACATCTTCTTTAAGTGCAACACATTTTTCTTTTCAAATCGTTTTTTTTCCTTGCTGTCATTTGTACAATAATTCTACATAGACACAGTTCTCAGTTGTCATTACAAACCACTTTAGCAATCTAAAAAAAAAATTTCTCATACATCATAATTTAAACAGTTATACTAAAAATGTGACAAGTCAGCTTGCGTTTTTGGTTTTGGTATTTTTTAAAACCCAACAAAACTATTGTTCTAGTGTTTCCGTTCTAAAATTAGTGACTTTATTCTTAATTTAAACTAGCTTGCGCTGCTGTGCAGTCATTTGTTTTTCTCTTGTATGAGGACATAGCAACGACTATTTTTCCAGTGGATCGTATTTTTGTCGGTGCGTTTTACATACATATGTACCAAATCTCATTAGTCTGCGTCAAATAGTTTCAGCAGCTGTGAAACTTATTTTTCCCTATCTCCTTTATATATATAAACATTGTCATCATTCCATTATAAAGTCCATCCATCATTAAGCCCAGAGATGGTGCAGCTTTACTTCGTTGGCGTCGCACCGCTCATTTTTCCAGTGGTACTTATACCGATATTCCTTATGTAGCAAATCACATGCTTCTGCCTCCAATAGTAGCTGAGGTATGAGTAATTTGGCTTTTCTCTTGTGTGGGATCGTTGCACCGCCCACTATTTCCAAATATCCTTATGGCCAGAAATCTTCTTCTCTGATCCATATTAACATACTATAAATTAAATTTAAGACGATCGATCAAATAGTTGCTGAGATATGACGAGTTTAGATTTATCATGCATAGAGGGCGTGCTACCGCCCGCTTTTCCAAATAATGTATAACACTTGGCGATAGTGTTTTTATTAGTGAAAGAATTTTTACAATCAGTTCAATAATTTCGGAGATTACAATCTACAGATACAAAAACGTTACCTCTTTATATATTATAAGATTTTAGCAAAAGGGATCTCAGAGTTTTGCCTGTATCGGACATTTTGTATGTTAAATCTCTTGTTTACAGCAAAACTTTGGAAGACATCGAAACACACATCAGAGCAGCTAGAAGCTGGCATTAGATGGACGAAGATTTATTTCAAGATCCCAATTGGGACTCCTAAGAGCAAAGAGAAGAAACTGTTTTTGAACTGACTCAATACAATCATCGTGAATAGTATAGTATGGGTTCCAAATACAGGAGCCAAATTCTAAAATCGGACAAACAAGAGAAGTATAGAGGAGTTTAGTGTCATTATATTTCTTAAACCAATGCTTAACAAAGCCAAAAACATCTTTTGCTATTGAACAAATATAATTATTATAAATGAGTTTCGGAACCATAAGGATACCTAGGCCATTAAAACAAAACTCTCTACCGAGGGTAATGTTATTTTTAAAATGTGTAAATATGTATAAATATGTAAATGGTTTTCTGCGATGAAAAGTCATACATTTGCATTTTGGGAAATCTACTTACTTACTTAGGTGGCTCTACAACCGTCTATCGTTCAAAACCGCACGTAGGAAAGTGCACCATTCGGTGTAGTTTAGTGCGTGCCGGCACCAGTCGGTGGCAATCCGGAGCTTCTTCAGGTCATCATAGACCTGCTGTTGCCATCTTAAGCTCGGACGTCCTCTCTGACGCCGTCCACAAATCAAGTTCAGGTTTCCATCGTAAACCTTTAGTGCTGGAGCTTCGGGGTTCATCCGGATGAGGTGACCAGCCCAATGCAGCCGCTGGAATTTAATGCGCTGGACTATGTCAACCTCATCATACAGCTCATGGTTCATACGGGTCCTAAACTCGACGCCAACTCTAAGGGGTCCAAAAATTCTACGAAGAATCTTTCTCTCGAACACTCCTAAAGACGCTGTATCCATTGATGTCAAAGTCCATGCTTCTGCGCCATACAGCAGGACCGGGATTAACAGTGTCTTATAGATTTTTATCTTCGTACTTCGAGAGAGGGCTCTACTTCTAATTTGCTTGCTGAGCCCAAAGTAGCAGCGATTAGCAAGCGTGATTCTTTGTCTGATCTCTCGGCTAACGCTGTTGTCACTGGTAATTTCTCTTCCCAGATAGACGAAGTTTTCTACAACATTGAAGTTGAAATTCTCCATACTCACAGACCGTCCAAGACGCGCTGATGATCTGCGAGTGGACACCAAGTACTTCGTCTTGTCCTCGTTCACTGCTAGGCCCATGAGACGTGACTGTTTCTCTGTCGCCGAGAACGCCCTGCTTACTCGCCCTTCGTTGGTGCCTATGATGTCAATATCATCAGCATATGCGAATAGCATCACTTCCTTATGGAAGATCGTGCCCGATCGTTCTACGTATGGGCATTGGCGTAGGATGTACTCCATCAAGAGATTGAAAAAGTCTCTGTTGGTATCAAAGGGTTCGGAGAGGTTCTTTCCTACTCTGACGACGCTTTGGGTGTGTGATAGCGATACCAAGTTCAGATAGGGCGTTGAAGAACTTCGTTCTTATCAGCGTGTCGAAAGCGGCCTTATAATCGTCAAATAGATGGTGTGCGTCTTTGTTGTGCATAAAGTGAAAATTTGGTCACTGGTCGAACTCTATGGTCTGAAATTTGTAAATTTGGATTAAGAAAATTTAGACGACACCATATATGTGGAACAATATTTGAGCTTGGAGACTCCCTTGCGGAACACCAGAAGAAACAAAGATAGTTTTTGAAAAACAATTGTTAAATAAAACTTTGTGTGTTCTGCCGGATAAGTATGACTCAATCCAAGTAAAAAGAGACGAAAGAAACCCTTTTGTTTCTAATAAAGTCAATTTTCAGTTTGAAATTATGTAAGCGCAGTATCAATTTAATTCAAAATCCTATATTTCTAAAAAAACACACCGTATATTTAATGTAGAACAAAATTTTACAACTGGTTCTAGAGTTCATTGATTATCTATTTTACCATTTTATGACTCTTGTACCAAATTTAATACCAAAATCTAAAAAATCGTTCACCTAAATAAATTGCAGTGTATAAATAGCTGTGCACAGGTAAAATCATTGCTTACTAAATTTTTATTTTTGGTACAAGTATTTTTCGTTTGAAAAGTAAAATTCATGAAATTATTTTTCTATATATACAAATCAAACAAACCGTTGATAAAAGAAAACACAACACAAGCGCGTGTAGTAGAAGAAAATACAAAATATCTGGCACGCTTGCCTTGCCTTTGTCTTGAAAATCCAAATCAATTTGTTTTCCCACCATGTTGGCTGCTCCTCTGCAAATGAAATATTCCTTTCAGTTTTATTATTTCTCATTAAATGCGCTGAAAGAAGAAGTTTTTCCGCATTTGCATTTGCTGCAGTAGCGCTCGAACTTAATTTTGAATTTAAGAGAAATATCTTTCAAGAGAAAGAGAAAGTTTCTGTTTTGGTGTTCAGGTGTTGTATAGGAAATATTCTTATTGTGAGCATCATTGCCGGCAGCAGCGTGTGCCGCATTTTGATTTTCTCGGAAATAAAACGTTTCAAAATTGTATGATGAGCTCAGTACGTTTTCAAACATAGCGCGGCAAAGTAGTCTGAAAAGAAGCAAGCGAAAACTATAATATAGGATAAAACTGCGCAATAATATCGTCGTATAATACAAGAAATATAAAACGATTTTAATAATAATACAAATCAAATAATATATTAATATATTGAAATCAAATAAATCAAACTAAACTGCTCGTAAAAACCACAAGAATAAAATATACAATACAAAAAACCGCAGCAATAATCAAATAAATTCCAACAAATTTGTATCAGCTTACAGCGTTTGCTATTTTTTTTTTTTATTATTGATTGCAATTGATCGATTTGATAGATTGTTTTTTGTGTTTTTAAGCCAAGTTTAAAAACTTATTGCACATAAAACTTTAGCCCAATTAGAACGCTTCTCCACCTGCGACTTATTTGGTATGCGGTGGGTTGTTTTTTTTTTTTTTTTTTTTGTATATTTTTTTGCACAAAATCGTAAGCCATATACGGGCTTCGAGAACAAGCTCATGTTTTTTGTTTTAATAGTTTTTTTTTTCGAATTCTGTAGATTACTATTAAAGTTTATTTTTCGCGTGATGTAATGCATCGCAAAGTAGCCAGAGCCAAAGCCAGAGAAGAGAACCCGCAGCAACAGCAGCCAGCCGAAACATCATTTTCAGTCTATTGCTGTGCGTCAGTGGTGTTTCAAGTGTTGCTTCTTAAAATTGCTTTTAATTCATTTTGCAATTTTCTCTGTGCACAACAGAGAGAGAGAGAGTACGGAAATAATTTTCATTTTTAAAAGAATTTATAGTCTAAATATTTTACTGCGTTGCTTGCTGTTGACACCAATTCGTGTGACGAAAGTGTTTTATTTTTGAAAATTTGCGGATATGTTTTGAAATTAAAAATAAATATATTTATATATTGTACAATATATTTGTGAAAGAAAATGAAATCTCAAATAAATTTTATGCACTATAAATTAGTCATAAAACTTATTAGAATTATTACTTTCAAATAATTGCAAAATAGTTTTCAACTCAAAAGTTTTTTTGTTTTGTTTAATGCGACAAACATAAATCAGACGTATTTCTCAATTACGAGGGCAGTTTAATGGAACAGTAGTATAATAATTTTTAATTTCGTTTTTTTAGTTAAAAGTTGTTGCTGTTTATATGTCATATCAAGTGATAATCTCAATTCGTTGATGGAACACTGAAAATTTTGCATTGGCTAAATATCTTTTTATGTTAGATGTTTTAATTTAAACCATATAAAGTGATGGTTCACATAGTATTGACACAGAACAATACCTATATGTATTACAATTGACAGAATTGCTGATCTTCACAAATTTTTTGTTAAATCGCGGAATAATATTTCTGGTTCAATATTGCTACTCTCCTTCTTTGCTCCACATTGATTTTTAATTCAAATTTGCTCTTTATTACAGCTACAGCTACAATTCCGGCTGCGTATAAATAGTATGTTACAAAGAGCATAAGAATGCTTGTCGCTTTTGAACTTAGTGTTTTGTTATTATTTTTACACATTTTCCAAAACAAAAATGAAGTAGTTTTTGTTTTAAGGCTGTTGTCTCTCTTCTTGCGAAGTGACTTCTTATGGCTCTTGTGCACGCAAAGATCTTGGTTGCACACAAAAATGTACCCATGTATAAACACACAAAGAATTGTTCGTTTTGAACCTTTCAAAATTCTTCTGATCACTCTGAACAAACTTAGGACTTAAAAACAACACAACAGAAAAAAGTCTGAAGTCGTCAAATCGGGCGATCGCCAGTCAAAATCACAATTCTTCGAAATGAGGCGATCTGCGAATAGGGCCGCAATGAAGCGATCGTGGCTCGGACTGTGTGAGCACAGTCCTATTGCAACCAAAAGTTGTGCATGCCATTATCAGCTACAATTGTCTTTAAAAAAAATCCTTTATTATAACGGTACCCATTGACGATAATCGTCACGATTTTATTCTGCACATATTCCTTTAAAAACTCTAAATCGTGCAAAGGATTCTGTTGAATTTGATTTTTAAGAGTTTCTAGTGGCATAATTTCGACAAATTTGTTTGCTTACGGCTACATCAAGTGAAAATGAACCTCATTTTCAAATTTAGAAGTACGTCTACTGATCCATGGTAGAAATCTTCTTGGACTGATTGTTCGAACGCGTGCTAACATTAGTTGAAAACAGATATGGAAATAATAGAGTTGCCAGATATAACGGTTGTTTAAATGCGCAACACTGTACAACGTTCAATTAATAACTTTTCAACCTCGATATATGCCATTGATGTGGTTTATAAGTGAGTAATACAGCAAGGAAATGCAGAGTTTGAAAAATGCTGTTCGTGCAAAATTGTAACTAAACGTGCTTGGAAAGTAACATGCATTTATCCTTTCATAAGTATAATACAGAGGGTGCCTTTCGTGGGATCCATGATATAAGTAGCAAAACTTCCGGCCAGCGGGCTGGTGAGAACTCATTCTTGAGTTCGAAACACGTTTCTTCGTAACTTACTATGCTTTGTAGCAAAAAGTTGTTAGTATTATTATCTCTTCAAATTGATAAATTATTTCTCTATATTAAAAATTGATCTAGAGCCATCTTAAAATGCATATAATTTCATGTATTAATTCTTGCTCGTCGCAGATCTAGCCAAGTCTAGCTGTTGTGCGTATGTGAATACGGCAATTAGTTTCTCAGTTTTCAACAAATTGTTCAAAAAATTGGGTTGAAACTATTTCAGCTCGACATTCTATTGAATAAAAACAGCCACTGCCCATTTTTGGGGGTTTGCAAAACTACGTTGTTATTATAGATAATGTAAGTTTAAAATGCACGATGGAGGTTTTTTTGCACTTTGGAAATAGCATTTAACAAAGTGCGTGGCACAACCGCTTCACGGGGGTGGTGGAGGGGGGGTTGTGGTGTGTTATAGTGTGTCTTTAGCGTCCATTTTAAAGTTTGTATATGGAAAATCATTTAATTACAACCAATATCAACTTCAAATTCGGTATGTTCCTTTTTATAAGGACTTCATGAAGTTCGGTTTTGATCGAACCCATAAATGATATGGGCTCTTCAAATTGTTTACTACTTATTACAAGCAGTGAAACAAAATTGTTCTATTTACTATCACAAACCAATTTTCATTAAAACTGCCCTTGTATAAATTTTATGCTATAAAAAAAAAACTAATTTTTTCGCAAGATTTCCCCATGTTTGTTGTATTTAATCGCACGCTGCGTGGGTGAAAAACCATTGGTGGAGCAAACAAATAAATAGATTTATTTCGCATTAGCCGTGCAGGTCGCAACAGCAGGGTGTTCTCCTGCTTAAGTGTTGTTCCTCAATAGATCAACGAATTAGATTTTCAATAAGAAAACAAAGACAAATGAAAGAAAAATATACTACAGCGAAAATGAAATAAAAAAAACTGTCAAATTTATGCTTTGACGTCACGTTTTGGGCTGCTGTGAAAGAACAGAGAAAGTGGGATCCCAAACTGGAGGAAATACGTGTCAATTTGCCAGTGAAATTAAACGAAATGAGTTGAGAAACGCAAAAAGTAATTATATTTGTTTGTTTGTTTTGAACAATTAAATTTAATTGTAGCTTTTTATTGTAATTGGCAATGTGCTGATGGAAAGTGATGTTTTGAGCGACGTATATAGAATAATGTATTTTCTTTGTGCAATACGGCGTATGTGTGATACGATTTGTTGGAATAAAGAGGCAGACGCGCAGTTAATCGTATTAAAGAAAGCTTTTCACAATTTTAATTTTGTTTAGTTAAAAGGACTATAAAACAGCATAATGTCCTTTCGTTCACGTGCACGCTCGACACAAGCGCCGCTCAGCACACGTCGGCGTTCGCTATCAAGTTCTCGTGCCAGCTCCAGCACGGCCACGGGTGGCACAAGCAGCGCTTATGGCAATTATAATGGCAGCACTTACAATACAGCAACGCGTCCTTTAAGCACGGGCTATTATCAAAATAGCAGCAGCGGTATTGGCAGCTATCAGAGTCCATATGCCAGTATCTATAGCTCGCGCGACAATCTCTATGGACGTGGTAGCAGTGGTGCCGGCAGCGGTAGTAGCTACTATACAAATGGTAATAGTGGTGCAACGACACGCTATGAGTATCTAACGAGCACATCAAAGTCATCCAAAGCTACTTCTACTAGCAGCAGTGCCTATGCAATGTCCTCTTCCTCAAGCAGCAATGCCAGCAAAAATAAAAGCAGCGATACCAATAATGCTTATAACAATCATCATCAACATTATAGCAATAATAGTAATAATAATAATAATCATGCACAGGCCAAAACCTATTATCTACACTTGCATCATCAACCATCTTCAAATCAGAATCAGAATCATCATCATTATCACCAGTCACAGCAGCCGCAACAGCATAAATCCGCCTCTGCTATAACTACTAGTGCCACCAATACTGCCAATGCCTATAACAATCATCAGCAAACAAAGCAGCAGCAGCAGTTGCAAAAGAAACCACAACAACATCATAGTTCTTATATTGTGAGTCTGAGCACCACTAATTATGGTAACAAATCTTCCACATCGAACTATCAACAAAATGCAGCAAATGGAGGAAGCAGCGGTGGTGTTGGCTATGAATCGTCACGTTATACAAAGAATCCCTACAGCAGCAGCAGCGGCAAAAGCGATCGTTATATCAGTCCCTATACGAGCTATGACAATGGTGTTACAACAGCTTCAATCAGTCTTTTGAGCGGTAGCTCTGGATCAAAAAGCGCTGGCAGTGGTCTAACATCATCAAATTCCTTTAAAGGTTCAAATTCGTATTTGAATGCAGCACCATCAACATCATCGGCTGCATCGCGAGCTTTATACAAATCCAAACCGCTTACGACATCGAATACCAGTCTGGCTAGCAGCTATACACCCACGTCAAGCGCATCGGCAGCCACTATGGCGGCTATAGCGAATCGTAGTAATTCGTTGCGTGAGCAGGAACGAAAGTCAAGAAATCGTACACGTTCGCGCAGTGCAGCACAGCGTTCAGTGAGCGCATCATCGGAGAAGAGTGAGGGTTATGAAGTACGTTTAAACGAGAAGTGTTTACAATAAGTTTGAATGGGTTCTTTTTGTTGTTGTTGTTGAAAGAAATATTATTTTATTTAGCTAAGTGCGTCAAGTGCAGAATAAGTCATTGAAATCTTGAAGAATGAGTGTTTATAAGCCTTTTCTCCCTCTTAGCCGTTTCTTTAAGTTTGGTAACTACAAAAGTCAAAGTGGCTTCATTGGCGTAAAAATCTTTGCTACTCGTTTACACACTACCAACATCTTAGTCGATAGTAAAGCAGCAATACATTCATTCCACTAGATTATATCATTAAGCCCAAAAACTGTATTGCTGTATTGCAGACTCATATAGAGTTTCACCCCGAGATCAGATGATTTTTTATTTGGTGGAAGGTTGAAATTTGACTCTGAAAAAGAAAAGTTTTCACATAAATCGGAGACGTTGCAGGGCAGTCAGATAAAAAGAGTTGTATGTTTTCCGTCTCATCTTCATCAACACAATAGTCCCGTCAACATCCTGATCCTGTTTTTGCGTAGCAGCTCAGATGTTGATATACAGTCCAAACTGGTTTTGCGACGTGACAGTCCGGTGCAGTCGTCCACTATATACTCACTGATTCTCTGGTAATCATAGTTAATCCTGAGAGGAACTCTTGAAAACATCTATGAATATCCATCACCGCAATTATCGCTGGCAGTACTCATCCAATCCTGGCACACTGGTTAGCTGGTATGCTGGAATGGCCAGGAATCCCGATCAATTCAACTGAGTGCTGTTGGACATGGTTTAGGGCTGTCACAGTGCTTCGGATAAGTTTGCTTTTTGTGATGTGCGAATATAAAGCCTTAATTGAAACCTGACTGTCGATGTAGATTGATATGATTCTTAGAGTTTTCTTAATGGTGCTAATTAGTTTAGTTGACTACCAAACTGCATAGAACTCTACCTGGAACGGGCTACACCAGTCGGGAAGGCGGTATGAAAGCACCTGTGCCGTCATTTGTCTTTGGGCGCTCGTTATAGTCATGTAGAGGTTAATTGCTTCCAGTCTTCCCGCTCCGGAAAATTTTTCCAATCTATCTACTGCATTCCTGGTCATCAGTGAGTTAATGGTAATGTGCTGGCAGTTGAACTAACCGAAGAAATAGCCAGACTATCGATGGAACATGTTGAGGATGTGCTTATATCTACAAACGATCTATAGGCATGAAGAAAATCGATAGACAAGTTCACCTATCCCATCTTCAAAACTAATGTACTAAAGTACTGTCGTAGATACTTACAGGTTATAGCCGAAACATACGCAAGGAAGACAAGCATCACCAACGACAGAAACTGCAAGATGTTTAGAGTACCATGCGTTCTGTACTGTATTCTGCATTTATAAGATGAAGGCTTTTATACTTCGGACGACCATAAATCTCAACATTCGAGTATGTGGTCAAACAGCATTTAAGATCTTTTCATGAATTCGTAAACTACACTCTGATTTTTAGTGACTTATAGCGTTTGCATTGGTTACCATTCTCCGGCATCATTATGGACCGACTCCCAAGAGAACTAGATATGCAAGAGAAGTTCTTCTGCTTACTATTTTCCTATAGGCATCTAGTTTCTTTCTTGTGTAGATTTGACCGAGTGCAATGAAACAAACAAGGTCTTGACCTTGTTAGCTTAAATGGCGCCTTAATCTTTCTTGAAGCAGATTTGTTAATGTTGTTGAAATTTTGTATTTAAGCTTTTTGTAAGCGGCCAGATTAAAGAAAATATGTATTTACAATTAATGTCGTATGATTTCACTGACTTATTGCACTGTCCTTGTACATCTTTTTTTATGTTGTATTAATATACATTTTTTTTCCACTTTTAGAGCGGCAGCGAACGCACATCGCGCTCACGTCTGGGCAGCTCTGCGAGCACAGCAAAAGATAGCAAATCCAGCAGCGGCGTAGATAAAACTGAAAATGGTGATGGCATTGACTACAAGGCACTCTGGGAAGCGGAGAAGTAAGCATTATATCTTCACATTATTTAATATTTTTGTTATTTGAGCAAACTATTTTTGTTTTAGATTGGAAAATAATAAACTAAAACAATTACTCAAACAGAAGGACGACGAAGCTGTACAAACGCGAGCCACACTCGAGCGATTTACAAACGCAGTAAGTAATTTGTGCTTGCGCTTTAACTCCAGCACCTTGTCCCACACAACGCGTACTAGCGTCTACAATTACAGCATACAACTTTAGACTACAGATTATTTCGGAACCAAAATTTACTTGGCTCTTACTATTCAGAAATCACAAAAATTGTAAAATTTTTTTTAATTTTTTTTTAACACAAACAACAACGCTCTTCTCTGTGTGCAAAAATTTCCTACCTACAACACCCATAGACAAAACAAACACGTATAGAAAGCTTGCGCCAAATGCTAATAGCTCTTAAATCTGTCTCTTAAAATTTAAATTGCTCGCTCGCTCACACGCTCTTTTTTTTTAGTATCTGCTATTAACGTGTGTCATTAAAGTAGCTGAACAAAATTTAAAATGAAAATTGAAATGGAATTTAAACGCTTATTTTAATTTAAATATAAACTAATTTTCTATCTATTAAATAAGGCCGCCATAAACCGGGGGGGAGCACCGCACCTTATAGGGTGTGTTCCAGAAGCTACGAGACTGTCGCGTTCATAGGTTTACAATTTATATATTTTAATGGTTTTTCTCAATCAATCCACTTGTGTTAGTTATAAAATAAAAAATCGTGTTCCGGTTTTCACTTTCGAAATGCTTTTACGAATACGAATTCGGTAAACTGGTTTGGTAAGCGCTTTCAGAATAAATTTTGCTAATTGAACTTGTCGTTTAAATTGTTAAATTGTTTAATGCTAACTGAACTCAAATCGCGTAACTCTGCCGAGAACGAAAGGCAGTGCAGTTTATTTAATACACTACTTACGGCGAGTCCGGTTAAAACTTAACTTATTCTACGGACTAATACAAAATGACATTGAAAAACAAGTCCTTAGTAGTAAAAATTTTACTTACTTAGGTGGTTCTAAAAGCGTCTATCGGTCAAGGCCTCATATACAAAGGCGCACCATTCGGTGTAGTCATAGTCATAGTCATCCATAACACAGACTTTATCTTTGCCACTACAAAATCGTTGATGCTACTTAAAAGCACAGCTACACAAGCTGAGCTGAAGGTCATACCATGTTTATTATTATATGTTTTTCGGGGTTACTAAAACCGAATCGGAAGTGCGTTTTACCGCATTAAATCATGTTTTGACAAAACCTCATAAAGTCTTCACAATCGTAATCTATAGACAATTTCAAATCGATGCATGAAGACTTCTGTAACATCATAAAATATACTGTGGATGATATTTACCGAAAGCGATTTCTCTAACGCAACGAATTTTTGCTTTTGATTGCAATTAAAATTTTATGACCATATTTTATTTCTAGTTTAAAGACTGTGTGTGCTTTCATCAATTTTTGTATCTTTGGCCTTTGTATATTAGAACTTTAATTTTAAGCATATATGTATGTACGATGGCGTTATCGGTAAAACTTCACTACAGAATTCCAAAACATAATGACAATATTTTAAAACTTGTTCAGCTAACTTTAATGTCATAGGTTATAACTATTTTTATACTCTATTTAAAATACTCGAAAACACTTCAACAAAAATACAAATTCATATGTTTTGTATTGACAATTATTCCCCCCGATATTTCCCAAATTGAATTTTCCAACTTTGCCGTCGCATTGTGTTCTTGCAGACAACGAAAAACTCACTCTCAGAGCTTGAGAAGCGTGAAAGAAGAGCAATGGAACGTAAACTTTCCGAATTGGAAGAAGAGCTCAAGGTAATTAATCAAAGTTTTCCACTTGATACTACCACATCAACTTGCTGTTGTTGTTGTTTGCTATACTACAATATTTAGTATTGATTTCGTTTTAGTTTTTCATTTTTTCTTTCTTTTTTTTTCGATTAAGTTTATTGTGTTTAGCAAAAGAAAAACAATACTCACCCAGCTTTTTGCGTTTGTTTAATTTTGAAACAAGTATTTTTTTTTTTTTTTTTTTTTGAATTTCTAATAAATACACAAAATTTATTTATTCATGCTCTGCCATGGCCGCCATTAATTTGCTGCCAATCAGAATGCCATTCAGCCAAGCTGATTGACAGTGCTGCGCTCTTATTGCTTTACAAAAGCTTTACGCTATGCTCTCTTAGCTTTTAAGAGTAAGGTGCAGCAAATTATTTTTATTTACTTTTGTTTTTGCTTTTATTTATTTTAATAAGATTTTTATTTTTAAAACTTTATATACTTTGCATTGGTTTTGTTTTATGCAGTCAGCTGTTTTTCATTTTTCCTACTTTTATGCTATTTTATTTGTTTTTATTGATGTTGTTTATTTGCGTTTGTTTTTGTTAGCATAGATTTTTATTTTAATGACATGTTTTTTTTTTTTTTTTGAAAATATGAGGGTTCAATAGAAATAGAAAGATTTTACCGTCAAGAAGTTGTATGTGTGACAAAACTTGAGCTTTTCAACAGATAATCCAAAACAACCTTCTTTAATTTCTATTTATTGCCGTTTACACTTGAAAGGCAGTTATGGCTCGATATTTTTGAAGACTATAGACCAAAGTTTTCAATTGCAAATAGTTCTACTTGTATAAACGTTTGTCAGCTGCCTATTTGATTATCGAGAAAAAGAATTATTTTAATGTTAATTAAACACTATTTAATGTACTCTTACTGAATGTATGTCTTGTATCTGGAGTACTTTAAAGAAGTCTATAGAAATTAGCTAGGAGTTTTAAATCAAAGATGTTCCAGAGAAACCGGATTTATTTTCGTAATCATTTTTTGAAGTGGAGTAAAACAAAGTGGTACATATTATTAATAGGCTCAACCGGACTGGCTTCTTGACTTCTATGTTGTACCAATTTTTTGTTCATTTGTTTAATAAACTAAATTCTGGCAAAGCCTGATATCATGTATGTATTGAGTTGTCGGAAAAGTCATGACGCTTTTTTCCAATAGATGGCGTTACACGAATTTTTACTTTACAAACGTCACTGCAATAGATTTAAGTGTTATAACTTTTGACAGATGACAGTAACTTCATAAAAAAAAAAAAAAAAACAATATGAAATTGATTTGGACACACATCGTTTGGTTTTTTACATCCAGTTCAAAATGAAAGACCGACCAAACTGTATATTTTAGCATTTTTTGCTTTTCCACAAAGTGTAAAACACAAGGCGGTGCACTTGTGAAAAACTGCTCAAATGTTTAAAAGAACAATGCTATATATAGGTTAACTCAATTTCGTGCTGGTGATTTTGACATTAACGATGCTTATCGAACCGGAAGACCCGTTGAAGCTGATGACAACCAAAATATAAGATAAGTTGATTGAAGCCAACAAACACACATTCGATTACAAAGCAGATACGCTGATACTTCAATTTTTCATCGTGCACGACCATCTCCGGAAGCTGGAATTCATCAGCAAACTCGATATAGTATGTGTTTCTGATGAACTCAAAGAAATCAAACTCACCAACCGTATCAATATCGCCAATACTCATTTCAATCGCAATGAAATCGTAAAATTAATGAAAAATTGTTTGTTTACAATAATGTTCAACGTAAGCGATCGTAGCGTAGTGGAAATGAGCAATTCCAAAAGACATCTAAAGCCGAACTTATCAAATCACAGTTATGCTCTCAATATAGTGAGTCTAGAAGGGTGTAGAGCCAAATTGTCAATTCATATGTGTTCAGCGGACAGAACTCTTCATTCATCAAGGCGTAGCACAAGTTTGGTGAATCGTCAGAAGTGATTGCAGCTTGTATGTGACATGTTGCTGCTCCATTCTCCTTACTCAACGGACCTCATCACACTACCATGGTTTCATTTCTTGCAAAACGACTTGAATGGTAACTTGTTCGATACTGATTGAGTCCAGCAAAGAGTATCGCACACAGTTCTACGCTGGAAAAGATAAGTACTTCTACGAACGCAAAATCATGCATCTATAAATACATTGATTTAACTTTTTATCATATTAATAAGAGAGGCCTTCTTAAAACTATTTAAATAAATAAGCCGTCATGACTGTTCCGGTAAACCAATACATATATAATTTTATAGTCTTTGCTTCTGCTAATTTGAACAAGTTGAACAATTACCTAATTTGATTTTCAGACAAACTTTATTATTTGGATTAAAATGATTTAATGTTTCTAAAAAGTCAGCACTTTGTATTATTTGGACTGTAATATTAACTGGGCTCGTATTGTCTGGACTGTAATATGATTATACCAAACTTCTCCAATACAAAGTTCCCACTTTAATAAAGTCACGGTTGGAACTTCGTTATATGCCTGAAGGTTTTCGATGAAATTTAAATCACGGATGGTACTTAAACAGTCCTTTGACAAAATCCATTGTTTCAACAAAGATACTTCAACCTTTAAAATAATATCAAAAAAGAAATGAAACATAACCTTCAAGTATTCAATGATTTCTAAACACCATAACATATTTAGGCAGTTTTCTTGAAGGTGTTGCTACTCAGGTTCATTTACTGTTCTATCAATATGTTAGGAGAAAAGCCCACAATCCGGTTGCCTTGCTACCTAACGATACAATAACGAACAAGGAACAATAATTATTTGAACATATGCATCGCCATTTAACTTTCTGGCAGTTTAATAGTAAAATATCAATCAAAAAAACTATCTAAAGCAGTTAGAATTATACAATTTAATAATAATAATTTAATTATACATATTTTATATATTATCTAAATTTATTTTTAACGAGCTTTTACTTTTTGTTTCCTTTTTTTATATACACATATACAATTGCAATATTTACAAAAAAAAAAAAAAAAAAAATAATTTTCAGTGTATACGCTCACCTTCACCTTTTGCTAATTTTGCTAAAACACACAAAGTTCGATTTGTTTATGCAAAGCAAAAAGTTTAATGCAAAAACCACAAACGAAATTTAGGTATATTTATACGGATGCGTGTAAACATGGGATGCGATAAACTCGTGATCCCAGAATATATACAAGATAATATATTTAACCTCAAATGTTTGTGGTAGCGTACTGCTTTACTTCGTTCAACGCCAAAAACTTTTAAAACTTTTTAAAAACTTTGACGTACACTGTGTACTATTGCTGTGTGTGTTTTAATTTTTTTCCTTGAACAATTTATTTTGCACAGTTGTTTTGTTTTGATTTAGCTTTATAAACATGAATGCTTTGTGCAGCTCATTTTGTACATAAAAATCAGAAAATACAAACAGACATATACATACATACATATACACATTAACTCAACTCAATACATCAAACAGTCAGTCATCAATCAAATGAAAAACCATTCAAATCAAACTCAATTGAACTCAATCAAAACTCATGCATATTAAAATCACTTTCATCTGCGTTCTTCCATGATCATCATCATCATTTATATCATAAATAGTCCAATCAATAGGTAGTTTGACATAGCACTAAGTGGCATCGTAATTTTTTCCTTTTTAAGTTGAAAATCTCGTATAGTTTAGCTAAATCCTCTAAGTTTTAGTAAATATGTACGTTATTTTTTAGAAGCAAATGAGTTATATAGTTTACGGAGACAGTATTCGTTTTATCAGCTGAAATTCTACATTTTTCTTTCGGCATACCTCTGTGGAACTTTTAAAGCTGAAAATTTTGTGTATGATAACTAATATTTAGTGACGTAGCATGAGTATGTTTTATTTTGTAAGATGGAAATCTTTTGCGGACATTGTTTCGTATGAACCGGAATGAACATTTGAACATTTTTGTGGTGAGTATAGCACACTCTGATTGATCCTTCTTTTAATTATCGACAGTTTAATGAAAAACGCTTTGAACTCGATTCCACACACAGGAATAAATTTCTCGAAGGTTTTGTTAAGTTAAGGTTTTGTTCAGTTTCTAACATGCTTTTTACTAAAAGAGATATTTTTAGTGCTATGTCTAAAATTAAATTTACCATGCCATTTAGTGCTAAGTCTCTTTGCAGAATTTTATTACATACTGTTTGGAGTAAATATAAAACTAAGTCATATATATACTTATATATATATCAAAGTTTGAATTTTGTGTTCTATTTCACCATACTTCATCATGTACGACAATCTTTCGTTTTTGTAAATAGTATACATAGGCACATAAATATGATTTCGATTATCCACTCATATGCAATTAAAAGAAATATCCGCAATTTAAAAATTTAATCATACATGAATTGCATAAACAATATTATGTATATTCAGTCATTTCAGTCAAAACGCTCTCTCAAATTATTTTGTTTTATATTTCTTTTTTTTTTCTTCTTACCAACACCACCACCCTTCGTCCACTTACTTCGTATTTGCTGTTTCTTCTCGTCGTCGTCTTCGTCTTCGTATCATCATTTTGAACTACAAATCTTCTGCTTCTCAGCTCTTGCAGAAGCTAAAGACTGAGAACGAGCGTCTGCGCGCCGAGAATCGTGCCTTGACGCGTGTCGTCTCAAAGTTGACCACATCGGCACAGAGTCAACTGGCCAAATCGAAATGAATTTAATTGTTTTGAGTTCCAAAAGATATTCACAAAAAAAAAAAAAAAAAAAAAAAATAGAAAAAGAAAAGAAAAAAACAACATAATTAAATTTTTTAAACAAAAATAATTATAAATCAATAATTTAAATTAGTTTTTGACACTGCGAAACGTGAGCACGCTGCATACGAAAAAGGCAAAAAGGCAAAAAGAGAAGATCATAAACAACATTAGTGAAAATTTATTTAACAAAAATATAACTCTCATCAAACACACACCTATTTATAGCGCCAATCATCAATAATAAACCAATATTTGTAGTTTATCTATATATACATATACAATACATATATGCATATATTATCTGTATAACGCATTTCAACACTTGTCAAACGACGTCGGACGCAGAACAATAATCAAAAATTAAAAAAAAAAAAATGAAAATGAAAAATGAAAAATGCTAATTGTAGTTAATTAAAATTTATATAAAATTATCTATATTTAATCGGAGTACTACTTTGTAAATTTATATTTGAGTACTTTTGAATCATATAATAATTTTAAGTCACTAAGTTCTTGCTGCAAATCTCTATACCAAGTATGATTTTTTTTTTTTTTTTTTTGTTGTCTATACACGATTTTATTGTAGCTCTAAGTTGTATTTTGATGAATTCACGTTTGTATTTGATTGGCTTTCCTTCACTGGCTATAGCAGCAGCACATTCGAATGTTATTTTATAATGTAATTAAAACATTTTTCTTTTCTAAAACGTCGTCTAACATGCACTCTTCATACAATCTTTGAAGAATGAATATGTTTAGCGAAAATCTAGAAAAATTGGAATAGGTTGAAGAAAACGCGTATTATAAACTTACATATTGCAAAACATAATCTTAGCAAATATATAACTACTATTTAAATCAAAAACACTTTAGGTATCTCAAGAGCAACATTTGCATATATTCAAAAACATAATCATAGTCTAATTATATACAAAATTTATAGTGTGCATTTTATATATAAGCAAGCATATACGTTATAATAAAAAGAAAAAGAAAAACCAGAGTTTAAGTTTTGCCAAATTTCTTCAGTTTGAAGAAATGTTTGTGCAAGCTGTGAAACACGAACTAAATATACGCGCGCAACGCATCAACGGGAGCCACCAATTGACTCAGCTCAACAGCTGGAGACGTACACCATATACCACCCACCCACGACCAACCAACTTTATGTGCAAACAACGAATTTTTTGCTGTTACAACCAACTTGAATTTCGGTACGCTATATTATTGTATAGGTGGATCATTAAAAAGCAAGCAGCTGAAAAAGAAATCTAAAACAAACAAAAAAAAAAAAAAAAAATATAGAAAAAACATATAAAACCTTGTGTTCGTCTTTAAACTATCCAAACGCACCATAGAAAATATCCCAAATAATAAAATAATTTGCTGTTATTTTATGTTGCTGTTATTTAGAGGAAGGATTTACACAGATCGATAAAATCTTAAACTGCTGAAATAAACTATATAAATAATAAACTATATATTTGTTTTAAAATTCTAAGAAGATTACACAGGAGGAAACAAAATCTCTTTTTTATCGCTGGTTTGAAGCGCTGGAAGTTTTTTTTATTACTATTATTTAGCTTCAATGTGTTACCCAACTGCTCTAAGGAGGAATGTTTATGTATGCCTGCAATTTCTTTGACACACTCTGTGGCCTAAACGGCTTGCTGGATTTTTAAATATAAGATATTAGATTAGATTCGGTAAAGGCTGGTATACATTTTCCCTTTGATGAACACCTTGGGACAACGTTCGAGAGGATGACCGTGCATGTGTTGGAAATACCAAGTCTGGAACGCAAATTTGGTATTGACAAAAACTGGAGTACTGATGCGCTTTCCTAATACGACGCTATATCGCGCCGCAAACCAGTGCATGTACTGTCTCATGTGATAGCTCAGAAAGTGTCAGAGTGAATACGAGGCGGAAAGCGTGTGCAAGCGATATCGAAGCTAGAAAGCAGTATTTTTTTTAGGATTACATATCGCTTTTACTTCATCTAGCAATGCTTATAGCACGAAATATCGCTACACGCATCGTATCGCTTCAGAGGTTAGCCTAAGAAGAAAAAAACATTACATTCTCTTTATTTGCAGACGCTATATAAAAATATTATGCACTACACGGTGATATAATCTAAAAATAACCGAACTTTTTAGTTATAAAACAAAACAAGCATGGTATTATGTTTCAATGCTAATATTTATACCAAATGCGATCCATTTAACTCAATACAACGTTTGGAACACTCAACCAATTTATCCATAGACTTTTTAAACTCGCTTTTTGGTATGTTCTTTAGCAACTGTGTTACGGCTGCGTGTATGGCTGGAATGTCATACACGCAGCCGTAATTTTTGGGAAGAGAAAATAATCGCACGGTGATAGATCAGGCGAATACGGAGGGTGATCGATGAGACAAATTTGTTTTTTCATTAAAAAATCCATTGACTTTTTTGGTCTTGTGAGGTGGTGCATTATCATGCAATAAAAATATTCGGGCCTAACACATAGAACTCTCGACCACAAACGATGTAAAACTTGTAAACAATATTCTCCATTGACAGTTTGACCTTCTGGAACAAATTCCTTGTGAACAACCTCCTGAAAACGCAAATTTTAGATTTTGGCTCATCTTTTTACTTCCATTCTGCAGATTGTCGCTTAGTTTTTAGGATCATATTTAAAACACCATGTTTCATCACCAGCTATGATCGAATCAAGAAATTCTGGATCGTTTTCAGCTGTTGAAATGGTGTCTTTGCAATGCTTTACACGAGCGATGTGGAACAAAAAATGGGCACCCCTTTCTTTTACCCAAATCTTCAGTTATTATTTTGTAGATTGTACATCAAGATGAATTTAATTCTTCTGCCAGCATTCTCACTGTGAAATTTGTATCGATAGCAATTATTTCACTTACTTTTTCCACTAACTCAGCACGATTAGATGCTTCGGGTCATCCAGGTTTTGTATCATTTTTTAAATCATCGCTACCGTTTTTAAATCGTATAAACCACTTGTAAACTTGAGTACAACTCATACAATCATAATTTACAAAAACTGCTGTTATTAAAACGTATGTCATTTTGTAACCTGTCAAACGATTAGCTTGAACTTAGCTGCTTTCGAAAGAAGAAAAATTTACCGTTTTAACACGGCCAACAGTTAACAGATGTCGCTACGTGTTCTACGATTAAAATTAGAAGTTCGGTTATTTTAAGATCTAACCTTGTATGTCACTCCTGCCATCAATACAACTCTAACGATGCCACATATGTCAAAATCCGTAAAGTCGTTTAGGCTACTGTAATATTAAAATCAATTTTGAAACCTCTCTCTTTTTGATTATTGGCTGGCCTTATATAAAAATGTTATAGACTGTAGCATTTCCATAATGAAGACAAATCTAACGGCACCACATAGTACATATGTATGTTCAATTTCATCGAGCCACTTAGGCTACAGAGCGTGCCAAAAGAATATATGTACAGGCAATCATTTTTTAGTAACTCAAAAATTTCCTTCTTAAGCATCAAAAATGTTTCTTTCGATTGCTCCTTACCAATAAACCGCAACTGAAACAACTGCTTAACTTCAAAAATACAATCTTACAAGAGAAATAGTTAAATTAAGGTTTACTTTTTTTCATTTCGAGCATTTTATTGAGTCTAGAGATTTACTTGTGGGTGCCCAAAGTCTCGGAAATAGTGCAAGTTGCTAGTTTTTAGCAATGCTGCCACATTTTACCTTAGTTTGGTATACATATTTAGAATATTACGATATTAATTTATATATGAATTTTAGTTGGGTCAAGCTCATTTTTACGTTCAGTAATATTTTTAATAATAACAAAAACTTTTTGTTACATAATTAAAATGTTTTAGCAGCAGATACATGTGTTTCGAACTCTCATAAGAAGTTCTCATCAAGTCCGCTTGGCCGCACATTGAAAATTGTTGCTACTTACATTATTAATTTATATATTATTATTATTTTATATATTATACAGTTAAGGTGTTGTCGCAAAAGAAACAGTACTTTTTAAAAATAGCTGTTTCTGGTGCCACCTATTGGTATGTTACATGCTACACTGACATCTTCTAAAAAGTTTATGACTATCGGACCACTACAAGCGAAGTTATTGCGCTAAAAGTGACAGTATCTTTTAGGCATCGGTCGAAAAATGAATCTTCCTCATAATCCTCCGTCAATGTCCTCATAGCGGTGTCCTTTCATCGGCAAATGAAGTTTTCCAAATAGATACAAGTCGCACGGAGCCAAATCAGGCGAGTACGGTGAATGTTTGTTGGTTAAAATGCTATTTTTGGTGAGAAAATCGGTGATCAGTGTCGACCGATGAGACGGCGCATTATTGCATTTTTGGTCGTCAGTCAATTTGTGCGGAGCAAACTGTGAACACACCTTCCGTAGACCCAATTTTTCCGTCAAAATGCAATGAATCGAATCTTTGGAAATATTTAATTTAATTTTCATATAACGCAACGAAGATTTCGGCTTATTTTATATGAATTCATGCACTTTTTCTATGTTCTTTTATTTCACCACTGATTTTGGCCAGCCCGACTTTTCATCGTCACAGAGGTCTTCACGACCTTCTTGAAAATGTTTAAACCACTCGTGAACATTGCTACGGTATAGACAATTGTCAACATAAACTTGTTTCATCATTTGGAACGTTTCGGTGAATGTTTTATCAAGTTTAAAACAGAACTTAATATTTGCACTTTGTTCGAAATTCATTTTTCGACCGATGCCCAAAAGATACTGTTACTTTTAGCGCGATAACTTCGCTTGTCCTGTTTCTTTTGCGACACATCGTGTAACTTTTCATTATATAACTTTACGGAAAAGCAAAAGTTATAAAAACCGTTGAAGTATAAATATCAGGCGTACATACTGGTATTATATATTCCAAGTTTGGTGCAATTCAGATAGAATATAAAGATTTTTCAGATAGAATGTAAGATTTTGTGAACATTTTTTACATATGTATAGTTAATGCAAGGATGTGCTATAAATTAAATCAGGCATAAATTTCTCAGCACGTCTCTTTTAGATTTTTATCGATCTGTGTAATACGTTAGACGCCTGTTTTCTACAGCTCTAAATAATGAACTCGTATGCAACAGGCGCACTCTTTACATATTTCCGGATATTTTATTTAAGTGATCATGTATAAAAATGCTGTAAACATACATATCTACAAAGCCTATATATGTCCAGTTAAATGTTTTAAAAAAAGTTGACTAATTTAAAAGATTTCTTTTTTTTTCTTTTTAAGAATTATCTGAATTAATATTTAATAATAATAATAAACTGTTTGTATTGACGTGTTTTGTAATGCTGTTTATGATTTTGTGCTATTTCACTCTATATATGTTCTATGTTCTATATGTTCCACACAAAAATCAAAAAAAAAAACCAACCAATTAAATGTTCCAAATTCGTTAAACCTAATAGAAAATTTCAGAACTGTTGTTGTTTATATGCGTCTGTTGTTATACTACGTCTTCTACTACCCACTAAGTACCTTACTACTATTTACTATAACTAATTTGTACTACTACTACTATTGTTCCACTTTCGTTTTATTTGAGTTTCAATTGAGTTACGAGTTTGATTGTTGTGTTGGTTATTATTATGTTATCCAAGAAAGAAAAAAATTATGCTACAGAAATATATAAAGTCGAAAATTGTTTTGGAATTGTATGTGTAAAAACCTTTTAGTGTGCATTCTCTTCTAAAGTCACACTATTTTTTTTCTCTATCTACTGCTAATGCTGTGCAAAATGTTTCTATATCTGCACAACACAATCTTTATATACGTTGTTAAATTTTGATTGATTATTATCGTAACGTATGTAAATGATCATTAAAGAACAAGCTAAAAGTTTGTTTCTATAATATGAAAGAACCTTTGTGAAAGCGTGGAATGTAAGTTCAATCATTAATGCATCATTCAAGTCGAAATTCATTTAAAAAAAAATCGTGCGTTCATAATTGGTTCGTTTATCATCTCTCGCTGCATCATTTCTTCTATATAAGAAGTCTTATTGCACCAAAATTTTTTTTTTTTTTTACTTCACTGAATTTATTTTATGATTCGCAAATAGTTCGTACAAGTTTTTTCATATACGCACGATTGACTTTAAAATTACATTGCGATCACATGCAGCAGGGTATTAATTTTTTTTTTAATTTTTAATTTAGCATGGTTATCTTTAGCCGCATGCATTGCATTAATTAGCACAAATTTTATTGGAGCAATGCAAGCAAAATTTTCTCAGTGCATACTTATGTGTTATGTTCGTTTGTTTGAGTTCAACTGTTAATGTAGAAGCAAACGCTTGAAAGTTTGACAATGTACCCAATTAATTTAACTATATTAACTGATTCTCTAAATGAAATGCTAAATGTTGTGCAAAACGCTCGATCTACTTGTACGTGCCTATAAATACTTATACCTTAAGATATGTTCACTTTCAGGTTTCCTATTTGCACACGCAACTGGGTTGGCTAAGAATTTTACATTTTGTATAATGTAGAATACAGCTGTATTAAATACAGCTTAAGAAGTGTCTGTCTCATTTTGTATAAAATGTAGAAAACTGTGTGCCTAAAAATAGTCAAGGGCAGATTTCGATTCAAATAAATCGCAAGATTCTTTTGAGAATAACAAACGGATCACTTCGATTTCATTAAAGTGATCTGTTTTGTTATTCTCAAAAGTATTTTGTGATGTGATTGCACTCATGTTGTGAATATGTATTTCATATACCAATTTCCAATGAAATCAAATCGCAAAATAATTTTAAAAGTGACAAAACGGAACATGTTTACGAATCGATTTCGATTAAATTATTCGAACCATGTTTCATGTACAAAATTATACAATTACAAAATTGGCAAAGTTGCCAAAGGATTAAATAAAAAGTTTTAACACATACTGAAAAGAGAAGTGTATTAATTTAGATTTTATCTGATTTCCTTTAATTCACCTTAATTTTTTTTTTTTTTATATATATAAAAAGCAAACGTACTACAATTGAAGTTAGAGTTTGGAGATAGATTTGAAACGAATGCAGATGTCAAGATTAGCGTATACAAATTTAATAACCGTCGCTGAATCCGCATCCGATTTTCTATATCTTATGTATCCGCATCTACTTCTACAGTGTCAGAAATGCCATTAATAGTGCACCTAACGGTACATTTTCCGCTAGACTTCATGCGCTCCTCGAAATTATTGGAAATTTATTGTGATTTCGTAAATGAAAACTTTGTAGAAAGGTGCGAAATATTATTTATTAGTTATGCTGACACACACTATAAATCCTTGGCTCACTATATCAACTCTTCTTTACGTATTTTGGTGTTCTCATTTTAAATCCGAGCCAGAATTTATCGCTAGCTGCTCAGTTTTCTGTTATAAAAAAAAAAATAAAACATCCTAAAATTCACCACCATCAGGCGTTTCAAAAGCATGGAGTGTTGTAGAGCAATTATGTTTCCGGATTCGAGATCAACACTACAAAATATATAAAATAAAAAGTTGCTTTATTCAGATGAACGAAATTTTTATATCATTCACACATACGGTGGTGTCATAGAAATCTCTTTCACCCCAATTCCGACCTAAATCAATTTCGTAGGTGTCACAGAAATCTCGTTTGGACCGTTTGAAATCTCCAGACTTTTGCTTGGTGAAATTGTTAATTGCATATATAAATTCTTCAAACCATAAGGTAAAACTTTGTTTATGTGCTAGTTTAATGTATTTGCTTCGTAACTGTGTCTTAGGATTTAAACATTTAGTACATTTTATTATTTAATATAAATTTAGAAAAATGTGCATTTAAACTTGTGTAAACTCGTCTGTACACTAAAAACTGTTTTCTATTAAATCTCGGAGTTTTCTGTGACACCTACGGAATTTTTTAGAGAAATTCAAATTACCAGACCAGAATTTTTGTCTAGAGATTTATGTAACACCTCCGATAGTGTGAAATGGTATTATCAGTTTGTCTGAAAGTTTGAAACGCATTAAAGAAGGCATCGTAGACCCCATAAACTATATATATATATATATATATATATATATATATATATATATATATATATATATATATATATATATATATATATATATATATATATATATATATATATATATATATATATATATATATATATATATATATATATATATATATATATATATATATATATATATATATATATATATATATATATATATATATATATATATATATATATATATATATATATATATATATATATATATATATATATATATATATATATATATATATATATATATATATATATTCTTGTTTAGCTATATATATTATATATGTTCTTGTTTAGCTCGACGAGAGAAGTCGAGTCGATTTAGCCCTGCCCGTCTGGACATATGTTGTTGCGCATTTTTGGGGACCAATTTTTATGCTATCCAGTTGAAAATTGACACATATACTTCTTTTCATTGCAATTTAATATAGTATCAAGATTGACCCGTCACGCCCATTTTTTTGGAGTATCCCCCATTCAAACCCACCGCCCACTTTTAACTTTTTTAGTGTAGTCAATATCAACTTAATAATTGATATGGTAACTTCTAGCAAACGGATGCTTACAATATACAACATTTTGGTGTTGCCCCCATACAAATTTACTGCCTGCTTTTGACTTTTTGTATGAAAAACTTATTTATTAAAGTCAATATTAGGTTGAAATGCAATGTGGGGTCTTTTTATGGTCAGCCGCTTAACATACATAGACTAATGGGAGTGGCCCGCCCACTTTTTGAATTTTGCCCCCATACAAACCCACCGTGCAATTTTGTGTTTTTTTTTTTATGAAAAAATTCTTTATTATATTGATTTAATTTTAGCTTGAAATTAGATTTGTTGAATTTTAGTGGACAACTGATTCATATACATATATAAATGTGTGTGTCCCGACCACTTTTTAAGGTAGCCCCATACAAACCCACAGCTCACTTTTGTGTCTTTGTATGAAAAACGTCAATAACAACAATTTGAAATTCGATATGGTGACATCTTATAGATGGTCGCTTCATACACATCTACTAGTGAGCGTGTACCGCCCACTTTTTGGGCTAGACCCTACTTAAACTCTCACTTTTATATTTTACAATACGATATAAAATTTCGTGTGAATGATATTAGAGCTTCGGTTCAACTTCTCGGTACTGGTTTTTATGTAACTCAAGCTGATGTAATCCCCAAAAAACATAAAGTGATCTTTTCGCAACGAATTCGCAAACAAAATTGCTTAAAATCCATAAATTTAGCGCCAAATACAGCAGAATTTTTCGAATTTTAAGATGAAAATTTGAATTTAGTAGACAAAATTGCATAGAGTAAAGTTAGTTTAGTCAATCAAGCGCCTTTTTTGAGAGTGTATCAGTATTATGAACTATAAGTTTATGGCATTAGATGTGCACATAAAACGAGCGTATAATTAAGCCCATTCTGTACATCTGTTTTTTAACATTAGCTTCTTTTACGGTTTTGCTTCTATGGGCGCTAGGTGCGTTAGGAATCATAATTTTGTAATATATTAAATGATATATTAATATATAACTAACGCTTTACATACATTTGGAGACAATTTTCTACGTAGTATACATGCGTGACACTAAAATTTTATGAAATTTACCAACCCAGATGCGCAATTGTAAATTGACAACAGATTTGTCGCTAACTCAATGCAATGTGTATTATGTGCAAATGGAAACACTTTTCTTTTTTTAAATAATTTAAATTAAAAAAAATATATATATCTATATATTAATTTGTCATTTTCTTTCTCTTAATTTTTTTTTAACAGCAACTGGAAGTTTTCAAAACGGATAATCATCGCCTAAAGGAGGAAAATGCGGCGTTAATTAGAGTAATAAGTAAATTAAGTAAATGAAATTAAATGCAAAAAACAGAGAACACTTATTTTAAAATTGATTGGCGTGAAAACGGTTAACAAAAATAAAAGAGCGAACGTGAAAAATCATTAAAAAATTAAAAATATATATTCTAATTTTTTTTTTTTTTTTTGTGAAATTTGTTATCAATAAATCAATTCAAAATTATTATATTTATATTATTAAATCAATAAAAGATACAAAAAAAATAAAATAAACATACATATATAAAGTATGAGAACATAGAAATACAAAAAAATTGTTAAATATTTGCTCTACTGATTTATTAAATTCAATTTCGAAACATATTTATTAGCAATTGAGTACATATTCATTAAATGATGAGTTTAATTCTAATTAATAAAAAGAAAACAACAGTAATTTTATATATTTTTCATATTTTTCTATATATATAAAAAAAAAAAACAAAAACAAAAAACTATTAAGAAAAATTTATATTTGAAACGAAAATATCAAAAACGAACCCACACGTAAACCAATAAGAACATTTAATGAATGCTAAATACAAAACATACATTAAATATGCATAATATATATATATATATATATATATATATATATATATATATATATATATATATATATATATATATATATATATATATATATATATATATATATATATATATATATATATATATATATATATATATATATATATATATATATATATATATATATATATATATATATATATATATATATATATATATATATATATATTATATATATATATATATATATATATATATATATTTATATATATATATATATATATATATATATATATATATATATATATATACATATACATACAACAACAACAACAACCACAACTCATTGATACATACATATATATATACATCTACACATATAAATGATTAAATAATTGTTCGCTATTAACTATTTTTAGTAATTTAATAATGAAAGTAGTTAAACTAAATATTTTCGATATTAAAAAAAAAAAAAAAAGTGAGGGAAGTTTAAAAGAAAAAAACGTTAAATTAAAACAAAAACAAAAACTTTGAAACGCAAATTAATTAATTACTTTGTATTGTAAATGTATTTATAGTTTTTTTTTGTTTTTATTTTTCAAAAAAAAAAAAAACAATTTTTTTTTGTTCTACATTTTGTTATTAAATTTTCGCATTGTTATATAAATTATTTTAAACATTTTGGCGCTAAATAAAAATTAGACACATCATACATACACACACCCACACACACATATATATATATATATATATATATATATATATATATATATATATAGAAATGTGCATAAATGCGCATTGATTTATAAGTTGATTGCATATGATAATAATAATAATGATGATGATTGATGTTGCAGTTAAGTTGTCCTTTAGTTGTTCACTTTAATTGTATAATGTAACTTTTAATTTTAATTCGATTATGCATATTATCATTTAAACTATATACATTTATTATTATTACTTTTTGTTATTTATTAAATTCACTTAAGAGTATGCAAAAAATAAGTAAAAATACAATACAATAAAACTTGAAATTTATGTTAATAATTGAAGCATAAGTATAACAACATTTGTGAAAAGGCAAAAAAAAAAACAAAAAAAAAATCAATTCAAGTACGAAACTTAATAAATGTGATCGCAAAAAAGATAGATAAGCATTGTTTCCTTCTTAAATTAATCAATTAGATAGAACTAAACACTTCATATTTAAGTACACGCTTTTGAGTTCAGTTACGGGGGGTACTATTTATATTTCGGGAATAGCAAATAATAACAAATATTTTTAAATGAAAATGGCTTTATTGTTTTTCAAAATATTCCCCTTGATGCTCAATACACTTTTGCATTCGTTCAAAACATTTGTCATAGCAGTTTTTCCATTCCTCTTGAGACACCTCCAAAACATGGTTTTTGAACGCTTCAACTGCTTCTTCGGCGCGGGAACAAGAAGAAGTCAGTGAGTGCCAATTCAGGACTGTACGGAGGATGACTGTACGGATTAATTCGATGTTTTGACTGCTCAAAAATGCACTTGTTTGAAGGGATGTGTGAGAGCTCGCATTGTCATGATGTAGAATGATTCGTCTTTGGCGATTGGTTTTACGAATTTCTCCGAAGACTTCCGGCAAACAAATGGTCGTGTACCACTCAGAATTGACCGTCCTACGTTGCTCAAGCGGAACAGTGACAGAACATGACTCATTCGGCCGAAGAAACAGGCGTTCATTTGCTTCGCTGTGCTTCTTCCACGAATAACTTTTGTTGGATTTGGCTCGTCTTGGAACACCCACACGGTCGATTGCTGTTTTGTTTCCGGCTCATACGCATATATCCATCTTTTGAAGCACCACGGTCGAACTCTTTTTTCTCATTTCTCATTTCCTTGCACCAATCAACGCGAGCCTTTTTTTTTGAGTGATTGATAAATTATGGGGTATCCAACGAGAGCAAATTTTTTTTACAGCTAAGTGTTCATGCAAAATCGAATGTATTGAAGTGGAACTAATGTGCAAGGATGCCTCTATCTCACGACAAGTCACATGACGATCTTGCAATATCAGTTCACGCACTGCATCGATGTTTTTGGGCACAACAACCGATTTTTTACGACCTTCACGGAATTCGTCGGCGGCCGAACTACGACCACGATTGAATTCACTATACCAGCGATATACTGTGGTTTTTGATGGTGCTTTATCGCCATACAAAGAACTGAGTTCATTGACGCATTCTTGTTGAGATAATCCACTTCGAAAGTTGTGAAAAATAATCCAACGAAAACATTCTCTTGAAATTTCCATTTTTTTTTCTTAACTCACTGCTTTTCTTAATTCACTGTAAACAAAACAAAAAGCAATTGTACATCAAAACTTTGTGGGTACGTTTATGCCCAAAAATATGAAACTTTATTATGGTGTTGCCAGATTTTAGCTTTTGACATTTGTGTTGCCAATTCCCGAAATATAAATAGCAGCCCTCGTATTAAAAAGCTGAAGAATAAAAAAGCGGCAGGCTCCTCTGAGTTGCCAGCTGAGTTATTCAAGACCGGTGGCGAAGAGTTGGTAAGGCATATGCACCAACTCTTATGCAATATATGGTCCGATCAATGCGTGCCGAATGATTGGCACCTCAGTGTTCTTTGTCCTATCTTCAACTAAGGAGACCCCGCTGTCTGCGCGAACTACCGGGGAATAAGTCTCCTTTCAATAGGATACAAAATTCTGTCCCGCGTACTGTGTAAACGGCTGGAGCCATACACGAATGCACTGATAGGCCAGTATCAGTGTGGCTTCAGACCAAAGAGGTCAACCAGTGACCAAATTTTCACTTTACGCCAAATCTTGGAAAAGAGTCATGAGTACAACAAAGACACCACCACCTATATGTCGTTTATAAAACCACTTTCCACACGCCGATAAGGCCAGCGCCCTATCTGAACTTGGTATCCTAGCAAAGATCTTTGCATGATGACTAGGAAAGAACCTCTCTGACCCCTTGATACCAAGAGAGGTTTCAGGCAGGGTGAATCCTTATCGTGCACTTTTTTTAATCGCTTAATGGAGCACATAGAAAGGTCGGACTCGATCTTCCATAAGAAAGTGAGGCTACACACGTATGCTGATGTCAATGTCACATCATCAGCACGAACGAACGGCGAGTTAGCAGCGCGTTCTCTTAAATTGAGAAACAGTCACGTCTCATGGGCCTAGCGGTGAACGAGGACAAGACGAAGTACTTGGTGTCCACTCGCAGAGCATCCGCGCGTCTTGGACAGTCTGTGAGTAGGGAGAATTTCAACTTCAATGTTGTAGATAATTTCATCTATCTGGGAACAGAAATTACCAGCAACAACAACGTCAGCCTACAGATCAGGCGAAGAAGCACGCTTGCTAATTGCTGCTTCAAATTAGAAGTAGAGCCCTCTCGAAGTACGAAAATAAAAATCTATAAGACACTGATAATCCAGGTCCAGCTGTATGGCGCAGAAGCATGGACCCTGACATCAACGGATGCAGCGACTTTAGAAGTGTTCGAGAGAAAGATTCTTCGTAGGATTTTTGGACCCCTTAGAGTCGGCGTCGAGTTTAGGACCCGTATGAACCATGAGCTGTATGATGAGGTTGACATAATCCAACGCATTAAATTCCAGCAGCTGCACTGGGCTGGTCACCACATCCGGGTGAACCCAGAAGCTCCAACACTAAAGGTTTACGACGGAAACCTGAACTTGATTGGTGGACTGCGTCAGAGAGGACGTCCGAGCTTAAGATGGCAAGAGCAGGTCTATGATGATCTGACGAAGCACATCGTCAGATCATCATTGCCAGCGATTGTTGCCGGCGCGCACTAAACTACACCGAATGGTGCGCTTTCCTACGTGCGGCCTTGGCCAATAGACGGTTGTAGAGCCACATAAGTAAGTAAAGTAAGTAAGCTTTAGAGTTGTTACACATGTTCATGACTTAAATTATTGGAAATGCCACTTTGCTCTTGCAAAAATGGTTAGAAATAGATTATTCAAAGTGTTGCACATCGTCAGTCACTTCCCATCTTTCTGGCAGCATACGAATTCCGCATCGGAAGAATGATTCGTCTTTATGAATGACTCTCTTATTTACGAGAGATCGGTACAAGTGGTAATCGAAAGAAGCAATGTTTGGTGAATACAGCGGGTGCGTTGCGGGTGCGTTGCGGGTGCTTGCTACTCAATTTTAAATGGTTTTACAGCATGGTGTCTATATAGGTACTATATGTCGTGCTAAAAAATCATTTTATCGTGTCTCTGCTCGAATTGAGGATGTTTTTTTCTTAAATACTCTGCTTAAACGCATCAATTGTTGTTGGTAGCGATACCCCGTGGTGGTTTCATTGGTTTTAATTAGCTTATAGTGGACTCCAACCAGCTGACCTCATGAAATACAGCGCATAAGTTTGGATCCGTGAATGTTTGGCTTCGCCGTTGATATTGATGGTTGGTCGGGTTTGACTTTGCGTTTGGGATTGTCTTACCGGATCCACTTTTCATTGCCAACCACAGTTCGAAGCAAAAGCCCCTTACTTTGCTGTCGTTCATGCAGCTGTTCAAAAAACGTCTTTCCACTTCTCTCGCGTTCAACTCGTATGACACCCAATATCCTTGCTTCTGGATCATTCCCAAGTCTTTGGTGCATTTTGAAATTGATTTTGTGCTGCGGATATCTCCACAGCAAAGCAACAGCACAACTAAATTAACTAAGTAACGCATTTCAGCTGTGCTGTGTCTTTGCTGTTGAAAAGTTAGAAAGAACATTAAAGCCATAAATGTTTCTAGCAAACAAATTGCTTTCGCATCACAGCGGCATTATAATGTTTAATGTAGCAAAAACAGATGCTGGCAGTTTTTCATGCAGATTGAGGTCACAATGAATGGTGGAGTCTCGTACATACCAGGGGCAGTCCGTAATTCGTCGCATTCTTTGGCCAGATTTTCCGGCCGTTGCTTTCAAGTGGGGGCCAAAAGTTATGCGCTAGTCAAGGGTGATGCCGAGATACCTTGCCTGCGTTGGTTGCTCCAGAGTTACGCCTTCCAACTGTATGGGTGGGGTGTGTGTAAGTGTCTTCAGAGTGAAGCAGGGATTGATGGTTTTCTGTGGGTTGACCTTCAGATTCCATCTCCTGCACCAATCAGCCAATGTGTTAAGGTACTCCTGGAGTCCAGCTTCTGCCTCAGTGGGGCATTTGGAGCTGTAGAACAGTGCAGTAACGTCCGCGTATGTACCAAGAAGAGCCTTCCTGGGAACCTGTTTATGGTGCTCGCTGGGGCAGGGTAGATCTGCAGAGTATATTGAGTAGAGCAATGGGCCAAGGACGCTGCCCTGTGGAACTCCGGCTCTCATAAGGCAAGAAGTCGAATAGGTGTTCCTGACCCTGACCATAAATTGAAGTCCTTCTAAGTATGATCGTAGGACACCGTAGTAATGTGCGAGAACAACTTTTTAATTTTGCTCAGTAGACCAGCATGCCAAACTCTATTGAATACTTGATGTATATCAATGAAGACTGCATTGCAGTATTCTAGGTCATCAAAGCCCTGTAGGATGTGCTTTATCAATCTGTGGACCTGCGCCACGGTGCCGTATCCCTCCCGAAAGCCAAACTGGTGATCCGGCAAGATACGACATTGTTGATATCACCAAGTCGATTGGCAATAAGTCTCTCCCACACCTTAGATAAGGAAGACAGAAGACTTATTGGCCGATACGACTCATGGTCCTCTTCAGGTTTTCCAGGCTTATGGATCATCAGAATTGCTGCCATCTTCCACTGATTTGGGAAGAACTGAACCCTTAACATGGCGTTAAAGATTAACACTATGTAAAGAATGGCCCGAATAGGCAAGGCTTTCAATGTGGCATTGCATAATGGGTAAGGAGCCTTCTTTCTCGGTAGGGACTTGATAACTTCAGCAATCTCCTCAACCCATGCTGGTTTAATGGGTAAGGACATCTGTAGAGGTGCCTCTAGGCTAATATGGGTCTCTCTGTACTGATCCACCGTGGCAAATTGGTAATGGGTGAACCTAAATGGTCTCTAAATGATGTGCAAACGAATTGGCCTGCTCTTCTTCGTTTCTAGCAAGTTCTCCGCCAGGACACCGGATAGGAACTTGTCTAAACGGTTGTCTCTTAAGGGACCTAGTGCACTTCCAAAGCGAATATTCAGCATCCACGGTATAATCCATAGAAGCAAGCTTCTGTTCAAAGAAGTTGCTTCGAAGTTATCTTAAGATATTACGTAGTTGCTTAGCAGCCCGATTCCATAGAATTCGGTCCCAGGGGTCTTGAGGCTCATTTCCATCTTAGCGGTTACGTGAAGCACCGAAAATCCGTGTATCACCCACGAAGAGCCATTACATCCGCTCAAAGTTACTGCGTGGTGTGCTGTTTACGCTGGAGGAGTCATTGGGCCATTTGAGAACGCGCTACAGAGCCATGATTACCGAATTTTTTCTTCCTCAATTGGATGAATTGGGACTGAAGAACATGTGGTTCCAACAGGACGGTGCAACGGTAAACCAAAGTTTATCATTATAAAAAAAATTACAGCAAAAGACCATCGGGTGACTACTTTTTGTCCCACCCTATAGTACTAGATCGTATTTCTTTAAGGGATTCGTATGAACATTTTATTTTTATTTTATTTTTAATTGTAATTTTAATCTATTGCCCATTTGTTCACAATAGATATAAGAAGCCTTAAAGAATGTGCATGATATCTTGTAGTCGAGCACACTTGGCTGCAGCGTTATATCTTGTTGTGTAAGGTTCTATAATTTTGCAGCCGAAGTCAGTTCAAGAGAAAGAAAGATTCAAATCAGTGTGCTCAAGGTACCAATGCGATTCGCTCATTACTCTCTACGATTTTACTAACTACTGGTCGTCAGTTCTCAGCTAGCAGAAGGTTCGCAGAGTCCCGCCACGTAAAATGGTATCCGCCAGTAAGCAAGTGGCAGCAGGTACCCTTTTTAGATGTTTGGAAGAAGTTTTAATCTTTTTATTAAGCAGATACAATAGTAAACTCCCTAAATGCGATGCTGCAATAATGTTTAAAAAATCTCGGTCTATTTTTTTATAATACTTTAACATTTAAGTGACCTTTATTACACTTCATTGTTTGATGTAAAATTATCATTTGTACGAAAGTAATTAAGTATCTTAGAAACTATTGTAGACAAATATAGATAAACTTTTTAGTTAATATAAATTAAAATTGTTTTTTTTTTCTTTTTTTTTTTGTGTGTAATCTTCAACAAGTGGCTGGTTTCGTATTCAGACACGTTTTCTTATCCAAATGGAAATAATAATCAGATTTGCAGGACATAGACAGAGCAACCATTTCGCTGCCCATTTGCTCACAATAAATATAAGTTTTGCATGTCGTGTCATCAGGATTGCGTACATAGAAATATGATGTTGGATTTGATGCAGCTTTTTCATCATTGCAAGCTTTTTTCCTGACATCCACACTGGGTGTAACAGCGGGTGCAGTTGTGGTTGTAGTCGTAGTGAAGTCAACGTTTTCACATGTGACGGTATAGGAGTACTAAATGAATTCAGCGAAAATAAGTATTTAGAATTTATTTCAAATAAGCTCTGAAATTTTTGTTTGCTTACATAATCTGCAACACATGCCGGCACACAAATATTGCCATGATCTTTTAATGCATCTTGTACACAAATTTCACCATCATTGCAATCAATCAAAATGTCCTGTGAAATTTCGTTTCCTATGCAGCGCGAAAATTGCGTACGCGTGACACAAGCATATTTCTGTGATGCATCTGCGGGACAAATGCCGCAGCCTTTGCCACCGGCGCCGCAGATATTATCAGCCGTTCCATCAGTAATTTCAGCCTCGGTGGCGCAAACATTATTGGAATTGGAGCAAAACGTGCCACTCGGGCAGCTGACAAGGCGACTTTCGATCGGTTTTTTATCTAAGTGCGAAATAATGTAAGCAATAAATATGAATTTTTTTTTTTTTTTTTTTAATAAATGTAGTTGAAAGTTAAACTTACTCATGCAATTATAATAGCTGGTCTGATTTACACAAAGAACTTCGTTGCCAACTTGACAACTGCCACAATCATCTGCCGCATTTGCAAAGTTGCACAAGAATAGAACTACCAAAGCGCTATAGACTAACTTCATTTTTAGTCTTCTATAATTATTACTCAACAATAGAGCTTTCACGTTTTCACTAGTTAGAAGCGACTGATTTCTAAACTTGAATTTCTTTGCTTTTATACCCAAAAATTCGCATTGGAATAACCTTCGCAACGAAATAAACTTCAGAGACTAATACTTTATTGAACCCCTATCCAAATTCTATTCTTCTCTATTGTGTTTATGTATGATAATGTTTTATTATGATATTGTATCTTTGTAAACAATTGTGAAGAAATGCAATAAAAATGCTTTATTTAATTGACGTGATAACAACGAGCATAGGAAGTCGTTGATTTCCTGGAACACACGTTTCAAATATTTGTGAGTGCAAATTGGCTAAAGAAAAACTCGAGGTCTTTTTTAAGATTATAAAGTTTTATATTTAGTAAACGTTTGTGATCATTCGGTGCTTTTATCTTTAACAATATTGATTCTTTTCAGCATAAAGATATTTGTGCTACGAAAAACATGAACAAATAGAGACGAACAATTTATATAAAAACTTAAATCAAATCAATTCGTAGTATTTGGTATTAACAAAAATGTTTTTTAAGCAAAATTTGATCGTAACGTAACAACTTTTTTGTTCGTGATCAGTGATCAATGGAACTAATTCCATCTAGTTAATTTGACCGTTTTTATAAGGAACTGTAAGAATAGAGAGACTAAACTAAATGCATAGACGCTCTAAGTGTCGAACTTGAGCAAGTTTATTTTATAATTTCTCCTTGTAAATTCAACAAAATAGTGGAACTCAATTTTAACTAACTTCTACTGATCGGACTGAGCTGAAATTTGATAATTTCGTGTAGATTCGATGACAATACAGTATTAATTCAAAAATAAATAAATTGATAAAATTCATTATCAATCGTAATTATAATCCTTTTCAAGCAAGCACATTTGATCACTTTAGTATATTAAAATGGAAACAATAACCGCCTCCTCTTAGGCATTTCGATCCGACTAATATATTTCTTTATAATCGTAATTTTTTTTAACTTTTAGAAGTATTTTACGATTTAATTTCATTGAAAATTGAGTAGTTCTAGCCATGTCTATCTGTCCGTCTGTCTGTATGTTTGAACCACTACACTCGTAGACGTAGATCAAGTGTACAAGATATATTTTTTCTGATTTAACATTTCATAGGTCTACATAACAATGGTATAGGATATTTCTTAGTCGAGTATACAAGACTGCTTCATTGTTACTTGTTTTAAACATAACATAGAAAACAAATTTTTTTAAATTAGAAAAAAAGCACATATCATTTTTCCAGTTCTGTGGCCTTAAAAAGTGTGCATATAAGGATTAAATGCCAGCAATATAGCGCTGTGGGCGTGGCATCCACAAAATGTAATATAAGATATCTGCATATGGTCAAGGAGAGTCTAAATGTTCAAGCTTGAAGTTTCTTGCCTTGATAGTTCCTGAGGTCATAGCTAAATTGACTCAGTTTACTATGCTGATCGAGAATATGTTTATGGAGTGTGTTACAAAAAAGGTGCCTTTTCCAATTTCGCGGACTGCATATGTACATTCGATTTTATTTTTTATGTTGGTACACAATGTTCCCAACGTACTATGTTGACATAATCAACCATTTTGCGTTTTCAGTTTGCTTTAAATAAACTTAACCACTTTAAATGTTGACTGTAGCATTTGGCGAGTCTACTTGACCAAAAAAACTGTTTATAAGTGGTACAAACTCTCCACAGAAGGGCGAGAAGAGGCTAATGACATTGCCAGTCTTGGACGCTACATCGCGTCAAACACCGAAGAAAACATTGAAGCAGTAAAAAAAATTGTTATGAAGAATCGTCGAATCACCATTAGAGAAGTAGCTGTATGAAACGTATGACAGCGAAGTTTATTCCGAATTTTCTAAATTTTTACCAAAAGAACCGTCACATGAGCATCACTCAGAAGCTGTTGAATGACTTCAAGAACGAATCAGATATACTTTAAAGGGTCATAACTTGTGACGCGCCACAGGTATATGGTTATGACGTCGAAACCAAGGCCCAATCATCCTAATGTAAGTGGCTAGAAGAGGCAACGACAGAAAACAAGCTAAGTAAAATGTGAAGGTCTTGTTCACTGTTTTCTTCGATTAGAACGGCGTGATGCATTGTAAGTTCTTGCCGGAAGGCCGTACGGTCATTAAGGTATATTACCTTGAAGTTATATGCCGTTTGCGTGAAGCAATAGGAAAAAAACGACCGGATTTTTGGAAAAACAATTCACGGCTTTCGCGTCACCTGCTCACACATCGCTGCTTGTTCGTGATTTTTTGGCCATAAATAACGACGTAATCATGTCTCAGCCACCGTATTATTATATCTAAGGGGGAGTACTTTTAAGGGGACAATTTAGATATTGATGAATAAATAAATATTTTTCGAGAAAAAAAAACATAACAAGTAAAATTAACTATTTGCATGGTGCAGTGTATTTCGAAGTCGCAACTTCACGGCTTCAGTATTTTTACTTGTTTTTTTTTTTCATTCAGAACAACTCCATATATTACTCATATATTACTCATACATATATTCTGGATCAGCTCGACAACACGAATCGATATATCCATTACTGTCTCGCAATCCGTCTGTGTATGTGTTAATACGGTTTATATAAAACCATTCTAAACACCGGTATAGAGATTCTCTGGGGCCGTGATTTTTGTATGTTACGCCCACTTTTCTCGATATGGTGGCTTCTTATGGATGTACGCTTTCCATATATAAATAGGGTTAATTTGTCCACTTTTGGGGGTAGTCCCCATACAAAAGCACTATACATTTTGTGGATTGATGAAATACCTCGGAATGAATCGAAACCGTCGAATTACTTGGAGCCGTCACATTGATATAAAACTAAAGCAAGCCAGCGTTAAGAACAAAATAATATACTAGAACAAAATACATGTATTCTGCAGCGCTATCAGAACCATTGGCAACGTTCCTTGGCTTGTGACAAATGTGCAAATCCGCAAGATCTTAAGATGCCTTCATCAAGCGATAATTAACTTGACTGCTTAATCAAAGTAAAAATTTATTTTGAAACTTAACAGTTTAGGTAAGAGAAGCCATAAAAGACTTAACATTCTCGATCTCCCAGATAAATTTTAAACTAAAAATGTATCTAATAGTATAAAATACTAGTAGGTCCCCGCGACGTTGTACGTGGCCCACCCCTTTTCCCTGCCACTCCTTCCCCCTTCCCCACCTTCCACATGCTCCTTCTTATTGAAACAAAAAAAAAATGGAAGGAAAATCTAAAAAATCCAACAAATTTTCTGTTTATCCAATCGCCACGAAACTTCACAGGATTACCCACGGGACTATTTTGAATATTTCCACAAAATTTGATCAAAATCAGTTAAGCATTTTCGGAGTCTATAGGGAATACACATACATACTTTTATTTTTATATATATATATATATATATATATATATATATATATATATATATATATATAGAAGATAAATAAAGTTTTAACAGATAATAGGAACAGGATGCTGGACGATAAAATAAAACAAAGCGTTTTCTTGAAAACTCTTAGTGATACAATTTATAAAACCTTAAAATATTTTTTTATCACTATACACATCTGTACACTTACACATAATAAATTAATCATTCTCTGTCAACTAAAGTTTGAAAGTGTTCTGGAGACAGGAGGTTTGATGAATTGATGCTTGTATGGGAGCATAGCACAGCCCATTTTCCGGCGGTGTATCGGACTATGTAGGCGGTGTCACGCTTACTTTTTGTGCAGAAATAACATACCACACCCCAAGAGTCTATATACCGCGTTTCATCAAAATCTGTTGGAAAATTAAGACTTGTCAAAGCACAACGAAACGAAATGTAACGGTACAATTTGATTTTTTACGATATATTGTATATAGATAATATGTATAAATGGGTTCCTCTATTGTTGCCTAAGGATTTGCAGTGTTAGCTTCTGTAGGATCTGAAGAACTGCCAGTGTTGGCTTCTGTTGGATTTGAAGAGCTACCAGTGTTGGCTTCTGTTGGATCAGAAGAACTGCTAGTGTTGGCTTCTGTTGGATCCGAAGAACTGCTAGTGTTGGCTTCTGTTGGATCTGAAGAGCTACCAGTGTTGGCGTCTGTTGTATCGGAAGAGCTATCAGTGTTAGCTTCTGTTGGATCAGAAGAACTGCCAGTGTTGGCTTCTGTTGGATCAGAAGAACTGCTAGTGTTGGCTTCTGTTGGATCCGAAGAACTGCTAGTGTTGGCTTCTGTTGGATCTGAAGAGCTACCAGTGTTGGCGTCTGTTGTATCGGAAGAGCTATCAGTGTTAGCTTCTGTTGGATCAGAAGAACTGCCAGTGTTGGCTTCTGTTGGATCAGAAGAACTGCTAGTGTTGGCTTCTGTTGGATCCGAAGAACTGCTAGTGTTGGCTTCTGTTGGATCTGAAGAGCTACCAGTGTTGGCGTCTGTTGTATCGGAAGAGCTATCAGTGTTAGCTTCTGTTGGATCAGAAGAACTGCCAGTGTTGGCTTCTGTTGGATCAGAAGAACTGCCAGTGTTGGCTTCTGTTGGATCAGAAGAACTTTCAGTGTTAGCTTCTGTTGGATCAGAAGAACTGCCAGTGTTAGCTTCTGTTGGATCTGAAGAGCTACCAGTGTTAGCTTCTGTTGGATCTGAAGAACTGCCAGTGTTGGCCTCTGTTGGATCCGAAGAACTGTCAGTTGTTGAATCAGTATCAGTTGAAGCACCGTCAGTCGTCGAATCCGTAGGTTGAGAAGCCGGTGGAGTGGCTGTTGTTGTCTGACAATCCTGCGGTTTTGTATTAAGGCATTGTTTTCTATCCAAATGGAAATAGTAGCCAGATTTGCAGGACATAGACAGAGCAACCATATCGTTGCCCATTTGTTCACAATAGATATAAGTTTTGCATGTCGTGTCATCAGGATTGCGTACATAGAAATATGATGTTGGATTTGATGCAGCTTTTTCATCATTGCAAGCTTTTTTCCTATCATCCAAATTGGGTGTGACAATAGGCGCAGCTGTGGTTGTAGTCGTAACAAAGACATCGTTTGTGCATGATGCGCTGTATGAGTACTAAGTATGTTTAAAATGTAATATCAATTTTAATATGTAGGTATTATAAAATTTACAAGCTCTTATGTAAACGTCATAATACTTACATAATCTGCAACACATTCCGGCATACAAATATTGCCATGAGTCTTTAATGCATCCTGTACACAGATTTCATCGACATCACAATCGAGTATAATGTCCTGTGAAATATCACCACCGGAACAGCGTGAAAATTGCGTACGTGTGACACAAGCGTACTTCAGTGAAGCATCCGCTGGGCAGTTACCGCAGCCGTTGCTTCCGGTACCACAGACATTCACGGCCGTCCCAGCATCAATTTCAGCCTCCGACACGCAAACTTTATTGGAATTGGAGCAAAAAGTACCACTAGCGCAGGTGAAAAGGCGGCTCTCCAGCGGTTTTTTATCTAAATTAAAGAAATTTTAATTGGATTTGGATTAATACATATCAAATTTAAACTTACTCATGCAATTATAATAGCTGGTCTGGTTTACACAAAGAACTTCGTTGCCATCTTGACAACTGCCACAATCATTCGCCGCATTTGCAATGCATCCCAGGATCAATAATACCAAAGCGCAATAGAGTAACTTCATTATTTCGTTTTATGCTTATATGAATATGTTCAAATTTGTATTTCCTTAAGTGACTTTTGAGCTGTCGCTACAATGAAATACTGTGCTTACGTTTATCAGGTTTTTCTTTTATATTGCGAAATTTCTTATACTAAAAGATAACCTTGTACTTATCATGCATATGAAATATGAATACACATACTCGTAGTTAAATTTTATTGATCCTGAATTTTTTCCATGTTATTTTTATTATTTAATATGATAATATGAATCATAGTACTACAGCATTTTATCTTTTATTATCAACAATAACTACAATAAAACGCAGATTTCTATTAAATTGAATTAACTAGATAAGGTGCATAGGGAGTTTCACCAAAAACGAAAAAACTTATGTTTGTTTTTGCATTTTGCTCGGGATTGACAAAAATGTTTTCAAAATAATAAAATTTTATACAATTGATAGGCCTTGAATTTGTCTGACAATGTTTTTTTTGCCTACGATGGTGAACCATATGAATAGACTTATTAAGCAAATAAGAGTAGATAGAACAGTGCTTCACAGAAATATATTTCCGCTGAACAAAGCAATTTCTGAAGGCTTATGGAAAAATGAAATGGAACATAACTATAAAAAATGCATTTTATGCATTGTAATCTGGGATTCTTCCTGCAAAATCTCAGCGACGAATAGAGTGAATTATTCCAACAAGAGTTATCGACAATAGAAAAGCGCTTTGAAAAAAAGAGCCAAGTCAGAATGCTAGCTAATTACTGATCATTTAAGAGAGCCTCTGACGATTCGGTTTAGAAAGAAAAGCATTCATAAATCAATTTTTTTTACCGTAACAGGCGAATACTTTTTTAGCCAGTTACCGCTTTCCTTTTGCTAGAACAAAAATTAATATTTAAACGTTCAAAACCCTACTTATTTTCATTTCAAAATGATTTACAGAAATGAAAGTTTTATTCTTCTTCTTTCCAAAACGATTAAGAAGCCTAAAATCAGTTGAACAATTTCTGAGTTATTGGATGATAATCGGATGAAGTCCAACAAAAAAAAAAACGTTTTCACCAATAACTTTAAAAAAAACTATATATATTCATAATTTTCCCCCTGTTCTAGATTTCGATCCGTATAACTTGATCAGAATCGATTTCAGCTTTCAAATGCCAATCGACGTTCCAAATCGATGATTGGTTCGAGGGTAGTTCTTCTGGTAGTCAGGTGCTGCAGTAGTATAGTACAGTGCTTCTGGTATTCAGGTATTTTAGTAGAAATGGTGCGGGGGCAGTACTTCTGCTTTCAGGTACTGCAATATGTATTTCAGAGTAGTGTGACTTAAGTTAATTATAAGCTTAAATTAAGTATAACCCTAAGTAAAGAGCCCAATGAATTTCTGAATAAAATTGTGAACTAAATATCAAAATACTCTGTCTTCTTATTTTAGCCTAGAGAAGGATTTAGCTGACGAACAGACCTGTTCTCGACATTCAATATAAATTTCTGTCGCGACGAACCTGTGACGTCGTTACAGTGGATTTCAAGATAATTAAAACGGTGAAGCGTATAAATTACTAGTTTATCATTACCCTACGGCAGTGAATGTAGCAGAATTTCGTTGTAAAACACTGTAAACATACAAGTAATCAGTTTTTGTACTTCATTCGGAAGAAAAAAAAAATGTAAAAAAAATCTCTGGGTAAGCTTAAACATTGGTGTACTGGATTGGGTACATTAGGATTATTTATGTAAAATTTTTTGCTGTATTTGAAATATTTGACATGGAAATTAGATTTTTCTCTTCTGTTGCTATGTGAATGTGGGGGCCTATAATCATTTTGATTTCGTTATCATCCCATGGATGAGAAAGAAATTGAGCAAAGAACAAATTATGTGATGACTTGTCAAATTATGTGCAAGGCAAAGTGGAATTATTTTTAGCAGTGCTAGTGAGAAAGATACTCCAATCGCTAATTCAAGAAAAACAAAGTTAGCAGAAGAACTAACTCCAAACTGGTATCACAGAGAAAAAATTTAAAAGTGCTCAAGACGAAAATTATTTCTTGAGTTTTCAACGCGAAACAGTACGAGTTTGTTTACGAAAACTACGTGTACTCGTTCAATAGTATAAACCCAGACTACAGCTGCCCGAAAACATAAAATCAAATATGATGGCGGTTTGCGCACTGTGTAATATGGCACTTTGCTCAGAGAGACAGAAAAAGTGGTCCAAAATTTATCAAACACGTTTCTAGCGAAATATAATAAATGATAACACGCCACAGAATAAAAGTAATGTTCAGACCCAGAGCATAGACCATGTTTTATATATGATTTTGGACTAATCCGTACTCCATTTTACTCCATCACATCAGACCAGAATTGTTTTTAATGTTGTGTGGATGTGAATACTTTTTAGGCTATGTAAAAAAGCTTACGTGATGGGATGAAATGGATTTCGGATTCAGTTTCAGCGAACTCAAATACATATTAAGAACATGGTCTGCTACCCGGGTCAAACAAAATTTGTTGTGTGGGTGTGTAATTATGTTGTTTCATGTTAAAAAAAATCTTTTAACATGTTTAAAAATAATATCAATCAACTTTCAACTACAAGTTAAACTCTTTTAATTTAATTGTAAAATTATATTACTAAGTTTGTATCACTCGTCAGCCTATTGTAATTGTAGGGTACAGCTCCAAGAGCATATTTTCCGAATCTTCAATTTTTATATCCTAACATTTCCAGTTTTAAAAGGTATTCCGATCGAACGTGTTGAGAGAAAGCAATTAAAACTAGCTGTGAATTATATATACACATATTTAAAAAATTAATGCGCTTATAATTCGCAACTAGTTTTAATGCTGAAAATAACCCATATTGGCAGCGAAAAAAAAACGATATTTTACATCAAAAACTCAACTCAACTTGGAAACATATTTATGCGATGTACTGTATATATGCAATATAGAGTTCAGTGTCAACATCAAGCGACAGACTGTCTAGATACCTTCGAGAATTGCTATAAATTACAATCTAAGCATAAGAAATCGTTCTGCCTGTGCTCGTAACGCATTTTGGTTAAATTAAATGCTTAAGAAAAATTAAAATTTAAATGCATAAATTTACATTATATTTCTTAAATGTTTGGCTAAGTAAAATAATTTTGTTTTGCTTTTTTTTTTAATATTTGCTCTTAATAAGCTTTTATAACAAAATTTGTGTGCTGCGGCTGCGGCTGTCGTTGTTGTTGTTCCTATTGCTTTAGATAAAGATTGTTGTTGTTGTTGTTGTTGTTGGATTCAAAGCGAGAATTGGCAGCGATTGTCGTGGCAATTAAACATAAAATCCAATGAATTGCACCAAGTTCTTTGCTACTGACAATGAACGACGATGAACAGGCGGCATTTGCTGAAACATGCAACGGAGAAGTTGACAGTGGAGGCGACGGCGGCGTCGTTGATGGTATTAACGTCGGCAACAATAATACGATACGCCGACAGTTGCCGGTGATGGAAGCGGAACGTCTCGTCGTTTCGACTGCTAACTAAATGCGCAAATGGAAATTATGGCAATTGACAACGCACGATTTGCCCGCGACACTGTACGTGGGTAGCGGCGAATAAACAAACTGCAAAGGCGCACGTCGACATTCATTGGTCCGGTGATGATTGATTGAGTTTAGAAGAGAAAAAAAAAAAAATATGTATAAGTATAAAATTATTTTTAAAATTAACTCAAAGCCGAACCACGAACCTTTGGTGTTTTTTGCGTCGTGCCCATGTAGCCAACACAAAACGATTTTGTCGTATGACTCCAGAGTAATTCACCGCGACTGAATCTGGGATAGTAGAGTAGTGTCAGAGCGCCCGCGTACAATTCCTGTTGCCGATCCAAAAAGGGAGATTCGAGAAACTTTTGCTTGATTGTCTTGTGTAGACTCGTCACTGAGCACTCGCTGCTCAAGGCATCGGTGCAAATTTCTTTGGCTAGTAAAGTTTTCATAAGATATTCACCATTACCTGTGGTACATGTCGCTACCGCAAGCTCGTCCGTATCAATTGCCCAGCAACCAGCACCATAAGTTGCCGCCTGTCCCACACGTCCAGCCAATTTTAATAGTATGCCACCCGAACTGCAGCCCGCTGCAGTATTACCTTCACTGTCTATGCATACAGCGCCCACTGTGTCCAGTGCAGGCGTTAGTTCTACTTCGCTACCCACCTCCGGCACTGCATCTCTGCCCATAGAGGCATCGTATTTGGATTTATAGTGATTATAATGGAATTTCGCTTTCGATGAGACTAGTGCACTTGGTTCAATCATGGCGCAACCCAACTCTTCTGCGTAGTGCTCAGCGCCACTGCCCGCCATTACCATTGGTGGTATGCGCTCCATGGGCAGCGCTTGTGATTGTCCGTCGCACAGGAAACGTGCTAGTTGTATGGGATTCTTTACCCGGCTGACATTTGTACAGGCACCGAAATGTAGCGTACTGCCATTCATGATGGCTGCATCGCATTGCACCGTACCATCCCAGCAGAGATTTGAACCAAATCCGGCATTTGTATTGCCACAATTCTCCAGCCGCTTAATGGCCGCTTCGCATGCGTCCAGGGCGCTGCCGCCATTACGTAAAATATTTGTTGCACGTACACACGATTCATGGATAACGCGCTGGTATTTCGTCTCATCAATGCAGTTGCCAGCGCCTATGTTGCACGGATGTAATGCATTAGTATGTGTTCGATGTGAATGAAAGAAAGCGCAATGTGGGGGGTGTTGCGGTGCTTTACAAGCGCTTTGTTTGCCTGCAAGAGCACCGTACTAAACTCACCCGTGTGTACCGCCACAAATCCGGCCATATTTTGTTGCGCTCCAAGCAAATGCAGCTCTACAGTCTCGCGTACAATTTTATATTTAGCTACGTTAATATTTAACGAGAATTATTTCGCCGTGCCTCTCTTGTCCGTAGTGCTTCGATTGAAATAAACAAATGCTTTGTAAATGTAAACAAATCGTAATGCAGCGATACACAACGGACAGCGCGTTAAATGCACTAAATTTAACCAGCGCTAATGGGAGAAGTAAACATAACGGTTTATTTATTTTTAAATCGAAACGCTTATACATTAGGCATATGACTATTTTTTAGAACTATATTTACCTGCTACTAACAATGTGAGATGCAAAAAAAAAAAAAAAAATCAAACTGAGTACTTTGCTGAACTGAGTACTATGCTTAAATTAAAAACGACGAAATCTATGGATTTAGACCGATTTTGTTTCGTTTCAATTAGTATTAATAAAAATCTGGAAGTCGCAATTTACTATCCAATTTTGCTAGTAAAGACTATGAATATAGGTCTTAAAATTTGCTAAATCAATATCATTACTCACACATAAAATTTATATATCTTTCCAAAACCATTGTCCATATTCTATGTTTTTACTAACTTTCTAAAGTTTACGAACTTCACACCAAAGGAAATGGATGCTTGCTGTTAGTCGCATGTAAAAAATCCCAGAAGAGCTTTGTTGTTGAGACTTAACATTTTTATACCATGCTCAGAAAATATTTGTAATAGGGTTTATTGGGTAACATAAGTTTATTGGGTAACATAGCGAAGAAAGCATCGGATACCGCATAAAGTATATACACATATTCATAGCGATAAAACGAGCCGGTCAAACCATGTCCGTCCATCCGTGTGTCTGCTTGGGAGAAAATTTCTCTGTCTAGAGAAGGCAAACCAAACACACGGTATAGACTCCGAAGGTACAGGTTGGGGCAAAAAGTAATCACCCGATTTTCTTTTGCTGTAATTTTTTTTTTATAATGAAAAACTTTGGTTCGCCGTTGCACCGTCCTGTTGGAACCACATGACCCGATGACTCCTCCAGAATAAACAGCACACCACGCAGTAACTTTTGAGCGGATGTAATGGCTCTTCCTGGGTGATACATGGATTTTCGGTGCCCCAGAAACGATTATTTTGTTTATTCACGTAACCGCTAAGATGGAAATGGGCCTCATGATAATTCTCGATGAAAAATCGACGAATTGTTGCTAAAAAAAATGGAAACAATTATTCCGCGTTCTTGCAGAGTAAACCGATTCATGGCTTGTCGATTTGTATTCTGCGTTTGTTTACTTCACAAATGTAAAAACCGAATTGACATTTGGCGCCATTTGGAAAAGTTATAGCCTACTTTGTAATATAGTTTGTGGAAAGCAAAATTTGGAGGCATATGAAAGGCCACTAAGAAAAAAGGCATGTGCAGGATATAAGCATCTCCACTATTTGGTTTTTTGTACTTTTCACACAGCAATGTCTCACCACATATTTGGAAATAGCTGCATTTCTATTTCATGTTAGATTTCCGTGCCATTTTATTAACAGTGCTGTGAAGTGTTGCAAAAAGTAATAATCAGTGTTTTTAAACAATCAAAAAGTAAAAATCAGCTGTTTATCACGACTTTTTCGAATTTTCTCTTCAGCTCTTTGCCTTTTATTTGAATTTTTTTTATTAGCTGCATAAATTGCTAATTTAGCACAAACTTTCACTGTTTTATCTATTTTAGACAAGTGTTATAAATGCGATTCACCTGCCACTGGTTAACACTGAACATTTTGCTGTCAAATTTCATGCGTTTCGTTTGTCCACAAAGTAATATTTTTATGTGATATTTTGACAGCTGAGTGAAACACAAGTTAGATAACATGCCACGAAAATATAATACCTTGTGACCAGGCCATAACTGAACTGTTGTTAAATTTTAGAAAGTTAGCTTGGATTGAAAATATTTTTTTTTTCAAATTGCCGCAAATATAAAACCGTAATATTGGCAAGTACTAAAGTATATGAATTGGTTTTTTCAAACAAACCTAATGATATTGTCACCTTGATATTTTCATTAACATTATTTATAAGCTTTTTGTACTATTATAACACATTTTTCATATATTAATGCAAGACACCTTTTAAGGATATGTAGTTAAATATGTTAAACAAAAATTTTGCTACCAAATTTGAACGCATATCAATATAAATTTGTCCAGCACTGCCAAGCATTCGTTCGCTTGATACACTTCCATGTGGTGGTGAAAGATAAAATTTAATTACCAAATCACTAATACGAGCCACAATACTGTGCATTTACGTTAAGTATTTAAAAAAAAACGTATTACATTTGGAAAAATGGTAAGATTTTTTAAATGCTCCGTACAAATTCGCGGATGCGAATGCGGATATAGAAAAGCAGTTGCGGATAAAGTTACGAAAGTTCAATTTTTGCTGATAATGCGCGAATGCATATATTGGACATCCGCGCATCTGACACTATCCTACTTTCAATTAAATTTTATAAGCCGATCGCACCACTGTGATGTTCATCTAAACGGTGATTGCCAACTCTATTCAAAATGAACAGATATCGCCGTTGCACTCATCTCTAATAAAAATAAATCAGCTGTTCTGTTGACCCGCGTTCAAATTGAGAAAATTGAAAATGTTTATTAATCCATATTGTCAGGGTTTTTTATTTTACGAAAACACACGTGAACTATTAGAACAATACGAATCGGTAAGTGTTAATAAAATGTATTTAATATACTGCAATGCACAAGATTAAACTTATACGTTGCAGTATAATTACAATGGACCGTTGCTGCTTACCTCAGTCAATAAAATTGGCATACCAAAAAATTGGTCCGGCAAAGTCTATGGCACAAAAAAATTATTATCGCCATATTATATGCATCGAAAGGATATTACTTATGTTGAACTGCAACCATATGTACCGAAATCAATTTGCTTGGAGTCTGAATTAGTGGAGTTGACAGCAATACCGGCGGGCAGCGATACAAATGACAACGACGTTGTGGCCTATGTACTTCGAAGTAATTACAATAATTACTATGATTACATATTTGTATGTATTTTTAGTAGAAAGCTTATTATTTCTGCAATTTCAGATGATGTTGTTAATGTGCTACTTATGAATGAACTGGGCTGCAACCTACATTGGCTGCCGCGAGCCGGTGAATATTTTTACGAAGCTTTGACCGCCGGATTCGATGTCATGTACATCAATGATGATATCTATGCTGATAAAACACACTCCGACATTGAGCAACATGAACAGTATCAGCGTTTGTACAATCTGGTGCAACTGGTGGCACCCAAACTCTTGGTCGGTCTAACGCGCGCTAAGCTGCCCAATTCGTTGCTCGATCAATGCGCTAAGGTAGATCTCTATGCGAATGTTAATCCTATCATTGAAACACCTTAGAAGTGTAACCAGTTATGTATGTGGTTATCTACATTTCAACTAAATAAAATAGAGTACGTATATATTTATATTTATACTATGTTCCTATGAAGATCTACTTGACTTCTTAAAACTGAAGCTAAGCTGCAACCAATTAAATCAATTTTCAAAGCTTTTTCTCATAGCCATATTAAAGCAATATCCCTCGTACATATGAGCTACATATAAGCGAAGTTAAAAAATTAAACAAAATAATGAAAAGTAGTTTGAATCCGGTTTCGGTACGAACCGAAACGTATGTTTCGGTACAAGGTTCTGTATCGGTTCCAATTTATTTCAGTTTCGGTACGGATCTTGGGTCTCTTCAAAGACTATATATCAAATTGATAATATATTATTTAAATTGTATGAAATAAATTATTCTTTATTCAAGAGAAAGTCAATACAAACCACATATATTATATTAATAGGCGTGTCTCGCCTACTTTTAGAGATAGCCCTCATAAACCCAACGGTCTTGTCAACGATTTGTTTAATGAAAGTAAAGAATCTCCTTCGGTTCTACCGAAGTTAACGTTTTTCCTTGTTTAGTTGTAATTACATCTTAAAAGCATTATGGCATTCAGAGTTTTTGCGTCCAGCCGATTCCTAAGCGGATTCATAATAAACTTGACGCCTGAAAACAAAAGCTCTATGCTTACTTGCGTAACTGGAACTACGAGAGTAACTTTTGACAATTTTCTAACCACCATTTCAGTACATTTTCTTTGTTGTTTAAACGTTTTAGTCTGAGAAAAACCTTAATTGAAGCTAATAGATTATTTTTTGATAATATATTACTTTTTGTATCTTCGTGATTCTTATTAAACATATCCATGTGTGCATCGAGTTTGTCTCCAGTTCCAGTTAAATTACTTGAGCTAGCACTATTTTCTTCAAGTAGTGGCACTCTTTCAGCAACGGATAAAACTCTGGAATATTAATCTGTGTCAAAGCTGTTCAGAAGTCGGCTTTACATTGTATGGGGGGTCTAAACATATGGCACATACAAAGACACTATTCTCGAATAGAGTAGACTCACGGGTTTCTAATGTTAGCTAAATAGATTTATTATCAATTTGAATTTTACAATGAAGCCAAATTGCTTAAAAGTCGCCCAAAACTAACTGCTCACTTTGAAGTTTAGACTGTTATGCACCTTGCGACTTAGCTAATAGGATTCCTGATAAGTTGGCACGGTGGCATATCCGCAGAACTCGCCGGCATGTCTAGGTTCTTGTCAGGACACTATAGCCTCAGAATAAACAATAATTTTATTTGCCGTACTGATTAAAGAAAAAAGCCTGTTTGGAGATGAATATAAAGCGTCGCCATACACACCCACATTCATGTTCTAAAGCAAGACCATAAGGTATACTCGGCATCATATAAGTATATCTCCCAAATTTAAAGTCTGTCTGTCCGTCTACGTCATGATATTTATTGTCATGTAGACCTAACTGGGGACACAGGACACATCACATCACATATAATAAAAATTATAATTCAGTTTTTTAAATAATTATTTACCCCAAAAAGTGGGCAGGACACGCCCATTAGTCGATGTATGTTAAGCGGTTGTCCATTAAAAAGCACCACATTGTTTTTCAACCTAATATTTACTCTAAGAAAGACTTTTTTCATACAAAAACACAAAAGTGGCGGCTACCCCAAAATGTAGGCGTGGCGGGGATACCCTATTAAACTGCAATAAAAAGACGTATATGTGCCATTTTTCAACTGGATAGCCTAAAGTTGGTCCCAAAAAAATGCGCAACAACATACAGGCGGACTAATGGATAGACGGACAGTCTTATGAACTGTAAAAGCTAGAAATTTCAAACTTGGACATTTCGATTCTCCTTGACATTACGTAGGTCGCTTATAATAAATGTTGTGTATGCCACGCCCACCACGCACAAAATAAGGCCATTTGATCCTTATATGTACTCATTTAAAGGCCGCATGACCTTTTTTTATCATTCACACATAGTATGAAATGGTAGGTTTGGTAATTTTAAAGGTTTCATAAGAGATGGCGTAACTAGCACTAAATTGCATCGGGTAAACCTGTGACTATATTCATGTAAAAGCCTACTTCATAAGCTTCAATTTTCAGTAGATGTCATTCCACTAAAGTGTAAACAACATATTTTTTTTTGCACTGTGAACATGTCTTCTCTTGTTCCTACAAAACGCAATTTGCGGTAAGGTTTTCATTTGTGCTTTCATTTCACGCTTTGTGAGGCTTACGGGAACTATGCTCCATTGATTTCAACTTGTGATTACTGGTTTCGTCGGTTTAAAAGTGGTGATTTCGATACCGTGGACAAAAAACGTCCGGGCCAGCCCAAAAAGTTTGAAGATGAAGAATTGGAAGCATTACTCGACGAAGATCCGTGTCAAACCCTTCAAGAATTGTCAGAATCATTGGGAGTTGACTTGTCAACAGTTGACAAACGTCTCAAAGCCATGGGAATGATTCAAAAGCGGGGAAATTGGGTGCCATACGAATTGAAGCCAAGAGACGTCGAAAGGAGATTTTTACTTGTGAACAACTGCTTCAACGCCATAATCGGATGAGTTTTTTTTGCATCGTATTGTTACTGATGATGAAAAATGGATCGGTTACGACAACCCAAAGCGAAAAAAATCATGGGGACCACCAAGACCATGGGAGCTGCTGCAACCTAACCAAACCATCACTGGTGAACGTTACCAACAACAATTGATGCAACTGAGCCGATCATTCAAACAAAAACGGCCGGAATATGCCAAAAGACACGACAAGGTGGTTTTTCAACATGACAACGCTGGGCCACATGTTGAAAGATCCGTCAAGGAAACGTTGGAGGTGTTGAATTGGAACGTGCTTTGGCGTAGCCCCCATACAAACCCACCGCCCACTTTTACCTTTTTGTATGAAAAACTTTTTTATTGTAGTATATATAAACTTCATAATTGATATGGTAGCTTCTAATGGACGTACGCTTCACATATATGTTATTGGATGCGAACCGCCCACTTTTTGGGGTAGCCCCCATAGAGCCCCATAGAGTTCATCTCGAATTTTTTTTTTTGCTTTTGTATGAAGAACTTCTTTAATGAAGTAAATATCAGCTTGAAATTCTATGTGGTGGATTCTTATGAACGGCTACTTCAAATACGGGTTTACAAATAGAGGCGTCCCGCCCACTTGTTGAGGTCGCCACCATACAAACTCAACGCTCACTTTTATGCATTTGTATGAAAAACTTCTTCAGTTAAGTCAATATCACCTTGAAATTCGATTGTATGGCTTCCTATGGATGGTCGCTTCAACCGAATATACTAATGGGCGTGTGGCGCCCACTTTTGGGGTAGCCCCTATTCAAACCCACCACCCACGTTTGTGTATTATAATACGATTTAAAATTTCGTAGAAATGGTTTTAGAGTTTCGGTCCAAGCGAAGTACACGTTTTTTCTGGTTTTTGTTGTTGTTGTTGTTGTTGTTAATTACGCTTCAAACGTTAAATTTGGTGTATCTACGTAAATTTTAATAATAAACAATATATCGTAGATCTGATCACTAGAAGGGTTACCAATACAAACTTGACAGCTATTTTTTAGTTTTTGTATGAAATATTTATTGTTTTTCATAATTAAAATAGAAATGCCAAATTTGGCGTATTTTAAATTTAGTATTACAAAAGATTCCTTATAGACACAGTTCGGACCACTTTAAGGGGTACCCCATGTATATCTGCACTACCCCATTTTTGAGTTTTTGTATGAAAATTAGTTGTTTTTATTTTATATTAAAATATTCCGCATATGTTCTGTTTAGCCCGCTAAAGAATACAGTCTATTGGTACAGAGCATACTCGACTGCAGCGTTCGTTCTTATACAAATCTAACTTATAATCATTACGTGTTTGTCTTTAGCATTAAGGGATAGTATGACTTTTTATTAGTGAAAGAATTTTTCGAATCAGTTTAGTAGTTTTGATATTACTCTCCACATATGCACAAGTTTTATGTCTTTAACCTATAATAGTACAGATTGTATTGCCATCGAATGCACATGTGCATGCTCTGATTAAATCTAACAGTAGAGTTGGGTAAACATTAAGTTTCATAATTTCACACAATATGACAAAAATATACAGACACACACACACACACACACACACACTCATACAAAGTAAGCTAAATGAAAGCTTAAAACAAATATGCTCTTCAGTTCACATAATGTGTAGCGCATAGCAAAGCTAGCTACAAACAGTGCTGCCAAACGAACACGATCAGTGCCGCCAGCGATTCACTGGCTTTATTTCATTTCAAACTTCAGTTACTCGCGAGCGTTCTTTCGATACAGACGATAGATCGGCTCAGCTCGGCAGCTGGAGCGCTAAACTTGCAGCAAAGCAGTGAAAAAATTGACTAAATCATTCGAATCGAATCGCATTAGGCGTATCTGACAAACGCGCAAGCGCGAATTGTCGGCGACTAAATACTACATTATTACACGAACTACTTACATAAATCAAAAGATATAAAATTAATAAAAATAAAAATATTTTATTGAACTGCGACTGAGTGCCTTTGAATGCGTTCTTAAACATAATAGACTGTCATAGATAGATAGATGACTACGACAATATATATATATATATAACAAAAAAAAAAAAAGAAAAACAAATACAAAACGAATTTTCTCATTTTCTCAATTTTTCAATCAACGAAAAAACGCGTTTTCGGTTGTGCGTGGGTGTTCCAAGTATTTCTTATATGTACTATTAAGTTCTTGTTTTTTCTTATTGCTACTTCACAATTCTATGTCGATGATTCTATGTGCCTTCAATTAATAATACATAGATCTATATCTATATACACTAATGACGATAAATAGAAAGAAAAAAAAAAATTGTGCATTTTGAAAATCTTGAAAGAACGTTTTTGAACGTTTGTGTTTTGTGTGTGGAAAACTTGCAAACGTCGAAAAAATTTACAAATAAATGTATAAAAATTAAATAAAAATTGTGCCTTTCAATGCAAATTTGTGTCACACTTTGAAATCGAAAACCGAATTCGATTCGACATTATTACAAATTGCTGCACTAATTGGACCAACTAAACAGACTCAGACAGCACCAGCAGCGGAGGCAGTTATATACACCATATAGCTATATAGCAACAGGTGTTGGCCACAATTTGTAGCAGCCGATTTTTTATTGCTTCGATAGTAGCGAAAAAAAAGAAGAAAGATAAAAAATAAACACAAGGAATTGCTTTTTATTTTTGAAGCATTTTTCGGTAAGTTTGCAAACATTTTTTTTTTTTTTGTATTTATTCATTGACGAAATATTAAATTGTACTCTTCACACAGCATGTGAATAGTATTATTAATTAGACACAAGGTTTGCAACGCTTTAAAGTAAGACCCCATAAAGTGTATGTATTCATGATCAGCACGACAAGTCGAGTCAATCTAGCTATGTCCGTCTGTCTATCTGTGAGACAGTCCCTGTTTTCCATGCATAACCATAAGCAACAGAAGTATGATGTACATTTACACACACTTTGTATTTATTTTATTGTAGCGAACATATGGAGCTTTAACTGCCAAAAGGGTGTAAGCGACAATAAATAAATTTTACAGGAGTACGTTTTTAGGGTTCCGTACCAAAGGGTAAAACGGAACCCTATCAGATGATGTCTTTCTGTTGCCGCAAATACTAAAAAACAGAATAAAATACATATTTAAGGGGGTTTCCATACAACAAACGTGATTTTTTTGCTCGTTTTTGCTCGATATTGATAACGGCAACAGGTAGACGCTTGAAATTTTCACAGAATATTTAGTTATATATTCACTTTAAAAATAAATAATTAAATTAAAATAAAATAAAATAAAACAAATATTTAAGTGGGCCTCCCATACAACAGACATGATTTTTTTATAGATAATGGTACGGAACCCTTCATGCGCGATTCCGACTCGCACTTGGCCGCTTTTTTATTATATCTTTATTTGGTAAAACTATAAACATGAACTTTAAGAAAGTAAGATTAACTCATTTTTTTGTCGCTTACGCTATTTTCGTTGTCATGAAATTAAGCGTCAAGTTATGACTGTTAAGTGATATTATTCATATGGAAAATACATGTTTTTATATTGATTTCATATCTAATTAAAAATTTATTTTGCTGAATTTATTTATTTATTTAAAATTGCAACTACACACATATATAAAACAGTCGCTTAATATAAAAATTTTAAGTTTATACATTAACTAAACTAACTTAAAACTAGCAGAAGGAAGTTGCGGACACTCAGACCCGTTGGAGGAATTTTTGTTTGTTTGGCCGTCAGGTTGACCAACTGTGCCCCTACTCACAACCTGGGCAGTGCGCAATTACAAAAATAAAGAAAATAGAATTGGCTAAATGAAATTTACAAATTTATTGAATAGTGATTTGTTGTCAGTGCAGAGTTTTTACATAGTGTAAGGAAGAGTTATAAGAAAAATAGAGAGAAAACTTATTATTGAGCGCGTAATTTGTCGTACAAAAAGGCAACTTTATTGACACGAAGTGGCCGAATGGGGACTTTTAATAATATAGACTGAAGTAAGTAGGGAGCATCAATCTCCCCAATATGAGGAAAAGCAACAGAGAGCATAGAACGGCGTGATAAGAGGGTTGGGAGATCAATTAATTTTAACCTGGCATTATATGGAGGAAGATTTATTTCAGGAGCCCAATTGGGACTCCTAAGAGCAAAGAGAAGAAACTGCTTTTGACTTCTGACTTAATACAATCCTCGTGAATAGCATAGTATGGGTTCCAAATATAGGAGCAAAATTCTAAAATCGGACGAACAAGAGAAGTATAGATGAGTATATGAAGCGGTTGTCCATTAAAATCCACAAAATAAAATTTCAAGCTAATATTTATATAAATGAAGGATTTTTCACGCTGGGTTTGTATGGGGGCTACCTCAAAAAGTGGTCGGGGAACGCCCAATTGTCTATGTTAAGCGGCTGTTTCTTAAAAGGCACCAAATCGCATTTCAGCCTAATATTGACTTTCATAAAAAAGTTTTTCTTACAAAAAGTCAAAAGTGGACCATAAGTTTGTATGGGAGCTACCCCAAATAGTGAGCGGGGCACACCCGTTAGTCTATGTATGTTAAGCGGCTGACCATAAAAAGGCACCACATTGTATTTCAACCTAATATTGACTTTAATAAAGAAGTTTTTTTACAAAAAGTCAAAAGTGGGCAGTAGGTTTGTATGGGAGCTACCCCAAATAATGGGCGGGTCCCACCCATTAATGTATATGTCAAGCATCCGTCTACTTTAAGTTACTATATCAATTTTTAAGTTGATATTGACTACAATAAAATTGTTTTTCATACAAAAAGTCAAAAGTGGGCGGTGAGTTTGTATGGGGGCTACCCCAAAAAAGTGGGCGTGGCGGGTCAATCTTGACACTCTATTAAACTGGAATAAAAAGAAGTATACGTGCAACATTTCAACGGGATAGCATAAAAATTAGTCCCCAACAAAATGCGCAATAACATACAGACGGACAGACAGATAGACGGACATGGCTAGATCGATTCGTCAGGTCGAGCTGATCAAGAATATATATACTTTATGGGGTCTACGATGGCTACTTTAATGCGTTACAAACTTTTAGACAAACTGATAATACCATTTCACACTATGTGTGAATGGTATAATACAATTGCTTTTGTTTGATAGGTCTTAGGCTAGAACCAACTCTTCTAGGTCTTTAAGCGCAACCAAATTTGAATGAAATATGTATAATAATACAGGCCAGACCTATGCTCTGCCATATCACAGGCTCGCCAACGTACATAAACACTCTTGCGAATTATAATTCCAAGAAATTTTCGTCGAAGCGACAGTTTACTATGCGCTAACTCTGCAACAGTACACTTTTCAATTATGATTTTTGTAGGCGACAATACGCATGTTCATATATTATCAATTACTATAAAAAAAAAAACCAAAATCTCAAATTATGTCGCTTACATTGTTTTTTTGGCAGTTGTGGCAATTGAAAATTGTCAACATCCTTTCAAATATTTAAAAACTGACGTAACTATCGAAAATGCCGAGCAACAAATGCCAGTGTGAAGAGTATTAAAGCTTCAGTTCAACTAAAGTTAACACATTTTCTTATTTCGGAAATACTATTTTCTTATCAGCTATTGACCAAAAAATACGTAAATGGCTTTATCACGCTGTCTTTTCAAAATTCATTTAAATATTTATGTATTTAATATCCGCTGTTGAGTTTTTTAATGCTGTTTTTTTTTCGAAGTATCTATAAGATATTTTGACTTGGCGCTAGCGCTAATCTAAGTGTTTATATGCTTTATACTAAACGTTTAATCGCTCTACATACATAAATAGTCTGTATTAACTAATAAGGCTAAGGAAAAATAAATAAATAAATAAATTCGCAGCAGACAAAACAAGTGTCTGTATGTACGAGATATTATTGTGAGTTGAAAATAAAAGAGAATAAGTGAGAGAAAATTGAGAAAACTGGTTCAATTATAGAGTATATATGTACATATATACATATTGCGATAACAACGCGCGGCATGTGCCATCCATTGGCTTAGGTCGGTCGTTCATTCGAACGTCTTCCATAATCGCTGGACAAACAATTAATTAACATGGCTATAATAGTTTATCGTTTTTATTTGTTTTTATATACATATGTAGGTACATAAATATATACATATCTATCTATATACATATTTGTTTTTACATAATTTTTCTTTTGTTTGCAAATAATAATGACACTCTTCATTTTATTATAAGCCTGACTTGTAGTCTACGAGCCATGTGTTATTTGAAGCATTTTGAGCTACAAAATTTTTAGTCCACATTTTTTTAAACTGCACAATTTTTAGTTGCGTTTTCTTTTGGTTCAATATATGAGATGATATTATTGACCATATTATTGACAACGAAATTGACCACATTTTAATGCACTTGACTAAAATATACTTTATCTAGTGAAATGAGGGTCACTGATTTGGATGCGGCGTTCTTAAGTTTACCGGATAAAATATGTTTTAAAGAAGTGCGTTTTGTGCTCTTTTTATTTGCCATCAGTTCGATGCAGGAACTATAATCAAATTTTTGGAGTATTTTATATCCACGTTTACGTTTTATGTGATTTTACTAGGTACTACCATATTAACATATATTAACCTAATCTTAACCTAAGACCTTGGACATGACAGCTAACGGTTGCACTCACTTATCAAGTTGAGTTGTTGAGTTATCAAGTAAATTGATAGCCAGATTGTTACTGTGTTCATAAAGTTTTTCAGCTTGAGTGATTTTCCTAAGGGTGATTTTTTGATACCGTTGAAGTATTTCGATATTTCCAGTGCTAAAGCAGCAACACAATTGCTTCAAAACCAACCGTACAAAACCCAAGACTGGATGAACAAGTGGAATATCGCAGTAAACGCAGCCAAGTCCATCCATGTCTTATTCGCACTTCGACATAAGGGTAACGATTGGGCACGCTTCAATGGCGTTCAATAGTTTTGGTAGAGCTCTACCAAAACTAGTAGATTTTGTTTTTAGTTCGATGGGTTGGTAGAACGCCTTCTGATTTTGGAACTTTTTGTTTTTTTTTTTTGATAAGTGTAAAATTTAATTCCCATATTTTTGCAGCTGCTAGCATACAACATTCAACTCGACACTAAAATTTGCCAAAATGTACGCGAAGCTGAGTTCAAACCACTTCAAAAGCTTTGTAACAGGAAGTCGCAAATTTTGGAAATATTCTTATCTTAAGGGTTTACTTCAGAAGAAGTTTTTAATCGCTTTTTAGAGCAGTGTGATGCATTGAAACTATATTTTATTTTCAATTCATAAGCTCTCATTTCAAAGGACGCGTAAAAAATGAAATCAAATATATTATACCTTCCTCTGAAGGCCAAGGGTGTATATTACGTTTGTGCAAATGTATGTCACAGGCAGAAGGAGGCGTGAAAGAGCTAATAAAGTATGTACATATATTCCTGATCATAAACGAAAGCTGAGTCTATCTAGCCATGTCTGTCCGTACGTCTGTATGTTTAAACAACGAGATCTTTGAGACTATAAAAGGTAGAGCCTTCTCCTGATATGTACGCAGCTCAAGTGCATATAATTTTAGATGCAACGCCCACAATACCCTAAAAAAAAATTTTTTGTTTATACACAGAAAAAACTTTTTTTTTTATTTAAAAGAACAAACATGAATTATTTTCATTACTGTATGAAATGCAGTATTTCTTGTTTTGAGTTACATTGAGTAAAATTCAACGTTTTTTATTTAATTTTTATTTTTATAAATGTCCCTTTTAAAGAGATGAACAAAAAAAAAAAAAAAAATTAAAGAAAAGAAAAAGTGTGATCATCTTATGAGGATTTTCCAAAATAAATATGTGATTTATATCTCCAAAAGCAAAGTAATCATCATGCCATTACTTAATCCGGAGGAGGTATGTCAGACTGAAAAGCATCAAAAGTCGAGTCAATATAGACATGCCCCTCTGTCTGATACTGGAAATACTGGAGACTATAAGAGAAAGAGACATCTAGTTTAGATATTTACACTCTCCTATTTCATCTTTAGATAAATTGTATTAAATGAATGTACTTACCCTTTTATAAGGGCTAGCCTCCATACAAACTTTACTCCATTTTTTTGTGTTTTTATATGAAATATGTTTTGTTTTTATTGTTCATTAACTTAGGAATGCCAAATTTGATGTATCTTTTGTCAATCTTAACAGAATATCTTATATAGATCTAAATCGGAGAATCGTTCAAATAAAGAGCCTTAGACAAGGTTTCTCGAAGTTAAACTCGCTGGACTGTAGCAATCTTTCTTGTGTTTTTTTACATATACATGAATATGGAAATACGAGAATATGGATATGGAAATAAGAGTATATAAGTTTCTGCTCTGTATTTCAAACTTTGTAGTTTTTTTTTTATTTAAATATTCTCATTTTATCTAAAGTATACTCCAAAATTTCTTGTTATTTCAACTTATCCAATACTACAGCCATATTTCTTCACTTAACCTCACTCCAAAAGTGTTAACATTATAAACCGGTGAAATCCGAATGCATTTATGAGTGGAATAAGATTTTCTAATTCACGGTTTTCAACTATTTTGACATGGGTTTATCGTGCTCAAAAGCAACATAAGCATCATGCCATTACTAAAACAGGAGGAGGTGTCGCAGACTCAAAAGCATATACTCAAAAGTCAATATAGACGTGCCCTCTGTCTGATACTGGAAATACTGGAGACTGTAAGAGAAAGAGTCTTCTAGTTTAGTTATTTTAACTCTTCTATTCCATCTTGCAATAAAGTTTATATTTTTGCATGAAATTTTGTTTTGTTTTTATTGTTAATTAACCTAAAAACGCCAAATCTGGTGTACATTTTGCCAATTCTAATGCTAATAAAATACCACACATAGGTTCAGCTCGGAGAATCGTTTAGCATTTTATCTCTCAAGTGGTTTTAGAAGTTCATAATAAACAACATCTTTCTTAACTGACTTCAAAAGAAGAAGGAGATTCTCAATTCGTCGGAATCTTTTTTAATATAATTATTCTTTACCTACAGCCTACGTGAGGCTGATTCGCTGATCGAAGTTTCTTTTTTTATTAGAGAGGTGTACCTTAGGGGTGGTCTCATATAAATTTGGTCAAGTTCTGATGATAGGATCCATGAGAAAATCAAGAAACTCTTAAATTTGTTAAATCATGTAAATGCATGGACGATTTCTGTGTTGGTTTTTTTGCGCTACAGAACACTTGTGATACCATAAAATGTACGACATACTTATTCTATGTATAAATATTTTGTTTCGGCATTGATAGATTTGGTATGACTGGCATTGCCATAGTTTACCCTTAGATTCATCAAAAGGACTCAATTAAAGTGAAATCGTATCATTTATTCGTATCATCATTTTGTTTTGTTTTAATAATTAATTATATAATTAAAAATTGTAACTATGGCGTGACTTTTTTGAATGATTTCCAGACTAAGTAGCCAAAGCTTCACAAAATAAAATTAATCCGCAACCAAATTCTTTTCGATTTTGTAATATCTCCAGTGTATGAAAAAATATCATCTGCACCTGCACGGCTTTAAATTTCACTCTCATTTCTTTTGTGTTCGCAACTTACGATCCGATTTCAGCTGATTAGAATAAATATGCCAAAGCAAATAAGCTTAGAAGAACATCAATAAAGTGCTTTAAACATTGTGCGCTGTGCTTCACAATATAATCTCTTTTGATCATTCGATCGTTCGAATGCTGCGCATGAAGCGCTTCTGTCTGAAACTGAAGTTTTTTTTTTGACTTTTTTTCATTTTAGATTTTTGCCGATAAAATATGCGCTAAGTAGTACCTAAAGATACGTTTAGCTATCCATGTCATTTGGCACATTAAAGTGGCCGCTGCTGCTGTTGCTGCCAAAAACAGCAAAAAACAGCAAAAAAAAACTGATTCTACTTGAATCGATTGGGTTTTTTGCGATTCTAAGAAGTTATAAATATAAAAATTCTTCGGTATTTCACAGCGTCGTTTTGAAACTGATATGCAACATAAATCGCTATTTTTGACATTGAAAATGGTTTGGGGCAACTCGAGTTCTTTAGTTAAAATTTTTTTTATTTTTTAGCGATCTCTTCTTTTTTGAGTGTGTCTACAGCTCAAAAAGCTTTCAAAAGCGATTTTGAAGTTTCTTAATTCAAATTGATTTTTGCATTAAAGATTTTTTTTTAGTAGTGTCGAATTAAGGCGTTTGAATGGTTTTCTGCTTGACGACTTTCGAAAAGGCGCAAAAAATTAACACAATTTGAAGTGTCAATTCTTGTATACGTGAAATAAAATCAAAAATTATTATTTATCAATCGATTTTGATCGCGAGTGGGCTGTGAAAACAGTTAAAAACTGCCAAAAACGTCGCCGAGTTACTTAAATAATAAATAAATAAAATCAGCTGCAAAAAAAATCTTAAAAAAAAAAATCAAGTTAAGCAAAGCTATCTGACTATTTCTTTGTTGCTACTACGGTGACTGTCCACATGTCTGTCTGTCTGTCTGTCAGTCTGTCTGTCTGTCTGTCTGTCTGTATGTATGTATGTCTGTCTGTCTGTCTGTCTGTGTGTCTGTCTGTCTGGCTGTCTGTTCGTTCATCCAATTGTGTCCGTCTGTCTGTCCAAAGTCAACTTCCAAATATGGACGATTTGTTATTGTTGTTGTTGTTGTTACTATAGTAAATAGTTGTTGTGATTTTGCTTAATGTCAGCCACAAACACACACACACACACACACACACACAGAGATATATACACACTGAAAACATTCGATATACAAAACAAAAAACGCGAACTTTCCGTCCGATTGTCCATATTTTATTTAAAAAAGGAAATACATGTTTCGCAAAAGTGGCAGAAAATGTACCAAAACAACAACAACAACACAAAAACCAAAGCGTAGAAATCTAAAATCAGCAAATACAAAAAAAGTGTTTTAAATAAATATTTAATTTTGCATAGAGTAACAAATTTTCCCAATCCCCAGAGCGCACACCAAAGTTAGAAAGAAGTAAATTTATGTAACTTTTCTATATAGTTTCACCTTAACTAAATAATAGATACAGTGAGTACACGATTAGTGAAATGTTTTTTTAAATTTAAATGGTCCTTTACTCCAAATTTATGTTTAGGCTGTATATCTTAGAGAGGTTCAAGTATCAGCCAACTGGCTCTATGTTTAGCTTTTATTCCTACAAATACTGCAAGAAGTGTTTCACATTTATTGCTATTAGTCAGAATAAAGGCTACGCTAAACATATAGAGGTTTTGTCAAAGTTGATGAGCTTCAAATGAAGATTCAGTATCAAAGCCTAAAATCTGAGAAAGTTTTTATTGTACATGTGAACAAAGCAATTATGGAAATTATTGAAATCAAAAATTACATTTGTACTATTGAAACCAATCTTTGAGTAGTGCATCAGATAGAGAAGCAATGATTAGGGTTTACTCTGCTTAAAGTTTCTTCAAAACTTCTATAGAGGTTTTTTAAACCTCAGCAGCATCTACACTAAAGCTACAAAGTATCATGCTGCTAAGCTTCTGAGTACGAAGAAATTGAGCATAGTCATTGTTCTGGAGAAATCCGAAATTTTAAATAGTATTGTAAAACATAAAATAGGGGATACCACAAAAAGTGAGCGGTACACGCCCACTAGTATATGTGTATGAAGCGGATGTCCACTAAAATCCACCAAATCAAATTTCAAGCTGGTATTGATTTAAATAAAGATTTTTTTCATAAAAAACACATAATTGCACGGTGGATTTGTATGGGGCTTACCCCAACAAGTGGTCGGGCCACGCCCATTAGTCTGTATATGTTAAGCGGCTGTCAATAAAATGATACCATTTCGCATTTCAACCCAATATTGACTTTAATAAAGAAGTTTTCATACAACAAGTCAAAAGTGGGCAGTAGGTTTGTAAGGGAGCTACCACAAATATTGGGCGGGTCCCACCCATTAATGTATATGTCAACCATCCGACCACTAGAAGTTACCATATCAATTATTAAGTTGATATTGACTACAATAAAAAAGTTTTTCATACAAAAAGTCAAAAGGGGGCGGTGAGTTTGTATGGGGGCTACCCCAAAAGTAGGCGTGGCGGGTCAATCTTGACACTCTATTAAACTGGAATAAAAGGGAGTATATGTGCAATATTTCAACTGGATAGCATAAAAATTAGTCCCCAAAAAATGCGCAACAACATACAGACGAACATACGGACAGACAGATAGACGGACATGGCTAGATCGATTCGTCTCGTCGAGCTGATCAAGTCTACGATGACTCATTTAATGCGTTACAAACTTTCAGACAAACTGATAATAGCATTTCACACTATGTGTGAATGGTATAAAAATTAATGGCAGATTTTCAAACATGGATTTCATTTTGAATTCTTTCAAATACCACAGTTTCCAAAAATTACCACAAAAAAAAAATGCTTCTGTTCCAAAAATTTGACCTCATAAAATAAAAGCCCTTGTGAAAACCAGCTCAACTTGGACTACTCAACTTGAACTACGTTCTTTCGATAACTCTGTTTCTCAGATCTCATGAAATATAATTATGTATATCATAACATATTATCAGCACGCCGAGATAAGTAAAAATAGCCATGTCCGTTCGTGCCTTCGTTTTTTGGGGAGTTTGCTTCTCAGCAAATAAAAGACCTAGAGCCAGTATCAAGTTAACCTCGAGTTATAGTGACAAAAATACATGATAATGCAATATATAAGAAACTTTTTAGTTAATCCGGTTTTAACTTAACTGGAAAATAACTCAGCATTGTGAAACTGACTTTTAGAGTCACCAAATTTCGCCATTGAATGCTCTAAGTGTCGCACTATAACTAGTTTTTCTTATAATTTCATTCCGAGTACCATAATAGTAAATACCAGTAGGTGTATGCCATTCAAAATTTGTTTGTCATATTTATAGTCAACATATTGAAGTCATTGATTTGACTTCAAAAAAACGTATAATGGTATTCACACCTAATCGATTAAAGATTATAAATTTAAAGTAATTACAGCGCTCTGAAAATGCTCTTTTATGACTGCTTACTGCTTAGATGAATATTTTCATCTATTAGTTTTAGGGCCGCTCTCATTTCTTAGAAATACATTAGAGAATACGAATTGGCAAGATATGCTATTGGGGGAATAATATTGAGCAGTGCATGTCACGACTTCACAATTCAAATAAATCCATTTTTAGTAGCCCTGGAGTCTATTTCGATTTTCTTTCTGTTATCGTTTAAAAATCGGTCACTTTTTTGTCTGTTATTTTTGAAATTCGATTATTTTCGTTGAAAACTAGGATATAGCGTGAAAAATATGAGCTATAAAATTATAGGCAAGTCATGAGAATGGCCCTTAATATCTTAAACTACAGTTGTTGAACTAAGTTTCAGAGCTAACATAAATTTTAAATGTCTACCCATTTAGTTCCCATTCCACTGTTGTTTCGCCCTAATACATACCAAACCGAATTTAGTTCCAATTATAAGTGTTTAAAACAAAGATTGGCTGGGGATCGGATCCGGCTGTGTTTTACCACAACTCACAGTTCTTCGGGTAGACATATGAGCCCATATTTCTTTTTGCCGATGTCTGCTAAAGAGAACGAAGTAGGTTTGCGTTGCTTTGTTTTAGCCATGCACCCATACATGCGAAGCGCACACGTATGCTTACATTTTGCTTGCTTTGTTTGGCCCCATCACTGGACATACTGCCATGCTCTGAATATATTCCCTAACGCTTGTCCTAAAGCTCATAAACTGCCGAATCAAAATAGTTAAAGCTTATTTTCTAAGATGAATATTCTACATTCGTGACTTTTTCATTTATAGATGTGAAAACAAGGTGGTGTACATTTTTAGAATTTTCGCCTTTTTCCCGACTGGTCTAAGGAGAGTTATCTTTTTTGAGTACATGGATGTGTATGTATATTCTTTGGCGCGTTCTGTAGTCTAACCGGCTTGCTGGATTGTTACATATGTATGAGGTATCGGTAAATTCGTCTTGATTGCGGGAGTGCTATAGGCTATATATAGCGTCAGCGATTTTGACTGCAATAATAGAGACAAGTGCAGTATTAGAGACAATTAGACCATTTTTTTTTTAAATCTCTCTTCTTTATTCACAAATGCTGTATAAAATTGTATTGTACAATGTGTCACTCCCGCAATCAAAGTAAATCTAACGATACATCATATGGCAAAAACCATCATGCGTCTTCCGATACCATCTTTTTTTTTTGGTTCCAGTCGGGATTTTGTTGTTTTTAAGAATTCCTTCTTGTTATAAAATATATCTTTTTAGTTTACTAAATATCTCAAAAAAGAACATTTGCCGGTATTTTCGAACCTGACGACTAAAGGTGTTTCTCTCAAATTAAATAAAAGTCAAACGAAAGCATTTGGTTATTGGCAAAGGTCGAAAATTAATATTGTATATAAACTGAATTAATTGATAGGTGATAATGCTTTTCCTATTTCTATATAAAAGCACATATACGCGTATATATTCAACCGATAGTCGAAAATGGGTTAATCTGCTCCATAAAATGAGCAAGTACTTCCCATACTCTTGAAACATACTGCAAAGAAGACTTACGGTGTTAATCTGCTCCATAAAATGCGCAAGTACTTCCCATACTCTTGAAACATACTGCAAAGAAGACTTACGGTGTTAATCTGCTCCATAAAATGCGCAAGTACTGCCCATACTCTTGAAACATACTGCAAAGAAGAGCGTGTGTGAACTTTTGTGTTTACCACGTGTTTTATCATCGGCTCGTTATATTTTCGCAATAACATTTCTTAGTGAGAACCTAGAAGCAAAGTGCAACACATTCCAAATTTAGTGGGCTCCTAATATTGTAGATATTGTAATATCTGTTTCTCAGTTGAGTTACTTGAATATCTCAAATACTTATAGATACAGCCATAAGTTCTTAGATCTCATTAATAGTCTTCATTATTGGCCATCTTATCGAATCTAGACTGTATCTACAATACAATATATTTTCCGTATACATTGTTATCTAACGCGTTTGTCAGGCTTTCGTCACGCGTGTTATTGTCACGCAAAAATGGCTTGATTATGTGCATAAGACTCTGTATAGAAGTCACCGCAGAAATATTGTAGAAATTCGTTGTTTTTTTTAGGATTACGCGCGAGTCCAGCTCCCACATGCACAGCGAATGTGAACGCGCTTCGTTGACTTTCTAATTGGATATGGTTAGATAAGCGTTGTAGAAAAAAAAAAAAAAAAACACCAAAAGTAAAACGCAATCGTAAGTCGATCGACAATGGGGCCTAAATGTATCTAGATACATATTGTATAATTATCTATTCTATGCAATTGGTAACGCTTTGCACAGTCAACGACAACGTTAAATCGCAACAAGTCCACCAACATCCATTAAAGCTTAATTAAATCTGCTGCGACAATTAAATAAAAATAAAATGAAATTAAATTGCAAAAAAACACTGAAGAAAATAAATTAGTAATACTTATTTGCATTTGTTGTTTGTGCTTGTGCTGTATGCAGCAAGTGTAGGTAGAGACGATAATTTTATTTGATTTTCATGCTTTTTTTTTGTATGTTATTGTTTATTTCCACTTAAATTTAACCACAATTGCCGCAGAATACGCGAATTGATTATAGTATGTGTATGCACAGATACAAAAGATACAAAAATAGATGCAGATACAATATTTAGACGTAATTATTTAATATGCAAATGCGCGCATAAAAACAATTCATTGAAGCCAAGTAATGATAGAGTGGGAGGAAGAGAGACAGAGACAGCGATAGAGAGAGAGAGAGTGAGACATAGTGCGAAAGTAGCAGCAGAAGATTGACAGAACGAGACAATAACATATTTTGTATCTTTTTCTATTTTTTTTTTTTTTTTTTAAACAATAAATATTGCAAATCAAATTGCGGCTTTGGCAGACGACAAAAACTAGTTGCGCTTACCGCAAGACAGGGTAGGGTGGTTAGAGTAGCATGCGGGTACGACTGTGTAAAGTCGTTGGCAACTTGCGCGTTTTTGTGCACCCACGCAAATTAATATATTTCTACTTATTCATTATTAATTGACTAAATTATATAATCAAGCGCGAGAATAAACGCAATGAAATAACTACTACTTGGCAATATGAGCAACAATCGAGCAAAAAAAAAAAAGATACAAAATTTAAGAATGAAATTGTGCGCGCTGCGCTGCGCATGCGCATTGTTTACGTGTTGAAATGTTTAAATTGCATGAAATAAATTACAACAGCGATAAACAAATATTCAAGTGTATGCATTGGAAAAAAAAAACTAAAAATACAAAAAAAAAATTATTGAAAAAGTGCTAAGCAGAACACCACCAAAGAACACCAATTGCTGTGGGTGTCATTGAAGCAGCAGTAAGAAACCCACGCGGTATGCAAAACGGCAGCGAAATCGTCAGAAAAAAGTCAACAAAAAAAAAAGAAGAAGCTAATAAAATCTTTACAATGACATAACCGAAGCTTAAACACCCTTCATTTAAACTACAAATAGTTTGTTTGATGTGAACGCTTTGTCAAAAATTTGAGAAACCGGGACATTTAGCTGATAAACGAAGTTTGAAGTATGTTGAAGTTAGTGAACGTATTTACCTATAAGAAAAACAAGAAAGAACGCTGCAGTCGACTTCGAGATACCCTTAAGGCTTTTTATATGAACCGTAGATTATATTCTCTAGTGTTCTCCGATCTGGACGTATGTGAAATATTTTATTTGAATTGTTAAAAAATTTGAATTATTTAAAAATAAAAACAGCAAATTTTCATACAAAAACTGAAGAAGGGGCAGGTGTGCATGGGGCTACCCGAATCAAGGTCTACATGTAAAATTTTGTAAAGATTAATCTAAGAAACGCCAAACTTGGCATTGCTAGCTTAAATAAGAACAAAAACAAAAAATCATACAAAAACTTTAAAATGGAGAGCAATGTTGTAAGGGTGCTACCCTTTATAGTGTATGGTCTAATCGGATCCTATGCGTTATATTTTATGTGGATTAACGTAAGATACACTAATTTTGGCATTTATAGCGTAATTAACCACAAAACAAAAATTTCTTACAAAAACTTAAAAATGGCGGCGGTTTTGTATGGGGTTACCCATTAAAGTGGGGTTCTTATGTGCGTTTAATACTAGTTAGTCTGAACAGGAAAAAGGAGAGTCTAAAAATTCAAACTTGAAGTCTCTATCTTCTATAGTATTCGAGATCTGTTCGTTCAAACAGACGGTCAATCGGACATGTCTATATCGATCCGTCTTCCGACGCTATCCATATCGAGCAGACCAAGCTCATTATTCGGTATTCTTCTCAAGACGATGAACGTCCAGTGGAAATATTTCTAACTTACCTCGACATACCGTCGAAAACATAGTGAATTCAGTAATGCCGTATCTTAAGCGTGTTTTTAAGACTAATTTTGGCAAATGTAGAGCATAGTCCCATGGCAATGCCGCCAACAGGTCCAGAATTCATTCCGGAATTCAGGCAGGCGAAGTTTCGAGAAAAGAATAAATACATTCCCTGGGCTAGCCATTTCTGAAATTTTGTCGATTGCTGAATGAAAAAGCAATCGAAAATGAAAAAGACACAAGCAGAAACGAAGCTCTAAGAAGCATTAATGGCCTGGTCACACGGTCTTATATTTTCGTGTCACGTTATATGACTTGTGTTTGATGCAACTGTCAAAATATCACATAAAAATATTACTCTGTGGTCAATCGAGGCGCATGAAATTTGAGAGCTACATTTGAAGTGTTAACCAGTGGCAACAGAATCGCATTTACAACACTAGTAAAATGAATAAAACCGTGAAAATTTGTGAAAATTCGAATACAAAAGCTTAAAGTTAAAGAGAAAATGCAAAAAACTCGTGCACGTAGCATTTGGTGTCGGAAATGCTGCGACCAACAAGTGCAGAGAATACAGTTAAACAACTGATTTTTTATTGTTTGCGTGTTTAAAACACTGATTACTACTTTTTGCAACTATTCACAACACTGTTAACAAAATGACACGGAAATCTAAATCTAACACGAAATAGAAACGGAGCTATTTCCAAAAATATAGTGCGACTTTGGTGACGAGATTCAGTTTTCATGGTCACACGTGGTGGCGCGACTATCATACCAATCTGATATGTAAATATAAGACCGTGTGACCAGGCCGCAAGAAAATCAAAGAATTTGAATTTGTTTTCGTGGTGGAAAAGGCGTTACAATTTCTTTAAGATTCAAAATTCATACATGAAGTTAGTTTTGGATTGTATTCCTAGATTTCATTGAAGGCATATGTGAAAATTTTGGTATTCCTTAACTTCGTTTTCTTTCCATGGATTTCCTTCAGCAGTACCTTGTTTTCTTCGTAAAAGATACTTCTTTATGTAAAAAATGATAGACTAAATACGAATTGAAGAGAAATTATTTATGGCTCTTGTGTTAGGTGCTTTATTTTTGCTATGTCTCTTGTTACAGTTGTTGCCACCATACGAATTGATATATATTTTAAATATTTATATACGAATTTTGGCTGGCTGAAGCTAATTCTTCCATTGAGAAATATACTACACATTTTCCTCATTGTTAAGAGGGCACAATAACCATAACTTTTGCTACAAAGAATGTTTTAGCCACAAAACGCGTATTTTGAACTTAGCTACGAGTTCTCATCACTGTTCACTGGCCACAAATTGCCTTTTTATAGTTATATCATGAATGAATTGTGTCCTGTGTATTATATTAATTTCCATATATCCAACGATAAACGCAAACAATTTATATTTTTTGAAGCTGATTCTAAACTGCTAAGTCAACTTTCGGTGATTACCATATTTCTGTATATAATTGAATATTAAATTTTAAATTATATTATTTCAATTATTTATTTAAAATATTAATGTTTTAAGAGAGATAACATTTTATTACGAAAGAAGGTGTTCTATTGGAAGCGAACTTAAACTGCTTCACCACTTTGAAGAAGCTCTTGTCAAAGCCAAATCTGAACAATTGTTAATTGGTAGCAAATATAAATGAACAGAGATGATAAGGGAGAAATAAAAAAACAACCAACAAGGAAACAAACAACACGCTCTAATCAAAATATTACACAAACAAAACATAAGGTTTGTGCTGCTATGCCTTGTCTTATTTGACTCTTAATTCTGTTTTTGCCTACTTAATTGCCGTGCAAAATATTTCACTTTGGCTTAAGCCAACACTTTGTATTTGACGTGCAGTAGAGAAGTGTTGACTTAATCTTTACAATAAAAAAAATATAATAAAAAACTCTAATTGAACAACATTTTTTATTAAAACAACTTTCTTTTATCTCAAGAAATCTATTGATTGTGTCTACCACTGCAGTTACTAGTTTTAATAATTTGATGATTTGATGATGGTAATTTAAGTTCAATATATCGGATATGTATATAATTGTCCATATTGTAAACTTAGCGATACTACACCCAAAAAAAAAAAAAACAGATACAGATACAGATACAGAATCAAGAGAAGAATGTGCAGTTATCATGCGATTATAAGTCTTTATTTGTACAAGTTAAGCTATCTCGATTTTACAACTCGAGAGTTCTAACGCTTCAATTGCATATTTTGATTTCCTGCATTAAATTTGGCATTTTAGAGAACAGGTGGCTACAGTTTTAAGCTTTTAAAAACAATGAAAATTGTTGCTTAGTTCAATTAATTCTTGCATATAACTATTCACTTCTCCAAATCGGCTTTATGACGTAAGCAACTTCTGTCCAGAAGTAATATACTATTCACTCTTCTACGAGTATGTATAAAGAGTATTGAAAACGCTGTTCAACATAAAATGTAATTTTTGTGATGTTACAACATTTTTCGCACCACAACTGAAAGAAAAACATGCGAAAAAGTCGTAAAAAAAAATATACGTAAAAATTGTTTTGGTCTGTGCGATCATCAAAATGCCATAAATCAGTTAATTTACTTCTTGTTTTTTCGTTGATTTTTTTTGTTTTTTTTTGGAGCTTTTTATTTTTTGCTAAAGCGTGTAAATTGCATTTTATTGCTTGATTTTTTTTTCACTTCTCGCTGCTGAGTTTATTTATTTCGATTTTTAAATAATTTAAAAGTAATTACTACACAATCATCAACAGTGAAGACGACTTCGCCATTTTCTCACCGCCATCATACAAAAAAAAAAAAAAAAAAAAATACAACAAAAATTCACGGTGTATGCGCAATACGTTTTAAGCACATTATTAAGAATAAATGCATACAGCGTAGTACAAGTTCAGCCCACATGAAAAAATTATTTAACAATTTATTAATAAAGAATTAAAGAAGCTGTTAAGTGGCTGACTAACCATCATATTCATAGTTACATACGTACCTACACAAACTATAGGAAATAACTAAAGGCAGAGCAGAGCGCACAGTTTATCACTGTGAACGTTAGTCCATGCAAGTGACAAAAGCACACCTCAACGTGTGGGATGAACGAGCACAATATTTACTATAAGCGCAATATTGAAGTTTTTTTTAATAAGTTTGTTAGAGACATACATTTAGAAAATGTTACAACATAGAATATCATAGAATCTCTCCAGTCTGAAATATTGTGTGTTGAAAATACCCCTCTTCAAGGGGTTCTATAATTATTAGCACCGAGATGAGACCAACGATCTCAAGACCAAGAAAACCGACCGATTTGTACGAAGCTTCGTAATGAATTTTTGACACTTTTGACGAGTTAATGTAATAGTTTGTGTTTGTTTGAATATTTCCGCAAATCTAAATTAATACAGAATTTTATTACCCAAAAAACTTTGAAACTTTTGTTCTACCACTTTTTCAAACAGTTGAATTTGTTGGGAAAAACCAAAACTCAGATTTCAATGGGACGCTTTGGCCAAACGGCGCGATATTTTCAACATAGGTATGATATGTCGTTGAAAAAACCTTTGAAATTTCTTTCGAACGAGTGGTTATTTGGCTTAGAATGCATTTTAGCGATTTTCTGAAAATTCAGACTAAAATTTCGTACTGATATTACATAACCTCAAATATCTCAAAATCCTGACGTGATGGGCCAATTATGACCCCTGATTCGAGTTCTACGCAGCAAATTACTTCGGAAATGACCCTCAGCTTTCCAACAACTGACATGACCACGGTTATTGATTAGATCGTTACAAATCGTTAAAATACATCAAAGAACTGTTCTTTAGCGTCGAACCATCGCTAACAGTGAGATTTCCAGGCATCCTTCTCTAGAATATACTTTAAAGCCTTAGTACAAGCCTCTTTGATGTTATCGGCCGTCCTGAAATGTTGACTTTTCATGGAAGTTTTCAAGCGCAGAAACAAAAAGAAGTGTGAGAAGTCTGTACCTAAGTCAATTATAAAAGTCTCAGCATATAAAATAAGTCCTTTTTAACTTGAAGTAAGTAGAAAATTCTTAAATCAAACTCTAAGAGAAAAAAAAACCTGAGAGCAAAATCAAATTTACACTCTCAGCTGCTCTAATTTCTTTGCGGCGATAGTAACTGAGAAGGGTAATTGGCTATGATTCGTGTATGTAGTGGTTGCCTGTTAGCGGAGGTAAAGATGGTAATACTTTGGGCGCTTCTCGCCGCCGTGTAACATGTCATGGTTCGATTACAAGCTTCCTCCAGCAAAGAACGTTTCTATAAACTGTGCAAGATACAAATGAATTAAATAAGAATTTCTCACTAAATGTGGTCGGTGGGTTTATATGAGGTGTAACCTAAAAAACTGGGCAGAACACACCCATTAGTAGATTTATGTGAAGTAGTTGTCCATATAGTTATGTATATATAAATTTAAAGCTGATATTGACTTAAATAAAGAGGATTTTCATACAAAATGTGGTGCAGTTGGTTTGATTGGGGCTACTCCAAAAAGCGGGGATCACATTCATTAATATATACATATGTAAATCTTCGGTGCATAAGAAGCCATGCCAATTTTTAAGCTGATACGAGTATTAACTGCAAAAAGTCAAAAGTTGGAGGGTTGTATGCCTGTGGGCTACTCTAAAAAGTGGACGAGGCATGTAAATGTGTATACTCTATTTAACTGCAATACAAATAAGACTGTGTGCCGGATTACAGCTGGATATCTTAAAAATTATCCCCGAAACAATGTGACACAACTACCAGACGGACAGACAGACGATCATGGCTAGATCGACTCATCTCTGTATATATATATATATATATATATATATATATATATATATATATCTCTATATATATATATATATATATATATATATATATATATATATATATATATATATATATATATATTATATATATATATATATATATATATATATATATATATATATATATATATATATATACCTTATGGGGTCTACGATATCTTCTTCAATATGTTAAAAACTTTTTGACAAACTGATAATAACATAGTGTGGAATTGTTCAAGTTCGGAAATTTTTTTTTTTTTATAAGCCTAATTGAAATATAAATCCATAAGAAGCCACCATATTCAATTTCAAGTTAATATTAATTTTATGGGGACTAACTCACAGGGTGCCCCATGTACAGAAGAACGTTACAAATGATTTAATTTGAAATTAATTATGATGTGAAGTGGCGCGAACAAATGCACCCAAAAGTGGGTTGTGGGTTTGAATGGGGGCTACCTCGAAAAGTGGGCGTGGAATGTTAATATGAATACTGTATGGGGTTAAGACAAATATAAAAAATATAAAATGTTCGTTATAAACTTAATATCGGAAGTATTGTGAATTGCAGGTAGGCTTTCGTCATTTGGTTTTTACCTCGTCAAGAGGTTTTTTTATTTGATAGATACATACTTAAGTACGTTTTTTTTCCATTTGGCATTACAAGTGTTTCATTATTTTAATACTCTGAGTTGATCAACTCAACTGAGCTGTGTTTTTGTTAAGCCTTGCCAATTTTGGCAACTTGTTTCACTACGGCTGGCACTTGTTGCTATTTGTTTCTTGTTTCGTCATTATTTGATACGCCTTTCATTTTATTTATTTCGATTCGAATTAATTCGCTTGATTTTTCTTCCCATATTAATTTATCATTTATTTAATTTAAGTGGTTTTTTTTTTCTCCATAGTTGTAGAGGAGATACATTTAAGTCGATAGCATTATATAAATTAAATTGCGCGCCCAAAACAAATTAAACTAATAATAGCGAACAGCCAACACTACTGATCGGCATTGTTGATCTCAGGAGAAGGAAGTATTTTCACGCTTGCTTATTATTCTGTTAACAGTTCTGGCAATCAGTCTGGTACTGAGTCTGAGTCTGAGTTGTAGTTCGTCCGTCTGACTGTCTGTCTGTATGTCTTTCTGTCTGTCTCTTTCCGTATATCTGCCGCACGCATTAATTCATTGCACTGTGTTGTGTAATTAACAATACATCCATTGGATCACAATCGGGAGTAAGGTGTACGGGCAGTGAATTTATATGTGGCGTCTCGCCTGGAGTCATTTGAAGTCTTGACTCAAGCTAAATTCTAGTTAGCTTCGCATTTGTCATACATTCTTATACATCATACAAGTATATCCACATCCATTCACATCCATATCTATATCCATCGGCGTACTCTCGCGTCATTTCCGCATAAAATTTTAGTTTGATGTTTTTTCAATTTTTTCAATTTTTTTCGTACTTTCATTTGTTCATTGTTTGTTCGGTCTAGTATGTTTTATGAGTTATTTTTGGTTTGGTTTCTTGGTCAATGTTTGTGGAATCAATTACTCAGAAAGGAAAGAACCACAACTAAATCATTGACGTCGTTGTTTCTCAGTGTTATGGTAATGAAATGTTCACAGAAACTGAATGCTAGTTCAATGTCACCTAAACGACATCGTGACTTTGATTTTACGCACGCTTAGTGTCTGGAAACTGCAGTCACAGTGTAGTTCAAACAGGAGAAACATTTTGTGTTGGTTGTGCGGGTGGGCTAACAAAAGTCTGTTTAGTTGTTTAGAAAAAAAGAAATCGACAAAAATATTTTTTTTATTTTAATATTTTTAATATTTTTATTTTATTTATTCATATTTTTATGTTTTATCTTCTCTAGATAATCATCATTAATTGCACAACATTGCTCTAGTCTGTAGATCAATCTGTCAAAACATTTCTGAAAAACGTGCTTTTGCAGCTGCTCAATTTTTACATTAACTGCATCAATTATCTCCGCATTGCTACTGAAGACTACTCCCCTTACATTTTTATTTTTTAATTTTTGGAAATAACCGGAAATGGTGCTGGGTGAATGAAAACCGTGTAATCTGCGTAGTTGTGTTGGGTGCAACTGAAGTCGACCAAACAGTACAGTACAGAATAGCACCAAGCGCACTTTCTCAGGAACACCCGCTCCTATACAGCGAATGTTCGTTCGAACTTCGACCATAAAGTGGCTTCCAGAACATCCAGAGACAGCAGAGCTGTAATACTTATTTTCAAAGCTCCCGAGGACATGCCTCGATGGTGTTGCTTGAAGTCGAACTTATGCTTATCTTGAATATTACATTGTTTACAATCAGTGGTTTTGCGTATGCTTTTTGTTTTTTTTTTGTGTGGTAGTTTTTATTACATTTTTGGTACTTATAAAGAAAATTCTAACGATGTGTTTGAATTGTGTGACTCATTTCATTCAATCATGCCAAAGGAACGTGCCACATCCTTTTTAGTATAATGATGGTAACATAATGCGCCTAGAACTCTCGACCACAAACGATGTAAAACTTGTAAATAATATTCTAAATTGACAGTTTAACCTTCTGAAACAAATTCGTAGACTCCAGAAAGTATATATATATTCCTGATCAGCTCAACGAAACGAGTCGATCTAGCCATGTCCGCCTGTCCGTCTGTATGTTGCTGCGCATTTTTTGGAACCAATTTTTATGCTATCCAGTCGAAATTTTGCACATATATTTCTTTTCATTGCAGTTTAATGGAGTATTTAAATATTTAGAGTATTTTTGGGTAAACCCCATACAATCCTACTTTATTGAAGTGAATATTAGGTTGAAATGCTATATGGTTCCTTTTTATAGACAGCCTCGTAACATACATAGACTAACGGGCGTGGCCCCCTCACTTTTTGGGATAGCCCCCATACAAATCCACCGTGCAATTTTGTGTTTTTTATGTAATATTCTGCATTTAAATCAATATTAGCTTGAAATTTGATTTGGTGGATTTTAGTGCACAACCGCTTCATATACATATACAAATGGGCGTGTCGCGCCCACTTTTTGAGGTAGTCCCATATAAACCGACAGCGCACTTTTATGCATTTGTATGGAAAATAATAATTTGAAATTCGATATGACGGGTCTTGCACATCTACTACATCGCTTCATACACATTTTTGGGGTAGGCCCTATTTAAACCCCCACTTTTATGTTTTACAGCACTATTTAAAATTTCGTGTGAATGGTATTAGAGCTTCGGTTCAACCGAAGTTAACATTTTTTCTTGCTTGATCAACTTAACTGATGTGGAACAAAACGTGCACACACCTTTCTTAAACCCAAATCTTCAGTTAATATGTTGTTGATTGTACAGTAAGATGAATTTAATTCTTCTGCCAGCATTCTCACAGTGAAATTTGCATCGATAGCGATTATTTCATTTACTTCTTCCACTAACTCAGCACGATCCAGGTCTTGGATCAGCATTTAAATCATCACGACAGTTTTTAAATCGTACAACTCATTCAATCATCATCATAAACTTTTTTTTAACAATTCGTAAGTCTCGGCAAATTTTTTACCGAGAACAAAATTTGATATTTGCTCTTTGTTCCATAATGTTTTTACGACATAATTACAAAAACTGCTGTTATTAAAACGTGTGTCATTTTGTAACCTGTCAAAAGATTAGCATGAACTTGGCTGCTTTCGAAAGAAGAAATATGTACCTTTTTAACACTGCCAATATTTAATAGATGCGCTAAAAGTTTGGTTATTTTTAGATCACAACTTGTATTTGTTTGTTCGAGCTAGTCTCCGAAACGGCTGAACCGATTTTGACGGGACTTTCACTAGCAGACTTTTCGGGGAACACTATTATTAACGGGAGTTTAGCAGTACACTCCGGGTACGCTAAGTATAGTCTCTCTGTGTGTTAGTCTTTTTTTTGGAGTTTGTGGTATAAATAAGTGTTTCCATACAACTCTAAAATTTCTATATCTCTAGCAAAGCTTTGCATTAAAAACAAAACAATATGGGTTTAACTCAGAAAAGAAATGTTGAAAGTATCTATTAACTTTTAAACTTATAACATTTTTACTCTTCTAGTTTCAAATGGAATGTAAAGTCTCTTTTTCAAATCAATATTCGCAAATTTAAATATTCTCAAAAAAAAAAAAGAATCCCGCAAACACATCTTCAACGCAAACAATTCAAGCTTAGAATACAAAAAAAAAGCTTGTTGTGCCATAAAATCAAATAAATAAACAAATCAAATCGTACAAAAACTAACAATTATTTAAACAAATCAAAGCGATAAATAATTCTCGATGAAAAATGTCAAAGAGTGAAGGTTGCATAACAATTGAAGTGCGAATGTGCCGCATGAAGTTATTAACCCTCCCGCATTTTTGACGAACAGAATGTGAATTACGGAAATTTTTTTTTTCAGAAATAAAATAAAAATTACTTGTTTATTTATAATTTCAATACGTAATAGAATCGACAGCCGCAGTCACTACAAATGCGGGGAAAAATACCAAAAATAATGCAAACAAAATAAATAAAAATATTTTTCGCAGGTAAACGATCATTTTTTTTTTATTTTTTTTTTTTACTTTTTTGATGATTAAGTCAGTCAGTTAGTTAGTTATTTTGGCGACGTCAGGGCGCCTTCGAAGGTCATTTCAGTAGCTTCAGCCAGGCTGCTGCTGGTGCTTATATTAAGATTTACACTACATCTTTGGTGGAACACCATAAAAGCAATATCAATATATCAGCTTATGAATACCCTTATCGAGTCATTTGTATCTTGAGATACATGACTTGTGGCTTCATATTTATCTTTTTATTTTCACGCGGCGCTTATTAATATTTGGCTAATTTATTAACGCACAATATTGACTTACCACAACATAAATTAGAACGCATGTTTACAAACACTTTGCCCAACAACCAGCAAAGTCATTCTCAGGCTCGGATCAAGCGGATTTTGGCAACACTTTTGAAGCCAAGTATTTACGCTAATGCGCTACGGAACAATTTGCCTGCGGTTAGATTTCAATTTCGCGGACTTCAACTTCTCTAAATATATACAAAATATACAACGAACATGTATTTTTATTCATTCGTTCTGAAGAATTCTATTAAACCGAAATCAGTTATTGATTGTATCTTGTTGTTGGTTTATTTTGCTCCAGCGATAAACTTGTTTCTTCACCTACATTATTTAAGCCTGTTAAGCGTTAAATGTGGTTTCCGCGCAGCTAACATATTGAATACGAATCGAATAGACGTAATGCGTGAGTGTCATAATGTTCTAGACAAGTACACTGTGAAAAATTTGTTGCATAAGATGGCAGAGGTTTACAAATGATGCTGAGAGTTGCAATGAAGCAGTAGCTGTAAAGTATTGTCTCAGACTCTTGAATATTGGAAAAGGATGTGTACCTGAGTCTGTATTTAAATAAATCACAATTAAATATTGGCAAAAGCACGACCCAACCCGAGCGCGAAGTTAGTGATTATGAACACGCAAGCGCAGATAAGCAAAAGCACGCTCGAACACGAAAATATAACAAAACAAAATGTATATCTTCACGATAAAAGGATGTCCTAATTCCTATTATACTTCCTGCTATCCTGTTTCCTATTTTACTTCCTACTAATATTATAATTGCGAGAGTTTGTGAGGATGGTGGATGATGGGGCATGGGTAAGGGGGTAGTAGGGAAGCGCAAAGCGCGCTTACCAACTAGTTCTATATATATTTATAGAAATGTATGGTACAACGAAGAGAGACACAATATTAGTGATGGGCTCGGGACGGGAAAAATTTCACGCGACATGCAACACACAAATATAATATAGTTTATAATAATATTTAATGATAATAGTATTGTGATTACAATAGTTTAAGTATGTTTAGATTAAGGTTAGGTTAGGTTAGGTTAGAATGGTTGGATGAGTTACAATCTCCAACCCAGCACTTAGGCCGTACACGGCACGCTGTCATAGCGCATGAATCTCCTTTGAGACTCGATCCTATCCATTTTTCATCCATTTGAAGCTTTTACAAACTTCACTAAATTTGTAACCTCTTGCTTTAACTTTCAGATGTGTCATTTAGTAAGTATTCCCCCAGGTGCCTGAGCTATGAGGCCTATGAGTCAGTGTCCTGTTACTACTCCTATTAAGATTGTTATCTGTTCTAAGTAGAGATTGAGTTATTTTCCAGTCATATTAGCCACGCCTTATGTAAAAAAAAAATCGTGATTCGGGACCGCGGGACCCGCGGGATAATTTGAAAATCTTCGGGACGGGCGGGAGCGGGAAAGAATTTTTTTTTCGGTACGGCTATACATATCCTTGATTAGTATCAAAAGTAATGTCAACGTAATCATATACATAAATCCGCATGAAACAAGTTTGAAAGCAACGTATGTCAATTTTAATTATAAAGGGCTTACTATTAAGAAAGTCCGTACTATAAAATGGAATAAGAGAACAACTTTTGAACCAAAAATCAATAGGAAATGTTTATTTTTTCGGACAAGTTGAAGCCATTTAAGATTTAAACAAGAAATTATTCAAACGGCCACCAGGGCTCCTCTTACACAGGCAAAATTACTTCCTCTTTGAGTTTCGAGAATCGAATTTTGATAACAAATTTGAAAAAATTTTCAAAAGTTGTGGCAACTTGAATTCATTCAAAGTAAAATGGTAAATCTTACTAAACACAAATGACGTTACATGTCAAATATTGATGCACATATATTGGCGCCAAAGTTCAGGCATCACATTGGGCTGAAAGGGACTAAGTAGTAAAGATTATAGCCTTAAAATCGCCTTAAAATAAATTTATGGTGCAAAGATAATACAAAAACCTTAGCTATGGGCGGGCCATCTGATAATCGAGTCTTATTTTTTTACAATTATGTATGTTTAATATGTTTAAAAAAAAAAAAAAACTTCGGTCGTTAAAGAACATTCTCCTGTTATAAAAAGTAACCGTGCATCCAGAACGCTCTCTTGGGGGAGGGGGGTAACTCTACTGCAAAAAATAAAAACCTATTATTTTATGAAAATGCAGCGAAAAAAGTTGTTGTACTGAACTTTATTCTTTAAAATTTATTTGTAATGTTCCCCATTTCTCCTTTCCCCTTAGATCCGCCAATGACTTAAGGGATTTTACTCTTTTTTTTAAAGTCAATTTCAATCACTACAATACCAATTTGTAATAAAACCAATAAATAAATAGTATGATTTCAGTGCTGGTTAGAAAGATTTTACTTATTGCTTAAACTTATTACTTTTACAATACAGTAACATAAATATTAGCAATCTAAATTTGAGAATGCAGTTATCGAAGCGGTTTACTAATGTGTGTACAGTAGAGATTAAGTTCTGATTCCCAGAAAATTATTCGAAATAGTTGAACTAATTGAACACTGCCTGGGATATCGCGCTGTAACATACTCCTTATTATTGCATGTATTGCATATAGATAATATGTCAGACCGTGTGTGTCACACATACTTTATAGTATGTTTAGAATATAATTTATTGTTAAAAATTTCAGAACTCTAATCGAAATTTCCCAGGGTTAAAATGGAGCGAAAATTTCTAAACATGCTTCATGACATTTACCATCTACCAAAGCATTTCAGATTCTTTTGATAGCGTTCTGATCATTTCTTAAAACGTATATTTTTGTCCGGCTATAAGTTAACGAAACTATTAAATAATTTGTAGCCCGTGTTCCCGTTTCGAATGCGACTAAATTGTTCGAATTCGTATTCATTGAAATGGTCCGCATTTTATATTCAGAAGAATTTCGGTTTCATTCCAATTCGATTTCGATTTCAATTCACTTGGAATTGGGACTATCTAATTCATATTCTCAAGGTCTATTAAATTCAATTCGAGAAATTCTTCGAAAAGTGAAATACGGACAATTTTAACGAAACTAAATCCGAACAATTTATGCGGATTCGAAAACCGGAACACAGACATATTTTCCAGTAGACCTTTGTTCATTCTCATCAGCTCTAGCAACTCTAGAGCACTTTACTTAAAAATTATTATTAATATTATTATTAATGTTGTATTTATATTTTGTTGGCATTGCATATCCATTATTTCATTTATTTTGAATTTTTGATCAACTAACAACTTCATACTTGTACACATATTTCTATTTATGCTAATATGCAGATATACAAAAATAAACTGATTTTTTGCTTGAAGAGTGCAAACGGACCAGCAGCTAAAGTAAGAAAGAGACGCACGACACATGCACTGTTAAATCTTTACTAATATTATAAAGCTGAAGAGTTTGTTTGTTTGTTTGTTTGTTTGTTTGTTTGTACGCGCTAATCTCAGGAACTACTGGTCCGATTTGAAAAATTCTTTCAGTGTTAGATAGCCCATTTATCGATGAAGGCTATAGGCTAAGACCAATAGGAGCGGAACACCAATATTAATAAAAATCTAAAATCTATATATGTATATATGCATGTGAAAGGTTGGGAGGACCACACAATTTCACATAAGCGCTAGCAAGCGAACTAGACGTTGTTCAACTCAACGCTTGATGTCGCACCAGCTGGTCATGAGCTAAAGAGGTCAATGATCATGAGTTGGTGTTTTTTAAATTTTATTACTGCTTTATTATATGTACTTAAATTCATCTTCTATATATGTATATAAAAATGGAAGTATGTATATATGCTCATTATAGACTCCGAAACCGCTCAACCGATTTTGATCAAATTTTGTGGCAATATTCAAAAATAGTCCCGCTGTGTGATCCTGTGATTCGTGGCGATTGGATAAACAGAACATTTTTTTTAGATTTTTCTAATTTTAATAGAATTGGAGGTAGAGTAAAGGAGCTTGTGGAAGGTGGGGAAGGTGGAAGTAGTATCAGGTGGTAGGAGTGGCAGGGGAAGGAGTGGCAGGGGAAAGAGGAGAGCCGCGTACAACATCGCGGGGACCATTTAGTAGTAAATGAATCGAAAACCTACTTAGTTTGATTGTTTTTTGTATAACATGTTCACCAGAACTTACAACTGGATAAAGCTTCTTTTTCCTTTGCAATACTTTTAAGAGAACCAAGTGAAAAGAAGAATTGAGTTAAGTATTTGCCAAATGAATATTTTGTGCAATGCTCTACTAACTCATAGTTAAGTTAATATTTTTTAACTAATACCTTATCTCAAAGGATAAATTTTCAACTCAGAAACTAAGCCTAAATATATTCTAAGAACGCACGAATGTTTAAGTTTAAATTTCATAATCTAAACGAATAGTTCACATGTTTTCGAACTTCATTTTTGTCAACTCTTATCTTAAGAAACTTTATCATCTGTTCAAAATTCGCTAAAGCATATTTGAACTTTGTCCTATACATAATTTTGTGCTTATAATCTTTTATTCTAATTGAAATCTACGAGTATTTGAACTTTAAAAATTTAGAACAATAGCATGTTTTCTGTTTGGCTCGTTACAAACCCATCCATCAATTCAATAAATGAGCTTAGTCTCTTACAAAACATATTACCATCATATTTGAGTATCTACAACATATGAACATGAACAAGTACTACAACACCCGCAAGACTGAACTCGACGACAAAACCGGAAGCAACAACAAATGTGTACAAAAACAACAACAACAACAGCAACAACAACAACAACAACAAAAGTCAAAATACTCTTGTGGACATAACGGTTTATTATTTAAGCAAATTAATGAATCTACTCAAATGCTGAAGTTTAAGTACTGAACACCAAAATGCGTAAAAATTTTAAATTTTCATATTTCGGCAAACGCGTGCATTAATCGTTAACGAACTTAATAAAAAATATACGCAAGTCGTCGAGTTAAATGGAGAGCTGTAAAATTCAATAAAAAACAATTGACAATCGTGAAAGGAATTTTCTGCAGCGCAAGAACTTTAAGGTGACCGTGTTAACGAAATATGAATTTCAATTAGACAAACGCGATAAAAAATCTAATAAAATTGAAGTGTGATAATTGAGTAGCGGTAATAAAACTAAATAGATAAAGTGTTAGATGCCTTATAAAAGCAAAAAACTAGAAACAAAAAAAAAAAAAACTGCGACAGTGGTTTAAAATGCTATACATTTTTTTAAAAAAATCTTTCGATAGTTAAACGATTATATTTAATCATAGTTTTTTTTTTTTCGTAAAACAGTAAATGTAGTTAAAATTTTAGTATGTAAGTATAGGTAAAAAAAATATTGATAGATACTACTAGCCACAGACGACTTAAATTCTGTTATTGTCAGAACCCTTATTTAAACAATTCATACATATAAATATAACTTATTAATATCAAGTAATCAGGATTTGTCCTGCCTTTCCCAACTTACAGTCAAAAATTTTGACATTTGATTCGCTGGAAGCGAAGTTATTGCCGTAGGCCAGGATGTATTATCGTGCAGAAAACGTGCCAACTTACTTTTTTTGCTGGAAGTTTTGTAAGCATGTAGCTTTCCAACACATTAAGCCATACATTTGCGAAAAAATTATCAATGATGAAAGTCCTGATTACTTTGGAATGACTTTGTCTAGAAATGAGCGAAAATTTGTATTTCTTTTTTAAACAGTGAAATCCATTAACACAAATAGCATTGATTTTAAAATGAAGTGATTCACAATAGCAGTTTTCATTGTTATACGAAAATACCAATTTTTGTTTAATAACAGTTATCGTTAGAACAGAAGACCGTAGCTCAAAATTGCAACAAACAAAGGGTCAATCCAATTCATATAAATTCTTATTTTTTAAAATTAATTTCATCCATTATTTTAAATAATTTCTCTCTCGTAGACTTATTTCAGTTATCGTTTTATACAGGTTTTTAACTTTTTTTTTTTTATCCAAATATATATCAAATTTCTCTCGATATCATTTTTACATGTACCAAATCTCATCTATTTGCGTCAAACAGTGGCTGGGATACGACGAATTTTGTTTTTCTGCTATATGGGAGCATAACGCCATAATTTTTTTCAATCAATATAATTAATGTCTGAATCCTTCTCCTGACCGATTTTAACACAGTATGAAATTCGCATATAAATAGGTTCAGCCGTTTCGTACTTTTAGACAAACACACAATCGCTTTTATACAGGGTGTCTCAAAAGAAAGTTCACATTTAAAAATACAATAAAAAAAAAGTAAGTAGTTTATTGAAAAAATGTTTATTACATATTAAAATACACACTTTGAGAATTTATTTCTTAAAAAAGATATTGTCCAAATGTAAACCGTTGCGTTCACGGCATTCATTTAATCGAGCAATAATTTCCTATGACGGCTCTGCAGGTATTCTCCGTGATGGCTGCCATTTCGTGACGGATATTTTCTTTTAATTGTGTCAGGGAAGTCGGTTTGATGCCGTAAACTTTAGATTTGACGTAACCCCACAGGAAAAAGTCCATAGGGGTTAAATCGGGACTTCGTGGAGGCCAATTTAAGTCACCTCTCCTGGAGATCATTTTGCCAGGAAAAATTTCATGAACTCGTGGTAGAAATCTGTTGAACGTAAGTGTGAAGTTGCTAAAAATGGGGAACAATGATGATCTATGCACGTTTAAAGCAACATCACGCTTCCGAATCGAAAGGCCCGGGTTGTCACGAACAGACTGAGTAACACTGTCTACGTTTTCGAACGTTCTCGAAGACCTTGGACGCCCGGATTTTGATTTTTCCAGCGTTGAGCCGGTCTCTTCAAAATTCTCGACCCCTTTTACAATGAGTCGAGGGCTTGGCGCATCATTTAAATAACGAACATGTCGAATACTGCAGAATGCACAACGCACGGTCCGCTCCCGAGAAACGCATCATAGCGACTAAATTCCCAAAAGCTAGGCTACCGATTGTCATACCCCCTGCGCCCCTCGGAGTAGTTGCGTTCACGCAATCAGCAAATCAAATGTGAAGTTTCTTTTGAGACACCCAATGTATATTAGTAGAATAAAGAGCATTTATATTTTTTTAACTAAAAGTAAGCGCTTTCAGAACAAGACCTTAACGATATTGTAAAAATTTATTCTAGATAAAATTTTTCGTTTCTCAAGCAAAGATCTATACAAATCCTCCACTGTGCATATCAAGTAGATAATGACTGTAATAAAATCGTGTTCCATACATAAATTTCAATGTGGGCGGTAGCTAATATTGGACGTGGCATGTACATATGAATAGTCTTTCTACTTGTAATAACACTACACAGATTGATATGGGTACATTGACTTAAGTCGATAAGATGATCATTAATATATATACTTGATAGGGTCTACGATAAATCCTTTAATGCGTTATAAACTTTCTGGCAAACTGATAGCACCTTTCTACTACGCACTCTGTATGAAGAGTAGAGTAACCAATTTTTATTTTAAAAATCTAAGTTAATGTCTTTGAACTATCGATATTCCAAAAATGTTCAGAAATTAATGGTGGAACCATCTTCATTATGAAGCTGTCAAACATTCAAGCGACATGCACTCATTTCTTCTCCGTAAATTCAATCTATCTCTATGCAATTAATATTTGTTAGTGGCAACATAGTACTTGGCTAAAAACTCTACTTAAATAAATAAAATTCTTTATGAGCAATATCTACTCCCAAAATGTACATCAATCAAGGGTAAATTTAAACTTTATATTACCACATAAATATCACAAATACAATCAAATTTGTATAAACTTTTTTTAAACAATACTATACAATACTATTTAAATGTTTAGAATAAAAAATCTACTGGCCCGATTTGTTTGAAGTTTCATATAATGAAATACGTCTAATTTAATTATTAATTCACTTATCCCATCCACAACCACTGTGCAATACAAAAGTAATTAAAAGTCATATTTTTTACAGAATTCATATATAGATAAAAATAATAGGTCGCACGTAAATGGTGCGCATGCGCTCTGAAGGAGTATGAGCGATAGAAAAATACAAATTGATGGATACTAACAGATGCGCAGCACGTCCGCGGATATCCGTGCGCAGATACTATCTATATACAAATGTATACAAAGCTGAAAGAGTTAAACACAACCAGCTGACGACAACGTTGACGTTGATGATGATGATTCTAGGTACGCGCTGCACTCAAATAATGCGCATGAGTCAATAAAACAAATCCCAAAACTATAAGCCATATAAGCCATATAAAGTCAAGCTAACGGTGCAATTCAATTAGCTTATCGCAATCTATGCCACAACAAAAAATATAAAAAGAGATACAAAAAAAGATACAAATTCAAATCAAATTTGGCGCAACAACACTAAGAAATCTAAATGCTTTATGCAAATTATATAATAGGTATTTGGAATTATTAATCAAAAGAAAAAAAAAAAACTTCCCAATCCAATTGATGTCACTCAATACAGCAGCCTAATAGCTTCATTTCTTCATTACTGATTGCTGTTGCTGCTGCCTTTACGTAACTGATTGAGTTGTCGATAAATAATGAGTGACAATTGTAGACAGCTCACAGTACGAGTACTACTACCAGGGTACTCCATCAGTTTTAAAACCTTTTTTTTTTTCTTCTACACTTCCTTCATAGACAGACTCTGTTAGACATTTAGTAGTCAATTTTCCAATCAGCAAAACAATTTTCACACAACAAGCAACCAATAACGACTTCAACGATAACAAGCAGCGAACGAAGAAAAACAAACTTCATTTTTCATGTTTTCATTTTGAGCTAATGGTAGTCAGTCAGTCAGTCAATCTTGAGAAAATAGTTAGTTATCCTAGGCGAAGAAGAAAATAATTTACAGAGAAATATAAATCAAAGTCGCGTAGCTAACTGCCGGAATGGATGTATAAACGAATGAATGAATAGGCATTGAGATTATTGTGGAGATTTGTTGCATGTTGTACTTTGAAATTAGCTGCGCATGATTTTTTTTTTTTTTGAATATCCTATATGTATAGAGTAGCAGGGTATATTAAGTTTGTGCAAATCTATGTAACAGGCAGAAGGAGGCATGGCATACACTATAAAGTATATGTGTATATATTCTTGATCAGCATTGGAAGACGGCTCGATATAGACTTGTCCGTCTATCTGTCCGTCCGTCCGTAAGTTTGAACGAATAGATCTGAGAGACTATAAGCGAGAAAGACTTCAAGTTTGAATATTTAAAGTCTTTTTTTGTTCTCTATTCAGATAACTAGTATTGAAGGGAGATGCCAACCCACTTTAAGCGGTAGCGCATATACAAACCTGATCTCCTCTCATTTTTAAGTTTTTGTGTGAACATTTTTTTTTCATTTATTGTGAATTACTCTAGAAGCACCAATTTTAGTATAACTTATAAATCCTAATAAAATGTACCACATAGGTCCAGGTGAGGCGTTTATAAGGGGTGCCCCCACATAAACTTGCCCTTCATTTGTAAGTTTTTGTATAATTTTTTTGTTTTTTTTTGCTCTTAATTAAGCTAGAAATGCCAAATATGACGTAGCTTACGTCAATCTTTACATAATATTCCATATAGACCAAGATCGTACCACTTTTAGGGATAGCCCCATGCAAATCATCTCCCCATTTTTGAATTTTTGTATGAAAATTTGGTTGTTTTTATTTTTAACTAGGTGTACCCGGCGTGCATTGCTGCGCACCTCTTGTTTTTCTATTACATGTGGTCATATTTTCCCACTGAGTCTTATTACTTCCGGATCCTTTTACTTTAAATGTTCAAAAACTCATCATAATGACGTCCTCGGCAAGCACAGCTATGCTCTCCCTCGTTTTTCTCTTATTTTGTTTTGTGTCACCTCCAATATGTGGATCTTTTTTTCGTAGAGTATAAAAATCGAGTTTAGAAGTAATCGAATGAAACAAAAAAAGTCCACCAATTTCATTTTACAAGTATGACATCTATATAATAAGTATACAAAACACCATTCGAATGCAATGTTGTAACAAAATTTTAAAGCAATCGGTGGAAAACTTTCGGAGATTATCCAGTATGAACATTTTAATTTATATGCTTAGTTCCAATTTTGCATCAATTCTAATGAAATATGCCGCATATATCTAGCATCATATATCACTTAAGCATATATACTATGGTTCATATAAGATGCTTTAAACAAAGTACAGTGTATCTTAAGGTCGAGCCCACTCGACTGCAGCATTTTTTTCTTGTTTTACGGCAACAGTTTTGCAACACTTAATCTCACAGCATCACTGATTTGTTGTACTTCACTGGTTTACAATTGTGATCGCATAAGAATTTAATGAAATATAATGAAATGTTACACGTTCGATCGAGGAATAAAATGAACGTATCTCGTACCTCGATTTGACTCTAGGACATATTTGCAATTAATTGAATTATCGTGAATGGCAAATGTGCTTGCATATATGATCATATGCATGCATGGAGCTATGGAGATACATACATACGTATCTACATATCAAAGTTTTTAATATGCAACGCTCGCATTGAACAATCGATCGTTCGATCGTTCGATCGTTTGAACGTTTTGGTTACTCTTACACCATACTAATCTATAAGATACTTTAAGTTAAACTTTACACGTTTGCAGCGTTATCGTTTATGACATTTTCGATTTGGGGTCTTTGTTTGTTTTTTAGTTTTTTTTTTTCTTGCTAAAGGGGCGTGTTCTTTGGTGTTTTTCTATACTACAGTGCAATATGTGATTGATAGGTGTGGTTTTTGCAGACATAGAATGAATGTATGCATGAGTTTTTGTTCTTTGGTGCAGCGTGCGAAGATGATTGAGTAATTCTGAGTAGATATACTTGTACATACCTATATTGTACAATACATGCCAATTATTTTGTAGGGAGCTGCTGTTTTGCTGAGCCGAAATTTACTGTGTACAAAGTACTAGTATTGTTTTTAAGTGGCATGGTCAAAGTATAAATCACAAGTGTGTATAAAGACATTCTTTCGATACTAGATTGATAATGCATCTGTTATTTCTTGGTTTGAATACAGTTGCGATTGTGACTTGTTATAGAATCTGAGTCGGTTTGGTTTTATTCTCGAAATTGTAAACTGTTGGGAATTTGTAGTCTGATTGTTTTTTTTTTTTTTTTCTTCGAAGTTATACATAGCTGATGTGCGAAGTAACTCATCAGCTGTATCGTCAATCAGCTGTATATCAACTGTGCTGCAGATCTTAAAAGAATATATGGAAAGTACCAGCGGACCCGGCGAACTTCGTTCCGTCCAGAATTGAGTTTTTAATTGAAATAATTTGGAGCATTCACGATTCCACTCGAAAATAATTTTTTTGATCGAACATTAGATCCATCGATAGCAAATGTGGCCACTCGAATTTCAATTATTGATTGAATGAAACAGTTTTCGAATTCGATTGAATTCAATATCCTTTATGTACATAGAATTTTACATAACATTTACATTGAGGGAATCAAATATGAGGTCAATGCAATGCTTTATGGTAGACTACGTCCTTCGTTTTATTATCCGGCTCGTAAACTAACAAAGACGAAGGCGTTCTAACACGCGAACAAGTCACATGCGAGAAGCATGGAAATTCGAGATTATTCTCACACACTCGCTCTTCCTGAGTTCGTCCTGCACCCATTCGCGACACATGTGGTTGAAGCTGTGAATTCGCTTCAAAAGTATTATTTGCACGCCGAATCGCCATTGTTCGTGAATTGCGACAACGTCAGCTAATGTTCGATCTTCTGATCGAATCGATCTGATCGATCGTCATTCGAACACTAAAAGTGCAATGTCGAAGAATTCAAATAATCACACTCGAAACAATATTATCTGATTCGCAAATTTACTGAAAACATTAGAAACGTTGAATGACTGAAATTCTCACTTCAATCACCAACAAAATCACAAAATGAATACCATTTTGGTTCCATCGAAAATTTATTCTCTTGAAGAGAAAAATGTGAAAAACATTGTTTGGAAAAATCCGCGCTCTTCCTCCCCAAGATTTTGTTGTGCAATCTCAATTATATTGAAGGAAACATCTGAATCAACAATTGCTGGAGTTCATAATATTAAAAAAAAAAAACAGTAAACAAATCTGTTTCCTTTCGTAACAATAATTAATGAAGTAGAAATTCGCCTGAATTACAAGATGGAAAGTTTGTGGTTCCGTAACAGACACAGCATCAGCTGAAAAACAACTATTGAGAAGCAGAATTTACATCATATATCCTACCGAATAAAAACCTAATCACGGCAAATAAGAAAAAAATATGCTATTGAAGTCAAAAAATGAAAAAAAAAAAAAGGTGTAAACATGTAGAGTTCTTCAAACAATTAGGTTTGCAAAGTAAAATAGAATTATGGAAGTTCCAATGATGGTTTTTTTTTAAAGACAAAGATTTCTTGTGAAATTACTGCAGACGACGAATTTTTTTAATAGACTGTAACGTGAAAACTGTGCTAGAAAAATAAAAATTGTTAAGGAATTTGAATTTAGCGATCTTGAGTTTGCCGGATAAATTATTGTGAGTACAAATTAGTTCGGTTTTTTATTTTTCTGTTCAAAAACTTATTTATTTCAGAACAAAATGAATGAAAAGGTTAATCAAAGTATTATCAATTGTTGATTACTACTTTTTCCCACCATTCAGGCCATTTTCGAATACCAGCTCGAAAAAATGTCTTATCTTTTAAGGCGATCCAAGTTAGGAGAAAATTTTTGATTTCTGCGAAAGAAATGAACCGATGACCTATCAAATCGTGCAGCATCCGTCCGAACAACCAGCAATCAGATGGTGCATTGTCCGGAGAATACGGCGGGAGCGGCAAAATACGCCACTTAAGCGTTTCCAAATATTGCCAGGACATTCATGACATGAGGCCGAGCGTTGTCATGCAGAAGTATAACTTTGTCATGTCTTTGTTCCAATTCCAGCCGTTTTACTTGTAATGCAGGGCTCAATACGAATCAATTGTGGCCTATACCGATCGGCCGTAATGTACTAGCCAGGTTGTAGCAGCTCATAGTACACAACACCCTTTTGGTTCCACCACAACTACACAACATGAGCTTCTAACTATGACTATTCGTCTTTGGTGTTAATGTTGAGGACGATGGCAACGATTGACCGAACATAGCTTAGTATTTTGTTTTGGGGTTGTTGTACTAGAATATCCATTGTTCAACCCCAGTCAGAATTCCATGTAAAAACCTTTCTTTCTTTCTTGTCTTTAAATTAGCTGCTCGCAAGTGAAAAATCGCCTATCAACGTCTTAATTTTCAGTTGCAAACGCATCCAATTGTCTTGCTTTTGACTCATTTCCATTGATTTCAATCATACAGAAACTGCTTGTTGAGTCATTACCAATAATTCTGCAAGCTCCTCTTGCGTTCTGTGTCTTCGAAATTTTTCCAGAGCTAGGCTTGTCTTCAACGCTGAAACCATTCTCTACATAATTTAACAGTTGTAGCATTGTTACCATAAACTTCGACAAGCATTCGATGCGCTTCAGCAGCAGTTTTCTTTTCAAATTTAAGCAAAAAACTAAAACCTTACGCAAATGCTACTTAACTTACACAAAATTTGTTATATTGAACACAAGAAAACAAGGTTTTTTTTCTCTCAAACTTAAGGCGGTATGAACTGAATATTGTTGAGAAATATCTAACCTCTCTAAAAGTACCGAAATCTGCTGTTACTATGAAAGATTCACAATAGCCAGAGCCATCTTTTGGTAACGAACCGTTCTAATATTCATCGGATATATTTAGCCAAGGGCATTTTTTTGCCGTTTCCTAGTGTTATTACTTAGTAAAGTAATTATTACGTAGTATGAATATTATCATATATTCATATTAAGTATTATAAAAGATAGAATTATTTTTCCTAAAACTGTCCACCATATTGGATCCGCCGTTTTGATTTTTAAAAATCTAAATCTGTTTCTTAATCAGCGACCCCAAAAACTACTGAATACCAAGATTCAAATAGATTAAGTGACTTTCACGAAGTCATGCGCCATTTTGTGACCGCCATTTTGTTTTATGCGACTTCAAATACGGCTTCATACTAAATATTGCTTCAATTCAATCACATTTAAAAAAAAAAGAACTGTTCGCCATTTTGTTTTCGGTAGTTTTTACGGTAAAAGTTATGACCCACCATAGTTCAGAACTTTGGCCAGTTGCTTTGCATTTTGGACCACTGTAACAACGTTCAGAAATAGTTACGCGTAGTATTTGAAATTCTCAAATTTAAAGTATCTCATAAACCTGTTCATCAATCGAATACAATTATCAATGCAACATTAATTTTTTTACTTCAAGCTGGCATTTTTCTAAACGATTTAGTTAATTTGAAACCCACAATGAAGCACATAAAGGCTTATTTAAGGTTATTATATTAAAACAACAACAAAAACAATAAAAACAATGAGAAAAGCTATAAAAAATTACTATAAAAACACCGCCACGCTTCATTAAGCCAGCTCCGCTGTGCACTTCGCCACAAAATCTTACACGCTTAATTAAACAAATTATTTGTATGTTTTAATAGCGTACAACATGAGAAAATAAAAAAGATACAAAAAATAAATGCTTAACACAAATGTGCAGCACATTTTAATTGGCTGTACTCAAAAAAAAAAAATAATAATAATGAAGTATGTATTAAAAGTAATACACAGCGTATAAGTAATTTTTTATATTTGCATTGCGCACACGCCGCGAGTTACAAAAATGTATCTACAAAACGAAAAAATCTTACACAATGAAATCTAAGACAATGGGCGAAAAAACAAATTAAATACAAAAAAAAAAACCGATCAGATTACAAGCTACAAGTTCAAGAAGCAATGGAAGCTAAGTATTAAATGCAGCCCAGGCTTGGTAGCGATTATGTATGCCCTAAAAAACAGCAACAAACAACAGCTGCATCTACATAAATCTTTGTAGATACATTCATGCATCTACGAGTATACGAGTACACATGAGTCACGTGGCTTAAACGGGTCGGGTTCGATTGGTCGGAAAATTAGACCAATTAGCAGCTATTTGGCTCAAGTTCATGCTGGATTTAAACAATGATTGCCGTATGCGATAAGATTTAATAGCGCTGTATTTAAGCTAAATTGTTGGCTTATTTGTAAAAATAAAAATAAATAAAATAAATAAAATAAGAGCAAACTGTTAAGGCGTGCTTTCAATAAATTGTACTATCGATAAAGTCAATATTCAAAAGATTTTTTATTGCATTGTATTGCGAAAAGCTGTTTAGCATCTCGCGTATCTTAAATAAAAAAATAAAAAAACGCTAAAAAATTAGCACAAAAATGTATCTATAGGAAATGAGTTTGTAATCTGAGCTGCGTCATTTTAACGCCTTTTGTTTGATTTTTATGAATTACTTGTAGCAAAACCAAAGCAAGAAAAATGTAACAAATGCCTTGGTTTACATATAGGGTGTTCTTTGTAAATGCTGCATTTTTCGACAGTGCTTAAAATGTTGTAAATTGTTCAGATTTGGCAATGCTTCCACCATTGCTTAAAAAAATGACATAAAATATAACTTCCAGAATGCTAATGCCATAAAATTATCTTGCTTATAAGGAAAATTTTCACTTTGAAAATATTTTATCTCAATTTTAATTCAATTCAAAGTTCTACGCCTCTAAAAAAAACATTCTTTACGTACAACTAACTTTATATAATAAATAGTTAAAAATATGTCGCATGCGGTAGTTCAAGTTTCTAAACAACGTAGTACACAATAACTGCAACAGCTCTAGTTCTCTAGATACATATTTATATTTTGTATCTGCACAAAATGTTGAACTTACATAAAAGGCATCTTGTTTAATGTTATATCATTTTTTTTTTTCTATATTTTTTATTGCAGCAACTTTTCAATGTCAAGCCAAGAGTATGAAAAAACAAAAAGATACAGACTCAACTTAACAATTCACTTAGACTTACTAGTAGACCTTTTTGTATCTTTTATTTTGTACAATACAATATATTTCTATAGACCAAACGAATTGTAAATTGTATGTTTTAGAACAGGTTTTTCAGCATTTCTCTTTCAACGCGCATTAAGATTGATTACTTGACTGAACAAATGTCGCCGCATGGCAGTATTACTGCGGCTAAAAGTGAGATGTCAGTGTCTGACTTTCGTTTAATAATTTCACTTGAACAATTAACAAGTGCCTGAAAACTTTACAAGGAACCCATGGGGGTTCGAGTAAATGTCAATAGAACTTAAGTGTGCATAAATGCAGCAGTAAATAAAATAGACACAACAAAATGTGCATATGTAATATTTTACAATATGTTCATTTTTATTATAAATGTATTTAGTTATTGTATATGTATGCAAATGCAGTTTGAAGTACGATAGTAGTTGTTTTTATGTTATGTTACAACTGAAAAGCAACAAGAAACATATGAGCAGTAAAAATTAACTTATATAGGACAGTGTGTAAAAGATTTAAGTAAACTTTTAAGAAAATCAAAATCTACAATCTTAATTTTCAAACGCCAAGCGATTTTATAGTACATTATCTCTTAGTACTCAGCAAACAGATAACCTAATAAGAAAAACTTCTATATCAAAAGTTTCTAAAACTGATCAACTTATCTCATAAATACTTGCACTAAAACGATAGAAAGAAAATCGATATCAAAGGTTAGATCAGAATATAAAACAGTAAACGAATATGTAAAAACTATTTGTGAATTATAATTGTTATTAAGTTTTCAGTGATAATTTATAATTCATTCGAAGACTACTACTTCTACTATCGCAGGGGCAATGCACACGTGCCAAACAGTAACGTTGGAAGCTATTTTGAATTTGACACCACTTCATCTAGAAATCGAACACAGAATAAAAGAAACACTCCTAAGACTATTAGTTGATGAAAATAAAGTTAGCTCGGAGATCTGTCAGAAATGTCTCCATACATGGACGAAGGGTGCATCCCTAATGTCCATTCGAATGTCCATGCAAGAGACGAAATGACACAGAGAAACATATTTGATCGGAGTTTGATCATCAAATGGTCGGACAAAAAATCCTGAACGTCGGAAAGTTCATTCGTACTAAAACCACACACCAACAAGTGGTAGACGAATGGATCGTTGACGGAAGATCGTACAAGCCTAGGAATTACAGGCCCTAGGACTCACTACTGGTAGTCATTGGGAAAACACAGCAGTATCTTTCAAGCAGAGATGTGCGCTATAATCAGATGTGCACAATTCAATCTAGACAGAGGCTATCACAACTGTGATATCGCTATTCTCTCAAATAGGCAGGTTGCGTTGAAGGCACTTAATTCCAACGTAGCGAGTGCTGGAAGCAAATGGTTTATTGGAAAAACTACAATAGGTGAACATAAAAGAGTATCTCTGCTGTGGGTCATAACAATATTCCAGAAAATGAACAGGCTGACTAGCTTGTAAGACAAGGAACGGCAATACTATTGTTAGGACTTGAGCCGTATTGTGGCATCGTTAGACATACTATATCGGAAGCCAAGGACTAAGACAAGCGAATTTACTTCTAGGGGGTTACAACCTGAGCAGATCGAAAACTGTTCTCCAACTAGGTAGGAACCAATTAAAAATGCTAACAGGACTGCTAACAGGTCACTGTAGACTAAAGAAACAATTATATGTTTTGGGGATACATAACTCACCTGAATGCAGATTCTGTGACCACGAAGAGGAGACCCGTCTTCACATTCTTGCTAAATGTGAAGCTGTAGCTAGAAGCAGACTACAGATGATGCTATTAGAAACTTTTAATAAATACACGGAGTGAACCTAATATAAATCGATAAAAAAAGGATGTTGAGGAGCGAAAGGAAAAGTGAGGATTCAATAGACATAGTTACAAACAACAACAGCTAACATATGCGAGTGACGTGTGCATTATTAGTGCATTGTTAGATTAGTGCATTGTATATTCTTGGTTGAGGACAGAAAGGGAATGGGAGGACAGCAGCATATATTGCTGATTGATTAGTGCAATTAGTTTATAGTTAGTATGTTTATCAATTGCGTTGTGTTGCTACATTGACAGACGAAGTGGGATTTTGCAGACGTATTAGTAAGAAAGCTAATTTTAATGTTCGAACGTTCTCAATTGAGGACTATTTATGTGAATTTCGTTCAATTGAAAAAGCATAAATTACATAAATTGCTACACTGTTTTCGGGTGTCCTGTGATACTAAAACACTTTTTTCAACTGATGTTTTAGAACCTTTGTAGCTTGATATACGGTATTGTCAGAAGTTTTGCATTTAGATGACGGTGTCAAAGAAATTCAGCAGTCATTCCTTCTTTCAATACCTTATTGAGTGTGTTTATTTAGGTTCTAAAACGTTCTTATATCATCTTTCGAAATGAGAGAGAAAGACAAACAGACAGACACGCAGACGGTACACATGTCTACTTTTATTTTCATTAGTTAGGCTCATGTTTGCGTTTGAGTAACACCAATTAGTAAAATTGCAAAATCTGATGTAAATGCTTTTATATCTTTGTAAACCGAATTTTCACAGAGCTGTATCATAGTATGTAAAAATTTGTAAAATCTCACAAGTTATTTTGACACAAAATATGAGTACGAAATTTTGGTTTCAATTTTCGGGAAATCTCCAAATTCTGCCTTTCGATTTATATTTTGATCTATAACTAAATCTATAAAAACATTGGTATAAAAAGTAAATTATTTCATTAAATTGTCTAAAATTGTACTCGTCACGGTGCTTAGAATGAAATGAAACATAAGTTTTATTCTTCACGAACTCCATTACTGATAGGCGGCAGTGTTTTAAGTACTCCATTTTTTGGACTAGACCGGTCCGAATTTATATATGTACGTTTTTTTTTAACTTTTAAACGAAATATAACACATCTCGTTTGCACTCATCAGTCAAAACGTATACAGTACTTCTACTTCTTATTGAATTTCATAAATACTGTTACGAAATTTGTTTTTATATTCACGAGTGCCATAAATTTCATTTATAAAATTAAATTTTATAAAGGAAATTTGGAGATTTTAAGTCGATAGAGTTTTCTGTGGCACCCCCGAAATATATTTTCCCAACACTAAATTATATAGCAACTGCACATGTATCTATAAAATCATTATAAAAAAACTTTACGCCTTTGGGGTCAACCAGTTTGGAATTTGCATATTGCGCGAAATATTTTTTAGCAGCCTTTTTGCATTCTTTTTAATTAAAAAATCAAACCGATGAATGAAAAAAGAAAAGACCCCAAAACAAAATCGTAACAAATTTTGTGCCTTGCAATTTGTTAAACATTTTTTTAACTGGTGCATTTTATGCAAAGTGCATTAATATGTACGCTGCATGTATCTACAATATGTATATAGGTACTACATACGATATATATTTGCAACTTATGACAGTCGAACATGCAACAAATCTACTGCTTTGACATTGCCTGGCGGTAATAAATATTTGCCATAAATTGTCAACGCTATGCAAAAGATTTGCATAAACATTTGTTGCTATGTATCTATCAGATACAAATATACATACAATCCTGTATAGATAGATATCAGGTGTCGCTTGCAGTTACTGTGGAAACTGGAGCAAGCATTTGTGATAGATGGTGCAAAAAAAACAACGAAAAAATGATTTAAGCAGCTTAGGTACAAGACATATAGCTACACGAACTACAGCTTAAGATATAATTTCGCCAAAGTATCTTATATATACATCTATATGTAGTATATATGCTGCAAAAGTACACAAAACACATGCCGATGTCTCATAATTTAATAATGTAGAAGGTCAAAATGTATCTATTAAATAGTAGTAGGTGGTTGCTAAATGTTATCTCAACTTAAAATCACACTAAATGCAAAAAGCAGCAACAGCAACCACACTTATATGCAGTTCATGGTCTTAAATGTCGAATTTTGTTCAATTAATTAACGCTTCAAAAGAAAACTGAACTGAAATTGTTTTAAACAAAATAAATAAAATCAAATTCAAATTCAAATTCGAATTCGAATTCAAAAGCAATAAAATCTATACGGAAGTACAAGTATGGATTTTAAGAATCTAAATGCTGATTAGATCTCTAGCAACTTGTCTGCCGCGTGCGCATATACAGAGCTTTGAGTGGCAAGTTTGCAGCAACAGATACATGCATACATCTATAGATACAAAGATACACCGCATTTGAAGGACAAATAGCAGCACCACGCAAAAAATACAAAGCATAGAATTGCGCCAACAAGTTACATTTGAAAAGAATATATACGAATATACATATATACAAACGAAAAAAACAGCTGCATATACAAATCGTTAGGTATATGCCACAAATTAAAAATGTATCTATTGAAGATATAAAATGCACCCACTAGCAAAACGCAAATCAAATAAAATCAGCAGCAGCAGCAGCAGAGCAGGCAACTGCGTGCTTACTAATAAAAGTGACTAATCATATATATAGCAGTAGTATATAAAGTCAGAACATGTTTCAGCTACATGTATCTAAGTATCTAGTTTTCTTAAAAAAGAAGCAGATGTAGGTACATAAAACGCCGACAGCAAAACAGAGGAACACACACATTTTTTTATTCTACATTTTTTTTATATTTTTGATGGCAGTTGCCCACACACAGAAATCGCAACCGAAACCACAAGTCAATGTCATTTGCAACAGCGTATGGCACCAGTCAAGTCAGCTAAGGGAATGTATCTGCTTGAATCAGTTGTATCTTATGTGTATGTGTTCGCTCAACTTCAGCTGAACTAAATGTGTCAAAAACGCGCTTCACTGTTTATCCAACAGATACAAATGCACATTGTGTTTATTGTATCTAATACCATAGTGAATCATTTTATGTAGGTTTTTGTAACAAAATTTTTCAACGCTTCACTTTTTTTTTTTTTTTTTTTTGCAACAATAAGTAAATGTATGAATGGAAACTTCACTTAACTGCGAGTATCTATAGTATTTATATGTGTTTTTTTTTGTGTTCCATCATTTTGTTTTTCCATTGGAATTTGAACTTTTATGTTTTGACAATTCAAAGTTAAGGTCAACAAGGGATTTGAAACGTTGCGTTCGCTGATTCAATTTTATCTTGTGGTTTTGAGTGTTGGTTTTGTCTATGCGTCAATGTATAACTAGTATCTGTACAACATAACTACACTCATATGTAGTAGGTGGACTTGTACTGTATGAGTATGCTCTCATACAAGTATGTATAAATTTTGGTGCAATGAACTTTTGCTTTATTTTTTAAGGCCCAGTGCGATATTTCCGACTGATAGCGGTAATTAGCGGTTATTGTTTATTTGCGTCTGTTTTGCTATTTTTGCTGATTCGAATGCTCACTTTGAGATACATTTGAGTGATAGCCAATGGCAATCAATAGCAATTAATAAGAGATTTTGCGAATTTATTGAATAATTTTTTTTAGATATGTTGCAATATTTGGCAAGATTTGCAGATTAAATATACTCGTATAAGTTTTGTGTATTTCAATTTGTTTAATGGTGTTTAGAATTCTAATTTGGAAAGGGCTTAGTGCTGAAAGTGGTCAACAGAGATATTTGATAATGAATAGTTAGTAGCAGCCTAAAAGTAACAAAGTCGCTCCTTCACGGTTTATATTCTGCTATACTATTTGTAATACTAAAGGCATTCAAGGCGTTTTGAAAAACATTTTTGTAGAACTTCCTTCCATATATTAGAGAAACATTTCGCATAAGCATTTGTTATTACTTTCGAATAAAAACACTATGAAACAGAATTAGGTGAAGCAACAAAACTGTGCAACAAGAAGAAAATGTTGATTAAAGGGACCAGCCGCCGGTAGCTGTGAAAGAAAATAAAGATGTTAAAATACCTTATTATAATATTTGCACACTTATTTAGTGTGCACATGTAATGCAAAGGTTAATAAGGTATTTTAAAATGTGATCCTTCAAGCTGAAATGGGCTCAGTCTATAGAAAAACTTGATTGAGTATGTTGCACTTGTTAACACGCTTGATGTTAGGCTTATGTGTGCGAATGTGCATGTGGATTCCACCTTTTTGCGCTCCTAAGAGTGGGAGAGAGAGAGAGAGAGAGAGAACAGCCTCAATAGCAGTTCTGATAACTACTTATTTGAATGAATTTATGCATTCTAAATGCATTTAAGTTTCTTTTAGTACTATTTTAATAGCGAATTTGATATCACTTTTGATATCAAATGATATCATTTTTGACTTCAAATGATATCATTTTTGATATCTTACATGAATATACAAGTATTACTAGACTCTTTTAAGTGCACAGTTTAGAGTTTTCTCCGTTTTCTTGCATTTAAATTAAAGATAAGTATTTTTTATATACACAAAACTAATTACCTGAAATTAAAAGGCTATCATTTTGTTAGAAATAGGTTCTATTTGTGCATACTGTTTATTATCTAATTATTCTTTAAAAAGAGAACTGATTTTTCATTAAAAAAAAAAAACAAGTTTGAATGCTTCAATCGCGAGTTCACGACTTCAAAATACCCTGCCAACTTTCTCATACAATCTCTGCAATTTTTTCAGTCTTTGAAATGTTATAAAATAAAACTTCTAGATGGCGCTAATAGAGCTAAAAGGCGCACAGTGTTCCAAATTTTAGAAAAGCTGACCAAAAAATAAACTGTCATAAGTTATATGTGTTTGAAGTCACTGTTTACAAATCGGATGTCAAAACTTTCGAAAACAAAATAGCGTATCTTAAATGGGCGACTTTTTTTATAAAAGTTATTAAATCGAAATGCAGGGATTTTTTCGATTCTGATGTAAAATTTTCGAAAATCAAATGGCTCAGGAAGATTTCTTCAGTATTTTTTTTAGCTTGCAGAATACGAATTTATATCCAAAGTCCTTGAATCTGAATTCAGTATCATAATCAGTCATCTTAAAATTTTCTAAATACTTGTTTTCAAATAATTTGAATGACTTTTTCCAAAATATTGCCACCATTTGGGCCACGCCATTTTGTTTTCGAAAATTTTGACATTGAATTCTTAATCAGTGATTTCAAAAACACCATAACTTTAAATTTAATTTCGATTCAATAACTTTTAAAAAGAAAAGTTCGCCATTTTGGATCTGCTATTAACTTCATCACACTCGGCTTAGATATCTTTCGAAGATTTGCGTTCCAATTGGATGTGTCTGAATATAACACTGTCGGTATATTCCGAGAAGCCGGTATATTCGGAAGTTGTCTAGTACAAATAGAGGGATTGGCGCTCGAAGTGTTACCAATTAAAAATGCTGTAATTTTGTCAATTATCAATTTTTTTATTTATTTAAAAACTTAAGTATATCGTAAAAACATTTTTAATTTTAAGAAAACTATGTAGTTCGATGCAGCAATCTTTAGAGCGGACAATAGCATTGAGTTTGTCGGGGAAGGCTTCACACGCAATACGAATGAGGTACGATCGTATTTTATTCCATTCTCGGCGAAGAGCTCTTTCGCCAATTAAACTGCGCTTTTTTGTACATTACGTAGAATTCTGGCCTTTACCTTTCTAACCACTTCTGCCGATGTTGCTGTTTTTTGATGCTACCAATATCTTTATAACGTGTAATGGTCTGACACACAAACAGTTTCTTCACACGTAAATGACGTAGCTCATTAACAATGGCTGTTTGCAATTTTCCAGCTAAATACAAAGAATGAATTCCATTTCGATAACTTTTGTTAACTGCGACGTGAAACGATAACGGTAGGCTTATAAACAACATAAATACTGACGCTTGACAACACAAGAGCGCGCTGTCATTAGCCAATTTTATTGATACAGCTGCGTGAAGTTGGTAAAATTTCGAGCGCCGACTCCCGTAAAACTAGCTATTAATACGGTTATATTTAAATATTACAGCAATCTAATGGTATCTTAGATTTTGAAAAGAGTTTTCAGTGTGACGCCGTAATTTTCAGTGAGCAGTTCCAGTTGATGTTTTGTTCACAATTTCCACAAAAATGCGACAAGTGTCGTACTAAAAATGATTAAAAAATGTGCATAAAATTTGTAACATTTCCAACTGAAAGCAAAATTGGCGGGCTGAGTGTACAGCTAAAATAGGTTGTGTATTATTTGAACATTCATATGAGAAGAAAAACGATTACTAAACTGCTCAGCTGAGCAAGTCATATGAGAATTCATGAAGGTGTAAAGGCTGATTTAATTGCTTCATTGTTTTTAGTTTTGTTTTTCTTAATTTTAAATACACTTAATCAGAAGCAATCATGCTAGAACTTGTACAAATATGTTGTACAACTAACGTGTCAGACTATTGAATAATACCTATTATCTAATCAAAGTATAAAATTCGTAATATATATTTTTTTAAAGCAAGTATTAGATAAGCCAAATTTGTTGCAGCTAACGTTTAAAAGATTTTCACTACAATAAAAACTAATAAAATTTGAAAAACAAAACTTTCGCTTTTCTTAATAGCCGTGAAAATATCTATTAGCAGCTAATCTTATAGCTATAAAAATTTATGTTGCTTCAATTCACACCTTCAAAGAAAAAATACAGATGTGTATTACAAAATCGCAAAAGGTTGTAGGTAAAGACAATACACATAACAACACACATAACTGCTTGGGAAATACCATTTGTAACGATATTTGTTTTAAAATAATAAAATTTATTACAGAATTTTCTTAAATTGCTCACAGTTTGAGAAAGTTCCCCACCAAAAAAAAAAAAAAAAAACAAAATGTGTTAAAAAACAATATTTGTCTAATATATTAAAAATAATAAAAAAAAGAAAAGAAAAACATTTAAGCGGGACAGAATAAACTTCTATGAAGTAGTTAAATTGTAGAGGGTGACCCACATAAAAGAGGCAGTCGTACAAATAAAGTTAGACTTTTCTTAATACTATGAAAATATCAAATATAGAAAGTGAAGGGAATATGGGAGGCAGTCAAATGTCAACAAGCGCCACGCGGCGTCGGTGTGAATGTCTATTGCATGTCATGTCTGCATGAATGAATGGCATGAGTGCTGTAAGTGACTGCATAAAATTTAATGAAGTTGCTTGTCTACCATAATCTGTCACGCTCTAACACACTAAAGCTGAGCTGTTCTTGGTTTGTCATAAGTTATTTATTTTTTTTATTTTTTTTTGGAATTAACTACAGCTTGGTCATCAAAATGCAGTCCTACGCACTTTTTCGTGGGCTTCATTTTATTTCTACATACTATTTATGAATTTTAAACACAATTCGTTTTTTGTCTAGTTTTTTACGCACTACATATTTAGTGTGTAAAGCAGGTATAGTTAATTTGTTGGGAAGTTTGCAACGAATTATATGTATTATGTAAGATATTGTCTTAAAATGTTGCATATTATGAAGCAGAGGCGGTGCGAGTAGCCTCTGCGCGCCTGTGGCACACATAACATAAACTAAATTAATTCAGTGACCATACCAAGTTTCAAACCAATATTCCAAGGGTCCAATATTGCGCTCTTGCCGACAGGATAAACAGATTACATGGCAAACGAGTATATATTTACGAGTATAAGATAATTGACACAAGAGAGTTGGACGTATGTGAATTATAGCGATCCGATGGATGATAACGTTCTCGCTCTTTACTACTGCTGTCAAAATAGTGGCACCAAATCATTCCGACCGGTTGTGTGACTAAAAGTTCTTTAAAAAGCTCATTTACGCTGACTATTTATGTGATTCGGATGTACGTAACGCAGCATGTCTTTTTTTTCTTTTCATTCCATTCCATTGGCTTTGAAGATGCATTTCGGATGCTGTTAATATGGGTTGACAATCGGCAGGAGTCTTTAATCTCCTAAAATGTTTTCCTATCGTGCGTCTTTGAAAGCGGATGGTTTTTGTGGTTTGAGTTTGGATTTTATACGCTGAAGATGATCGTTTTGAAAATTCGTTTGCGATGCATTATACAGAGTATGTGATTTGAATTAATTCGTATCGTTTTTTTTCGAAGAATTGAGGCTGTATTGTGCAAAAATGCTTACAAATAGATTATTCAAATTGCCCATCGCTAGCCACTACATTTTCTCATATTTCTTGCAGCATACGTATTGCGCGCCGGAAGAACAATTCGTCGTTAGAAGCAATTCAAGAATCAGCCCAGTTTTTGCTTTCCTCGCAATTACGAGAGTGCTGCACAGCCAGACTAAAATTATCCGATCGGAACAAGTGGTAATCGGAAGGAGTAATGTCTGGTGAATGCACCGGGTGGTGTAGAACTTTCCATTTGAGTATTTTCAATGGTTTACAAGCAATTGTTCTTGGCCAATTGCTTGTAAACCATTGAAAATACTCAAATGGAAATTTCTACACCACCCGGTGCATTCATCAGACATTACTCCTTCCGATTACCACTTGTTCCGATCGGATAATTTTAGTCTGGCTGTACAGCACTCTCGTAATTGCGTTATGCTGAAAAATCACTTTATCACGTGTCTCTGCTCGATTTGTTGTCGTTTTTTTTTTTTTTTTTTTAATACTTGGCTGAAACACATCAATTGTTGTTGGCTGTGATCTCCGTGATGGTTTCATTGGGTTTGATTAGTTTATATCTACATATATTTTTGTTATTTTCTGTTCTATACATCATATTTGATCCGTCGTTTTAATTTAACTATCAAAAGTTACATAAAATGAAATTTCATAGGGAACACACCTGCATGTCAAATATCATCTCTATCGAAAAAGTTGAAGTGGATAAATATTAAGTTACACGATTTGAACAGAGGATACAAACACGTGTTTTATGTTTAATAAATGTTTTTAATAAAAGCCGGTTCCCGAATCCGAACAATTTATTCGGATTCGGTTTCATTGAAGTGCTCCGTATTTCGCTTTCAGAAGAATTTCACGTTTTGAACTTATCAGATCGTGAAAAATGGATTTCATAGTGACAATTCGAAATGAATTCAAATCGCAAAAATCTTCTGAAAATAAAATACGGCCTATTTTAACGAAATAATTTATTCGAACTCGAAAACAGGAACACGGGGTATAATTTGTGTTCTCGACATACTTGCTCTGCTACTGTATGTATAGTACACATAAAGTCCCACCGCCAATTTTTGAGTTTTTGTATAGATTTTTTTTTTTGAAGACCTGTAATTTAATATATATAGTTTTTCATATAGAGTTTCTGGTGTAAACAGCTTTTTTATTATTAAAAAGAATTTATTTAATATATTTATCATTATTCCATACAGGTGGACTATCCTAATCTTAATTGAATGTTTCTTTTTATTCATTTATAAACAAATTGGTTGGAATAGATGTATGCAGTTTAAGAATAGATTGCGTGAACGGTATTATAACTTCGACTATACCGGAGTATAAGTTTTTTTTCTTCATTTTTTATTACATACTAGTATCTTGTTGTTGTCCATTGTAAATTACTTTATAAACGTTTTTTTAGCGCAGCGAATGTTATTTTATACGATCAAATTTTTTAATACCTCGTTGTATTTTTTGGCAGCATATTATTTTGTAAATTTTTTTCAAAAAAAAACACCCACAGCCTTTATGCAAATTAATCAGCGCTATTTTATTTGTGAATGTGCGTCATATCTTGTTTGTTTTTCTAAGCTGTATCAATTAATTTGTGGTTTAAGTCGGCGTTCTCGTTCTTCAAACAAGCCAAGCAGAAGATCGTAGCGCCTATAAATCAATAACATGCAAAGCAATTATAAACGCCAACCTCTTTTTATATTATTTTTTTTTATTTACTTGTACCTATTTAATTAACACATTAATTAAATGTGCCGTCACAGGCGCAACGACAATTACTGATTACTGAACTGCACCATAATTACTTAATTACCCACTCGAAGACAATGCACAAAGGACATAACGCCTTGCTGCGAACAAAAGATACAAAACAACAACAACAACAACAACAACAACAAAAAGATACAAAAACAGATACAAATAAATTTAATAAATATACAAGTATGTATGTATATAAAAAGCATGCGCAACCGGTTCACCTTTAGACCCACTAAACTTGACGCCACTTTTACTGATATGGCTACGATACAACAAAAGCAAAATCAACAAAAAGGCTAAATACTAAATATCCCGATGAAAAAAATACAATGTACAACAAAAATTGCATTAATGTTGCACATTACTCGAAATGTCCATAAAAAAAAAAAAAAATAAAAACAAAAAACAAAAAACTTAAATAAAGCACAGTCATTTCATAGTCGGAGTTGTAACGCGCCAATGAACGTAAATAAATAATCGCGAAAAATCAAAAACGTGTTCAGCGAAGAAATGGCATCGGACGGAAGGACAGACAGATACACACGGACAATCAGATATACGGACGGACAACCGAACCGACAATCAGACGCCACCACTGCCGCTGAGGCTGTGTAAAATCAGTCTGTCAGCATTTGTATTGCATGATTTTAACGAATTCGAGTCAGTGAGTGTACTTGTTGCAAGGTGTGTGAACATCCTTGGAATTTTGTGTGAAGGTGAAATTTCATAAGAGATTTACTGAAATAATTAAGAGTGCTTTAGTTGTAGTATCTATGTAGCTATATGATATAGTGACTGCTATATGATATTCTGTGATGTCTTAAACTTTTTCATTTCTCAAATAATATGCAGTTCTTAAAAATGGCAAGTTAGAATACTGCTGTCACAACTTCAAAATACTCTGCTAACTTCCTCAGGCAGTTTTTTCAATTATAAAACAATTATAAAACAAACATAACGACAATCGATGATGCTAGCTAATAGAGCTAGAAGGCTTCGTTGACCAATGAAATCGTATTAGTTCTGCCATACGGCATCTAAATGGCGCCAATATTAAAAAGTATACAAATGGGAGACAAATAGCTCTATTCTAAACGTGGTAGACGTGGTGTCATTAACAACTTTTTTTAAACTTGACCTTCGTATGTATTAACATTTAAAAATTAAATTTTAGGCGTTCTCTCTCTTATAGTCTTCCAGATCACGTTGTTCAAATATACGAAGAACGGACGGTCACATTTTTGATGCTGATCAAGAACATGTACACTTTATGAGCTCTGTCATTCCTTCTTCTGACTGTAACATTCATTTCTACAAACTTAGTGTACCCTTGGCCCTCCATTTAAGTTTAATTTAGCTCTTTGGCGACCTAGATGCCTATAGCTATATATATAGAGCTATATTACAGATTGACACTCACGCATTTCCGGAAAAAAAAACTTCTCAGACTGAAACTCTTTCTCCTGTTGATAATCATTTTATTTTTGCACCTATCTTTAAGATACCAAGCAAATATTATAATTATGTACTTACCTAAAATTAAAATTATTTAATGTAACATGCAGTGGAAACAACCATTGTTGCCCCTCTATTTACATCTACAAAAATATACTTAATACGTTGTTATGATATTTTGATTATGATCTATTTTGTGATGGCTAGCGTTGTATCTCTAAATCTAAATAGCCTTCGAACTTCTTGGAATGGTCCGAATAGAGCGCTCGCAGCTGGATTTGGATGAACTTGGAGGCAGAAGATGTATTTTGCTTTGTACCTTTTCAATTCATCTGCAACTGAATGTACTTTGAGGTCGTGGTGCAGTGTTGCATTTTTGACATACCATGGCGATTTCGTTATAAGCCGTAAAACTTTCGATTGGAATCGCTGAATAATGTCGATGTTTGATTTGGCTGCTGATTCCCAAAGTTGTAGACCATACGTCCATATTTGACATTATGAAATCTCTAGGAAGAGAATAGTTTTTAAAATGAAAACCATGAAAAGAAATATGTATGAGTATATTATTATAAATGTGATATCGCTATTCTCTCAGATAGCCAGGCAGCGTTGAAAGCACTTAACTCCAACGTAGTTAAGACAAAGCTGGTGCTCGAAGCAAATGGTCTATTGGAAAAACTAGGTGAACACAACAGAAAATCTCTGCTGTGGGTACCTGGTCATAATAATATTCCGGGTAATGTACAAGCGGACAAGCTCCAGAGAAAAGGAGCGCCAAGGCTATTGATAGGACCTGAGCCGTATTGCGGCATCGGGAGACACACTATATCGGAAGTAATCCGCAAGGAGAAGGATATAGGAAAAGAACAACACTGGGCTACAAGTCAAGGACTAAGACAAGTAAAGTTACTTCTAGCGGGATACAACCCGAGCAGATCGAAAACTATGCTCCATCTAGGTGGGAACCAATTAAGAATGCTAACAGGACTACTATCTGGCCACTGTAGACTAAAGAAACATTTATGTGTTTTGGGGATACATACCTCACCCGAATGCAGATTCTGTGACCATGAAGAGGAGACCTCTCTTCACATTCTTGATGAATGTGAAGCTGTAGCTAGAAGCAGACTGCAAGTGCAAGATAATCACTTTATGTAAGATTCATTCAACATATAGGCTTAGGGCAGGTCATCTAACTCAGTAGGACTAACAATAGACTTTTTAGGTCGCAGATTCATATGTCCCCATCATAAATAATAATTATAATTATTATAAATGGTTCTAATTATAATTTTTTGTAAGGACTGTTCCAGTTTTCATTTTCGTGTAGTGTCAAAGGGTGTAGTCAAGGGAGAGGCTGAGGTCCGTTAAAAATTTAACTCCATTAAGTATTATAACTTTGGCATTCTTTTGCAAACCAATTGCTAATTCGCGAAAAAATCGTCGGATTTATAGAACTTAAGTAGATGAACGTAGAGACTAAAGCTGCATTTAAAATTTTTTTGCGGAAGTGAAATTTTGCAATTTTTTTTTTTAAATTTCTAACATACGCAAATTTGCAACCGCAATTTTGATTTCTACGATTTTGGAAAGAAAAAGTATAGATCTCTTATTATATCAAATAATTTTCCGAATTTGAAATGAAGATAATTGGTCCAAAATTGATATTTTTTATATATTTTTTATATATCAAAGAAGATTAATCACTACTTAATAGTAAATAATTTATAGTAATTAAAATTCTTATTAAAGATTAAAGCTGCGTGTAGAGGAAAGAAAGGAAAGCTGTTCTAGATTTCAATCCTAATAATTTAATCGGATGCGGTTTTACTAAAATGGCCCGTTTTTTATCACATACTCCATGCTGACTCCGATGCTTCCTTAAAGTATTTGTAAAGAATACCTATAAAAACATCGAAATAACAAACGAAATAGATTTTTATGTGTTATATTAATCTACCACGATGTTCACACAAATCATAATACACAAAAACATCACAGCGTACACCGCAAGCTCAGTTTGTCTGAATGAAAACGCACTTAATCATAATACACAAAAATGTATCCTAATTTCAAGTACAAAACAGGCAGATAGACAGACAGGCAAGCCAGCCAGCTGCACCACAGAGAAAAAAAAATGTGTTTACGTTTCAAGCAATTCACAGAAAACTTAAAAAATAAAACGACAATGATGACGAAAAAAAAAGATGTTTTTACCCATTTTAGAAGTCATGAGGTCAATGCTGCGAATGCGACTATGCGACGCGACGTCGAGCAACACTTTACAGAACGACTGCGTTTTTTTTTCGTTGTTGATGCTGTTGTTGTTTCTGTGATGCTGCATTGTCAAGTGCTATAAGATGCTATAATACGTCCGTCTGTCAGTCCGCCAATCTGTCTGCCTATGCGTTCAGTTGTACATGCATCTCAAATCGTTGTCCATCCAACTGTCAATGAGTGTTACATTGAGTACAATGCTGGCTTTTGTCTTATGCGTTAATCTGTTGTGGTTGCTCATATATTGTAGTTCATACATAGTATATGCTTCAGACCTTTAAGTTAGTTTTTTCCCAGACAAGATCTATTTGCGTTGATAAACACTGAACGCTGTGTGGAGATTTCGCGCAAATGATGTTTAAATGAGTGCACTAACAGTTGGGGTGGCGTTCAACGCTAAAAGAAGAAAATGTGAACTTCGGTAAAATCGAAGCTTTAATACTCTTCGTATGTAACTAAAACATTACTATTAAGTCTTTTAAAGCTAAAGTGATTATTTGAAAACTTAATTGTGTTTTTAAGTGATTAGCTCAGCAAAGAAGATAGTTTTACCTGCAGAAAGCAAAAAGTGTGCATCCGATCTATATGGGAGCTACACGCTCATTAATAAAAAAGTGAATTTTCCGTCCAAAATAAGCCAACCATAACGAATTTCAAGTTGATATTGACTGTACTAGAAAAGTTTATCATACAAAAACCGAGAAGTGGGTGGTGAGATTTTCTGTGGCTATATTTTTCAGTGGGCGTGGGATAAGTGATCAACCAAGTATTACTAAAAGTTTTAATAAGTACCTATTTTTAGATCGATATCTAAAAAACTGAGCACTAGTTCCTCAGTTTTTTAGATATCGATCTAAAAATAAACACATATATGGGACAGACGGACATTGCTAGTTCCAAGCCTGGATGTAGTGGGGTTCAGTAGCTATGAAAAAATTGCAGTGATTCAAATTGTTGCGGGAAAATAATGATTTTGAGCAGAAAGAAATAATTATTCGTATAATTATATGAAAACCTCTATACTCCATTTGAAAGGTAATGATTTTGCCACTTATGATATTATGATCATGGCTGAAAATATCAACTCACCAAAAAAATGGAAAAAAATTATATTCGAATTGTTTTCAAAATATGATCCATTTCTTAACAGTTATTTTAAGGAACGTGAAAACAGGGGAAGTGGTCTTGTTAATTATTTTCGTTTTTTTTCACTGAATCCACTGCCCGACACTAAATTTTTAATGATAAAATATCAATCTTCAACACAAAATATTAAGTCTATACGTGGAATAGTTTGACTTCAACACGCTTTCCAAGAAGCATTGACTGAGATCCACATCGACGAAGAGGAAAAGGCCATTGTGCAAGAGGCTGCTCTTTCACTTCTTAAAAAAATGGTTCATCTGGAAACTACAGATCGTAGTCAGTACTAATAAATTATTAAAGTCTTCAAAATCTTTTGAAAATGATTTCAAAACTTATGAAAATGTGGGAAAAAGTTTGCCAAAAATACGAAAACCAAACGTACGACTACAGCCACTTACTTATAGAAAATCATCTGCAGTTACCAGGAGATAAATTCCGCATGAAGATTTTCTCCCACACACACAATTTTAAACTCCATAATCACGTTTCTATAACAATGCAGATGTGTGTGTGAGCTTACGACAATGACCCCGGAAGAGTTGCATGCAAAATGGCTACCCAGAAGATTTGGAGTCAACTTTTGGTGACTAATTTTTACAACTTACCCAATTATCAAAGCTAGCCCAATTATGGAGACTAACAATTAGTGGAGAAACATCATTAATAAAAAGGAAACTAATCAAAAACAGATTACGCACGAGTTCAGGATATGCTCGTTTTACCAATCTGTTGTTTTTAAGTATTGAAAGCGAGACTCTCTGTGATTTATATTTTGATGATCTTAATGAGATGTTCGTTTCGAACATTTCGCAAAAAGTTTCTTTAATAATATAAACCCCAAGAAAGTCATTAATAAGCTTTGTTAAATGTATTATCACTTGTCGCTTAGCGTTTGAAAGGAGTTCTCTAATCTATGTCAACCTTGGCCATATTTCTTAGATAATACATGTTCGATTCGCCGGGCTGATCAAGAAAATATATAAACGATGCTTGCTTTAATGTGTTACAAACTCCCTAACAAAATTACAATACTCATACTACGTATGAATAGTATAAAACATATATGGTGTCACAGATTAAGCTGGCGTTCTACAAGAAGTGCGTGTTATAATTGGAAAGCAGTGGCAGCAGTTGATATAGAAGGCGGTACAGAATGTACTTCAATATGCAACAGTTGGGTGGTATGACAGCTTTCAACGCGTTGCATATGAATGCATGCAGCATTTTATGTAGCTTGCATCTTGTTTTGAGACGCTTCCGCTGTAGCTCCTGCATGATTGATTGTAATATGGCAGCGAAAAGATACAACTGCATTTCACTGACCTTCAACGATGTTAATGGCTTCGCAGTATGATGCTGACACATCAGTTGAAGTTTAAGGGCGTGCAACACTCGTATTAGAGAAAAGTTGAATATGGCTGGATTTTTAATCCAATGAGATACTGAGATACTTTTTAAAATACTATACATTTTTAAACTACCCTCATATGTAGCAGCCAAAGCCATGCGATTTGTCATGCACATTGCAAATTAGAATTAATTTTTATTTTATTCGATTTTGTTGCAAATTGCAAAATATTTTTTATTGTTGCTAATTAACACAAAAATGCATTGCAACCGGTTTGCTTACTACTTACGAAGTATATTCAATAGATATTTTTGCTTATTTTTCAAAAATATCTTTCTGTTTTTTTCTCTGTTTTCTTCTCTTTTTGCTCAATTCAAGTTAAAAGCTTGCTAATTTTTGTAGGTGTTGTACGAGTATCTATTGTACGAATGTGACATGTATATGCAGTGAAGCAGCTTCAACTATCGTGCAATATATACAAATATGTCTTGGAAATACCTGTATAGCAGCAGATAAATTTATTTTATTGGACACTGCTATTGTTGCTGTAGCTACTTACAAACAAACGACTTTGACACACCTTTCGGAAGGTTTACAATAAAAAAGAGCATCTTTGTCTAAGCATGCGCGACCATATATTTTTTAATGCGATTTTGTCGAACGCTTCAAAGAAAGAAGTTCAAGTAGCTGCATCAAAGTATATTTCCATCCGTTCACAGTTTTCAGCATCTGTACGCTTCATCTTTTATTGATGTTTTTAGCTACATCGCCCAATGAAAAACGTCAGATTATATGTTTTTCGTAATCCTAATAGGATTTCTTACAAAATAAAAAAAAAAAAATAAATCAATCGCGCTCGAGTATTTCGAGGTGACGTTTTTTTTTTACAACTTTGTGACTCGCCCATTTCCTTATGCCACGCTCAAATTGTCAGATTATTGAAATATACACTTTTCTGCATGCACTTAACTTACCTTGTCTTAATCGGACGCGCTCGACTTTTTCAGAAGATCGATTTTTTTTCCTAATCTCTCGGGCTGCCCTCAACGCACGCCCCTCTATTAAGGGTTCATATATGGTAGGGGTGCGTTACAGGGTACAATGTTTCTCCCCATATGATTTTCTGACGCGCTCGAGTAACGCGCAAAATCCCCGCTTGGGCTCCTCTACTATAAGAGAACAGCTGAGCAGAGTGTGTTTAAGTGTGTTTTGCAAACTTTTTATACCGTGCACCCAGTTCGTCGCAGAACGGAACATGGTAATCAGTTGCACCAGACTCCCATTCCTGAACATTCACAAGGCAACTTGTCTTAATCTTGATCGAGGTCCCATAATCTACTTGGACCACTACCTTTTCGCAGCCAAGGCTCATCACTCACAGCAGACCGCCGAAGCATCTTGAGCTAGATTCTCCCATCAGTTTTGGGTTCCGGCTTCTCAAGTTATATGTGGGTGAAAACAAATCTCTTATTCCATGAATACGACTGCCAAGAAGGTCATTGGTTACACCAAGCGTTTGACGTACTCTTGGTATGACGAGGAGTGTCGCTAGGCTACTGCAGGGAAAGAAACCGCCTAAAAAGTCGTGAGTAACGCGAGCTGTTAGAGATCGATATCGAGAGACACGGAGAGAGGAGAAACGCATTTTCAGTTGCAAAAAAAGAAAGCAGTAAAAAATATAGTAGCTTAGCGATGTTTAAGTTTTATGTGATAGACATGAAGCTGGAAAATTTTATTAAAATGTCAAGTGTCTAAATGACGGTTTTAAGCAATTAGTTTATTTTTGTAAGGACGAACATGGAAGGTTGGATAGAGATCCACAGAAATCACTGATACTATGGAGAAGTCATTTATGTAACATACTTGCAGGTGATTAAGGAAACAATGTCGCCGAAAGAGAAGTATTTTTAGAATAACATAGGAAGGCGTTCTCGGAGATTGCGAAATAGTCACATATTATGGGTCTAGCGTTGAACGAGAACAAGACGAAGTACTTGGTATCTACTGGAAACCATCGTCGAATAGTCGTCGGTCTGTAAGGATGAAGAATTTCAACTTCAGTCTTGTATAAAGGTTGTCTAACTGGGAACAGTGATAACCAGCAACAACAATCTCTGCCTGGGGATTAGGCTAAGAATCACGCATCCTAAACGACGCTATTTTAGGCTCAGCAATCAAAGTATTGGATTGTATAATTAGGGCCCATTCTTGTAGTACTGAGATAATAATCTATACGACGTTGATAGTCTCGGTTGTTTTGTATGTCGCAGAAAAGTGTCAATGTTTCACTTCGGATGCAGCATCTTTAGGAGTGTTCGAGAGAAAGATTCTTTGCATGATTTTTTAAAATATATTAGAATTAATTACAAGTTTGGGGCCCGTATGAACCACCAGATGTATGAGCTGTGTAGCTGTATGATTAGTTAGTCCAGCGCAGACAATTTCAATTGAGTTCCAGCTCAGAGTTTTTGCATGGGGCACCTAAACTCAATTGGTTGACAAGAGGGCGTGTTTGAAAGACCTTGTCTGGGAAGACTTTAGCAAATTTGGCATTGACAAAAAGTGGCACCTGCGCGTAGTAGACTATGGCGGCTGGTTTACCTTCCTACTTGCGGCAATGTCCTATAAATTGTTGAATTTTGTGACGTTCTATGGAGTTGCAGTAGTTGTTGAGTGGCCAGAATTGCATGTGTATTTCGTATTTCAACTATTGTACAGATTTCAACTTATTAACCATAAAATTCCGAAAGAGTTTACTTAAGTAGTTGATGGTTTCATATCTAGAGCATCAATTACCAATGATTTATGAAATAACTCTCGTTGTTGTATAGACTTGCAGCAGTAGCAAAACATCTACTATGAATGGCTAAAGTGCGACAAATACAAATATCAATACAAATAAAAACACTAACTCAAAGCCGAACAACAACAACTCACAAACGGCCTTGCGCTTATTGCGACAGAGACACTCTGATGAACGGACGAACGGACGAACGGACGGACGGACGAATCGTCTGACAGAAATATATACAAACGCAAAGTCAAGTCAACATTTTATTTTATACTTGTATGTATTATTATGCGATATATATTTATTTATATTTGGTTTTTACGACAATGGCACATCGCGTGCTTGATCAAACATTTGATAGATCATTCAAATACTTATAAAACGCTGCGTATGCGCAACCAATAATTTTACTGCATAATTTTCTTCGCAAACACAATTTCACGCTCTTCATATTATATTTTTTCATAATTTTAATAATTTGCGCTTGCGCGTTGAAGAAATAAAATATGAAAAAAAAATAGATGAAAATACAATTAAATTGTCAAAAGTTAAAGATACAAGAAAAAAAAAGATACAAAATGATTTTCATCTCGCGCATCTATGCAACTTTTAATCACATTAAATATACGCCCTGTATAAAAGACTAAAGCAATAATTTATATAAAAATTATTATAATTAAGTTTGTTCGCTGTTTGGTTTTGGATAAATCGACAAGTTGTTTTCTGTTTGTTGCATTTTTCCTTCAAACGATCGATCGATTGATCTATCTATCTACCAAGATTTCGTTAATTTGTTCGTGCGCGTTTCAAGGCATCGAAATCGAAGTTTGTTTGTTTTGAACAATTTGAGTTGCATGAATTATTGCTTGCACTTTAACATAACTACAACACAGCAACAATAGATACAGTTGACATTTTATAGATGTCGACACCTGACAACAGACAACAAACAGAGTTGACTCCAAAGCGCTTTTGTTGCAATAGCTTGCGGTCCTCTAAATCTGTCTTTCTGTCCGTCTGTCTGTTCTCAGTCTGATGGCCAAAGTCTTGAAAGAAAAAATATACAAAGGGTGTTTTTTGTTAGGAATGTAGAAGTTCGAATTTGGTTTTATTACTCCATTAGTGTTTAAATATGATTTCGGCGGCAAGCTCGGAGATGGCGCATTCTGGAAGTCAAATTTTCGATCACTTTTCCCAGCAATGGGTGCCGTATCTCAGGCATGGTTCGCATAACGTTGTCGCGCAATGATGTCTTCTAAGTCGTCTAAAGTTGCTGGTTTGTTTACGTATACCACTGACTTCACTATAACTCCAAAGAAAATAATCCAAAGGCGTTAAATCGCATGATTTCGGTGGCCAATTGACTGGTCCATTTCGAGAAATAACGCGTTCGCCAAATGATTCCTTCACTAAATCGATTGTTTGTTGCGCTCTATGGCATGTGGCACTGCCCTGTTGGAAAAACACGTCTTCATGCAAAAATACCATTCAATTGGGACACGAAATAATCGCTAATCATGGCTCTAAAGAACCTCGCCGTTGACGGTAACGTACTCGCCGGCCTCATTTTCAAAGAAGTAACCCCATAAAGCGCACCAAACAGTAATTTTTTTATCTATGTAACAGTGTCTAGCGTATCTCTCATAAATTTTCTTCACTCCAAATGTAGCAATTTTGCTTGTTAACATGTCGATTATATTAAACAATGGGTTGACTTCCAGTTAATTTTCAGCACATTGACCGACCATACGGCGCAAACGGTGTGCGGTGTAAAGATTCAGGTATGGACGATTATGTCGACTTCCGATCGAACTTTATCACGATTTTCGAAATAAATTTATACAATTTGCAAGCGTAGTTCTAGAGTTTGTCTAAAATATCCAAACTGCTCAGAAATGACAGTAGCGTTACCAGATCTGATCATATTTATGACAATTTAATGTCTGTCGGAAAATGGAACCTCTAAAAAAACACCCAGTCCAATTCAATTTAATACATACGAGTACTCGAACATGCATAAATCTTGACTACATTCAATAGCGGGTGTTGCACGTTAATCGAGTGAGAATAAAAATATATTATTGGATTTTTTGTATCTGCTGTGCAAAGCCAAACAAGATGTATGAGTTTGTTTCTCGCTGCTAGCTAAACAAATACAATAGCTTTTTTTTTGTGTATTTTGTATCTGAACTTTTGACAAATTCTAATTACTTTGCCGTCATCGTCGTCATCGTTTGCAGTCGCTTATGGTCTTTGAAGTATTGTTACTTGCAGAACAATTATTTTCGGTAAGGCGGCAAGGTGTTGAAGTTGTTCCTTTTTTGGGCATGCGGCTGCTGTTGAAAGTTCATTAACATGTGTGCGGCAATATTTAAGGTATTGTTTGGTGGCTTTTTTATATAAGCTTATCGGCAAATATAGATCAATCTTCTGGTTTTTGTGCCTTTGTTTTTTGAAACTCTTGTAGCTGTTACGAATTTGGGTTGAGTTGCTCTAACCTGCGGCGATATAGACAAACTCCCACAGGAGCTGAAGTATATAAAATGTTTGCTATCACCTTATAAGGCAGCTCTTGTATGACAGCTTCCTCTTGTGTCAGTTGTAAGCCAATTCTTAAATGTGACAATATTTGGCATAAGATGATGTTGCGATATTTAATTTTATATGAATTTATTGCCAGTTTTTCTGAGTATTAATACTGTCTACACACTAGACAGTATATCACACTGCCGACAGTTCTCAATACAACCACTGGGTCTGTACAGATAGTTTTTACTGCCGCAGTTGGGATAACCGCTAACTTTTTCAACAGTTAGTATAATACTTGACATGCCCTAAATTAAAGAAATTATAGTGTGCCTCAAAAATAGGTTTGTCAAATTTCTTAACTGACTTTATAATATAATTTGTAGTAATCAAATTCAACCTTGAAACGGTAACACTTCGAATTGACAGCAAAAATTGCGGGCTGCGTGCTCCTGATCTTGTTACGACTCTGCTACTGCTCTGTGCTCTGTTTTTTGTACCATGGAGCAAATTAGAATCACATAAAATATTAAATAGACTGTCTGTTGTCTCTGTTTCGGGAACTTAGCGGAATTGTTGTGGTTATTTGAATCGCAGGTGTAAGGTGGGTTTAATGATTTCCGCCGCTGATAAGATATATGTTGTCATCAGAAGTTTTGACACAGTTGGTTGATGCATCTTTTACATTGGAATTAGTTTTATCCATATAAGGGTTTAGCCTTGATCATCAACCGCCGCGAAATTGTGATATTGTGGGTCTAGTACTTCTAGGTAGACTTACTTCACTCTGATTGGTGCAGAGATGACTATAAAGACTAGGTTGACCAATAGTGATTCAAAGCTGTATTTGATGTCATGCATATCATGCATTACTTTCAAGCATTATTCACATTTGTAGTTGGAGAGATGAGTGTTATATGCACCCTAACTGAGTTTACAGTCTTTCTGAGTTTTTGAGTTACATATCCTGACGCTTGTTTCTAGGTAGTAGGGCATAAACTGAATTCAATGACCATGAGCATTTCGATCTCAACATGTTGTTGTTCTAAACTAGCAATAGGGCGTTAAATAGTTACTAGCACATTATTCTGAAAGATTTAAATCTTTTACAACTGTTCTTAAACAGCTGAGATGTACACAGTGACTTTAAATATCTAATGGCGGTGATCCTTGTACATCACAACAATAGTCGCTTTGTTGATCTACACTCCGATTTTCGAGTTGTACAATTTGAAGCAGTTAGTATAAAATCGAATAGAGTACACAGATCTACTGTTCTTTGCTAAGTATTGTGATTTATAATCGTCTAATCGACTGTTCAATAATTATACAAATAAATTAAAAGCTAAAGTTTGATATTATAGAATTTGGATGAATCAGTGCTTTAAAATGGAGGCTGAACTGTTCCTATAAGCCATAAAAACATCCAAAGGCAAAGCTTCAGCGATGACGGATCGACTCATTTGGGTCCTCCTCAATAGTACGTTCTACAGCAGCAATTGCTTCTTCGGTGCACACTATATGACGTCTTTGCGGATGTGTATTATCATTTAGAGTATATGTGGTATTGAAACAATTCATGGTTAATCGAATTAGTCGCTCGGACGTTTGATGAAGATTATCGTAAAATGGACTTAGCGCACGGTAACATTCCCGCAGTGCGTCACGATTTTCGAAATAATTTGCACAATTCGCAGCCGTTGTTATGGCGTTAGTCTTTACATGATAAAATGTCAAACCAAACTGAGCACAAATGACAATAGCATTGCCAGATTTGACCAATTTATAAGAGTTTAATACCTATTGGAAAATTGTACCTGTAAAAAAACACTCTGTAGTTACAGGTTCATTTCGATATACAAAAACTTCGAATCGAGTGTTATGTTGATAGCAAGTATTAAGTTGACAGCTCAACCAAATATGCAAAAACCGCCAAGTGGGCACTGTCATTTATATCTATTGTAACGAATATGTTTTCTCGTGTACGAAGTTCGCTCGTCGGATGTCCAGGTTCCGCTACAGAATATTTATTTGTTTGGGACTGGCTACGGAAGGAAATCAATAGAGTATTTGTGTTTTCTTTTTAGGTTTAAATGGCGATTTTTTTCAGTAATCTTAAACAATTTAAAACTAGTAGGGTCAGTGAATGAGATGCCTCGTATTATGCGCTGGCGGACAAGTCTGTAAGCCATGCTTGTGTGGGTGAGTGTGTATCGTATTAGTTTATATAAAGTGAGTGTGTTTCGTATTAGTGTATGAAGTGAGTGTGTTTCGTATGAGTATATGAAGGTGTGTGTGTTACGTATAAATGTATGGTAGGGCAGGTATGATGTGCGTTAAATTCAAACTGCAAGCAAAGTTAATCCAACCCTAATCGCGAATCGCAGCTTTGTTCTGTCGGACTTTTTACGAGAATTAATAGGTTTAAACAGCGGAGTCGTGAACACCTGTAGGAAAACACTAAAACGCTGGACTTAACAGAGAATCTGGCAAGCCGTAAACACCCGCGACGCGTAGGGTATCACGAAACTAGGCTTAATAGAGAATCTACAAGCCGTACCGCGTAGGAAAACACTGAAAAACTTTGTCCCCACATAAAATCTGGAGAACTTAATTATCCTTCACTCGAGTTTGTTTGACTCAAGCCGCTGCTCGAAACTGAAAAAAATGCCTTGCTGTTTGGTTCCTCCTTGATCGTCGTCGTTTGTAACTGTCAAAGCCTTACAACTATTTGGAGTCTTACAACTTACTGTTCGGGACATTTTGGAATGAAACATATTTTTGATGCTTAGTGTTCGTTACCATTTAACTTAGGTAGAATAGTTCTGATATGAAACATTACAAGTCTGTAAGCCATGCTAATTATTGTAGAGTGTTTAAACAATGTTATTAGTCATAGTGATTAATTCATTAAATGAAGATAAATTAATTTTGTAGAGTGTCCCCATATAACATTTTAGAATGATAACGCAAGAACTGTAGATACTTTATGAGGTCTTCGATGCTTCTTCAAACTATATGGCATAATTATACTCGTATTACTATTCACATTACGTGTGCAGATCATTAATAATATAGAATTTTGTATACCGCAATGTTTTGTATCAAATTTTAGCAGCCAGCTATTGTATAAACTGTAATTTCACAATAGATATCATTAAATCCAAATATCGAATAATCATCTGAATTTAAAGTTTCTCATAAAATTCACAATGCTGCCTGCCATGCATTGTTAAACCCTAAAAATTCAACTATATTCAGTGACAGTTCTCAATAAAAATCTGACTAGGTAGGCTAATTTGTTTTTTTTGAACCACTTTAAAATGCACAAAAGCATCGAGAAATTAGCAATAAATAGCTAAAATAATCGTTAGCCACCTGTGAATGCTAATGGAACCAGTTCGCCAATGAACAACAGCAGTTCGAATAAAGTTATCAGTCTAGATGTGAATAAATGGCGCCAATGTGAGCCTTTTAAAATTTTTAATTTATATAGAATATATATTGTATCTATACAGTCACAGAGTGAGAGAGACCAAAACAAGGTGCGGGTTATAAATATTTATTAAGAAAAACAAATTAAAATGTGTGCGTCTTGTCTGTCAAGAGTTAAAAACCCGCGCATCTATTGCTACAGATTTTGATTGCAAACTTGTTTAATGCTTTCAAAACAAATTCATTGATACTAATGTTTAAAATCAATTTCGTCAGAATAATACAAAATGACAGCACTAGAAGATCATCATCATTATCATCATCAAAAGATACTTTAATTTGATTAGCGCGATAACAACTCAATCTAAATCGCAAAATCAAAAGCAGATGCTGCTGATTTTATTCATTTAAAAACCAAAGAAAAACTTTACTTCGGTAGAACCGAAACTTCCATACTCTGCACAAGCATTTATCAAACTTCTTGAAGCCTTCATTTGACTTTTAAGAAGATTAGGTCGAAATATTGTATAATAACTATAAAAACCGTAAAATAGTCTCTAAATTTGCGGTGGGTTTGTATGGGTCTATACCTAAAAGTGGTATTAGTATATGTATGTCATGCTGCCGTCCATAAAAAGTCACCAGATCGAACATCAAGTTGATGTTGACTGTAATAAAAAAAGTAGTTTTTACAAAAACCGAAAACTGGGCGGTCAGTTTGTATGGGAGACTAGCCCAAAAAGTGTGTGTAGCATAGTCAATGTAACTTATGTTTAGCCTAGGAATATAAGAAGTCTCTATACCCTATTTCAGATGGATATCTTAAAGACGGACAGATACATACAGACGGACATGACTCATTCGATGCACCTCGTCAAGTTAATCCACAATATACATACATGCTGTGTCCGATGCTTCCTTTAATGCGTTACAAACTCTGTGACAAAATGTTAATACTATTCACACTACGTGTGCAAAGTATAAATATTCACTCAACTGTCTTCAAATGCGCGCTTTAATGTCGAAATACAAATTATAATTTCAAAGTGCCACTTGACAAATTTATAATTTATTTTTTCTATTTTGAAATATTTTATATTTGACACTAACGCGAAAAAAAATGTTAACCATTTTATCATTAATCGAATACCAGCCTTTTTTCTACGATACAAAATAAATATATTAAATAAAAATGCCGCCACTGCCGCTCGGAAATACTTTTGATTTTCAATTTCAGATTTGAAAACTAATCAAAGCTGTCGATAAATATTTAATTTTTTTTTTATTTTTTATATGTAGGTAAACGCGTCGCCGTGTAAACAAATTAACAAGATCATTTAGAGTGTAATTGCTCAAGTTTGAGTCGTCTAGCGTTAAGTGCCGTGGAAATTCCAGTATGTATTTCGCGCTATTTAATTAGAAGCAAAAAGTGTTTGAACTATCCGCCATTTTAGCATATTTCGCCTATTTGTTTTGTACTACAAAATTAATTCGAGGGAAAATGCTACGAGTATTTAATGAGAACTGCATCAAATTCGAAGGTCTTTTGAACGTTGTAAAGCATATAAACGTTCTATACTCGAAAAACTGGACTATTAGTTACCTAAAAATGTTCTATATAATCATAGTTAGTCGGTTGCATCGGTGCTGGGCTAGCGATTTCACCCATCACCGGTAGTGAGTACTACCGGGTGTCTCAAAAGAAAGTTCAAATTTGATTTGCTGATTGTGTGAACGCAACTATTCCGTGGGGCGCGCGGGATATGTCAATCGGTAGTCTAGCTTTTGGGCATTTACAAAAACGGTAATTCAGCGACTGTAGCACGTAGAAAATTCTGCAGTATTCGACATGTTCGTCATTTAAATGATGCGCCCTCGACTCTTTGGAAAATGGGTCGAGAAGTTTGAAGAGACCGGTTCAACGCTGGAAAAACCAAAATCCGGGCGTCCATGGTCTTCGAGAACGTTCGAAAACGAAAAAGGGGACGCACAGTTACAGTGAATTCAGAGCGTTATGTGGCGATGTTAGACGACTTCTTCGTCCCTGAACTGCAAAACTTTCCTGGTTATAACCAAAGAACATGGTAACAGCAGGGCGGAGCAACTTCACACACGTTCAACAGGTCTGTACCACGAGTTCATGAAATTTTTCCTGACAAATTGATCTCCAGGAGAGGTTAGATAAATTGGCCTCCACGAAGTCCCGATTTAACCCCTATGGACTTTTTCCTGTGGGGTTACGTCAAATCTAAAGTTTACGGCCACAAACCGACTTCCCTGGCACAATTAAAAGAAAATATCCGAATGTCAGCCATCACGGAGAATACCTGCCGAGCCGTCATAGGAAATTTTAGTGCTCGATTAAATGAATGCCGTGAACGCAACGGTTTACATTTGGACAATATCATTTTTAAGAAATAAATTCCCAAAGTGTGTATGTAATAAACAAATTTTCAATAAACTATTTACTTTTTTTTATCGATTTTTTAAATGTGAACTTTGTTTTGAGACACTTTGTCGGTCTGACCAGCGTTCATGTATATGCCTAACAAACATGGGCATGTCATTGGCAGGGACGACAGTACGACGTTGCAACAGCGTTTCGTTAGGAATAAGGGTTATCCATTGGGGTTAGTTAATCGCATAAAAAATAAAAACAAATAGTGTGATTTTTTTTATTATTATTATTTAATGTTATTATTTTATTTATTTAATTTTTTATTTGTTTTCTTTTTTTGTGTTCAAAGTTAAATTTTGAGAACATTATTTTTAAGTTTTATTTATGCACAGTTTAGAAAAATGTTCTTTAGTGCAGGAAACTCGTAGTCAAACCATGACCAGCACCCTGAGCGCAAGCTCTCACAGTCTTAGCTACTTCAGCTAACAGGCAACCAACGCATCGACTTGACGAATCACAAGCAACTGCTTTCTCACTACGGTTACTATTTTTGGAACAAATTACAGTGAAAATTGTTTACATTAGACACTGTCTACATTGAACATACTGTCTACATTGGCCATTTTATTAAAAACCAAAAAATATGCATACAACTTTGAATTTTTCCTTCTGTGTAGATTGCACTCTACTCTGGACGCTTTTTAGAACTTGGTTCTTTAAAATAGTCCATTTGCATTAAACCCAACATATTTTGTAACAGTTTTACTCTAAATTTTTTTTTTAAATAACTGTCAGTGTTAGTCAAAATTGTCTTTCTCAATACTAGAAAAGAAATGTTATGGAATACTTGTATCAGCTGATTCACTCAATTTCTGGTGAATTTACCTGTGCAAAGTACGTAAAGCAAAGTATTTAAAGGTTTCTTTTTAAATTATGATATTAAAAAGTGATTAAATCCATAAAAAGTGCAAATAAATTTGAAATAATGCATTCGATTGGAAAATTAATACGGATAAATTAAATACGAAACAAGATATGAAATATGATAAACTTAATAAAAACTAAACAAAAAACGGTTTAAAATTGTTTAAAAACTCAAATTATATCAACAATGGACGTTAACGGTCGAACCAACGGTATCCACTGTAAACAGTTTCACTGTATACTGATATGAGTTTGCGGTACTGCAAACCTTTTCGCGAGCTAAGGTATAACGACCAGTAGCTAGGTAAATCGATAGACTTTGTTGTTGTTATTATTATTATAGGTGCGACACTACAAACCGATTAGCTAGCTAAGAACTAACGACCAGTAGTTAGCGAGTCGCTATTTCTTTGGTACCTGAAGCTATCGGCCGAACATTAGGGGAATATATTCAAGTAAGACAACCACATAGATACAAAGTTGCGAAAGCCCATCTCAGAAGTATACTATACGCGGAATAACGAAGTTTTTACTGATGAGTTCGAAAGACACATGATATACATATACCATTAAAATGGTCTTAAACATTGCATTAGGGAAATGCTAGTTAAAATACCTACCCCTAAACAGTACTGTGGCTGAAGACCAAGATGCCGAGACGTGTCCATTAAATATTTTGTTTGCTTAACGAGCTAAAGCGAAGTTTGTTTGGTTATATGGAAACGTTCAATTTTACTGAGCTGTGTTTTTAGTACACGAATTGTCTAAGAAACTTTTGTATTACGACTTTTCTAGAAATGGCCAGATTTGGTCATAACTTGGCTACTGTGACCTAATGGCTTAATATTTTTTTACATGTAAGTTTTTTCAAATACCTTTCAAATAAACATAAATCATAATAGATTTCGAATGCATGTTTCGGCGATTTCCCAAATATTGAGACCAATAATTTGATGCTCATATTTTCTATTATAATAAATTGTGAGATTAGGATATATCATATATCATTTTGATATATCATATATCATATAAGGCGAAGAAGAAGGAATGCCATAGGTGATTCCGAAAGTAATAGTAACTCTCTCATTCTAAATATTACAAATTTCCAGCGCATAACAATGATTAAATTTTCTATGCACAGAACGTATTTTTGTTTCGGAAACTTTTTTTTATCGAAAATACGGAAATGAGGCTTCTTTTGAATGAAACAGGCACAAACGTCAGAATGGGTCAACCATGCATACTGGAAGGGATACTCCCTGTATTAAAATTCTGCCCTTTCTATATAGATATGGACAAAGAAAACTTTCATACGAAATTTATGGTCAAAATATCGACTAGAGTAATGAACAAGTTGAGTCATATGTATAATCATAGGCTAGAGTTTTCCCATCTGAAGCAATGTCAATTTAAATATGAAAATTAGTGTTTCGAAAGGTTATTTTTAGGAGAAGGCAGAAATGTGCTATGCTCCGCTGGGAGTTCAGAATGACAGAAGAATAAGACAGTTACTTAGTAAATTATGAAAGAGAACAATTGTTAAATTAACACCCTTCTTCGATTTTTTGCTACTTGATGGAATCTCCAATGAACACTTCACTGCGTTACAAACTTTTGAAAAAAAAATAATATCACCCTTTTTTTGTTCATAAAATGTGGGAAAGGTACAATATATACTACATATAAAAAAATCTGAAATTAATTTATTGGACGCACGCGCAGCGTCGACCCGCAGCGCACATAAAAAATGCCTGACTGTGATCTAGTGCTAATAAATTAATTAAACAGGAAAGAACAAAAACAAAACAAAAAAAAGACTATTTGAAATACGTTGATAAGACAGTGAGGCAGCCAGACACCCAATAGACGTGCCCGGCGTACTTTGATTGCGGTCTTCGGGTGCCCAATGGCATACAAGCCCTTCACAGTGTTGTGACGATTAGTTATATCAAATGCAATTGAATTGTGCCTTTTCATGCGAGTTCAAAGACAATCACATTAATTCTTGTTATTTCTTTACAGATTTATGTGACGACGACGACGACGACGACAAAAAGGGTACGGCTACCGCAGCTGAGTATGAGTACTTTGAACGCTCTACTATTAAGTATGCCAAACAGCAAACGATCCAGAAGCACGACAACATTTAAATCAACATTGAATGCAACGCATAGAAATTAGTGCAACAGTCAATTGAAGTTTTTTTTGGCACTGCAAGAAGAGCTTTAGAACTTAGCCGACATCAAAGCGAAGCGAGTGAACAATCACTCACAGTACAAGTCAATCGAATTTGCAGTGCACAAAAAGAGGCATTCAAATAAAAGACATCTCGACTAAAGAAGTAAACGCTCACTACTCAATCAATATGGACTCACGCATCGGCCTGGATTATATTGTCGAAAATCGTGAATATATTTCGAAATTAGGCGCTGCCTTAGATACAAACAATGCTATCGTCAAGAAGCAGGTCTTCGAATTGCTCTCAGCGTTGTGCGCCTATAATGCCGAGGGTTATGCGCGCGCTATCGAAACGCTGGAATTCTATAAGGTTAGTACGATTTCTGTAAGATTGTAGACAACTAGTTCCTCCTGCCACACTTGCGCTTTCCCCTGTCGCCCCTGCTGTTTATGCAACTGTATGCAACAGCCAAAAGAAGGCGTAGTAAATCTCGTAAAGTATATATGTATATATTCTTGATCAACATCAAAAGTCGAGTAGATATAGACATGTTCGTCTGTTCGTTCATATGTGTGACCGTCTCACAGTGGTTCCAAACTTAGAAAAGCGGGGCAAAATTCCTAAAATAGAAGTTGGCCAATGTAAATTTTTTTACTGAGATTCGTTAAAAAATATTCTGCAATTAACACTAAAATCATCGGTAAAATCACTCGATTAAAATACTATAAAAGTTAACCAATTTTTATGTTTAATGTATCTGTTTTTATACCCTTAGAATAAAAGGGTACATTAAGTTTGTGTAAATGTACAGGCAGAAGGAGGGGTGGCAGTATAAATTTTATATATTCTTGATCAGAATCGGTTGATATAGACATGCCCATCTGACCGTCTGTTTGAACGATCAGATTTTGGAGACTAGAGATAGATACTTTAAGTTGGGATATTTAGACTCTCCTTTTCCCTCTTTAGGTAACTAGCATAAATGAACATACCAACCCTACTTTAACTGCATAGAAACCTAACCCCATTTTTAAGTATTTGTATGTAAATTTGTTTGTTTTTGTTGTTAATTATGCTAGAAACGCCCAGTTTGGTGTATAGATCGAGATCGGACCACTATAATTGCCCTCCACTTTTAAGTTTTTGTACAATATGAACTATTTTTGTTTCTAATTAAGATAGAAATGCAGAAATCAGCGTATCTTGCGGAAATCCTTACAAAACTTTCCATATATGTCAATATCGGACCGCTTGAAGGGGCAGCCCTACGCACTCCATTTATTAATATGAAAATTTTTGTTTCGAAATAATTCTTATTTTAAAATATTCCGCATAACATATGCGCACCACTAAAGCGTAGAATCTACGGCTCACATAAAGTATCTCCAAGTCAAGCACAATCGATTGCAGTATTCTTTCTTGTTTTTAATTAATCTAGAAACGTCAAATTTAATGAAACTAACGCAAATCCTAATAGAATATCACACTTATGTCGAGAGCCGAATATAGTTGCTTCCCATAGTTGCTTCCCATAAATATATGGTTTAAATAAAATCCGTTAGAAACAATACGAAACGATTTATTAAATTAAATTATTTTTTCTTTAGCTTTTTGAATCATTCTCAACACTAAAATTACATTTGGACAGCTGTCTGAAGTTATGACCACATAATATTCGTATAAGTACTATAGCTCATCTTAATAGGGATAGGTATTTTCGAAATCAGTTTAGTAGTTCCGGAGATAATCCAAACTTACAAAATCACAAACTATCTTTTCTTTCTTTACAATAATACTTAATTTAGATATACAGGCGTATGCAAAGTTACTTCAAAACTAAAAAAAGTTTCCAATGAAAGTGACGACTAACTCAATGAAATCAAAAAAAAAAAATATAATAATAATCGTACATGTGTCTTTAATGAAATCGCTAAAGTGGAAACTGGAACAGTCTTGATACTTATAGCTTCACTCGTACATAAATAGTAAGTACAAGTGTGAAGAACGAAGTGTTATTCCAGTGTTAATGTATTTTCGTGAAATTGAGATAGATCAAGTTTTGTTTTTTTTTTTGTAAAACTTACATAGCTAATTAGTCTAATTAATATTAAACATATTACCTTTTCAGAATCTCAAAAAGGAGCGCTATCGTTTTAAAATCGTCATCAACGAATTGGAAAAATCCAGCACAAACATTGAATATCAAGTTGCGCTCTTGGCATTCATCAATTGCGTAATTATTTCGGCGTCCACATTACAAGATCGTATCAGAATACGCAACGAATTTATAGGTAAGTACCCTACAATAAATGGTTATTTCGTCGTATAAATTGCCCAAGCTAACAGCAGCTAACATTGGAGTTCAAAAACCTAGTGTGCCATGCCATGAATGACGTATGAATTCAATTGTTTGACCGACAAATTTCAAGTGCAAGCTTTAGTCAAGAAATACAAATATAAACAATCGAACGATTGAACGAGAAACTACCGTTTTAGCTTGTTTTTACACATTCATTCGAATCGCGTAATTTATTTGTTTTTTTTTTTCGATATAATTTCAATTCGAAATCGTTTGAAATTTTTTGTTTGTTTTTTTTTTAAGACAAGGTACGATTTAAAAGTTCACGCGTATGAATTTGTTTACATTTAGATATCAGTACCACAAGTCTAGATATTGATATAGCACAGTGTATATTAAGTTTTGTGTTCTAAACTAAATGGAAGATTTTTGGATAATTGTACTTCTAGAAAATATCTATATAAATAAAAAAATTTTACTGAGTAACAGACTCAGTTGTCAAGCTATGGACTTTTAAACAATTGACAAACATGATGGAAACTTTTTGGAAACTGTTTTTCGAATTATCCAATGTGTAATAAAATAGTTATAAAGGTGCTTTGTATAGAAAACTTACCAATTCTATTATATGTAATCAGATTCGAACTTCGACTTCGAAAACCGTAAGTGAACATTTCAAAAGCGATTTTTAGCAGCTTTGACAGTATAAATTTTAGATTTTTAATATTCAAAACAAAGCCTAAGTTTATAGATATTACACTATAAGTTTCAAAATGGGATCTCCATTAGTTTAGGAAATATAGCACTTAATGTATAAAGGCATGCTCTGAGTTCCGCAGCTTATGCATAATTAGTTAGGCTGGCTTATTCGTGAAATTAATAAATGCACTGCAATATCGTGTGATTAGGCATATATTGTTATAATTACATGTTTAACATACATTTTCTAATTTAAAATCCATTTTTTGTACATACTCTCAAAAGAAAGTTCATATTTAAAAAATCGATAAAAAAAAAGTAAATAGTTTATTGAAAAAATGTTTATTACATATTAAAATACACACTTTGGGAATTTATTTCTTAAAAATGATATTGTCCAAATGTAAACCGTTGCGTACACGGCATTCATTTAATCGAGCACTAAAATTTCAAATGACTGCTCGGCTCCGTGATGGCTGCCATTTCGTGACGGATATTTTCTTTAAATTGTGCCAGGGAAGTCGGTTTCTTGCCGTAAACTATAGATTTGACGAATGCACATTTATGTTTTCGCAAATCAACCAACTATGAGCAGATGTTTTTTTTTCAAACATGATTCGCACTTTGATAAAAAAAATATTTTGGACAACTAATACATGCCTTATAGTAAATAGAACAGTTTATTTAAAAATAAAGTTGGTGCGTCTAACCTACGACCAGCAATGTATAAAGAAAGATATTCAATATGTTTTTTACCGTGCAAAATAATTCCTGCGTTGAAGCAATGGCTAATTTGAACACAAAACTCACTCTTGACAATATAAATTTTAGTTGCTATTATTGTAGGTAGGTCACTGATAGGTCACCCAGCATTATAGTATACACCTCGTTTAGGGGAGCGGGGAACAGTAATATAGAGGGAAATTGCAGAGCAGAGTCGTTTGCGAGACAGGGTAGCATTACCCAGATCCATTCTAGAAAGGACTCGGTCGGGATGCCCCTGTCAACATGCAAGATGCTTATCAAAGCTAAAACTATCAACAACAAAATGCGCGCTGGTCCAGCCTAAACCACATGTGATATTTGCAAACAAACTTGGATAGGATACAACAGAAGAAAAGTCCGCTCTAATAGTTGCCTAAACCGTACATTTTCTAATAGGCAGACATGTCACCAGGCTTGTAGTCAATCAATCCGTCCTATGCAGAAGCTATCAAAACAGCGAAGAAGAACAGAGTATTCAGCATCTACTGTGTACTGTGTGTCCGGACATGAGTAGAAGGAAGTTCATGCATATGGGGAAGTAAAATGACCTTTCAGAAATCTCGAAAATTAAGGTCAATAACATAGTTAAATTCATTAAGTCGTCCCAAATGCTTTAGAGCGAGCGCTGTCTCTCAAAACAAGAGTTTTGTGGTAGCACAACGGGCCTCTTTGATCTAAGTGACGCCGGCGCAACCTAACCAAACATACTATAGGTATTTTAAATTATTATAAAATTACTCTATGATTTTAACTGATTGTAAATAGTTCGGGAACCGGAACAACTAAATTCAATTGATTCGGATTCGTTTCATTTTGAAAACGTAAATTTTTGTGAGAACGGGAACAGAACAGTATATCAAACACTTTGTTGAAAAATAAATTTAAGATTATACTTGATGTGGAATATAAAATGGTCCTGTTTAAGCAAGTTTTCCTTATACTATAAGCTAAATGAAAGCTACACAAGTCGCTTTCAAAACAAACTATGTTATAAGTAAGAGCAATTGCACGTCACAAGCCAAGACCTGATAAGGGATTATCAGCTGTCTTGAAACAACATTGTCATTCTAGCTATGCTGCGAAGAAGTGATGGCGTTTTAATTTTTTAAATAAATATGGAACTTTTCAAGCCAACCTTCACAATTTTCATATGCTTTGCGGCATTTGTTGATAGCGCTTGGAGGAGGTAAAAAAAAACCGCAATCACAAACCCAAACAATAAAAACAACGCCGGATCAAAAGCGTGTTTAGTATTTCATTGATTGATGTGCCCGCAGTAGTAAATAGCCTTGACCATTTAAACTACGCGCATTGGAGATAAACAGATACATCATTTGGAGGTAGTATTGGCCGGTACAAACAAAAAAAAAAATAATAAAAATTTATATACTCGTATAGGCACCTTAGGCGACAACCAATCGATCGATAATTAAACATAAAAATTATATATGAGTATTATTTCTACTACTATATTTGAGTAGGGAGCGCGCGAAAAACCTTAGCACGTGCGGCTGATTAGAGGCGCGTCGACGTTCGCTCAGGCCACAAGACCAGGTCAAACGACTTAGGCATAGCCAGGCCAATCAGCGGCAACTATTGAACACTATTTACTTAGCCAACATCGCACTATCCATTCATCCATCCATCTATCCATCTATCTATCAATGTGTATTTGTTTTCGAATCAGCGCTGTCAGTAAACGCATTTAAAGTTTTCAACAGTGACGCCAACTACTTGTCAAAGCTTAGACAGCAGCAGCCACATGCATAAATGTATCTAGATACAAATGCGCAGTGTGTGCGGCAAGTTGTAGATACATTTGCGCACATATTCTCTCGATGATTTGTTGTCGCTGATGATTAAGCTTCCGGTCAAGCGCGCCGATTTCGTTGATCTTGTATAGCGTTTTGTTTTCAAACAAATTTCACTAACGTACATGCGAGTGTATATATAAAATATGCAATAATATTTTTAAAAAATAAATAAAAGCACAAAAGTTAAATCCTAAAAAAACGATTTCAATTAAAAATCGTGAAAGTTCGCGCATTGTTGGTTGTAGTTGTCTGCCATATTTGGCTCATTGACGTTAATAATTTTATGACTTTTTTTTATTTTTGTTTGTTTATTTTTGTAAATTGCTGCCAAACCAAATAAGGTGTACGCAATTAAAAAAGGAGTGAAGCAAAAAAAAAAAATAGCGAAAAAAAATATCTTTTTAGCACAAGTGCACACATGAGAATGCAAAAGTACTCGCAATACATAGTAAAATATTTGTTAATTCTTAGCAAAACATTTAAATTCTTTTTACATATTAAGTCAGCTGACCTTTATGTTTGTATTGAAGTACGATATATGTTGGGGAAGTATTTTTTCTTATACTGTTTGGGGTTCCTGTTTGTCATTTTTTGCAAACACAGAAAATCCAATAGGTAAAACGGAAGCAAAAGATATGAGTAAAGTGTACGCTACTTTTACCTATAAAGGAATTTGTATCATTCAGATAAATGTCGTGTCTAGGATAAATCGTGTCCAGGCGATGAGATGACCTGGCATTAATGCATCTTCCAAAAAGGTATTGTGCACAATAGTTAATGGAAACAATAGACAAACTGCAAGTTGGAGATCAGTTTTGACACTTGTAAACTTCCATGAAGAGTTGAATAGTATAAATAATTATTTTGTGTTAATTACACAATAAAGGAAAGCATTAAAAATTTACTATAGCCAGTAGTAAACATCAATAAAACAATTTCAAAGAAAATGCATTACAAATTAAAAGCGGTTAAGTACGATTTCTAAGCAAAATTTCGATCATACCAAAAAATTAAATTTTTTTTTTCAGTAATAACCCAAACTTTAAAATATTTCTGACACTAGGAGCCATTTTCACGAGTTGCTTATATCTTTATAACTCATTTATTCTGGTTTTCAATTTCACGACTGTTATTCATACTATAAAACGTATTGCCTAGTTTGACCAACCAATAAGTATATTTCAAAGATATTAGTTTTAGAGCTACCAACTTGATTTCACAATTTCGATAGCAAAAATTTATATGAAAGTTTTTATTAACATTTTGGCAACGTGGAACGCAAACGTGCATATTATATTCATGGATTGAAAGAGATTTCTTTTTAACGTGGCGGTGCACACTCTCGTTAAATTTATTTATTTTTTTTTATTTTTTCTTCTAATGTATACGTTTTACGTTTGTGCAAATATATGAACTGTCCACCTGTTCAACATTTAGCAGCTATTGGACGCATCCGATAAATAAGACAAAATTAACCGTTTTTTTCAACGATAACAGTAAAAAAATCGATTTATGCTGCAGGGCTACTCGAATTCGATTTATTACTATTGTGAAGTCGTAAAATTCACTACTATATACATATATTTGCAGCAATAACAAATCTTAGAAATAGGTATTTGCTAATATATTTCTAAGTCGTGACAATGGCCCTAACTCTTTTTCTTCAACACAATTCAAGGGTAGCATTTGTAATGTTGAGGTAAAATTTATCCTAAAGTTAATTATCTCTAAGTGCTATTTTCACGACTTAGAAATACATTAGAGAATATGAGTTGCCAAGATGTGCTATTGGGGGAATAATATTGAATAGTGTATGTCACGATTTCTTAATTGTAATAAAGCCATTTCGAGTAGTCCTGCAGTATAAATCGATTTTTGGTCTGTTATCGGTACATTTTTTGTCTGTAATCGTTACTTTTTTGTCTGTTATCGTTACTTTTGTCTTATTTATCGGTCAAATGCTACATGCTGAACAGGTGGATAGTACATGCATTTGCACAAAAATTCACGATTTATAAGGTAAACCAGCTGAAAAATTTGATTTCATAGTAAAAAATATGGCGTGTTCAGAGTATAATATAGTCGAGCACCTCGCCTTTAGCTGTTTCTTGTTTTTTTTTTAATTTTACATTTACTTTTTTAAATTTATTTTGAGACGCGGCGATTAAAATAATCAGAAAAATAGGAGAGCGAGACGAAATTTAAGTACGGTATAATGGGGCGAATTAAGTATAACGTATAATTCGAAAGGGGGATAGATGCTCTATTCGTGACAAAATGTTTTAATGGGATGGTGGGAGCGATTCAGTTTGCAACATCACAAATCTCAAGTAATTTTTATTATCCCAAACTTATTAGATCAAAAGAAAAGAATTGCATTTGTATGAAAAAATTGTTAGTATTTCTTATTGTTGTTTTAACGAAAATATTTATGTTACACGTTTTGTACAAACTTATTTGAAGGGGTGGTTACACAAAGTTAGAAGGGTTAGTTGCAAAAAATTGGGCTCTTAAACGATAAACAAAAGAAAAATATTTTGTTTTTGAAAATTGTTATTTTTTGAGGAGTTAGTCGAGCCGAACCAAGTCATTGTATGGCATGCTTGTTAGCTGAAGTAGCTAACTGACACTGAGAGTTAGCGTGGTTTCTGGAGTTTTAAAGTTTTAGCCATGCAATTCAAGATCTTTTCTTTTACAAATTTTACAAAGTTTCCCTTCCAATAGCATATTGCTTACTGACTCATACGTTTTTATTTCCAAATAACATTCATTTTAAAGAGAATTTGCCAATTGTCCATTAAAATACAATATTGTAGACAAGATTCGTTTCTGTGCGAAGCCTTTATGAATTGTAAATCACTTCCAGCATCTTTCAATTCAAATACCCACCTGCCCATCAAAATACAAACAACTTCAAACAGCACTTGACACGATAAACCTATGATTTACATATTTACAAGCTTATTTCCACACACAAATAAATCAAAACAATTGAAATTCTTAAACGTCAGAATAGCCTAAAGCGATTTTAGTATAATTATCACAAAAAGCGAAAATTATTACAAATATTCTAACAGACACACCCACAAAGCATATTTAAAATCAAATAATTAATGATTTAATAACACGCTATGAAAATCGAAACCAAAGTTGAAACAACATAAAATAGGTATGCGCAAGAACAATAAATAAAATTCAAATGATAATAAAAAATAAAAATCAATTTAACAAACGCAAAAATGACATTTAACGCGCTCGCTCTTATTTGAATATTATAGATGCCAATAAAACTGTGACAAGTGAGCATGAAAAAACGAAAAAAAAAATCGATGTTGACGCATTATAAATCAATTGAAATTTCTAACTAAATGGAAAATTATATCAATATGTATGAACGCTAAAGATCGATAGCTCGAGAACGCTTCGGGGTTGCGTGTTAAAGTGGAAATTCATAGATACAGTGAGATACATTCATAGATTCCGACAGAACTGTCAGATTGGAAAAAAAAAACGGCGCAGCTGATGAAACAATAATTGGGCACTTAAGTGACATTAGTGCGGTTTTTAAATTTTTTCTAACGCAAATATTTATGCAAAACAAACAAATTCTCATTGATTCCTGGAAAAGTTCTGAGTGAATAATTGTGAGTGAGTGAATGATTGTATGATATACCTATACAGACTTATATATATATATTGTATTAAAGAGTGATTTGGTGTTTCTTGAATGAGTAAATTATTTTGTATTTGCCAAATAAATTGTTTATAAAATAACTGAGTACCAAAAAAGCCTTGAAATTAGTCTTAAAAAAAATCTGATTGAAATGCTCAATGCCAAAGCCAGCTAGTAAACAGGATTGCACAGAAATCAAATAAGAATTGAGTATATTCGTCATTGTTTTTGTTGTTGTTATGATTATTTTTTGTTGGCTTTTGTCAATATGTCAACATTTTTGTTGGACAGATTTTACTTAGCGCACCGAAAATTGTAAAAAGAAAAAATAAATAAATAATAGTATTATATACCCTGCAAAATTCCATGGGCGAACTATGCAAAAAATTACAAAACAGATTTCACAAAAACAACTTACAAAGGAAAAGGATACAAAAAACTACTTTGATATAGGCAAGTCCGTCCGTTCGTCCGTACGATTGTCTGTTTGAATGATCATATCTCGGAGACTATAAAAGTTAGATACTTCAAACTCTAGACTCTCCTATTCGCTCTTCAGTTAATTAGTACTAAATAGCCCCCATACAAGTCTTTGTATGAAAGTTTTTCTGTTAATTGCACTAGAAACGCTAAATTTGGTGTATACTGCCGGTCAGACCACTGTAAGACATAGCTCCCATACAAACTTTTCCTACATTTTAGAGTTTTAGTATGACATTTTTTATTTTTGTACTTAATTAAGCTAGATATGACAAATATGTCGTATCTCACTTCAATCCTAAAAAAATATTTCATATAGGCCCAGATCGGACATTATTAAGGGGAGCTCCCATACAAACATGCCTCCGTTGTTTTTGTTTTTGTATGTAGATTTTTTATGTTTTTATTTTTGATTAATTCTAATTTTTCATTACTTCTAAGAAAATATACCGCATATGCACAGTGGTCGCCCTCATAGGCCAAAAAATAATAATGAAAGTCAACATTTTGGCTAGAAGGGTGTCAACCCTATTTCATAATTGATCTACCTATTTAAATGAACTTTTGTTTTTGCTTTATTCCATCTGTCCTCTTTAAGAATAGCTACAAAAGACAGATCATGAAATTAATTTGCTTTTGCAGCGTGAGTAACTTGCAAGTGATGGTCTGAAATAAAACGTAAAAACATTTTTAAAAAAGATTGCTTGAACAATTCAAGTATTGAATATTGTAAATAAAGGTATTAACTATTATTTCGGCAAGAATGTTATTCCTTGAAAGCTCTCGGCGAGACAAATTAAACTGTGTTTACGAAATTTTGATATCTCGATTAGTTTTCGAGATATCACGGGTGAAGTTTGCGAAAAAAGTAAAAAAAAAACCGATTTTGGGTGTCTTTTTTACACGCGCTTTTCTGTGCTGTGTGTTGTGATTATCGTCTTCGTTTCTTTTGTGCGTTTCGTTGTGTCGTTTTGTGTTTGTCGTCTTAGTTTCTCTCGAGCAAGGATATTAAAATGTATCGACTCCATCAAACGCGTAAGATTTCACGCGTTTCAACAAATACGGATTTGCTTAATCGCTCAATACTGTGCTCCGATCCTTTTATAACTGGTGAGCGAAAATTACCAAGCAAAAAGAAATACATATTATTTAAATCTGTTTTCTATTTTCGTTATTTTGTCTAAATGATTTTTTTATAACTAGCTATATTTTCTTTATAATATCTTATGATAAACATGTCTTAAATTAAAAACAAAATGACCATTTCTATGATTTATTAATTATTGCAAGTTTCACTTTGATATCTCTGCTGTAAGTAGTTCTGGCCGCCTATTTCATACAAGACTGACCACTAGGGCTCATACCGAATCGGTAGGTTATATGCCAGCTATATGATATAGTGATCCGATCCGAATGAAATTTGGTCAGCACACGTAGAGACTTATAAGACCGACATATACCAAATTTGGTTAAATTCGGATAAAAAACAATAACAAATCTGGAATACTAAGAGTTCATTCCGAATCGGTAGGTTATATGCCAGCTATATGATATAGTGGTCCAATCCGATTGAAGTTTGGTCAGCACACATAGAGGCTTCTAAGACTGATATATACTAAATTTCGTTAAATGCGGATAAAAAAAAATAAAGTTTTGGTATACTAAGTATTCATTCCAAATTGGTCGGCTATATGGGAGCTATATGATATAGTGGTCCGATCTTGACGATTTTGACATATTGTCATCTAACTGCAGATAGAAGCCTATAACAAAAGTTTCACTTCGATAGCTGCACTATAAGTATTTTTGGCCGCCGATTCCATACAAGACCGACAAGATCGGAACACTAAATAATATAATCTATGGTTCATATAAGTTGCCTTAAACAAGGTACAGTTTATAAGAAGTCGAGCACACTCGACTGCAGCGTTCTTTCTTGTTTATTTTGACTTTTATGCGTTCGAAGATTGAATCAACCAAACAAGGATTATTTATTGTGGGTTATAATATCCTCATACCAAACATTTACATTGAAAAAGTTAAGCTCTGTGAAAGGCGGCAACGTTAATAATGGGTCCAGTATTTGAATCTATTGTGCTGTATGTGCACCCTACAGTTGTATGTATTGGAGATAAAGATTAAGAACTTTGAGCCATAAATTAGAGTTTTTAACTTAAAAATTTTTTGGTGTATAAAATATATATGCATCAGGAGCCAAAGCGACTGAATTTCTTCTGATCCTGGATCGTTCGCTCCAGCGTTTGTTGCTTTCTCTCTCTTTATCCCCTGCTCTATGCGATTAATAAACAATAATTTCCATCCACTCCAAATTTAATTATTTTTGTTAAGTAATAAAATTGTTGTTTATACAAAATACGATAATAAACCACTGTTAAAACATGACTGTTATTTTGATATACTTTATCGGAAAAGGAAACTGAAATTATTCAAATTTGGTTGCTCTATCCCTTAAAGCCTCCGAGATTTCAGCGTTAATACGAAAGCATTGATAAATTGATATGGCTATTTTAATTAAACTTTTGATGGTGATAAAGACTACATACACTTCCGGAATTATCTTGGCTTTTACATACACTTCTACCGTTTGAGTACAGAGCAAAAACAAATACATAAAAGTCGTAAACAGTTTAGATCGCATTCAAATCTTGAAAATTATCAAGACTAGTATACTGCAGCTAGATCGATTCAACTTACATGCATTGCATATATGCGAGAGTTACCTTTTACAATGTGCGCCTAATAACGAAAAAACCGTAAATTATAATTGAAAAAGACATTATTGTTTTTCAAAATATTCACCATGAAGCACAATAAACATTTGAAAGTGTTTGAACCAATTTGGTGGCTTCTCAGGTTACTTTCGATATGCGGGATTAAAAAGAAGAAGATATTTTGGATGAAACTCTCTTGTATGAACCGATGTGTGAGAGCTTGCACTGCATAATGGAGGATGATTCGTTTTCATTCGTTTCATGTTCGTTGCTTTCCTAAATACTCTGAAAACTTCAGGCAAACAAATTGTTGCACACCATTCAGAATAAACCGTCCTACGTTACCCTAACCGAACAGTTGTGACATGAATAGTTTTTGTGAAAAAAACAGGCAACCGTTTTGATTTTAAGTGCTTTAACAGCGAACTTTTAACTTTTGTTGGATTTGGAACATGCTTACACTCGTCTTACTTTGGACACATTTTGATTTCTTGACTTGTCTAATATTGAATGTATTCTGATCTCACTAATACCCATAGACGTCTCAATCTCACGATATGTCACATAACAATCTTGCAATATCAATTCACGCACAGCATCGACCGTTCCAGGCACAACAAATATATTTGGACGACCTTCTCGAAAATCGTCCTCGTGATTAAACTCGTTATACTAGAGTTCCACAATGGGCAAGGATGAAGCTTTATCACCAAAAGTGCTAGTAAGTTCATCGATGTTTGATAATCCACATAGAAAGTCGTAAAAAATCAACGTATGCAAATTTTCACGAATTAATTTCATGTTTTGCCAGAAATGAATTTTTCAAGGCACTGTAAACAACACAAATAGTGCTCGTACATCAAAACGTTCTGCGCACGTTTATGCAAGAAAATGTCAAACTATACAATGAAAATGTCAACTGGCACCTAACAACACTTAGTGTTGCCAAGGCTTACAATATAAAAAATATACATCGTAGAAGTTCTCCAAAGACACCATTTATGTGTTGCAAACAGACTAAAACAGTGTATAAAAACTGTTGTTACACTTATTTGCAAAATATTTGCCCCTAGCAATGCCAAAAAAACGAAAAAAGAATTAATTTTGTATGCTGCACAGCATCGCACATACTACAAATCTTAAACTTCAACTACAACGAAGAGATCAGCAGGCATGAAAATGAAGTACAGTGAAGCACATCACTTGCTGGTTAATATGCCTTTCATTGTGTTGTAAATGCTGAAAAAGCGCATCTCAATTTATTTTAATTAAGAACAATAAAACACAGAAAATTTAGTGCTACGATGATCAATACTGCATTGAATGCAGTGCATGGACGCCGCCGAAGTTGACTTCATTTCACTGGAGATATGAGACTGAGACTGCTGCGCACGCGCAAATGCGCTCAATCAAAGTCAACGTCGACTGTACTTGTTACTTACTGATTGTTAGTCGTCCGTCCGTCCGCCCGTCTGTCTGTCTGATTGTCTTTTTTTGGTGCTTTGAGTTCATGAACTTTTCTATAAGCATGAATGAACTTAGTTCGCAGACACACTTGACACTAAGCTCTTTTTTGTTTTTTTTTTTTTTTTTTTTGCTTTGTAAAGAGGGCAGATTCTAACAGCGTGAGGGGCGTTTTGTACACATGTCATACAGCTGAAATTAATTGCTTTTTGCTTCATTTAACTGCAACTCAAGCGCAGATAAATGGAATTTTTGTATGCTGATGATGAGTTCTGTTGAAATTTCGTTGACAATTTTATGCGTAATTATGCAGTTTATTAATTATAAATTTCAAATATTTGTTTTCTTTCTTTCTTTCTTTGCAGGCCTTAAAGTATTACCACTTTTGAATAATTTAAGGTAAGTGAATTGTACAAAACAATAATATTTTTTCAGATACACCTCAGTTATATTAGCTATAAACTCTATTGTTAAATCCTTGTCGCTCTTAACTGTGAATGGCATATATAATAATTGTCACACGCAATCGTAGCGCACAACCCTGAACACACCCACACATTTCATTTAGTAATTTGCAATCGAGCGATATTTGCTTAAAAAAATAAAAATAAACCAAAATAAACATGCTCACATATGTAAATCGTTTTGAAGCCTGGTTTCTATCAGGCTAATCATATCTTTATAAGTCTGCATACATACCTACCATATATCAATAATAGTTTAACACGATTTCTGCTTATAATGAAGATTATCGCATGCGCATTTAAATTTGCCAAACGTGTAAGCTGAAGCATGAGGGCTTTGACTATCAGACTCTTTTGCGGTCTTTGCGAAAACCCTTGAAGGCATTATTTATATTTCATAAAACCCAACTTGCTGCTGTGTTTTTATGTTTGCAAATGCTTTGAACACGTTCACGCGCATGTCGAACATATGTCCGTCTGTCTATCTACGAGTATCTATCAGTTTATCAAAAGTGAAACCAGCAGCAGAGCGTTTAAAACAATAACATGAGAAAATGTTTACTTTGGTATAGGCAACATTTTAGTACTCTGTAAATACACTAATATGTTTATTCATTTCTGTACATATGTGATGCATGACTATATACTCGTAGTGATTTGAAGAAATTGAAATGAGATACATTTCTACAACGTTTGCGGTACAAAAAATAAAAATGTAATTTAGTAGACCTATTTCTAAACCAATGTTAAATTGAAAATAGTTTGCTGTAACCAGGTCAATCGAGAGAGGATCGGGAGGATTTTCCTATGATTTGGCGGGCAGAGAGGCTTTTGTCATGCTGCTGATTTTTCGACGACCACTTACTCAGTTGTATGGCTACCTAGATAAAAAATAGAAAATAATGACCAAATTAGCCCAACAAAAAATACATTTTTTCATGAATTTTTAAACAATACAGTCCTGGTTTTCAAAAATAAAAGCCAAATAAAACATTGTATCATTGGACATAATAAATGCTGCAAATGTCTTGATGCAAAAAGCCTGTTAATTTTACAAGCAAATGTACGTAAACCCAGTAAAAATATATTTATCAATGATACCTCTGTAGTTCGGCTGGTGGCGAGTGTCCCCCTATAGACTAGTAAATTCACCAACCACTGGTGATCATTTACTGTAACAGTTCCCTTCGTCATTCTGCTGTTCGGCTGCTTGTCAAAAAAAAAAACCAATAAACCCTTCGGTAGTCCTTTTTCCTTAGTGAAGTGGCCAGTCTTTTGAGACTGGTACGTGGCTGGGGAAAAGATGCTGTAACGTCGCACCACTCGGTCCCATTCAATGACATCGCCATGTTAAATTCGCTAGGTAAATGAGTAGCAGGTGGATGGACTGGTACCCGCCTCTGGTGGCCGGTGAGCTCACTAGTTCCGCACAAGTGCGGCCGAACTACAGGGACATGCGTCAAATATGAATACTATTCAACATACATTGTCGTAAATACTTCGATCTCAAAGTATACCCTGTACCCAAAGGAATAAGGGTATAATAAGTTTGTATGAATGTATATAACAAACAGAAGCAGACGTCATAGACACCACAAAGTATACATATATACTTGTTCAGCAGCAGAAACTTACCCGATTTAGCCAATCCGTTTGTGTCTGCGTCCGTCAGTCTGGTTTTATGAAGCGACAGATCTCAGGAACTATGAGAGCTAGACACTTCAAATTTGAACAATTGGACTCCTTTTAAATGTCGCTGCCACGCCCACAACGTCCACCAAGCTCATTATACGCATTTAACCTGTACAAGCACACTTTTCAAGGCCGCATAGTCGGAAAAAGTTTTTTGTTTGTTTGTTTTGTCTTTCTTTTTAATTAATTAATAAGCCTATTCAGAATGTTATTTTAACATCTGAAAATATGAAAATTTTAAAACTGTATTGCGAGTGCACAATTTCACATTTGTTCTGCTGAATACAGAACCGAACGTTCGAAAATTTTTCAAATCCATATAATTCGCAGTGAGTTCTAAAATTGTTTGCTGTGTGAAATCTGTGTAATCGAACTCAATTAACTACAACAGTACCAAATTTTCTACCAACTCTGACAACACTTTTTATCGTTTTTTTCCAATACTACCAAAGTTAAAGTTTACAGACGAAAAAAGTTGAGACGAGTCTCTCAAAATCCGTTAAGGGCCATTTTCACGACTTAGAAATATACGTATTGCCAAGATATGCTATTGGGGGAATAATACTGAATAGTGTAATTCACGACATCACAATTGTAATAAATCCATTAAGAGTTGTCATGCAGTATAAATCGATTTTTGGTCTATTATCGGTCACTTTTTTGTCTGTTATCGTTACTTTTTGTTTGTTATCGCTACTTTTGTCTTATTTATCGGTCATGGGCTACATGCTGCACATGTGGACCGTCCATGCATTTGCACAAATGTAAACGCATAAAATGTATATATAATATGCGCGTTTGTATTCCAAATTTTAATAAAAAACTTCAATTTTGTTTGTTTTCATTATGCTTTGTTTTGTTATCGAAATAGTGAGATCAAGTTGGCAGCTATGTTTGAAATATACATATATATTGGTTCGTCTAACTAGGCAAATACATTTATAGGCTCAATAACATTCGTGACATTGTAACTATGTTAACTATAACTATGACAATACATTTTGTTCTTGCTTATATAGAAATGTTTTTACTTTAAAATGATTAGACAATATTGTGAATAGGCGTAATGTATTTTTAATTTTTGAAATTTTATTATTAAAACGTTAATAGTGGTATTCTCTCGATTGAATAAACGTTGTTGAATCTTGGAACACGCTTCACTAAAATTTTGTTCGATATTGTTGTAAAATTAGAACTATTACACATATCATAGTATGTCACGATGTGTTAATAAAAATAATGCGTTAAGAAAAATTGGATTTTTTTCATGTTATTAAATATTCATAGACTGCGATGAAACCGATGCTGACATTGATGAGAAACTTGATTAAGTCTTTTGGGACTTAGCGTAGATATGACGTAATGAGTGTGTCTGGATTAAACGAAGTTCGAGTGAATAAAGAATATATTCCAGATACTGGTACAGTTTTTCGGTTCTCATCTGCAATTTCTATTAGAAACGATTTTAGTTTGGTTACATTGAATTTAAGTCAGCCAGCTTACATTTCAGCTTCTAAGCTGGCTGACTTAAATTCAATGTAACCAAACTAAAAGAAAATCGTAAAATGCGCTAAAAAAATACCAAAAAATAGTATTTGACAACACTGAAAAAAGTAAATTTTGAGGTCTTGTAACATTCGGTATTTCAGTCTACACATTTTTTTGTTGCATTTTAAATTTTAATTTAAATTTGTACAATTCTACAAGAAATCGATAGAGCTGTGAACCGCATTATTATCTATTCTTTAATCAAATAGAAATTAAATTGGTGTCACATTGAAGACGCACCCGTTTAGTTACAAAGTGGATATCAAACATCAACAAATTAAGAAAAACATCAGATTGTAGTTCGGAGTGCGATAGTCAAGACCATCGGATTTATTACTTGTTTGAAGGCATTTGCTGTTTTATTAGTCAATTGTTACCGAAAGTAAAGGCCATTTTTATAGGTCTTTTAACTGCAATAAAACCCATTGAGCAATTTATGTTTAAATAATTTTTTTCTGTCAAGTATTTTGTGACTTTTGTTTATTAAAAATATTACGCCAATCTGTGAGCATAACTATTGCTGGCAGTTACGGATTTACGGATCCAAGGGGGATACCTGGGACATGTTCCCCCTAAAACCATTTTAGTAGTGTTGTTTTTTAGTGGCGTTCCCCCCAGTAGTTGGAATGAAATCCCCCCAGAAATAGCAATCTGGATCCGTCCCTGGAACACATCAAGTCTATGTCGACAAGTTCTATTGTCTTTTAATTTTCGATTTCTATTTTGTTGTCACACAAACTAGTAAACTAACGTCTACTCACAGCAAATAGTCGAGGGGTTTGAGGTCGTACGAACTTAGAGGTAAGTTTTCGGACCGATGATTTAGCCAGCATAATAACACCTGGCGCCATCGTTTTGGAATCAAATTTCATCTTCTTTGATAAATGCAGCGAAATACGTATTATTCTAGTTCTGAGTTCATTCTTATTAAGATTAAGGAGTTTGTTTGGTGACCTTCATTACATTTGTGTTATATGCATGCAGAATTAACAGTCTGGAATATATGTAATATTGCGACTTTATTGCTGAAAGCTCGTACGAAGTTCATCCCAACACTGAACAACGCTGTATAACTTTTTTATGTGAAAATCTGAAAATGTGAATATCAGTGAAGTCAGTGAATGGATAATTGTTACACACAACTAATTTAAACTAAATGCTACAACATTTCAGAGTAGGGTATACAATGTGAATTATTAATTCCTACCGGCTGTTATAGCCATCCGCTTTAAAATTTTAATAAACTAACAAAAGTTTTTTGCATAAACGCGCCCAAACAATTAATATTTTAAATTTAGACCACAAACTGTTGCATTAGGACTACCAACTAACATAAATGTGGGCTATCAATGAAAATACTGGCTGCTCATTTAGTATAGCAAATTATACGAAAGTAAAAATTGAAATTTCAAAATGTTTTTTCGAGGAAATCTTGAAATCTTTTGCGATTAATTAAGTCCAGCTATCAAAATTCAATTGAAATCATTTGCTTCAATGCCTTCAATGCGCGGAGATTCTCCGCCTTCCAAAAAATGCGCAGATATTTATGCTCTTCATATGCAAATATTTGCGCTTTATTTATGCGCACAATTAATTAAATATTTAATTAGTCAACAATAAATCAATTCGCACTCTTCCCAGTATTATTAATGATGTTCAAGCGCGACTTGAGCAGTTTAAAAAAAAAATTATTTTTTTTTTCAAGCGTTTTTTTGGGCTTTTGTTAAATGGACTATTAAGACAAATTAAATTAGGTTCCAGCCCCTCAACTAAATGTGAAAATATTTGTTTAACAAAAGCGTCAACAACAATAAATACAAATTAAATTTAACATACACTCGTCTATCTGTCTGTCTGTCTGTCTGTCTTTTCAATACAGCCATTCAAATGTTAATAGATTGTTCCGAAACATTTATTTTAAGCGCGTTCCGAAGTTTTTCAGCTCTTTGACACTTGATGCGAAGCGTTTAGAATAAACTTTTTGTTTCTATAGAAGAAGACGCCTCGCTGCGCATGCGCCTCGTTGATCATTCGATCCCCCGCTATTATTATTAAAATTTTGATTTTAAAATAGAATTGCGTAGTTTCTTTGTATCTTTGCATAATTATTTGAATATAGTATACGAGTATGGTATTTATAAGTACGCGGCTTGTATTATTTGATTCTTATTGTTTTGAGAATTTTGTTTGAGATTTAAATATAAATTCAAAAGTTTTATTTATAATTTTCTTAATTGCGTATTTCGGTAGCTATTTTTGTGCTAAGCTGCTTAAAGCGTTTCTAAATGAGTAATTTGATTTTTGTAGAATTTGAGCACATATTGAATTTCATCCGATGTACTTGCCTTTTTGGCATTCTTATGTAGATGTTCTTAAGTGTGATTGATTAGGTAGGTACATATTAAGTGTTTATGGGTTTGCGTAACATGCAGTACAAGGTCCGAGTTAGGATTTGAAGTTTTTGTTTTTATTTATTAATTTTTTTTTTTATATCCATAACACATTTTGTGGTTGAAGTGGAACTAGAACCTTTTCAAATAGAAGTTTCCTGAATCTTCGAAAAAAAAACCAAAAGCAACAGTCGTGAATTCACGACTACGAATAGTTTTTCGAAGTAGATTTCGAATTGATTCCAATTTTTTGTTTTCTACAAAATAAGCTAAACAATATTCGAGGAATATCAAGGAATACTATACAATTACGAGTATAACAAATATTTCGAAAAAACTGCCGACTGTATTTCTTTACAACTACCGTGAACGCTTGCGAGTTATGAAATTTCAAGTTACACTTGTGGCAGTAAGATACGTAGAGAGTCTATACCGTGAATTTAGTTTGTCTAACTCGTCTCTAAAACAGACATTCGAACGGACGGACTCGAAGTAGTTTCCCGCCAACCATTTGAGACCCACCTCGCGGACAGTTTCCGATATCCGAGGGTTTCTGTGATTGTTTCGTTTAGTAGAGCTCTGCAGATTTGCGGAAACATCGCAGAAAGTTCATCCACAGTCAATCTGCGATCGTCACGGTGCGCATTTTCGATTTTTTCCACAATTTCGTCAGTCACAATTGAAGGTCTTCCGCTCCTCTGATCATCATGCACAGGCGTACGACCGTTTTTAAACTAGCGACACCACTTGTACACACTCGTACTCGTTCATAGCTTTATCTTCATATGCAGTTTTCACCTCATTATAAATCTCAAACGGAGGTTTTTCCTTCCAACGAAATAACGGATAACGCCGCATATTTCGCACTTGGCGGGAGACTGGATTGACATTGTTCACGAAACGTGTTTGACTCGTCGATAGTTCTCAACGTACTGACCTCGAACCGATCTTGTTGCAAAGGGCAGAAGTCAAGCTACACTGCAGTGTTGCCAACTTGACGAAAATAAAATCCCTCCGGCCGTGATAGCCTCAGTACACTTACTTTCTGGATATGCCTCGTACAATAAATTAAGTAACAAATAAAACAAAACTAGCTTTGTTCCGGCTATATGCCTTTGAAAAGTATGCATAGAAGAGATAAATAGCCATATTCTAGGTATGCTCTTTGTTGTGGGCGTGGTACCCACAAAATTTAATATATTGCAATGTATGGATAAGGAGAATCTATATTTCTTAGTTTGGCGACTCTAACTCTTAAAGTTTCACTGATATGTTTGATATGTTTGATATGTTTTTCCATACAACTGGATAGACAGGCAGAGGGACATGGCAATATCGACTCAGTTTCCGATGATGATTAAGTGTATTTATACTTTATATGGTATACCACGCCTACTTCTTCCTGTTACATTCATTCGCACAAACTTATTGTACCCTTGTCCCTTTGTGTACAAGGTATAACTAGAAAGAAGCAAAATATATATTTAGCAATTACCGAAGTTTCTATTCTTTTTACATATTTACCTTTTCTTATTCAGTCTTACTAATAAACAATTTAATATTGATATTTTTAAAAATTCAATGAATTTTTTTAAAAAAGTCTACTCTAAATTTTGTATACTACTACTTTGTCCGTCTGTCATAAAGTTAGTATGGATACTTTCTATAACCATAAGCAGCATACTTATCAATATGACCGTGATGTGTGGCTTCCATACAAAAATACTTTGCATTTATTTAATTGTATTAAACATATTTCAATTTAAGCAACTATTTTAAAAATAATAAATGTTTTGAATTTGATTCACTATATATAAAAAGTGAACGCAATTAAATTTGACATTAAATTAAGTTAAGACCATATAAAATATATCCAGGCGTATAAAAAAAGTAAGGGATAGAGGATTCTTTGGGCCCGTCGATATTTATATGAAGCCTCCAATGCCAATACAATGGATACACTATTTGACTGCAAGAACAATAAGTCTAGGATATTTTTAAAAACTTATACCAAAAAATGCGCAATACACGTAACTTCCAGAGTGTCGGACAGACGAACATGGCTAGATTGACTCGTCTTGACAAACTGATCAAGTATATTTTGTGGGATCTACTTGTCTGTTGCCTTCTCTAATGCGCTACAAACTTATTACGTGTGAACGGTATAATGTTAAGTAATAAAGTTACAGTCGAGCTTGTCCTAAAGATAAATAAAAAATCAATTTTATCAATCGCTTTCCCATTTGATCTTGATTCGTTCCGGTGTCTGATTGCACTTATATATGTACGTACACATGTTTCTGTCTATGGTGTTGGAATTAATTTTAAAGGATTTTTTTTCGATTTTTGAACGTTTATTTAAAAAAAATGCTACAATGTATATTATTCAAAGTATTGTGCATCGTTGGCTACAACATTTTCCCATCTTTTTGGTAGCATATGGATTCCGCGTCGGAAGAACGGCTCGTCTTTTGAGGCAATCCACAAATCGACCCATTTTTTGGTATCGTAAGATGTAAAGCGCTGCTCAGCCAGGGCGTGGGTCATCGATCTGAACAAGTGGTACTCAGAAGGGGCTATGTCTGGGTAATAAGGTTGGGGGGGGGGCGCCGTGGTTGTTGTTGATGGGGTAGCACACTGCCATTCAACGTTTCCTTGACGGATCTTGCAACATGTGGCCCAGCATTGTCATGTTGAAAAACCAACTTGTCGCGTTTTTTTTGGCATATTTTTGGATAGCTTTAAAAGTATGCACATACCCGTACATAAATAAATAAAAAAAAAAACCGAACTGCTGGCTCTTCCTACTTTTTCTAGATTTTCATCCGAGTAATTCCGAATCGGTTTTGTTAAAATGGTCTGCTTTGTCACTTTCAGTAGGATTTTTCGATTTGATTTCGTTTCACGTTGAGAACATTAATTTCATAATAATGAATCAAATCGAAAAATACCTCAAAACTTGACAAAATGGGGGAGCAACTTGTTTGTGGGGCTATCTGAGCTCTCTTCGTGAAACCTCTTTCCAAGTGTATGCCGAAATATTTTTGCATCTATTGGATGAAAAAAGACAACAATTAATTTTCCTAAGTTTTATTACAACAATTGTTTGTTTTATAGAAATTCAATGGACACTCTTAATATCCGGTTATAAAAATTCCGCAATAGAACTACATCCGCACAAGTTATGACACCCTAAAACAACATCCGCGTCAAATTCAAAAGCACATCAAGCATAGTGCACGGTATTAAATAGGTACCTGCTCTTTTTTTGTACAATTTTTTGGCAACAATATTGCTTGGCAATAAAAAATCTATTTAAATAAGCCAAACAACGAAACAACTTCCGCGCCATTACAACTTTTCTTTACGCGATTTATACGACGAGACATGGCGAGACAGCAGAACGAATGAAAATCACGTGCACAGCTTTCCAAACATGTTGCAAAACTTAAATGCCGGGTAGGGGAAGTGGGCAAAGAAAAGCCGGAGTCATGTTTACAAAAACAAAAATTTCTAGACGAGAGCTACAAAAAAAAAGCCGAGTAGCAACAAAAGCAGTAAAAATTTTTGCGCGCGCAGCACGTGGCAGGCGCACGAAACAAAAACAAAGTAACTCAAACCATGGAAAAACTGAATTCCAACAAAAAGAAGAAATCATGGTGATATAAAGTGTGCTGGACTACGAGATACGCTATAGACAATCCAAGGAATTGTTATTGAAAGTATAGATTTGTGTGGGTTCTATATTTTATAGAGGACCGATCTGTAATATTTTATACGGATTAACGTAAGAAAAATTCGTCCAATGCTCCAAAAAGGACGATGCTTTAGAAGTATATATTTTTATAGCCATGTATTTTAAGTATCAATGAATTAAAAAAAAAAGTTAACCATTCTTACCAAATTTGGTGTTTTCATCATAAAATGTGTTCATACAAAGACAAAAAAAGAAGAAATGTTAACAATTTGAAAGAGAAGCAACTCAGGGAAGGAACAAAATGGTATATAACAAATAATTTATATAAAATAACTCATCGTCCTGGGGCCCTAAGGCCAATGTTGAAGAGCAAAAAAAGAGCCGGCGGCCGGGCCAAACGCCACTCCACACTTGTCACGACACTGGTTGTAGGCTTGTATTAAGGTTATATGTAAGTGGTTGACACTAAAGCTTTGTACGATTGATTTGTAAGCATGCAACGAATGCCTTCGAATGCGTGCGGAAGAGATACATGCATACATATTTCAATATTGCACAAATCCATTTGGTTTAAAAAACGAATGCATTTGTGCAAGGCACGTGCATATCATATACTCGTACTTAAACTGAACTGATCTTATGAGTCTAAATCTTTGAATTTGATGGCACTAGCTGATCTAGTTTCCCAGATCTCAACGTTCATACAGACGGACATGGCTGTATGAACTCGATATGCATACTGATGAAGCATTTGGCACGCCTTCTCTTGACTGTTACATACACTTGCACAAACTTAATATAGCCTTTTATACATAATCAATCATACAACAGATAAAGGAGAAATCCTTTTTGACAATAGGTCAAAATGCTGCACAGTTGTGCTCATTTTTTAGCAACTTCGGCCAAATGGTTCGGCAACTTGCGCTCTTTGGCACGCTCTCGGAATTGCTGCTGCTTGTGCTCCTTCTGCTTCCGCTTCATGGCTAACGCAAAAGGATAATTGACTCGCTCGCTGACTGCCGCGCTGGCAACTTCCGTTTCGTTTCATTCCCATATAAACCGCAGCCAGACGACAACAAGGATACATCAATATTTATATATTATTTTTTGTGTGTTTTTAAACGAGTGAAAAATATCATGCGATTATAAAAATAAATCCATTAAAAACACGAACTGCGATATAAAAAAAAAATTTAAACGCGAACCTTGCAGTAGTGCTAAATTTTATATAACAAGGACACGAATCTAAATTCAATATTTCGTTATTATTAGTTTGATTTTGATTTTAATAAATGTACTCCTGCCAAATAAAAGTTTTTGTAAATTTTGAAGTGTATTGCCAAGGACTCTTAAAGTGATACCGCTCTGTCTACTGCCTGCCAATAAATACTTTTTAGCGAGCATTGTTAGTGAAGCGTGCAACCAAAGTTCGTGCTTTGTTCCCTCGTGCCGCGGCCGTGGAGCGCACCAAGTTGCAGCGTCGTCTCACGTTCTGCTGTTGTACCTCGTTGTCGCAGTACACGAGATTCGGCGGCGGCGGCGCCTTTCATATTGTACAGAATCTGAAGTAAGTTCAATTGTGTGCTCTCGGTTTGTTCTTCAAGTTGTTTTAATTTTCCTTTTTTCAAAAAAAATTTTTTTTTTCGGTTTGTCAGGAAGCTGGCGCGCATATCCTTTGAGTATAAGTACTACATACATAAATATGTATATATATTCGCTGCTAAGGTTACTTAATGTCAACGATGCTGTGCTTTTATCTATTATCCTTTTTTTTTTGTGCATTTGCGCTGCCTCTTTTTGATGCTGTTGCATGCAACCAGACGCCGTAAAGAACGCTAATGCCATTTTATTGATTTTCAGCGCTTTGCCATTAGAAGCATGCAATGCGCTGGGAGTAAAGTATTTGTATACACTGCAGTAAAAATCGCATTAAAATTACCACTATCCATACTACCAGTTTCGTAATAGAAATGACTGCTCTAAGAACAATATAAGATACATAAACTTGATTTGTGAGTACACATGTTATGGTGTACAATACAAAATTATCGGGCTGCTTAGAAAAGATTATTATAATTAAATCCGATATTATCATTGGCGTACAGTGATGTGATGAAGTATGAGTAAAATGAGAAATGAGGCTTGTTTAAATACACTGCACTTTAAGGACCTTAACCTTAGAAAATCTCAAAGCCTTTTTTGATTTGCTGAATCGAATACGCCGAAGAGTATGAATGAAATTTGAAGAAGATATTGTTTCAACTAGAGATGAGCTAGTCAGTGATTTTTGAGTAGCAGTGATTGTCGAGAGTGTTACTTTCAAATCACCGTGATTTTGAACTGCTACTGCGATCACTGAAAAAATTAATAGCGGAAAAAACAAAACCTATTTTATCTATTATATTAATACGAGACTAATTTCTCGTCAAATTTTACTTTAATATAACTTTATGTTTAACAATGTATATATGAATAAAAAAAGGTGTATATAAATGCATTTTTCTGGAGAGGATTCGTCTAAAATGGTACTAAAATCATTCGAAACTGTGGGACATATTCGGAATCATTGGGATCCCTCAACAGGATATAGACTCCTTACAAAAATCTTGGGATTAGAGACGGAAACATGGTATATTAGGTAGTCACTTGATTTGTATATATTCCAAATGGCATATCTTCACTACAATTCTTTCTGGAATATCTACTTTTTGGTGCCATTTTCTGCAGAGGATTAGCTTAATATGGTATAAAAAACAAGAGGAGAGGGTTGGATATAGTCTCAATAATTGGGCGTCCGTAACAAAAAATGTATTCCTTAACGAAATCATGGGAATTGTGACGGGAAGATGGTATTTCAGGAAGTCATTGGTTTTGGTGTTTTTTTGAGTAACTACAACTATTGCTGATTTCATTTCCGATTCCAAAACTTGACTGAATCGTCTATTTCCATATCTCCACTATAACTTGTAAGGACTAAGGTAATAATACTTATACGTTAAATCATCTCAAGATGTCCACTCAAGAAAAAAAAAACTCAAAAAAATAGAAAGAAACATTTCATTTTCCACTCCAGTAAAAGAAAGCAGATGCTAGCAGAGATAAAAGCCAACGAAGCATAAAGGTTGAATTGAAAACAAGTGCCTTAATAGCTGATCAGTTGAGCGATAGTCAACTGCCTGTGATTCAATTCAACAATGAAATTCAAACTTGCTGACTCCCATTTAGGTAGGTACTTCAGTTTAGAAGATTGATAAGAAGAAAGAATGCTGCTGTCTTGAGTGTACGACTTCTCAATACCATGTCACAGTTCATACACTGATGAAAATAATAATAATAAATTATGTTAATAGAAAAAATACATTTTTTTTAGTGTATAAATTGTTTTTTTTTTTTTTTTGGTACGATGTAAAAATAATTTTTTTTTTCGGTGTATTAAAAAAATTTTGTTCTAAAAAAAATGAAAGAAGAAAAAATGTGTTATTATTGTTCGTCTGTTTTAATTTCAAAAATCTGTTTTTAGGAATATACATATAGCCTATGGACGTGTCAATTACAATTTTGTATACATTTGATCTGCGTACGTACATAGCAGAAGAAACTAAAAGCCCAAGTTTGAAGGCTCTACTTTTTATAGTCTCCGAGATCTGTATGTTTTATACAGACGGACGTCGGATATGGTTAGATCGACACACCTTTCCATACTGATCATGAATATATATATATATATATATACTTTATGTGGTGTGCACGCTTCCCTCTACCTGTTACATACATGCATGCAACTTTGCAGAGTAGACTATGAAAATATTATCCATAGATGTTTTCCACGCACAATATTTCGATCATGTTAATTTATTACTGGCGACATACGAAACTAGAAGAATGAAAATATCGCTCAATATATCGCTTTATAGTCGTAGCAGAAGCACTAACTGACCACTGTCGAGTAAGACGACTCTGTCAAATGCTGGTTCTGCTACCAAAATACGGGAGACTGTCTACACATACTTCTCAAATACACAACCTTAGTTAATATATGCCTAACGGTAGGTAGAGTCTTTCTTTCTGAGAACCGGCTAAGAATTTACTCCAGTCAATTGATTATCTAAGATACAGAAATATATCTTAAACGCTCAGTATAATGTTTTTCAATTCAAAATAATAATAGTAACAGCGAAACTTTTTTTCTATCCAAATTTGTATGCACTTTATGGTACCTCCCATACGAAATCACTTTGCATTTATTTTGTTGCATCAAACATGTTTCAATTTAAGCAATCATTTTTAAAACAATTTTTTTTTAATTGGACTTAATATTACATACAAAAATTATTATTAACTTCTATTAATAATAGCTGACATTGCCAAAAACACACTTATTTTCAGTAAAGATATGAGGCATCGTTAGCTTGGCTGCCTAGCGTGCGGGCCAACATTAAACAGAACGTGAATTCAATCCATATTCACGTTCTGTTTAATGCTGGCCCGCACGCTAGGCAGCCAAGCTAACGATGCCTCATATCTTTACTGAAAATAAGTGTGTTTTTGGTGTGTTTTTGCTCAATCGAAATTTTATTTAATATTTAATTTAATTTAATTACCAATTATTTTTAATTATTATTTCATACGCAACAATATTATACACAGCCGATAAAATACCGGTTAAATGCTGGACAAGAAAGAACTTTACCTCTCAACGGTAGCCAAATTTAGGTTACTGTTCAAAGTAGAATTACGACTGTTCACTCACAACCAGTGATTCGGCGCTAATCTTTATTCTGGAGGGTTTCGAAACGTTTGCTATTTCACCTTTCAATGATAACTCTAATTTGGATACCCTATCTCCATGTTAAAGCTTCAGTTGCGTAGCGCGATCTATCAGCATATAGATCGCGCTACGCAACTGAAGCCTGCTCCTACGACTAAGAAACCAGATCCGGTTCTTTAACTTCATTTTTAAAGCGAAGTTTTTGAAGTTTGTGGTATATATAAAAAAAAAAAAAACTCACAAACGTGTTCTATACACAAGCTAAACTAATTTATTAATGAAAAAAAAGAACCGAATGAAAAATCGCCCATTTGTCGTGAGATTGATGATATCAACAGAACTTGACCAAATATGGGACTACTCCTAAGGCCTCAATTCTAATACAAAAAGGAATCATCAAAAACAGTCCACGTAGTAAAGAATTATCGCTGAACATACATAAAAAAAAGATTTCGACGAAATGAGAACATCCTTTTTTTGAAGTTGTTTTACAATTGAATTGAATACAACCATACTTAACGTCTAAATTATAGATTGTGTTTTATACTGACAATCATGTCCAGTATTCGAAATTTTTGCGATAAACTCTAATTTTTACACGTATGAGAAGATTTTTACCAGTTTAAGGAGCTCAGATTAGAAAAACTATTCGAAAGTGATAACCGGAACAGGCCTGATAGACTCTAATAAATTCAATGTAAGGTTTCCAGATTTTTTAAATGTTTTTGTTCGTAAAAATTCCTTATACTTAGCTCCGCATCAAAATGATCGTAGCACCCTACAGCGAGATTTATGCGAAATAATCACATTAGAATTCACATTAAATAGCCACAACAAATGCACAAACTGCACACTAAGAATGCCAAATGGAATAAAGTGACAAAACAAACAAAAAAAAAAATTCAATAAATTTATAGTAATTTTCCGTTTGGTTAATAAATAACAAATCAATTACCTCCGTCGATAAGTTGTTGCTTCGCAGCTTATTAACATAAACAGGGCAGGCGCAAAGAGTTTGCTGCTCCGGGCACGGGCGAGTCGTACAATAACAAATGGACAAATTGATTCAATGTATTTTATAATAAATGCAACAATAAAGAATTAAACGAGTTTTGTGATAAATTAAATGCAGTCTAAATAGATAAATAAATTGGAAAATGAAAACGTAATTTAAATAATTTATAAACTTTTCACGCTATAACTTTGGTTATCTCTTTTACAAATTGTATATTAAATTTTATTATTATTATTATTATTTTTTTTTTTTACAGAAAAGTCGCACAAAGTGTAGGAGATATTATTGTACAATTGGACGTATTCGAGGAGCAGCGAGAATGCGACGAGGCGCAAAGCCTACAGGGCCCCGATGGCATCAACCTAAACTCGCATCTTGATGTCTTCTATGCGATACTGCGACAGGTATGCAAATTTGTTTTGTTTATTTGTATAGAGTGTGCTTTTTGTAGAGGTGTAGAACTTTGAATTTAATTTAAACAATGAGTTTACACAAATTCATATGCCGTATTGCATATGCCGCATAGGCTTGCATATGCCGCATTCTGGAAGTTGAATTTTCTACCACTGTTTCAAGCAATGGGGGCCGTATCTCGGCAATGGTTCACACAATGTTCTCTTATAAGTCGTCCAGAGTTGCTGGTTTCTTCACATAAACCAATGACTTTACGAACTCCAGAGAAAATAATCTAAAGGCGTTAAATCGCATGATTTCTGTGGCCATTTTGACTGGTCCATTTCGAGAAGTAACTTATTCGCTAAAGGTTTCATTCGGTAAGTAAGATTGTTTGATCCGCTGTTTGCCATGTAGCTCTCGTGAATATTCTTCACTCCAAAGACGGCAATTTTGCTTATTGTCATGAGGCAAAAATGAGCCCTACCACTGCACAGAATATTGTGATGAATCAGTGGGTTCAACTCCAGTTGATTTTCAGCCTATTGACCGAACGATGTTCATTCGACTTTAATTCTTGCACCAGCTGTATATTATAAGGTCGTAGGCCGAGATTTTTCCGTAAAATTTTCATAAAGTTGATTCACACAGCTCCATTTTCATTGCGCGATGGCGGTTCCACTCATTTGGGCCCTTATCAATACTACGCTCTATAGCAGCAATTGTTGCTTCGGTGCGCACTGTGCGACGTCTTTACGGATGCGTATTAACATTTAGAGTATACGTGGTACGATGGATAATCGAATTAGTTGCTCGGACGAACGATTATGTTGACCGTAAAATGGTAGCGCACGGTAACTTTCCCGAACTGAACCACCATTTCCGAAATAAATTTTCACAATTTACAAGCGTTGTTCTGGTGTTAATTCATTCATGATAAATTGGCAAACCAAACTGAGTAAAAATGACAATAACGCTGCCAGATCTGACCAATTTATGACGGTTTAATCCCTGTCGGAGAATGGAACCTCTAAAAACAAAACAAAAAACACCCTATATTTCTGGCATATTTTGTGCGATGAAATTCTAATTGGAATTTAATCGTTTGTCTATATGGCAGTGATCGGAGTGAGTGAGTGTATCGCTTACCATTTTAGTGCATTTGTATAGATAGTAATTATCAAGGTTGCAGTACCTGCAGCCGGAGCGAATCGAATGCGCGCCAAAAGCGTCAGACACGCACACCCATACCATGTTGTAGGAAATGCCAAACCAGGCCAGAGCAGGCGTGGAGGCATAGTTTGGAGGCGTGGTTTGGAGCAAATCGCGTGCGTTGACTATTTGCCTGTCTATCTGTTTATCTCTTTGAAAGATTGACTGAGTGACTGACTGAGTGTTTTTTTTTTTTTTTTGTAGAATTTTATACAACTCTAACAATAAACTTTTATTTCTACTTTTTTTCTTTATCGTTGCTACTCAGGTGGCCGACACGCCACAGGAAGTGCCATTTCTCAGCATACTGCAACATTTGCTGCGCATCGATGCCAAGGAGGCGGTTAGCGATATTATATGGGATACAACGGAGAAGCTAGTACATCGTGCTACGCTGCTTGAGAATCATGAGGATTCAGTGCGTTTGCTGCGCACGCCAAGCGTGCAGAAATTTACCTGTCCACATTGTCGCAGTCATGATGCAACAAGTCCCAGTCGCAAGCCATCCGGTGTGCCAAATTCAACAGCACAGCATAATGGTCCATTATCGCCGAGCAACAACACAACACCACAAATGCACAAAACTGTCACAGCACCGCCACCACCGCCGCCGCCCATACCCATTACCGTGCAGCCTACAGCATGTGCACCTCCTTTACCACCGCCGCCGCCTCCGCCAATGCTCAATGGACCACCAGCACCGCCGCCTATACCCGGTGCACCGCCTGCGCCGCCAGCACCACCAGCGCTGCCAAATCAATTGCATGTAAATGGCATACATGCAGCGCGTCCGCGTACACCCGAACCCGGCGGCTTATGTGATCCAGCTGCAATACTACTGCCGCAACAGGATACACCAGCACCGAAATCGAAAATGAAGACACTCAATTGGGGTAAAATACCACCAAATAAAGTCATTGGCAAACAAAATATCTGGACCATTGTTGCGAGTAATCATCAGGATAGTCCTATGGCGGAGCTGGACTGGAATGAAATGGAGGGTCTCTTCTGTCTGCAGTCGACCAGTGCACAGGGCTCACCGAAGTTGGGACGTGAGGGCAGCGCAAGCAGTTCCGGCTACGATACGCTCGATCGCAAATCGAAAAAGGAAACCACGGAAATTACGCTGCTCGATGGCAAACGCAGTCTGAATGTGAACATTTTTCTGAAACAATTCCGCAGGTGTGTAAACTAATTAATATGCATTCAAATTTGTTTTTTATTTTGTATTTACTTACTTTGCCCGTCAGCTCCAACGAGGACATTATACAGCTGATTAAGCATGGCGAACACGAGGATATTGGCGCCGAGAAGCTGCGTGGTTTGCTCAAAATACTACCCGAGGTGGATGAGCTGGACATGCTGAAATCATTCAATGGCGACTTAAAGCGTCTCGGTAATGCCGAAAAGTTTCTGCTGCATTTGCTCGAAGTGCCAAATTATAAACTGCGCATCGAAAGTATGTTGCTCAAGGAGGAATTTGCTGCAAATGTTAGCTACTTGGATCCCTGCATTAATGCCATGATCTATGCTGGCGATGATTTGATTAACAATACAAGGCTGCAGGAACTGTTGTACATGGTTCTAGTGGCAGGAAATTTCCTCAATTCCGGCGGTTATGCTGGCAATGCAGCAGGCGTGAAGCTCTCGTCTTTGCAGAAGCTTACCGATATACGCGCCAATAAACCAGGCATGAATCTCATACATTTCGTAGCGCTGCAAGCTGAGAAGCGTAATCCGGAATTGTTAAAGTTCCCACAGCATCTGAATACATTGGAGAATGCCTCAAAGTATGTAAATTCATAAAATATTTTCTAAATGTGTACTGACAAAAAATATGCAATTTCTTATTACAGAACCACTTCGGAGCAGATTAACAATGAGATCAATACGCTGGATGCACGCATACGCAAAATTAAGCGTCAAATTGAACAACCCGCCACGGATGCAGATATCAAGGAGCAAATGCATGAATTTCTGCAACGTGCCGAAACCGAGGTTGCTGTGCTGCAGGCAGGCATGAAGGAGGTGGAAACAATGCGTCTAAAGCTTGCCGATTTCTTTTGTGATGATCCGGCTACATTCCGACTCGAAGAATGCTTTAAAATCTTTCAGAATTTCTGTGATAAATTCAAGCAGGCTATTAAGGAAAATGAGCGACGACAGCAGCTGGAAGAACAGGCAACACTGCGACGCAAACAGCGTGAGGAGCAATTGGCGCGCAGAACCAGACAATGTAAGACATACATAGTGCATATATTAAATAGGCATTTAATTTATTTTACCATTTAATATTTACAGTGGGTCAAGCAGGCACACCCGTCTCCGATTCAGAGCATCCATTCCTTAACGATGCCACATTTGATCCACGTGCTAGTCCAGCATTGTCACGGCGTCGCATGGGCTCCTTCAATAGCGGTGGCGATATAACGAACAGTTTCATACGCATGGAATCAAATGATGGCATATCACCGGATATAACACCAAATGGTAGTCTGCGACGTCGTCGCAGTCGCGTGCTTGCCGAGGAAGATGATTTAATGGAGTTCTTACGTAGTTCAGGTCATGAGCATAACAGCAGAGAGCGCAAGGCATACGGCAGTTTGGGTAAGTTTAATTTTTTTTCTTTCAAAGAGAACAGCATGCAAATTTAAAATACGCGCTTTGGCTTACGCAGATCGTTCCTGGGCACGTCGTGCACGCTCCGGTAGCTCAAGTCGCAAGCGTCCAGAATTGCTTAATATTGATTTTGGCATTGATCGTGAGCGCGCTAGTTCGCCGGCACCATTACAGCAAACAACACCGGTAACTCCAGCGACAACGCCCACAACGTGCGCGACAACAGCACAACAACAACCGCAGCAGCAGCAACAAGCGCACGAGGATGCGAAACCAAGGTAAGCATGCTGCATAGATTTATTCTGTTGTTCAACAAGTTGATTATATGGCTAACAACTACCAGGCGTACCACTATCCTCCAGCTAGAAATCGTCACCGAAACCGGATAAGAGAGCATCAAACTGTTTCGCAGATAGCTACGACACAGTGTGGTCTATCTCTCGGATGACCAATTGTTAAAAAATCGTGTGCTTTTATCCGGTAGTTTGATATGCTATTGAAGTATGATATCAAATTAGTATCGTCTATACCTGGGGTTTCGCTACTCCAATGACGTTCCAATTAAAGAAATTTAGGCTCACTTGCATTATTTAGAAACTATAGACAACATATACACGAATATTTGGAGGCGCCTTCAACATTTATTGCATAAATTTCCCTTGGCAATCCAGAGTTTCGCTCATCTTCAATCGTATTTGAGTTGCGCTCTACCTTAATATTTGAGATATTTTCGGATCCAGAACCCTTTCTTTGTAGGGGAACTCTACTACTCTTGGGGGAAATCTATTAATAAAACAAAAATCTCTTATTTTATTAAAATGAAGTAATTTTGGACTGAAATAAAAGGCTGGTGGGGGGGGGTGTGTGTTGTTGTTCCCCCTGGATCCGCCAATGAATTTAGATTTAGGGCTGTATTTTGGTTTGAGATGAACTGGGCCCAAAATATTATATATATTTTTTCAATGTTAAGAGACAAAAGCGATAAAATAGTTCATAAAAAGTAATATTGACTTTATTTGTTATTCGAGATCAAAATAAAAGAACTTGAGGTGAGCACATCAAAAATATCATCAAAAGTTAAATCGGAGAAATTCAGTATCAATACTCAAAACCATTAAATTGGTAAGACGAGTCTATCTTGTACTTGTGCGTAATAGGTTTTTGATAGATCTGTATTTCGCACAAGTATTTGCGAAACACTGTTTCTGTATTGAGAAAAGTTGAGCGCAAATAATTTTCTATAATAATGCGATAGAGAAAGTTTTACATTGGTTCTTCGCCTTCGCCAAGTTTTAACAGTTTGTTATCAAGAGTCAATTCCAAAACTTCTATGTAGGGATCAACGACATTTTTCGCTTTTGCATGCATTTTTTTAGGTGTCATTCTCGTTAGCTCACATAAAAATCTAAAATGTGTCGCAAAGAGCGATGTGATTATGGAGTTCACAACTGTGGGAGAAAAGCGGTATTTATCTCCTTTTGGCAACTACACAGCGTTTTCAAATTCTTGAATTTGTGTCATACTCTTTAGTTTCAGCAAACTCTTTCTTTTGTTTTCATATATTTCGAAAGTGTCTCTTTTCGACAACTGGATGGACTGCATTTATTTAATCGTGGATGGTGGTCCTGGTTAGATTAAGTTATGATGGTCAATGTGAGTTACACCACACCCTCAATTAAGTTACCATACATACATACATAGAACTCTTCTTGTCCAATTTCTGCTCGGTCTTTATTTGCATTTCTCTGTATCATAAACATTGATTATTATTTATTGTCTTTACTGGATTTCTCTGTAAGATTATGTAAGAAAGATTCTCGAGCAGATCGAGTTTCTTCCTACTGTGACTGATATATTTGATATTCAACTGTTTCTCCTGCCATTGACGTGTGAAAGCTTCCACCAAATTAGCATATTTCTCTTTTTTGTGCGGCACTAAGGTTGTTCGGAAGTTTTACGATTATGCATCAGCTATATACGACAGAAATATTAGCGAAGGTTTAGGCTTTATTTATTAGTTGAAGTTAAAATTGCGAAGCTTGGATACTTGAATCATTTTGGTGTTAATATACATTCTACTATTATTATTTTAGAATATCCCGTGAATGGCGTCAAAAGATCGAGACCTGGCTGCAATCGAACGAAAACGATGAAAAACAAAACGAGGAATATAAACGTAAAAGACGTTTGGTCAATGCGAATCGTAGATCGCTTGAAAACGATACCGGTAATTATTTTTCAAAATTGCTTCAAGCTTCTTTTACAGAACAGTTTTGTCTTTTATTTTAGATAATGAACGAAAACTAGATCCGCTGCCAGAAGAGAAAATTATGCCGTCCACTCCGGCATCTACACCGACGAGTACTAATAACAACGCCATATCGAATAATAATGCTAACAACAACAATAATAACTATCAACGAGTTTATCCCGACTGGAAACCATCAAAGACACTGGAGCAAACAGATGTAGTTGGCACTATACAAGCCATAGCAGGTACATATAAATTAACTTACTGATTTAGATTTGGGGCAGAATTTAGTTTATAAAAAAAAAAATATTTTTTGTTAATACCTCTCTAGATGCCAATCATGCGCTGGGCAAGGCACACCGAAACCAAACAAACTCAAGGAGCAATCACAATGGGAACAACAATAACAACAACCAACAGCAAAATACAGCACCACATTTGACAACCGCTGAGGAATTGCGTGAATACAGACGCCAACGTTCAGCTGAGCACAATGAAAAACATGCCAGTCCGCTGCAATCCATTGCGGAAGAAGATCGCCGTAAATCGTATATACAAAAGTTAGGTGAACGCGAGGCTACCGATCGATTGCAAATCTATGTACGACGTCCCTCGAGTAATAATTTAATAACAGAAACAAGTCAGCCAGTTGAGCTAACCAAAACAGCTAGTAACACCAAAGTGAATGCGGAGCAGCAGCCCAAGTCGCCAGCGTCAACAGCGACAACAAGTGCACAACACGATGACACCTTCGCCACATTACTCAATCATCACAAGAGTCACAATGAAACAACTGCAGTACAGTACAGTCGCAAAGAGATCGATGCAGATAATATAGAAACACCACCGGTGTCGCGGCGTGTATTGACGCCCGCATCCAATACTACCATTGTTACAGTGAGCATGACTGATAAGCCACATGCTGCAGCGTTGGAGAAAGCGGAAGATAAATGTGCAGAACAAGATGCACCAGGACACTTTGATCGTTACTCATTGACGCGACGCACACGGCGCTATAAGCGTCCAACAGACTACAGCAGTGGTAACGAGGAGCTGACATCATCACGCGAATCAAATGATTCCGCTGTGCCGGGCAGCATACGTCAATCGGCGAGTGCGCATGAAATGCGACGCTTACAGCTACAACAGCATAAGTCGCCTGCCGATGACAAGCCCAAGGATAAGACTATACACAAACTGGAAAAAGTTGGACGTCACATTAGTTCCATCAATCAGGAAGATGTACGTGAGGCTATAAGAAATCTCAAATCACCAACAGGTACACCGGAACGTATCTGGAGTCCACCGCGTGAAATTACAACATCAGCGCTATGCAGTAGCAGCAATAACAGCAACAGCACTTTGAAGGTGCATACGCATCATCATGAACTCAATGATGAAGGTTTTGAAGAAACACAAAGTCTAGTCTCTGATACACCATCACATGGCAAAGAAGAGAGTACGAATTCATCCTGCAATGAGGCTAACGAAACAACTACAACAACAGCTACGGCAGCGTCAAAGACGAGCAAATCCAGCGCTAAACAGCGTCAGCCAAACTCAATAACAACTATGACCAGCAGATTAGCGGAACGTTTGCATAATGCGCAACGTCTGCGCTCAACGTCGCAACACAGGGAACAACAGGCACAACAACTCAAGTCACAAAATCAACATACTCAGCCAACGCCGACAATTACAGTGAAACGTACAACATCAAGCGCCAGCGCAGCAAATGCAACAACTACAAACGGTCGCACTGCAACGGTACGCATGCCCAACGGACAGCTGTTGAACACAACGGCGCGCAGCTCCTTGCGTAGAAATGCACAGGATGCGACAGCAAATTCAACGCCGCAGAGTGGTTCACCGAATCATTTGCCAAGCGGTAAACGTGATGTGGAACGCAGCAGTTCACGTAATAGTCTGCGCTCATCACGTTCCTCCATTAATAGCGGCGCATCGACCAACACCGTTGTGAGGCGTTTACCAAATGGTTCAGTACTTGTACAAAAAACAGGCGCTGCCGCCAATGCAGTCTCGCCGCTACACACAGTCTCCGTAGACTCTTCACCCAGTAAGCGTCCACTAACTGCACAGAATACGCGCAGTTATACACGCGCCGGCGGCGGTGTACCAGCAAGCCGTAGTAGTTCAAGCGGTTCCAGTGTGGGACACAGCATTGTGGTTATACGTAAGACTGCAGCAACGGGTAACAGCCGTACACCAAGTAGCGTTGCTACGCTGGGCAGCACCAGCTTCAAAGAGAATCAAACACAAAGCGGTCTCAACAATCGTGCGAATACAGCTCGTAGTGCGGTGCTCGTGAAGACCGCAATGGCACAGTTGCCGGCTCAAAAGGTGGTAAGCGGTCAGCGCAGTAGTTCCAGTTCGCGCGGCGTTAGCAGTTTTATGCGTCCAACTGCGTCCAGCACAACAAAGCGTAACAAATAGTACATAATTAGTATGTTTATTACAAGAACAAACAAAAGTTAACCCATGTCAGTAGGACTTCTCAGAAGTATTTTGCTAAATAATGCAAGGCATTCTCCTAAAACATAAAGGAAGCAATACATTCTAAAAGAAGCATACAAAGAAGTAGTTGCTTGTCAAGAACTTACAAAGGAAACGGAAAAAGGAGCTGTTCAAGCAAACCTTCTAAAAGAATGCTTCTGTAGCAGGTACAACTATGGCTTATATGAAAAGTGAGACTTCCAACAACACAATAGTGTTTCTATAAGGCCTATAGAATGCTTCAAAGTCCTTCTACAATACAATACTGTCCCAATAAGCGTATATTTCAAATACGCCGTTGAAAAAAAAAAAAAAAAAACCAAAAGCCGTCCAAAATGAAGCCATTTTCGAATTTCTCAGCGCACTTGTTACATATTTCAGAAGCAACAAAAATCAAAAATACAATATTAAGATAATAATTGTTAATAATTCACACACACCCAGAATACTCCCACACACCCAAACACCCAAACACACACACACATATATTCAAGAAACAAGCACAATACTGTTGAATTACTACTTATACCAAAAGTAAGTTAAAAAGTTATTCCATTTTTTTATTGTTTTCTTAGTAGTTAAGATACATCTATATATTTTTTAAAGTGTATTTAAAAAAAAAACAAACAAAAAAAGAGTAAATAATGAAACAATTCCATTGAATAATAACCTCAAAAGTAATGGTAAGCAGCAGAAATGTTGGACAGTGTCTGAGGTGCAAAGTTAAGAACAACGCAAAGCGATGTCACAAGCAATCAAGAAGAGTAACAACTAATTTACATACGATTAGTTTTAAATAAAGTCTAATTTTATTTAGCACATAATTTACAATTAACTTTACTAATTAATAATAATAATTACAATATGCAGTACTTTCAGGATGTCTACATTCTAGTACAATATAACTAATTATTTGAGCACTAACATGAATACGAAATATATGAATATTTGTGACTACAGTTTTTATTCACACTTTGTAGTTAACATATTTAGCATTATGCAATTGATTAATTTATATACTCAAGTTAAGTTTTTTTATCTAGTAAAGTAAAACGAGAAAACCAGTTAAGAAAAAATAAAACCGAATAATTTGTAACAAAACTGCGACAAAAATATTGATTTAAATAAAAGTGAGAAATAAAATATTTAACGTTCATAAACGTTTAAAACCAAATTTACTTGTGGTTTGAACAATAATTAGTATAAGCCAGTGCTGCACAGCCCTAGTCTCTTTCATGTAGTAAAGAGTATCTTATTTTGTTGCTGTTTTTCGCACGCAAAAATACTAGGGCTGTGTAATACTGGTATAAACGAACGAAGAATAATTTCGGTTGAACCGAAGCTCTAATACCATTCACACGAAATTTTAAAACGTATTGTAGAACATAAGCTTTGGGGGGGGGGGGGTTGATGGCTTAAAAAGTGGCCGGTACATGCTCACTAGTAGTTGTGTATGAAGTGATCATCTATAAGATGCCACCAAATCGAATTTTAAGTTGATATTGACGTTTTTTATACAAACGCATAAAAGTGAGCATATATGAAGCGGCTGTTTACTAAAATCCACCAACACCCATTAGTCTATGTGTGTAAAGCGGCTGTCGATAATTGACTTTATGGAAGAAGTTTTTCATGCAAAAAGTCAAAAGTGGGCAGTAGGTTTGTATGGGAGCTACCCCAAATAGTGGGGTACCACTCCCCACCCATTAATGTACCTCTAGACCGAAATTGACCAGGACTGGTATATTTAAACTGAACCGGTAAACCGAATCGGTTCGGTTCTTCTTCTTAAGTAGGCTCTCATTGTCATTGACGTGAGCGGGATGCGATAATTAGTCTATGTTTAACAGCTGCTTGTTTACGACGCGAAAAGTTTGTGTAGCAATTTTGAACATGGAAAAAAAAATTAACGAGTTTGCTTCAAATTTTGTGTTTCCAATGGAATAACGTCAACGGAATCATTCAAAATGTTGCAAAAGTGCTATGAGGGCTCAAGAACGCATGTATTTGAGTGGCATAAAACATTCAATGCGGGTCGTGAAATCGTAGAAAACTTGACTCATGCAAGTCAAGCATCCACCTCTGCTAACGACGAAAACATCGCAAAACTGATGGAAATTGTGCTCGAAAATCGTCGTGTTGGCATTAGAAAGATAGCAGAGACACTCAACATCTCTTATGGATCGACTCAACACATTTTGGTTGATGTTTTCGGTATGAAACGCGTCGCCGCCAGACTCGTACCAAAAGACCTGCATTTTTTGCACATTCCAGCTTGATTGTGACGGAGTTTTTGGCCAAACATGAAACAAAAGTCATCGCACAACCACCGTATTCACCAGATTTGGCACCCTGGGACTTTTGTCTGTTTCCGAAACTTAAATATCCGCTCCGGGAAACGCGTCATGAGTCGATTGAGGGCATAAAAAAATTCGTTGAAGGAACTAACGGCTATCCTGCCGAGGCTTATAACAAGTATGTGGAATATTGGATTAACCATTGGCATGCTTGTATTGACTCAAAAGGAGCCTGCTTTAAAGGCGATAATAAAGATTTGTATTAAAATGCATAAATATATTGCTTTTTAACCAGTCCGGGTCTGTTTTGATATGTATATGTGAAGCGTCCGTTCATTAAAAGCTACCATATCAATTATGAACCTGATATAGACTACAATAAAAAAGTTTTTCACACAAAAAGTAAAAGTGAGTTTGTATGAGGGCTATTCCAAAAAATGGACGGAACGGGTAAATCTTTGTAAAAATTGTGCCAACTGAATAGCATAAAAATGGATCCCCGAAAAATGCACAACAACATACAGACGGGCAGATAGACTGACATAGCTAGATCGACTAGTCACGCCGAGCTGATCACTGTAAATACTTTTTGGGATCTACGATGCCTTCTTTAATGCGTTATGCTCATAAAAACCTTAACTCCGGTTAAACCGGTCGGTCGGTTATCATTCACACGAAATGTCATAGTAGGGTACGTACAGGTGTACAAGTATAAAATGGGAACATTCTGTTTTTGTAGAAAACAAGGTTAATTCGGAAGAATAATTAAAAGTATTTTATTCAAAGTATGCTCCATCGCTAGTTACATATTTTTCCAATTTTTCTTGAAACTTATAGATACCACGACAATAAAAATCTTTCCCTTTTACCTCGAACCATTCATCCAGCCAATTTTTCACTACTTCGTACCAACCAAAGTGCTTGATCAACAAGTGCCTGACTCATCGATGCGAACAAGTGGTAATCGGAAGAAGGCATGTCCGGAGAATAAGCCGTATAAGCTAACGCTTCGTAGTTGAGCGTTTGTAACGATTCGCGAACGGGTTTGAACGTATGTGATGGTGTATTGTCATGGAGAAAAATTACATTTTTGTTGCCATTTTTTAAATTCTGGTCATTTTTTGAGCTGCGAATGATTGAAATCGATCAATTGTTGATGGTAGCGTATAGTTTTAACCGTTTCACTTGACTTTAACAGCTCATTGGAGTAATAGAACCTACCTTTCTAGTTTCACTAAACACATAACATTGTCTTCCTGCCAAAGTGAATCGGCCTTGCAGTCGATGTGGATAATGTGCCCGAATCTAACCATGATCTTTTGCTCTTGGGATTTAAAAAAAAAAATAATAATCCACTTTTCATCAGCAGTAACTCGTTCAACTTATGTAGAATCCATCTGCCGACCTTCTGAATCTTTCCCATCGCTCGTAAGCAATTGGAAACAGTTGCTTGAGTAACGCTTAATTGCTTTGCGATGTCTGTTTGTATTTGTGCATCGTCTTCGTCCGACAATGCATCTTCGTACTCTTTTTTAATTGGATTTTACCTGTTTCTTGTTTGCAACATCGAAATCTTCACTTTTGAAACTACGAAACCAACGTTCACACATATTTTGCGATGAAACATGTTCACCAAAAGCTTCTCGAAGCAATCGGTATGATTAAGCAGCAAATGAAAACAAAACATTAAAACAAAAAATGAATGCTGTTCGTTGTGTGTCTTCTGTTCCCCATTTCATACTTGTACACCTGGTATATAGTTTCGATGAGGGTTACTCCTAAAATTGGCCATGACATGCCAATATGGGTACTTTAGTGAAAGGCAATAAAAATAAGTCTAATAGCCTTATGACATACGAATGACAATCAGCAAATTGTTTTCCCCTTCAATGCTCTGGGTTTATAAACACGACAGAAACATTGCGAAAGGGATAGCTATATACATACAGCAACATTTTTCACATTGACTCGTATAGGTCACACTTGACTTTTGTTTATGTTTATATTAAAATATACAGAATCAATAAAGGAAAGCATTTTAAAAATGCATGCATTGAGTATTGTTGCATTATTTGCATTATTTATTGTTGCTCTTTTTTTCTAGTTTTATTGTGCACTAATTAATATTTTGTGTAAAGAATGAAAAATGAACAAATAATCAGACATCCAAAACACCATAAAAATGTAGATAAATACACTATTTCTGCCAAACTTTTGGTACTTTGTCATTTTTAAGTCCAGAGTTGTCTCATCTTTCGAATGATTTTCATTTTAATATGGTATTTGTGCTGTTTATTTTTCTGTTGGTTTTCCTTTCACTTTTTGATGAAACTATATTTCAACCTCTCGCACCTGTAGAATTTTTAGTTTGTCTACTTTCTGATCTGCTCTAACAAAAATTAAGATCAAAATAAATAAATAAAATAAAAAATAATGAATAATGCAAAGACAATTGCTTTGGTATGTCATGCGCAAATGGTGAATATTCTCAATGCATGCCTTTTTCAAATGCTTTACTATATTGATTCTGTATATTTTAACAAAAACATAAACAAATGTGAAAAATGTTGCTTATGTATGTATAGCTATCTCTTTCGCACACTGTCGTTTTTAAAATTCCAAAAAAATGAAGGGGAAAATGTATGCTCATATTATTTGTGTGTCATACGGCTATAACAAACTGATAATACTATTTCACACTCTGTGTGAATGGTATAAAAAAATTTATAATTAAAAAGCCCGACTATAAGATAGGTGATCATACATGTGAAAACACTGCCGGCCACTCTCAAGTCCTTATCAGTATTCTAATTGCAAACAATACAAGGCTACCTTTACGTAAATGTTATTAAGTATTTACTGAAGCCTATCATTCAAATATGACATTTATCAAACGAATGTGACAAAAAAAATCGCTGCAATTTTGTGCAAAATTTGAACGTACACATAACCAGAACAACAACCAAATCTGAATTAATTTCCCGACAAAAGCCCAAATACATATTGTAAATGGATGAGAGAACATGAATTAACTCTATTAACAATGTTGCATAAACTGTTCACATTTAATCAGTTCACAATTAAAAAGAAGGATTTATTTAAACAACAAAAAGCCTATGTGTACTTATGCCTGCATATTTTTTGGAGCACTCTGTAATATAAACGGCATGATGGATTTTGCCATAAAGGGTCAGCCAATAAAGAAAAATAGCTGATTTTTTATAAATTGTACTTATATTTCTATAGCCAAAATGGATTAACGCTATTCAAAACGAATATAACGACACTTCCTATGACAAAACTCATCAAGTCGTTTAGGCTACAGGTCGCGCCAAAGTATACATGCATACATAAACTTAAAAAACATAACCAACCCATCTTACAAAAAAACAAAACACACACACTACGACTATGTACAAAAGTTGACGTATAATTTTGATATATACAATCGCAATTATAACGTAAACAAATTAACTTTGGCAACGGACAAAAGAAAACTTTTGTAGGTGACGTATAATTTCAATACGCACCTTACCGCTTCACATTTATACATGTCCGAGCTGGATATAATGATACAACCTATATTCCACTTAGGGAATACACTCATATAGTTTTATATCTCGATACCATCCAATATGGAGCGCAGATTGGCTAGTTTCCTTGTAGGGCTGGGCGTATTGTTAGTGTGCAACGGCTTCTACTTCCATATTTATTACGGGCTGTTTGAAGATATCATTCCTTGAAAGTTCCAGTTTCAGCAGCAGATCTTGTTGCTGTATATCCATATTGCTGTTGTCATTGAGCGACATTCGTTTTGAAAAGTTCTTCTCGTCAAACCAATCCTGATGAGATTCCAGATACCTGCAAAATAAAGAATACAATTAGTTAAAATGTAAATCAATTTTTATAGTATTCACAAATAATGTGCACAGTATTATAATTTTATCAAGGAGTTTGTAACGACATGAAGGAAGCATCCTTAAAGTATATACATTTATATATTCCTGGAACAGCTCGACGAGGCGAATCGAACTAGCCATGTTCGTTCTTCTGTTCCCTGTCTCTATAAATCAAAGGGGTTCTTCAGCTTTTAAGATATCGATCTGAAATCGGGTATGGAGATTTTCTATATTCTTATGCTGAATATAAGTAGCATTAACAATGCCATGGGTAGCACCCATATAAAGCCACCGCCTACTTTTCGATTTTTGTAAGAAAAACTTTTTTATTAGTCAATTCCAACTCAAGTCAATTTCAACTTGGAATTCGATATGGTGGCTTCTTGTGGACGGTTGCTTCACATACATAAATTAATAGGCGTATCCTGTCCATTTTTAGGGGTGGCCCATACGAACCCAATGCCCATATTTAGGTTTTTGTTTGAAAAACTTTTTTTATTAGGCTAAATTAACTTGAAGTTCTATATGATGGCGCTTTTATGGTCGGAAGATTCACATATATATTAAATACAATACCCAATACCCAAAACCCACCGCCCGCTTTTCTGGTTTTACATAAAAATTTGTTTAATTAGTCAACATGGACGTGTCCCATCCACTATTAAAAGTAGCCCCATACAAACCCACCACCCACTTTCAGTTTTTGTATGAAAAACTTTTATATTAGTCAATATCAACTCAAAATTTGATCGGACTTCTTATGGACTGAAGCTTCACATATTTATTAACGAGCGTGTTCTGCCCACTTTTAGAAGTCGTTCTTTTAAAGGCCAACCTCCCACTTAGCGCTTTTTATAGGTAAAATTTTCTTTAGATTGGTGTTCTACGTACTTGATAAACGAATCCAGATGTTTCAACAACAGTTCCAATTTATCATCTTCCAATGGTGATGCACTCAAGTATTCCGGCAATTTAACTATATATTAAATAAAATATTTGTTACTCTTGATATATTTTTTTGTATGTATTAGCCAGTCTCACTTAATAATCGTGCCAAGTGTGGTGCACCGAAGATCATCGAAGGCACTGGTGTCACATCATCCGTCAACAGTTGCCAGTTAAATACTTCTGCTAAATATTCATGCAAATATGCGGACATTGTTTCGGCGGCAGCATATGAAGATGTTTGTGAACGTGATGTATTCTCAATAATGGATAGATAGTGACTCAATTGTGCCTTGTACACATCGCTGCCAAATGTCAGTATGTCGCCATTCTGCATCTGCTGCTCCGTATCATTATTGTACAACCAAGGTTTAGCATCCGCTGGTTTCCGCTCAAAAATATTCAGATAAGCTGGTGCTAAATAAGGCACTATATAAGCACGTTCCTCTTTGTAGAGCAAACAATCTTCAATCAGAAAATCAAAATAAATGCGCAAACCATCGGCAACTTCTTTCAACAATGAGACCGTTGACATAACTCTTTCATATTCTCGTTCCATTTTTTCCGTATGCTGTTGCGTGCTGCGCGGACGTGAGCTTACATTTTTTATAGTGAGTGCAAGTTCCACTGAACGTAACTTTACAAAATCTTCAAGAATACCGACAATAGATTGACGTACAGGCAGCGTATGCTGATTGCCATGATTCACAATCATTTGATAATCATTTTCAAGATATTTGCGTAACCGTTCACTAACCCGTAACTCTACGCGTTTGCCGTGATGTCGATGATGCCGATGTTCATCTTCCGGTGTATTAACCTTAGTTTGTGTCTTTAATTTATCTACAATATTAAGACAAATGTTTATTTATGTGTTTAATTAAATACACACAGCTACTCACCTTCACGCCGCATTGCTGCATCACCGACGTGTTTTTCCGCCGAACGTCCTCCGCCACTACTGACGGCACTTGAATCACGTACTCGCCCCGTTGTTGTTGTTGTAACTGCTTTTTTTGGGCTGCACCAGGATCTATATATATATATATATATACAATTAATTATATATCGTAATAATATTGTGCATAGCAATATAAGAGTAAGATAAATCGAAGCATAACCCTAGGTGTCGAGTCCCAGGAATGAAGCTACCTCAATGGGACGCATGCATAGATTCACAGGACTCAATTGTGTTGGACGGGACGGACGGAGGTGGGTCGTGTTACATGGCAACTGTCTACAGTCGGGTCGGAAATCATTGGGGCTGATACCAATGCGTTCCTCTATATGATCTTAACGTGCGCATCAAGATATACTCGTTTTGTAACGTCTGAATCTCGATTTAGAACAGCTATCGTAGGGCCGTTTGATTAGAATGTTTGCTCTTATACACACCTAATTAGAAGTGTTTCGACAGCAATTCATTATGTTGATGAACAGAAAGCATCATGCTTATTCACGTAGGTGGTCAGCATGCGTTATTTGTAAACACCAGTAGCAGTCCTCAGAGCATTGTACTGACCGTTTTGCATGCATTGCCATCTGAGGTAAGGGATTCAGACAGGAGGACATATCGTCCAATATCTTTATAGGTGGTAATGATTATCTCTTTGTCCTTACACCAACAACACCCTGCAAGCGCTTTCAGCACTTTGTTTCTTGACTTTAGCTATTTTATTCGTTCGGTGGCGGAGAGAATCTAAGCAGGGGGTCGGAAGTTGTACCAAGTATCGTAGGGTACTGAACTGACAGAATACTCAGGCACCCAGCACAGACATCTAGTTCGATTCTAACGTCCTTAGTCCAGGAGATGAAGATGGAAGCCGACGACTTGTGGGTTGACAGCTGTGGAAAAGTTTAACAAATTCTCTAAATAGATAATAATTCTTGCACAAATTTATCGACGTCCATTCCCATGCGCATGTCACCAATTTTATACAGGCAGGAGGTAGAGGCAACGTACAAGGAGGAAGGAGAGAACTCCACATTGAGGCACACCCAACGTATGCCATCCTACAATTAAATTCGTTCAATAGAAAGCCTTTTGTCTGAGGTGGAATCCAGGTCTTGAAACAAGATTGCATGATCAACTGTACAAATGTCTTGTTGAAGTCAAGCGCCACCATCACCGTACGTTTGCAGGGCCTCGGCCATTTCTGAATGTTCTGACATCCATTTCTGAATGTTCTGACATCGATGGTAAAAATAATGATTCCATAACTTTCGCAATAGGTAAAAGAAGTGAAATGAGCTTATAATAGGACCCAAGTCCAGCTTCATTGCCCAGTTTCAAAAGTGGTAAAATGCTTGTTACTTTCCACACGTATCAGAATTAGTTGGGAAATAAAGGAGTATAACACGTATGTAAGATATTCTACTGCTATCGGTCCGACGTTCTTCAGCATAGGCATTGAAATTCTATCAGGACCGAGTGCATTGGCATTGCTAATAGCAGCAGAAACCTCCTAATATGTAAAACTTTCTAAATACTGTCATTTTTTATTTGAATACGACGTATGGATTTACGCTTTAATCTATTCTGCTTCAAAGGGTGTTGCACGAACTTTTTACAAAATAAAGTGCTACACATGTTTAACGATCCCACTTGCATTCCCTCCAATGTGATGGATGAAAGAGCTACTCTGAGGTACATCAGAGAGTTTTTTGATAGTGTCTCACAGACTTTTCAAACCCGAGTCGCAATTATCCAAGTGTTCAAACCATTTTGCCTTCCTATGCTCCGCAACAAGATTATTCACATTGTGAACACAATATCTATCTCTAAGATAGGCAAGAGATCGCTGAACGATTGCTCAATACAGTGGGTCAGAACTGGACACTATATCAATCGACCACTCAGTGTATGGAACAAACGATTCACAACCCTTGCAACCTTCTATATGTTTGGGACAATTATTTGGAAATTACAGAAACATGTATATACTCGCCCCGTTGCTTTAGCTTCTGTATCTAGCTTCTCCTCTTCAAAGTCAACAAATTCAAATTGATCTGTGTCGCCGCTGTCCAGTAATGTGCCGGCCGCTTTACGCTTCTTGGGATGTTTTCTGCTGTGCTGTGCCGTTGGTTCTTTATACGAGTAGCTGCCACTTTAAGTAAGTTACATAAAGATTAAAAACATTTAACATAATTTCAAACAAAGAAACTACTGCTTAAAGTAATCTCAAAGTCGCAATATTTTTCACTTACATTTTTAGTTCAGCCTTCTCCGCTAGTTCCCTCTGCAATTGTCGATTATTTTCGTTGTCTTTGAGCAAAACTTCTTTGCGTACTTTCCGGTCATAAGATCGCCTCCAGCCAAGAAAATGTATTTTATATTCGTAGAATTTTCTGCCGTTATTATCGTAACATTCGTTGACACCCAGAACCTGAATAAATTTTGAGCGTATGGGAGAAAATCAGTAGGTGTATTTAGTATGTGAACAAAAAATCACTCGAAATTTGTACGAAGAAAAATCAAAGAGTAGGAGGTGAGGTGAGCAAATGCCACCTAGCCAGCGTTGCCAATTGAAATGAAAATTGGCGGGCACCGTCGCTGCCCCTTCAATACTCCACACTGTTCTGTTGCTGTTTATATTCGTGTCGTCTCCCTTGCAACAGCCCTAATGCTTACCTTAGAATCGTAGAGCACTTTTGCCTTTGCCTTATCGGGCTCATAGCACAATACCTTTTCGCCTTTATCAAAGCATTGCACTTCGCTTTGTTCTTCCTCGACGGATGTCATTTATTCAAAGCTATTTCACGTGCCAAAAATAATTTAAATAAACTATATTCGCGACAACAACAAGCTGCGTCTCTCACGGACAGTTCTCTTTTGCAGCGTGTTGCCAGTGCAGCGTTGCCAGCACAACATTGTGGTATTGTTGTCATTCACAATAAGACTATATATACATGTATATATAAAAATATTTTAATTACTGTTAAATTTAAATAATTTATCACATGTAACTGCGTATCCTATATATGGTATATATACATATATATCACTGCTTCAAATTGCTAAAGTCAATACTGTGCAAATATAACTGTAGAAATTTAATTGCGTTGTACTAGTTTTTCTGTACAGACGGGTTTTATGCGCTTTAACCGATGTTCACAGTTTGTGGTTAATTTTTTGTAGAATTGAAACAATAATAATTGCGGTTTTACACTGCCTTCACATTTTTGAAAAAAGGGGGAAAAATTAAAGAAAAAAAATTAGCGCCATTTGCCACTTTTTCTTTCGCTCTTTTTTTGTATAAAGATGCGAACAGCCGATATAAATAATTGAAAAATAAACCATTTTATTTTTTTTAACTGCTCTTTTATTCAAAATAAACTAGTTTAAAGTATTTTATTTTCAGCTGATTGACAGTTTTACTTCTTCTTTCGCCCTAAATTTTTGTGTGAGGTTTGATGATTGAAAAATAAGCAGTTTAATTTTCTTTCACCTGCTTGACCACCACTTTTGTGCTTGCAATCCTTGGATTTTTTTTTTTTTTTTTTTTTGTAGGATTTTCCGGCAATCACATTTGTCAAAACAGCTAATTATAAATTAAAAGAATTTTTAGCTGTCTCATGGTCTATTTTTACATTGAGAAATATGTACATATTTTTCTATAAGAAAAGAGAATAATAACAATATATGTTATGTTTATAAAGAATGTTAGGCTACGGGTATACGTTTTTGAACTGAGTTACGAGTTCTCATCTCTCAGCTGGCCGGTCATTGTAAATTTGTTGATACTTATATTGTGCTTCTCAGGAAAGCGCCATGCGTAAGGGGATCTGTGGAACGTTACCCCCAATCATTGGTGAACCCAAAAGGGGGTGAGCTGTGGAAATCCCAAAAATACTTTTTTGCTTCATTTTCATAAAATTATAGTTGTTTTTTATCCCCCTCACCCTAAGAGTAGTAGAGTAACGTATTAAAGGAGGCATCGTAGACCCCATAAAGTATATATATTCTTCATCAGCTCAGACGAGTCATTCTAGCCATGCCCATTTGTATGTTGTTGCGCATTTTTGGGGACCAATCTTTATGTTATTCAGTTGAAAATTGACACATACACTTCTTTTTCTTGCAGTTTAAAAGAGTATAACATTAAATGTTTACCGGCCTGGTCCCATCGTTTTTCAAATAAAAAAGTACTAAACACTTGCATAGTGTATTTAATTTAAAAATTGAACAAAATATAGATCGAGTAGTGGTTGAACCCTCATCATCTGGAATGTTAGGAAGCACGCTAGATACTTGAGCAATCGAATATTTACTGATATAATTGTTCAATTTGTACAATATCATCTACTATTAATGAAACTTAATATCAAACTTAATTGGACTCACCTCTTGTATATAGTCGACCAATTCTAAAACATTAGCTATTGTAAAAATAATTGCCTAAATTTAAAAGTTTTCGATACAACAAAATAAATTCAATGCATTTTTTGTATACCAGCTACAGTCTAGTTTTCACTCACAGTCATTTTGATAAGTATGTTGCTCATGGTTAGGAAAAGTGTCCATACCAACTATCAAACCAATGGAATCATCGGTAGCACTGAAGGAAAGATTGATTGAAAATTGGATTTGAAATTATCTTTAAAAAGTAAATGTCAGAGATTGTTTTTTCTGGTCATAATAAAGATTCCGACTTCCAATTCTATTTTAAGTATTTTATTTAAAATTAAAACAAAAACATCTAAATGATGATAAATCACCCGGGTGAAGTATGGCAATGACGCAAATACGGCTTTCTTAATGACAACGAATGTCACACCGCCTACCAGCGAACGAAGCAATCGACTGCCGAACCAATTTTGAAGAAGTTTTCCAATGAGTTGAGCACGTTGGAAATAGAAGTGCTTTCACAAAATTGTTGCACGTCCGGAAAAAATTGTTCTTTCATAGCTGAATTATGGTCAACGCAGAAAATCGTGTTAACCAGCCGCGGATTCTCAAGCTCCAATAGCCCCAAGTACCCCTGATCATGTCGAAAGTATGTATATGCGCATACTCCAATTCAGATGGTACAATATAATAAGCGCAGAGAATAAGCGAGAATATTGCGGCTGTGGCAAAGTGTGGCTGAAGACCAATCAAATGAATGACAATGAATACGTCAATAAACAAAATTGCAGTATTCACGAATTTTCATTACATCAAGAAAACTGCTTTAATTGGTGTGGTTTATGGACTGGTGGAATAACCGGTCCGTATTTCTTTAAAAATGAGGCCGGACAGAACATAACCATCAAGGGCAGGCGCTAACGCACCATGATAACGGACTTTTTGTTGCCTGAAATTGAAGCCCATGATGTCGGCGACATTTGGTTTCAGCAAGACGGAGCTACGGAACTCACAGCGCGCGAAACTCAGGCTTTATTGAGAAATCAATTTGGAGAGTACCTAATTTCGTGATTCGGACCTGACAACTGGCCGCCTAAATGCTGTGATATCACATCTCCGGTTATTTTTCTTTGGGGTTATGTGAAGTCAAAATTCTTCGTCTACAAGCTAGCCACGATAGCACTGCTGGATAGAGTGATCGAAAATTGGACCTTCTGAATGGACCAGCTACAGCGTAGTCGCAGCCAACATTTTAATGAAATTTTCTTTAAGAAGTTGCAAACATTGTAGCTAAACTATTCACACTCTGTATGAAGATTGTAAAAAAGTCTTGATAGTACAAACCAAGTGACGGAAGTCTAGCTGCATTGATTGTAATATGTACAATAATTGGATCATTTCACCAGACTACTATTGTAAAATTTGCAATTTATAACGACTTATGTTCTTACGAATGTGACCCGAGAATTTTTCTCTTATAGGTTGAGGTTGATGGCAAGCCAACACAGAAATATTAATAAGTTACACATAAATATATCGTATATACGAGAAAAGTTGATCATTATATGGGCGATACATATCCGTATAAAGGTATAAAATAGGAAAACCGGAAACTTCTTTTATATATTTGATATTCTAGCTTCAATATTAGCCGCATTTAGTTTTTTTTATTTTTTTTATTTCAAACTTCCGCTTCCCACATTAGGCGTTGCTAGGGGAAACAAATCGCTAAAGCCGCACAGTAAAATCCAAAACAAAGAAAATTCTGCGGGAATAAAATCATCTGTTGGCAGCTTTTTTCATTGTCACTTGAGCTTTGTTGATAGGCACTTCAATTTGGGACTTCTACGACAAATGGCCACCGAGGCTAACTGGCTGCAGGTGACAAGTGATGAAGAACAACTACCACGTCTACTCCATACACTGTCCAGCTGTCTGGCCTTGAGTGATGTGCAGTGTGATGGCTATGTCCGACTGCTGGCGGTGGATTTAAATCTAGAAGAGGATGAGCCGAGCGCCAGATTGAAAGTATATCGCGGGTTAAGATTAAAACAGGAACAACAATTACCAGGCATACCGGCGGCCATAGAGAGCCTGTACATAGACGAGACGGAACCGAAGATGCCAGGTATGTAGCTACAGTGATATAAGTAAAAAAAAAAATGTAAATACAACTAATGCAGTGCATTTTATAGTTATTGCAGTTGCCATTGCCGAATCCGTGCTATTCTTCAGACATCTGAAACCGTATTTTAAGTATACATTGCCAGCGCTGCCGGCAGATGAGCTGGAGCAGGAGGTATGGCGCAAACTGCCTGTCATGAAATTGGAAACACATGAAGAACTGTACAATAATCTCAAGAGTTTGGATCATGCGAAATTAACGCGGAAATCGCAAAAACTACTACAACTGCCGCCGGAGGAACGCGATGTATGTTTTGATTATAATTTTGCTTTGTATAATTATTTTTTATGCAATATCCCTTACTTGCAAAGGAATTCATAACAAAACACAAGGATTCACCGCTGTTGCGTCATGGGAATATTGTTGCCATGCGTTGTCTGCAGCGTGTTTCCAGCAATGCAAATCCTCCGTCACATTTGGTTATTGCCACTGACATCGGTGATATATGCATACTCGAACCACAGGGTTTTAATCTGTTGTATGAGGCCAAAATATGCGACTATGAGACTGCGCCCAGCCTGATCACCGTTCACGGCACATACGAGACGGACTTTTGCATTGTGGTAGCCACACGCTTCGGCGGTTTATACCTTTTGCGTAAATCACATACGGTGGGTCAGGAAGTCTTTAAGGTTGCACAACCGTTGACTGGTTTGCTATTAATGCCAATCGATCAGACTATTGTCTTCACAACTATGGACAATCGCATGCTGTGTCTCTCGAAAAAGGGACGCCAGCTTTATCAACTGACGCTTGAAACACTGCCCGTTTGCTTGATACCTTTGACAATGCAACATCTTGGCATAACGCTGATATGCCTGGCATTGCAAGGAGGTCTTGTGCAGCTCTATTTGCAACGTCATCTGGTGGATGAGTTTCAGCTAACGCATACCGTTGCTGCTATGATATACGGACCTATGGGCATGGAAGATCATGTGTTGACTCTGGTGACTGTGGAGGGTGAAGTGGTTGTGAAAATTATGCGACGCAAGGCGCGCTTTGAAGTTAATTCAGGGCTGGTGGCATCAAAAACTGCAGAGCCGCATAAATGTATTGATATTTCGATACTGGATAAGCCAAAGAAGAGTTCCATCTTTGTAGAGCAAGCCGCGCGTGAGAAACAAAATGCTAAAGGTATTTTAAAGAAAGTGTTTTAGTATCAGTAGTATTTTGTTATGTGTCACACACATTATTTCCAGCAACCTATGGCAGCTTTCAAGTGGAACTCTGGCGTCTGCGTCATACCGCTGCACGTGCCACCATTGATGCTATTAATTCGTCGGAAAGCAGCATATCCGGCGATATAACACACGCGCCAGTTAAGCTATCCGCTGAAGTTTGTGGCGCAGGGCCTGCTTTTCGTCTTTACCTCACTATACAGAATTTATCCTCATACAAAATGGCCTCAAATCTCACCGTATTGTTACATGCAGATCGTAGACACTACACCATACAGCAGACGTTGGCCAAATTGCCGAGCATATTGCCCGGTGTACCATTGCGCATTGACTTTGAGGTCATTGCAGTGCTCGATCCCGTTGACAAATTACCGCCGTATACGCTGAACTTGGAAAATGCACACATACGCGTTATGCTATTAAAGGCAAACCAGGCTAAGCCGTTGATTGCTGCTATCATAGCAATGCCACAATCGGAGGCGCCAAGCTATTAAATCTTATTTACTAACGACTCAAAGTCAACTTCATGGCTATGGACCCAAACAAATAAAGTCCAAGTCGAAAAAAAAAATATTAAATAAGGCCTCTAAAATTTGTATTCAAGACAACCATAACTGAAGGAGTTCCAGGCTAGTCCCAAATGTACTCGACATGACATCGGCTTGCACTTGAAGTTGTTTTCTTGTTTAGAGAGGTACCACCTATCAAACTTTGAGCAATATGCATCATTAAGTTTGTGTTTGACAGTCATTAAAAGCATGCATTAAAGGCAAACAAATGAACAAAAATCAGAAGGTTACCGCGCATATACGGTTAGAGAAACCTATTGTTTCAACTTATGCTTGGTCCTAATGTTTTTCGATGGATTCATGGAAGGCTGGATTAACGGATGGATGGATGGATGGATAAAACTACGCAGCAACTTGACCATATTTCGTTTTACTGCGAAATTGTCACACGATTGTGTGTTGAGATCAATTTTGGCACCTATCTGCTTTATGTCTACCTGTCTGCCGTGCCTGCAGCGCTCAATGACTGTCAAACACAAACTTAATGATGCAGATTGCTCAAAATGTTACAGCAAATCGTACTTATCAAAAACAAATATATTTAAAAACTACACTAGCCATCCGTCAACAGGGTGGGTACTTCTATAACAGAGTGTTGCTGCAATACTGTCTTATGCTATTCGAACTTCTAACAGCTGACTTTCTAGGTAAAGAAGAGTATATGAAAAAAAGTTACATGAATTTTCGACGTAGTTTTTGATGGCAGAATTTTGCTGAAGAACATGATGACCTTCATTTTTAATGCTTTAAATCTTTGGAGCCTTATTTACATAAGCGCATTTTCACGCGGCAAGTTAAGAGTTGTATTAATATTTTTTGTTCAATGATTAATTTTATTTTCTTTTTGTATAAATTTAACTTATAAAAACTCCGTCTGTGGCTGCTTCAATGTTTAAGCATACTTGGCTGCATACTTCTCGTACACCTTGACGTAGGCATCCTTTGCAGCATCCTTGGACAGACCCTTGTGCGAGTTCCAGGCTTCCCACATAGCCTTTTTCTTCAGATCGAGTGCACCGGGCTTATCGATGTTAACATCACCAACGGTGACCTGCTTGAAGAGTCCGTAGAATTCAAGGAACTCAGAATCGCTGGGCTTCTTGGAGAAGTTCTTTGCCAATTCGGCGGCTTCCTCGAAACTGACCATTTTGTTTGTTGACTTTGGTGGTTGACTGGAACTGAATGTGTTTAGTGCTGGCTGGCTGTCGGTTTTTATATGTTATCCATATCGAATGGATTATGTAATTTAATTATATTTGCATTTAAATATGCCTTCGAAAATCTATATTAATTGTGACCAATAGATAATATTTTAATTTGTTCTTTAATTCTATGGAAATCTCCACTTCCGCACACACACACACTCAGGCACACACACACATACACATACACATCGTGATAAGCGTTCTTTGATTAGATACTTGAGGGTGATTCAAGATACATACTTAGACAATTTTTTTCAATATAAATTTTTATTATGAATCGCAGCTTTTATCTATGGTTAGGTGGGTGATAAAGTTTATGTCGGACCATGATGACGAATAAGCGCCAAAAAACACCATTTCTTCTATACTATCAGCATGATTTCTTATAGACAATTGAATATTTATCAGAAAACTAATAATTCATAATATACCTAAATACAATTCTATATTCAAATGACTTTTATGCTGGTCTGCCGATAATAGATTTTATGGCTGACATAGGCAACCGTATGAGGCAGACACCTTTATTATATAGTATGTATTTTTTTTTAACCAGTATTAAGCAACAAAAATAGATTTTCAAGTATAAATTATACTCCCACCACTTGATCTATGCAAAAAAATACATACATACATAGATAAAACATTGGAATTTAAGTGGAAAAAGTGAACTGTTCCATTTAATCATTCGTCTAAGTTTCTTCTTTCACCTGTACATTTTCTCTCTCGCCCATATCGATTCGGTTAATGTCTAAGTCCCAATCATATATGTACAACAGTAGGTGTATACTACATACTAAATGTATTCCCGATAAACATATTTATACGCTCGATTAACAGTCACTCGACTGCAAGCGATAAGATTGCCAATTTTTTTTTTTTATTTTGCACTTTACGCATATAAAAACCGGCATGAAGTCCACATAGTCACAATTCGTGTTCGAACGTCAAAAACAACAAATCAACATGCTCACCGTAAGTTTTGCACTACAACAATTTTTTCTAAAATTTATTTGCTAATTCTATTAAAAAAAATTTTCCAATGCAGTTTGAAGAAATCGTCGAGAAGGCCAAGAACTTCAAGAACATTCCAACTAAGGAAGATTTCTTGGAATTTTACGGCTACTACAAACAGGCCACCGTTGGTGACTGCAACACTGAGGAGCCAGAGGAAGCCGATAAGAAGGCACGCTGGAGCGCCTGGAAATCGCGCGCCGGTATTTCCGCTGAGGATGCCAAGGCTCACTACATTGAAGTCTACAAGAAGTACGCTTCCAAGTACGAATAGAGCATTTGCAGCTATATAAAGTCCTTAAAAACAAACAGTAGTAGGCCATGGTCTAAGTGTCATCATTTATTTATTTTTGTAATAAATTTAACGTTATCGTTTCTAAACTAAACTAAATCATTGTATTTATTGAATGCACTTGTCGGGGATTCTCTTAGCACAATCAAAACTTTTGCCGGTTGATAGAGCCTTATCGCAACGGCGGTTATTTAGGGTGTTTGTCGACCCCACTTGATTGAAGATTAGAGTTTTGCATCGATAAGGTTTATTGGCGTATGGCTTAGTGTATGTGGCCTGTTTTGCGATTTAGTTTTTTCGAACAGAACACTGCATGTGTTTTTCAAGGCCAAAACTTAATCAAATTAATATTTTCAGAGTCCGATTAGAATTGTATGGAAAATAATTATATAAGAATCGGTTATCATTGGAGTCACTACAAACCATTCGGATGGCTTCTAAGTTCACAAAATACTGCCATTTCATCGGTGTATACATTTTTCCGTAAAGGTAAAAGTCGCATGGTGCTAAATCAGGTGAATACGGCAAGTAGTTGTTGGTAAAAGTGTGAAAAAGTAGAAGACAATTGTCAATTCCTTCGCATTATCGTGCAAACACACGCCAGCATCCTTCTGCATGCACCCATCTTTCGGTAGCCCAAATATTCGCTCAAAGTACGAGAAATTGATGTTTTTAAAATGAAAAATCAATTTCAATTTCATAGTATTCAATGAAGATTATGGCGATGATCACTGATTTCGGTTGGCCACTTATGAACTCTGCCAAGGGAAAAATAATGTTCACCATAAGCTTGGTTCATGAGTTGAAATGTTTTAGTAAAAGTTCTACCAAGTTTATAAGAAAACATTATATTGGGTCTTTGTTCGATACACATTTTGGTACCGACAACAGAAACATTATCCCACTTCAGATGCAATAACTCCCTTTCTAGTGGAAAAAATGTCATGCAATTTTTGGCTGAAAGTTGTGCAAGCATGTACCTTACCACGCACGAAGTCGCATATATATATATAACAATTTGCATCATTAAGCTTGTGTTTGACTGTCATTCTAAGCAAATATTCTAAAGAAAAACAAAAACAAGAAAAAACGTTAATTTCGGTTGAATTGAAACTCTATTACTAAAAGTGGTGGTTTAAGTAGGGGCAACTGGGGGTACACGCCCACTAGTAGATGTGTATGAAGCGATGTAGTAGATGTGTAAGATGCCGCCATATCAAATTTCAACTTGATATTGACGTTAACATACAAATGCATAAAAGTGAGCTGTGGGTTTCTATGGGACTACCTCATCAAGTGGGAGGGACACGCCCATCTGTATATGTTTATGAAGCGGTTGTCCACTAAAACCAACCAAATTAAATTTCAATTTAATATTGATTTAAATGCAGAATTTTTTCAGAAAAAACACAAAATTGAACGGTGGGTTTGTATGGGAGCTACGCCAAAAAGTGGACGGACCACGCTCATTAGTCTATGTATGTTAATCGGCTGTCCATAAAAAGACACCATATCGCATTTCAACCTAATATTAACTTTACTAAAGAAGTTTTCATACATAAAGTCAAAAGTGGGCAGTAGATTTTTATGGGGGCTACCCCAAAAAGTAATACTCTATTAAACTGCAATAAAAAGAAGTGTATTTGCATAACTGGATAGCATAAAAATTGGTCCCCAAAAAATTAGCAACAACATACAGACAGACGGACATGGCTAGATCGTCTCATCTCGTCGAGCTGATCAAGAATATATATATTGAGGTGTTGGAATTAATTTTAGAGGATTCAGAAGAGATGGCGTAACTAACACTAAATCGCATTGGGTAAACCTGTGACTATATTCATGTGAAAGCCTACTTCATAAGCTTCCATTCAGTATGTGTCATTCCACTGAAGTGTAAACAGCATATTTTTTTGCTCTGTGAACATGTCGAATTTTGTTCCAACAAAACGCAATTTGCTTTTGTGCTTTCATTTGAAGAAAAATACTGGTTTCGTCGGTTTAAAAGTGGTGATTTTGATACCGAGGACAAAGAGCATCCGGGCCAGCCCAAAAAGTTTGAAGATGAAGAATTGGAAGCATTACTCGATGAAGATCCGTGTCAAACCCTTTAAGAATTGTCAGAATCATTGGGAGTTGACTTGTCAACAGTTGGCAAACGCCTGAAAGTCATGGGAATGATTCAAAAGCAAGGAAATTGGGTTCCGTGCGAATTGAAACCAAGAGACTTCGAAAGGAGCTTTTTCACTTGCGAACAGCTGCTTCAACGCCATAATCGGAAGAGTTTTTTTCATCGTATTGTTACTGGCGGTGAAAAGTGGATCCATCATGGGGACCACCCGGCCATGCATCAACATCGACGGCCAAGCCGAACATTCATGGTGCCAAGCTCATGCTCTGTACTTGGTGGGATCAGAAGGGTGTTCTGTACTATGAGCTGCTGCAACCTAACCAACCAAACCATCACTGGTGAACCTTACCAACAACAATTGATGCAACTGTGCCGAGCATTGAAGCAAAAACGGCCGGAATATGCCAAAAAACATAACTTGGTGGTTTTTCAACATGACAACGCTGGGCCACATGTCGCAAGATTCGTCAAGGAAACGTTGGGTGAGTTGAATTGGGATGTGGTACCCCATTCGCCTTATAGCCCAGACACAGCCATTGGAAACCATTGAATCTAACTACCACTTGCTCAGATCGATGACCCACGCCCTGGCTGAGCAGAGCTTTACTTCTTACGTGGATACCAAAAAAATGGGTCGATTCGCGGATTGCATCAAAAGACGAGCCGTTCATCCGACGCGGAAAAAGATGGGATTGCCAAAAAGATGGGAAAATATTGTAGCTAACGATGGAATATATACATTGAGGTTACGATGCCTCCTCTAATACGTTACAAACTTTCAGACAAACCATTTCACACTATGTACATATATGGTATAAAAAAGTGTGCATGTAAGAATCAAATAACTGTATTCTAAGCGTGATGGGCGTGGCGTCCTAAAAATTTAGTAAACTCGATCTGCGTATGATCAAGGAGAATCTAAATGTCAAAGTTTGAAGTTTCTCTAGCTCTTATAGTTCCTGAGATCTGTTCTTCATACATCCAGGCGGACGAAAGTATATTGTACCTTATAGGAGTCTACAATGTCTCCATCCGCTGGTTACATACACTACATTCGCACAAACTTATTATACAATTTCCCCGTTGTGTGCTGGGTATGAAACTAAGGATTATTCTTCATACTCCATAAATCCGGGTCAGTAAAAATATCCGGTCAGGGGAAGTTCTCTCCCCCCTTCTTTTAACATTGTACTCATTAATTTCTATCAAAAATACTTTTTATTACAATAGGTGCTGTAGATTATTATTTGGTAACTGCTTGCGGAACTAACTTAGGACAGACCTTTGCATTTTTCCATTTCCATAAAATTTTACATAATCGATGAAACACGTTTATAATTATTTGTTGTGTATAATATACAAACCAAAATTGTAAACGATAGGAGGAAGAAAATTTTACCCTTTATAACCTTTTGTAGCCCTTGATCCCCGTTTCCCTCTCTTAAGGGAGGCATTTCTCAAAACATCGCTTTAGGTAGCGTTTTCATCATAAACGGAAACCATTGAATCAGCTTTCTAGCATTAGCTGTTTCCGCTGTGCGTTGATTATGAATAATATATAAAATAAATTTACGTATACTCACTCGTATATAGATTATGAAAAAAAAGAAATTCTGCAACTAACTACAACTTTAATATTAATCGATTTTTTTTTTCCAAAAGCATATTAACTTTCTGAAGTCATAAAATTTTAGTCATCGCGACTTGAATTGGAAGATTGATGAATCCGATTAAGTTGACGTTAACCGCGATAACTCAGAACTGTCGGAAAGTGACAAATAATTTTGTTGCTATATACTTTTAGTCGATTGTTCATTTTTTCAATCATTTTTACGTAACTATGATATTAATTCCATTAAGCATAAACGCCACAAACTGAGTTCGTGAAAATTAAAAATTATTGTGTTCACTTTGTGAGAGGCATGGTGTAAAAATAGAAGACAATATCAAGCGAGCAGTTAGTTATCAATTGATATGAAACTATTAGCTCGAGTCGGTTTTCAGCAAATAAATACACATTTTTATAAATTTAAATTAAATAATAAATATTTAAATCCTAAGACACAGTTACGAAGAAAATACATTAAACTAGCACATAAACAAAGTTTTACTTTATGATTTGATGAGTTTATATATGCAATCAACAATTTCACCTAGCAAAATGCTATTGATTTCAAACAGTCTAAAAGAGATTTCTGTGACACCTACGAAATTGATTTGGGTCGGAATTGTAGTGAAAGAGATTTCTGTGACACACTAGATAGTGTGAAATGAAGTTTTCAGTTTGTCTCAAAATTTGTAACGCATTAAAGGAGGCATCGTAGATCCCATAAAATATATAGGTATTCTTGATCAGCTCGTCAAGTCGAATTGATCAACATAGCTATGCCCATCTGTCCGACTGTTAGTTGTACATTTTTTGGGCATAAATTGTTTATATATCTGGCTGAAAGCCGATATTTAAGCGTCTATTGGTCTAAAGTTTATAGAGTATCCATATTGATATGCTACGCCCACTTTATAACCCTTGTACAAAACCATCGCCCATTTTTGAGGTTTTTTATGAAATATTTCTTTATTTAAGTCAATATTATCTTCGATATGGTAGATTTTCATGGAAGGCCGCTTCATATACACATACTATTGGACGTGTTACGCCCACTTTTTGGTGTAGCACCATACAGATTCATCGCCCACTTCCCTACACTTGTATGAATAACTTTTTCATTTAAGTCAATGTCAGCTTGAAATTTAATATAGTGGGCTTTTATTTATGGCCGATTTACACAAAAAAATAGGTGACTTTTCAAATTTCGCGGGCAACATGCATTCAATTTTTTTTTTATGTTGGATCCCATGTTCCCAAAATATGTTGACATGAACAGCCGTTTTGCTTTTTTAGTTTGTTTTTGAGAGATATAAACGTTAGACGTGTTTTGGAGTTCTTGGCGATTGACGAGCCTATTTAGAGCAAAAAATGTTTATAAGTGGTACAAGCAAGAAGGTCGAGAAGATGTTACTGACGATGACCGCCCTGGACGCTCCAGTACTTCAACAACCGATGAAAACGTTGAAGAAAATTGTTACGAGAAGTTGCTGAGGATGTCGGCATATCAGTTGCAACTTTTCGGAAGTTTTGGGCATTGGACCGTGTACCAGTGATTTTGACAAAAAGCATCGCTCACAACTACTGTCGTGCAACAGGTATATAATTATGATGTCGAAACCAAAGCCCAATCATCCCAATGGATGAGGCTAGAAGAGCCAAGGCCGAAAAAGGCACGCTCAGTTCGGTCAAATGTTAATGTTTTGATCATATGGCCAATAAGAACTATTACCTTGAATATATGCTCCATTTACATGAAGCAATACGACAAAAAACGGCCGGATTTGTGGCAAAACAACACCGTAAGTATCGTATTCACCGGACTTCGCGCCCTGTGAATGTTCCTGTTACTAAAGCTGAAGAGACCCATGAAAGGACGGCGTTTTGCCACAATTGAGGAGATAAAGACACCATCGCTTAAAGAGCTCAAGGTCATACCAAAAAGCTCAAATCAACAGTGCTTCAAGGATTGGAAAAAGCGCTGGCATAAGTGTATTATACCTGAGTGTCCCCTCAAATAGATATTGTTGAATAAATAAATATTTTTCGAGAAAAATGAAAAGACAAGTTTAATTTAACACACCTTGTATAAAAAAATCGAACTATTAGATCAAAACCGAAATGAAAAAATTCATGGGGACTTTGCACCTTCGATATAATCAATAAAATACATATTCAAATAAAATATTGGACAGTCGTTCAAGCATTTTGACGAGCAGCGTTGCGGCCATCCAAAAGAGGTCACAACACCAGAAATGATCGATAAAATGCACGGTCTGATAATGGACGATTAAATATTGAACATGCATGAAATTGTTGACGTTGTAGGCGTCTTATCTTAAATAATGGAAATTTCAGGAATGAAGAAGTTAGCTGCAAGATAGGTGCTACATTTTCTCTCAGTTAACAACAAACGCAAATGTGTGACAGTTACAAAGTCATGTTTGACGATAAACGGGTTTTTTCGGCGTTTCGTAACAGTAGGTAAAATATGGTTCCACCACCACACATCTGTTACCAAGGAACAGTAGAAACAATGGATTTCTGCTGGCGAATGAAAACCGAATACGGTAAAATGGAGTTATTGAGAAACAAGGTTATCGCCATGGTTTTTCGGGACTATATTTTATGCTGAGTTTTATTGGACCGATGTGACACCGAAGATTTTGGTTTATCCTAAAAGTATACGTTACTTTTTCTATACAATTAAAATCTTGTTTGATAACAGTTTCACTATCAATCTTTGCTGCAAGCAATGTGGGCCAATGTGGTCACCAAGCAAGATAATTGTCCAAAATTTCCAATGCGATTATAATATATTATGCAACTGCTTCCGCAAGATAATGAAAATCCAAGCTAAAACAGTGTGAGTTAAATCAATTGACAGACATTTTTAATTAAATTAAATATTAGAGAAATATATTTAAAAAAAAAATAGATAAGCAATACAGACAAAACCTGTAGATCAGATATTCTATGCTATAAAAACGATATACACTCAACTGTGGATCATCAATTTAAACACATTCGTTCAATTGGTAAGCACGTCGGTAAACTCTAAGAACAGCATTAAAATTATACTTATAAATTTTGTTCAATTTCTGCTAGACACAAACACACCAATACCTGACACCATGGTCTCCGTAAGTATTTGAGTTTCACAAACGCGTAACGAAATTTAACTATACTAATCTCTATGACAACTTACAGTTCGAACAAGCCTCCGAATTGGCAAAGAACTTCTCCAAGAAGCCCAGCGACTCTGAGTTCCTTGAATTCTACGGTCTCTTCAAGCAGGCCACCGTTGGTGATGTTAACATCGATAAGCCCGGCGTACTTGATCTGAAGAAGAAGGCTATGTGGGAAAGCTGGAACTCACACAAGGGTCTGTCCAAGGATGCTGCCAAGGATGCCTACATCAAGGTGTACGAGAAGTATGCGCCCAAGTATGCTTAATCAACTCAAATTAAATAAATAACTAAACAATTACTCGGTTCAACATACATAGTTTGTAATAGGCTCACATAAAACTTAAAAATTAAATGGCAAAAGGTACTTAAACTGAAAAAACAGAGTCTCTTATTACTAATTAATTAATTAATTACAAAGGCTTTTATAAATTGAACCACTGAAGTGAATAGTACTCAAACTTTACACTTGTAGTGCTCACTTTACAGATTAGGATTAGTCAATTCTGGCGAAGTGTCAGCGAATCGTTTCAACTAATCACTATTAAAACTAATAAACTAGAGTATATATTAAATAGTGATTGGTTTTCTTATCGTTACTAATACATTGAGTTGGCTCTCTAATACTATGTCTATGGTTGAACCGAAGCTCTAATACCATTCACACGAAACTTTAAATAGTATTGTAATACATAAAAGTGGGGGTTTAAATAGGGGCTACCCCAAAAAGTGGGTAAGATGCCGCCATATCGAAATTCAAGTTAATATTGACGTTTTCCATACAAATGCATAAAAGTGAACTGTGGGTTTATATGGGACTACCTCAAAAAGTTGGCGGGACACGCCCATTTGTATATGTATATGAAGCGGTTGTCCATTAAAATCCACAAAATCAAATTTCAAGCTAATATTGATCTAAATTAAGAATTTTTTCATAAGAAACACAAAATTCCACGGTGGGTTTGTATGGGAGCTACCACAAAAAGTGGTCGGGCCACGCACAATTTTCTATGTATGTTAAGCGGCTGTCTCTTAAAAGACACCATATCGCATTTCAATCTAATATTGACTTTAATAAAAAAGTTTTTCTTACAAAAAGTCAAAAGTGGAACATAGGTTTGTATGGGAGCTACCCCAAATAGTGGGCGAGCCACGCCCGTGAGTCAATGTATGTTAAGCGGCTGACCATAAAAAGGCACCACATTGCATTTCACCCTAACTTGATTTTAATAAAGAAGTTTTCTTACAAGAAGTCAAAAGTGGGCAGTAGGGTTGTATGTGAGCTACCCCAAATAGTGGGCGGGTCAAGCATCTGTCTACTATAACTTACTATATCTATTATTAAGTTGATATTGACTACAATAAAAATGTTTTTCATACAAAAAGTCAAAAGTAGGCGGTGAGTTTGAATGGTGGCTACCCCAAAAAGTGGGTGTGGCTGGTCACTCTTGACACTCTATTTAACTGCAATAAAAAGAAGTGTACGTGCAAAATTTCAACTTTATAGCATAAATATTAGTCCCCAAAAAATGCGCAACAACATACAGACGGACAGACAGACATGGCTAGATTGATTCGTCTCGTCGAGCTGATCAAGAATACGATGGCTCCTTTAATGCGTTACAAACTTTCAGACAAACTGATAATACCATTTCACACTATGTGTGAATGGTATAAAAAGAACTCCACTGAAGTGCGATTATCGCTTAGTGATATACGATTTTATATGCTTTCCGGTGTACTTTGGAATGCTCTTGATATATGTATCTACTCGTTTACGTGTTAATACAGATTGCCAAATAGTAAAGTGCACTATCGACAACTGTTTGAATTTGATTTACCCGTGTACGTGAAGGGTGCGATTGTTTGATCTGCAGCACCGCCCAACTTATCTTCTCATCGTGAAACAAATTGTCGATAGTACGGCGAGACTGTGATGTGTCTACGTGAGAATGAGCTTTCTTCGAAAAACAAAAGCTTTGTTTGGGTGTTGACGCAAGATTTTGCATGGCAAACACTTAAAGAAATATTGAAATAGGTTTGACATAAAGTGTTATTCAATTAAAGTTAGAAATCTCTGATAATATTAATCTAGTCTGGAAAACAGTTTTCAGTATTTGAGACAAAGTTTTAAGTTAAATTGTGCAAAAAGTGCATAATCTTTTGGTCACTACTTAATCAAGTCTTTGAGCGTACTATAGAAGAGGTAAATTTCTGAAAAATATTCATGGATTTTTAAAATCTTTTGATGAAGTCGAAATATTTTTAAAACTAATGTTAATAAAGGTAATGCAAAGTTGTTGGTAGAACTGGATGATGCCCTTTTTTCGTTCGGTTAAACGATTATTTCTGACTATTAATACTGTCTGATGCAAACGTTTAAAGCAACAGCACGCTTCCGAATCGAAAGGTCCGGGTTGTCACGAACAGACGGAGTAACACTGTCTACGTTTTCGAACGTTCTCGAAGACATCACACGCCCGGATTTTGATTTTTCCAGCGTTGACTACCGGTCTCTTCCAAATTCTAGACCCATTTTCCAATGAGTTGAGGCCTTGGCGCATCATTTAAATGACAAACATGTCGAATACTGTAGAATTTGCTACGAGCTACAGTCGCTGAATTACTGTTTTTGTAAAACTCACGTACGCAACTCCCTGCGCCCCTCGGAATAGTTGCGTTCACGCAATCAGCAAATCAAATGTGAACTTTCTTTTGAGACACCCAGTACCATTGACACATACTCAGATTGGTATTAGTGGTTTGTCTAAAACATTGTAACGCATTAAAGACCCTATACAGTATATATATTCGTGATCAGCTCGTCGGAACGAGTCGACCTAGTTATGTTCGTCCGTCCGTCTGTTAGTTGTTGCGCATATTTTGGGTAAACATTTTTGTTTATATCTGGTTGAAAGCCGTTATTTAAGCTTCTTTTGTTCTGAGATTTATAGATTATCTATATTGATACGCCACGCCCATTTTTTAGGGTAACCCCCATACAAAATCACCGCCCAGTTTTTTGCTTTTTTTGAAAAACTTCTTTAGTTAAGGTAATATTTGCTTGAAATTCGATATGGTGGTTTCTTATGAACGGCTGCTTCATATACACGTTCAAATGGGCCTATCTTGCAATTTTGTTGAGGTAGTTCCTACACAAACCCATCGCTCACCGTTATGCATTTGTATGAAAAACTTGTTTAGTTATATCAATATTAGCTTGAAATACGATGGTGATGGCTTTTTACGATGGTCGTTTTGCACACATATACTAATGGGCATGTCCCGCCCACTTTTTGGGGTAGCCTCTATACAAAGCCACTACTATCTTTTCTTGTGAAAGATAATATTAGAGCTTCGCTTTAGCTGAAGTTAAAGTTTTTTCTAGTTAGTATGGTTTTATCAATGCTATCGACTCCTACATCATATTTGGCTTTTTGGCTTCTCCAAGGCGAATAAGCATAGTGGCCGTTCAAGTATTAAGTAACGCAAAAAGTGGGATAGAGGGGGTGCTTGACTTGATTCAGTTTGTTACGTAAAATTTCTCAAGTTACTTTCATCAGAATGTCAAAGAAAACATAATAATTTGGTTCCGATATCTAGCAATGGAGCAATAAAGAATGAATTAGTTTTGCATGAAAACATTTAATTGTTAACGTTTGCGAGCATGTTGTTGTACCTCATATTGCATTAAGCATTGGTGGATCCAGGGGCTGAGAAAAGGGGCTGAGAAATACAAAATACTTCATTTTCATAAAATAAAAGGTTTTTTTAGTACAGTTCACACTCCTCCCCTCAAGAGTAGTACAGTTTCCACCCTACCAAGAGAGCGTTCTGGATCCACCTCTGCGTTCAGTAATACTGGAACGACCACTCATGAAAAAAATAAGTCGACAGTGCTCGATTTCGAGATACTTTGTACCTTATCTAAGGCTCTTTATTTGAATGATGGCTAAATTCCGATCTAGATGTAGGTTGTGTTAATAAGGATTGATGTAAGATACATAAAATTTCGCGATTCTTGGTTAATTAACAAAGGAAAATAAAAAAAATGTTTACCAAAACTCAAAAAGTGGGGGTAGGTTTGTATGGACGCTACTCCTTTAGCAGAAACGTTTCTTGTTGTAGAGGTTTTGTCCACTATGACCATGTTTAAAAAAAATTTGAGTTTTCTAAGGGCCAGTTCAGTCAGAGTTAATATTGAGGTAATGTTTGATCAGCAGTTTTTGGTTTCACAGTCAACATTTATGTCAAAGTTTATGCCCAATTGGTAAGTTAACTGTAGGCACAAATTTCAAGAAGTGTAAGATTTGCAAAGTTCCAGTCTAAAATGTAATACAAACATATTGTTACATACCTAAAAAGTAAGTATGTATAACAAAGAAATTACTTTCAGTCCCAATTTTTAATGGGAAACGCAGACTGCTGGTGACTAGCATGTCAAAGTTAAAGTTAAGTTATACTAAACATTCAAAAAAGAAAATAACTTTTGAATTGGTTGATTTTTTGCTCGTTGAACTTGTCTCGGTGCCTAGAATAAAAACAATTATTTTGGTCTGATAGATCCCCACCAGCCCTAATACCCCTAATACTATATTGTATTTTCGTATTTTCGGAAAACATTTCTAATGGTATACAACACGTCTCGTTATTGCACGTATGGTGCTTGTGCTGCAGCTACACTGAGGTAGGCTAACGTCACTTGTGTAAAATTTCTTTCAGTGTATGCTTTAAGAGTGTATGAGCTTTCATTATATTTTGAACTCAACGATCAGATCATACGATGTTCAACAAAATGAACGACTGCACGAGCAACGAGCAAACGAACCGAAAGACTTAAATTTGCAGCCCAGTGCGGGCCTCCGATTCAGATTGTTTTTCGTTCTTACGCCGTTGAGACGTTGTTGTAAGTGTAGTACACATATATACAAAACAAAAAAAAAAAAAAATAAAAATAAAAAATAAAGAAGTTGTACTAATTAAACATGAAATTTTCGGCAAACAAGTGAAATTGTGTTAAAATTTTAATTATGAAATTAACTAGTTGCAAAAAGTTTGAAGCTCATCAATCACTTCACATTGCCGTGTAGAATTCAATACTATAATTAAGTTACCAAAAGCTTGACAAAAGATAACGCTACAGAGCAATGCTTCTATGCAAATATTTTAATTTAAAGATCGATAGAAACGACTTTGAAGTTGCCTACTTTAGAGGTCACCTCACACGCAAAGTGTAACAGCTTAAACGAACTAGAACTAGAACTTCAAATTTAAACATTCTATGCAAAGTACTCAATTACAAATCTAATGTTTCAGTAGTTAAAATTCTAAACAGCTAAAAAAAAAAAACAAGAGTTGCTCGACTATATTATACCCTGTACACATCATATTTTACTAATAGGCCTCGGTTTTCGCTCAAAATTTGAGGCAAAGCAAGTCAAATTATTTCGAAAAAAATGTACAACTGAATTTGTATTTCTAACACTGCGTTAAAATGATTGCGAGTTATAATATTTCTTGTTACTCTTGCAGCGGTACGGTACCTAGAGACCCTTTGCAGATAGTTTAGTCTGTCTAAGGCTTCTATGTAGTTCATATGAACTTTTCTCTTGGACAGACATACGGACGAACGGACATGGCTATATCGACTCGTTTTGCCGAGTACCTTATGAGATCTCCGATGCTTCCTTCGCTATGTTACATACATTTTGACAACTCAACAAACCCAATATACGCTGTTTCAAATACTTTCTGTGCAGCGTATAAAAAAATACGTATATCTTGAACCAATGTTTTGGTAACAAGTTCAGCTAAAAAGCTGTCACCGCAGATCTAACACGTCAACCTTGCCCGATGTGTAATGCTTCTTAATTTCATTATTTAATGTGGCTTTTTGTTTGAATATTATTTTTTTTTTCCTATTTCCTATTTCTTCGGTTTTATTGCACATCATGACTACTGAGTACTGAGTTGGCTTCCGCATTTACCATCGTTTAGCTTCTGAAAATAGCACAAAATTGTAGTACAACATCAAAGTATCTGCTTTGTGTATCTCATCTCATGAAACCGTAACATACTTAGATACATAGATAGATACATAGATAGATAGATAGATACAATAGTTTACACCGGCATGCTTCTCGCTTGAGCTCAGTTTTAGCACAAAATTCAATTATTTTTATATGACGCTCGCTCGCACGCTCCGCTGGTGAAAGTCCAATTTGAATTGTATAAAAAAAAGCAAATTATAAACTAAAAAATAGATACTTATCGCATTTGAAATACATATTTTTGCGCAAATCGCGTTTTTGTTTTTAAGTTGTATGTTCGCTGTTCGTGTTAAAGAGTTTTTGGGGGCGGTAACTCTTTCACTAAGCCCATTTTTTTCATATATATATATATATATATATATATATATATATATATATATATATATATATATATATATATATATATATATATATATATATATATATATATATATATATATATATATATATATATATATATATATATATATATATATATATAGAGAGATATATATATATATATATATATATATATATATATATATATATATATACATATGTAACTACTTCCCCAGCTAATTAATGAACATTAGTCATGCATTCGACACTTTATAGGTAACAGTTTAAATAGTTTAAATATTTCGGACAACACGACATATGTAGAATATTTTATCTGTTATTAACTACTTTAAAACGTTGAGCGCCAAAATTGAAGGGTACTATTTTAATACGCTTTTGTTTGAACGCTCATTTAGCTATTCATATTGTTTAATAATAGCTCGATATATGCTTAAACATACATTAAAAAATAAATTATAAGAAAAGTTCACGTATCTTCAGATACTAATCATCGTCTTTAGAGAATTCCACTTCATCAGAAATAATGAAAAATTGTTAATAACAGTGGAAACGAAACTTTAATATCACTTACACGATTTTTTAGCAAATGGTGGATATACCAACCAGAGAATGAAATAAAAAAGCATCCATTCCTGACTAGCAGGCTCTATTTCACAACAGTTCATTTTTACAATTGAGACCTCTTTGCAAATCACTATGCTGTAGGGAGAGGCTTGAACATAACACTGGTCTACAAATACCGGGGTCATGTCAGTTGTTGGAAAGCTGAGGGTCATTTCCGATGTAATTTGCTGCGTAGAATCCGAATCCGCGTTCAGAATTGGCCCATCACGTCAGAATTTTGAGATATTTGAGGTTATGTACCGAAAAACAGTGTTTTTCCCTACTTTTGAGATTATGTACAGGGTTCAAATTCATTTTTGTGGTCTCTCTCCAGTTACATCATTTAGTACCACTCTTATGCTTTAATTTAAGAGTTCAAGAGTTCAATTATCAATTTTTTTTTTTCGCAAAGTTGTACCTATTCGAAGTTACGAAATATATCCCTTCGACGTCATTAGCATTCGCATTAAGCCTTTGAGGCAATAATTTTTTACTGTGTAATTTCTCTTGTAAATTTTCACTCGGGGGTTTTTGAGGTAACTAAGAACGAATATGAAGCTGCTCGACGAGACGAGTTGATCTACCAAGTCCGTGTTTGTCCGTCTGTGCATCTGTATGTTGTTGCGCATTTTTGGGGAACTAATTTGTATGCTATCCAGTTGAAAATTTGCACATACACTTCTTTTTATTGTAGTTTAATAGATTATCAAAATTGACCCGCCACGCCTCATTTTTGTGGTAGCCCCTATACAAACCTACCGTCTAATTTTAACTTTTTGTATGAAAAACTTCTGTCTTAACGTCAATATTAGGTTGAAATACGATTTAGTAGACAGCCTCTACAAAAGGGCGTTTCCCGCCCACTTTTTGAGGTACTCATATACAAACCCACAGCTCACTTTTATGCATTTGTATGAAAAACGTCAATATCAACTTGAAAAACATAACCCTCCTTAGAGCAGTCGGTAAAAACTTCTGTACCGGTCCAAAACTTAAGAAATAAAAAATGTATAAAACTGTTTGGAAGCTATACTGCATAATGCGCCTGGTACAAGCACAACAAAGAGTTATATTCATACCGAGTTTCAGCTGGAAATATTGAAAACTAAGCATTAATGTTTTTTTTATGCTTCAATCAAAAAAAATGTGGTTTAAATGTTTGGCGCAAGTTGTTGCTATGTTTTATTTTACAATAAGAAAGGTGACAGTTTATATCGAAAATATCAACTCTCACTTGTGCTTGATAATGCTGGGAATACAACTCTTTGTCAACATATATATGTGTATAACTCAAAAATTTATGGAATTTGAGTGGTTCCATTAATAATTATTAAAAAATAAGAATAAGTAAAATGTCAAAAACTCAAAAACTGTTTTTTTACAAATTTTGCGTTTTATATTTTTCAAAATTTGAACATTCTGCATCATTAAGTTGAGCGCGTACTTGAAAGACAAGCAGCAAGCAGGTGTGTGAAAAAATTGACTTTAAACGCAATCGTGTGACAACTTCGAGGTAGCGTTTGCCGTTGGGGAATACGGGGAAGTTTTTTAACCGTTTCATGACCGCGAATGAAACTTGAATCCATTGGAACACATCAAATGTCAAGCAGTAGTTGAAACATTTGGTTTTTTTGGTCGGATCGGCGTGGAAACTTTCGGATTTGTGTGCGTCGGTCTGCCTTTCAATAGCTGCCAAATAAATTTGACAGTGGGCGATGGACAGACGGCTCGATTAGATCGACTCGTAGACCAATAATGAACGAATGAGAACATTATGCGGTCTATGATGACTACTTTAGTGTATTACAAACTTTATGTCAAACTGATATGTCACTTTTCGTGCTATGTATGATGGAATGGCAAAAAGGAACATTCTGCGCTGATATTTATTGTTATAGTTGTTTATGGAATGTACTAGAGAATAACTTTTTTATACCATTCACACGTAATGTGAAATGGTATTACCAGTTGGTCTGAAAGTTTGTAACGCATTAAAGGAGCCATCGTAGACCCCAGCTCCTGACCGTAGGTCTGTATGTTGTTGCGTATTTTTTGATGATCAATGTTTATGCTATGCAGTTCAAATTTTGCATATACATTTCTTTTTATTGCAGTTTAATAGAGTATCAAGATTGTCCCACGCCTACTTTTTGGGGTAGACCCCATATGAACCCAACGCCTTTTTGTATGAAAAACTTTTTTATTGTAGTCAATATCAACTTAATAATTGATATGGTAACTTTTAGTGGACGGATGCTTGACACATACATTAATGGGTGGGACCCGCCCACTGTTTGGGTTAGCCCCCATACAAACCTACTGTCCACTTTTGACTTTTGACCTTTTGTATGAAAACTTTTTTAATAAAGTTAATATTAGATTGAAATGCAATATGGTGCTTTTTATGTTCAGCCGCTTAACATATATTGACTTAAGGGCGTGGCCCGCCCTTTTTTTGAGGTAGTCCCATACAAAGTCACAGCTCACTTTTATGCATTCATATGGAAAACGTCAATATCAACTTCAAATTCGATATGGCTGCATCTTACACCTATACTAGTGGGCGTGTACCCCAGTAGCCCCTATTTCAACCCCCACTTTTATGTTTTACAATACTACTTAAAATTTCGTGTGAATGGTATTAGAGCTTCGGTTCAACCGAAATTAACGTTTTTTCTTGTTTTAAATTAAGTGCTTTATATTCACTTCAAAATTTTACTCAGTGTAAATACTTTTTCTTTCATTCCAATTACTTATGCCAAAGTTCAAAGTCAAAAGCTATCGAAATGCTCGACTACTGAGTTATTAACACAAATGTTTGCCAATTTGTCTAAACACGCTTCGGATGCCGAGCTCATTTAACAGTTAAGCGGCATTAATTAGCATATACTACGACACCTTTACACAAGCAAAGATACATAAATATTTATATGCAAATGTGAAGTATCTGAAAAGTTTGCCAACTTTCTGCAAGTCATCGAAATATGTTGAGCTTCAAATAATTTATTACTAACAGCAAACTATTTCATTTTGCTACTATACGAGTATACTATACCGAAAATAATATCACCTATGTATAAATTAATAAAACGCTAAAACTTTATCAATAATATTGTTGCACCTTGGTTCGTTACAGATTACAAAACTAGCACACAAAAAACCTAGAACAATATGTCGCTTGATGAGGTAAATTGATTACGTAAAATGTACTACAGATAGGAAAATCTAATCTGATCCAACCTTTTTTCATTTCGCAGCAATTCAACGCCGCCGCTGAGAAGGTCAAGTCATTGACCAAGCGTCCCAGCGATGATGAATTCTTGGAGCTCTATGCGCTCTTCAAGCAGGCTACCGTTGGCGATAATAACACCAGCAAACCAGGCATGCTCGATCTGAAAGGCAAGGCCAAGTGGGAATCGTGGAACAAGCAGAAGGGTAAATCTCAGGATGATGCCAAGAAGGAGTATGTCGCCTTCGTTGAGACGTTGGTAGGCAAATACGCTTAAACAGCATGCCAAATCCTATATAATAAACCAAAAATAAAACAAACTAAAGCAAATAAGCAAAAACCTTTTCTTTAGCAAAAAAAAAAAAAAAAAATAACAAAAAGACTTTTTTAATGTAATTTAATGAATTCGTTTGAAGTTTGAATAAATTATTAAATTTTTTATACTTTTAAATCGTTGTTGCAATTTTTCAATTTCAAATATTTTGCTGCATTTTAAGTATTTTGCAAATAATTGATTTGCATTTAGCAAATAATTCGTCACTTTTGCTATTTAAAGCTTTATATTTGTGCATTTTTGACATCTTGTTCACCTAACATTTGAAAATTTGAAAAGCAAATAAAGCTCGTCACTTGAAACAGGTGGTCCGGCCCGGTCCGGTTCGGTTCGGTCCGTTTGTACATAGTACATACTTAGAAAAATATGTGCATTTTAGTATCTTGTGGATTGCTTGATACAAACCGCGTTTGATTAACACCAAGTTACTAATAGATTATTACACGCGCATCGAAATAATCGATAAAAGTAAACGGAAGTATCTCTTAATTGAACATACTAAACGCAGACAAATGCAATTTTCCTTTAAAAGAAAAATTCCTCTCAAGTTTTACAGAACATACTTGGAAATTACATAGCATACAGAGTAGTGTGACTTTGGCCCTAAAATAAACAACTAAATAAACACTTTTATAAATCAAGTACGACTGTTTCTGAAAGCTAAATTGGAGACTATTTACATTAATTCAAATATTTGTTGTATCAAGTTGTTAAAGTTTCTAATGAACGGACGATCAGACAGACGGTGGAACGGACGAAAGAACTCATTATTCAAGAATTTAATGTAATAAAAAGACGTGTTTAATACTGAGGAAAAACACAAAGTCAATAACAAATTATAAACAAACTTGTTTAATCTCCTATATCTACTTAGTATATATGTACAACATATTTGATATACGAGTATCAAGCTCTGGTTTCGTAGTAAAAAAAAAATATATATATATATAAAGTTTATACGAACGAATATACTCACATAAGGTTCGAAGGCTGTCTACAATTATTTAAATTTGAACATACTATTCAGGTGTTGGATTTAATTTATAGAAAAATGCTACAATGTACATATTTTTCAAAGTATTGTCCATCGTTAGCTACAACATTTTCCCATCTTTTTGGTAGCATATGGATTCCGCATCGGAAGAACGGCTCGTCTTTTGATGCAATCCACGAGTCGAACCATTTTTGTTGTATCCTCGTAAGAAGTAAAGCGCAGCTCAGCCAGGGCGTATGTCATCGATCTGAACAAGTGGTAGTCAGAAGGTGCTATGTCTGGGCTATAAGGCTGGTGGGGTGGGGTGGTTGTGGGGTGGTGTTAGCACATCCCAATTCAACGCCTCCAACATTTCCTTGACGGATCTTGCAACATGTGGCCGAGCGTTGTCATGTCTTTTGGCATATTCCGGCCGTTTTTGCTTCAATGCTCGGTTCAATTGCATCCATTGCAATTTGGTAACGTTTACCAGTGATGGTTTGGTTAGGTTGCAGCAGCACATAGTACACAACACCCTTCTGATCTCACCAAATACAGAGCATTAGCTTGGTACCATGAATATTCGGCTTGGCCGTCGATGTTGATGCATGGCCGGGTGGTCCCCATGATTTTTTTCGCTTTGAGTTGTCGTAATGGACCCACTTTTCATCGCCAGTAACAATACGATGCAAAAAAACTCTTCCGATTATGGCGGTGAAGCAGCTGTTCGCAAGTGAAAAATCTCCTTTCGACGTCTCTTGGCTTCAATTCGTACGGCATCCAATTTCCTTGCTTTTGAGTCGTTCCCATGGCTTTGAGCCGTTTGCCAACTGTTGACAAATCAACTCCCAATGATTCTGACAATTCTTGTAGGGTTTGACACGGATCTTCGTCGAGTAATGCTTCCAATTCTTCATCTTCAAACTTTTTGGGCTGGCCCGGACGTTCTTTGTTCTCGGTATCAAAATCAACACTTTTAAACTGACGAAACCACTACTCACAAGTTGAAATCGATGGAGCATAGTATCCGTAAGCTTCACAAAGCGTACGATGGGTTTCAACTGCTTTTTTCTTCAAATGAAAGCACATTAGCAAAAGTTGGAACAAAAGTCGACATGTTCACAGAGAAAAAAAATATGTTGTTTACACTTCAGTGGAATGGCACATACTGAAAATTGGAGCTTATGAAGTAGGATTTCACATGAATTTCAATTTCAATTCAATTTCAATTTACTAAAACTGCTACATATTTTGTTTCCTTCGATTTCCTTTGGTTTCAGTTGGAAGAATAGAGAAAAAAAATATTATCTATCTCTGTCGTGCTGTAAAGGACGGTTCACAGTGTAAATCATGTCTAAATTGCTCACTTAATGCCGCTCTCTTTCTGGGCGGACCTTAGATCAGGGCTGTTCAAAAGGAGAGCACCCAAATTGTGAATCATTCCTGAGTCATAATTTATACAGTGTGCGAAAATACAACATCAATGCAAAGTCACTAATTCAAATTTGGTTTCTCTTTAGCATCAAGCAGCCGACTTCGGCCTGTGTTCGATCGTACATATATGTGTGGCAATACGAAGGTGTTCGTCCCCGTAGGGCTATGGCTGGACAGCGTTGATTTAGAGGCGAAAGCATTTTCTGGACAATCCTGTATTATGGATATTTTTACTATTGGATACCTTAAAGACAAAATGTCGAATTTAGACCACTGGGAGAACTCTAGTACCAATGAAGGCGGTATCGTATAACCAAATTGGCAAAGTATGCATAGAACAAACACATAGTCGTATTGTGGGCATGGCATTCAAAAATTTTACGACTTTGTTAGGTATCGTCTCACTACGACATGTTGTATGTTACGCTTATATCGAAACGTTGTTTTACGTAGTTTACGCTTTGATCGCTTGCTTCTCTACTTCCGGTCTTCAGATTTTCGTTGATTTCCGAGCTCCAAAAAGTATGCAATGAAATTAACAGCAGATCCACACCACACCGGATGCAATACCACCTGTAAGATGTTTGATAAGATGGCAACGCTAATTTTTTGTTTATGAATGAATGATTAAAAGCAAAAACGATAATAATGAGTTTGTGTTTGTACACCAAACACTACAACAACAACAAGAGACAAACACAGAGCGCAATTCATTCATAGAGCAGCAGAGAGACAAAGAGATAAGGCATGTACTCACACATCGAAACAAGTGGCCGCGTCCCTGTAGAAAATTTAACCAAATCTTCACACATTTTCTCGAAAAATGAAAATACGTTTATGTATTTTTTTTAATTCTCAATAGTTATCTAAGGGATTATGAAATTCACATATTCCAATGAGATATATGGTAAAAGGTATGGCAACATGATCCGTAGTTCATGGATTACAATGTTAATATAATGTTGTTCTCGTTTTCTGGGAACCAGTGGATATGGAGGCATAAAATAAACTTGTTTTTCTTAATCTCCACGAATTTCTATTTCAAATATTCACTTTTCATTTTTTTAACTCTTTCGTTCACATATAGTTTGAAAATGGTGTTATCAGTTTGTGAGTTGGTAACGCATTAAAGTATCCATCAGAGCCCCAATATTATATAAGTACGATTTTTATGCAATCTTCATTAAATCATCATCCTCAAATAGATATTGCAGCTTTCGTTATGCGGATCAGATTTATAAAGTATATATTATTCTTTGTTATGCTATCCCACTCATGTTTTCACACAATTCATCCCTTACGTTCATTGCGTTCAATCTGCCGAAACGCGCGATTAATTACAGAATTTAGACTTAAATCAAGGACATTATTCTTGTTTTGAGCTCAACACTCTTTACCCTACTTCCGTCATCGGAATGTCTTGATTTCAAAACTATTTTCTTGATTGTTTACGTTTTTTATTAGTGCACTAGAAATGCTTTGCATCTATACTATTATATAAAGTGGTAAAAATAGTTTATATGTTCGTGGTAGTCTGTGGAAATACCGATCTAATTCTAAAAATGTTTGCAGTAATAAATAGGTATAGCCCTGAGTGAAATGGGCTATATATCATTTGGAAAAATTGAGTGGTGACACTTACCCACATACCTCCTCCCTAATACAAGAGAAATACCAAATTCGTTGTACCTCAGCAACTATTTGAACGATCGTTATGATTTATACAGTGTGTTACTAAAAACTGAAATAAATAGGTAGTGTTATGTTCCCATAAAAGAGATGGTGCATATGTATTTACTGCACTGCAAAAACGAAGAATGCCGCGCCGCACCATATAAATTTCATAACTCACAACAGTTTTACAACAGTGACTAGTGTGCTGTGAAAACGATTTTTCGTCGAAAACGTCGAACTGATTTAGTAACTATGGTTTTATTTAATGTTTAATGAAACTTGACGTTTTTGAGATAAAATCGTTTTCACAGCACACCGCCCATTCAATTGGCAATTTTTTTTTTTTTCATTTCATTTCATTTTCATTTTTTGTTATAATTTTATAGTATGCCATACCTCAAAAATTAGTTATACTACTTTGAAATATAAAATTGATCTTCCAAATGTGCTTTAAGCATTTTTTTAATTTTGTTTAAATGCCTAAATATCACTCTTCAACATGTTATTTGAATGTATTATAGCTTTTAAGTTAACTGATTGACATTTTACATATGAGAAAACCAAATAAAATATAAATTAAAAAAAAAAATTTTTTATTTAGGAAAAATGTAAATATTTAAATAAAATTTTTAACTAAAATGGAAAACAAAAAAAAGACAAAAAACTTTTTTCCGGCTATGCGGTCTTGAAAAGGATACATAAACTGATCAAAATGCAGTAAATTGTGTGCATTGTAAGTCTGGCATCAACAAAATTTAATAAACTAAATCTGAGTGGGTTCAAGAAGAATCTGAATGTCTAAGGTTGACGTTTCTTTAAGCTCTTATATTTCATGAGATCCTTTGTCTTATACATCAAGACAGGAAGATGGACGGGCACGGTTAAATCGACACAATGTCCGATGCTGATAAATAAAATAAATGTACTGTCTGACTCGCCTGACTCCATCTGACTGTACATACATTCTTACTAACTTACTATACCTTTGTCCCTTTGGGTACAAGGTATAAATATGTTTTGTGCCGGCTATAATAAAGTCGGGCACCTCGACAATAACTCTAACTTGTTCTAGTTTTGTTTACAAATATTTTAATTCGCACACTGGCTAAATTTTTTACTTTATTTATTTTATTTAAAATTACATTCCTGTTGTTAAAAGATACTTAATCTACAGTATTTAACTTATTATGCGCCGTGTGTCAATGTTCATTGGTGCTGTAAGCATTCTTTGAACACACCATACATGCGCCACTGGGTCTTTGTATGATCGTTAACAACGTCAGCTTGTCTCATCATCAAAGACAGCGAGATTCGTTGAGCGACTTTCAGTCTACGTTTTGGCCTAAACGCGTTAACTCGATTGCCGCGCATGAAAACAGCGAACCGTAAGACGTCATCTACATATGTAGTTACTTTTTTGTGTGCATCTGTATGAGTGTGCGCGTGTATCTTTGTATCTGTGTGTATGTTGGTGTTAACAACAAAATGTGATGGGCAAAAAAAGAAAAAAAAAAAAGAGTGAAAAACAACAACAACAAACAGCAGCAACAAAATAAAAGTATCTTACAATGAAGAAAAAAGAAGTGATCACAAGCAGCAAACCGCAAGAAAACCAAGAAAGAAAAAAAAATCAGCCACAAAAATAATTAAATAGTTCGTTTCGTACAAAATAAGCCGCAAGAATTTCAAATTGTTTTCACATTTTTTTATTTTTTATTTTCTTATTTTTTTTTTTTTTTTTTTGGCAAGAAAGCAATACAAATTAATAACAAAAAAAGTATCTCAAATCGAGTAAAGTATCTCACGCCAAAAAGCGTTCTAAATTGACGCAGACGTTGTCATTTTCGCGCTGTTTTATTTTAATTTTTTTTTTTTTTATTTAGGTCAAATTTTAACAATGAAAATGCGCAAAACTTGCAAATTCAGCGCCGAAATCCACCTCTGCCACCTGCAACAATGTCAACGCATTTAAGCGAAATAATTAATTTATTAATTAACAACATTTTAATTAGTGCAAAGTAATTTTATTTCTTTTTCGTGATTAAAATGTGAAAGTTGCAAAAAAATAACAAAAAAGGTTAACAAAAAACATATCGAAAAAAAAAATATATAAAAAAGGTAAAAAAAATTGTTAACAAAATGTGAAAAAAATACGCTTTATCGACAACCGACGCCGCAATAACAACAACAACAACAACAACAATAATAAATAAATAGGTAGGTATATATTGGTAACTACACCCATTATTGCGTTTGTTGTTGTTGTTGTTGTTGCTTGTATTACCTTTTCGTGCCTTTGAAGTGTTTAATATGAAATTTGCAAATGTATCTGTAGCGCTGTGTAAATGTATCTGTATCCGTATGTGTATGATACATTATATAGCTGCATTAAAGTATTGTTATTGTTGTTGTTGTTGTTGTTGTTGTTGTATTGCGTAGCGCATACATAGCCGCTCTATACAACGCTGTTCTTTTTTTCCTTTTTTTTGTATTCAATATAAATATAAAGCCATAAGTGCGGTTTAAGTTTTTAACCCGTTTCACAACAACAACAACAACAACAACAACAACAACAAAAACAACAAAAACAACAACAACCACAGCAAACGCTCATTAAAATACAACAACTACAAAAGCGACAACAACAACAACATGATCGCTGCAATCGTGTTTGCTCGACCATTAGATACGCTCTACTCAATCTATGCGCATTTATTTGATCACATGCTATAGTAATAAGTCCATAACATACACGGTGTGATCTAAAAATACCCGAACTTTTTAGTTATAAAATAAAACCAGCATGGCATTATGTTTCAAAGCAAATATTTATGCAAAATACGATACATTTAACACAATACAACGTTTGCAACGCTCAACCAAATTATCCATAGACTATTCTTTAAACTCGCTTTTTGGCATGTTCTTTAGCACCTGTGTCACGGCTGCTTGTATGGCTGGCATGTCATCGTAAAAATCTCCATACATTGCAGTTCACATTTTTGCTAAAAGAAAATAATCACACAGTGATAGATCAGGCGAATACGGAGGGTGGTCGATGAGACAACTCTGCTTTTTTTTTTCATTAAAAATTCATTGACTTTTTTGGTCCTGTGAGGTGGTGCATTATAATTCAATAAAAACAGCTGCTTTCCTATGGTATATTCGGGCCTAACACGTAGAACTCTCGAACATAAACGATGTAAAACTTGTAAATAATATTCTCCATTGACAGTTTGGCCTTCTGGAACAAGTTCCTTGTGAACAATACGCTTGGAATCATAGAAAGTTATCAACATTGTCTTCATGCTTGACTTCTGAAAACGTTATTTTTCAGGCTTTGGCTCGTCTTTTGACTTCCATTCTGTCCATTCCATATTTATAACATCACGTTTCATCTCCAACTATGATCGAATCAAGAAAATCTGTATCGTTCTTAGCTGTAGAAATGATGTCTTTGCAATGCTCTATACTAGCGATTTTTTGATCACGTGCACACACCTTTCTTTTACCCAAATCTTCAGTTAAACTTTTGTAGATTGTACAGTAAGATGAATTTAATTCTTCTGCTAGTATTCTCGCAGTGAAATTTGCATCGTTGGCGATTATTTCACTTACTTTTTCCACTAACTCAGCACGTTTAGATGCTTCGAATCGTCCAGCTCTTGGATCATCATTTAAATCATTACGGCCGTTTTTAAATCGTGTAAAGCACGTGTAAACTTGTATACGACTCATACAGTCATCATCATAAACTTTTTTTTAACAATTCGTAAATCTCAGCAAATTTTTTACCGTTTTTAAAAGTTCGGTTATTTCTAGATCATAGCTTGTACGCTTCTAGTGAGGCAACCAATGACTTCTTAAATTTTGGCTTATTTGTAAAATCGAAAATTAATCCACTGTCAAAATGCTATTAGTTCGAAAATTATATTGCAATGGAAAGTTTTCGAGGGCGTTTTGGGAACAAAACCATTCGTTCATGAATCTTTTTCAAATAGCATTTCCTAAGTCTAGACGTCGAACTTTCGTTCATGATAGTTCGATAAAGATATGTATCTATAATAAGATATTTTGAAATCATTTCTATTTTTTATATTTGGTTTTCTTTTTGACGTGAACATTCATTTTAGGTTAGGTTACGTCCGCTGAGCTCTTGATTGAGCTCACACATAGATCAATGTGATTCTTAGTGAGAGCGTTGATGGCGGTTGTTCAGGAGCTTATAAAGTTCTGCATGGCCTGCATTCTGCGAATGCCAGTAGCAGGGAGTCACGATACTTAAGTCTTGATTTTACGTTTGGTGAATAGCTACAGATGAGGTGTACCAGAGTTTACATGTCTCCCGTTTCCTTACAACCATCCATGTTGGCTATGCCAAGCTCTTTCGCATGAGTAGCTGCTAGACAATACCTACCAACAATCTGCAGTCTCTTCTTTGGAACTGCAGCAGCTCGTGCGAGCCTTTTTATTACGTTCTTTGCACATTACCTTGGATATTGTAGAGCTATAGGTGTTCTTCCACCTCTCTCCAGCTTTGGTCCAGATGTACTCCTCCAGTTTACTATATAACGTCTGTAGAGAGATTCGTACGTCTGTTGTTATTTCTTGAGGTAGCCCAACGTCTTAGGTGCTAGAGTATCCGGCATTTCGTTACCCGAGGGGGCAACTGTACCCTGATTGCCCGGACATTTCGAAATAAGATAATATGAATAAGATAATGTGAATATCGACGAAGATTTTTTTTTTCATTCTTGTTATTTGTTTATTTCGTATAAATCAGCAGTTTGCTGTCAAACAATTTTTGTAAGTAAACACTTTGTTCACGTTATCGTATGTGTCTGTCACCTGTCTGCTTTTGACACACAGCTCACACATATGTCTGTCTCGCTTTCTCATATGCGTAACAAATCTGTACATATTTTAGTGATGTATATTAGCATAGGTAACACTTTATATATATGCAAAGCTGCTTATACATGAGCATGTCTGGACATGATTATATTTTTTTTCATACATTAAGCATATAAACAGATATAGGTACAAATAATAAATAAATAAACAGTCTGCTAAAGTTGACGTAAACTGCCTTATTATTAAATTGTATATTCAACCATCTAATTCTAAATTAGCTTTTCATACAATCAATAATATTGATTATAAATAATGTTTCGTGTAGCAGGAACATTTTGGCATTTTACAATAACGAACAATTTAAGAACTTTTTGCGAATTATATTGATTTGAAAAATATCGGAAAGGTTTTTTGCTTTTTATGTCTCGGTGGCTGTATCTTTGAAAGTCCTTTTAGGGTTTCAAACGGTATGATTGATATGTTATGTAGTCTATTATGCCCCTTTTTGGCTGTTACATACATTTACAAATATTTAATATACCTTTTTACCACATATATATAGGGTATAAAAACGCACGGCCAGACAAGAAGTCCCAAACCGAATCTCATCGATTCGTGTCGAGTCGAGTCGAGTCGACCAGCCTGTCTAAAGCAACAAAAACAGCAACAACTCGAAAAAGACCAGTTCTTTATTACTCGTGCTGTTGTTGTTGGTGGTCGTAACGCTTAGACCAACAATAACAACAAAAACAGCCAGCCAGCCAGCCAGCCAGTTAACTTACAGTATAGATACTTCTCTGACCAGCTGTAATATGTATCTCATAGATACATGGTAAGTTAGTTACCGTTATGCCTAAGTGCATGCAGCTCAAAAAAAAAAAAATAAATAAATAAATAAAATGAGTGACAGAGAAAGAAAGAGCAAGAAAGAGAGCTAACTAAACTCGATTTTCATGTCTTGAAAAGTGCAACCAACCAACATTAAAGAGTTGAAAATTATACCGAAATTGAAATTAAATTCATTTAAGACAGATACGCAGATACTCTCTCTCTCACAACGCCAGTCAGCAATCAGTGAGGCATACCGTTGGTAATTTACGAGAGACATATTATAAGTTTGTAATAATTGAGAGTTTAAGTAGATTTACATACAAAAGAAAAACCAAACCAAATTTGTGATCTCAAACTTGAGTAGAAAAAAAATGGTAACTTAAACAAAAATATTTGTAATATATTTTTGATTTATATCGGAGCGCCATCCTATATCTTCAACCGATTTCGACAAATGAATTATTTAGAATATTGTTTACCAATTATTTCAAATTAGTTTTTGAATACACTGTTTCGGCCGTTTTGGGATCATATGTCAACTTTCAGTACGTCAATGGTCTTCGGCTTGCTGGCAAAATCTTTACTTTTTAAGTAACCCCACAGAAAACAGTCTGGTGGAGTTAAATTCGGAAAACGAGGAGGTCAGTGCAGTGAGCTACGCATTTTTATATATATAAGTACTAGCTGGTACCCGCCGCGTTTCTGCCTCTCCACCGGCCTCTCCTTCCCTCTGCCACTCCTTCTCGCTATCGTTCCTTCCTCATGCCCCCTTACCCTATCACCCATTCTCCTACCTATCTTCCCCTTCCCCCTTTTGACCCCTTCACCTACCATATTTTACCCTGCATCCATTTCTCTACCCCTGTCCCTACCTACCCTTACTTTACCACCACTTCTCCATGCCCCTTTCGAACCCATCCACATGTATACAACATTTCATCCCTCTATCTTAAGTGGTACCCTGCTCACCTACATCTACCCATCCTTCCCAATGCCCCTACCACCCCTACCACCCTTTCCCCCTTCTCTTCTTTCTCTGGCCCTCATTCAGTGCCCCTCTTCCCCATTCCACCTCTTCCCCAACACTCCCATTTCCCTTGCTTCTTCGATCCCATATACAACATTTCATCCCTCTATCTTCAATTTTTCAGGCCAGAAAAACTCGCGGACATTCACAGTGGATCCAATTGTGAATCTAAACCATTCTCGAATCCCCATGAACACATACAAAAATTTTCATCAAAATTAGTCCAGCCGTTTAGGAGGAGTTCAGTCACGTACACACGTACAGAATATTTTTATATATAAAGATAGTCTTCTGATATATGTACATCAAATTATGAAATTACTCGCACAACACAGATATTCAGCTGCAATTTGATTACATGTTTTTGAGCATAACTAAGTGTTGAAATAATTTTTCCCAAGCACCATGTTCTAAACCAGGCTTTTCGGTTTGTTACGTTTTGAAACACTCGAACTTAATTTTCCAAATTTGTGGCTCAATAAATACTCAAAATTTATTATAAAAATGTAGAATTATATATTCCTGCACTTCATTTTATGCTAAATTATTGTTACCTTCTTTACTTTTTATTTTTTAAGTATGCCAGATCAAAAATAATAAAGGCAAGTGAGTTTTTTCTTTGTTTGGAATAACTTAATAACAACTTCGTCAGTTTTTGATTGATTTTGATGATTTGAAGGTAATTTTATTGAGAATTGAATGCTCCTTTTAAATTTTGAACGGTGCTTAAAGTGTCAAAAATATAAATTAAAAGTAAAAATTTCAAACAATTTTGTTCAAAACTACTAATTTTTATTACAACACTAAGTCCTCATTGATTCAAATTCAAGATATATACTTCTACTTTGCAAAACCGTCGAGAACTCTAAAATCTGTAGAAAGCTTGCTAAGTTATTGGATGATAATTAATGGTAGTGCTCCAAAACTGTTTTTTACCAATAACTTTGAAGTTTTAATGTTTTATAAAATGTATTATCAGTTTGTCTGAAATTTTGTACTATATATATTCTTTATCAGAAGAGATAAATCGATCTAGCTATTCCGGTCTGTCAGCCTGAAGGTCTAAATGTTATTAGGCTTTTTTTGGTGATCAATTTATAAGATACTAGATGGTACCCGGGGTGTTGCTGCCTTTCCCCTTGCCACCCCTTCCCCCAGCCACTCCAACCCCCTTACGCTGCCACCATTCTCCATTCCCCTGCCCCTTTCTCCTACTTCTCCTACTTCACCTTACTTTACCACCCCTTTTCCCTGCCCCCTTCGATCCCATTAACATGTATACAACCTTTCATCTTACGAACTTACGTTTTTCTATATTAAGATTAAGCTAAAACCAGTCAAACAATGTATCCATATTGACAAGCCACACCAATTTTTGGAATAGTCCCTTGCGAGTCATCCGCCCTTTTATTTACACTTTTTATTAATATGGTGGCTTCTTACGGACGGACACTTTGGATATATATCAATGGGTATAATCTCTCTATTTCAGGGTAGCGTACACACCATTCCTTAATTTTTGCTTTTATGTAGGGAATACTTTTTTTGCAGTCAATATGAACTTAAAATACAGTTGAATACAGTTGCTTCTAATGAACGGATGTTTCACAAATATACGAATGACTGTTATTCACATCCCCATATTTTGGCGTAGCCCCGGTAAAAAAAAGGCGCTTTTTACATTGTTGTCAATATAAACTTAAAAATGTATATAGTGGCTTCTTACGTACGGGCATTTCACATAAGTATCAAGGGGTATGTCCCGCCTACTTTTAAGGGTAGCATCCATTCAAATTTACCTCCCACATTTTAGCTCATTATTTATTGCTGTCGAATATACAACTTCTAACTTTGTATGAAAGGTATTAAAGGTTCGAAGTAAACTTTTTTTTTCGTTTTTTCTTTTGCTCCTCAAAATGTAATGGTTGACTGACAAACAACCCCCCCCCCTCCAGAGGCTGCGAGCCCCGAAGAAGAATTTTCCTCAAGCCGCAAAAGGTGTTGCTTCGCCACTGTTTATTTTTCAGGTTGTCAAGACAACACGACCTAAAGATGAAAAGGAACATCGTCTTCACCTGACAGATGCAAGAATTAACTAAATTGATGTACAGTTTGAATGGAACGTCGTTAATTTAGAAGAAATTACCAAAAAGGAGTGTTCTATGCCCGGCATATTTTTTATTAGTGTTTCTGTAAAATATCTATGTATTTGGTTATCGATTTACTTTGTTCAAAACTTTTATAACCCAGCGGATTTTTCAGCCAATTATTTCGATCATCACTAGATTTGTCTTAGTTTGTATTATTGATGGGGGTGACGGTGAAAATAGTGATTGCTTGGAATGAAAGGAAAAGGAGAAACGGTCACTCTTGAACTCTGAGTGGTAGGTTAAGAGGGTGACGGTGCTAAAGTCTTCTGGTGGATAAGCTGTTGACAAGTTTTTGTATGGGTGATCACACAAATTCTGAGCATAGAGTTCGCTCAGTCTGCTTATCTCCTGCTTAACCCAGCGTATTCCAAGCTCGTCGTGTATGGTGCTATTGTCAATGAAGATATGTGCATTGAAGAGCATTCTTTCTTAATACAGTTAATATATATTTATTCATTTTGTTTTCTTCGATGAACACACTTTTCAAAATTCACTTCAAACAGTTTCCACTACAGTTTTTTATTATACAACCCTCGTAGCCTGCTTACTCACTCACTCATTCGCTTATTCGTATCGATGTATTTGCATTACAGGTATTTCAACTAAATTGTGCTACAAGCATTTTCTGTGATATGAGCTAAGTACAAAATTTGCTGTTGGCGCAACACACGCCGCACTAAGCTACGCTCAGCATGAACAGAGCAGCGAAGCAACAACTTCGCTGATGGTTTCTAAGCCGCTGCGCTGGCGCTTTTTAGTCATGCCGCTCGTTTTTTTTTTGTCTTTAAGATACTTTTTTCTTTTGTCAGTCAGTAGTATGTCTGTCTGTCTGTACGCTGCGTTTGTATATGTATCTCTCTTGTAAAATATTCTTTTTTGTTACCTGCCACACTGTCTGCAGCGTTATTTAGGTTGGTTTTATGAGAATGTCGTCTACATTATTGTCTGCTGCCAATGACGCTGATTTGTCGTTGTTTCTGTTGTTGTTATTAACTTTTCTTTCTGTTTTTATTGTTTTGTTGCCTTTTAATTTTGTTTATCGTTCAATTCGTAGATACATTAATACACGCATTATAATTGTCTCAGCTGCTGATGCTGCTGCTGCTGCTGCTCTTTATATTCTAATAGATAGAGATATCTTCTTTTGCGTTTACAACGCGCCACTGGCCACTTTCATTAATAAGTTTCACGCGCTGCTCATTTTTCGTTCGTTCGTTGGTTCTGAAAGCCTTCATATGTATGTATCTGCGTATATGTATCTGTAATTATATGTGATTTTATACATTTGTCTCCTTCGGATTTAGCTCGGATTACCATGTTTTCAAGTTGCCGGCATTTGTGTTCGAAAAAGTTGAAGTAGAATGGCAAAGGTGGTTCGAAGTGAGTGGTTGTGGTTTATTTGCTTGCTTATTATATTTTGTTGAACTTGTTTTGTATTTTTTTAATTTTTTTTTTTTTTTTGCAAAATTTGTAGTTAAAGTTACACATTTATTTTTGGCCGGTTTTGGTTCCCATGCTTATCGCATTAGCGTTTGCAGATCTTGAGATACTTTTGCATGCATATGTATCTTTTATGTGGTGGGCGTGTTACATTTAACGGCAATAAGTTTATTATTAGTGGATTTAAGTATTTAGTGTTTTTGGCATTAAACAAATTTATTATTTATCTGTATGAGTGTGAAAATTTATCCACAAAATTTAGAAATTGGAATAAAAATTAAAAATAATTCTATTTATAAAAGAGAAGTCTTCATGATGCTTTGTGTTTTAAAACTAAAATACGACTTTTTATGAAACTTTTATTTTCGCAGAAAAAATCTCAAATTTAACTACAGGGTGTGTCGCAAAAGAAACAGAACTTTTTAAAAAATAGCTATTTCTGGTGAAATGTACATCCTTCACTGACATCTTGTAAAAATTTTATAACAATCCGACCACTACAAGCGAAGTTATCGCGCTAAAAGTGATAGTATCTTTTGGGCGTTTTTTGCGACAGACCTCCAAGGAACTTAGCAACTTTTGTATGCAAATTTAAAATTTCAGCAACATTTCAGAGAAGAAACTTCACGATGCATATTAAATTGCAATCAGAACTATAACTCAAAGTTTTGTTTGAATGCAATTGTTTCACAAAAGATTACTTACCAAATTTGTTCGGTTTTTGAAAGAGTCAGTTTTGAATAAAATGCCTAAAGCAAACGCAATTAATAAATATTGCTTCAGTTGTTTTTAGTAGGCTACGAGGTATTCTATATCTAGTCTAAGTGTTTTTATTAGAAACATAGAATTGTATAGGGCTATAGTCTATAGTAGTACTATCCTATCTGGATTTTTTTATAAATTTAATTTGGCTAAGATAAAAGTTGCATTGATGCATAAGCAAGTTGTCTGTCCTGTGGTTTGTAGCTTAATTATATTTGCTTATACCAAGAACTCCTAGACGGCAAGTCCAACGGAAGTAGTCTTAGGAACCTTCTGCGGGTTATACTATTGTTCAACAAGCTGAGAGCAATATTATTAGGGTGACCATGCAAACGCTTGATATACCAAGTACTGACCTTATAGAGCTATTCCGTACGTACATTGAGGTTTCTATGTAAAGTACTATTTCAAAAATAATAAGGATTATCGGATATTTACCTTATTCCTTTTCGGTTTGTGTATTTCGTAGTGCCCCATAGTTGCAGCCCATGTGGGCACTATCATAGTCTTCTAGAGAAGCACTTTCTTAGAGAGGCTAAGTTTTCTGTGCAAAAGAGTGTGCATTTTACAAGTATTCTATTTGCATTACTTGATTTTTACGATAATATAATTACACAAACAGTTGGCCTCCGTTTATTTAGTGACTAGTTGGTTGTTGTACGTAACACTTGTACGATTGCCTCTTGCCTCTTAGCAAAAGTCATATGTACTGACTTATCACAATTAATGCAAATTTTCCATCGTTGAAACCAGTCAGCCAACTCATTTAAATATTCCTGCAATATGTGGGATGAGTTGCTGGGATCTGGGTCATTCGCTAGAACAACGTATGTTGCAACTTGCATGTTTTCGTTGTCATAGGCATGTCTGCTGTATAGATAGTATACACCACCGATGCCAATATGCAGTCTTATGAAATACCTGCACCTATTGAATGAATCGTGGAGACTTCATTCATAACGTTAGGACAAGAGAAAGATGGTGGAAGCCATTTCTTCAACTTGTATAGAAGAACATCAGATCTGGACTGATGTTGAGACTCTCCCGTACTGACAACAGTCTACCAAAGAATATTTTTTAAAATATTTTGGATAATACAGCAGACTTATCAATACTTCCATGAAGGAGTACCCTAAGGTATACTATATAAATCATCGTCAGAAACAGTCTGCACTTCATCGGTAGCGATTTTACTATTCTGTCATCTATTCCGTGAAAACGAGAAGACTTTGTGATCTTGAGAGTTACGAATTCCACTTCACGTTATTTTACGGGCTGCAAGCACAGGTTCATTTGGCATAGACGTCGAGAAAACTAATGGTCCCCAAAGTATTGGTAGGATTTGCAAGCGAGAGTGGCAGAAATGTTGCCTCCAGGTGTTCAGCGAATGCCTCTGACCTTACTTTATCAGTCCTGTACCAAGCTTTTTTGGCATCCCTAATGGGAACCTACTTATTTACTTGCCTTTTGATCTACCACCCCCCCCCCCCCCTTGTCGTTTTCCAAAGATTGAACTTTCTATTATGTTGCGGATCAAGCTTCTAGAGGCGTTCACCACTGGCCTTGTTTCACATCAACTACGCTTTTAATGCTAACTAATCAAGTTTTATATATAGTTTTTGGAAACTCCAACGCTTCATTTTGTTTTTGCACCATTTTAATATAATTCACAACAACAAAAATAGACAAAGGTCTGCCAACATCTTCCCAACTCAGCAACCACTTAATAAAAATGCATAATTTTAGCAACATTTAAGCGAAAGAACTTCAGGATGTCAATAAAACCATAACATATCTCACTTACATTTTGCTTTAAAACCAGTTAAATTAAGTTTTAAGCCAATTGATTTCAACAAATTCATTTGATGTATAGAGCAAATAGCTCAAACTCAACAAAATCAACTAAAACAAAGCGTAACAACTAAACAAAAATACTAGTTATAGCCAATATCAGTGAGCAAGCGAGTGAGTGAGCTAACGAACGAATGAGCGAACAAACGACCGCGCAGATACTTTTTGCATGAGATACGCCACAAGCGCCAACCAAACCAACTAACAAACCGATAGTCAAACGGCACGGCACGGCACGGCACGGTACGGCAGACAGACAACAAACAGTCTTTGGCCAACCGCAGACGCTAACTCATCGCAACAGGAGACAAAGCTGCTGGTATACGAGTACACTTAAACGTGCAGCAAGATCGATTGGGTGTCTAGTCTAAATATGGGTGTATAAATGTGTGTAGTGTGCGATATATGTACTTGTATGTATAATGAAAAGTCAAAACAATATCGTGCGCCCTTTTTTGTTTAACAAAAAGATATAGATACATTGATGTGCGTTCTCTAAAGCGTGTATCTCTGTATTTGTGTTATATCGTTGATAATATTTCAATTTGTTTGCAATCAAAAGCGAAAAGCGAGGCTAACGCGATGAGATACGCACGGAAGTATCTACGAGTACGACACAACGCGGCGTTATAAATTGATGAATATACGGTTTGTTTTCCCTTATATTTTTTCTGATTTTTTTTTTTTCTTTTTTTCTTGTTTTTTCTCAAGTTTGTTTGTTGCTGCCACTTGTTTGAAGCAACTATTTTCATGGTAATTTGATAGAGTAACAATTATTGCTGCCAGTTCCGTGATACTACAATGCGCCTGGTTCCGCTTGAGCAATGTATCTGTATCTGTATCTGTAGTTTGGTTTTGCTTTTGTTTTTAGGCTTTTGTCTTTTTTAAAAGAAATACACGTTTTATTGTAGCTACTAATATTCGATGATGATGATGATCGCATCTATTGACTCATTTTCATTTTTTTTATCTTAATTTTATTTGCATATGCGTCAAAAGACAATAAAGAAGCCAGTTAGCTGTGTTCGTTTGTGTGTGTGTGTGTATGTGTGCTCATGTCTTGTCTCAAGCGTTTATTATACAACTTTGTGAAATTGCACGAAAATCTTTATATATTGTATTATAAGCGCTATTTTATTTGCAAAAAAAAAAGTGTAATTTTAGTCTGACTGAAGTAGATCTACCAGTCTGAGTTCTTGTCGTTTGTCGCCAAACGGTTTTACGATCGTCTCTTATGACCAACACAACCATTCATCCATCCATCCAACCGTCTGTCTGTCTGTCTGTCTGGTCTGTCCATTCCAGCGCCGCCGCAACAAATCGTGTGTATTAACCTGCAGCACCGGTTTAGGCGGCAGCTCGAACGGCTGGAGCAGCACCAGAAACAACCATTACTTATTTCTATTTCTCTTTAAATTTTTTTTTCAGTTTTATTTTTCTCTGTGCTCTTCTGATATTTTTTAATACCCTATATAGGTAGTAGGATAAGCTTATTAAGAGTTTATTGTAAAGTTTGTAACGCCGCAATGAAGTATATTGAAGCCAACGGCTGGGCCATTCAAACCTTCGGGATTTATTTGGTTATAATTTTCAATTAAAAACCAAAACTATTTGCTGGTCGCTGCCAGAGCGTGTGGTGCAACCAGAAGTTATCCATGCCATTGTCATCCATTATAATGGCGCGATAATGGTCCCCATTGACGGTAGTCAGCGTCATCACTGAAGAGAAAGGTCCGATGTGACTAGTTGGTAATTCACGTGCATTTTTTAAGAGCATTCGAATGCGTAAATGTGCCAATTTTGTTATCTTACTACTCCGTTTAGCGAATAGCCTCGCAACACGCACTTTCAGATTTCACAAATGAGAAAATATTTTGAATATAAAACTACATGATACAAGCACGTTGTGGGTGACGTGTACTGTTGTATGGTACAAATTCGCTTGAACTGATGCTTCAAACGAGGGCTATCATAAGCCAATATGAAAACAGTTGTTTGACTTATAGGATTGCCAGATGAGAAAAGTTCAAATGTCCGTTCCTGTATTACTTGAATCTGGCACAACTCAGAGAGACCAGCCGATATATCTGTTTATCTGTACGTCTACCAACCGATTAGCTTGAAATATAAACTAGTCTCTCACTTTTTCATAACCTTAATTTCCAAACTCGACCTGCGTATGTATAAATAGAATCTGTATACCCAAAACCTATATAACAAAAAAATACATTTTCAAAGACAGAAGTCACGCGGTTTTAAGGGCCCCAGGAGCTAAACCAACGCTCGTCTAACAGTTACGCATTCAAACGCATCTCTGCATGCCCCTCTAAGCCGGGGACGAACAGAACACCCCCATTTTCAATATGTAATAAAGAAGGAAGTCAGAGAACTCACTTCTATTAAATATAATATTATTCAGACGAGTCAATCTAGTCATGTCAGTTCATCTTTCTGTATGCCTACTTTTGGGAAACTATAAGAGCTGCGGTTCAAAAATGTCGATGAAGACTTTCTATGTTCCAAGAAGTCCATATAAACATATTTTCTATTTTTCAGATTTTTGAATGGAAAAAATTGATGTCTTACTTGAAGCAATCAATTCAATAAATTAATTAAAATTGATATAAATTAAATTGCAACAAATTTGTTACCCATTTCCCCTGTTTTCGATTTCATTTCCTAAACCATTATCTGCTACGTTAAATTGGTTCGTTTTTCACTTTCAGAGGGATTCCGTGATGTAAATTATGAGAATATGAATTTCATAGAGCCAATTCCAAATGAAGTTTGACATTGCAAAATCCTTTTTAAAACGAAAAACTGACCACTTTCACGATACCAATTCCGAAAAATTTATTTGGAAATAAAATTCGGAACTATGAATCAGTCAATCTTAATACTTTAGTAAAAAATTTATATGACCTAAGTAACAACATATGTTATTCTTTGCGACTACTTTGGGAATATGGGCAATTAATTTTGTTGAAATATTGTCAATTACAGTCAATGCTAATTTTGAATACCTTGCCAACACAAGAAATTTACCTGGAGTTGTTTTCATATACTATTTTTTAAAAAGGCTGAGAAGAAAATGATTGCAAAAATAAATAAAAGAAAAGAACAACGCTGTGAGATATGAAATTTATTCTTGCTATATTTCGAAGCTACAATATGCATACATGATGTATGCAATAGGAACTCATACAAATGATCGAATTGCAGTGCTACATTCGTTGGGTGTAATTTTTGATAGCTCGATTCAATAATTGCGGTGATATTCTGACAATGGCTTTGCGAATGTTGGCCTCGAGCTTCTTTATAATGACTAAAATTGTCTTGAGTCAACACATCGCATACGGATGTATGCCCAAATCCAAACGAATAATACGCCAAAGGATTGAATTCCCGCTCGCACTTATCCACTGTGTAACGAAGTGCATGCTCAGTGAAGCTTTGTTGGTGACCACATTCACGACAAAATTCACGGTGAACAGTGCTAAGTAAAAAACAATTTCAAAGAAAATAAACTCATGCTTCTAGTCCCTAAGGACAGAGTAAGGATTCTACAAAAAAAAAGTTGAGAATTTTCAAAGAAACTCAGGGTTTTGGGGGCCCCTAAGATCATAGTGAGTGGCACAAAAAAATACATTTTCAAAGACAGGAGTCACATGGTTTTAAGGGCCCCAGGAGCTAAGCCCACGCTCGTCTAACAGTTACGCAATCAAACGCATCTCTGGAGGCCCTTCTAAGCCGGGGACGAACAGAGCATCCCCATCCTTTCGTGCAAAACGACTGGGTATATAGATTCTGTTTATACATACGCCGGTCGAGTTTGGAAACAAATTATTTTGTTTTAATGTGTTATTGTATTTAAAAAAAAAAAAAACATTTGTTCATACTTTTCACACAGAGTGTGATTAGTATTATACTAATATAGTAGTAATGTTTGCAACGCTTTAAAAGAAGAATTGGTAACTCCATTAAATATATATAGTTTGTATGTCTGTCTATGCGTTTGTATGTGCCATATTCTCTTAATTTTTGAAATATTGGTTTGAAACTTGGTGTGGAGATAAGCAACATATTTATCAATATGACCGTGATGTGACCACTGTAGCTACCATACAAACACTTATCATTTATTTGGTTGTATCGAATATGTTTTGAATTTAAAAAAATTATTGTTTTGAAATTGATTCACTACATACAAAAGGTGAATCAAATGAAGTTTGACATTAAATTTAATTTATAAGAAAATTGTATAAATTGTACACTTATATTGATTGAAGATTTAAATTCAATAAACTTTTTTTTAAAAGAAATTTATTCAAAAATTAGTTACTTCAGTACCTGAATGCATCTCAGATTCATTAAATTATGAATCATTTCGAAATTCATGTCAAACACCAGAGCTGTAAAGGAATGATTCGTAATCAGGCTTCAATAGCTCAACTGTCTAGTAGCATGCTGGCTTACATTGTAGAGCACGTGGGTTGAACCTCCGCTCGATTGAACATTTTTTTGTATTTAATATATTTTAATTACCAATTATTTCTAATTATTTCATACACAACAAATTATCCATAACCCTCTATCCCACACACAATCACCAAAAAGGCGAAATTCATGTCAAACACCAGAGCTGTAAAGGAATGTTGCATAATTGAATGAATCTGAGATGCATTCAGGCATCCAGGCACTGAAGTAACTAATTTTTGAATAAATTTCTTTAAAAAAAAATTTATTGAATCTAAATCTATATCATTCAAAATGGATTGCATTTTTGAATCATTCTTTCTGATAAATTTTGGATAGAAAAATAAATTAAATAGAAATTTGAATCATTCATTGTGTGATTCTTGCCAAAATAACTTTTTAAAGCTTTAAAGTCGGCAGAAGTGTACATAAGCAAGTGTGCAGGGTATTTTAAGATCGTGAAAACATTTCGGCTGCATTCTTACTTGTTTTTCTTTATGATTTTTACTTCTTTATTTATTTTTTAACCAGTTTATTACTTCTTCTTGTTCCGCAATTGTTGAACAACTTGAAAATGTCTATCTATACAATACAACCATAAATAACAGCAGCAATTGTTGCCAATTTTTCTTGCAACATGTCTCACCATATCTATCTCTCTCTCACTCACTCTTTTGCTCTCTGTCACACTTTTATGCCTTGTTTCCAGGAAGCGCATGTCTATCAGCCCGACTTGCCTGTATCTCAATCTGCGGTTGGTTGGCTGCTTCGTTAGTTGTCTGGTTGTGATGGCTTCGTGTTTCGATTAGCTTCATTTTTTTGTATTTTTATGCAGTTTTATTATTATGCACATGATTATGTAATGTTCGTTTTGAAATATTTATTAACTGGCGTCTTTTTCTCTATGGGTTTAAGCCGCTTCCTGGTTTCATAAAGACGAATTTTTAACGAATTTTTTTTTTTTCAAAAAATAAAAACAATTTGATTTTACTGCCTTAAGTGCAGCTATCCGCCATAGTGTTTGCCCTATCGCAAGTTCGTAATGATCTGCTAATAGCTTTGTTACTGCGCGATTGTGTGATTATGTTCTTGCTGCGCTAAGCTTTGCTGTATATTATTTTGTATCTTTTGTATGTATCTACACTTGTATGTGCTGTGTTTTTCTTTTTTTCTGGCAGGCATTAAAAGTCAAAGGCTTAACGGAAATTCCTAACACGCTTTTGAGCTAAAGAAGCAGCGACTGAGCGCTTAATCTGCACGCTAAGCCGAATTGGAATTCAGCGAATCTAATCAAAACATCTAGAAATACGAAAATACTTTGCACTGTGCGAAATTTTTGTAACCTAAAATGTTACTTTGCACGCTTACAATTATGATAATTACACTTATAGCCCGTTTGTATGCAGAGAACTAGAAAGAGAACTAGAAAGTGAACTAGAAAGGAACTAGCAAAAGGTAGTGATCGGTACTAAACGGCTACAGTTCGTAGGAAAACATATCAGTACAGTTTTAAATACTAGCTCTAGTGGCTTATCGCCTATAGTTGTCATTTTTAAAGAACATTTCACGCTGGAGCAAACATTGGAACAACAGTTTACAATTAAAAAAATATAGATCTTATTAACGTGTTGAACGTCATGCTTAGGAAAATTTCTTTTTTATAAAGACTTAATTCAGATTTCTTCAACCGAGTATTACAAGCTTTTTTTTCAGCTTTTTAAAAATAGCTGTACCTTTCCAATGCATGTACCTACCAATAGGTGGCGCCTATTTTTAAAAAGTCCTGTTTCTTTTGCGACACACCATATAAAATAAGATAAAGCGTAAATATTATCTTTCTATTTTACAAAATGGAGTATATACAATGGTTTTCTATGTGTGCTGTCTTGTTCCATACTAGACCAAGCTCGAATGAAACAATAATATTAAATTTATACTTTTAAGCTCAAGAAAGTTTTAATACAACTGCTTGAAGAAAGTGCATCCAATAATAAAAATGATTTTAATACAAAAACTTTAGCATGAGCAGTAAGTTTGAATGGAGTCTGTGTTTTATAGTAGTAATTTTATAAATTATTATTATTATTTATGATGGGGACATATAAAAAACTGCGACCTAAAAGGTCTATTGTTTTTTGTCTATTGAATTAGATGACCTGCCCTTAGCCTATTTGTTGAATGAATCTTTCTACTTTCATAGGGTCCAAACTACTCACTTGCTCCTTTCTAATAAAGTGATTATCTAGCAACTGCATTCTGCATTCATACAGCTTCACATTCTGCAAGAATGTGAAGAGGAGTCTCCTCTTCATGGTCACAGAATCTGCATTCGGGTGAGTTATGTATCCCCAAAACATATAGATGTTTCTTTAGTCTACAGTGGCCTGTTAGCAGTCCTGTTAGCATTCTTAATTGGTTCCTATCTAGTTGGAGCATAGCTTTCGATCTGCTCGGGTTGTATCCCCTAGAAGTAGCTTTGCTTGTCTAAGTCCTTGAGTTGTAGCCCAGTGTTGTTCTTTTCCTATATCCTTCTCCTTGCGGATTACTTCCGATATAGTATGTCTACCGATGCCACAATACGGCTCAGGTCCTATCAGTAGCGTTGCCGCTCCTTGCCTGGCAAGCTTGTCTGCTTGATCATTACCTGGAATATTATTATGACCCGGCTCCCAGCAGCAGAGAAACTCTGTTATGTTCGCCTAGTTTGTCCAATAGCCCCTACGCTTCAAGTACTAGCTTCGTCCTAGCTACTTTGGAGTTAAGTGCCTTCAACGCAGCCTGGCTGTCTGATAAGATAGCAATATCACAGTTGTGATGGCCTCTATCTAGGTAAAATTGCGCACATCTGAATTTCGCACACATTTCTGCTTGGAAGATACTGGTGTATTTTCCATTGACCGATGATGAGTCCTTGGGCCTACCACTCCTAGGCCTGTGTCATCTTCTGTCAGCGATCCATCCGTATACCACTGGATGGTGTGTGGTTTAAGTACGTATGAGATTTCTGATTGAGTTCTACAATGGTCTTCGGCTTGCTGGCATAAACTTTACTTCATAAATAACGCCACAGAAAAAAGTCTGGTGGAGTTAAATCCGGAGAACGAGGAAGTCCAAATCGACATTTTTCGACACAACGTGTCTCGGGAACTTTAGCTGCAAGAACTGCATCGTAGCGGCTGTGGTGTGAGAAGCGTATTGTTGAAAATAAAAGTTTATCACAGACCTTTCTCACGCTTTTTTTTAGATTTACATTTACGATCAGCACGCTCAGTTTTCACAATTGAACGATTGTTTTCAATGTAAAGCTCGGCGGTGTGTATTGACTCATAGATAAAATGGTATTGAATGACGTTTCAGACACACAAACTTAGTACACCCTTGGCCCTCCAGGACTGGGTATAACAAGGTTTCGATAAACACGGTGTTTGTTCTTACCGGCCATTTCTATTGAAGATCATATCGCCAGCTTTTCCAAAGGCAGAGAAAGCATAATTTTCTACCATTTGCCTCCTTGCATCCCACACAACATACCAACAACTTGTAACGTCAGAGCAAATTTTCAACTCATATTTTTTTTTGTGTCCGATATTTTTCAGTAATTTGACCACTTCGTATGTTACTTTGGTGTCAACATCACGTCAGCGAAGCCAACAGCAAATATTATCCTACCGTGCAGAGAGAAATCATACTTCTCCCATTGGCACTCATTATAAGCTTTACCAACAAACTGATTAAAAAGGGTGAAGCGGTCTAATTGTGTCTTTTTTAGTCTTCCAGTGAAAAATTTACAACTTCACCATTTCATGGATTCAAGGATAGTAAGCTGTTTGACCAAGTCGGTCAACTATAACTCGAAATATTCTCTAATTCATCGCAATAACATGAAAATTTTAAAAAAAAATTTCGAATTTATTCATAAAATGATTCCATGAAAAAATACGCAAATGAGTTTTTCATGCTTAGTGGACCAAAATGCATGGGATATGGTGTTTAAAATTACTGTAAAGTAGTGTAATTGCACAAAAATTTAACAAATGTCTCTTAAAATAAAGGCTTTCTAACAACCTATGCTAAATAGGACTATTATCCGAAATTGAGCGCATATTTTGTTTTGAGAAGGAGGAAGACCAACACACATATTCGTATGAACGGCTTGCACCAAACTTTATAGCAGATATTTAAACTAACACAAAATTTAGAATGACTAACAATTACAATTAGATGTCGATAGGTTTAATTCTCAATGTTGGATCTAAAGATAATGCTTTACCGCATCTGTTGCAATATGTGACCGATGTAGAAGAGTCTTACATATAAATCGAAACCAAATATGAGATGACTTGGTAAATAAATATACTATGAAGTAGCTTCAAGGTTAAATTACTGCAAATGTGTTTGGTGCAAATATGAAGCTTTGTTAAAATTATCTAAGCAACTCGTATAAATAACTTTCCAGCTTGTTTGCTTTTCTCAACTGGCAAATGGAATACATGTTTAAGCTATTGTAGATTTTCTTATTATTTTTTTTTTTTTACAATGTACCCGTTTTAGGGATTCCCCACTGAAACAGCAATGTTTGCCAAAGAATTTCATTACCTTCGTGGAAATAGAATTATAGCAGAGTGCAAAATAGAGCGGCACGGAGCTCGGAGCACGGAGCACGGAGCGGCATTGCAAAAGTGCACAATCAGTTAAAAAATAAATACTAAAATACTTACGCGAGCAGACAATGAAATCAAACAAGACGTCAAGACGACAACAACAAGAACGACGATGAAGACGATGGAGAAGACGACGACATATTAAGTATCTCTAGTGGAGTGAAGTGGAGTGGAGCAAGACCAAAATGAGCTGAGACAAAAAGGCATTCCATTAGACTTGGACTTGGACTGGCTGGCTGGATGACATTGTAGCAGACGCTGTCACAGTTGCAACAAGTCGGACAAAAACTAACGCACGAGCATCGAAAAAGGCAAATGTGTATATAATACATACATATATATAGTTAGTATATAGCGCTGGGCTGGAGCAGTGGGAAAGTGGCAGCTAATACAACTATACCATAATACATATATGTACCTAAGTATGTAGTATACTCGTAGCATGTTTAGTATTATTCGATAAGATAAAAAACGCTGAACTTTGGCAGTTCGCCAAATGGAAAATGCGATATTGACACTGAAAAATGTGCGACGACCGAAAATGAGATCAAAAACATTGAGCAGCCAAAAAGCCAGACAGACGGACGGTTAGGCAGACAGACAGACATACAGACAGACAGATAGATGGACGGACGGACTTATATGCAATAACTTATTTTGCTAAACTAACTCTTTTCTATTCTATTCTATTCAATTTTTTTTTTTTTTTTTTTTTTTTTGCAGCTAATACAGATGACAACCACAAAGCTGGCGCATGTTAGACTAGCAACAGTCTGGAGCAGCAGCAGCAACATTTCAATAGTTTTTAACTAGTATCTCCCAAATTATTAGAATTTCATTAAGAATGCACGAATTGTTTACAAAAGTGCTCTCGAAGCGCGATCTTTCGCGTGCTGGTGATCTATTCTCAGTACCGGATGCAGAGATTGTTAACGATATCACCGAAGTGGTAAATATTAAATACATTTTTTATTTAATTTTTTTTTTTTTCTTTTTTTGTGCAAGTATTTAACTTTTTTGTGTCTTTCACAATAGCTCTCCGACATTAGTCCAATCATTTCGCATGCCGACTATCTGAAGAATAACAATGATCAATCGGTTGTAGAAATCTGTGTTACGCGTGTGCTTTCCTGCATACGTGAAACACGTACGGCGGAACGTTATTGTGCCGGCTTAGTAGATCTATTGAAGACCTGTCTACTATGGAATCTACAACCGACAGGCAGCACCAAAGAGGAGCCGCCACACGCAAAAATTGCAGCTGATATTATATCTAGTATATTTTTAGTGAGTATTAAACAAGCCAATTATAATTCAACTTATTTCCGTTCGAAACCCCATCGATGCCCACAAGGGCGTAGCCAATAGGGTCAGGGGCAATCGTTTTTTAATTTTTATTTTTTTAGTAGTACTATAGCCAAAACGGATGACGCTATATAAAAATATGCCACTCACGTAATTGAAACAAATCTAAAGACACCTCATATGTCAAAAGCCATGAAGTCGTATGAGCAGTCTCTAGATCTCTCCAATTAATGATGTGGTTCATCAGTTGGTCAATTGTTATTGGTTTGTTGCTATTAATCAGCGACTTAACGCTGTACCAGAGAAAAAATCTACGGCGTTAAATCGCATAAATTTGCCGTCTATTGCACAGAACCTCTTCTGGAAATAACGCATTCTGTGAACTTTTCTTGCATAAACTCCAATATAATGTGTGACACTTTGAGCTGTCTTGTTTGCACCACATGTCATCCAGGTTTATGTTATTCTATTGAGACAAAAAAAGTCAGTTATCATAGCCAGATAACGTTCACCATCGCCAGTCACTGTTTGGCCATTGTTGTTTTTGAAAAAGTGGCCCAATGACTCCGCTCTTCCAAAACACACACCAAACAGTAAATTGCTCCAGATGCAATGGAGACATTTGATACTGTGGAGGATTTCTCTCTAGCCGAATGCAATAATTTTGTTTGTTTTCGATGCCAAAAATATGCTTTATCACTGAAGTTTATTTTTTTTGTCAAAAGTTGGAACCATTTCCAACTGCTCCAGACCCCAAATAGTAAATGTAAATGTAAAAATGGCAAAGTGGTGACTATGGCAGACCATAAACGGAAAGACAGCATTTGCCGCCTGAAACGACAGAGCAATAAGTTATTGAAGTTAGGACATACCAATTAAAAATCCCTATCAAAAAATTAAACCTCCTTAGAGCAGTCGGGATAAAATATTACAATTGATGTTTAATTGAAGCAATAGCCATAAGCTTACTTTGATGAAAATTTGCTTGATTTCGGTACTCTAATCGATCTACTGACGAAGATGAAAAATTGTTGTTAGTCAACAACTTGGTTTCTAAGGATAAAAATTCTGATAAGAAAATTAGGGGTTAGTGAAGTTTCTCATGATACAAATTCTGATGCAGTTTGCGAGAAAAATTATTGTACCTTTTACTATTCGATGTGAATTTTTCACAGCAAAACTGAGAAGAGTTAAGACATGGCTGAGGCCTACTAAATCTGAATCTCGTCTCAATGGTAGTTAAACATCTTTTTAAACATTACAATATTAATACAGTTTATCTTTAAAGAATTATGTATGTATACTGAGTACTCATAGGCGGTTATTCGTCGAAAGGCAGGCGAAACTGAAAGAGTCCATTTTTTATGAGTTTTCTATCGTATATAATCCATAACAATTGTAATTATTTTGTTTGCTTATACTACAAGCAAGTTAATATGCTTATATGATTAATAAGATTATATTTATTAGGTTATCGGAAAAGTAATGACGCATTTTTGCAATACTATTAATAAAATGCAAAAAAAAGAAACAAGAGTGAATGCAGGGCAGTGTGCTCGACTTCAAGATACCCTGTACCTTATATAAGGCTCCTTTTATGAACTATAGATTATATTCTTTAGTGGTCCGATCTGGTTATGTGCGGCTTAGTTTGTTAGAATTGATGCAAAATTAAAATTGATTAAAAATGCAAACAAAACATCTTCGTACAAAAACTTAAAAATGGGGAGTAGATTTGCAAGTCCATTTAAATCAGTCCGATCTGAACCTATATGGAATATTTTGTATTGTCGGAAGATACGGCATATTTGACATTTCAGGCTTAATTAAGAACAGAAACAAAAAAATGTAATAAAAAAAATTAAAAGTGGAGTTCGAGCCTGTATGAGTGCTATTCCTTATAGTGGTCTGATCTGGACCTATATAATGGTATATAATGATAGCGTTTCTATCTGAATAGGAAAAAGGAGAGTCTAAATATGCAAAATTAAAGTCTTTATTTCTTATAGTGTCCGAGATTTATTCATTCAAACAGATTCGGACGGACAGGCGGTCTTCCGATGCTGAACAAGAATATATAGACTTTTTCCTGTTTGACAAGCCGACTACTGTCTGTTACATGCATTTGCATAAACTTAATATACTCTTTTAAACTATAAGTACAGGGTAATAAAAAAAATTATAACAATTTAGCACCCCCTTTGCGAATAGCTGGCTACGTTCTTCAATCCCCAATTCATATCTCATTCGTTTGATTTGTGTTATAAAAGATTTTGTTTCTTTTATTTTTAGTATTATTTTTTCTTATAATACTTTTGCTCTATACAATCCGTAGAATTACGATAAGAAAGAACTGATGAAAATTGCGCTACCAATTGCCGTGCAATTTTTGCCCAAAGGCAACAAGGAGCTGTCACGCAATTTGGCTAGTTATCTCTCACTTGCTGCCATCGATTATGCGTATCTGCTTAGTCCGCATGTGGACTCCATCATGGATTCCATTATGTCCGGTAATTATGGACTGTTGCGTGTGCTGGCACAAGTTTATGAAGTTTCGCCGGAAACGGTGACACCACATGCACCGCTATTGATTACACTACTGCCACAATGTGATGCACAAGAGAAGCTAGCGGTGTTTCAATTGTATCTGCTCATTGTACAGAAGTCACCGGAGGTATTGGAGACGTGTGTGCCGCAGTTGTGCGCTTGTCTATGCGAGAGTGAAACCGCAATGATCAACATGCAGATACTACTTAAGCTGGCAGAGCATGCGCCACAGTTGCTGGTACCACATTTTGAGAAATTATGTCTGGTAGCGAAGAGTAATCCGAGTACGGTGACATTATGCGCACAAATACTAGCTACGGCCGGGCGCACGCATAAGGATCATGCGCAAGTGGCACTGGATTTTGTCCTGGAACATTTGCCGCACGCAGAACGTAATTCGCAGTTGGTGTTGCAGCAGGAGGCAACAAAGCTGTGCTCCGCCTATCCGATACTCTTCAGTGATAAAGTGCTGGCGTGCATTAGACAAAAGAATGCCATGAGCAGTCAACAGAAATTATCGACAACCGACATTAATATCGATGTGGGTAATAAGACATCGGGTGGTGTTACCATTGTAAATCTGAATAGTCCAACGGAGGCGCAGGCGCCACCGGCTGCAGCCACTGCAGCAGCTGTTGTAGCAACAGTGTTAAATAATGCAGCAGCGGCAACGAGTAGCAGTAGCCATGCAGTATCCGCCAGTTTAGAGTCCAACGCAATAGCGACACCGGCAGCGACAACAACGACGACGACGCTGGCGGAAACTGTCCACAGCAATTCACGTACCGTGGTTTCAGTAGCAACGACAGGACGCATGTCTAAGCATAAGAACAAGAGTCGCAGCAGTCCGAATAGTCCAAAGGATTCAACGCGTAAGCTGCATACGAGCGGTAATATAAAGATACGTAAGTGAGCGTTATAAATTAAAATGGTTTAGAAAACTAAAACTCTTTTGTTTTACAGCATCATCCAATGCTACAGGAACTACAACTGCTATTGGTGGCGGCGGCGGCAGCAGCACTGGCAGTGGCAGCGGCAACACCACTGTAATACATCAAACCAGCAGCATAGTTACACCTACACACATGCCCACGCCCACGCCCACGCCTACGCCCGTTGCAGCAGCAACATCGGCGACAGTACCACCCACACCAACGCCACCACATGCAGGCTATACGCGCCGCGTTAAACTCGGTGATTCACGCAGCACCGGACGTTTGCATCCTGCTAGCAATAATCGCAGCATGACACGCTTAAATGTCGCCGGCGGCTCTGTTGGTGGGCTACACAAGAGCATGACGCGTCTAAGCTCATCGCAGCATATCAATCAACAACAGAGTGGCTCGAATTCAAATAATAATAGCACCAACAATGCCAACAACAACGCCAACAGTTCCAATGGTAATGTTGTTATACAAACGAGCGGCGCCATGCCCAAAACGCCTACAAGTCTTAATGTAACACCTGTGCCGCCATTGAGTAATAATGTAATTATTACGGGACACAATAAATATGGCATACCATCAACGCAAGTCACTTCCGGCGGCGTCACAGTGACAACATCACCCAGTAAAGTGCGTCCACATTCGCAAGGTCCAACCACGCTGCTTAATTCGAGCGCTGCTATGCTCAAGTACAGCACAGATGCACTAAATCAGTCAATTGGTTCCATTTCCATACCACAGAATCCGGTGTCCGTGCATCATGCATCACCGGCGTTGCCGCAGCAGACAAATGGCAATCAAAAGTCTGTCATGAAGTTACCCGTAAATGGAAATGTAAGTGTGCAGATATTATACGTATATACATATGTACATATGTAAGTAGGGTGGCCAGACATTCTCGTTTAGGTCTTGCTACGAAACAGTCCGCCTGTCGACGGGAAAATAATATGAAAATGTTCGTATGAACCTATTTCCATTGAAATTCTCGTACAAAATTGTAATAAAAAAAAAAAATGTAGCGTGAACATTAAAAAAACACTTACGATTATATCAATACGGTATGTCGGAAATCTATAGAAAATCGATTGAAAATGGTATAATATCATTTTATATATATTCCAAAAGGGTTCCAGGAACATTCTAAGAAATATCAAAATTGTAAATATTAATATAAGTTTTATTAAATGGGGTCTACGATGTGGACCCACACCAAACAACTTTCAAGCTACATTGATAACCCTATCATTGATGAATTTTGGTGTTCAGCGGTTGACTCCCGATTATTTGAAAAAGGATGATATCACTCTTACCACATCGTCAAACACCACCAATCTTTTCGGTACCAGGATTGAACATCAATTTTGTTTCGTGAAACTTTTGTTGATTCTGGAAATTGGAACAAAACCTCTCCTGCGGTAGAGCAACCAACATAAGTAACGTCATCATGCCACACGTCATGGAAATTGTAGAAGAGGTTTTCGAGAAACAAGTTTTCATTATCTTCAGCACTGATGCAAGTAATCATGGACATATTAAACTATTTCCCATTGTGGGAAAGAAGGACTTTAAGTACGGATATTGATTTTGCGAGAACTACATGATGAAAAAGATGAAAGTGTCACAAAAAAAATTTTCTCAGCCGAGAACACTAATTCAAATTTAGGAGAGGAAAACAAAATGTGCATAAACTACTGTATGGAAAAACTCAGTGGGTATATTTTTCTTCGACTGCTCGGCGCACATACTCCACAACTCTTGTCAGCATGGTCTTTTCGACATCGACTCTATGGTTTTCAAAATATATCAATTATTTTCGAATTTCACCATTCGAACAATGGAGTGAAAAGAATTTTGCAATTTTGTTGACGCAGTCTTCAAAAATATTCTTAACCACAGAAAAAGTGTCGGCCTTGTAATACTTGTTCAATTCTCCAGTGCTTCTCGAATAATTTTTCAAAATAGGAAAAATAGGATCATTAAAGACATCAACTTTATAACTTTAGAACATTACGTGATCGAATCGAAAGCGTATTCCTGCCTATTTCCGTAAGAAACATATCTAAGTTGAAACGATCATGTCCGATTGAAACGATCATGAATATAAGAATTTTCTTAAAAAAAAAAAACCAACGTGGTTTACGAGGAAGCTCAAGCTTATTTACTTCAAAGTTGTGTTCCCATCTTCGGTCTAATGCATCTGGTCACCCTTACATAAGTCAACCGCACAAATCAACATTCATTAATTGGTTTTCTCCACAGAGTAATCATGAAGTTTTCGTTTCTGGACCCACAACAAATGTCTCGTCACGGCGTAATGACAACACCAGCCGTACACTGCTTAATGCAAATGTGCTGGATCAGCGTAGTAGCACATTTGAACCATATCAGATTATGCGCGATCCCGTGCAACAATTCTGCGAGAAGAATTTTACCTCAATTAAATCGTATATGGATGAAGTTTCACAATTTTTACCGCCGCCGACGCGTTGCAGTATTGAAGGTATGTACTACCACTATGGTTTAATTGTTTATTGTAGTGTTGCATTTGTTGCATGTATTAAATGTTATTTTCTCTCTCTCTCTCTCTCTCTCTTCTCTATTTTTTTGTCTTTCTATATTTCCATTATGTCCTTGTACTATATTGCATGTTGTACTATTTCTTATTACACTGAATGTTAACTAACACGAAAAAAAATACAAATTTCTATCTCTAAACTACTTAAAAAAAAAAACTCAATTCCGTTCCGTATGCACCACCCAACCAAACAAAAGTTTCCAATGAATTTGCAGAACGTCGCACGAAAAAGGTTGCAAAATTGCACTTTGCATGTCAGATACGTGGTCCACATTGCCTCTACTCAAAATCCTGCTTTACAATGCGTACACGTAATCCAAAGACATGGATACACATGATGTTTCTGGACTTTCAAGTGCGACATTATGTAAGTGAAGTACTTAAATGAATATGAAGTTATATGTACTATTATTAAATAAAACTGCTTTACTAGGTCAAGGAAAAGTGCGTGCTTAGCACACGTGAACCAGGCATCAGTAATCTGAAGAACATTTGGCAAATACTTAAATGCGAGAATCGTAGCTTTACGGAGCTCGTTACCAGCCAATTTCCACATGTCAAGGTAAGCACACTGTTCGATTACACACTTTTAAAAACTTAATTTCGTGCACCGAATGCGATTGCTACTTTTAGGGTTTCTCTGTCAATCTAGTTTAAAAATTGTATGCGTTCAAAGAAACCACTATTTAAAAATAAGGAGACTCTAATGTCATGAATAAAAAGGTCGGCGCCTATTCACAATGTTATCTTATCGTCTTAACGTCTGAACATTTTAAAACTGTAAATGCACATTTTTACATTTGTTCTCCAAATCCCAAATGTACACGACCTGACGTCGTATGGCGTTTATAGTTATTAAACTATTTTTTATTTTCTGTAAGCTACCACCGCCTAACATTAGAAAACGTTTAAATTTTGGGCAATCTGCATCATTAAGTTTGTATTTGGCAGCCATTGAGCGTGAACATGATGCGCAGACCGTTGGATAGAGGGGGCAGAATAAGGTAAAGTTTTAACACAGATTCATGACCATGCATGAAACAAGAGTCTATCGAAACACATTAGAGCCCAAGCAATACTTGTGGCACCGTTCTAAATTATGTTCCTCTGTATGCTTAAAACGTACACGTAGTTCGCCGATTTATATAGACCATAACGTAATAGAGAATATACTACACAAAGTTCAAATAAATTGATCTGGTAGCTTAGGAGGTTTGCCAGATTTAGAATAGGCAGGTGCTGAAATGGTGTTGCACATGTTCCAGTGATATGATTTCCAGCAGTGATAGGATTTTTAACATAATCTAAAATTTTTTGGTTGATATATTTAAGGTAAAAATATGCAAGTACGAAAATTGTACTGTAGAAATATTTAATTAGGGATCTAATGCAATTGCTTTGTTGAAATGTGTACAAGGAAAATGTAATCCAACTTTGAAATCATTACCATCATCAATTAAAAAGTTAGAAATCAATTCGGAAACAAACCGCTCCGAGCTCGTAAGGCATCGTTTCAATGCAAAACTGATTCGGTCAAGTTTGGCTCGGTACAAAACTGAATTTCGTGTACAGTTTTTGGTTTAAATCGACTGTTTTACAAACGAATTGGTTTGTTTAAAGTTCGGTGCACTGGTCCGATTTAAAACTCGTTCGGTTCAGAATTCGTTCAGTTCAAACATTTTTCAAACCGAATAGCTTAAAACATCTAAACTACTAAAGCTTGCATATATGCAAAATGTTCAGATCCAAAAACCTCTATAGGTATTTCAATTTCTATTTAAACTGAGAAAGTATATAGATTAAAAGCAAATTGACGTGTGTATAATGACTAAATTCTATTAAGCTTATCAAGAATATGTAATACTTACTTAACAAAGCATTTGCCGTTCGGACCGTCAAGACAAATTGTAGTTCTAACAAGAAAAAAACGTTAACTTCGGTTGAACCGAAGCTCTAATACCATTTACACGAAATTCTAAATCGTATTGTAAAACATAAACGAGGTGGTTTAAATAGCGGCTACCCCATAAAGTGGGCGGTACACGACTACTAGTAGATGTGTATGAAGCGACCATCTATAAGTTGTCGCCATATCGAATTTCAAGTTGATAGTTACGTGTTTTATACAAATACATAAAAGTGAGCTGTTGGTTTGTATGGGACTACCTCAAAAAGTGGGCGGGACACGCCCTTTTGTTTATGTATATGAAGCAGTCTACCCATTAATGTATATGTGAAGTGTCCGACCACTAGAAGCTACCATAACAATTATATTGATATTGACTACAATAAAAAAGTTGTCCATACAAAAAGTCAAAAGTGGGCGGTGGGTTTGTATGGGGGCTACCCCAAAAAGTGGGCGTGGTGGGTCAATATTGATACTCTATTAAACTGCAATAATTAGAAGTGTGTGTGCAAATTTTCAAGTGGATAGCATAAAATTTGGTGCCCAAAAAATGTGCAACAACATACAAACAGACAGACGGACATGGCCAGATCGACTCGTCTCGTCGAGCTGATCAAGAATATATATACTTTATGGGGTCTACGATGTCTCCTTTAATGCGTTACAAACTTTCAGACAAACTAATAATACCATTTCACACTATGAGTGAAATGGAATTCTTATATACACCTGAAGTACCATAAATCGAAAAATTGACCTGAAAAGTCGTACAAGTATTCGGCTATAAATCCGAAACTTCAGGCCCGTCCAGTTGCAATTAACCGTGACTTCGCACTGCAACACTGTGTTACATAATTCCTGACAAAAAAAAACATATAAAACCAACTAATTTAGATATTTTAGTCAACTGATACTAGAAATCATAGAAACATTTAAAGAAATTTGAATATGCAATACAAATTAATCAGCTGGATTCACTCCCTTTTACTCTAATAATAAATCATCTTTAACTTCAAATTAACCTCCATATTTTTCTCCAACAGGATCGTGAGATACTCGTCAATGAGCTGCGTCACTCTGGTTTTCTGGATGTCTTCGAGGTCTCAAAGACCGACAAAAGCAATCCGAATAGCAATGAATTGGAATTTCAATGGGGTTGCTTTCTGTGCAATCATCCAGACAAGGCAGTAGGTTTTCTCAATGGCAGTAATCAGCCCATGATCGAGGGTCAGCTGAAAGAAAAGAAGGGCAAATGGCGTTTATTTCGACGTTGGCGTACGCGTTACTTTACACTTTCGGGCGCGCATCTCTCCTGCAAGGGCTCGGTATGAATTATTAAACAATATTTTATTCATTTATTTTTTTTTTTTTTCTAAATTTCAATTTGTAATACAAAACTTCTACTTGGCTTCTTTCACAGAGCGGCGGCGAAAGCATCGATGTGAATCAGATACGATCTGTGAAGGTCTCACGCGGTGCGCGTAATATACCCAAAGCCTTTGAAATCTTTACCGCCGATCAGACATTAATACTCAAGCCCAAGGATGGCAAGAATGCCGAAGAATGGGTGCAATGCCTGAGCATTGTCGTAGCGCACTCACAGGCACGTGATAATCCGAATGTAAAAACAAATTCATTACCCGCGCGCGGCATGAGCAGCAGCAAACCGTCCTTCTAGAGTTGATCGATTACATATATACATATATAGAATATACTTTAAGTCTATACAATGCAAAGCAAATCAGAAGCAAAACCTGAGATTATCATATAAACATAGGTATACATATATAGACAGACATGGATTAGCCTTAAAAGACACGCGAAAAACTGCTAAAGTAAAAATTCAATTCAATTTGAGAAAAGACATTAATCTTTTAAGTTATGTAGTTTATAAATTAATTGTTTAGCTAAATATAAGTTAGGTTATGTTTGAATTTTCGAAAGATTTCAAAAATTTTACGAAATATAATTTATGTATTGCAGGCTCAAGGTCGAATCGAAATAAAAACAAAATGTTTAACTATTATTTTTACGAAATTAAAACTATATTGTACTTAATTTTTTATTTTAAATATTTACTGGCCTGTTGCGATTCCCGCTTTCGGGAAGATTTAGCGAACGTAAATTGAATAAAATGGTAAATTTTTCATGTTTGGCAGCATTTTGCGATTTGAATTCACTTACATTGAGTAATTTGAAATTCACATGCTCAATATCAAGTGAATTAAATCCGGAAAATTCTTTTACAATCGCAAAATCTTGCCGAAAGTGAGTACCACAAAAGGCCGGAATATATCAAACTATATATTTTCATAACGTTCGTTGTACTTAAAATATGCAATTTGTGAATATGAATTTTTGAGACTATTTATTGTATTGTATTATACGAATATTGCTTATATAAAATATATACTTATATATTTTTTTTAAATAAAACATCTTCGCTGCCTTATAATATTTAAGTTTAAAAATGAAAAATTGTTTGAAAAGTGCTGTCAACTTTAAATTTATTTACTAAGTTAAATTCCATAAAAACCATTAACAAGTATAATTGATTTTTTATTTTATATATATTTGTATGTATATTTTATTTATAATCTTATAAATTCGCAATATTTTGATTCAAATTAAAAGAAAACTCGAATTTCCCATTTGTGTAGGATTTAACAAATGTACTTTCAAGAATATTTTTTTTTTGTTTGTTTTTGATCTTTTTTTAGATAGTTTTAAATTTACATAATAATTTACAATTAATTTCAACAAAGTACAAGTTCATTTGAGTAGAAATAGAGCAAGAGATTAGGCAGTTTATAACTACATATTTATTAGATCATGCAAATAATACTTTTCATAGTTTGGCAATTTATTTAAACAACTATAATTTAATGCTACACTACCAGTGCATTTTTATTCACGCTAGGAATGAGCAAAAATTAATTTTAGAAATAAACAAGCTAGCTGGCAAGTTTCAAAATTTCATAAAATGGACGCAACAATTTTCACTAACTACATATGTACGTCTCGAGATAATTCTAATAATTATTGTTTATCATAATATATTTACGAGTATATAACACTACTATACTATATACGAATGCGAATGAAAATCACAGCAAAGAATTCTGTTAAATTTTGGTTCATTGTCATGTCATTTTTTTAAGTGTTTTATTAAAAAATCGAAGCTTGATTTGGATACTACTAATGTACCGTTCACACTTTTTGGTAAACAGCTGGAACGCATTGTAGAAGGCATAGTAATTCCCACAAAGTATATATTTTCTTTATCAGCTTGACGCCATGTATCGATCTAACTATGTATGTCCGTCTGTCCGCTTGGCTGATTTTATACATTTTTATACCATTCACACATAGTGTAAAATAATATTATCAGTTTGTCTGAAAGTTTGTAACGCATTAAAGGAAACATCGTAGATTCCATAAAGTATATATATTCATGATCAGCTTGCCGAGATGAGTCGATCTAGCCATGTCCGTCTGTTTATCTGTATATTGTTGCGCATTTTTTGGGGACCAATTTTTATGCTATCCAGTTGAAATTTTGCACATACACTCCTTTTTATTGCAGTTTACCCGCCACGCCCACTTTTGAGGTTGGTCCCCATACAAACCTACTGCCCAGTTTAGACTTTTTGTATGAAAACTTCTTTATTAAAGTCAATATTAGGTTGAAATGCAATGTGGTGCCTTTTTATGGACAACCGCTTAACATACATAGACTAACGGGCGTGGCCCGCCCACTTTTTGGGGTAGCCCCCATACAAACCCATCGTGCAATTTTGTGTTTTTTATGAAAAAATTCTTCATTTAAATCAATATTAGCTTGAAAATCGATTTGCTGGATTTTAGTGGACAGCCGCTGCATATACATATACAAATAAGCGTATCCCGCCCACTTTTTGAGGTAGTCCCATATAAACCCACAGCTCACTTTTAAACCAACAGCTCACTTTTATACATTTGCATGAAAATCTTCAATATCAACTTGAAATTCGATATGGCGGCTGCTGGCACATCTACTACTTTATCGCTAAATACACATCTACTAGTGGTCGTGTACCACCCACTTTTTTAGGGTAGCCCCTATTTAAACCCCCACTTTTATGTTTTACAATACTATTTAAAATTTCGTGTGAATGATATTAGAGCTTCGGTTCAACCGAAGTTAACGTTTTTTCTTGTTTTAACTCAGTTTTATAGACTAGAATTTGAACTTTGAATTTGAACTAGTTGTGGAGACTAATTTGTATCACATCATTAAAATATGCATTCTCTAAACATCTGACGATACTTTATCTATTTTGTTTAATTGGTAGTTCCATTTGGCACGACCAACATAGGCAAGGCCGTAAAACTCTCCTTCATCATGTCTTTATATTTTTGAGTTTGCAAAATCTGTCAAAAGTTTTATTTACAACTTTGGTATTATTTTGCAAAAGTACGTCGGATAAAGAACTGAAGTATATGAACGCAGAGTCTATACCTACCTACATTAATGTAAGGAACTAAATTTTGACGGATGTGGTACAATGATTACCAAAATTGCAGTCAGGTCTCGAAACCATACGACAAAAGATAAGATGATTTGATGTTGGATTTGAAATTACTTATTATTTCGAAAATTTGGGTTTTATGATACTCCTGACAAGCTGGTGACTGCTGTTATGTCAAAATCTAGAAGTGAATCCGTCATAATATGTTTGGATGCAACAAACAAGCTTTATTGCTAATACCGAATTTGCAGATATTTTCCCAGACTTGGTCTTTCCAACGCATGCTCGGTCGCGCTCTCGAACATTGTTCACTAGTTAAGTTCGGGTTCCCCATGTAAACTCTCTGTGCTGGAGGTCTGTTGTCCATCCGTATGAGAAAACCAACCCAACCCAGTGCAGCCGTTGAATTCTAATGTGGACTATGCCAACCTCATAGACCTCGGAAACTCGTCGCCAAATCTAATAAGTCCAAAAATGCTACAAAGAATGTTTCTCTTGTATACTCTCAAAGACGCTGTATCCAATGTTGTCATGGTCAACGCTTCTGCATTAAACTGGACGACCAGGATTATCAGCGTCTTATATATTTTTTCTTCGTACTTCGAGAAAGAGCTCTACTATTCATTTGCTTGCTGAGCTCATAAGTAGCATTGAGATGCGACTGACCTCCAGACTGGCGTTGTTGTTACTGGTTATTTCAGTTCCCATGTAGACTAAGATTTCTACAACACTGAAATTGACGATGGTTTGCAAGTGAACAGCAAATACTTCGTCTTGTCCTCGTTCACAGCTATGCTCATGAGACGTGACTGTTTCTCAATCTTAGAGAACGCCCTTCTAATTCACCATTCGTTCGTGCCGCTGATGTCAATGCTATCGGAATATGCGAGTAGTATCACTTCCTTTTAAAAGATCATACCCGACCGTTCTACGCATGTGTATCGGCAAATATCAAAGGGCTCGGAGAAGTTATTTCCTTCTTTTAAGACGCTATGTGTGTGTGTGTGTATGTGTGTGTGTGATAGCGCCATAATGCAAAGACGAACGCTCTTCGCTGTACTCTTGGGTCTTCTACAGGTTTTGTAGTAGAGTGAAAAATTTATTACTGGTTACGAATTTTATAACCGAGACTTATTCCAAGGTTGTTCCCACAAAAAGCAGGGTATCCTTTCTTGAAGATAGGATGAAGAACACTGAGATTGCAATCGTTAGGCATACATTCATCGAATCTAATCTGGCATAAGAGTTGGTGCCCAACTCTTTGCCACCGGTCTTGAATAACTTAGTTCCCTTCATCGCCTCCAAGTAGATTAGAGAAGTAATTTCTCCATAGTGTCTGCGATTCCTGTGCATCTGTGACCAGCAGTCTTCCATTTTCGCCCCTAAAAAAAGTAGGCAGTTACGGCATACGCTGTCGGAAGCGGTGGTAGTGTACAAAAATATGTTATAAAATTTGATGTTAATGCTATGTAGCGTCATTCAGGTAAGAAACATCGATAGGACAGACAGGTCCACTTTTTTTGAATGGTTACTTGTACCAGTAAAATGTTTACTTTTGCGAATTTTCAGAATATTGCTTTCAAGTAACTGTCATGCTCGACTCTGTCAGGCTCGACTCTGCGTCATTTTAACTTTTTGGTGAGAAGTTCTGCAATTCGTTGGTTCTTACTACATATAAGATACGTACTAATTCAGGAAAACTCATAAAAACACTAAAAACTTCTCTCTTGTAAATCATCATCAAATTTAAAGAAAATATTTCCTTAAAAAAAAAAAACTATAACCAATATTTTCAAGAATTCATTATTGCGATTTTCATCATGTTACTGAACTACGCTTATAGATTCCTCCAATGCATTAAATTAAACTTAATTATTTGACACTTTACAATGCCAAATAGATAGACTACTCCGGCAACTCTGTTGCTGCATTGGCATTAATTTCATCGTTAGACTTCTCAGCTGCAGCGTCGCTCTTGATGCTATCACCGCTTATCACTTGCGTCCAGTTAGCATTCAGTTTGACAAATTCAATATCCTTGCGCAATTGTTGCAATGCAGGATAATGCTCCTCCAGCTTATTGCAGCCGGTAAGTATGTTGAGTACATTTTCCAATTGATTGGCATAGATGCGCAGACGCGCTTCATTGTTGTTATTGGCTGAGGAAGAAGTTTTTGTGAGCTGCAAATAAGAAATTATTAAAAAATAATCTTATGGTATTTATTATAAAGGGTTTTTCAATAGGGACATAATAATTTTGTATTTTAATACTAATGCAGCCTTAAACTGTTTTCAGGATCCGTCAACATCATAAAGTCAGTTAAGGTCTACATTTTTATCATAATGAAGTTCACGAATGAGCAATGTTTGGTAATGATTAAATAGTTCCAAACGAAATTCTCAGTCGGTGGTCGCAAATTTAAGCGCGCTTATTCCAATTTTCGAACGTAATAATCTTTCCACAAGGCAGGTTTTTTTTGGCATAAGCGTACGTCTTAACATAACCACATACAAATAAATCATTCCGATCATTTTCATCGGAGGAGAAATATGGTCCAATCATACCTACGGCATGAAATCTACAACACACGTTCACATTTTGAGGGTGCAATGGAGTCTCTTGAAGTACATGTGGGTCTGTTGCTATCCAATAACGCATACTATTTTGCTTATTGACAAAGTCGTTAAGCGAAAAATGAGCTTCATGCCTGAAGATGATTTTTCTTAAATGTTCCGACCACCGACTCAGAATTTCGGTAGAAATTTTTAATAATTGTCAAACGTTGCTCTCGTTCGTCAACTTCACCATGATAAAAATGTAAATGTTGACTGAAGTTTTGATGTTGACAGATACTGAAAAAATCTAAGGGTGCTTTTAATATAAAAAAAAAAACTGTCCTTAATGAAAACCCCCTTTATTAACTAACATTTAAGCCACATAGATTACGCAAAAATCGACTGATACGCATGTCCTGCAATTGTCCCTCAGCCTGCCACATCTTCAGCAGATTAAGTATGCCTAGTACATCTCCATCCTCTGCTGGCATAGATGGCGTTGTTGTCAGCAACTGCATGGGCGGAAACTCCGTAGTGGGCGAGAGCTTCTTGTAATTGCTGCAAAGCGTGCTCAGCGTGCAGATGTCCTCGTTAAGGCGCTTTATAGTTTACGGGTTTTAATTTTCGATTTTTTTGTTGTTGTTGTTTTTTTTTTTTTTTTCATTATAAGGAGTGATGTCGTTGTTTTGCATGTTTGTTTTTGTTTTGTTTCGTATATTTTGTTGATTTTAAAATTTAAATTGATTTTGTGCATTAATAACAACAACACGTTTCAGTTCAAACGAAAAAGTGCTTTTTTAAACTTGTTATTTGGATTGATTGATTGATTAAACGATGTTGTATGAATTGATTTTGGTATGAACGTATGCAGAAATGTATGAATCCATAAGGAAAGTATGAGTGATAAAAAAAATTAAATTATCATACAAGAATTATGTACAAGAAATATGCACAAAAACTGAATATGAATTTAAATAAGCAAAAAATTTATTAAACAAATTATTGTTTACTTAATATATTTTAGATATGTACTTAAATTAAAAGAAAAACAATATGTAATTAAAAGAATATTTTAATTACTCAGTGCGCAACTTAAATGTAATGTTTCATCAAATCATAATTTCTTTCACACACACTAGTTTCAAAAACACAATAATTAAAAATCAAAATATTTCTCTCTCAAACATACACACTATAACATCCAGCTAATATCTTACATCGATCTCATTGCGATGACGTTGCATTTCTGCTTTTGCGCTAGTCAGATCACCACTCTTGAGCATCAGTTCCTGTGTGGCATCCATGAGTTCGTCTTGCAATTTTAAATTAACATCTTCGAGATCTTTAAGCTTCTCAAGCATATCTTCCTTGTGCTGTTGTAATTTGTTTCTATTGTTATTTTTATTAAATAGAATTTAGATTAGCAAGCATTGAAACAGACTTTAAACATTTATCTCACTTACTTATCCACAATCAACTGTTGTATGCAATTATCATTATCCAGCTGTATGAGACGCAAAACCTTCAGTAATTTTGTCACCAATGTATCCACTTCAATGACTTGATCGACTACAGCCTGCGTAGTTGAATATTCCATAAGTGAAGGCAGCTCGGCAAGTGAATCGTGACAACTTAGATCCTCAGTGTTGCACTGATCGCGACCACTGTTAAATATATTTATGTATAAATAAAATTGTTTGTGTCTTTAATATACTCATCACTACTCACTTCATGGGCAATGTTGTTAGTTTCATGTGAAATTGCTCCATTTGCTGTCTATTTGTTATGGCCTGCGAAAGCTGCTGTAGCGAATCATCACCGTTGGCTGTATTTATTAATTCTGAGGGCAATTCAATCTGTGAAATCATGCCCGTACACGAGGAAACCATATTGTGTGAATGTGAGTCGGGTTGTACAACATCTTCGAGCACATTGTCCATCATCAGGCAGGGCTCTGTTTCGGAGTCGAGCATCTCAGTTGAATCGGAGTCATCTGTTGTATGAAATTGTATGTTAATTAGTTGGTTAATTACCTCTTTACTGCATATGGTATAAGGTTGTCCCAGGGAAAACGGAACTTTTTCAAAATATTCTACTCTAGTGGCGTCCCCTACCTATATATAATCTAGTGGTTTCCAAAGTTTCGTGCTTTACTTTCAGACTGAACTTTATGACATTTGGTCCACTGATAGCGGTGATATCGCGCTCACAGTGACATTGTATTTGTAGCATCGGTTGAAAAAAGAACTTAGAACAAAATTAAACTCTGTTTTAAACACAATAGTACTTTTACCGAAATGTTTAATTTGTTTGTATGGGCGCTACCCGCTAAAAGTGGACAGGATACGCTTAATAATACAATGTGTGTCGCAAAAGAAACTGAACTTTTTAAAAATAGCTGTTTCTGGTGGCGCCACCTATTGATAGGTACATGCGTTGGAAAGGTATATCCATCACTGTCATCTTGTAAACATTTTATGACAATCGGACCAGTACAAGCGAAGTTATCGCGCTAAAAGAGACAGTATCTTTTGGGCATCGGTCGAAAAATGAGTCTCAAAAAAACAGCAAATATTAAGTTCTGTTTTAAAACATTCACCGAAACGTTCCAAATTATGAAACAAAGTTATGGTGACAATTGTCTATCCCGTAGCAATGTTCAAGAGTCGTTTAAACGTTTTCAAGAAGGTCGTGAAGACCTCTGTGACGATGTAAAGTCGTGGTGATCGAAAAGAACATTGAAAAAGTGCGTAAATTCATACAAAATGAGCCGAAATCTTCGTTGCGTGATATGGAAATGGAATTAGATATTCCCAAAGATTCGATTCATGGTATTTTGACGGAGAAATTGAGTCTACAAGGTCTGTCGCAAAAGAAACAGGACTTTCTAAAATAAAAAGCTGTTTCTGGAGACATATAAGGACATTGAAGCCATTCAAGCCATTGACATTGAAGCCATTCAAAAGGCGCCGTCCGGCATTCTCAAGGACATTCGGACAAACGCTGTATCGAAGCATTTTAGCAAAATATTAAAGTTTTGTTGTTTTTTTTCGAACAGTCCTGTTTCTTTTCCGACACACCTGGTATGTAGTATGTGAACTTTTCGTCCATAAGAAACTACCCTATCGAAATTTAAGTTGATATTGACCGTAAATTCAAATTATTATTGACATTAATAAAAAAAAGTTTGTCATGCAAAATCCGAAAAGTGAACGGTGGGTTTGATTGGCTTAAAGTCCTAAAGTGGGCGTTGAATGGTCATTGTTATATATATTCAGGCTAGGAACATGTTAAGTCTCCACATCCGATTTCAGATCGATATATTTTCAAAGCTGAGGGACTAATTTTGCTGCTCACATGCAGGGGTCAGATGGAAATGCCTAGTTCGATTCGCTCCATCGTGCAGATCAAGAATATATATACGTTATAGGGTCTCCAATGCATTTCCTTTAATGCATTTCAACTTAGTGACAAAATTATCCCCAGTATTCCGGTTTTGAATTCGAATAAACTGTTTGGATTCGGTTTCGTTAAAATGGTCCGTATTTTCATTTTCAGAAGAATTTCGCGATTTATACTACAAATTCCAGGTTTTTTTTCTAAAACCAAACTAATATTGAGGTAAAATAAGTGAATTTGACTCAATAGTGTTTTGCATTCGAACTATAAGAACTTTTCGAACAATTTGGACATTTGTGGCATTAATAACATAGGACATTATGACGATGTTTCGTTTGGTGGCTTGTCAGATTTGTGCATCATTAAGACCTCTTCCACTTTCCAGTGAATCGGTATGGTGTATAATGCACAATTTAATGATTCCTATTTGTGGTAACTGAGCTTTAACCTCTGCGGTTATGAGACCGTAGTCTGGGCTATCTTTCTTTCCAAAATCTTAAAAAAAAATTGTGGATTATAACTGGTGTTGTATGCCTAACTGATATTTTGATTTGAACGTTTTCTCCAAATGTTCAGCAAAAAGCGCAGCTTCTCAGCATTTCCCATGTACCATTCAACGAAGGGCTGTACTTTATTGAACCAACATCTGGGCTTCCGAAATAATGAGTATTTTTTTTTATTTGGAAAAAAGTTCCGTTTTCCGTGGAACACACCTTGTATAATACTACTCACCGCCACCATTATGTGAGACTTGCTCATGCGGTACACCGTTCTGCATACCCTGTCCCTGGTGTGAATGATGTACACCACTGTGTGCCTGATGCATGCGCTTTCCATTGCGCAACGATAGACGTTTGCCCGAATGTGTTGTTGTGGCATTGCGTATGGCACTGATTACGGCCGCAATAAATGATTGATTTCTTTGGGGTGACAAAGAGCCATCACTAGATAGTGCCATGGCATAAACGCTGCCATTGCCGATGCCTTGTTGCAGTGGCAAATCAAGTCCATTGGCAGAAGCTTTGCCATTTTGTAGTTCGTTGTTATCGTTTGTAGTGTCGCCGTTGCCGTTGCCGTTGGATGGTAGCGACTCGTTTTGGAAACCAAGGTCCTGTAAAGTAAAATAGAAATTATTAAATTAAAACAACGACGTTCAAGCTACTATTTAGTGCCTAACTAGTTACAAGCTACAAAAAAGAAAAACTAACTACAAAAAAAAAAAAAAAAAAATATAACTGCACCAACCCGAACTATTTGTCAGTTCAGCGTTCCATGACTGTCATCCTTGTAAGGGTGTGCCATATAGAAACATTAAAAATAGACATTTAATTCACAACACAAAGCATATTTACACTGCTATCTAAGCAACAACTAATATAAAAGTGTAATTAATTCGAACTTAGAAGACTTACCTCCAAATCTTGCTCGGAAATACTATAGGAATAGACCAGCTGCTCAACAAGATTATCTAGACGTGCATGAAGTCCGGCCAATGCTGTGGAGGCACCTGATACTGAGGCAGTTTGCTGCATTATAAGATCCTTCGATTTTGATTCTAGTGCAGCATACTTTGTCTGTAGCAGGCGGTTTTCTTGTCTGCAAAAACAAAGATCTATTTAGCTACAAAATTACATCGCTCATGTATAACACATTACTCACCTTCTTTGCTCATTTAGCCGTACCAGATGACGGCATTCATCACGCAGCACTTTAACCTCCTCTTCGCGATTGGTCAACTGTTGCTTGCAGCTCTGGTATTCCGTTTCGACTTCCTTTAGCGCATCGCACATGGCAGTCTTTTCATGCTGCAAAAAGTCTTGCATCTCGTTCGATTCCTGCTCCATAGCAGCCTTCTCCTGCAGCAAGCACTCCTGCGTCATCAACGAACGTTGCATTTCCAGCTGCAATGAACGACACAATTGACGCAGTTGGCCAATCTCCTGTTGCCGCTCGAACAGCTCGTGTCCGCTCATTTGTATTTGTGATTCGAGCATAAGCAAACTGTCGTGCCCACTTTCACCATCTTCCGAAGTAGGCGTGCCTGCATTTGCGCTTACTACACGTGCCATCTCCAGCATGCCCATTACACGCTCTGTATTTAGATGCAGTTCACGTTGCATGACCAACTTCTCCTCGCGTTCACGCTGCAATTTGGCGCTTAGTTCGTGCTCACGGTGCGTTAGTAGACGTAGTTCATCGCGTAGCCGTTCCAGTTCGGCATCGCGTATCTCGGATTGCGTGCACTGATCACGCTGTTCCACAGCGTCAATGGCACGCGCATTGGCTATACCGCCGCTAAAGACTTGCTCGAGATCCTGAATGGTAAGCGCTGTTTGCACTGCAGTCTCATGGTAAATGCGCGTCTTCGGCTGCAGTTTGCGTACAGGTGTGGCACGTGAGCTGTTTGTTCTTTGTGTAGGCGTGGCAAATGTAGGCGCTAGACTCTTGCGCGTAGGCATCACAACTACCGATGAAGTCATACGCGATTCACGCGTAATTGAATTACTACGCGAAACACGACCGTCTGCAGTCAGATCCTCTACAGATTGCTGTTTGCGGCGACGTGGTAGCGTACCATAAGCATTTGCTTTCTGCTGTGCACCAACCTCGTTTACTGCCAGTGCACTAGTGCGCAACTTTGTTACTGTAAGATCAGGCGTAACCGAGAGTCCACGTCGTGTTGCGGTAGTACCATTTTGGCGCGGTGTTGTCGCCAATGGCCAGCGTCCATCATCGGAAGGTGTGCCCGGCGTACGTGCACGACTCAGTGACGGAGTACGCTGCACCAGACGCTGCATACTAATACTCTGTGTGCGACTCAATGTACTGGGCAGTGTATCCGGCGGTTTTTGTGGACGCGTTGTTCTTGCCGCAGATGTTGACTGTACCATAATGCCCTGCATTGGTGCTGCTGCTGCAGCGCGCATTGCTGTTGCTGCTAGCGTGTTATTCAGTTTTGTTGTACGCACTTGTGAATTGGCTGCATGACTGGAACGCGGCAGCGATACTGCGCGTTTTAATGTGCTCATTCTGCCGCGTTGTGCGGCTACACTTGCTTGTTGTTGCTGCTGCTGCTGCTGCAGTTGTAATGTATTGGAATTACCATCTTTAGACTTTGTACTGGGCTCAAACATGGCCACCTTTTTCTTAACGCTACCATTTGCACGTCGCGCTGGTGTTGACGCTAAAGATCCAGTCGTTGTCGTCACCATCGATGCCACAGTGCGTCCCAATACCGAAGAACTTTCGCTGCCATTTTCACTGCAACAATCGTAGCTATTCGGCGAACGCTGCATCATCATTGCCGCTGTCGTCGTCAATGTCGTCGTTGTGGATACTTTGAGTTCATATAAATCTGAACTGCAGCTCAGCACACTCGAATTGCATGAGGCATTTTGTATGCCGGCGGCGCCTGTGTTGTTGTTGTTGCTATTGTGCGATTCATCTGCGCCGCAATTGCTGCTTGAATAGCCACCACCGCCGCTGGTATTGCTGAGCGCACGCTGCAGTGTCGATAAACTGCCATTGGTGGCTACATCTACGCCACTATCGCTTCCATCGCAGCAACTGCTTTGCGTTGCAAGCGTTGTTACTGATGCCTCTACTACTTCACTGAGATCTAAAGAACCCATGGCTTCTGCGATTAATTCCTCGCATATTTGACTAACCGCAGATGGTTGCTGCTGGTGCTGAGATTGCTTCTGCATGGATTCCTCTTCGGTTCCAGACATATCGTCCGCATTGAACATAATGGCGGACATGCTGGCTTCAGTCTTGCTATCGAGGCTTTTTAGTTTTGCTAAACTATTGCATTATAGTTTGTAGCTGCAATGATAGAGAAAATGTTATTACGCATTAATTAGTCATTCTTTTAAATATTATGTAATTTAAACTTTATAAATTAATCCCACTGCAACCCAAATATTTGCTCGAAATGCCAACTCTAATGCAATTTTAGCATTTTTTTCGTATCGAGCGTCAGGACCCGTTGTAGTATACTTGTGGGAGCAGTCGAAAAGAATAATTAAGCGCAAATTATTTTAGTGAAACTATAAAACCGAAACTGAAATATTTTGTGATATCTTGGAAGATAACCATTACAAAATCTGAAAAAAAAAACATATCCCAAAGTCGGTGTTTTAGGGTATATTTATACTATAGTTCTCCCATCGACCTTGTGTTTTTAAAGTACAAAATATCAAAATATCAATAATACAGGATTGTCACGGAAATGCTTTCGTCTCTAAATAAACGCTGTCCAGGCATAACCCCATGGGGACGAACACCTTCGTGTTTTCTTACACATATGGACGAACGCATCCCGCATCAAAGACTTGAATTACAATAGTTACGTTGCATTGGTGTTGTGTTTTGACACACTCTACAAATTATGACTCAGAAATGGTTCACACTTACTTGTTTTATATAGTATTTGTTTGCTTCCTCTTTTAAAATTTAACAACAAAAACACTATAAAAACACATGGTGGCAAGTGCGCCCGCAACAGTTTCGAGCCTAACGTCGAGCTGCTCGACCGACATGCTCTACAATATGAATAGCCCGTTAGAACACGACAGAGATACAGAATATCTTTTCTCTATTCCAAATGAAACCAAAGGAACCAAAAAAGATAGGAGAGAGAGAGAGAGAGAGAGAGAGAGAGAGAGAGAGAGAGAGAGAGAGCTTTGTAAGACAGAGAGTGTTTGTGATTGGTCGAGGGCGTTGCCTCAAAAATCAAGCGAATATGTTGTGTTTAAGAGGGTTCAAAAGGGTGTGTATGATTTGTAATTGTTAATTATTTATGGATATGGTTGCCAAATTGCTAAAAATATATGCTGCATGAAAGAATACTACAAAATGTACTCACAAATAGAATCGTAGCCTATTTTAAGGCTGTTCATTTGTCAATAACTTGTTGAATTTTTTTTTTCTTTGTAAAATTTACTTTTAATTACATTCTTTTGCTGAGAAAATAAGATTATATGTACATATATTACCATAAGAACTAACCGAACGTATTCAGCTCTCTTTTTATATAATTTTTAAAAGAAATTGAACTAATTTGTAAAGGTATAATACCAGCCAACCCAACTTAGCAACTTTGTTCACTTTTGTCGCCTATATTTCTGAACTAGAGATTGTACCAACACGGTTTGAAAAACCAAATTTAGGCCGTGTTTCCACCATTACATTTCAACCACCTTTGACGTCTGTTGCTTAAAAAGCTAATTTTGTATCTGGGAATTTGTTATTGGGATCAAGCTTAGCATCTTTCGAATCATCGAAGAATGCAAGAAAAAAATCAGAGTTTTTCAATTTTGTGAATGCAAAATGAAAGATGCTAGAAATGAAGAGGCTAGAAATGATTAATTTCGATAACTTCCATATTTCGTTAAAGGATTACACTCTAAAGTATTGTTCCGAAAGAGGAGACTATTTCGTGTTGAAGCATGCTTTCTATAGATCTTCCAGTGTATTCACAAAAACGAGCAGCAGCACCTGCTGCGCCTTACTACGACCCTGTATGCAACATCCCGCAATAATATACATATTAAAGTTCTATTCTTAGTTTTACGTTGCCATTTCGCATAAAATGCTACTTCAGCTAAAAATTTTGTAAACAAACTAAATCTAGAGAATGTACAACGACCTTATGCAATTGCAGGTTGTGCACCGTAGTGGTGGGAATGTGGAAGCATTTGCAAAATGAGTGCAGCACCAAGTTGGAAATCATTTAGACGACAGGTTAACACATCGCAATGAATGCATAATAAAAAGTTGGCGAGCTGGTTTTTCGGGACAAGAATATTTTACGGTCAAGTTAGGCACAAACGATCGGCATTTGGCGCATGCTGTTGACAGCATTTGCTTGCAGCAACAAGTTCGTTGGATTGAATTAGCAAACAAATGCCGCAGCAACTGTTGCACGCATTTACAATGCGAAATGTCATCCGACAATTGTGCATTTGGTGACGTTTGAACTAGTTCACTCACTCATTGACTAACTCAATTCATACGATGTGAGTGAAGACACCTGGCGCTGCTGCTGTTACAAGTCGGAGGGAGCTACTTGAGTGACTTGCGCACACTCAGCACTAATTTATTAATGCCGAATTGCAATTTGAACAACAATTGCCACAAAGCGAATACCAACCGCCACTCGCAGCACGAATTGCAAGAGATTATTCAATATTCGTAGTATTTATGTACAAATAATAAAACAAAACAAAAAACCTCTTGACGAGGTAAAAACCAAGTGACGAAAACCTAGTTGCAACTCACAAAACATCTAACATCAACTTTGTGTTGAAAGATTTTTGTTTTTCATTTGTATTGTTGGTATATGGATTGTAATATGTAAAAACTATAAATGAAACCTTTACCTTGGTTAAGGCTCCTGTGCCCTAGATTTGTATGGAGCTATATTCTTACAGAATTGATATGGGGGGTTTGTATGGGGGGCTACACCTTAAACTGGGGTTAGCATGTTATTTTCAAACACTTCTGAAGAGGGAGAGGAGAGTCTAAATATCCAAACTTGAAGTCTTCTCGTTCAAATAGACTGTCGCACGGACAGACAGTTGTATATCGACTCGTCTTTCAATGCTGACCAAGAACATACCCGTTTATACTTTATGGGGTCTACCACAAAAAAAAGTTTCTTAGTTTTTTGTGTACTAAAAACCGGTATAAAAAATTAAATTTTCGAAATAATTCAAACACACACACACACACAAACAAACACAGGCTATTCCATTAACTATCACAATTTTCAAAAATTGATCATTTTTAAACGCTGATTTTCTTGATCGTGGGCTCGTTGAACTCGCCTGAAAGAATTAATCTCGATTCGTTTCAAGAATTAATGAAAAATTAGTTTGAGGCCATAGGTCACCGACGAGCCTAAATACCTCTTGGGGTGTGTATTTTCAAGCCCTTGATTTCTGGCTGGGGTGATCCGATTTTATATGTTTTAACCTTTGTTAAATGTAACTTTCAAAAGTATTAAATGGTGTACTACACGTCTCGATCGAACTACTCAGTACAAGCTTCGTTACTGCTCCTCCTAAAATATAGTGCCCCTACTGTAGCCACACTGAGGTGGGCTTTCGTCACTTACGTGAACTACCGTCCAATGCAATAAACAATAAACTTTATTTAGAGCAGCAGCCACAGTAGGCAGACCATTGTAGTCGTCGTCGTCGTCGCCGTCGTTGTTGTGTCATGCAACACGCGAAATGCGCAGACATGAAAATAAAAGCCTCCTCAAACACTTTTGACTTATGTCGCATTTTCTGCACTCTGTTTAATATTTATTATTGTTTACATTATTATTTTGGCACAATGGCCTCCTAAGCCGATTCCATTTCAATTGGCATTACACACGTCTCTCATTGGCGTTTGTCACTTGCCATTTTTTTTTTCTGGTCTAGTAACTTGTCGCATTGTATTCGCTTTCACATTCATTTTATTTGCTCATTTTAACAAGTATATTGAATGCAATCACAACTAATTTTCTGCATCATTATCATTATCTTTGAAATTCGAGCGCCATAGTTGTGAAATTAATTAGCGTCAAAGATGAAATTTCCGTTGGTAATAAAAATTTAATTAAGGTGACCATATTTTGTTTAGCTAGATTTTTACATTCAAGTATGTCTAGAAAATGACAGCAACAACATAACCCATCCAGGCAGTAGAGTTACTACATCACGGCACGATTTTACTCGGCTTAAACGCATCAAAATGTTGTTGGTAGCGATCTCCCCTGATGGTTTCATTGGATTTAATCAGCTTATAGGGGACTAGACCCAGCTGATCCCATCAATACAGAGCATAAGCCTCGATCCATGGATATTTGGCTTCGCGACTGATGTTAATAGTTGGCTGGACTTAACCCATGGCTGTTTCCACATTTTATAGCCAGTCACAATTCGTTGCAAAAATGTCTTCCTTTTCTGTCTTTCAAGCAGCTATTCAGAGGTAAAAGAACGGATTTTTCAATCTCCTTTTTTTTTTGGATAATTCAATAGTCTTGAAGCGTTAGCCGAATTTTTACAAGTTAACTACCAATGATGCACCAAACTCTGCAAACGTTTGACATGGATCTTCATCGAGGTGTGACTTCAATTCTTCATCTTTTAACTTTTAAGGTTCAATATGAAAATCACCACTTTTAAACCGATCAAAACAATTCCGACATATTTGCTCTGCTGGAGCATGCTCTCTTCATGTTAAAGTAATGAACTACCCGCAAACAAAATTTATCCGGCACAAAGTTAGACGTTAGACGCTCAATGACAGTTGGTTTGAAAAGTGAAATATTGGAGGTGCACGTCATCTCTTAGGAAACGCGACGAACTAATTAAAACACCCATCACACACAGACACTTTTAAAGCAAAATGAAACTTTTTTAAAAGATTTGACTTTAAAGTATAACCAGTCGGTCGGCGAGCTTTATGTTGTTATTGTATTCATCTACTATGTATCTTGTCAGATACACAACTTAGCAAAAAATCAGCAACGTCATTTCCGGTTTTATGCGCATTCTTTACAAATTGTTGTCTAGTTAACTGCTACAAAGATTCTTCAGCTAGGATATAATTTCACAGAAACAAGACAAACGTGTAGCAAACTGTGGCGGACAAGAAATTCCAGAATAGTTACTTTTTCATGGTCATACCGGCTTCTATAGATACTTTATCGCACATAAGTAATTCTTCAGAGCGAACAGTTTATTAATTATACAACATATATTCGTATAAATACTGAATGGATGACAGCTGCACTTAAGTGTAGAACGGCTGCGTAGATTCCTGCGTATATGAACAAAGTTCCTTCAAAGATTTTTGATAGGGAAACGACAAGCGCTTAAATTGTTTACTTTGCCATACTTTATCAATTATGCTCTAAACGAATATGTACATAAAATTCAGAGTATGCAGGCAGGCAGACCGAACGAACGAACGAACGAACGACCAATGCAGACAGACGGACAGACAGACACAGACTGACTGACAATTTCATGTATCTCAACGTTTTCCGTTTGTTTTTATTAAAGATACAGAATGCTGCTGCAGCGTTTTTGTACTTAAAGTTTTTATTTCGCTTTAATACTTTGCAGACATTGAAGCGTCATTCTGTGGCTCAATGTATCTTTTATGCTTTCGCTGATGCTGTATAGCTGCTTTCATGATGCTTATGTGACACTGATGGTACTCAGCATCTTTCGATTCAAGAAGCATATGATGTGTACATATCTAAGGCGTGTTTATTTAAAGGAGTAGAACTTTGTTTTTACTTCAATTACTGATATTACATAATTTCAAACTGCAAATTAGCTCTATTAGAAAGATAATTTTACTCCATTAATATTTAAATATGATTCCATAGGCGTTAAATCAGACATTCTCGGGGTGGCCAATTGACTGATTCATTTCAAGAAATAACGCATTTGCATCCCATTCAATTTATAGCGCTCGCCGTTGAAGTTTAATTCTTGCACTAGCTGGATATTAGGTATAAGCTCGTAGGCCGAGATATTTAGGTAAAATTTTCCACAAAATGGATCCAGACAACTCCAATTACTGCGCGCGGTGGTGGGTCGACTCATTTGGGTCCTCCTCAATGCAACGCTCTACAGCAGCAAATGTTTCTTCGGTACGCTCTGTACGACATATAAGTGGTGAGAAAATGATCCATGATTAATTGAGTTAGTCGTATGAGTGGACGTATGAAAACATTTCCGAATTGAATCACGATTTTCAAAACAAATTTTCACAATTCGCAAGACTTGTTCGAATGCTAGTATATACATGATAAAACAGCTAACCAAACTGATCACAAATGACAATAGCATTGCTAGATCTGACCACAATTATGAAAGTTTAATCCCTGTTGGAAAATGAAACCTCTAAAAAAGCTCCCTTCATCCATACTTTTGTTTTTTTTTTTCTTTTTGTATATTTCATGTTGTTGCGCTGGCTTTATCAAGTAATTCCATACCTCTTCACATCGCAGTAAAATAATCACCAGTATTCGCAACGAAAACATTTTTCTTTGCCGGCAAATCTTGTATTCATGGCTGCTGTCGCCACGCAAACAGCTTCAATCCCAGCACAAGTGGGTCGAGCGCTTGAGCACGTTGTTGAGCCTTGGATGCGAGGATGTTGCTGTGTGGTTGCATCTTATTCATTTGTGTGTATCTCATTCATTTTTAATAACGAGCAAACTAACGAATGTTCCAACGTATGAAAGAGCGAACAATTAAAACGTTTTACGTGTTAAAATTTCGTTATAAGTGAAAATTAAGCGCTTCGCTTGGTAAACTTGTTTTGTGCGCTTTTCTTTTTTCATAAGAAAAGAAATACTTTTTATTATGCGCAAACAGGATTCCGGCGGATCAAACTGTGTGCGCTTGTGTAATTGAGCACAAACGCAGGCCAAACGCAGCCTTGACATTTGCTGACATTATAAAAACAATATGTAAAAGTGTACAAAGATTTTGTGCATATCATAAAAGAGAAGCGAACATCATTAATAGTGAAAGCTTTATTAAACGAGGAACAGGAAACTGAGCCAAGCCTTTTCTAATCCACTGCACTGACAGGGCACTTTAATTGGACAGAATAATTTAACTTTATATACAAAAAGCTTTAATCATCACTTGTGATTTCGTTATGTTTAAATATTGAAATTCAATTTTGACCCACTTCAACATATATGATTAAGTTGAAATTTGATAAATGCTTGTGGATCCAATGAAAATATTGTGTGACTTTTGATAATTAAATTAAAACTTATGGGGTTTTTTTTTATTTTGCCAACGGTAAATTTGCGAATGCCAAAAGCCAAACAGCTGATTTCGAAACAGAAACATCAAAATCAAATAAAATTATAGTTCACTTATTCATCCGAATGTATCAGCACATAAACGAGACGAAGAAATGTTTGCACCGCAAATGATATCACTGTCTCCGAAGTCTCATACTAAAGAACTAATATACAGATATACTAAGATGTACACCGGTTGACACAAATGATCACAGTCTAGTAGTAAATGAACGTTTGCTTTACCTTTATTCATAAAACTTAAAATATCGCATTATAAAATCTAGTTACTAAGCGTGAGAAAACCGGTACACGCCAATACAAACAGATCTATTGAACACAACGTAAAAAAAAAATCTAAATTTCAAGGCGTCATACGGAAGAATCGCGAAGCTTTGTACATAAGCGTAAATTTCTTGCAGATCTCAATTGTCGTTAGGTATGTGACTCCGTTCGTTGTATGTATTTCTTGTGCAGCGAGAATGTGTTTATTTTTCATTGTGGGAGTGAAAATTGTTGAATCTTCTTATCTCCAAAATATTCAACCGATTAGAAAGCTAATTTCTATACATTAGTTTCCTTATATGATGAAGAGCTCACTAACTAATGCGGGGTTTTTGGTGAATTTCAACCTCAAGGCAGAAAAAGACGGGTCACCAATTATATAGGGGACAATTTTTTTTCATTCAGTCTTTAAACTCGATTTGTATATCTATAAATTCGACCCCGGAAAACGCATGTTGGTTAGTAAAAGTGAAGGATTGGCTAAAGAAATCTATTGTGAAACGATCTAGTTTCTTTTTTTTTTAATTCAACCAATTTGTGAAGCCGATGAACCTAAGAAGACCTCGAATGTTCATGGTGAATACCGGATTTATGTTTTTTCAGAAAACCAAGTATCAGGCTTTCCGCATCATTCAGCATCATCTGTATGCCTGTTGCTGTAATGAGTATCTTCCTAGAGAGTGTGAGTTGTTCTTCTTTCATTCAAATTAGCCTGAATGTGGCACAGTCAGGCCAAATTAGCTTGACAGTGCCACAGGTATCAAGTTGTTTCCAAGTCTTTTTGAGCTCCTTATTGAAGTGTTTATTGATTTACAGTTTATATGCTTCAACCAAAATTAACGGAGTTTGTGAAACACGAAATTTTATACTTCCAGTCTTCTCTACTTGGTATGTAGACTGTGTAAACTTTTCATGGAGCAGAAAATTAACGCGGTGCGCTAGAATTATTACATATGTAAAGTGTACTGAAAAAAGAAAGATAAACTGTATAAAGGACCACAGGAGTGTAGCAACACATGCTGAGTATACTATGAAACTAATAAAATGACGCTTAGAATGACAGATATATTTGACAGCTTACGGATTACAACATTACGGTTTTGAAAACATGGAATGGATCTCCTTACATTTTTCTTCAATTAAATTCATATTCATAAACGAACAAATTGGTCTAGTTTAGTGTGGTGACATTCTCAAAGAAAAACAAACTTGCAGTTATATAGGATTAGAATAAGGAGTTATTTAATGGAAATATGTTCACAAATCTCATTGTACTTCAATAGACGTACAGCTGCAACATCCAAAAACACAAAGAAGTATCAAGTGCAGCTCACTGTGTCAATGACAGGTGCGCTCTTTAGTGTTCAATTGGTTTGAGTTTCGAATGAGTTACGGCACATTAAGTCCAATCAATGAGAAGCTAAATGCATTACCAATACCAATTGTAGACAACAGTCCGGAAAACGCAAACTGAGCAAAAATGTAAGCGTATAGTTCGACTATGCAGCGAACTCTCTGGATGTGTATAGGGCAGTGCACCCTAAATCGCTTAATTCGATTAAAACGCTTTGTAGCATAAAAATAAAACAAGCAAAACTAGCGAAGAATCGACATCTAACAGAGGCGGAAGCGCGAATGTGCAGCAAATTGTATGAATAAATGAATGATTTGAGGGAATGAGTGAATGATTGCATGACGACAATTGCAATGTAATGCAACGCAATGCGAATAACTCTATGCCCACCGCAGCTTTCATTCAACTTAATTAGAAGCATCGAAATGGAGGCATGCAATTTAAACGCTTGTTAGTTCAACTCCCGCTGCTGCCGGTTGCCTGCTGTCCGCAGCACCGCTTGGATGCGTTAACTCCTGCGCACGATTAACCAAACGACCGAACGGCCAACCCGAGCCACATACTTACACACTGAGAGAGCGTCACAAATGGAGGCGCGCCAGGCTGGCACAGCTTTCCAATCGCTGAACATGCTCCACCAATGTGCCTCCGGTGAAAAACTTTCTGAACTGACTGCAGACAAACCGAGGGAAAAAGATTTAAAAGTCAGGCGATCAATCCACACAGAGAAGAGAGAGAGAGACAGCTGTGGAGACAGCCAGACTTGCTAACTGACAGACAGCTAGACACATACAGATCAGCCAGATATTCTTTTGCAAGCGAGATTTTATGGAGATTTGTATTTTATTTGCTATTTAGCTATAAAATGCATTTTGTATGCCCTTCTCTTCCACAAATCCACTTATACAATATGCATGAATATGCTCTTTATCCAATGCTGTAGCATTTCAATTGTACATTTTTGCATTGAAACCAATTTATTTCAATTTCAATTTTAAAGCAATTTATTTGTGTCGAACCAAGCGCTTCAATTTTAGCTCACCTCTTTTCTTTTAACCTCTCCGCCCCCCTCCGAAAATCATCCTGGTAATTTTCAAATCGCCTAAAGCACACAACTCACTCATTGCTGCTTTATGACATTACTCAATTGGTTTGGAGTACTCACGCAGCTGACGTTGTCGCTGGTGGGTGTAATCGTAATATCAGACAAAATTTTTCTTGTAGGTGTATAGTACTAACTACGAGGGTCATTTGATAAGTCAGAGAAAACGATGTGAACATTTAGCAACTTTTTTTTAACGTTTGAATACAATTTCAACAAAATGAAGTTTTATTTCTCCACAAATTGTATCCAATATGGTTGGAAAAGTCTGACATAGTTTCCAAAAATAAAATTAGAAAAATATTTAATAGTTATCATTATTAGTCTTCGTAGTAGATTGTTGTAGAATTATTGACTATTCTTAATTTTAAGTAAGAGTGGAGGCAATTTTCAGTATGTATGGAGAACTGTTAGGACTCGAAAAAATGGGCGGTACCACGGCAGAAGAAAAACTAAATTCGTCGTATCTCCACATCTATTTGACGTAGAAGGATGAAATTTGGTACAAATGTAATAGGCTACATTTCACACTATGTGTGAATGGTATAAAAAATATGGCATCGAATATTTGTAGACTAGTGAAATTGGACCTGATATGGGTAGATTTTGGATTCTTGCTTTAGAATTGTATTCTAGTTCACAATCAATTTGTTTACTATTTTATATCTCTGCTATTTGGTGCATTCTTAAGGTCTTCGCGCCCGACAAAGAGAGGTAGGTTTCGTTGTTTTTTTAAGCTGCCCTCGTACAAATTGTACCTAGATATATGTGTCTATGTAGGCGTTTAGATTTTTCAATGTGACAAATGACAGATGACTTGCAGTACAGAGTTTCATTAACAACTTTCGTTTGGAAATTCCAAGCACACAAAGTGACCTCATTGCACTAATAAACAAATGTGCCCAAAAATCTATTGTCACAAACTTTCCAAATGCAATTAATTGTTTAGTAAATACAAATATAATACACAAATACACGCAGCAATAAAAGAATTTCAAATAAGCTAATTAAAAAAAACTGCATGTAGAGAATAATTCTTATGCTGCATGCAGCATATGCTGCATGAAGAACTTCCTGTCTGTCTGTCTGCGTGTCCGTCTGCTATTGGAGTTCATGTCGCCGCCGCCGCCAAATCCGAAAGACTTTCCCGTGGCCACGCACAAAATTCAAAAACAAATGAAGTGAAACATTTGTGCTGCGAATTATAATCGAATAACATGAAATGAAGTAAAGTGGCGTGGAGCCATCATTGCTGGAGTTGGTTTGGCTACGGTTGTCAGCCCTTTGCAATAGCAGCAGCAGTGAAATGATATTGGGGCGGGGCAGTGACGGCAGACAAGCAGACAGACAGACAGACAGACAGAGACAGCTCCAACTGCCAAACGAAGCAGCACGCCCAAACTGTTTGCAGCTGCAACACAACACTAGAAAGGCGGTGTTGTGCAACACCATCTAAGAGAGAGGGGCAAGGAGTAGTAAATGCCTTTAGAACTTTATGCTTTATGTTTTTCCGGGTTCGACTTTTGACTTTTTCAAGCAATGTACTTTTCTTTTTGTTTTTCATTGGCAACTTTACGCTGTGCACTACTTGCTGCGCTTGCTTGCTTGCTCTGCGGCGCATTTTGAACTTGATGAGGTCAATGTATACAATTATGATTTATGTAAAATATATTGTAGCATAGATAATGCGTTTCTGATTAGAATGTATAATGAACTCCAAGTTTAAATGCGCTGAACTTTAAAGACTCACACAGAGAACTTAATAAACAAAATATTCAAAAAAGGAGATTTCATGTCTTTTGAAGTGCAATGCTCTACTAAAAGAATCACGACATAAAAACACTGGAATATTTTGTGTCGCAGCCCGCTGGCATGCAAGATGCCCGCTAGCAGTGGTTCGCTATTAAATCCACGTTTCGCTATGCATTATCGAGGACTAGTGAATTCACTAGCCCTCGGTAATGCAGTAAAGAGCCACTTTTAGCAGAGCGAAATGCTTGCGATTCAGTAAACAAATCAATTAGTTGGGTGTCTGCTAGCTGCAGCAGCTAAGATGATAAAACTATGCACTCAGCGCCATTGATGGTGGTTCGAATACCAGTTTCTTTCACCAGTTTTTCATTTATAAAACTTAATTGCTACTACTATTATTTTATTTCGTAATTTCGTAGACTATTTTGACAAAATGTATATTCTAATAAAGTTCTAATCCCATTCGTCTAGTCTAGTCTATTCTAGTGTGTAAGACGACAAATCGCCAACGGTCGAATCGTAATAAATTTTAATTTAGTTTTTCGTAAAACATTTCTAATTTCTGTTATTTTTTTACTTTGTGTTTCTTCATAATAAACGGCGGCACCAACTCAAGCTGAGTCGGGGGCAAGATTTTATGGAGTTCGTGTTGCTTACGCTTCAAAAAAAAAAAAAAAAAGACCACAAGCGTTGCACAGACGTTGAACGAACGACAACCGGCGGCGGCAAATTGGAAAGGCAGATAGACGGGATGAGCAGTGTGCCCAGTCAGCACCAGAGGCCTCTAAAAGCAAAGGCTGAACTGAAGAAAAATAAGACGATGCATGCAACGATGGTGGCAATAATAGGAAGATGGATGCGGCCGACTTGCCACACTTTTAAAGAAATTGTTATTGTATTTCGTCTTCGGCAATGTTGTTGTTTACTTTTACTATGTATAAACAATTTGGCAGTATTACAATTTAAGTTGTTGTTGTTGCTGCCTCAAGTCTCATACACGTACAATGTTGAAAATAGCTATAAAAACAAGAGAGAACGTTAACTTCGGCAAAACTGAAGCTTCAATGCTCTTCACAAGCATCTAACAAATTACTGTCAAGTCTTTTTAATTTAATTTGACGCCTTCATACAATTTTTAAGGAGATTAGCTCACAAAAATAATATAATTTTACCTATAAAAACCACAAAGTGGGTGGTTGAAATTTATGGGGACTACCTTCAAAAGTGGTCAGTGCACGAATATACAGAATTTCAAGTTAAATGAAAAATGTTTCATGCAAAATTCAAAAATTAGGCAGTGGGTTTTTATCAGGGCTATCCTTTAAAGTAGCCGGGACACACCCATTAACAAATATGTTAAGCGTCCGTTCATAAGAAGCCATCAAAATCTAGTTGATATTGACTGAAATATGGGTGGTTGGTTTGGTATGGGACTACCCTTTAAAGTGGGCGGTATACTCCTAATAATATATGCACGTGAAGCCGACGTCAATACCATTCCAATTTCAAGTTGATATGGGCTCTAACTAAAAAGAGTTTCTAACAAAAACCGAAAAGTGGGCGGCGGTTTTATATGTGGGCTAAAAGTAGACGTAGATTGGCTATTGTGACATTTGTTCAGCCTAGGAATATAGAAAGAATCAATACCCGATTTCAGCTCGATATCTTAAAAACAGAGGGACTAGTTTCGATTTACAAAGACGGAGGACAGATGGACAAATAGACAGCCATGCCTAGTTTGCTTCGCCTTGTTGAACCACTTTTATGTGATCTCCGATGCTTTCCTTAATACGTTACAAACTCCATGACAAAATTAAAATAATATTCACACCACGTGTGAAGAGTATAAAAATAGGTAAAAATAATAAACGCAAATCAAGTAAGAAAGTAGTTGCAAAAAAACCAAAAACAAAAAAAATCACACACTAAATTGAGGAAGTTGCTGAAGTTAATGTTGAAGTTTTTGGCATGTGGCCATTAAAAGAAATATTAGCTCGAATCGCTACCTCTCTCTCTCTCGCTCTCTTAGAACCAACCACAAAAGAAATTAAGTCCGAAATGACATCAACCAACCAAAAATTGGACTTGTGAATTGTGTTGTACACGCTCAGAGAAAGTTAATAAATTGTTATTTTTACCATTCGGGTTTGGTCTGAAATTAAATCTTTTATAGAATATAAATAATAAAAGCACATTTAAAGCGCTTAGCAAGAAATTGTACCATGAGTTGACAGCGTAAAAAAAAAATAATAATAGTAGAGTACACTAAGTAGAAAGGCAAATAAAATAAAAATATACTTTGTATATAATGTTCATAAGTGAAGAAAAAAGGCGACGCTGCAAGGCAAAGTTCTTCATGCTTCAAAGATTTTTATGCTTGCTCATGCCGCGCTGGCTTCCAGTTCCGCAGCTCCATGACAGATCGAGACACAGAGTCGAGAGTGCTGCTTGTAGCGCAAGCTGTGACCAAACAAGTGAGTTGGAAGCAGAAAGTCATCCAAAGATACTCGTACTACAATACGTACAATACATCATGCTGACCATCACAAAACGAAATTCAAACTTACTAAATTCATAAAAGGCGCGCTTCATAAGCAAAAAAAAAAAAATTAAATAAAAAAAAAAATTAAATAAATAAAAAACTAAATAAATAAAAAATTGCGAGTAAATAAACATAAAAAAATAATAATAGCGAAAATAAAACAAAACAATTACATGCCGGGTTAAACCGATACCTTTCATTCGCTTCGAAATATTTCAGAGCAAATTTTGAAAATTGTCAAACTAGAACTGGCCTAAAAGTTTCACTCCCTTTTCTCATTTTAAACATTTCTCATTTCCACTGGAAAATGATCGTTGTCGTTAACTTGTGAGTGGCAAAATGTCGTTCGCTTTAATTAAATATCAGATGTTAATAATTATGATATTATATCGATAAATACGAGGCATATCCAGAAAGTAAGAGCACTGAATTTTTGTAGGTTTTAAAATTTTTTATTTAAACAAAAAAATTACGTGATACTTTAGTACATAATGTAAGTTTTTTTGTATGTAATGTATGTATGTAATGTATGTATTTTTCGACATAGTCACCATTCCTCTCTATGCAGGTGGTGAAGCGGTTTATTAATTGTTTGATGCCTTCCTCGAAATAGTTTCCCGCCAACCATTTGGGACCCACCTCGCGGACAGTTTCCGATATCCGAGGGTTTCTGTGATTGTTTCGTGTAGTAGAGATCTGGAGATTTGCGGAAACATCGCAGAAAGTTCATCCACAGTCAATCTGCGATCGTCACGGAGCGCATTTTCGATTTTTTCCACAATTTCGTCAGTCACAATTGAAGGTCTTCCGCTCCTCTGATCATCATGCACAGACGTATAACCGTTTTTAAACTGGCGACACCACTTGTACACACTCGTACGATTCATAGCTTTATCACCATATGCACTTTTCACCTCATTATAAATCTCAAACGGAGGTTTTTCCTTCCAACGAAATAACGGATGACGCCGCTTATTTCGCACTTGGCGGGAGACTGAATTGAAATTGTTCACGAAACGTGTTTGACGCGTCGATAGTTCTCGACGTACTGACCTCAAACCAATCTCGTTGCAAAGGGAAAAGTCAAGCTACACTGCAGTGTTGCCAACATGACGAAAATAATCCCTCCGGCCGTGAGAGCCTCAGTACACTTACTTTCTGGATATGCCTCGTAGGTAATTTGATAGAAAAACATGTAATTCGCTCAAGGCGAACGGCAGCATTCTTCCAGAATGTTGAGAATGTACACAATCTTGACTCTTATTTCAAAATATACAGGTAATATTCATAGAAAATGTAGAGCACGTTGAGAATGTTGGCCGGTAAAAAGAACGTATAACAAACCAAATGGAGACCAACCCATTAAATCTGGGCGGTGGGTTTTTATGGGGCTACACCAAAAATTGTGCGTGGCATGTCATTATGGATAATACATAAACTTATGACCAAAATAAGCTTAAATACCGACACTCAGCCAGGTGTCTAAAAAATTAGTACAAAAAAATGCGCAGCAACTATCAGACGGGCAGATGAAAATGGCTAAGTTGACTCGTCTTGAAAAGCTGATCAGCTACACTGCCTCCATTATTGCTTTATAAACTTTCAGACAAAATGAAACCATTTCACACTACGGGTATGGGGTATGTGTAAATGGTATAAAAATAGCTATATGTATATAGGGCTGTAACCTGTACATGAGTGATTAGTTTATGCATACTTAGCAACATGTATACTTTCTATATCCGGTCCAAAGTCGTATGTTTTATAATAATTGGTGTGAGAAACTTCGTTATCAAGTTCTGGCTACTTTGTAAAGTATGATCTGAAATGTCGACTAAATCATTCTAGATATAATTTTGTGTATAATTGCGGTTGTTGTTATTACTATTTTACCGTGCGACAATCACAACAACAACTACAAACAGAGAAACAGTCAATACAATATTAGAGAAGCGCATACAAAGTATAATACGTAATCTCCTCTATCACATTCGCGCTCGCGAGTCTTATCAATTTGTAACTTGGCTATAATATTTGCGTGCGTGCGTTTGTATATCATGTAAAGCAGATGTTTGTTTGATTCGATGTGTGAGTGACGATAGTTTAAGCCTTTTAAGTCCAAATATTCAACCGATTTTGATATATTGTATACTATACACACCTACAAATGAATACCTTTCAAATGGTAAATTTTTCTTGTTAACTTTTGAGAAGGGTATCTAAATAAATAAAATAATATTAAAAATAGTTGCTTTTATGATAAAGTGGACTGATATGGCGACACCAACAGCGACTCCACGCTGACTCTGCCTTCTACTTGGCATATTCAGTGTCAACTTTGTCATCATGATACGCTACTTGGCTTTTACTTTAAGCTTTTTATTTGAGTTTGTTTTTTTTTTTCTTGCCTGTAAGTTGTAATTGTTTTTTGCTGTAACATTTTCTAAGGCGACTTTCAGTGCTGACCGTGAAATTGTAGCTGACTAATCCTTTTGTGCTTAGTAATCTGATAATCTACTTTGAAGCGCAGGTGAAAAAACGATTTCACCCTTTTGTAAAAACAACGTTTAACATTTCATGGGCTCATATGGATTGGTTGGCTAAGTAGTGGTTTTTTTTATTTCATTATTTCTTTAATGTCATGTACAAAGTGTGAACATTTAGTGGGTGGCATTTGTGTAAACAATAGGAATCGAAATTTAAGTTAAAGAAATAAATAATAATCCTACTCACATATATATATATATAAATGCGATAGTATGATTGTCTATTGGACTAAAGCTCTGAAATGGCTGAATCGTTGGTTATGACTAAGATGAGAGAATGTTTTTTTATAAAAAAGTTGAGGTGTCGCGGAACACCCGAAAATATCGTAGCTATAACATTATTTATGATTTCTCAATTGAACTTCTTAAATTTTACATGGTCGATTAGCAAAATATTCCAAATCTCTATACATAAATGGCCTACTATTAAGAATGTCCAAACTTTATAATAAGCTATTTTACTAATACATTTGTCAATTTTTACGCAAACATATTACGAACTAATGGCAGTAATGTATGCTGCTGTCCTCTCATTCCCTTTCTCTCCTCAACATTGCCACGCAATAATCTAACAACGACAACTGCTGCTCCCTGCGTTCCGCCTTGCCATCATATGTAGCCCACTGAATACGCATATGTAAAGCAAGGTAATAGACAGATAAGAAGAAGTATGAAAACGTCTCTCGCATATGTTTGCTGTTGTGGTTTTTTTCTTCTCATCATCGTTGTTACTAAATGCTTTTATTTAGCTTCACTTCGTATATTTATTTGTTTCAAATGATGTGAATTACAAAACTTTCACTTAAAACTTAATATCACTTATAATTCACAAATAGTTTTTACATTTTATTTCACCAATTTATTACTGATCTATCGTTTATATGTTTACTGCTCAATGCTTACATGAATAATTATGTTTTCGAAATTCATGTGTTTGTAGAAAATTTGTAATTGGAATATTTGACACCGGGAACAACTGTTAATCTAGAATAATAATAAAAAAATACTAAATCAAATTCCAACAAATTTTATTATTTTAACTTTTTTGTTCTTTTTATCTATAATACTATATGCATTTGCAAACAGTTTGCCAAAAACGTCAATCATATTTGTCATTTGCCAATTACAGATTTAACAAACTATGAAATAATTTTTGATAAAATGTTGATAGAGAGATAGATAAGATAGAGTGTTTGCGGTGCGTGAACTTTATCGGTTTTAGCTACTAATCTAGCCCACATACAATCTAATTTGAAGTGCATCAAATATAGGAACAGCTGACTTTATACGTGTTTCCCTAAAAAGAATGCAACGATTCAAAATAGAAATAGAGCTTGGGTTCCGAGAATTTTTTCTCCACTGCAATTAGTCACCATCATGGAGAAGTAAATGAGAATTACTATTTTTGCATTGAGAAAAGTTGAGTGCTAATCGTTTTGTACGATTATGCGATAAAGAAATTTTTCCATTGGTTCTCCGCCAAGCCGTTCAAAGAGCCTCAATAATTCGGTAAGTTGTAACAAGTCATTACCAAATCATCTGGGTAAAAACGACTCTTCAAGTATCATTATCGTATGCTCACACAAAAATCGAAATCTATATATAATGATATTCATAATAGATTTTAATAGCGAAGTGATTATATATATCAAAACTTTGGAAATAGCTGCTAGTGGTATCGAATCTTTCAAAAATGTCGTACCAAATTTTTGTGTAAATTGCATTTTCAGATTATTCATTTCTAAAGAAGTACGAAAGCATATTTTTTCACAATGGAATTTTATTATATCAATCAAAGCTTCTTGAATCTGCTCATAATCGCTGGCAAGTACTTCGACTGCTTCATAATTGAATGACCAGCTAGTTGAACTGCAACTTTTAAAACGAAAAGCAGTTCTACAAACTCAAAAATATTGTCAGAAGCAGGACATGTAGAAACAGCTGTTTTTAGGACCAAAATTTAAAGAAAGAAACAAAAACAGCGTAAGGATTACAACTTCAATAACAAAACTTGCATGGTTTGATACTTCCCGAACATAATGCGACAATTGATCTCGGCATTTTTGAGTGTCCATGCCGAAGTCTTTCATATACTTAACATGACCCGCTGCCATCTCTTTCCCAATATGTCAACAATCTTCCAAGTACTGGTATCTGACAACCACTGTCATTTGATCTATATTTCCTTCATCAGGAATAGATTAGACTGACACTGAAAAAAAAGTTGAATTTTTCATTACAGTGTTTTTTTTTCAAATTCATTTCCTTCCCGATTCCCTTGTTTCAATGTTCTTTGAAATGGCTGTCAATAATTGGATCAAACCATACTTCAGATTTATTGTAATTCGAGTATTTGGTGAGTTCATTATTTGGTGAGTTGATGTTTTCATTGGAATCTTGGAAAGCCAGTCCACGTTCAGCCAAGAATTTTTTCAAATATAATTTTATTTATTTTAATATCTCTCATTTTAGAGATATCTGATTTAGTGGAGTAATAGCAAATCAAAGATAAATAAATTTCATAGCAACTTTGTTCAAAAACTTGGTCGATCGGCTTGGTAGTTACGGAACAATAGGAAGAAATATGGCGAAAAGTTATTTTTTCTGTTAAAAAATAGAAAATTTATTAAATCGACAAATAAGAAGTAAAAGAGTAATAAATGCTTAGGAGGATATTTTACGAAGAACACATGTTACTTTTGAATGAAATCTATAGAGAGGTACGAAGTTATTGGCAACTGATCGAATGTATCAAAAATCGACTTTATAGTACTTCTTTGCGTTTATCCAGGTAATTCAGGTAATTCAATTCAATCATCTGAAGTTAATTTTTTCAAGTATTTTAATAAGATTATTGATTCTTTTTTTTTCTCTTGCAGTTTGAAGGATCCGTTTATCTTATGAGAAACTGACGTCTCCACGGAGAAAATAAATCCAAGTGGGAATACAAGAAGTGCATCTTCGAAGACATTTTCTCTTCTGATGTAAGAATGACAAATATGAGTGGCATAGCGTATGCATTAGAAAAGATACTAAAACGAAATTAACCACGAATAGTTTCTTTGTATTCAGGATTCCTATTGTTTTCAAAAAATTACTAAACGAGTTCCAAACTGCATTCACATCGGGTAACAACAGTATTTCACTTTCGAGATGGTCAAGACTAAAAAGCAGTATAAGCTGACTGTTTTCACTTTCACTCAATTGTCCACAACCTCGTTATCTGAGCATGGATTTGCTACAACAGTAGCTTGTTTTCTTTGTATAAGGTCTTTCTTTACGTAACAAGTGATAAACTAAGCATTAATCTGACGTTTTAATTTGCTCATCAATTTAATGTATTTTTGATTTAAATATGGACAGGAAAAATATACTTTTTCGGCATAGTTCTTTCTATTAATCTGGTACTGCCGATCCGATTGGCAAAATCCTTGAACAAAAGAAAGACCTTATTAAATTGCCTTCGATATGGTATTTTACTTAACTAAATCGCTTAACCGTAAAACAAGATATGTTAAAACATATACCGGGGTGCCACAGAAAACACTAACGAAATGGCTACTAGTGATTTGCCATTTTGCTAAAAAAAAATTCCACCATGCCACAGAACTTTGAGCGATTTGATTTTTTAGCATTTTCACAAACCTTTTCAAACTTAGCAGCATAGGGTAGACATCACGGAAGAATAACTTAGTCTAGTGTTAGTTCCGCTTTATGATTGATATTTTTCAATTGAAAAATTCATATTTTACAGTGATATTTAGTTAAATGCAAATTAGTTGCATTTATGTGACATTATTTTTGTAGTTTCCAAGCAAAAAAATTTAAGTTTATTACCCACCAAACTAAAAAGTATACCCGGTAACACTACCAGCTGTGCGCTACTTTTAAGGTGACATGTGAGTGGCAACACACAAAGTAAATAAATGAATCGCGGTGAATTGCAATCAACAAGTGAAAACAAAATTGCAAATTGTAAAAAATTAAACAAATAATGGAAAAAAATGTCGCTTGTCAGACTAATTGCGATCGAATAGTTAAGGAAGAGGTAACTCTGGAAGGAGGCAATAGACCGCAAGCACTTCTGATGCGCATCGGACCATTTTCGCAAGCAGACGCTAATAAATGTTTGCTGCGCTCTTCATAATTTATGACATTTCCATGGCGACGTTGCCATATAACCGAACTAAAAACTAGGTTCGAAAATCTTTTTTAAAAAAAAGTGGCACCAGTGAAATGCAAATCGCTTGTCTGTCGGCTGTGACTGGCAAATTCAACTAGCGAATTCATAGTTGGTTTAGTAAAATGCTAATTTATTAATTAAAACTTATTAAATTATTAATTGTTTAGATGTAAATTAATCAGAAATTGTACCACCTATCTGTAACGATAGGCCTTGTTATTTACAAAATATATTTTAGAGGCGTATTTAGTCAAATCGCTTGCTCAATTACAGGCGATTTGCATTTCGCTAGTAAATAAGGTATGTGGCATGGTGAATTGAAATTGAAGCGAAATTCGAGCGGAATGGATTCCTATGGCACCCCTGATAGGCTCCAAAAAAATCGGAAAAAAATACACAAATTAATATCTCAAAATCCTATCCATAAAAAACATTTTAATAGCAGTTTTCGTGTTCAGCAGATCCAAATCTAGTGGTCAGAGCTACTGCACCACCCATCCCCCTCCCATCCCTAAATCAGACCCTGCCAGGAGCCCTTAGAGTAGTTATTGTTTACATGTGATTTAACATATACCCATAAAAAATAGTTTAGAGCTGAGATAATTTGCTTAATAGCATGCTACAATAATGACTTCTCCAAGCGCGTAGTTAGTTGTCGAGCGGGTTTTTACTTCTGCATTGATTTCATCTTGTTTGAAGCTACGGATAACTTCAAACTTGTGGCTCCTAAGAACAGCTACATTTCTAAGGTCAAACTCATGTGTATTATTTTAAAATCTATTTGACTTGATTGCTTCCGGGGCGGGCAATTATTTTAGATAGTTTCATGCAGTACAACTGAAAAACTGCTCACTTAAACCAATCGTACTTTAAAAAAATTGTCAGCAATGAGCTGTTTTACTAACTTAGTATCTAGTATAAGATAATTCTATAAAACAGATTTGCGCTAGCGAACGAAAATAAAAAATAAAACAAGAAAAAACGTTAACTTCGGTTGAACCGAAGCTCTAATACCATTCACACGAAACTTTAAATAGTATTGTAATACATAAAAGTGGGGGTTTAAATAGGGGGTGGTACACGCTCACTAGTAGATGTGTATGAAGCGATGTACTAGATGTGTAAGATGCCGCCATATCGAATTTCAAGTTGATATTGACGTTTTCCATACAAATGCATAAAAGTGAACTGTGGGTTTATATGGAACTACCTCAAAATGTGGGCGGGACACGCCCCTTTGTATATGTATATGAAGCGGTTGTCCATTAAAATGCACAAAATCAAATTGCAAGCTATATTGATCTAAATGAAGGATTTTTTCATAAAAAACATAAAATTGCACGGTGGGTTTGTATGGGGGCTACCTCAAAAAGTGGGCGGGCCACGCCCAATTGTCTATGTATATTTAGCGGCTGTCTCTTAAAAGGCACCATATCGCATTTCAACCTAATATTGACTTTAACAAAAAAGGTTTTTCTTACAAAAAGTCAAAAGTGGAACATAGGTTTGTATGGGAGCTACCCCAAATAGTGGGCGGGCCACGCCCGTTAGTCTATGTATGTTAAGCGGCTGACCATAAAAAGGCACCACATTGCATTTTAACCTAATATAGACTTTAATAAAGAAGTTTTCTTACAAAAAGTCAAAAGTGGGCAGTAGGTTTGTATGGGAGCTACCCCAAATAGTGGACGTGGCAGGTCAATCTTGATACTCTATTAAACTACAATAAAAAGAAGTATATGTGCAAAATTTCAATTGGATAAAAATTGGTACCCAAAAAATGCGCAACAACATACAGACGGACAGACAGACGGATAGACGGACAGACAGACAGACGGACATGGCTAGATCGATTCGTCTCGTTGAGCTGATCAAGAATATATATACCTTATGGGGTCAACGATGGCTCCTTTAATGCGTTACAAACTTTCAGACAAACTGATAATACCATTTCACACTATGTGTGAATGGTCTAAAAATATATATAAATATACATAGAAATTATTAACAAAATGCGCAGTAACTCAAAAAGTTAACCAAATATTTAGCCTTGAAATTTTGCACTGAACAGTGTCAAAGTTAATGATATCGTTAACAACAGACTCAATCAGTAGGGGAACAAAAAAAAATCAAAAATAATTTTATACATTTATTCACTCCAATTTGCGTTTGTTTGGTTTTGTGTATTATTCGATATATATATTTTTATTTTTTTTATATTTAGTGCTCTTTTTCGCACATTTTAAAACAAGTTCTGAGCCACTTGACTCGATTTTTATCTTTGATTTGCGGTGTTGAACAATGTTACATACAAACATGGAATATACATATACATATAAACTCGTTGAGTAAATAATCATTCAAAAAAGGCTAAATAAAAAAAAAAATAAATAAATAAACGCTATCAGAATTGAGCGATAAAGTAAAAAAACTAGCTGCAAATAAATATGCGAAAATAATAATCAAAATGTCGAAAGTTGTGTTCGAGATACATTTTCAGATACATTTTTAGATACATTTTTTTTTTTTTTTTTTTTGTTAGCGCTGTAAAAGCATTTTTGATGAATGCGTTGTCATTTGATAAGCTATCAACAGAGTTCATGTGTGAAAATTAAAAGACGCTGGCTGGCACTGAGACAGCTAATGTATCTATTTACGAATGCATTCAACAAAAATTCATCAACCGCACGATAAGCGTGGCGAACAGCGAACTGAAAGCAAGCGTGTGAACTACAACAGCTACTTATATTCAGATACATTGTGTGTATGTGTGGGGTGGAGTGTTAAAAAAAAGATACGCTAAAAGCGAAAATAGTTTATTTTATAAATTTCGGTTTTAGTGTTTTTTTCTCTGTTTTTGGGGAGAAAACTTCTGAAAGTAACTCATACCTAAAAAAGAAATAAAAATAAATCATAATTCCCCAAGTCACACAAAAACAAAATGCGAGATTAACAGTTTTATGCCTTATACAACCACTTGTATATTTTTATGCATTCGCGTATATAACAACAAGCTAACACATGATTCACTGTAAGCAGCAAAGAATTCTGTGAAAGCAAACTTATCGCAACATGAAGTTAATCTTATGTGTTCGCTAAAAAATATAAATAGCAGGGCGCGGAAATTCCCCTTAAATGAACTGTGTATGCCGGCTTCAAAATAAGCAGTATCGCTATTTATATATACATATGGATGTGGGCGGTTCCATAAAACTATGTAAATTGGTACAAATAATTGTAAAAGTTTGGTTTCTTTTCGGTTTTGAACCGTTTCCAAACTTCGAAATTCATTCCGTACGATTCCAAAATCGTTAAATTCTAGTGATGAGTAGAAGGCAAGATGTAAATGCTTGAAAAGTACTTTTTTTCGTTTGCAACTCCTTAAAGGAATCATCTTAGACCCCATAATACATATAGATATTCTTGATCAGCTCGACAAGACAAGTCGATCAAGCCAAGTCCTTCTGGCTGTCTGTCTGTATGTATGCCAATACGGGAAATGTCAACTTGAAAGCATGATTGAGGCTTGTATGGACCTATGCATAATATTCAAATAAATAGACGTGGCACGTTCACTGTACTGCTGGTGGTTTCCTGTGGATGGATGCTTCTATATTCTGTCCACTTTATGAATTTTGTTATTTGGTAAAAAAGAAATATTTAGAATCGTGCGAAAACTTTTATAGTGTTTTTTTGTGTAACCGTCATTAAAATCGAATATAATGACTATTAACTGCACCATTGCCAAACCATTACAATTTTTACCAGAGTAATACAGAACAAATGAAATAGTGAAATTTTATTTGCAAAGTCAGACCTTAGGTTACGATAACATGACAAAGCACATTTTATACTGTGTGGAAGTGTTAATACGGCACAAAAAAACCCCATCTAATTCATGAGGTACCTTTACATTCATCAAAATGTACTGCCTGGTGCAGTATATGCTTGGAAAAAGGCGCGCCAACATCAAACAACATGGATTACCTCTGGTATCAGCAGAATGACGCAATTTTCCATATATTACCTAATTGATTAATTTCGACTGGGCACCTCGTTCACCAAATTTGACTCCGTCTGACTTTTACTTGTACGGATATTTGAAGCGTAAGGATACCAGATTCTTATGTACAACTTTATGACAACATACGCCAGCAAATTGCAGGAATTTCAACAGAAACTCTCCACAAAATTATGGAGAACACAAGTCATTTTCCAGATATTATTTTTCAAAAAAAAAGACTAAACAAATTGTAAAGGCCTAAATTTTCATAAAATAAACGAATCAATAAGAATTACTGTGTTTTATTCAAAATATTCATAAACAAAAAGGTCAGAAAATAAAAACTATATATGAAAAAAAAAACCATAGGCCTGTAGAAAAACCCAAGCCTTCAACATGCCAGTAGTTTATTACGCATAACCTCAGCTAATGATGAAAATGTAAACATCCCTTAATTTACCAACATGTGCTGTGTAGCATAACTATTTTGGTTTCGAGTGCTTGTAATAAATTTTAATATTTTAAAAGAAAAAAACATTTTTTAAAACCATAACTAAACTGCTTAAGCAACAAAAGAATACATTAACTTTAATTTAAATGATTTTTGAAAGATATAATGAATCTACATAGTTGTGAAAGCATAATCTCAAATGAGTAATTTAATAAAAATAAATTTTTCAAATAAAAATGTAATTTTCTGTAGTTTTAGTGATTATATAAAATTTGTTATACCTACTTAAATTGATCCGTAGCGATAGAACTTCTAAAATCAAGTACAAAATGCATGATTCAAGAACGAGTCTTTCATCCGTAATCATCGAAGACTCCATATTATCAGCGCGACGAGTCGATCTAGCCATGTGAGTCTATCCGTATGTCTGCCTGAGAGAAAAGTCTGTCTAGAGAAGACTTAAAGAAAGTAAACTCACGGTATAGACTCTCTAGGTACCGCACAAACGGCGCTGAGCCCAAAGTCTCATCATCTTAGCTACTTCGGCTAGCAGGCACCCAACTCATTGAATGTCGAATCTCTAGCAATAGCATTTTTTCATTGACTGCCGTCGCAAAGATAAAACAAGAAAAATGTTAACTTCGGTGGGCCTGAAGCTCTAATACCAATCACACGAAATTTTAAAAAGTACATATTGTAAAACATACAAGTGGGTGATTAAATAGGGACCACCCCAAAAAGTGGGGTGTTACACGCTCACTAGTAGATGTGTATGAACCGATGTAGTTAGATGTGTAAGATGCCGCCATATCAAATTTCAAGTTGATATTGACGTTTTCCATACAAATGCATAAAAGTGAGCTGTGGGTTTATATGGAACTACCTCAATAAGTGGGCGGGACACGCCCATTTGTATATGCATTGTATAAGAAACGGTTGTCCACTAAAATCCATCAAATTAAATTTCAAGCTAACATTAATTTAAATGAAGATTTTTTTCATAAAAAATTCAAAAAATTGCATGGTGGGTTTGTATGGGGGCTACCCCAAAATGTGGGCGGACCACGCACATTAGTCTATGTATGTTAAGCGGATGTCTATAAAAAGGTACCATATCGCATTTCAACCTAATATTGACTTTAATAAAGAAGTTTTCATATAGAAAGTCAAAAGTGAGCAGTAGGATTGTATGGAGACTACCCCAAAATTAATGTATGTAAATGTCAAGCATCCGTCCACTAAAAGTTACCATATCAATTATTAAGTTGATATTAACTACAATAAAAAAGTTTTTCATACAAAAAGTCAAAAGTAGGCGGTGGGTTTGTATGGGGGCCAAAAGTGGGCGTGGCGGGTCAACCTTGATACTCTATTAAACTGCAATAAAAAGAAGTTTATGTGCAGAACTTCAACTGGATAGCAGAACTTCAAATTGGTCCCCAAAAAGTGCGCAACAACATACAGTCAGACGGATAAACAGACATACAGTCGGACATGACTTTATGGGGTCTACGATGCCTCCTTTAATGCGTTACAAACTTTCAGACAAACTGATAATACCATTTCACACTATGTGTGAATGGTATAAAACATATTTCCGGAACCTTATATTTTGACACCTTGCTAAAGTGAAATTATATGAGAGCAGCTGAGAGAGTAAATTGGGTTTTGCACTCAGTGTTTTTTGCTGTAAGGTTTTTTTGTTCTCAGAGATTGACAAAAGAATTTTCTACTTACTTCAAGTCAAAAAGAACTTATTTTTATTACGGGAGTATTGTACTTGATATCAAGAACTTTATTCTTATTCTAATGATTGATTTTTAAATCGATTCCGTTTTTTACTTAATTTAAGTATAAATAAGTACGAATCGATTTAGAATGTCGTTTTTTTTCAGGACGCATTTACTGAATGCTTGCAAAAAATTATGATTAAATGTTTTAGGTTAAGTTAAACAATAAATGGAGATTAATTTTATCGATTTAGTGAACTACCCTCGTATATACTAAGTATTAATAATACTTACTATTATTAATTGTAATAATTTATGAAATTTTAAAAATTGTATTTATAAACTTTGCAACTTTTGTAACAACTTTCCATTTATGCGTTCACATCCCGACCATGTCAGTCAAATCGAATGCAATGCTTTAAACTGAAAAAGCAATTTCGATTGCATGACTTTGTCTAAAAATCGATTATAAACTTCATATGTACTCGTAAAATTCATGCGAGTACAGGTAGATACAAGTGCAATACTTGTCTACGAAATACAATCAGGAAAAGTGCAATTTCTGATGGCAGTTATGTACTTTACTGTATTGGGAGAAAAATTACTCTGACTCTAATGATGTATATACATCTATCGTACATGTTTATATATTGTAGCAAAGTTCAATATATTTACATACCATGCAATTTATTGTCGGATATACATAAATATAAATATAAGCTACATAAGAAAGAAATTAACTCGTTCGGTCGTTTTAATACAGCTTAATTGCTGTCACTTTAATAACGCTCGCTTCGAGAAATCAGGAAAATGTTAATTTTCTTCAATCATCGCAAGAAGTTTCCGCTATCGAACGACATAACGTTCTGTTCTCATGGCGTAGTACAGCAAGTGGACATATTTGTATCTTGTATCTATGTACTTAGTTAATGGCGGAAAACAGAAAAACATGTGGAGTTTAATTAAGCCACAATGCGGGCAAATGGTTAATAATGGTCTAAGTTGCTATATGTTTCTCTGTCTCTTAAAAGAAGTGCAAATAAACCACAAATAATTGCCAATGTATTTGTTTTCGTATTTAAACTTTGACCTTTTGCGGTTTGCAATAAAAAAAAAACTCACCCACAAACTGGATTGACAATAAAAGGAAAGCAGAAACAAGCAACAATTTACTATTTGCGGTATAAGCGAAGCTTTAATAACCTGCATACGAAAATTTATGGAATTGTTTTTCATTAGTGGCAGTTTTTGTTCTACGATCCGCAATAATCTATCAAAAATTGTGTACAAAATTCATGAAAATAGGACTAATATATGTAATATCGTATTTATTTTTAGTTTAAAGCGTAAAAAAACTCCACAAACAATGAAAACTTTTGTTTCCATTTATTTTAAACTCTAAAAAGAACTAATCAATTATCTTTGTCATAAATATAATGCTATAGATTTGTTTGTGTTTAGATAAAGCACTTAACATATACATATTTCAATAGGGTAATGGTGTTTTTTCAATCGCTCTTTTATGTTTAAACAGATATAACGAAAAAAGTTTATAGATATATCGCAAAGATCCCACGAAGAGAATTTAAAAATGCAAGAGAAGTCGTTAGTTTGGCGTTACCAAAGCTTAAATATGCTTCACACTTATATCGGAAGTATTTTTATTATTTAGGAAGAGAGGGAGAGAGAGTAATATAAACTAGCGACCTAAATAATACTTTTATTGCTCGTACTGAGCTATATGATAGTCTACGATTTATTAAACATACTTATCTATATTTCCTAGAATGGAAACTTTCCAAATGCTTTACAATACATACTGAAGTAGTTACCAACATTTGTAGTCTACTCTTAGCTACAGCTTCATATTCCTCAAGAATGTGAGGAGGGATATCTTCTTCAGTCGCAGAATCCACAATCAGAGGAGTTTCGTATGCCCATAACACACGCGTTAATCGATAGTGGCTTGCTAGCAGTGCTGTCAGTATTTTTAATTGGTTCGTACCTAGTTGGAGCATGACTTTTAATGTGCCTTGAAAGATACTGGTGTATTTCCCATTGATTCCCAATACAGTGTCCTAGGAAATACAACACCTAGACATACACCGTTTTTCGCGTGGGATTCGAACGTATACTACTTGATGATATGTGGCTTTAATACACCGACGTCCAAGATTTCTTGTCGTACCAGGTAATGGTAAATCTCCAATCAAATAAATTCTTGTCATTTCGTCTCTTGGCATTACATTAGCGATGCACCCTTCGTCTAGATAGAGAGATGTTTCTAACAAATCTTTGTTTCTATCAACTAGTAATCTTAGGGAGTGTTTCTTTAGTTTTGTGTCTCAGATCTAGAATTACTTCCAACGCTGCTTTTGGTCATGTGCGCATTACGTACGCACGCGTTGAGCGCCTTAGTGACCTGACTTAGTGTGCCGTCTCTACTCATTTAAACAGTAACATTGGTTTCACTACCATGTTGTATACCCACCGCATGTTTTTCGGGTTGTAACCGCATGATTTCCCCGCTAGCTTCTTGCATACAAGTTTTGCCTTGGTGCATTTCCGTACGGTTTCTTCCTTATGTATTTTGCATAGAGGATTACTGTCTAGTATCACCCCTAGATATTTAACATTGTTGCTGAGCATCACTACTAGCCTTCCGAGTCAACTTTCTTTTATTAAAACACCTGCCCAAAGAGTTTCATGACTACTTAATTTTAGAACGGGGATTTTTGTTTTATAACTTACTTTTGCAAAATTCTATTTCAGGATTTTATAATAATCATTTTAAATTGCAAGAAATAAGTCTATGGGTCTAGTCTTACAAGCTCTATTAAATTACTCTAAGAATTCTGATATTCCCAGGAGTACAGCAAATATAGAAGGTCGATGATCAGAATTTTTGGTCAATGCTACGATGGTACAAGCGCAATAATCGGTTAATTTCATGAAGCTCATGTTTATATTCAGGCAAAATAGTCTATAGCCCTGTATTTGCATGGTGTGGCACACAGTTTCAATTTGATTACCCCAATCAAAAATGGCATAGGTTTCAAGTTGTCCATTCAATTCATTCTTTAACTCCATGTTTAAGTCGAATCCTTCAAATGGAATCAAGATTTAGTTGAATCCATTCTGTTGGCAGATGTTGCAAACGACGAATTAGTAGACAGAAGAGAAAATACTGACAAAAATATTGGTGCAATACAATTTTTTAAGTTGACTGATGTTAAATATTATTATCGAAATTCGACTAATATACCATACGTATATTTATTTGTCACCCATCTCAAACTCCGTGATATTCTTTCGAACTTCAGTTGTCCATTTTCGAGTAAAACTTCAACCGTAAACGATAATTTTACAGGACGGTTCTCAAAAACGGATTTTGGATAGGAATATTGAAGGTGGTCTCAAAGCATGTCTGCAATGGAAATGCTTTGTCAAATGAGCACAACTTTTTACGTGTGATGGCTGTGTTACTTAATAGCTTGGCCTCACTGAAAATTCGTCCAGGCATTAAAGTTATCAATCCAAATAATAAATAATTACATAGTAAACCCCCCCCCCCCCAAAAAAAAAACATGCGCAAGACCCTGATGGGAGCTCTCCCTTCAAGTGTGTTGGCATATTAATCATATAAAACCAGAGAATAAAACCGAAATTATATTTCGTTTTCGGTACGTGCCGAAACGTGCGTTTCGGTATAAGGTGCTGAACCGGTTACAATTTATTTTGGCATTCGGTTTCGGTACGGTTCTTTGATTTCAGTTTCGGTATACCGGTACCGGTCTTCATTAAAATTCCTAAAATAATACATTACTTGTTGTATCATCGCGCTTCTTATTAAACAAATCCATGTATGCATCCAGTTTCAGACAAATTACTTACTTAAAGTAGTTGCTCTTTTGCACTAACGGATAAAACTCTGGAATATAAATCTGTCAAAGCTGCTATACTGTTTCTGTTCAGAAGTTAGCTTTACACTACGCTTTACGCGGAGGTCTAAAAATAAGCCATATAAAAAGGCACTATTCTCGAATAGAGTAGACGATTCACGTATTTATAATTCAGACACGAAAAGTTTAGCTGAAGCAATAGCTTTTTTACTAATTTGAATTTTACAAAGAAGCCAAGTAGAGTTAAAGTCGTCCAAAACAAACTGCTCACTTTAAAATTCAGTCGTTGCAATTTTAGATGGTTCGAGAGCGCTAACAATTTAATTAATAGTATTCCAGACTTTTCATTCTATAAAAAAATCAGTATTTGCTACCACAAACAGAAGTCATACACGTTCTTCTCCAGCAGATACTCCAGCATCATATAGGTCGAGTAGAACAATCAATTGGTGGCTTCATTAACTTCTATCTAATGGACGGCATGCAAAGCATTTTTACAAGGACTCTGGCAGCAAAAAGGGTTTTTTAAAAACTGCGCACATATTGCCACTACGCATATTGTTGGTACAATAACTGCTTCGAAAGCAGCTCATTATGTTGATGAACAGGAAGTATCATCGTTTCACTGTGCAAATGATCCTCATGGGTCATTTGCAAACAACCAGTGGCAGTCCTCAGCGAACTATTCTGTTCAGCTGTTTGTTTGTTTTGCTTTGAACATTATGCATAAAATACACTATGCATAAGTAAATAGTCTATTTAGAAAAAAATAAAAGTGAGAACCGAAACTATACCGGTATAAATGTTTTGGTTCCTGTACGATTCTCTGATTTTATTTTATTTCGCTAAAATTTTCCGGCTTAAAAAAAAATTAAAATATCGGTTCCGATTTCGGTTCTCAATTTTAATCGGTTTGATTTCATTAACTGTTACGTTTTTATTCCCTGTTTCAAACACTTTATCTTAAAAAGGATTAAGGTAAGCATAAATTTCCAAACATGAAGTCTATAGCTCTTATAGTCTCCGCGATCTTGTTGTTCAAATGAAGACCTAACGGAAGTTCATAGCTATATCGACACGACTTTTGACGCTGATCAAGAATATATATACTTTGTGGGTACAGCCACGCCTCCTTTTACATTTTACACATTTGCACAAACTTACCAAACCCTTTTAGACTATGGGTACAATCTTTGAAAATGTACCTTTTTGATTTATAGGATCTGGAATATGTATATTTTTTAAAAAACTGTTAGTGCCCATAATACGTGCGCAGGGTATTTGTATAAATTTAAAGATATTTTTATATAAAGTGCTCTTTGCCACAAATACGATAAATACCAACTCGGTTCAATGATATTTTTGTCTGTCTATGTAGCAAAGGCGACGACTATTTGACGCCATTGGGCGTACGCCCGACCATCCGCTCGCCCGTCCGCCCCCACATACAATCAGGCACTGAGAGATTGAAACCTGTAGTATGAATGTAGCATGTATAAACCGCATCCAAGAGTCGAGAAATCTTTTTGCAACTTTCTAATATAAATTTATATACGAGCATGTATATATTCAACTACTCACCCACAAAATGCGCAAAAATGAAGCCAAACAGCAGACGAGACTAGTGGGGGAGCAGTGATAGACCAAGCCAGTCGCAACTTAGCGCCAGAGACAGGAGCAGATTATGATGAAAATGTCAGCAGCGACTCCTCCGCGCCCTTAGCGAAGTGAATTGGTTTTGATCCAGCAGCTGTATACAGTTTCTTCTTCTTCTTCTTCTTGTTGTTGTTGTATGGTGGTGGCTTATTTATTTTGTTGTTGTTTATATTGTGCGAATTCTCTCCCACGTTCTTTATGTGCCTGTGTGTGAGTGTGTTTGTGTTTAATTTTTCAAATTGGCGACACACACACACACACATGCATACGCAGCAAAGGCAAATTAAAAATGGCAAATTGTTTTTTTGTTGTTGTTGTTTTTGTATTTGGACGGTGGTAGTCGCACAGTGGACGGTAGTTGAAAGTTATTTATAACTTCATTTATTTGCAGAAAAATAAATTTATGAATGCAAAGCAAAATAAATTATTGGTTTAACATAGGCACGCACACACATACGCACACATGCATGCACGCACGCACAACTACATCGATAGACCAAACCGCGCGCGCAACAATATGTCGCAACAATATAAGGACAGCTGGAAAACGTAAAATAGGATCAGCAGCAACGTAGGCCGTGTTGAAAGAAGAGGAAGCCAAGAAAGAACGTAACGTACGACATACTCGTTCTTTTTTTACTGCTTTTAATATTTTGTTAGCGTGTTTTGTCCTCGCCGAAGGACGACACAGGCTGCTGCTGTAGTAGTAGTAGTAATAGCGTAGAGTAGGCAGCATAAAAATCCTGTTTCAATTGCTTTTTTACGCCAAAGAAATAATCAACCTCTTCTTCATCATCATCATCATCTACTGCTACTGTTGCTTCTACTTCGCGTAACTTCCTTTTATTTTTTATTTTTTTTTTTTTGTTACGTTTTATAACGTTGAAAAATCAATCGAAATGCATTACCCACAAAAAAAAAAAAATTAATAAACACAACAGAAAAATGTACGAAAACAGAAAACGTATTTTTTATTTCTGTATTTGTTGCACTAAATCTAGCGCTTCTCCACTATTATATAATATTTAATGTGCGCACTTTTCTTTTTTTTTTAATTATTATGCTTAATTATATTTCGCACTCCATTAATTTTTTTGCAGTTACAGTTAAAATTCAAATCGCAACAAAATAAATTATACCGCCGGCGACTGCAGTAAGCGCGAAAACACCCGTTCTCAGCGAGTATTCGAAAACGACTAACGTGAGCGAGCGAGAGCAACATAACCGTTACAACAAGTACAAATCGGTTGGAAACGGTTCGCTCTATGAAAACTTTGAAAAAAGGTCCCATAGCACTTTCATTTTACAGTTGGCTGAGTCTGGCATAAATAACTCCTCGAAAATTATGAAATATTGTATATAAAAATGTTTTATGTATTTTCGATTTGCTTGTTCCTTCATTCATTGGACTCGTCTCGGCGCCAGCAAAAAAATAGAAATCAGTTTGCTTTATTACACTATGGTAGTAGCTATTTCAGCACCTTTTATTTCGGTCTCGGAACTAGGAGCTGAATATCAGTTGGATATTAAAACAAGAAAAACGCTGCAGTCAACAACGTACACTGCATCTTATCGAGACCCTTCATTGAAACCATAGTCTCGTATAGAGTTATATTCTATAATGGTTTCATCTGAACCTATATGTACATTTAAAAAGGATTGGAATTAGATACACCAAATTTGGATTATCTAGCTTAATTAAAAACAAAATCAAAAAATGTTAACACAAAAATTCAAAAATGGACCTGCTTTGTATAGGAACTACCACTAATAGTGCTATGAACTGTACCTACGTGTAATATTAGGATTGATTTAGATTAGCCAAGTTTGGCGTTTGTAGCTTAATTAACAAATAAAACACAACAATTTTCATACAAAAACTCGATAAGTGGAGGGTATGTTCTGTAGTTCCTTTTTATAGTGGGGTTAGCACATTTATTTAGCACACTTTATCTGATGAGTGAATGGGAGATGAATTATTTAAAGTCAATCTCTTATAGAATCTAAGATCTCGTTGTGCATACGTACGAAAGACTGACAGACGGACTCTCGACTTTTGATGTTGATCAAGAATATATATACTTTATAGGGTCTGCTAAATTCCCTTTTGGTTAATACATACAACGCTGTCCATATGTTTTGAGACACATCGAGAGGGGCGGGGTGTGTGTGTGTGTGTAAATTTTTTGCCCGTGCTATTTTTGGAGCCTGGAAATCGGGATACATTTTTATATCATTCACACATATTGTGAAATAGTATTATCAGTCTGTCATAAAGTTTGTAACGCATTATGGGAGGCATTGTAGACCACATAAAGCGTACATATTTTTGATCAGGTCGTCGATCGATCTAGCCGTTTCCGTATGTGTGTTCGTTCTCTAGTTGTTGCGCATTTTTTTGGGTACAATTGTTTTAAGATATCTAGCTGTAGCTGTCGGTACTTAGACCTATTTTTAATACAGTCAAATAGTGTAATGATATTGTCTATATTGATGCTCAGTAGACTTCCATACAAAGCACCCGCCAACTTCTGACTTTCACTTTTGTATTCACACAGAGTTTGAATAGTATTATCAGTTTGTTCGAAAGTTTGTGACGCCTGACTGTCTCCCTGTCCGTCTGTATGTTGTTGCGTATTTTTTGGGAACTAATTTTATGCTATCCAGTTGAAAATTTGCACATACACTTCCTTTTATTGGAGTTTAATAAAGTATTAAGATTGAGCCGCCATTTTTTGTATGAAAAACTTTTTTATTGTAGCCAATATCAACTTAATTATTGAATTGGTAGCTTCTAGTGGATGGATACTTCACATATACATTAATAGACGGGACTCGCCCACTTTTTGGGGTAGCCCCCATACCCACTATACACTTTTGTGTTTTTGTATGAAAAACTTCTTAAAATCAATATTAGTTTGAAATGGGATTTAATGGATATAAATATACAAATGGGCGTTTCCCGCTTTTTGAGGTACTCCCATAAAACCCACAGCTTACTATTACGCATTTGTATGAAAAGCGACAATATCAACTTGAAAATCGATATTGTGCCATCTTATAGATGGGCGCTTCATACACAGCTACTTAGGGGTTGCCCCTCCACGTTTATGTTTTACAGTACGATTTAAAATTTCGTGTCACTAACCATACAATGTATTATTATATACAATGTATTATGTATAGTGATAGTATTAAGAGATTCGGTTCAACCGAAGTTAACGCTTTTCTTGTTTTAAATTAAAAATATTAAATTAGAAAAAAAAATAGTAATTTAATTAAAAAGAAAAACCAAACAAAACAACGAGTATACTCGACTCCAAGATGCTCTGTATCTTGATTATGGCTCGTTCTATGAACCATAGACCGTATACAAGTTATTTTATTAGAATTTATGAAAATAAATAATTATCTGAAAATATAAACAAAAAATGTTGCCATCAAAATTTAAAAATTGAGAACGGGTTTATAGGTCCTCTAGAAACTGTCCTTTTATAAAAAACAAAAAAAAATTAAAATTGGAGGTCAAGTCTGTATGAGTGCTACTCCTTATAGTGGTCCGATATGAACCTATATGATATATTTTATTATGATTTACGTAAGGTTTGCATTTTTAGCTTAATTAACAAGAAAAACAAAACAATTGTCTTAAAAAAACCTTAAAAAGTTGGCTTAGTTTCGATGGTGGCTACACTTTTAAGCTGGGACTAATTTAATACTAGTTATCTGAAGAGGGAAAAGAGAATCCAAATATCCAAATTTGAAGTCTCTATCCCGTCCGAGATTTATTCATTCAATAATATAGGTATACATACTTTATAATGTCAGACCCATTTATATATATCACATCAATAAAAAAGATTTTCATGTCATACTATATTTAACTGCAATAAAAAAAAAAACAAGAAAAAACATCAACTTCGGTGATATTGAAGTATTAATACCATTCACATGAAGTATCAAGCTGTGAAATTAGGTAGGTATTTGTAAAATCTAACAAACTAAATGGAGGTGCAAGTATGTAGGAGCCTACCTCAAAGTGGGTGTGACACGCCCCTCGATAATTATGTGACGTATCCTTCCATAAGAAGCCGTCATGTAAAAATTCACGTTGTTGAATGTTTTTCATACAAAAAGGCAAAAGAGGTCGTGCGGTTTATATATTTGCAATAAAAATAAGGCAAAAGTGACCAGGGCATGTCAATTTGGATACTTTATTAAACTGCAATAAAAACAAGTCAAATTACAACCGGATAACTTAGAAATTGGTGTGCCCAAGAAATGCGGAACAACATCCAGACAGACGGACACGGCTAGATCGATTAGTCTTGTCGAGCTGAAAAATATACATCTACGATACATCTTTCAATTCGTTACAAACTTTCAGATATACTAATGATACCTTTTCACACTATATGTGAACGGTGTACAAAATTAGCAACGACTTCCAGACAGATAAACGGTCATGATTAGAGCAACTAGTGTCGGCGTATACTACGATGCCTACTTTAATGTGTTTCAAAGTTTCTGGCAAAGTAATATCATTTCACATGCGGTAATAGTAAAATAAACCAAATTAATAACAAAACCACAGCTTAATATTATTTACATTAAAATGTATAGCATACCTACTTTCTTGTTTCTATTCCTCCAATTAATACAAATCTAACGACATCTTTTACGTTAAAATCCATCAAGCCCTTTAGGCTACATAGCTTGACATAGAAATAGACATACATACACTCAAGAAAAAATGTAACCCTCCCTTAACGCAGTTGGCTAAAGAAAATCAAAACATTTCAATATATTTAATTATATTTTAATGATTTTTTCGCGAATTTGTTTGAATTATGTATATTTATAGCAAATAATGATAATCAATTTCTGTGATCAAATAGGTAATAATAATAATAATAGTAAAAATGCCATAGCAAATCAAATCTAAAACAGAACGGCATTTTGTTATTGTGTTGGTGGTAATTAAATGTGTACTAAAAAACAAATTTAAACTAAATATATGTACTTCTCGCATAATAACTAGAAAACTATGAACGATGTCTAGCCTAGGGCAGCGACGAATTACACGCTATTACACTAAACGTACGATACATTCATTTGTTAATTAATTAATATTAGTAGTATATAAATTTTGATGAATGCGAACTGCAATATGCCGGACCGGACCGGATCGCATCGGAGCGGAGCTGGTCAAGCTTAAGTCAAGTACAATCGATGGTAGTCATTCGCCCCGAACGCACAATTACATTTGGGACACTTGCGCTGTCGCGTCTCATAACGCGTACGCAGACAGTCATAGCAGAAGACATGGAAGCATTTCGAGAGTACAGCATCCTTACGCTTAACCTTGCACGATGGGCATGTTAGCGTCTCCTTATAATCGCGTATCTCCTCGAGCATGACCTCGTCTATTGTGGTGCCGGCCATTTCCATTTTCTTCATACGTTCTGCCTTACGTTTGAATTGTGCCAGCTCCTCTTGCAATCGCTTTGTTTTGTAAGCCTCCGCCTCCAGTGAGCTGGTCTTTTCGGCCACCACCTGTTGCGCTTCCTTCATTTGCGCATGATACTTTTCTAAATGCAATTTTAGATCAGCAGCCGATTGCGCCGATTCGATTGCCTTGCGTTTATGCATCTCCATTGCCTGTTGGCGCAACACTAGCTCCTTTTCGATTGATGCTACCGTTGCCTGTAGACTGCGCTCTTTCTCTTCCAGTTTGCGCAGCACAATGTGCATTGCCTCTATTTGAGTATCTCGCGTTGCCATCTGATCCTCGAGTATTTGTTTCTCCTCACGCAATAGCTTATGCAATTGATTTGCTTTAATACGCTCCGACATCAGTTTGAAATTGGCATCGTCCTTTTCACGCAACTGTTGTATGAGTCTTGAATTTTGCTCTTGCATGTCCTCGAATGCTTGACCGGTAACCTCCATTTCATTAAGCAACGCTTCCTCTTCGTGTGAGCCAACAAATGGTCGCGTATAGTTGTTAGTGTTACTACCTTGTGACGTCCAAGCATTATCGGCGGGCTTGTGATTCGCTACCTGCTTTTGCAGTTCATATTTTTGCTCCTCGAGCTGTTTGATCTTGCGCAGCGCTTCTTCGTCAGCAAGTTTTTTGCGCTCTTCGCGTTTACTTTCCTGAATCTTTTTTAGTTGCTGACGCAGTTCCTCAATTTCCGACCGTTGTTTTTTATCAATGGCCATGAGTTGCACTTTGTCACGTTGATCCTTGGAAACGCCTTTGTACATATCCAAAAGTAATTTCATTTCTTTTTGATCATTTAACGCTTTTCTGCAATTGAAAAGTAAAATATGTAAATATTTAAAACCATTAATGATTATAATAGGTGTGCTTAAAGAAAGTTTCTACTTCATTTGCTAGCGAGGGACGAATTTCAATCAATAGATTCAGAAATCTAGCAGAACGGAGTGACATTATACACCACTAAGGCGTATCTGCAACGAGTGCGAGAAGTTTACCTATACAATTTATCTCTAGGTGAGCTGACATAGATAAATTGACCCCTTTACACCTTTTAAAGTGAATAAGACCTTTTCATAACATCCAACATCCAACAAGAACGCTGGAGACTAGTGTGTGCTCGAATTCGAGATACCATATACCTTGTCTAAGGTTTTTTATTGGAACCATAGACTTCTATGGGAACTATATTTAATTATGAACCTATGTGGTATTTTTTATTAGGATTGACGTAAGATACACCAAATTTGGCTTAAATAACGACAATAAAAGAAACAAGAACGATGCAGTTGAGTGTGCTTGACTTTGATATACCCTGTACCTGTAGGTTTGTATGGAGACTTACAGAGATCAGATCTTTATCTATGTGCGACATTTTAATAGTATTGACGTAAGATACACCTAATTTGATATTTCTAGTTTATCTATACAAAAGTATAGTATAAAACAAAGTCAGCGTCTGTCTTTTTGCTCACCTAGTTCTTCTAAATTACGCAACGGGTTGATACGGGTTTCACTGTAATTTTGGAATTATCTTCCAGAAGGTTTATGATCGCGAAATACGCAATTTTACATTTTATATATGTACAATTATTTCAAATAGTAATATTATAGTATGCCTTGACTAGCCTCAATCAAAAAATTTACTTTTGAGGTTTTAATAGATAAAATAAAAAATTAAAAAAAAAAACAAAAAAAAAGAACTACGTATTTCGAAAAACATGCAGTGGTTTACGTATAGGTTCAATCAAAGTGTGAAGTTTTCAAGAAATATAAAGGAACTTGCAGTCATCGGAAGAAAAAACTCTCTGAAAATGGAAACATACGCCTACAACCGAAACGGCGCAAAATCGTGAAGCTTGCTTCGCTCAAATCGGGCAAGTAAGCAAGGAACAAGGGAGGATAAAACGGCAGATTAACATGAATTACGCACTCGACAAGTTAGAATCAGAGCATATATGTACTACTTCCAGAGCAGGTGAAATCATGAATCGTGCCTACCAATATTATGGGCTATATATTATTTGAAGAAAACTACTTGGGGCATTACCCCAAACTTTCAAGAGCATTATGAAACTAAACAAATAGAATTGCGTCTTACGTAGCTGCATAGCATAAACAAAAGTTGGCGGGATGGAAGGTCGAGTTGTACTATTTGTCCAAAATGAATAAGATTCGGTGTATATATAAAGAGCACCAGAAAATATAAGTTTCACTGGAACAATAAGTGATGGTAGGCTCCCTTCGGAGAAGAACAAAAGGTGGGATATGCTAGAATGGTTTTATATGTAAAAATTGACAGTGCCACGCCACTATTTAAGAGAGGGCTAACACTTATGATGGTTCGATCTGAACCTATGTTAGAAGATTGGAAAATTTGTTGTTTCTTGCTTAAGCCCAATAGTGCGATCGATGAAAATTTTTGCTAACAAAATTGTAAATTATTACTGCTTTGTCAAACAAACAAAAAAAACATGATATACTAAAATCAGATATTTATTAGGGAAAAGGTCAACGCATATTGATTTTTCTTTGATTTTATCTAACGGAAATGCCTAAGTCACATTCTCTGTCAGCTATTTTTTGAGTATATGAAATATTTTCGGTAGCAAACATTTTTGTTATCTGAGTACTCTGGGTAAATATTTCTCATCGATTTCAGTATTGAGCTTTAATTAACAAAAAATTTGCCATTTCATTTTCAATTTTCTTCAAACATTTTCAAGGTCTCAAAAAATCAATAGAACCCCTGCATTACTTCCTAGTTTGTTGAACGATCTTTTCAATAAATAAATAAAAACATTTGCATACAAAAATATAAAAATTGGGGCCTGGACGAATAGATGGTCATGGCTATCTATATTAGCTCAAGATCAAGAATATATATACATTGTGGGATCTGCCATACCGCCTTCCACCTGTTATATATATTTCCATAAAACTTAATATACACATTTACCCTACTATGGGTTCAGGGTAAAATAATTACATCAATAAATCCCTACAGCAGTTACCACGAAATAAGAATATCCAAAATAAGTGGGAGCGATTGAGACAAATGATTTTGTTTTCCTTTACATGATTAAGCTCACGGTAGTCAGATAACTTTATTTTAAAAAAAAATATTTCCTTAAATGCGTACTTCAATAGTTAATAAGGATTTTTATACTTTTCACCCACAAACCAAAAGGTTTCGTCACATACACCATTAAATATATAAACTCGTATTCATGATCTGTCTGTCCGTCTCTGTGTATGTTAATAAAGGAAAAGTCTACTCTCAGCTCTCATAGAATTTTACTAAGTCAGTATGGAGACTTTCTGGAGCCTGATTTAGTTGCACGGAGCAAAACATTTAGGAGCGTGTACAAGCATTAGAGCTTTGGTTCAAGCAAAGTTAACATTTTCGCTTTCTATTCGGTGTTCCCATACGTTAATTTTCACACATAGGTTCAGATCGGACCACTATAGCTTTATAAAAATCTATTGTTCAAATGAGAAGCCTTAGATAAGGTTAAGGGGTGTTTTTTAACGGCTGTCTGACTCTAATTTATAGCTTTATCCCAAATAAACTTTCTTTTGTCACACATCGTATGTAATAAATACTCACTTAAGCTGTGCACGCAGATCTCGCACCAAATCGCTTTCGACCGGCTTTACCTCCTTTACTTTTTGTGTCTCCTTGCCATCTTTTTCGATTTTAATTACTAGTCCTGCATTTGTACTCGAACTTGCCACATTCGTTGGGCCAGGAGAATCTTTCTTCTCGTTGTTGGTCGCATCTGTTGAACCCTTTTCTTGTTTGATACCATCTTTTGTATCTTTTGGACTACCGTCCATGGACTCATCCTCAGCTAAATGTGCGAAACCGAAATGAGATAAATGTTAAAGATTTTTAAAATTGATCTTGTTAATTAATAGTATTTACATTTAATTGCACCATTGTCCTCTTTAATGTGCACATTAGAATCCCCACCGACATGGTTTTGACCGCTGCTGCTACTAGCACCGCTCGCATTCTCTTCTTTTACGGTACTGGTGCACTCCTGTTTCGCATCGTCACCGCTCGCATTATGCTGTTTGTTGCCCTCCAACTTTTCGAGTGCTTCTTCCAAATCTTTGCGTAGCTTTACAATTTCCGTTGTTGTATCTTTGTACTTGCGTTTATAGCGTTGCACTTCGCCCTTTAGCTGCCCGTTGTGGTTTTGCAACGATGTAATCAAATGTCGCATTTCACGATTTATTGGCGCTGTTTGCTCATTAGCTGCCATATTTTGTTCAAATTCAATACGCAATGCTTCGTATTCTTTGCGTATAAGCGCCAGAACATCCTCCATTTGTATCATTTCGTTTCGCACCTTTTTCTGTGCAATTAGTTCTTCGCTTTCCATTACCTCAATTTGACGTAAATGTTGATTTTTGCTTGTCTGCAACTGATTACGCGTTTCATCCAGCATGGTCTTAATTTGCATAGACTCATTGTAGAGCACCGAGAATTGCGACTGTAGGCACTTATACTCTGTCGTCTCAACAATAACTGACTCGGGCAGTTGGCGCAACTGTAACGATGTAGAAAAATATATTAATTAATTAATTAAATGTTGACCAATTGCCATTAATAGAAAGTTGTCCCTATATACAATACAACAACCTCAACTTACGTCCATTTTAAGTTTTTCCACTTCCTTCAAAGACTCTCGATGCGTTGCATGTAACTTGTCTAGTTCTTGTAAACGATTATTTGCCAATTCGCGATACTCTTCCAGATCCTTTTGTAGCTCTTCCAGATGCTGACTGTTCACATTTGTTGTCGATGTGGTCCGAACCGGCGCGCTACTCTTATTCGGATCGCCATGCATTTGATGGTAAGCCTTTAACTTTTCTATGGCCTCGGCCAAATGATTCTCTAATTTATCATTCCGACAATGTATCTTTTCTAAATCGTATTGCAATTCATCTATTTGATTCTTTAATTCAGCATTTTCGGTTTCCTTTGCTGTGAGCGCATCTTGATATTCTTTCATCTTAAGCGACATTGTATGAAATTTCTCATGTAAAGACGTATTCAAATTTTGCAAATTGTGATTTTCAGTCATAATTTGAATGTGTGTCTGTTTTAATGTAGCATCATTAGCTGCTAGCACATTATTTGGCGCACCATTAGCAGCATCTTCACCATCCGGAGCAGCGTTTGTACTATTCGCACCTAGTTCGCCCTTTAATGACAATGTTATCTTTTCGTTGCGTTGCATTATGCGATCAATGACCTGCACAATTTTTGCAACGGCACGCTTGGAAACCTGCACCCGATTGGCTAATTTATCGTCCAACTCCTCCTTGTCCCAAGTGGATAGTTGTGTCAAAAACGAAGTGGTAACCTCATTTTCGTTCTTATTCTCCAGCTCATCCGCCGTTTCTGCATCGAAACGCTGCAGAAGTACACGTATATCCTCGTTCAGCTGATTCCAATATCTATTAACAACATTCAAGACTGCATCGTCCTGTGTCTGACGCTTCTCTAGCTGTTCGATGCGATGCCGTAACTCAGCCTCCGTGCGCATTCGCTGCTCGATGCGTTGCGCTAATTTCTTATTCTGAAATTCGAGTACTTTGATGTCCATCTCTTCCAATGTGGACACCGGCCCGATAAGGTGTGGCTCGAAGTGTACTTTCTTGATGGGCGGTTGACCTAGATTTGTACTCGCCGCCGCTGCAACAGCAGCAGGCCCACCGGAGCTGCCACTTGCATCGTCAGCGGAACGCTTCGACATACTTCTGCTATAATGAGACGTAGACAATTTTTTTTTAGAAATTGTTGCAAAATCGATTTAATTCTTAAATGTATCGCGACAGCAGCGCAGACCAACGATCCGTCATGGCTGCCAACGTTGTCGTCTTTTTGCTGTATGCTGTAACCGCTGTCGGTGCATATTAAATTAACGCTAACGTAATACCTACCTATTTTATTTGAATAAAATTTTATGCCTAACTCAAAACGGTGTCTGTACACCTTCTTTACAATAAAAAGAGCAAAAAAAACTGATGCGGTGGATGCGCTTGGCGGCGGCCACTCTTGGCATGCGGCTCAAGCTGCGCCGGCAATGGTTTTGTATGAACTATATACAAAATGTTTGTAGTGTATTTTTACGCGCAGCCATTTTTAATAAATATAAAAGCCGAATACTCTTGCAATTGCAATAAGAATTTAGAAATATACAGCGAAAATGTACAATCCGACCGATTGTAGCGCTTCCAAATTTTAATGGAGTCGCATGAAAACAGTGTCGATTAACACGCAAAGTGCACAAAATGACAAACGGCGCAAAAACGCTAAAAAATACCAGAGTGACTTTCGCAACACTACTTTTGCGTTAAATTAAAATTGAGATTGTTTATATTTAAATTTTTAATTTATATTAAAAGAGTTTCGAAGAATGCATTTATTTTCTCATGTGGAGAGTCGCTGATCAACCTTACAAAGGGTAAAGGAGGTAAATTACCCCGAAGCCGGGTTTTAGGGGCCCGGGATCAATGGTATCCTATTTTACGCGGATGAAAAGCAGTTGCTACGGTATATAAAAAAGAGGCTCGTACGTTTTTAGGCCCGGGGCCCGGGGGTGAATTTTCACTCCACTTTCTTACTTAAAACATGTACATAATAATAACATTGATCATTTGCTCCATACTGCACACTTCGAAATCGTTGAACGCGAGAAATCAATTCTGAATTCCACAGCTATTATCCAACTCTATTATCCAACTCTTGTTCTCTCTTCGATATAGGATAAGGGTGATCAGACGTATTGTTTTTTTTTTCAGTTCCGTGACATCGTTTTTTATCAAAAAAAAAAGAAAATTGTTTGCTCAAATGTAGTTTAAACATAATTTCAATAAAATTCCCAGAACAAATTTAGAATAGAAAAGAGCACAACACGGTCCAAATACTCAAAAAATCCATTGATATATTCATACCTAGCTTATACAACACATTTCATGAAATTACCATTTTAAGATCTCTTAAAATCCCTGTTTATGTATATTTACAATATCATGAATTGAGCTGAATTCTGACACCTCAACAGATATGTTAAAGTTAAAAAGTATATATCAACAATGTACAAAATAAAAAATACAAATAAGCAGGGAATAAACCCGAAAAGGGTTTCAGTTTTGATTGTGGCTTCGATACGTACCGCGACGTATCTTACGGTATAAGATTATCTACCGGTTCTACTTTATTTCAATTATTCAATTTTAGCACTAACAATACAATATAAGCTCTGGGAGCAGCCACTCAACAATTGCTCTCTTCTCTCTCTTTCTCAATTGTGAGAATAAAAGAGACCGTGGGAGCTGTGGCGAACGCAATTTGAAGTGACGCTTCTTTGTATGAAATGACTTATCTATACAGTATTGTATGATAAGTTACCGGTACCGGTCAATATTAAAATTAAAAAAAAAAAAGAAGTTAATAGTAACTATGATGGTTTTTTGCGAAATGCTGTAATGCTTAAATCTTTATCTTCTTCGGTGGCAATAATGATCCTTGTGTGTTTTGGAAACATTTTTTTTTTTCAAGGTACAATGCAAACTGCGAGAAAGCAATTTAATCAAATCGCAATAGACTAATGAAAGATGGGGTTTTCATGAAAACATTTCACAAGAATTAGTCTCTATTTTATGATATTCTCTCGGCGTTGCCACCTTGAACATTTTCAGCTGAGAAATGAAATGTTACTATATTAACGTCAAATTTGAATTAGATGAGGCGTTCCTTCTTTATCAGTTTCAATAACGAAGCAGCGTTTTATATTCAATATTCAATATGCATTTATTTTGCACATTGTTGATATGTACTTTTGCTGACATGTGCTGCCACCTCACTTCACAAATCTGGTTGTGGTGGCAGCTTTTGGTTTATTTATTCTCTCGTATAAACAAGACAATAAATAAACCAAAAATTAAACTGATAATGTACTACTATAAATTGCCCTCTGCATATGTATAAAATCTGCTCCATCTGTCTCAAATAGTTACTAAGATATAACGATTTTGTTTTTCTTCTATACAGTAGGCGTGGTACCGCCTCCTTTTCTATTGGATATTATTTCTCCAGAAGACCTTTACATATATACCATATATCAACAATTTGCGTCAAATAGTTACTGAGATAATGATGAAGTCGCATTTTCCCCTATATAGAGCAGCATGTCAACGCCATCTATCGGTATGAAATTGCACACCACTCTGTGAATTTTGGTGAAAACAAAGCCCTTTCATGCAATGCTCGGGAAGCACCTTTTTTGATATGTAATTTATTCTTTGCTGCTGCAACAGATGATTTGGTTCGTTTGTTGGTAGTGCAAAGGAGCATGTGGATGGTGGGGAGGACCACACAATTTCACATAAGCGCTAGCAAGCGAACTATATGTTGTTCTACTCAACGCTGGATGTCGCACCAGCTGGTCATGAGGTAAAGCAGTCAATGGTCATGAGTTGGTGTTTTTTAAATTTTATTACTACATTATTATATTTAAAATTTTTATTTCTTATATATAAAATGGGAAGTATGTATGTTCGTTCCCTTTAGACTCCGAAACCACTCAACCGATTTTGATCAAATTTTGTGTCAACATTCAAAATAGTCCCGTGGGTGACGTGATTTTTCGTGGCGATTGGATAAACAGCAATTTTTTTTTTAGATTTTTCTAATTTTAATAGAATTGGAGGTAGTGTAAAGGAGCATGTGGTAGGTGGGGCAGGGGAAGGAGTGGCTGGGGAAAGTGGAGGGCCGCGTACAACGTCGCGGGGATCATCTAGTTTTACTATAAGAATACCAAAGCACTTAAAGTCTAAATCGATGAATATTTCGGGAAAGTCATTTCCACCGCTGGTAATTTTGAATATGGACGAAACTAAATTTCTCAATGCAATGCTTGACTAAAAATTATGCTTTAAATACCATAAAACATAAACATATTCCAGCCATTAGGTAAAATGGTTCTGAACAAGAAATCGGCTATTCAATATTGGATTGGATTTTTGCATAGATTTATCTCTAAGTTCGGCGACAAACTAAGGGTGAAATTGACACTAAAATCAAGTACGATTTATTTAGTTGTCAGATTAAATATTGGTTTAAGTCCTGTTCCGAAGATCATATAATTGTGGTAAAGATTCGTAAATATACCCTGCACCCAAAGGGAGAAGCGTGTGATAAGTTTGTGCCATGTTCGTCCGTTTGAATGAATGTATGACACAAAAAACTTACGACATTTATATTCTTCTTGACCATACGGAGATTTCTTACATTTTTAAATTTTGTGGTTTACACCGTCACAATACGGTCATTTGACCCATATATGCACACTTTTCAAGGCCGCTTAGCCGGAAAAAAGTTTCTCCTGTTTTTTGTTTTAAGTAGAAATAAATCTTTTTATTAAACGAAATATTTATAAGTAGGCGATTAGTGTCCTGCTACCTTCTAGGCAACTTAATCTAATCATAATTTGGTTCAAACGATTATTTACAGCTATAGAAGTTACATAGCTTATATACTGAGTTTAGTCGAGAGGTAAGTTTTGTAGGGTGTCACTATTAACTATGGTTCTGCTTTGGAAATATTTAAGTCAAGACCAGGTCCAGCAGGTGTGTATTGGCGTTTAATCCTTCTTCTCGTTCTAGTACAAGGGCTAGCAGCGATCCCATTGTAAATAAATGATTAAAATTTGTTAAACTAGTTGAAATAATGAATGGACATTTCAATGATCGTCTTTAAGCCTGTTTATTATGTGAGATCAAGAACGAAGTAAAATTATATTAAAATTTTGTCTTTAACTACTATTAAAATCGAATTTTGCGGTTTCTGTTTACAAAATAAATACGCATAAACCTAAAACAAGTAACTTCAAAAACTAAATATTCTTGTAACGATTTAGAATGATTGATATTTCAGCGCCTCGCGCAACGTTATGCAGTCCACCTCATCGATTTTCAGCGTATTCGCCTTGATATTGATCTCCTCCTCTTGCATAATCTGCACATGCATTAGATAGCGCAGCATGGCTTTGTTTTCATTACACTTTTGATTCATTTCACAAACAGCGCTTTTAAGTGTCTGCAATTCAGTGTTGAGTGCATCCTGCACCATGTCGCAGGTCAGCTCAAGACCGGGACGCAAAGCGCGATTGCTCATGCGTGTCTGACAGAGTGTTATAGCACGACGTTTACCATTGATCTCCTTCTCCAGCGCAGCCATATTCCGTTGCACCTGATGTATATGATCCATGGTGTCCTTGTGCTTCTGTTCTAATGCGTGTTTGATGTTACGCGTCTCGGCCATACGTCGATGGAATGCCTCATTAGTGCGTTCCGTCTGATTGCGCAAATCCTCACAGACCTGGTTGAGCAACAAATCGATGTAGGCACGTAATTGTCCAGCGGAGACCAGTGCCTTAGCATTGGCCTCCAGATTGTCGTAAGTCTTCTGCTGCCACTCAGCAAGGGAGTATACGCTATAAAATAAAAAATATAATGTACATTAAGTAACGCAATACACTTCTATCATACAAACCATTCGTTCTTCGTCAAATCACTTCCCTCACCCAGATCGTGCTGATACTCGTTCAACTTAAGATTGCCCTCATCGATTGCCAGCGATTTGTCCTTCGAATACAAATCGGTATCGAGAAGATACATAGCAGCGCGTAGACGTCGTATCTGCTTTTCACATTCTTTTAGCGAGGCGTCCATTAAACCCTGACAGCCCTTGATCACCTTCAGCTCGCGCCGCAAGCAGCGATCCACTTCATCGTCGCATAGATCTACACCAATGCGTGATTCACGCATTATCAGACACTGTTTGCAGATTGCCAACGATTTTTCCTTTAAAAATTCAATGGCGTTCAGCACACGGTTCCGATAGGTGTTGAGCGCCTCGTCCTCCAGTAATGCAGTCTTCTTCTGACGTTTCAATTCGCCAACAAGAAAGCTTATCTCGCTGGCGCGCTCCTTCAAGTGATGCTCAACTTCGCGTTGCCAGCCCTTGGTAGTATCTTGTGCGGCATCAATCACACGTTGCGTATCTCTGTAAAACGGAGAATGAATATACTCAAAGTTTAGAAAACTGGTTGCACACTTACGCAACAACACGTTCCGCCAGCTTCTCTTGGTCGCACATAATACGGAACTTAACCTTGTTATTGTAGTCCCAATCCTCTTCGGAAAAACGAGGCGGGCAAACAGCCACCAGGCCCTTTTGGCCGCCCAGCTGCTGTCCATAGATTCGCACTGTATTAACATTCGGCAACATGGTGTTCACACTACTTTACGCTGATCTATGCAAAAAAAGTTTTTTAAAATTTTTTTTCTTATGACCTGACCCGAACGTATTGAAAAACTGAATTGAATTATTTTTATTCCTTTCAACAGAAAAGTTTCAAAACTGAGAAATTTATTCAAAGAAAACTTGACTGATTTTAAATTTTATAATAACAAGAACTTACTAAATTTGCTGTGAGTGTAAGGATTTAAATTTTGTACACAATTTTATTCCACTTCTACTTATCGGATTAAGCTGAAATAGTCAAAATAATAGTCAAATCTAAATAGCGGATGGCCAAAATGAAAGATTGTTTTTGTTAATGAAAGAAATTTTTGAATTTTTGAAATTGAACGGTCCTGCTGTGAAGGTAGGACCCTTATACCAAAAAAATATGGATACCACCCCGCGGTCAACTGTAAACTCAAAACAATCTCAATATAAACCAGACAAATGGGATTGTAGTGTTTCCTACCCAGTACTTAAAAGACACTACAACCGTATATCGGTCATGGCCTCACGTAGGAAGGCGCTACATTCGCTATATTTTTTTGCGCACTGGAGCCAGTCGCTGGCAATACGATGCTGCTTGAGGGAATCGTAGACCTATTCATGCATTCGTAAGCTCGTACGTTCTCTCTGACGCTATCCACCAATTAGGTTCAGGTTTCCGTTGTAAACCTTTAGTACTGAAGTTTTGGGGTTCATCCGAATGAGATGACCAGCCCAGTATAGTCGCTGGAATTTTATGAGCTGGGTTCATCATTCAGCTCATACAGCTCGTGGTTCATACGGAGCCTATCCTCGACGCCAAGCTCTACAAAGAATCGTTCTCTCGTACATTCCCAATGACGCTATACCCGATGTTGTCAATGTCCATACTTCTGTGCCATACAGTAAGATCGGGATTTTCAGCGTATTATATATTTTTATCGGCGTACTTCGGGAGAGGGCTCTACTTCTAATTTGTTTGCTGAGCCCAAAGTAGCAGCGTTTAGCAAGCGTGATTCTTCGCCTGATCTCCAGGACGACGTTGTGGTTGCTGGTTATCTCTGTTCCCAGGTAGACAAAGTTTACTACAACATAGAAGTTGAAATTCTCACCGACTGGCCAAGTACTTCGTCCTGTCCTCGTTCCCATGATAGGCCCATGATTCCTGACTGTTCCTCAATCTCCGAGAGCACCTTGCTAGCTCTCCGTTCGTTCGTGCCGATGATGTCAATGTTATCAGCATACGCGAGTAGTATCATATCCTTCTGGAAGATCTTGCCCTATCGTTCTACGTATGACCATTGACGTAGGATGTACTCCATTAAGAGTATAAAATAGTCGCATGATAAAGCATCACCCTGCCTGAAACATCTCTTGGTATCAAAGAGCTCGGAGATGTACTTTCCCACTCTGAGTAAAAAAAAAAATTGACGGCTTTTGTGCGATTTGCAGTTTTTATTGTTAAAAAAAGTATGTGAGTGGTGTACACTCTCGAGGCTTTGTTCACTGCATTAAGGATCAGCAACGAGATTTAGTATCACTATATGCAGAGAAAGTAGTACATGTGTATGTATATACATATGTACATATTCATATTAGCTGAATTATCAACAAACACAATTGTGTTACAGAAACCGATTTCGCGCCGCAAAGTCCTCAGGTTTCATTCATAAAACTATACTTCACTAGATTGAAATTTACATATTTTGAATCGAAAGCGTTTTCTGAAACATGCCCCACCGGCGATCTATTATTTGGTTTTTGTCCTCTTTCCCCCATGTTCCCTTATCCCCTGGGTCTTCTTCACCTACCGCCCTTTAGTTTATATGTGAAGATATAAAAAGTTATGAAAATAAACCATCCGTATCTCCTTCTTCCTCATGCACGCATCTCCCCCTTGACCCAATCCTTCATGCTCCCGTCCGCTCATGTCCCTTCCCGCCTCTCCATCACCAAATGTTCCTCCAAATGTCCCTGCTAATGCCCCCCCAAATTTCCCCTCAAATGTCCACGAAAATGTCAGTAATATATATATATATATACTCTATGGGGTCTGATACGCCTCCTTCTGCTTGTTACATACATTCGCAGAAACTTGTTCCTTGTCCTTTTGGGTACAGCATATAAAAACTTATCCACCCATTACTTAATAAAAACAAGAAAAAACGTTAACTTCGGTTGAACCGAAGCTCTAATACCATTCACAAGAAATTTTAAATCGTATTGTAAAACATAAATGTGAGGTGTTTAAAAAGGTAGATGTGTATGAAGCGACCATCTATAAGATGCCGTCATATCGAATTTCAAGTTGATAGTTACATTTTTTATACAAATGCATAAAAGTAAGCTGTCGATTTGTATGGGACTACCTCAAAAAGTGGGCGGGACATGCCCATTTGTACATGTATATGAAGCAGTTGTCCATTAAAATCCACTAAATCGAATTTAAAGCAAATATTAATTTAAATAAAGAATTTTTTTATAAAAAAAACAAAAGTGGGAGAGGAGTTTGTATGGGGGATACCCCAAAAAGTAGGCGGGATACGCCCATTAGTCTATGTATGTTAAGCGGCTATTCATTAAAAGGCACCACGACACATTTCAACCTAATATTGACTTTAACAAAGAATTTTCTCATACAAAAACACAAAATTAGGCAGTATGGTATCAGTGGACGGGTCCCACCCATTATGTATAGTTGAAGCTACCATATCAAATATTAAGTTGATATTGACTACAATAAAAAAGTTTTTCATACAAAAAGTCAAAAGTGGGCGGTGGGTTTGTATGGGGGCTACATCAAATAGTGGGCGTGGCGGGTCAATCTTGATACTCTATTGAACTGCAATAATTAGAATAATTAGCAATAATTACAGACAGACGGACAGACCGGCAGACAGACGGACAGACAGACGGACATGGCTAGATCGAATTATCTCGTCGAGCTGATCAAGAATACATATATATACTTTATGGGGTCTACGATGCCTCCTTTAATGCGTTACAAACTTTCAGACAAACTGATAATACCATTTCTCAGTATGTGTGAATGGTATAAAAATAACTTTGTGTGAAAGTTTGTAACGCATTAAACGCATCGTAGACTCCATAAAGTATATAGATTCTTGATCAGCTCGACGAAACAAGTCGATTTACCCCTATCCACATGTCTGCCCCTCTGTCTATCTGGATGTTGTTTAGCATTTTTCGGGGACCAATTTCCAGAATATCTAGTTGTAAGCCAGCACATAGACTTCTTTTTTTTGCAGTTAAATAGAGTAACCATAGTGACATGTCACGACCACTTTGTGAGTTAGCTCCCATACAAACCACCTGCCCACTTTTGACTTTTTGTATGAAAAATTGAATTTTCAGGGGGCGTGTCGCGTCAACTTTTAGGGATAGGACCCAACAAATTTATATCCCTACGGTTGCTAGATTTTACTTTTAGTTTTTTCTTTACACCTGTTTTCAGTTCACAATATTAAACTTCGTGTAAATGGTAGTAAAACTTCGGTTCCAAGGAAGTTACCTTTTTTTCTGGCTTTTTTCTATTTCGAATTCATTTTTAGCAGCAAATAATATTTCAAAAATAAACCCGATTGACTTTAGGTTTTATTTTATGTTCAACTACATACATACATGCATATGTAGTTAGTAATTATTATTCTTTAGTTTGGTGTATTTGAAATTGAATTACATGCACATCTAATGAATGAATGGTGTATTAAGTAACGTCTGCACTTTGCTCCATTAAGTTTTTATTTTCGCACTTTTGATTTTTAGAACGACTGGTATTTGAGCGCCTGGCGCATTGTCATGCAGTCGACCTCATCGATCTTGCAGGTGTTTGCCTTTATGTTAATCTCCTCTTCCTGCATGACCTGCACATGCATCAAATAACGCATCGAAGATTTATTTTCGTTCATCTTCTGATTCAACTTGCAAACGGATGCCTTGAGAGCCTGTAGCTCATTGTAGAGCGCATCCTGTACCATATCGCAGGCCAATTCCAAACCTGGACGATAGGCACGATTGCTGAGGCGCGTCTGACATAGTGAAATAGCACGCTGCTTATCCATTAGTTCCTTCTCCAAATCGGCCATATTACGTTGCACCTGATTGATGTGATCCATAGTGTCCTTGTGCTTCTGCTCCAAGCATTGCTTAACATGCTTCGTCTCATTGATGCGTCGCTCAAAAGCCTCATTAGTGCGATCCGTTTGATTCTGCATATCCTCACAGAATTGCTTCAGCAACATATCAATGTACGAGCGCAACTGCACCGAAGTAACCAAAGCCTTGGAATTGGCCTCCAGATTCTCATGCGTTTGCGATTGCCATTCGCTGAGCGAAAATGAGCTGCAAAAAAAAATTTTTTTTTAACAGAAATATTTGCTAAGAATTAACCGAACAAAAAAAATCTATATGCATGCAAACCAATGCGACTTGGATAGATCCTGTCCATGTCCAAGATCATGTTGAAAATCCTTCAATTTCAAATTCTTTTCATCAATGCCCAACGCTTTGTCCTTATGCGATAAATCCTTATCCATCAAATAGACGGTAGCACGCAATTTGCGTATTTGCTCCTGTGTCTCCTTCAGCGCACAATCCATCATGCCCTGACAGCCACGTATGGTCTTCATCTCATTACGCAAACTGCGATCTACTTCATCATCACACAGATCGACACCAATGCGTCCTTCACGCTGTATCAAACACTGCTTACAGATGGCCAATGAGCGTTCCTTAAGAAATTCGATGGCTTTGAGTATGCGATTACGATAGGTATTGAGTGCTTCATCCTCCAGCAATGCAGTCTTCTTCTGGCGATTGAGTTCGTCGACAAGAAAACGTATCTCACTAGTGCGCTCGCGCAGATGATGTTCAACTTCGCGTTGCCAACACTTTGTGGTATCCTTGGTTTCATCAACAACGCGACGCGACTCCCTGCGTATTGGAAGAAAAAAGTGAAATGAATGCAGCGGTTGGAGGCACGGAGCGATAAGTCAAAGGTATATATATATATACATTTAAATAGAAAAATAAAACTTACTCTACAATGCGTTCTGCTAACTTTTCCTGATCGCAAGTTATGCGAAATTTCACCTTATTATTGTAATCCCAATCCTCTTGCGAAAAACGTGGAGGACATTTTCCCATAGGTCCCAGATGCTTACCCTGTAGTTGCATTCCATTAACGCGACGTGTCTTCATATTGGGCAACATCTCACACTATGCTAGACGTATAGTTCGATCTTTTTCTAAGCGCTTCCAATTTTCTTAAGCTTTGGACTACTTATTAAGCAACGATTTTTTTTTTTTTAATTTTATTCTACTATGTATATTGTATTTGTCTGAGCTGCTGGTAATTTTTTCTGTCTATACACCTGGCTTACTAACTTCACACTACTGAATGTCCAATTGTGCTGCGATTCCAGGCTCCTACGTATACAGTAAGTCGTTAAATCGATTTTATGTTAAGGAATTTGGTTGCCTAGCTGTATTTATTATGTTCGTTGTTAGCGTTACGTGACCAGCAATTTTTATACGCTTCACACTTAGGATGCAGAGTATTATAATTTTGTCACGGAGTTTGTTACGATTAAAGGTAGTAGCGTAGAGACCATAAAGTATATATCTTTGATTAGCTCGACGTGGTGAATTGAACTGGCAATGTCCGTCTATTTATCTGTCTTATTCGCTTACATTTAGGAAAAGCCCCATACAAACCACCGATCCAATTACGGTTTTTATATGAAAAACTTTTTTATTTCAGTCAATATCTACTTGAAATTCGATTTTATTGACACCTTATGGATAGTCACTTCACGTACGTATATTAAACATTTTTATTTCAGTCATTATTTACTTGAAATTCGATTTGATCACTTCTAATGGACAGCGACATCACGTACATATACTAATGGGCGTATACTGTCTATTTTGAGGAGAACTCCCATACAAAGCCACCACCCACACTACAGTTTTTGTATGAAAAACTTTTTATTTCAGTCAATATCTACTTGAAATTCGATTTGGTGACTTCTTATGGACAGCCACTTCACGTACATATACTAATGGGCGTATACTGTCTATTTCGAGGGGAAGTCCCATACAAACCCACCACCCACACTACGGCTTTTGTATGAAAAACTTTTTTAACACAGTCAATATCTACTTGAAATTAGATTTGATAACTTCTTATGGACGAAAGCTTCAAATTGTTATTAATGGAGGTATCCTACTCAATTTTAGAGGAAAAATTTTAATATTTTTCGAAAATAGAATGATAGCGTCATATTATCACTAGAGCTTTAAAATACTTGACAGTAATATGTTAAATGCTTGTGAAGCGTATTGAAATTCCGGTTCTACCGAAGTTTTCGTTTTCTCTTGTTTGTTGTTGCCATGTTGCGCGTTCATCAGCCAACTGGGACAAACCAATTGTGTAGCAGCGTGGCAGTGATGGCAGTGACAACGACAATGGTTAATAATATTGCACCGCACCCACTATATGCGGAAGTCTTGTGTGTACGAGGTTGTATCCCCTTTCTATACTTTTTTTGCGGTCGAATTGTTCCCTGTCAATTTGGTTTTGATTTGCCAAAAATAACTGCACCGATCGCATCGATTTATGTTTGCTCTCGTGGGCGGCACTGCCCCTTCCACATTTTACCAAGTAGGCGATGTATTCGTTTTGCACGCATGGTACTGGTTGCCTACCCTACAACCTCAAAGTGGTTGCGACGACATGAATTATGTTAATATTGTTGCTAAATTTATGCTATGATTCTTTTTTTCTTTTCTTTTTTTGGCAATGTTTGTGATATACCCAATTGGTATATACCGATTTTTACTTTCACTAACATCCTATAAAGTAAATGAAAGGCATTAAATCAACAATGTTTGGTTTTGGTTTTATGTAAAATTAGGTTTATTTTAATCGCATCGTTCATATTCTTTCCTTTTTATGTTTTCTGTATACTTAACTTATGATAAAAATTTACAATTTGTTTAACTAGGATTTTCACTTCTTTTCTCTTTTAAAGGTTTTATATTTTCCGCAAGAAACTCAAAAATGGCTTCTTTGAAAAGCTTAAACCCGAAGTGGAGAAATTCGTATTTTTTTATATAAATAGAAAAAAAAAAAAAGATTAACTTGGGAATAAGATAATTCTCTGCTTACATGGCGCAGATTGGTTAACGAAAGCGTACAGAGTCCAATTCAACTGAGTCACTGAGAACCATCATATTGAGCAATACTGTAAAGCAGGTAAGGATCCGCGGTAGAAGAAAAATTACGGAACACCTATTACGGATATTCATTGTGGTAATATATACTCGTATGCATACAAAATCTGAAACTATGGTCAAGAGCAGACAACCGAACACTAAATCGAAGCAGAAACAAAAGCAATTCTTTAAGAAATGGGAAAAACAAGTAATAAAAACTATGAACAAGTCGTGAACTACGAGATAAACAGTTGGTTTTTTAAAATTAAATTAAAACTACAGCAAATTTTTTCTTTTACTCCTCTATTTAGCATTTTTTTGAGTTTATACAGAAGCTAGAGAGTGTAAGGGTGACAAAAAATACTAGATGGCAACCATCTTCCTCACAAGTCATGCAAACCACTTTTTTCTCCAATCTATATAGGTATAACATGTACAGTTTCAAACTGGTTCGCAGTGCGAACTTTGCACCTATAAAGAAGAATATAACAAAAAATTTCTTCGATTTTTTATTAAATTTGTTCAACTTATTAGTGGAGACTATCTTAATGCACTTTTTATCAGTTGATTTCTTTTAATCATAAAAGTCGCATTGGTTTGTTTTATCGCTCGGTTTTAAAGCACGTTTGTATCTCTGTTAAAAAAAAAAAAAAAAAAAACACTATTATAAGCAGAGAATAAAACCGGAAGCGGAACCGTTAATAGTTAACCGAAAGGAAACCACAAAAACAGCTGATACAATATACCAACAAAAGCCATTTTAGCTAGCATAGCCCTAGTCAAGAAGCTTTGCACACCGTCCATAAGGCACATAAAGCTAGATAAGAAGTTAATGAAGCCACCAATTGATTGTTCTACTCGTTGGAACTCGACATACATATATGATGCTGGAGTATCTACTGGAGAAGTATCTATGTGTATGATATTTTTATAGAAAGAAAAGTCTGGGATACTATTAATTTAATTGTTAGTGTTTTTTAACCAACCAAATTGGAACGACTAAACTTCAAAGTGAGCAGTTAGTTTTGCACGACTTTAACGTTATTTGGCTTCATTGTAAAAGTCAAATGGGTAAAAAACTGCTTTAGCTAAATTTTTAGTCTCTGAATTAGAAAAACGTGAGTATTCGAGAATAATGCCTTTTTATGTGCCATATTTTTCGATCCACGTTATGTAAAGCTAACTTCTGAACAGGAAAGCTTTTGTATAGCATCTTTGGCAGATTTATATTTTAGAGTTTTATCCGTTGCTGAAAAAGTTATTTTTCTGGAACTGGAGGCGAACTCGATACATACATGGATATGTTTAATAAGAATCGCGATAATACAAGATGTTCTATTGGCTTCAATTAAGGATTTTCTCAGACTAAAACGATTAAACAACAAACAAAATGTACTGAAATGGTGGTTAGAAAATTTACCAGAACCAGAACGAATTGTAAAAATTTACTCTCGCAGTAGAGCTTTTGTTTTGAGGCGTCAAATTTAGGAATCGGCTGGATGCAAAATCTGAATGCCATAAAGCGCTTTAAGATGTAAATGCGGTGGAACCGAAGCTTCAATAGTCTTAAACTAATTACTGCCAAGACCGTTGGGTTTATGAGAGCTATCTCAAAAAGTAAGCGAGACATGCCTACTAGTAATCTATGTATATAAAAACGAAAGTATGTACCTATGTATATAAATTTGTATGTTCATTATGGATAGAAACACCTTCCAACCATTCGCCGTGAAAATTCGTGTGTATATGGTTTTAGGAACAGAGAAGGTTTTGCCGATATAAAAAAAAACCCCTCCCCCATTTATTAATCGCGATTTTAGTATTTTTGTACGAACAATTTTATAACTCGAGAACGGCTAGACCTATTTTAATCATCTCTGACAGGGAGAAGAGAGGTAGGGGAATGGGAGGTAGGGTAAGGGATCATAGGGAAGGAGGGATGCAGCAACGCGCTGGGTACCATTTAAGATAGAGGGATGAAATGTTGAATACATGTTAATGGGATCGAAGGGGCAGGGAAAAGGGGTGGTAAAGTAAAGAGAGGTAGGGGAAGGGGGCAGAGTAATGGGGTCAACGCAAGTGGTGGTTGGAGAAGAGGTGGAAGGGATAAGAAGAGGTGTAGGAGAATTGGAGTTAGAGTAAAGGAGCATGTGGAAGGTAGGGAAGGGGGAAGGAGTGGCAGGGGAAAGCAGAGGCAAGGGGAGGGCCAGCAATGCGCCGCGTACCAGCTAGTACAATATAATATATGATGCTTTTGTCTATAAGTAGTCTCCATACCGAATTTCAAGTTGATATTGATATTGTAATGAAAAAGTTTTTGGGATCTCCGATGCATCGATTAAAGAAACTTCTGAACTAATTGGACCTCGAAATATAGAAGTTTTCCACTCAAAATCCAAAAATGGGAGGTGTACAAATTCTGCCATATGAACAATTTAATTGTTACGCTGCTTGATTAATGCTAGCTACAACGGCGCTATTATAGTATCTTCACATTCCACAGCAAGTTCAGCTTTGATGTGTATATAAAGTCAAGAGCATGACAGATCATTTCTTTAGAAGACTTACTTTTTATTCGAACAGTTTCAGGAGTGTTCACCATTATGTAGTAGCTATTTAAATTGTATGATATACTACTCCTACTAGTTGGGGTTAAGCTTTTCAATTAGGCCATTTTTGATTTCGCAAATAAAAAGATCAAGGTCAAATATGACTACAATATAGTATGGCTGTTGTTTATCATTCGTATTGAATACAAGAACTTTTTTTTGCTTTAGTATGTAACTTTTGCCTTTATATTTCTATTTCTTTTGTATGTATGTATCTATGTAGTTTATGCCACGCCCTTTTTTTCGTCTGGCTTATTAGTTTCACGCGTGTAGAGTATGTTTCGTACAATTCTTTTAACTCCATCATTACTATTAATTGTTTTTATTAATTGTTCTAGTATGCTGTATAATTAAATTCTGTCGTTTTTACTTCCAATACACATTTCTGTTATAAAAGAAAACTTTACGATATTTCTTTTTTTTTGTTTGTTTGTTTTTGTATTTCTTTTTGTAAATAAATAATTAAATAAATAACCGCAATCAAGTTAAATTTGCCTTCGGATTTTTATGTATTGTATGTGTGTATATATATTTATTAACAGTGAACTTTACTCCGCTTATAAATATTTCGTTTTGTTTTAATTGTTTATTTCATTATTAACTATTTTCTATTTAAGTATACTATTCTTTGTGTGTGCAGCACAGTATGTAGCTATTCTATTAGACTAGAATTACATTTTCCAACCATTCAATATTTAAATAAAGAATGGTTTCAAAAATTTAATCAACAGTTTTCAAAAATTTTGAAACGAACTAGCACAGCTTAATGCCGAGCTCATTGAAAAGTTAGTTGATCGATGTTTAGTAAGATAAATTAGAAGAAAACTGAAAAAAAGTATCTAAAATGTGCAACATATTTTACAAAAAACTAGAGCTTATCTGCTTGACGTGAGTACCAATTTTGCCACAAACTGCAGATATTTGGCAATCAGAGTTTGTTTTCCATTGACTGTCCAAATCAATTCCTTCGAAAAAGTCTGCGTACACCAGAAAAAAATTTAAAATTTTAACTTTAATCGCAAATATCTCAGCTAAATATTTTATGTATTGAATCAAACTTTGTCTTATTATACGAGTATAGTTTATTAATTTCTTTTAACTAATAATATTTTTGCTGTATTTTAAAACTTTATATTCTAGTTTTAAATCATTTTATGATACAAAAAGTCTGCGTACAGACAGAAAATGATGTGCTAATAACTGCTAGGATAACGCTTTCTCGCCAGTACCTCCGTCTTGGACGTCTTGGCATGGAGTCAACACATTTTTTTGTATTTTCAGTTTTATTATTTTCCCATTCCTTATTATTATGTCTATTTTCATAATTTTGGATGTAATGTTGTGTTGACGGATTCTGCGTTCGAGCAAGTCCCACAAATGCTCTGTGGGAATCAGGTCCGGACATTGGGGATGTGTTCTCAATTGATTTTTTTTTTATTATAAAGGAGCCAGAGCTTTACTTTATGCGCATTGTGCTTGGGGTCGTTGGCTTGCTGAAACCAAAATTCTTGTTGCAGTCCCAGCTTCTGGGAACTTTATAGCAAATTATCCTTCAAAACTGTGATATGACTAGTTCATTCATTATTGATTCAATAAATGTTAGTTTTTGAACACCATTGGCCACCCATACACCCCAAACCACAACTCTTCCTCCACCATGTTTTACGGCTGGCAACAAATTTTGTTTTTCAAAGGCCGTACCGCTCTTTCTACATACCAGCTTTTTTTCCCGAAAATACAATATTTTCTCTCATCCGAAACAAGAACTTTGTTCCAAAATTCTGGGGACTTGGAAACGTACTTATTTGCAAACTCAATGCGCTTCTGCTTATTTACAGCTGAGATATAGGGTTTCTTAAGAGCAACTCGAACAGGGCTGTAATATCGGAAATTATTTTTGAATACCTCTTTCTACTTCTAGTTTCAGTTGGCAGCTAGGATCCCACTAACTGAATGTCGCTAATCGGGTTTTTGGCAGGATGGAACCCGTTGAAGTGTAGTTAGTTGCAACTCTTTGTATTGATGAGTGAGCTCTGCCCATTACTTTTCCAATTTTTCTATAGGACTTTCCATGCATCAAAAATTAATAAACTATATAATAAAACAAAGTTTGATTCAATACATAAAACATTAGCTGAGATAGTTGCGATTAAAGTTAAAATTTCAAATTTTTTTTGAGCAAGTGTATGTATGTATATATATTAGATCCATTCATTCAACTATTTTAGACTTTGGAAGTGTTGGCAATGCTAATGTGGAAGAAATTGATGAGACACTATTATCTTTTACTTATAGTCTTGACAATGAGAAGACGAAGTTAGGGTGTCAGCAGGACGATTTCAGCAAATGCTGAGAGCTAATAAAACGCAAATTTGCTTTGCAACTTTCCACAGTATTCGGTGTATGCATTTATATAAAAAAAAATCTATTATATTTCCTCTGTCAAAGTGTGAACGCAAATGAACACACACAAGTTTTCTACTACAGTGAAGCGGGGAGCTTGCAGATGTTACAACTCACAAAAGGAAGCGTTGTTTTCATCATATTGTGACTAGAATGAATTCTCTACGAAAATCTGAAGCGTATAAATCGAGGGATTAGACCGCAGCATGCATCAACATCGATGGCAAAGCAATTATCCATGGTTAGAAGCTCGTGCTGCTTAAACCCAATGACACCAACACGGAGTATTGCAACCAAAAACAATTGATACTCTTAAACCGAGCAATGATCCAGCCGCAATTCGAGCAGAAATACTATAGTGATTTTTTAAAAACTATCTTGGAAACGCTCAAATGAAAAGTCGTATCCCATACTTAACAAACATTGCTCCTTCCGATTACCACTTGATTTATTATCTGGCTGAGCAGCACTCCCGTAATTACAGTTTTATCTAATTGGTGGTGCTACTCTGGGTAAAAAACAAAGAGAGTGTTTGTAGCACAAAAATCGTGTTAAACAAACTTTCTTGAATTTCTCGAGTTAAAACTTACTGAAAATCTGTGAAGAAACCATAAATTTGTCTTTGCCTCAGCTTGGAAAGCAATTGATCGTTGGTCTCTTGTATTATTCACAATGTTATGCTGAATGATTGAGTACTCAATGCTATGATGATGATACCTTTATCATTGGATGAGTTCAGCAGAGACTAATTACTAATTTAGGCTGACTATTTTCAACACCTGGTATACTTTTGTTTGTTTTTGTTACCCTAAAAAGCTACTACATTCTAAATATTTTACTTCAAACGTTTGTAGTAGGCGTTGATTTATTTGAATCCTGGTATAAAAGACCACTATAGAGAGTAGTTGCCATACAAACCCACTTTTATGTTTTAAAGGTTTTTCTAAATAAATTCCGTTCTATGGTTTGCATATATGTAGATTTATCTGCTTTTCGATTTGAAATTTCGTGTGAATGGTAGCAGAGCTTCGGAAACAGTGCTCTCTCAGATTTAATGTAACAAATACAAGTATATATGTTAATACTAATGACCTTTCCAATCTACATAATTACATAAATATTTAGACAAATTTTCGTCTGATGATTTAAATTTCACCGAGCAATCTTGAAGGTGTCATAGAAATCTTGTAGATTTGATCAAAGCTGTGTTTTGTGTTCCAGCGACTTCAAAAACATATTATAAACATGGTCTGACAAGCAGGATGGTATTAGTTCTCAAAATAATAGCACACATAACATAAAAAAAACACACGCACACAATTTTTTTCTGACCCAGGGGTCACAAAATGTTTTTTTTTTTTTTGGGACGCTGAAACCGAATCCGAAGTCCATTTTACCCATTGTTTTCTATTTTTGTGTAGCTGTGAAGACTTTTTGAGGTTATATCAATGTCCGGTGTGCCATTCCTGACCTACAGTTTGTCTTTAGGCATCACCATGGTGCCCCAGAACAAGTGCACAGAGTTTTCCAACATATTCTTAAGGCGTATGAGATAAGATGATAAGCAATATAGCTCTGCTGTTTTTCTTGATGTACAGCAAGCTTTTGCTAGAGTCTGGATTGAAGGCTTTCTCTTCAAAATTAAATCAATTTTGTCTACATTGCAGTTTCTTCTTTTGAAGTCGTACATGCTTAACCGTGCCTTCACAGGCGAGTTGATAGATGGGATCCACCGCATTGCAGCTGCTGCCACAAATATCAACCGAATACAAGTACTTCAAAACAAGGTCTTTAGCAGATATAATGATCGATTGGCTTCGCATGTTAATCAACTAGCAGCGGCTCTGGTCGTTAAGAGTACATGTCATAGACGACTCCAAAGATTTCATCCGAACGATCTTCAAAATAGGCATTAAACCTTATTTATTTTTTGTTAGTTATGTTCATGTGGAAACTCTAAGCTAAATGCCTTAATGTCACACTTTAACATGTTATACTAAAGTACTATTATAGTTTTTAACAAAACTGATTGACATTTACAAGCGATAAAACAAAAGCAATTCATTCAAAAATGTGTAATGAATGATTTAAATTTAAATCTAATTTTTCTTTCCAAAAGCAATGACTCGCACATTCATTCAAATTGAAATCATTACTTTACAAGTCTGTCAAGTACAATATTGTAAAACAGCGGTGGGCAAGCCCTTGCTCTTGTTGCTCTGAGTGCTCAAACCGTTACTTTTGCATGCTTGCGATTTTCGACGAGACAACAATAACAACTTGCGGCACAGTCGAAAACGAAACAACAACCACACACGATTTTCGGACCGTCATAAAAGTGTTCATTTTGCTATGATTTATGATTTCTGCCGCGTCTTGTACACTGAGTAAGAAAGCGAAGTAGGTTTTGATGTGTTACGATTTTTACTAAGTGATTGAACTGCGGTTTGTAAATTTTTTAAAGTAAAATTAATAATGGCTGAAAAAAAATGCAATTTTCCGAGTTTGAGAGCCAGTATTTGTTTTCGCAATTAAATAATTTGGAAATGTTAAAGTGCCTTATTTGCGGAACTTTAATAAGTTCAAAAAGAAATTACAATATTTGACGACATTATTTTGCGTCTCCATGCAAACTTCTATGGTTCTTTGGGTGATATAGAAAGGATGCAGCAAATCGCTTTGCTAGAAAAATCAGCAGCTAAGTACGAATTAAAACTGGCATGTGACGATGAGAAGAACGTCTTCGATGCTTAAGTTGGAGTCAAGTTTTGCCAGTACATATGTGTGTGTGAAGCTGCATTTTCGCATATAAAACATATTAAAAATGTTTATAGAAATAAGTTAAGTGGCATAAATCTTGCTGATTTATTGCGCACTTCTATAAGTAAAGAAAAAGTAGACTTCGAAAAATTGATAAATGAATAAAATAAATTTAAATGGTTTCAATAATTTTTTTTCAGTGTTGAATTTTTTTTTACTTTAATAAACCAAACAACAACAATATAGCGAAGACTCGATTTTCTTCACCACGCATAGAATCATAAAAGTGTTCATTTTGCTTAGATTTATGACTTCAAAAACTCTCTTTTGTTGTAGATGTTGTTGTACTGCTCCCGATTCCCGATACAAAGTTTCATGCCCACCGCTGTTGTAAAACAATAAACTACATTTTTCCATAAGAAAATGACATCAAATATGCCTGCTTTACTCACGTTTTTGCTATATGCTGCCTCGTAAACTTTGTTTATACTATATTTTTTGTTCATATCAGCACGAATTTTAAGTGTGACTTAATTTTTCAACACACTGTCTGCTATTCCTTCTTTATAAATTTGATTCAATGTCTAAAATAAAATGTCCACATACTTTTCTTTTTGCATGAAACAAAGAATTATTATAGTACTCCTCATCATTACAACTTTTTCTTTCAGTTTATATATATATATATATATATATATATATATATATATATATATATATATATATATATATATATATATATATATATATATATATATATATATATATATATATATATATATATATATATTATATATATATATATATATATATTTTTTTTTTTTTTTTTTTTGTGTGTAACAGGGCTGTCGTGTTGTCGCTAAACTAATTACCGTTAATTGGTTTGGTGTTGAACTTGTTGCCAACGTCTTTAATTTATTTATTTGTTTTATCTAATTGGTTTACTTGTTTACTTGTTTGTTTGTTTGTATCTTTCTTTCTCACATAGAATCTGAATAAACGAAAGGCAGTGTTGCTTCTTTTATAACAGTTTTTCATTTCTCAAATTTTTCTTATGACAATTTAATAATTTGCAGTACGCTTCTTTTTTTCGTTTTCGTTATCTTTTTTAGTTCAATTATGTATATAATTTTACAATTTTTATTGTTGTTTGTTTTAGATTTTAACACTTACAAAGAAAATAAGACATTTCTTATTAATTTTGCAGTGTGCCACACAGTTTTTGTTGTTGTTTGTTTTGCATATACAAAGTTTCTTCTTTTGTTTGTTTGTTTGTTTGTTTGTTTGTATAACAGTATTTAGTCTAATTGTTTCGTTTGTTACATCCAAAATCATTATAGAAAGCATAGTTTTTGTCAATTTATAATTACATAAAATAATAATAATAATAAAAATTAAACGTTCTTAAGCAAACATAAAAAGAAAATATACAATTGTAAAATATTTCTTGTTATTTTATTTTGAATTTTTGCTTTAAAATAAAGTGCATACAAATTTTTGCTACTAGTTTTACTCATAGTGTTTATTTTTTGTTTTAAATAATTTTTTTTTTTTTATTTTTTATTTTGTTATAACAAAAATAATTGCTTCTGAGGTATTTGTTTTATGTATCATTTCGTACATTTTTATATTTTGTTTCATAGGTTTTTTTTTTGTTGCATTTTTTTCGTTTTTTTTTATTTTTATATATTTTTTTTTTCTTCTAGTTTTTGCAAGTATAGATTTTGTTTTTATATTTCGTTTGCAGCTTGTTTTTTTTCGGTTTCTTGTTCTTTGTCTTTTTGTTTAAACAATTTTTAAGCACCTTTTGATTATTTTGACATAAATAATTTTTCATATATACTTTTTGTTTTATGTTTTTCTTTTTTTACAGTACAAACCATTTTTCTTTTAAAGTTTTAATTCATTTTTAATTTGTTTTTTTTTTTTGTGAAAGCTCCTTGTTTAACACTTTCCAAAATGTATTATATTTTGCTTCAATTTGTTTGCTCTAGATAGTAGTATATATTTTTGGAAATAAATAATTTTCTTTATGCTTTTGCAGTTTTAAAGTACTCTGTTTTTTTTTTATTATTTTTATTTTTTTTTTTTGTTTTTTTTTTTACAGTGTATGTGGTGGCAGCATTTAGCTCCTCAGTTCGCGCGGCAAATATGTTTCAAGAACTTTTCAGTTTTATTGTATGTTGTTGTATGTAGTTATAATGAACAACTGTAGTATCCTTTTTGTTTGTTTTGTTTTAGCTAAGAAATGCCTTATTTTGTGACGCCAACAAAATGTATAAAAAAGTTCATCAACGAAAATATACTCGTATTTATAGTTAAGATATTTTATAAAAAAATAAAATTATATAAAGTAAATTTAGTTTTATAAATTATATAAGCTCACAGGCAGGCAGCATGCAGTTAAAAATGAAAAAGTGCGCGTAGCAAGTTGACTACTACTAATTTATAGGAAAGCTGACTTTAAATTGTAGTACAGATTTTTGTTTAGTTTTAGTTTCTTTGATTACTAATAACAATAATGAGCAATTGCTTTTATCTTCAAGCGATTTTTATTGTGCCTTTCCATTGTGTTCAACATTCACACTCTCTGCTGTCAAATGAACCTTGTCATTAACATGTGAATGGCAAAATGATTGATGAAATTTGACACGATAACAATAATAATAAAACGTTTATATGAACGAAAAACACGTGATTCGTGGAAGGCGAAGGACCGCAAACATGAGGTGCTCAAAAAACTGGAAATTTTTACTTTTTAGCCAGTTTCTCCGAAACTAGCAGAGTTCCGGCAAATGTACCCATATACAAAATTAAAGTACATTCAATTTGTTAGCTAAAAAGCCGTGGGAGATATAGTTTCCGAGATATAGCCAGTATCTCCGAAACTAGCAGACATACAGCAAATGTAACCATATACAAAATTAAAGTACATTCAATTTGCAAGCTAAAAACTCCTTACGCCTTGCTAGAATGTTGACTCTTATGCGAAAATGTACAGCCAACATGGTTTACATAAAGTATATTGGCTCCTGGAAATACACTATTACATGATTTTAAATTATTAAAAATAAGCTTAGTTTAAATTGCCAGATACTAAATTTCGAGAAGTAAACCGTTTTATTTCTACTCAAATTTGGCATTTAAAAAAGTTATTTTTATGCCATTTGCAAAAAAAAAAAAAAAAAAAACAAGAAATTTATATGTGAAAAAGTGACTGTTTAAAAACTGTTCTACATTTGTTATAATTTATGTCAGTTTTAAACTTTCAATCTATTCAATGTAAATTTTAATATCAACAAAGCTTTGAACGCACGCCTATTTTTAACTGCTGCCATGCCTGTAAAATTTACAACTACATTTAAATATAAACGCACAAAAAACTGTTATACGCACAATGCTTTTCATAGAAATATTTAAATGTAGCTACAAATTTATATAGCATATTATTGTAGTATTTTTTATGCAATTGTTTTCTAAGCATCTTTCATCAAGTGTGTTTTTAGTTATTATTCTTGCTTGTTCTTCTTCTTCTTCTTCTTTTTCTTCTTAGAAACAAATTATTACAAAAATAAATAAAATTTGCTACAACATTCTTAAGATTAATGATGTATGTACGTATATAGTATGTATTTTTTAGTAGTAAACATATTCTCTCGACTGCAACATTCAAAACTAACTCTTTACACTGTGTCATAGAAACCTTTTTTATACGTACTTTTTTTAAGTTTTATGTAAATTTTTTTTTTAATTTGTTTTAGCGACAACTAAAAAAATAATAAAGAAAACTTGCATAAAAAAATATACATATAAATATATATGTTTCTCTTTTCTGTTTCTTTATAAAGCATTAAATTTTTTTCTTTCGCTATAGTACATAGTATTGCATTAAAATAAAAAGAAAAGTAAACATATGCAAATGCACATATCAATAATAATAAACTAAAGGAAAAAATCAACACTTCACCAAATTACTAAACAAAAAGTATATGAAAATAAAATTAGTGTATGCACAAGTTCTTGCAACAGTTTTAAAGTGCAAACAAAATTTCACTAAAAAAAAATCTGGTACTGCTTTGCTCAACTCAGACCAGAAATTTAGCAAGTGGCAGCACGAATTTTGTTAATTTTCTGTGTACTGGTAACACTGAGGCTAAACAGCATACAAACAATCAAGCAGCTGACTGTGCAGAGTTGCAACACTTTATTTCACAACGCCATTTTGTGCACTTTAGCATTTCTGCACTATTACAAGAACTTGTGAACACCTTAAATATTTATGATGTATAAAGAAAAATAATAAAGTTTTTCTTTGCCATTCTTTTACGTTAACATTTGCAGCATCATTTGAAGTTAAATTTTTGTTTGTATAACAGTTTATCGTTTTCACTTATTAATATTATTATTATTTTTAGCATAGTATGTAATTGGTTGTTTTTTGTTGTTGTTGTTGTTGATAATAGAGTTAATAGTAGTAGTAGTAGTAGTTTTTGTTGTTATTACTTTATACTTAAACTAAATTTTATATTAGAATACGCATCTCATATCTAATTGTATTTATGTGTGTATATATATATACTTGTATTATGTAAATATGTGTGTACTTATGTATATTTGGCGCATGCACCAATGCTTTATATGCTTTAGTTTTGCTGCGCTGCATGCAACATGCTCTTTTTTTTGTGGTTCTACGAATACCACCACTTTTTTATAGCAGCATTTGATGCGTTGAAATTGTTATGCATGTATGTATGTATGTATGTATAACACTATTTATCAATGTTGCTGTTAGCTTGGTTGGTATATACCAAAATTATCAATGTGCACTTAATTAATTGCTCTCAATTGAACATTTAAGCACATACACAGTTCTATTTTGTTGTTGGCTGGTTGGTTGGTTGCTTGCTAGCTTGATTGGTTAGTAATCATTTCGTTCTCGAACATTCTCATCCACCTCATCATTTTTTTATCACGCCTAGTACTTCGATGTCGTCTGCAATTATTTTTTTTTTGTTTTTACTATATTCTATACCATCGGCATCCCGGGCTGTACATCCATCATCTCATCCTGCGGCGATGGTCGTGGTCCAAATGGCGTTTGCATATGATGTGAGGGTGCTGCGCGTGCAAATGGCGATTGCATAATATTGGGACCAGCGGCACGTGCAAACATTGGTACACGTTGTGCGTTCACTGGATTGGTGGCACCAGCAATATTGGCATTGGCGGGCATTGGCGGAAATTGCAGTCGGAAGGAGCCATCATGATGATGCGCACGCGGCGTACGTCGTGGTGATCTTGCGGGCATGCGATTGGCGCGGTGCATTTCCTCGAGAATCGAAGGTGCAACATAGGTGAAACCCTGCATTGTAAAAGAAAATTGCAAAAAAAAAAAAAATATACAATATGTTATAAAGTTTTTATTTCTAAATTATATATTTTATAGAAAAAAAAGGGGAAATAGTTAACTTTGGTAGAACCAAAGTTTTAATACGTTTTTTAATGGTTGTGAATGGAATATGGAGTGTTGTGGATAATTTGGTTGCGTATGAAATAATTAGAATAGGTAACTAAATTAAAAACAAAAAAAAAAACAACATCGGTGGAGCCGAACCATTCACACGATATTTCAATTCGTACAGCACAGCTCTTGAATATTTTTGTTAAGTGTTCGTTCATACGAGGCCACCATTGTCTACTATCAAGGGTGGGCGGAATACGCTTACTTGTATATGTATATGAAGCGGTTGTCCACTAAAATCCACCAAATCAAATTTCAAGCTAATATTGATTTAAATAAAATTTTTTTTTCATAAAAAAACACAAAATGGCACGGTGGGTTTGTATGGGGGCTACCCCAAAAAGTGGGCGGGCCACGCCCATTAATCTATATATGTTAAGCGGCTGACCATAAAAAAGCACCACATTGCATTTCAACCTAATATTAACTTTAACAAAGAAGTTTTTCATACAAAAAATCAAAAGTGGGCAGTAGGTTTGTATGGGGGCTACCCCAAACAGTGGGCGGGTCTCACCCATTTATGTATATGTCAAACATCCGTCCACTAAAAGTTACCACATCAATTATTAAGTTGATATTGACTACAATAAAAAAGTTTTGCATACAAAAAGTCAAAAGTGTGCGGTGGAGTTGAATGGAGGCTACCCCAAAAAGTGGGCGTGGCGGGTCAATATTGATACTTTATTGAACTGCAATAAAAAGAAGTGTATGTGCAAAATTTTAACTGGATAGCATAAAAATTGGTACCCAATAAGTTCGCAACAACATACATACAGACAGACAGACAGACGGACCGGGCTAGATCGACTCGTCTCGACGAAGAATACTAGTATATATGGCCTACGGTCGGCTCAATCGACCGTACTCCAGGAATAATTCTGTATATTATTGCTTTTGTTCTTATTGCTATTTCCCTACACGCTTATCACAACAGCACATACAAAGTAAAATTCGCAATCTCCTAACTCTTTCGCTCTCGAAGAGTCTTGTAACTGGCTGCTCGCACGCTGTTGTTTGTGTGCGTTTGTATTTCATGTAAAGCCTATGTGTATTTTATTATTTGTGTGAGCGATGTTTGTTTAAGCCTTTTTATTCCCAAAATATTTTCAAATGGTTTTTTTTGTTTTTTTTGTTTTTTTTTTTGTTAAAATCGGTTGTATTTTGTGAGCGAAACAGTCGTCATAAGAATCGGCTTGCCTACTAATATACCCGTACAGATAGTATGTATCTATGTACTATCTGATACACCTGTTTCAAAATTTTGGCGAATATCGTTGACTTAAAAAGGTGAATTTGTAACGTTTTTTAAAGTAAACTAAGCAGTGTACGAATTAAAAGTGAATAAATACTTTAATATATCAATAATGAACTACTTTGTATTAGTATTTTAGGTGTCATTCCCTGACAAAAAACTAAAAGTGTGAGAAGCATAAAATTATATCTCAAGAAAATAAAAAACTATCATACAAAATTCAAAAGGAAGCCTATTATTTTGTATGAGACTATATGTAATTGAAAGCAAAGTCTATATGGTCTATATATAGACTTTTCTTTAACAGCTTCATTATAAGGGATAGATGAACATCTTTTTGACCATTTCTATGTATTATTTTGTCATATACATTTTACAATATAAAAAGAACCGTAAATACGATGTTTTTTGAGGTTAGAAAGAAACCCGAGGTTTAACAACCCGAGTTGATTACACTACATGTACACAGGGAGAAACACTAGTGTCCATGCCAAGGAGAAATGTTTTCAATCGGAACTCCACCATCAAATTGTCCGATAAGAAAACTTGGACGTCGGAAAAGTAATATGCGTTAGAACCATATACGATTAAGTGGTAAACAAATGGAGCACTGGGCCATGAGCCAAGGACTAAGGCAAGCAAAAATATTCCTACTGGGTTTCGACCCGCGCAGAGCGAGAGCAATGCTCCAACTAGGAAGAAACCAGTTGAGAACATTGACAGGAATACTACTGATGGGTGTATATAATTCCATAGAATGCAGATTTTGTGAACATAAAGAACAGACTCCTCTTCATATTGTTGCAGAAAGTGAAGCAATAGTCAGAAGTAGTTTTCGAATATTGGGCAGCTACATACGTTGACGCCAAAGAACAACTGAAAAAGTTAGATCCTAGGACAATACTAAGGTTTATTCAATAAGTTGGACCAGAGCAGGACATCTAAGTAAGAAGGACAAAACAATAGATCTTTCTGGGTCGCAGTTTTAAATAATGTACTACAATAATAATAATAATTTCTGTTCAGGTGGAAATTACTTTTTCCTATAACTGTTCAATTAATAAGGATTCTTTGTTAAATGTCTTTCGTTTTCATTCTAATTATTAGTTTTGATTAGACGCCTCTACTCCTAAATACATTTGGTCTAGATCGAAACTCGAATCGAAGAGCGAATATTTTTAGTATGTCACACTTCAAAGCTAGCCTCATTTCGTGGATTGGATATAAAGTGTTGCATATTATTTTGCATTTATTAATTAATTAATATACATGCTGATACAATTTTAAAGCATAATAATATTACAATAACAACTCATAACAAACTTTGTTCACACAGTGTATATCAACAATCCCTCCCACAAAATGATGTTATCAAAGACCTTGAAACAATTTCGTACTGCTACGTGTTTTTGACCTCTTCATGTACATACATACTTCATGTAAGCGAAGTTTAATGTTATTATGAGTTGCACACGTACATACATGAAATGTTTTCCATTGTAATCGGGTTAGTCATACGCACTGATTATGATTTGGTTCGTTGGTTGCCCGACTATCTGCCAGTCTGGCTACCGGGTATCCAGATTAACGCTATGCGCATGCTAATAACCTGTATCTGGCTTAAAAACAAACTTATGCAACACTCAAATCGTCACATTCGCATTAACTACAACATACTAAACAGTGAAACAGTCAAACCTTTATATAGCTTTTTATAGACAGACAGACAGACAGACAGACAGTCACTGCAATATAACACATTTTACATAATTCTTTATGAAAATGCAAACAGAAATCGAAAAATGAGGAAAAAAAAAACTTTAGCCAAGAGCAATAGAAAATCGACAGGCAGTGGCAATATAATTAAAAATTTTGACGAAATCCAAACTCATGGCGCAAAACGTAGTTAAAAAACTGCGAAAGAGAGCTTAATGCAAAAACTTCAAAAATATCTAACAGCTAATAACATTATTATCAAAGCCATACATTGTGTAAGATTTGTAAGATAAAGCTTGGCTACTGTCTTTGCTATGAATATTTTAAGTTTGGTAGCTACTGTTTCAAGTGTGAATTATTTTGCAGCACGCCATGGTCAAACACATGGGAGAAATGGAGATACATATGTAGATATATTGTATGTGAACGTAATGCGTGCATGCATGAATAAAATCGTGTTCATATAGCTCAAATAAAATGCAGGGAAGCAACAATTGTTATACAATTTCTGGAACTTTTATATTCGCTAATTAGAAATCCATGATCAATTGATTTTTTTTTTTTTTTTAGAAAATATAGCAAACTGATACGATTTAAAGTTGATTGAATAGTAATACGTATTGAACAATTATAGAAAGTAAGTAATCTGGTATTTATACTGTCAAATTCAAAGAAGAAAAATTCTCATAATGGATCTACATTTATACTAAATATAACGCTCAGGTGAAAAATGAGACAATTGTATGGCTTTCCATTGGCCACTTGTGTGTGTCATATGTTGAATGATTGGAAACTGCTAGTTTACGATTAAAAAAACAGGACCGTCACATGCACACTGTCATTAATTCTGGAGTCGCTTGCTTCAGTTCTAGAAATTTAAAAATTTATGGTTCAGTTAGTCTTTATAATATATGGCTCAAGTAGAAGTTTTTGCTCTAACTGAGCCATATAAGGTCTATTTGAACCATAAATTTTAATGAAGCTATATTATATTAAACAATATTATTGGGAGTTTGAATAATTTTTTGCAGCGTTTTCTAAGAGATTTCGTGACTAGTGACTACTTCCGTTCATTCAGCGTCGTTTTCAGTACTCGGGATTTTGGTTGAAGTCTAAATAACAAACTTTTTTAATTCATGGAACATGTCTAACTTTGTGCCGGATAAACTGTTTTTGGCTGAAAGTTCTACTTCATTACTTTAACATGAAGTAAAGTACTGCCAAAAGCCATCGTGTTCTGTGGAAGATGAAAGGAGCAATGCCAGCGCCATAATTGTCAGGTGAAGACATATTTGCGGTATAGCACTGATATCTGCTCAACATTCCCAATCAGAACGATTTTTTTCTTTGATGAAGCTTAAAAGCATATTCATCTTCTTTGTTCATCACAAAAATCTAATATATCACGACCACATATAAAACAAAACAGTTCTTCAACACAATCCACAGTCCATCCAGTTGCCTTTGTTTTATTATCTGGGTACTCACTAAAAAACAGTACATGGCGAATATATTCCATAGTTTTTTTACAATGCTTTTTTTATGGAATTGAAGTTCTTTTGTTTGCGACCCTCTATTTTGAGTACAGTATAAAGATTAAACCACATAGCGACTCAAATACCTAAAGCCTACATTGAAGCATGGATGCGTGAGCGCCATGGTTTTGGTCAGCATGTCTGCCTCAGGCGTTGGAACCTTAGATTTATTTGATGGGACCTTAACAAGAATATGTACTTAAACTTCCTGCAGTATAATTAGCTTCACAGTGCCAGTTCTTTAGTATTACGAAAGCGTTTTCGGTTTTACCAGAACAACGAACCAAAACATTAATCTTCCGGCACACTCACTTAAATGTCATTCAAAATTTATGTGGGATTTTAGACACTACCATTCACAAACTGCAGATTTCGTATATAAACTAACTAAAAACTACACTGGCAGAGGAATGGCAATAAATTATCGCAGAGACAATGAACAAAAATTTTCACTTCAATGGAATATAGGCTAAAAGACGTCGTTAAAGAAAAGGCTGCACAAAAATACTAAATTAAAGTAATTACATAAATTTTTTAAGGCTGAGTGCAGTGCACGAAATATGACATACAAGATTGATCTAAAAATAACCGAACTATTAATTTAAATCATAGAACACGTAGCGCCATCTATTAAATGTGGGCAGTGTTAGAAAGGTACATTTTTCTTCTTTCGAAAACAGCTAAGTTCATGCTAATCGTTTGACAGGTTACAAAATGACACATTTTAATAACAGCAGTTTTTGTAGTTATGTTATAAGAACATAATGGAACAAAGAGCAAATATTAAATTTTGTTTTAAACTCGGTAAAAAATTTACAAAGATTTACGAATTGTTAAAAAAAAAACTTTATAATGATGATTATATGAGTCGTACCAAACAGACACGTGGTTTACACGATTTGAAAACGGTCGTGATGATGTAAATGATGATCCAAGACCGAACGATCCGAAGTATCTAATCGTGTTCAGTTAGTGGAAAAATTCAGTGAAATAATCGTTATGGATGCAAATTTCACTGTGAGAATGATGGCAGAAGAATTAAATTCATCTTACTGTACAATATACAAAATATTAACTGAAGATTTGGGTAAAAGAAAGGTGTGTGCACGTTTTGTTCCACATCAGTTAAATGACGATCAAAAAATTGCTCGTGTAGAGCATTGCAAAGACATAATTTAAACAGCTGGTACCGATACAGATTTTCTTGATTCGATTATAGTTGGAATAATGGAAGTGAAAAGACTAGCCAGAACCTAAATAACTGCGTTTTCAGAAGACATGAATCAAGACAATGTTGATAGCTATCTATGATTCTAAGGGTATTGTTCACAAGGAATTTGTCCTAGAAGTGTCAATGGTGCATATTATTTACAAATTTAACATCGTTTGTGGTCGAGAGTTTTACGTGTTAGGCCCGAATATACCAAAGGAAAAAAGTTGTTTTTATTGCACGGTAATGCCCCACCTCACACCTCACAAGACCAAAAAAGTCAATGAATTTATGATGAAAAAGCAGATTTGTCTCATCGACCACCCTCTGTATTCGCCTTTTAAATATTTAAATATGCAAATTAAGACCTAAACAAACAGATCGTAAATAAGAAGCAGTGAGCTGGGAAAATTCAAACAAAGATAGATAAATTGGTTGAGCATTCCAAACGTGATATTCAGTTAAATGGATCGTATTTTGAATAAATGTTAGCATTGAAACATAATACCAGGCTTGTTTTATTTTATAACTATGTAAAAAGTTCGGTTATTTTTAGATCACACTGAGTAAATAAAGGGCAATAATACCAACTGGAAACATAGCGGTGACATTGAAATAGTTTTTTGTTAATAATTAATAAATCTATATTTGAGCGAAAATATTGAAGTTCTTTCATATATATAAAAAAGGTTGTTAAACAAAATGGCGTTTACATTTTGTTCGATATCTCCAAGAGTTTTCGAGCTGGTGCCTTTCAAATTATTATATTGCATCTGCACAGAGTAAGCTTTGAGCCACTGTAAATTTTTGTTTCGAGTTTGCTGTAATTTTAGCATTTAGCATTTAGGCTGGCTAATATAACAAAAAAAAGTATATAAATTCATATCACACGAGAAAGTTTCTAATTATTAATAATCACATTCTAATTCAATCTAAAAAAAATTTACCACATTTTTAGTGCTAATTGGAAAGTCGGCACATACTAATACAGTTTTGCATGCAACTCAAACTCACTCAAACTGTATACATTATACTCTTTGATGGCATAGTAACACTCTAACTGTATAGGTACTAGCACGAATCTTCGTTTGGCTAATTGGAACAGCAAAACGAACAGCTGATTCAAAAAAAAAAAATACAAAAAACCATGACAACGATATCAAGGCGATATCATATTTATAAAAACTATACTCTTAAATATTTAAATATGCAAATTAAGACCTAAACAAACAGATCGTAAATAAGAAGCAGTGAGCTGGGAAAATTCAAAACAAGACAAACCCAACCCAGAGAAACATTGTACCATTATAAGCCTTAAATATGATTATACATTTGTTATCTATAATCAAAGTCAAACATTGGCGCGGGCACGGTTTGGTATACTTTGTTTTGTTTTTGGGGCTAACTATTAAAAATGCCGCAGAAGCGTAACCAAAAAAAAAAAAAATATATTAGCAGCCAAGTTGCTTTTTTTTAACGTTTAATGCTCTGTGCACTTGCAAGTACAAACAAAACAAAACTAAAAAAATAAAATAAAACAAATCGAGAGATACCAAAATAAAATTTTCAGCTGCTACTATAAACCTTCGTTGCTACCATATTCCGTAGCGTTGCTTCAAAGAAAGGCGGTGTAAACATAACGAAATCACATTTCTTATACGATTTTTATTGTTGTTTTATTTTGTCTACCTCATCGCGCGAGTGCAAGCATAAATAAGACAAATGTAAATTTTCGGCAAAACCGAAACTTTCATACACTTCAAATGATATATTCGGTTAAGATGGTACCGAAATATATGCGATATGTGATGAAGTCTATTTTCTACATTATTTTGTATATTTGAAACAGTTTTAACAACAACATTTAAGACTGGCGTAATCAATATTACAAAATCTTCTTAGAGTGTTACTCAATTCAGTGCTAATACAAACAAAATCTTATCCAAATATGAAGATCTTTGCTTCAATAAAAATAGTAATTCTGTTATAGTTTACGTATACCTATACATTAGCTTTCCGACCCAAACCAAAATTGAAAATTTTATGTGGGAATTGTTAAACAAATCATCAAATAAAAAGATAAAGAATTTAAATAAAACATTTATCCATACAAGAATTTGTATTTATTAGTTTTAGATAAAAATATAATTTATGTATCAAGTTTTAACAAATTTTAAGAGGAAGATTTCTGTTGTACTTCAATGAATTTGCAAGATATATGTAATTTGCAGTAGGATGGAGTGGCTCGAAGGATGATATGGCTCACTAGTCTTTCATCGATTATTGAATTAGTTAAGACGAAGCTCTTAGCTGACCTTTTCTTCTTAATAAGTCAGCTGATTTTTCAATAGCCATCGAAGTGCATTAAGTTGCACTTCCAAAACAGTACCACAAAAAAAAAAAAAAAATCAAATGTGTTTCGAACACTTTAAAACATATTTTAATAAAAAGGAATTTTCAGTTGATGTAATAAGGTAAATGTATTGTATAAATACATTTCGTATTGGATATTATCTACAAAAGGAAATGGTATTTCTCTTAAAATTGCTGATGCAACTTAAATAACTGTGGTGGTTCATTTTTTGTAGGGTGAAGTGGTTCAATAAATTGACGCAATCTTTTCATATTTCGTAGCTTTTTTTTTATTTCAATAGTTTCCATCATGATTCAATACAAATATGTATTTTTTGAGTCCCAAATAAACTATAAATTGAATTAAACTGAACATTTTTTTGTTTTCTAGAAACAAAATAAATTTTAACTCTTTATTTTCATGTATTATGCCCTTTGAGAAGCCTTGATCAAACTTGTAAATTAATTTGAGCTGATATTTGTGTATTTTCTGGCAAAATTCTGCAGGTGAACCACTCCACCCCACGACTTTTCAAAAGTCTAAAATTAATATTGTTTGAAAAGTGATTTTAATTTTCTGGTATATTAGCATTTGAAAATTTGCAGTAATATAAAGTTAGTGTTTTACATTCACTAAGAAATGCACCGATCAAAATTTAAATTGTTTCACTTTTATAGGGAAACATAAAAACCCGAACTTTTTTACACCACAGTGCACAATTTTTTTGAATGGAAGACTATTTTGACATATTTATAATCATGTATGCAATATCCTTGTTTAACTATTTGACAGAAGACACCTGTGATTACAAATTCTCTTCCAATTTCTAAAGTAAATCATTATTATCTCCTCGCAAAATGATTTCCGTTAAGAATTGCGCAAGCTTGGAATATTTTTGTTAGGGAAATGAAGCAGTTTTCAGTAGAATGTTTCTTGAGACTTATCTTTTATGACCATTTTATTCAGAAATTTTTGTATTTGTATGCACGATCGATTGCTGCATCTTTGCATACTTTCTATACTCTGTACTCATAAGCTAAAATGGTGTATTCAGTTTGTTCAAATGTATGTGTAACAACCAAAAGGATGTCAGAAAAAATCAAGAAAAATAAAATAGCATTAAAAGTCGCTTCGATATAAACCTGTCCGTCCGTCTGTTCAACACGCCGCACGAACATCAATATTTCAGAAACTAGAAGAGAAGAGAAGAGACATATACAGGCTTTTTCAGACAAAGTAACTGAGGACTCTTCCACTTCCCTCCTCAAGTAGAATTATTCTTTTTTTTTGTTTTTTAGATTTTGAACCATTGAATTTCGTCTACGTACTTCTTATACCTGTGCAAGCTACGAGTACAATGTACTATATCGCTTTTTTTTTGCTAAATGTACCTACTTTTCGTAGATTTTGCATTCTGGATCCGCCCTTGCTCTAGGCTAGGTATAGGTTTTGTTGAAATCGAGCACACTCGACTGCACAGTTTACACCTGATTACTTTTGTTTAATTAAAATATTTTGTTTTCTGTTTGTTGATTGTTGGCACAGCTCGTTTTTCCGAGTATTTTTTTTTTATATGTATTAAAATTTTGCCACCTTTGTTAGACTTAACAATTTTATAAAGAAACATCTGGCCTATACAGCAATCGGGTCTGCAGCACGGACCGCAACAACGGATCGTTACAGTAACAAATAAACCCTTAACCACTTGTACAATGCCCTAAACCGGGCTTCAAACCCGGAGCCTTTGTAATGCAATGCACATAAGTGGAGCATCTTAGTACACTGCACAATATAAAATTAAATTTAAGTACATGAAATTTTAGCTGGCTCAGGGTATGTATGTATATATTTTTATATACGAAGAGAGAATAATAGCAACGACTTTTTTGTCTACAAATAATGTAAAGCTACGGAGCTGCTACCAGTTCTCATCAGTCAACCCAGGGAGGGAATATCATTTTACAAACTTCATAACAAAATTACTATACTGAGTGTGAAGAGCATTGCATAAAAAGACAGCAATAGCCAGAGTTGAAGCAAAGAAAACAAATCCGACTTTAGTTAGTCTTGAAAAAACGCTCAAAGCGTGCGGTACACACGGACACGATAACCAAACGACGACCAGTCAAGCGCGCAGTAAAACGTAAAGCGGTATACAAAAACGCATGCGCAAAGTGTGAAAGAAGTTAAAGACGTTTAGAGTGCCAGAGAAAGGCAGGCAGGCAGACAGACAGACTGCTTGAGTAGCAGAAAAGGTGTGCGCGCACGCGTGCGTTCAATGTTCAAACTAAAAAACATAAAACAACAAAAATAAAGTAGCAACAGAAAAGTGCATACAGCAAAAAAAAAGTTAGTGAAAAAAAAGCTCCTTATAAAGCCACCGCGGTAAAACAATGTGCAAAAATTTCTCCAATGTTTTAGTTGTAGTCATAAATTCTTGAAACAAAGGTTGAAAACGTGCGCAAGCAACCGATGTACAGCATCTTTTTTTTTTGTTGTGCTGCATAAGAAAGAAACATATAAAACCTAATAAGAAAAAAAAAAAAAACTCAATCAACTTGCAGCTAAAACCTGTTAAGAAGCGCACGTGTTAAAGCACAACTTAAAAGAGAGCAGCGAACCGGACGCTTCAAGCTAATTAGGACAAAGAACGAACAGCTGATAGAGTGACACACAAAGCAACAAATGTGTACAGCAATGTAATCAATCAGCAGCTAAAAGCTAATATTCAATTGTAAGCAAAACTTGCATAATTTTCATTTTTTCAGTTTTGTAAAACATTTTGGCAAAGCTTTTAAACAATTATTAGCACAAGCAAATGTCAACAAAGAAAAATGTAACAAAACATTTTTATTGAAAACGCTAAATAAACCAATAGAAACATAAAAAAATAAATAAATAAAAATCGGTTAACGCAAAACATAAAACGTGATTTGTGCAAAAAAATAGCTCGAAATGCGAAAGTGAGAGAGTGTTTCAGATAGTCACCAAAAGATCGAATACAATCCAACTGAGTGAAGTGTTTTATTTTTGTAAATACAATATCTGTATTCAAATAATATTGAAGCATAACTGAACGAAGTTAAGACAAAGACACACTTAGTATTTTTTTTGTTTTTTTTTTTTTTCTTAAAAACAAGTAATCAAGATTAAATAAAAACTAATTAAGATTAATCTTATTTTGAATGTCACTGATTGATATATGATTTGGTTTTAAAGTTGTGCGCTGTTTTGTGAAAAGAAGATTATTTAGATTATTTAAGTCAATTTAGTAATTTTTTAATTAGGATGCATAACTTAATGGTGATCCTATTTTTATTCTCCAATTGTGAAACCATTAAAGCGTTCGATGCGAAATTTCACATGTGCATATAGTTCAGTTAGACGCTTTTTTACAATACAAGAGTACAAACATTTCTTGTTTGACTTGCAACTGGAGATTTGTTTCTTGAACTCAATATAACTAATCAAGTTATAAAACAGAATGATAAGAAAAAACTTCAAGTATTTCTGCAGCCATATCTTTTTCGCAGTGAATTTTTTTTATACAAATTCTTAAATGGAAAACAGTCGTATAGTTCATTGAGTAGAACTTCAAATACAGAAAACACTTATACCCTAATTTATGAATATAAGTTACGAAGATATTTAAATATTAGAGTCTTGTACGAATCATTTTAAAGTATGAAAGGATTACCTCCGTGGAATGCGCACTAATGAATTAAGCTTAAAACATCATCACGTCTGTCTCATGCTGCATAAGATTAGTGCGAACGAAAGACATACATACTTTTATGTACATGCGAATTCATTCAATTTGACATGAATGCATTCGGTTTACGAAACGAATGCATTTGTACAAGAAGATTTCTGAGGTTGTTTAAGATTATCAGCTCTAAAATTAGGATTGGAAACGTCTTAAGTAACCTTTTGGTATTAAAAAAAAAAACGACGCTACAGTTGTACTAATTTTGGCAATCGCCCTACTACTTCATTTTGGCGCGCTCCAATGTCTGACTGCTGTGACATGTGTACGTATTTACAATATGTTTGTATAAACCACATAGAGAGAGATAGAGCAGAAAGAAAATGTTAGTGCCAAGTGATGTTACTGAAATTCATCCAGCACAGCTGATTAAACATTTATTTTGGCATTTGCAAAAATAAACAAAATGCTGCACCAAATCAAATAGGAGCCACAGTACAAACAAGTGAGCACGAGTATACTACTTGTACACTTCAACACAGCATGATGAAAATATAGGAAATCATCTGCAGCCTCTTCTTATCAACTGATATACAGACAGATATGACTATATCCGTTGCTGATCAAAAATATGTATGCTTTATAAGGTCTGTGAACCTTTTTTCTATATTTAACATGAAATAACTTCGTCTTATTACAAAATATTTACTTATTAATACTACCGAATGTCTCTAAACATTTCCTTAAAACAGTTTCAAGCTCGTTCAAACTTTTTCATATAGATGAATTGTTAATTGGCAATTGTAAAGCTGTTATTCTTTATTGAAAGTTAAGTTAGGTAAAAAAAAAAACTCCAGTTATAATGTGTTTCGAATTTAAAATAGACTGCAATCCTTTTCTAAACAATTCTCAATAGGACAAGTTTGTGCGTCTAGCAGATCATTAGTTTTGTTACGGTATATCATGGTACCGACAAATGTATGTGGCAACACGTGGAACTTTGCATATTTAAAGAAGTTTCTTAATAAATTACACTAATTTGTTTGTTTTAATCTTTTCTAAACTGATTTAGAGCCAAATAAGGGGTTAGTGTTTGAGACTTCAAAATGCTTCAAACCTCATTAAAAGCTGGAGACTTTACAAACTTCTGTCCAGCCCTGGTAAAAACGAAAGAAACATCCTAATTGACAGCAAATCGTTTTAACTGTTTCAATATTGTTTTTGTCCAGTAACTAAAGTTAAAACGCTTTTACAATTCCTTTTTTTCCCTCAAAAATGCTAGAACAATAGCCAATTCTATTTGTGAACTTTATTAGAAACTTGTCAAGGTCCCATGAGCCAATATTACATATTTGTAATATTAATTTAGCACAAACGCCCTTAAGCGCAAATAACTTTAGAACAACTTGAAACTAAATTCTATAAGAATATTTTTTTTAAATCCGTTTGCTTTACATCAGTTGCACAAAAAAGACGCTAAATGAAGACAGTTGGTACATATTAAATTGCAATATTAGTAAATTATCAAATTATGCGTTCAGATATCCATAATCTTCACTGAGCTTAAATAAGCTTAAGAGTGGTGCATGGAAAGTATCATCATTTGCATTAAAATAATTTTCTAAATTAACCTATCTTTTAAAATCAAATAGCATATTTAAAACATATTTAAACGTTATTTTGTATGAAGGACTTTGTTCTTTTATATCTATGCACTAAGTTTATTCGAACATACCCAGCAATATTTTGAAAAAATTTACAAAACAGCTTTAAACGTTATACCTAAATCTCACGCGGAGCTAGCAAGAAATGTTCAAGTATATAAAAACAAATAATGAAGGGAAAAAATAGTAATGAAGTAATATTATTACTAGTTATTGTTCTGGAATATAGGAGGAATATAGGAGGAACAAACAATAGTGTTTGGAAAAGAGCCGAACTTCAAGGGGAAATGCGCTTATCCGTGTATACATAAAAATACTTGGGAGCTTTTCTTGAGAAGCATAACATTGGTATCAAATTCTGCAATGTCCGGCCAGCGGACTGATGAGAACTCGTAGCTGATTCCGAAACAATTCACATCATAGCTAAAAATTCTTTGTGTAAGAAATAGAAAATATGTAGAAAAAACAACTCAATGGAAAAATTACCTTGAGCCAGCTAAAATGCATATTTAATTTTTAGAATATAGGTCGCTAAATAAAATTTACATTACATTTCAAATACGGAGGAGTCACAGAAATCTCTTGACAAAAATGTCTGGTGCGATATGGTGCTTTTTCATGGACAGTGGCTTAACACACATAGACTAATGGACGTGTCCCGCCTACTTTTTAAGGTAGTCCCTTAAAAACCCACATCTCACTTTTATGTAATTGTATGAAAAACGTCAATATCAACTTGAAATTCGATAAGGTGGCATTTTATAGATGATCGCTTCATACACATCTACTAGTGCTCGTGAACAGCCCACTTTTTGGGGTAGCCCCTATTTCCCACCCACGTTTTTGTTTTATAATACGATTTAAAATTTCGTGTGAATAGTACGAGTATTAGAGTTTCGGTTCAACCGAAGTTAACATTTTTTTCTTGTTTTATATGGTTTTTCAGTACTTGAGCATTTCATGTACGGTCCCGTACTGTGCTTAAACTATTATGAAGGTCGTATTTTTACAAAAGTATTTCAATTTAAAATTTCATTAAAATCAAACTGCTAGGCTTGACCATTTACTTGACTGTGTACAGCAATATTTAAGTGTGTCATATACTTATTTCACTCAGTTAGCTGCAAATGACAAAAAAACAAAAAAAAAAAAAATAGCTTCAAATAAATAAAAGACTATAAAATAAACGTCCTAACAACAGACAACTACAAAAAAAAAAAAAAAAAAAACGAAAGAAAAATTAAAAAAAAAAATTAAACAACTAGAAAATGCTAAAACTCTTCAATTCACTTTCGATCGTTTGTTTGTTTGCATTAACTACAACGCTGCAAGCATCGTCACCATTTCAGCAACAAGTTGCAACCACAAATACAACAAATGGTGCACCAACAACTGCAACCGCATCGACGACTGCGACGACTACGTTGCCTAATGCGTCCACTTTCATCGATGAAATGGAGGCTGCTGCCGCTTCGTTGGAAGGAATGCAGCATGCTGAAGATGGTGGTGGAGGAGAAGTTACTGCAGCACTACCTCCCCTACAGCTAACACCAACGCCACCGCAACGAAATGGTTATGTACAAATCTCGACGTTAGATAAAGAAGTAGGTATGCAATCAAAAAAAAAAAATACTATCAAATTAAGTATGCTATTGTTGCTTTTCGAATGAACTTGCATATTGAAGATTTATGTTGATGATATAATGTCAAAAATAAATCTGGAACAGGTGTAGATTTTAAAATTTATATAGATTTTGAGAGAAGTGAAATTTTTTGTTAAATTTCTATTAGCTACTCGTTTTCTACAGCGTCACATCATGCAAATTTGGAACAAGTCTCTACACAGCAAAAAAAAAAACAGAAAAAAAACTTGTAGATATGAAAGTAAAGGTAACAAGCAGTTTAGCAAATCGAGCATGAAATAAACGCTAATAATAATAAAATTCGAAAACGAATGCAAACCACAATTACTGCGCGTCGCATTACAATCTCCATCACCTATTGGAGAACACCACAACAACCTACTAAGCGCTCGAATTTAAGTGTGAAAGTGAAATTTATTATGTTTGAGGCAGCACCAATATAAACTGAAAACTGTTAAAACCCGAAACTCATATTCGGTACGCTTGGAGACCATTAACTAAACTAGATTTAATGCGTATGTCGACCATGGTCGTATGTTTTAATGAATGATGGCACAGACAATTAACAAAAAACCAAAACACATACATACAGAGATCAGCTTAAACCATTAGCAACAAGCGGGAGATGGAAGCAACATGTTTATTATTATTATTATTTTTTTTTTCATTTTATTTTTAATTAATTGTAATAGCTACCCGTGTACTAATAAAATAAAATAAATCACTTTTGCTTTCATTAACAGTGGAACGACTCATCAAACAATGGGCGCCGGTTGTATGGCTAGCGCCGGAAGAACAATTTTTACCATTGGGCGTTGAAGAGTTTCTAAATCATGTGCATCCCATGGATAAAGATCAACATTTTACACCGGGTGTACCATTCAATGAATACTCAACGAAAAGTTTTCTTGTAACAAATGCACAGATAGATGATCTATTAGAAAATGATACATCATTTCTCTACGGACGTAATCCAAATGAAGCACCAGTGCCCATATACGGTGTGGTTACGTTATGCAATAGTCAACGTAAACCACTGCTGCAAGAGTTTAGACGTCGTGCAGCAGTACCACTACCACCACCACCGCACGCAATACCATTGGAACCAGCAACATTGCAGCTGAGTAGCACACGTGGTCCATATATACCAGTTTCAATAGATCCACTTGAACAGCAAAATGATACCATACGTCGTTCATCACGCTTATATCCACTCTTTCAGCGCGTTAAACGTGCTGTACTAAATGATGATGCGGAAATAGTAAATACTGCTGCTGATAATAGTTTAAAAGTGGAGTATATACCATCATTTCCAGCTGCTGTTGAGAGTGCCGTAGTTGTTGATGATGGCAGCGTTGCTAATGGTGGTGGCAGCACATTTATAGCAAATCTTGCCGATAATGTTAAATTCAGTGCTGATGTACAGCATGCTGAAGATTTGCAGTCAAATAGCATTGTTAATGAGCAATCAACATATGCTTCTACTATTGATATACAACAGCAACGTGGTAAGTTGCCTTCGTTTCATGTTACCTATTGGATGTTCTATCCATACAGTCAAGGCAAGACGATGTGCACGCTAAGCTTAGGACCACTTGGACGCATACCATTTCCGGCAGTCTATGGTTATTGTATGGGCAAACGCAAGGATATTGGCAGTCACATTGGCGATTGGGAACATATGAGCTTGTATTTTAATGGTGATGCTGAGCCAGAGGCTATGTATGTCTCAGCGCATGATGCCGGTGCTTATTATAGTTATAATCGTTTGACGGGCGCATTTGAATTTAAACGTCAGGAGACACGTAAGGGAATACTACAGCGTCCGAATTTTCCAAAAACCGTAACCACATTTAATGATCATCCGGTGTTATTTGCTGCTAAGGGTTCACATGGACTCTGGACAGCACCAGGCAAGCATCGTTTTGTTAAAGTTGCACGTTTATATGATATAAATGGTTTCGGCACGCCATGGAATACATGGAAGGCAGTGGATATAAGTTATGAGAATCTAAAATCCTATGGTAAGTAGTTTTATTGATGGTTGCATTTTAAGGTGTGCTAAGTTGCATATATTTGTTTTCAGGACGTTCGCTGATACCCGATTGGTTAACATTTAAAGGCAAATGGGGTAATCCTAAAAGCAGATGTCATCCCTTTAGACGTATTGGCTTAAATTTTTGCGAATTTACGGACGGTCCAACGGGTATACCACTTAAGGAACCGCATTTCGAATGTGGCGCTACATATCGCTGATATTTACTTTTTAGCAGTTTAATAGCTGGTGCTGTTTTATTTAAAAATAAGTTTTGTTTTACAAGTATTTATTGACAATCCTTTGCTTTATGTTCTATAGTATATAATAATGAGTTCTAAGATTGAAAAAGTTTTGGTGTTTTAATTGAACTAGGTCCGCTTATCGGTTGGAATTCAACAATCTGTGCTGAAAGAATTTTTGATTTCGTTGTTGAAGACCGTGGTATACACGAATGTCATGCTCATTTATTTCCTACTTTATTTTCAAACAAAAATAAACAGCGTAAAAGAAGTTACAACAATAACATTCTTGTGCCCTTAACAAAGATTCAGTAAAAACTAATTGCGAATTACAAGTCGACTTTAGTTTTAAGTGAAGTTTGATATTAATTTGTAGCCAAAATAGCCGAAAATTCACCTACTTGTTTTTGTGCACATCTACTCATTAATCCCTACAACACTATATAAGAGTATTCACGATTTACATATCTGTCTATATAAATAGTACTGCTTTTTACTCACTTGGAAAATTAAATTGGCACTTTCACTGAGCGTTGTATCATCTGGTGAATCAACTGGTATTTGTCTTGTGAATCTTGTGTCGAATTGTGAGACATCATCTTCGCTGCGCTGTAATTTTGTATCGAAGTCAAAGTTAAGTTTAATTTATAAGCACTAAGCAACGTTAAATTATTTACCAGTAGTGGTTTTATTGGCGGTTCCAAACGTCTCGCTAAGACATCATCCCAATTGACAAGCTTAAAGAATGGATGTGACTGCACAGCGACTGCATCATCTGGACCACTACCCAAACGTTGTGGCTCTTGGCGTTTCATTAGGCGGCGTACTAAATCTCTAGCTTCTGGTGTGAGGTAAGCAGGTAAATTAAGTTTGGCTTTTAGTATAGTCTCAATTGTTTTCTTGCGATTCTCTGCGGTAAATGGTGGCTGGAGAGAGCAAAAAAAAGGTTTAATTTATTAAAAATATATATATATATATATATATATATATATATATATATATATATATATATATATATATATATATATATATATATATATATATATATATATATATATATATATATATATATATATATATATATATATATATATATATATATATATATATATATATATATATATATATATATATATATATATATATATATATATATATATATATATATATATAAAATATATATATATATATATATATATATATATATATATATATATATATATATATATATATATATATATATATATATATATATATATATATATATATATATATATATATATATATATACGTAAATTCAATATCATTTGCTGCATGAATACGCACCACACCCGTCAGCATATCATACATGAGTGCGCCCAGTGACCACCAGTCGACCGCTTTGCCGTGTCCACTACGCGTGAGTATCTCTGGTGCCCTGTTGCGTAAAAATAAAAAAAAAAAATAAAAAAAATGTATATATTAAAATTTATTACAATATTACATGTCTATCAATATATCTCACGCACATGTACTCGATTGTGCCGCAAAAAGTGTGTGTTACAATACCCTCCTGTATGTGTTCCTTGCAGAGACCGAAATCTGTTAATTTTACATGACCTTGTGCGTCGAGTAGTATATTTTCTGGTTTTAAATCCCGATAAATGATGCCTAGTTTGTGTAGATGACCCAATGCCAATATGATCTCGCTCAAATAAAAGCTGTAAGAAAAGTATAATTAATAAGATGTTCACTCTATTCAGAGGTGTAAATGAATGATTCGTTTTTGAATTCATTCAGGCATTGAATTATCAAATTTTTAATTAATTCAATTGAACAAAGGAACGAATTCAAATAAAATTTGAATGCATTCATCAGATCTGTATGAAAAAAGAGTCATTCTTACTTAATTCACAATGCATAATATAAATTTTAATTCACAATTGGATGATGAATTGAAAATGTTTGAACCCATTAATTCTGCATAAGAATGAATTGAATTAAAATCTGAATTACGTCGTGGTGAACTAGAAATTTGTGGAGCACTTCATTTGATCAAAAAATTGGTTGGAAATAAAATTTTTGCAATATGAAGCCAATATTTCCAAATACTTCAATTTTAGTAGGTATGTTAAGAATTAATGCGAGTATTTAAGGATAGAGTTCATCATATACTACCATCGTCAGATGCAATTGAAAGGAAATTTTCTTACACCATATCATATCGGCGTATGTAGTCTTCAAAATGATGGGTTACTAATTAGTTTTGATGAAGTATTAAAGAAGTAATGGAGTTTAGACAAAAACAATCAATCAAAGTCAAATCTTTAAAAAATTTCTCCATTGACGAAAGCAGGTATTATAGATGTTCTGAACAGTTCACCTTGAATGGCGAATTGTGAACAATCTAAAAATAAATTACAATTCGGTTTTGTTTCTAAATCATGATTTAATTCACTTTTTAATTCAATTCATTTTTTGATCAAATGTACGAATCAAACATTTTTAATTCCAAATGAATTAATTCATTTTTTTTATAAAATATATTCAAACATTTTTAAATCAAGATATATAAATCCAATTCATTTATCATGTCAAATGATTTAATTGAAAAATTTTTAATTCAATTTTTTAGTGAATTCAAATTTTAATTCAATTCAGGTTTTTAGACAAATGAATGAATTCAAAATTGTATAATTCATGGTGAAATAAAAATGAATCACTCTTTTACAGCTGTAGCAACTCAATATTAAAAAAAAAAAACGCTCACCATGTTGTATCCTCAAGAAAGATGCCTTCACGCTCTAAATGCATAAATAGCTCACCGCCGCTCAGATACTCCAATATCAAATAGAGTTTACCATCTGTTTGAAACGCATAGACGAGCTCCACAATGAACGGATGCTGTGTGAGTTTGAATTTAAAATATTAATTAGTTAAATACTTTAATTTATGTAGTTTTTCCGTTCGTTAGTACCTTTACCGCCTCCAATATGTTGCGCTCAGCGCGTGTATGTGCTGTGTCCTTTTGATTTGTGACTATCGAAGCCTTTTTGAGTACTTTCATGGCAAAGTATTTGTTGGCATCACGTCCAGCGGTCTTGCGCACCTATTAATATAGAATTACATATAATTAGATTGTGTCAGTGCACCCATGTAGTATATGAAGCATTTTGTTTGGACTTACCTGAAAAACTTTGCCATAGCCACCTTTGCCTAGCACTTTTTTCAATTCAAAATCCTCTGGACCTAGCTTAATTTTACCAGGATTCACATTTTCCTCCGAAAGCTGTATCGTCTCCTGTCCCTCATTGCTGCTAAAAGTGAGAAGAAAGAGCAAAAGAGGTATTTAGTAATACAATTTACAATAAATCACTAACAGTATCAGTAAAAAAAATACATTCAGATCTCCATAATCTTCACTGAGCTTACAAAGCTTAAGAGTGGTGCATGGAAAGTATCATCATTTGCATTAAAATGATTTTCTAAATTATGATAACATTAATTTTTAATTAATAATAGGGTATTCACAACAGGTCTATTAAAAGCTTAGTTGATGAAAAAGCAGACAAATCGAGGTCGACCACAAAACGATGGAATCCGAACGAAAATATTTAAACTCAAAATGGCCTTTACAGGGGTCAGTATTTACTTTTAATTTTTAATCGACTAGGATTGAATATCTGTACATCATTAACAATAAATAAGACTACTTCAGGGTCGTATTTATTTTTAATGAAAGAAACCACATCTATACTATAGCGCTATAAGCTATATATCGGAGGGATGAGATGTGGTACATATGTAAAGGGCTCCGGAAAAAAGGCCTACTGGTAAAATTGACAGTGCCACGCCCCCATATAAGAGATAAACAAAACCGGATTTAGCAGCGCAACCCGGGTACTCTAGTAAAGTAGTCAACGCCTGCATGACTTAAACAGCTCCAATCTATCACTGAATTACTGCCGTGTTTCATAGTACGCAAAAAAGATTAGGGTTTACACCTTACATTATGTTGTTCTTTTTTTTTATTTAACTAACTATTTATAACTAGGCGATTAGTGTCCTGCTACAATCTACGCAACTGAGAATTTGGTTCAAACGATTATTTACAGCTGTAGATGTTACATAGCTTATACATAGAGTTTAGGGTAGAGGTAATTTTTGTAGGGTTTGACTATTAACTATGGTTCTGCTTTGGAAATATTTAAGCGAAGACCCGGTCCAGCAGGTGTTGAGGGTGGTGGCGTTTCAGTCTTCTCGTTCTAGTACGGGGGCTAGCAGTTCTTCGGGCTGCGTTACTTAGACGCCTAGCTAGGCTGTTTGGATGAGATTCCAGCCTCTCGCTGTATTTTTTGGCAACGTCCTGGATTCTATCTCCAATTTTAGGCACCGTGAGATCTATATCCTGGTTCTCATGTACCAAGGAGCCCCAGTTATCTTCCTCAGCGTTTTTGCCTAGAAATTTCTGACCTTATTTTCAAGAGACAGATTGTTTCGTGGTGCAATCAAATCAACCAAGACATTTTGGTAATCTTAGTCCTAAATAATTGTTGCAGCGTCGTGACATGTCTGCCGAAGGTTAATCTTCTGTCTAGGATTAGACCAAGGTATTTGTATGCCAGCTTGTGATTTAGCACTCTTTCGTTAAGTGAGACACCGGGGCAGTCGCATTTCCGTTTTGTGAATATCACATTTGCACATTTTTCGGCATTGATGCACACGTTCCACTTCTCATTATGATTCCCAAAAAGTTCGATTCGCCCCCCAAAAGCGATTTCCACTTATGACTGGTCGAGTCAACATGTGAAAATCAAGTCTTGTTTTTTTTTTGTTGACAAAGGTAATTTTTGTGTTATATACTACGTAAAATCATTCTTTCGTCGGCTTTTGACTGTAGTCAAAGAAAGTGGCGAATCCAAATATTTATATTTCTTCCCGATACTCTGAATTATTTTTTGTGGCCGAACATACCTTTTTCTGTCATTTTTCAACCCAGTTTATCGATGCCGCGCTAATGCTTTATGAACTGCACCCATCTAATATTTTGGCAATGTCCCGAAACGAATTACCGTGTTTTTGCAAAATATTTATTTGATTTCGATGTCTCAGAGATAACTTGTTTAGTTTTGTCATTTTCGGAATTGATAAAAATTCAATAAAACATACCAAAAAATTCAATTTCTAATACTGCAACTGACAAGGTACCAGATTTAAGGTTATGTTGTCAATCGATGGTTAATCTTTTATCAATGAATAACAAAAAGGCTAGAATTTTTTGGAATCGACTTAACTATCGATTAAAATGCGAAACATTGAATATTGGAAATTAGTACTCAAATGCGAAAAATGTATGTATAACTCGTTAAAAACTGCATGAAATTGGAACTTTCATCAGCTGTAACACTATCATTATACCATTCACACATGGTGTGAAATGGTAGTATCAGTTTGTCTGAAAGTTTGTAACGCATTAAAGAAGGCATCGTAGGCCCCATAAAGTATATATATGATTGATCAGCTCGACGAAACGAGTCGTTGAAATTTTGCACATATACTTCCTTTTATTGCAGTTTAGTAGAGTATCAATATTGACCCGCTACGCCCACTTTTGGTGTAACCCCCATTAAAACCCACCGCCCACTTTTGACTTTTTGCAACTCTGCGCAAATTGCTCTTGGGCGTAAGCTTCATTTTCCATAGAAACATGGAAAATATTGCGTATTGCATGGTATTCTTATTAATAATTGCAAATTAACAATAAATCACTATGATTTCATTCTGATTATAATGTCTAATAAACAAACAATTAACATTTATTATTATTAAGTACTCCTTTCTCTTTTTCCGATTTGTTTATATTATAATCGTATTATAAGCTGCACATGGCAAGCCACAAATCAGAAATTCCAGCGAGCTGGTTATTGACGGAATTATCCATGTCTGTCAATATTGTATCTTAAATTGCATCGCACAGCTGTTATCAGGGCCATACAACAATTTAACTATCCATTCTGATGCGGCGTATACCATACTTTTCGCAACAGGTGCGAGAATCTCACACAGTATGTAATGCCAAAATCGACATCACTACCAAAACTCTATTAACGCTATGTATGATTATATGACAACTACGATTAAGGGCTTTTCGTCTACAGATTTATGGCACGGAAGTAATTGTCTACCATATTGAAAATTCATATAATAAAAATATAATAAAAAAATCAAGTGCAAAAAATGCCAGACAACCGGTAGTTTTCCAATGGCACTCGAAAATGGAGCGTGCGCTGGCAGTTTGTGCAAACAATTTACTCAACGGCGGCGGCGACGATGCTATCGACGACTTATTATCACTTGAGATTGCTTATTAAATATATAGACAGCTGATGTCGCCCGACGACGCACGACTTATCAGAAATTAATAAGCTCTATATTATAATTATATCAATTATTATGGTGTTGTGAATGTAGTTTCGAAGAACTTAATGTAAATCTTTCTCTAATTGCACAGAATATCCAATAGCGTCGTCTAAGCGCTTGCAATATATAGATATGTAATATTCTAACACTGTGGGCGGTAGTACACGCAAGTGTCGAAAGCCCACGAGTGTGTGGCTGCAGCACGAGCACTATAATACACGCGCAATAATGAAGTTTTTACTGATAACTCCGATCGAAACTTCTTATGTATCAATAAAAAGGTCTGTGGTTGAAACATACAATATCGGATCACCCCAGTCCAGAATATAAGTGGTGATACAAGTCCAACGAGCGAACGTCCAAGAAAAACGGTCCACCCGTTCAAGAGATATGGATTAATTTAATTTTTCTTGAGTTAATGAAATAACAAAAAAGTTGCCAGATCTGTTAAATTTTTGACAGTTTAAACCAAGTCGGAAAATGGAATCGCTAAATACACTCTACAGTATTGGTGTGTTGGTTTGTTTCAATCCTTTAGAAAAGCTAAATTTTTTTGATACACGATTTTAGTACACAAAAAAACTTACGTTCTACAACGTTTTTCAAAAATTGAGTATTAGGTCGGGAAAAGTAATAAAAAATAGCTCCGTTTTCACTTGGCTACTGTAGCTAAAAGTCTTAATATTTTCGTCGTAAATATGTTGTTGGAAATGTTTTTCAAATACCTTTCAAATGGAACCTTAGTTTGTGTAGTACAATCACTACTTAAACGAAATATAGGTCAAAACTAATTTTGAAAAACACATTTTGGCGATTTGCCAAAAGTTGTTACCAAATTTTTACCCTCATATTTGAAGTGATAATAGCATCAAGTTGGATAAATTTGGATATATTAAAGATTTCTATGAAAATCGTGTGAACTGATATATTACAATGCAAATATTTGACTGTGTCATTTCAGCTATTTGTCCTAATGGAAGTTACATCTGTTATACGCACATTGGCACAAACTTGTTAGTCTTATACTAATTGTTATTGAGATTTTTTTGTATGCATCCTCTTCAGAAAGTATGTTGAAAAGAAACTGGAAACCTGACTAAAGTCTAGTTGCAACTCACAAAACTTCTGTTAACAATTTTGTGATGAAAGATATTGGTTTTTCTTTTGTTTTGTTGGAATTGATTGTAATATGTATGTAATTGTGTATTTTGTAATATGTGTTGAATTTTCGAGAAGATGCTTTCAATTAAGTAGACAAACGAATTTGGTGTCCTACAACATAAACTGTTTTCTACTTATATTTCAATTATATATTTTACTATATAATTATATATTATTATCATATAATCATATAACAATCAATCCCAACAATACAAATGAAAAATTCGTTACAAAATTGATATAAAAAGTATTGGCAGTTACAAGCAGACTTTCGTCACTTGGTTTTTAGCTCGTCAAGACGTTTTTTTTTTTTATTTGATATCAAAGTTCAACAATTGTAAATATGAATCAGAATTCTTCGAATTCGAAACGGTTTGAAATTGCGCCAAGTTTGCCTTCGGCGCGACTCGACGTCAACTTTTTTTTTATCAGCATTCTGGCGACTTGTTCTTCCTACTGAGTTCAGTTGACGCATGCGAAATTCTTATTGGATTACTCACTCTTGATGTAAATTTATGCTCAATTCCGGTTCTAGATCAACCTGCAATTAAAAAGACAAAATATACAGCATGAATATATAATTTTTATTTAATAGTAGTTTTATTAAGTAGTAAATAATTTCGAAAAGTAATAATAATATTATGCACTAAGAGAAAGCCACAAAATATCGTAATTTATTAATTTTTCAGAGGTTGAGAAAGAAATATATATATATATATATATATATATATATATATATATATATATATATATATATATATATAGAGAGAGAGAGAGAGAGAGAGAGAGAGAGAGAGAGGAAACGTGAATGAGATCATTTAAAAAAGAGAGCACATGTGCGGTGCGCTATTTGACTTCATTCATTGAATTTTATGACTTAATGTTAGTGATGGGACTTGACTTATATATTAAAAGTTTTTATTATATCGAAAATAACAAAATAAAAAGTGAAACAACATGAATATAATCTATATAATTTACAAAAAGCGACAATTACACCCATTTCAGTAGAATATTTTTTGCTGTGTTTCGTCTAAAATGATCCCTAGCCCATATTTCTTCAAAAAAATAAAACTATTCACAACTGTGCGTCCAACTGAATGTAGTCTCAGCACCTATTGCAAGCGACACAATGGTTCAGTTACGGGACATCTTTGACGGCATTATTTCGCGCCATTGTTCATCATAATTGACCCACTTTGTTTAAACTTATTTGAAAGAAAGAGTGTACATCAATAAACAAGCGAGCATCCATCCACCAACTGAAAACCAAAATTCGTATTAACGGAAAAAATGAAATGCTCACACACGTCAAATTAAATCCGCATGAATAATGTTCCGTTTAATCTGTTTGAAGGTGTGAAGCGTTTTCCTCTTCAGCCAAAGAAAATATTTCGACTTTTCTTTACCTGGCTCTACCATAAAGCTTTTCGTGACCCGACCCAATTAGTGAGCTGATCACTTCTGCTTTCAGCTATCCATGGAATCCATGGAAATGCTCCAAAAGAAATCTTTAAGACTTTCCATACACAGATTCTAATAATGATTTAAAACGAACGGCATTCATACTCTATTCAACAAAAAAAGCGATACTATGACTCCGCCGTTACAGTTTATATAAACTTTCCTTTTTCGCAGATCGTGAAAATAGTATTGGTATTCATAAGGACCGCTTAAATTAAAACGTTTTTTTATCGGTAAAGACGACCCAACGTCAAACTTTTAAACGAGTCTGAAGTTGAACAGTTCATGTCACATAATCTCTTCCAGTTACGAGTGGTTTTTTTTTTTAATTTGGTTGAAAAAAGCATTTAGAGGTGGCTGTTGTTATTTTAAGCCGTTTAAGAAGTCTTGCATTAGAGACAAAATGTTGCACAGTTGAAAATTTTGTGTTTAATCCGGCCATTTCTTTTGGCAGCCCAATTTGTAGAATTAAAAGTACGGAATTTCACGATCTTCAGGAGAGTTTAAGCCTTTTTTTCGACATTTAATTTTGGATTTTCAAATACCGATCAACAGAATTGGAGCTACGATTTATCTTATTTGCAATATTTCAGTTGAAAAGTTCTTATAAGTGAGAAATTCGTATTTTTTAAAACATTTTTCGAACAATGTTCTAATTCAGATAAATCTTATAGTGTAATAATCACATGCCTGTTTTTAACTAGACTTTTTTGTTAAAAATAAAGTGTGATGCGTGTAGCCAATGATATTTGAAACTATTTGAGGTAGGAGAATGAGATTTGGTGAAGGGTATCGAATCCAAAAAAAAGTTCCACAAACTTAAAAACAATAGATCTCAGCACCTATTTAAGATAGAAGAATATGAAGTACACTATTGGCTTCAAGACTTAGCGCAGTCGATATAAACTGCTACACCATCTCTAGTAACTGTATCTCATACAACAAATCTAGCAAAAAATGCCAAACACGCATGCCGTGAGAATGCTATCAACAGAAGAGGGGTGACAAGAGCAAAAACTAATGGGTAAACCATCCAAGAAGAAAGAAGCTAAATATCAGCTAAAAGCAAATGCCAATGAATTTCTCCGTTTTGTTTTAAACTTTTCTTTATTTTTTTTTTTTTTTTTGGTTTCTACCTTATTTCTTTATATTTCTCGCTGATCAGTTTTTGTTTTAATGACAAAATTTATAAATAGAACTCGGAAGAATGCCAAATAATCAGTCGATGCCGACCGCTGAGATGCTGTCGTTTTCAGCGGAGGCAAAGGCGGCGGCGCTTTTTTTTTCTTTTTGTCTTTTCGCTCGCCATCACACTTTTGCGGCCACCTCATGTTGATGATGTTGGCCATGAGTGGAACATAAAAAAAGAAGAAGCAGAAGCGTCTTTGACTGCCTCGACAATGATGAAAACGAAATATACATATAAATCGAAATATTTTCCTTGTGTCGCTGCTATATGCTGCGTGTGTTTACAGATCAGCAGCATTATTTAAATTAATAAATTTTTTTTCACAAAAGAAACTAAATTTGTTGCAATGAATGAGCTACAATTAATTTTAAAGAAAAAGTAAACCAGTTCACCTTAACTTAAAGAAAAAAAAAAACAGAAAAAACGTTAACTTTGGACGAAGCGAAACTTTAATACCATTCGCACGAAATTTCAAATCTTGTTGTAAAACATAAACGCGGGTGGAGGGTTTGTATATTGGTACACCCCAAATATTAAGCGGGTCACGCGGGTCATATGCGTGTAAAGTGATCATCCATAAGAAACCAACACATCGAATGTCAGGGCTAATGCTGACTTAACTAATGGAATTGTTCGTACAAAAGCATAAAAATGAGCGGGGGTTTTATATGAGGGCTACATTAAAAATTGGATGAGACGTGCCAATTAGTATGGGTATGTGCAGCGACCGTCCATAAGGAACCACCATATCGGATGTCAAGCTGATATTGACTTATCTGAAAAATTTTTTCATACAAAATGGATTTGTATGGGGGCTGGCTATCCCAAAAAGTAAACGGGAAACACCCATTAGTATATATATATAATATAAAGCGGCCGTCTATAAAAAAAAACAACCATATCACATTTCAAACTGATATTAACTGAAATAAAGAAGTTTTTCATACAAAACCATAAATAATGGCAGTGTGTGTGTATGGGGGCTTCTCTAAAAAGTGGGCGTGGTATACAAATTTTAATACTCTCTCCGCTTAAGTATTGGTTTTCAACCAGATATCTAAAAAACTGATGCCCCAAAAAAAAACAGATGGAGATAGCTAGATCAAGGCGTTTCGACGGGGTGGTGAAGAATATAATCGTATATACTTTATATATTGATTTGTGATACCTCAATTAATCTGTTACAAACTCTCAGACAAACTGATAATATTAAAAAAAAAAAAATTTAAAATGACAATTAACATAATTATCATAATTTTTTGTACTCATAATTTTATACAAAATCAAATAAATAAAAGTAGCACTCACAACAACAACAATAGTGCCTTGAATTGAAGCATGAGTTGTTACACCCACAACACGCTTTTTCTACTGAGCTAAGTGGTCCACTATCGACACTTTTAACTTATATATACTTTTAAGTACAGTAAAACCTTTAAAGTTCATTTGCTAACTAAACTGTGACAATAAAATTATAGTTTAAAAAAACTTAAAAAACACGCTTTAACTAAAAAGTAAAAAATAATTTTGAATAAGTTTAAAATGAGAATTAAGTGATTGACAGAAAATTAACTTTAACATAAAGAAAAGCATGGGGTACTCTGTAATATATTATTATAATAGGTTTATATTTACAAATAGCCACCAATGAAATAATTATAACAATTAATATGCAAGCACCCAACGCTTTTTTTATGTTTTTATCACTTAATCAATCACTTTTACTTCACATTACTATTAAAGAGTGTTTTTTTTTAATTTTTTTAAACTATAATTTTTTTAAAAATAACATTCGCCGTTCTCATCAACATATTTATTCAGTTGTTGACTCGTTTTGTGGGTAGCACAATGAAACAAAACAAACGAAACGGAACGGAATAGAATATGATCCACAAACAAATCAAATATCCTGGTGGTCCTGGTCAGGAATTTTAGGTCAAAATTGTGAAATTGTTGTATTGTCTTCGTTGCTTACTACACGTGCCAAATTTCAAATTATTTCGACGTTAGGAAGTTGGCGAAAATTAAGTTGAAAGATTCCGTTACATAGATACAGGCCAAGCTAATAAAAGCGTGTTAAAAAATATGTCATTACTAAAAATAAATTCATTGATAAGATTTAATGTTCAATTTAACAACAATTTGATTACATTGATAGTCTGCTCTATTTTGTAATATTCATTAAAAATACTGAAATTGAAAAAAAAAAAAAAAAAAGGTTGATAAAAAAATTAGATTGTATGAACTTATTGTATTTTATCGGCTAATCATTGTATAATCGTGTATAGAATAATTTTTAATTTATGGCATTTGTTTGTCAGAAGATTGTTTTAGAGCGCTTGAATTACCGACCATTTTTTATCTGATTTGGTATTCTTTTTATTTTATTAATGAATAACAACTTCTTTCAATGATAGAACTGGCATTTAATGTTTTCGAAATGGTTAGATAGTTGAAAGATATCAAATCCAATCTTAAATATATTTAGTGGTATCAGCTTTAGATAGTCGCCAATGACTAAAGGCAGCATTATCTTTAGTCATTTCATTTGGAAGAGCTAACAGCGAAAATGAACGAAAAAGTGGTTTAATATTTGACTTCTTCTATTCATACCAAGAGCACTGCATGAATGCGACCAAAGAAACTTAGATTCTAATGTATGTGAATGAAGGCGCGTGTACATATATTTAATCAATATGAATTGAATGAATGATATGGAGAAATTCACATTCATTTCATTCATTTGAAGCCAGTGAAATCTCGATTTTCGAATTCTTATGAACTCAAATATCATGCATGCTTCATTGTCAAAAAAAAAAAAAAAAAACATAAAAAAAGCTTTTCCCGCAACTCATTACGATTTCCTATTATATTGACTTAGTTCTAATGAGTTGTAGTTGAGATCTGACACTTGATCAATCCTACAAAGAAAAATGTACGATAAATTCGTGCCATTGATTAGACCATTCGATTTCGCTATAATATATACAAAACTGGTGTCTACCTGAAATACAATATTCCTGCCTCAATTCTTTATATTTCTGTAAGAATCTCGTCTCCTGCTACAAAAGACAATGTACTATGTTTAATCAATTCTCTCTATGAAATGGCATTAGAAAGCGATTTGATGACAATCATATTATTTATATTGTGTACAAGTGTACATGCCAATAGGAAATTAGCATCACTTCACCTGCAGAAAATATTCGAGCTGGTTTTCCACGATACCGGAAATCTGAATTTATTCGAATGTTTATGCATTTCACATTTTTTTAATGTGAATTAAATAATTGGTTTTGAGAAATTCACATTCATTGAAAGCCAGTGAATTCTCACTAGCATTCATTTTTAATTAATTTTAGTGCGTTCATTTATTTTTCATTTATGAGATGAAAATTTACATTTTGAACTGTGCTGTATTCAAAAAATGAGTGTGAATGAATGGATATTCTTAAAACAGCTTGGAATGAACGTCCCGTTTTTTCCATAGTAAAACACTATATGAATTTTATATCGGTCAATCAAATAGTTGCTGAGACATGAAGAATATGATTTTTCTCTTTTATTGTGGTTGTTTGGGTTCTAAAATGTTTATTGATATCTCAAATAAAATTTACGAATTCTAAAACAGCTATATTTATATGTTAATCTGAATGTCCAGTAATTGGTACACAATATTCTGTTTTTCCGTGAAGTGCATAAGTAAATAGATTATCTGGACTGCCTATTCTGGAGCAAGCAACACATAGTTGACCATGTAAACAGCATGGTGTATCCAAATGAACTCACACCATTTGATTTGTCTGGCCTTGAACCTCATTTATTGTCATTGAAAAAGCCACCCTTACAATAAACGGTTATCTATTAATTTAAATGTTACATCTGCCGGAATCATTGGAATTCTTGGTATAAAGACATTTTTTTCAGTAAATATACATATGTAAATAATAGCTTCAGTAACGTTAGACAGCATTTTCTTTACATACATCCTATTTCCATTGCAAATCTTTGGTGGGTCGAAATTCTGAAAAAACATTATCGGAGCTCCACTTTCAAGTTCAAGTTGATGGAATTAATGAACTTTCTCATAGGCACATCTGTTATGCATAGTTTTTTTTAAAGAGCTTCGAAAACTGTACTCACGAAGTCATTATTTTACAATAAATCTGAAGTCAAAGTATGCATCAGACTGATTTGTTTTGGTAAGGGGAAATGGAGTCACAATCACTTTTTTTTTTTTTTGTTTTTTTGTATAGAAGGTACATTCCAGTCTTAAGCAAAGGAAAAAAAGGTTGGAAAAAAAAAGTTTTGTATAAAGCAATACCAAATGAACACGTACAGACACGTTTTGAATATATACATACATAGTACATGTACTTAGATAGCCAGAAACATTCTGCTCATCGATAGTAACAAAACGATTGGCCAAATATTTGCTGTGATATGTTGAAATTTGTTTATAGCTTGTATACTGGCGTGTTACCGCCCACTTTTAAATTGTTTGTTTACTTTTAGTTATTACCGGTTAAGGTAATTTCCAACATGATGGCTTAATCATTGGTATTGATAAATTAATAAAAGAGAAATGGCGTGACCAATCTTTGAGAGAAATAATATAGGAAGATAACCAACGACTTCAAAGAATTTTATCTAATTAAAATTTTTATAGTGAAGAGCATAAAGATGTTCGTACAACATCCATTCAAGAAAATGACAAGATTTAGATTCAGTGTACGAAACAAGAAAATAACGACTTGGAATTATCCAACTAATATTTGCTTTACTGTACATCCTACATGCATATGTATGTATTAAATTTTACCTTGCCCCATTTTGATGTACCAAAGTGAATACGAGCGCCAATTACAACAACAAAAACAAAGAGAGGCCAAACGAGTGCAATAGTTAAGAGAAAGAGAGTGCAAACACACGTGTGAGAGGAAATGCACACGCGTACGAACTGTGAAAGAAATTTAAAGGCGAACACTGAAAATACAAAAACAATAAAACTAAAGGTAAGCAACAACAACAACTGTTGTATATTTGTATGTATTATGCTATCTACATATGTATATTTTGCAGTGCGCCCGCACGCACTACAAGAATAAAAAAAAAAAAACAAACCAACAACAAATAAAAATTGCGCCACGCGCTCGCAATCTCATCAAATTGTAGCTACAACAACTATATGCATATAAAGGCGACGTCGATGTCGACGATGACGCCAACTGCGCAGCTGCGTGTCTTATCAGTAAACAAGTAAAATTGTTTCTATGTGATAAGAGCATTTTTCAAGTGGAAGTGTTTAGCTCCTCATCGATGGTAAATTTTTGTTAGGTTTTAAATCTTTTTTGAATAATATTTTCTTTCAAGTTATAGTGATAGTGCACAAACACAAATAAATTTATACAAAAGCCTATTTAATTTTCAGTCGAATATTAGCGTTGATAGAGTAATTGATACTGATTATTTTGAAGGGCATTCGTTTTGAACGGGCTTACTATTTATGTATGTACATTTGTACATACAAGTATGTACGAGTATATTATCTTCAACGTGCCGCCATAGGCGCTGCTCTGAGCTGTGTATAAAGCAGCGCTGTTTTCAGTTGTATGTGATGGATTGCCCAATATTAGTTTGAAATGGTGCTATGTATGAAGCAATGCAAAGACGTTTAGCGATAAGCAGCTGATAATATGTATGTATGTGTCTGCGATAAGTAGGTTCTCTTGAGTAGAAGGGGGAAATCGAGCGATAATTTATGTACAAGGTCGAATTCAAAAGTTTAAAACTTAAGAGAAAGAAACTGTAAACTATAAGCGATAAGTTTATATCTGATATCTGGTACAGCCACTTGGTCTGAGTTGGACAACGTTTGACTGCACAAATCTCCCTGTGCAGATCGGTCCGGGGCGAAAACCCAGTCGTCCTTGGGAACGTAAAATCATTTTATAAAGAAATTTATAAACATTTAAAATGTACAGCATTTGAAAAAAAAAATGCGAAATGAAGCTAATAAAAGCTTGAAAACCCGAAAATGAGGAGAAAAAGGAAAATAGAGGGCACATACGAGTTTTCATAATTCTCTTTGTCTCTCTTTTTTTCAATGTATTGCAGATGTGTATTCAGTCGTCTACATATACTGTTGCAGTAGATTAGTGAGTGCCATCATCGATGGTGATGAGAGCGCAACATTATACACTGCTGGAAATAATATGAATTGTTTAAATAGCTACGCAATTTCTGAGTGTCCCTAGACACCTCAACTTTTTTCCATAATTTTAGAAAGATAAAAGAAAATATGCGACCAGTATGCGATGCATTACAGTATACGGCAATCTTAGTATAAATAGGGAAAATCTACAATATATAAAATAATGAATATATTTTCAATGATTGGACTAAGTCAGTCAATATGGATCTTAAATAGACAATTTTATAATAGGCTAATAGTGCCTGGTTTCGTTTAAAAGTAGTAAGAAGTGATTGTCGATTCGTATACAACACATCTAACAAAAAAGTTCTTAACTCTGCTAGTTAGGAACATTTCATTTAATATGTTCTTACTTTCTGTACCTTTCATTTCCTTCAATTTCATAAGATAACCAAATGTGTTTCAAATTTTCAAATATGCAGTTCCACGTTTATTCAGTTCAGATTTCAGCATATCAATAATGTGTTTAAAGTTTAGAAAATGCTCTGAAAAATTAACGCCGTCAAAAATTATCCGCTTTGGCGATGGTCCAATAGATCCCTGATCAATTCTGACCAGATAAACGCAGAGTGTTAGAAAAATAACAAAGTCGGAAATGAGTTTTAGTCGCAATTCGAGGTCATAAGACAGACAAAAAACTATTTGACCCTACAGTAATTATTAGTAATCTGCATTGGATTAAAAAATATACTGATATAGGCCAAAAAGCACTATTGTTTTGCCATAAACACTTTCTACAATCACCTAAACGAGTTAATGAAAATCATTGTTTCCATTATTAATTTTGACAATTTCTGAAAGGTCATTAAAAACCACAATCTCATATGCAAGATTCTCCTTCTACTTGTTGCAATAGCACAATATTCTAACAACTTCTAAATAGGTCAGATGTTTAGCTGCTTAAAAACTTAAGCTATGTAAAATTAGTATCGAAAGTGACAACACATTTAGATTTTGCTTTGAGGGCTAACAAACACCCAAAAAATCTCTTAGATGACTATTCCGCCTTGACCTTATATGAGTAACTACTAAGTGGCAGATGAATAATTGTAGTAAAGACTACGATCAAGGCATTATAGAACTTCCTGCAGCCCAATATTATAATAATATCTCTACTTGCCTAATCAAAAAAATCGTCATTCCAAAATTTTTTCTCCATAAAAAGTTATGAAACTAATTTAAATTGTCTCTTGCGTTTTTATTTAATAACTACCGGATATTCAGTGCACTTTTCTACAGCTAACAAAAATATATAAATATTTTTCTTTTTTAGTGTGTTAGTAACGATAAGGAGAAGATCTTCTCCCTTTCGATCGCGCGAATGTAGCCAGTATGAATATGAGGGGAAACCCTATTGCTATGTTCCAAAAATGTTTCGTTGGTTTCGTAGAAGGCAATTGATTTCCATCCAAATTTGCTTTCTACAAACTATGTTACAAAGTAAAATAAGAAAATAGCAATAATAACAATTTTTAAGGTAAGTCAGGGCATACTATAATCTGAGTATGTGAAATAATTGCGTTGGGTGGTTACAAAATCCATAGCATACTTAAAAACATAGATACATTAATTAATATACATATATACAAGATTTATATTGATTTAAATATATAAAAATGAAAGTATGTATCTATGTATCTATATATACATATATAAATACACATATATATATATTTGTATGTCCGTTATAGACAGGAGAACGGCTGGGCCGATTTGCCTAAAATTTTTTTTCAGTTGTTCGTAATTGCCAGGAGGTTTTTTGGAAAGAAAATTTTGGGAAAACCCTCCGGAAAATTCGAAAATGGCTTTTTTGAATGGGATTTTGCGTGCAATCGTTCCGGAATGGCTTTTCGAAGAGAAAAATGGAAAATTCGGAAATTTCTGGAAAAACCAGGAAAATTTCAATTTTTTTTAGAGACAAAAAGCATTTCTTTCGTGGCTTCCTATAATGTTTATTTGCACAGATAATTGGATATAACCACTGGTTTGTGAGTCATCTATGTATACGTTATATGTCTAGAAAAAATAGTTCTATATTTTATAGTTTTATTCTAAAAAGTGCAATCAATAAAATCTACTACCTTCTAATCTTTTTACAGTATTAGTTTTGATAATATGGAAGTTGTAATATTGTCTGTCAGACACTTTGATTACAACAGTCAGTTGATCAGTTTTATCTCTATTTGGGAAACTTTTAAATGAGTCAAATTTGAGAGAGAGAGAGAGAGAGAGAGAGAGAGAGAAAGAGAGAAAGAGAAATTCTTACACCAATTCACTGTCGATCTTCAGCAGTATTCGAAGCGGTAGCAGCATTTACTACAGGGCATCTTTAAAGCGAGCGATATAAAATTTGTACTACGGGGATTTTTTCATGGCTATTTTATATACTACATACATACATGCATATAGACTAATATATACAACAGGTGCTTTTTCGTATATGCATACATATATATTAAGTTTTTATTAGTATATACTGTAGTTTTTTTTAGTTTTTTTTTTGCTTTCCACTTTTTGTTGTTGTAAATCGATTTGAAGCGCTTTGGCGTTTCAAGCGTTTAAAAGCTTAATAATTACATAATAAACTGAAATACGCTTAAAGTTATTTCAAAAATGGTCGAATGACACAGCGTGCTTTAAATTTCGAGAACTGCGTTTGCTTAAAGAAAAAACATTAAAACTACTAAGCCGCTCTCTTCAAGGATATTTAGTATTTATCTTACATCGACAAGCAGTAATATTGGGTTCTTCACAACAAAGCGCACATAAAATTCGCATTAGTTGCGAGACTGTAAGTAGAAGATCAGTTAATTTCCCATATTCCAGGAAATCTTTGTGCAAATTTACAAAGAGTTGTCGGTCGCTGTCTGTCATTGTTGTTGTTGTCGTCGTGTTGGGTCAGGTAGCAGCATAAAGAAAACGCAACAACTCACCCGCGGGATTTTCCTTCTATAGCACTGTGAGCCACAGTTGTACAGAATGGAACAAAAATAATAAGAAAATAGAAAATTTGCAAAACGTCATGCTGTTTACGATATATTATTTCTGCAAATGTTTGTATTATTTTGGAAAAAAAAAATATGTGCGGATATTTATTTATACGTATAAATTAAAGGAAACGCCCATATTCTCAGTGAACATAGAATGTGTTCAATTCTATTCGATCAGTTAAGTAATTCTTATCTGAACATATACCTCACTGTATACATTAAAAAGTCTTCGAACTGACCTTCCTAGCTTAGTAAGCAGTTAAAAAAAATATAATTAGTTAATTGATGCTAAAAATTATGTGTAAAGTAACATAAAGGTTAAGAAAATGTGCAGAATTCTCATGAATTCTGAGAATAAAGCGTTTAGACATTAAGACTGCGCCCTTAGATAGACTCAAACATTATGCTCATAAAGTATAGTCTATAGTTTATAGTAACTACGATAAAATACTATAACGCAATATAAGCTTCCACCTTCTAGCAAAATAAAGTTGAAATAAAGCCATATACAAAAAATTAAAAACAAGCTAAAATTTTGTGTTCTTAAAAAGTGTTGGTTATAGATTTCGCCTACAATAACTGCGAAACATTATTTGAAGTACACGATTTCAATAAAACTCTTCAACAAGAAGATTTTATTAAAACCACAAAACAACCACCAGAAAAAGAAAAATGGGTATCGGCGGACGTCCAACATAAAATAGAAATAGAACATTTATTAAATTTAGTTTGAAGGATGAAATTTGATGATTTTGGGACTAAAGAGATTTGTGTGTAACACTCGATAGACATTCTTCTAAACCTGTAGGATTGCAGAGAAATTTTAGAACTAAATATTTAATATGTAACGTTTCCACTTTCGTAAATGCGTTTCAAGCGCATCTAAACATCCACTTCCATCCGCCTTCATTTCCACACCGCCCAGCTTATCTTATACCGTGTTTAGTTGTTTATCGGCAGAAACAAAATATATGCAAGTGCGCAGCATTTGGAAATGAAATACATATATTGTAAATACACAGGAAAATGTAAGTAGAGGGTCTTTTCTTCTGGTTTGTAAAAATGAAAATGCGTAGTAAAATTTAATAAACAATGAAAGGTGTTAAAGGCGGTTTTACTCACATCATCCAATTCAATTTTATCGTCGTCCGAGTCGCGCGCATTGTCGCCCTCGTGCAGTTCCAGATCAAAGAGTTCACTTGGATCGCTAACGTCTGCCATTATTATAAAATTTTTCTTTTGTTTTGTTACGTTCTTTGATGCTGCTGTCGGCAATAAGTTTTTTTTATTATGAAAAAATATTTCGTCGTATACGCAGATAACGACGACTACGTTGAATACAGCTGGATAATGTACACACGGTTGTCTGGTGTCTGGCGTTGAAAAAATGCGGAAGGAGTGCGAATACCAGACGAATGTCTGAAGCGAATTAAAAAAGAAACGTGTGAAGGTTACACCCACACACACAGACACACACACACACAGAAATACACTACACTTTATGCGATATATGCAACAACTTGTCTCTCAGGCTGCGGCAGCCTTCAAAATACACTTTAAATGGCCTTTGGCTTTTTTTTTTTTTTTTTTTGTTACTTAAAATTTTATTTTCCTAATTTTTTTTTTTTTTTACTCTTTTGTGCTATATTAAAAACACTAGCGAGCTGCGGACTGACTGCCTGTCTTTCTGCCTGTCTGGTTGACTTAACTAAGCTGACGATAAAGACGACGACTTCGACGGAGTGCTACCGCTTTGACAATGACAGAGGAGTTCAATGAAGTGGATTCTGTCTCGACGACGGCGTTGTAGTAAAACAAAAACACACACTAAAAAAAAAAAAACCTTTCGTCTCTTAATTTTATTTTAATTTAATATGACGCGCTGCTGCGCTGATTCGCGCAGTTTTTTTTTTTTTTTGGGCACTTTTTTTGGCTGCCTTTTGCGAGTTTGAGACGCACAGCACAGTTTTTATTTGTTCGTTTTGCACGCTTTGTTATAATATCTAAAGCACTCTGTTTGAATTATCTCACGCTTGTAAATTGCATTGAGTCTGACTGACGTGATGCATATGCACTTTCTTTGTTTGTACTGTCGCTGCAGAAATATATTAAAAACACACACAACTTTTCCCGTACGAACACGAGGCAAAGAATGACAAAATGGCTGTTGCAATGTTAGCGAGAGCAGCTGCCGCGAAATGTGCCAGAAAATACCAAAAATAGGCAATACCAGTCGTTTAATTTTGGATGCGTTTTTTGTTGATGTAAAATTTGAAATAAGCGGTTTAAATTTGCTATGCAAAATGTACGCATTAACGAAAATAATAATAATCTGTTAAGAGGCATGTTTTGTATATGTTAATTAAGTATATTTGCTTCAGATCTTTTTTTATAACAAGAAAAAACGTTAACATTGTTGAAAGCGAAGCTTTAATACTCTTCACATTTGCACACTTTTTGTTCGCAACGCTGTTTTATTTCATTTTTTATATTTTTGAATGAAAAAATTGTTGATGTAATAAAAGTTATTCATATTAGTGTTCGGAATGACGGTTGTAGATGCGATAAAGGGTTGAGGATAATTTTATTACGCTTGAAATAATTTGAAAGAACTATATTAAAATTTAAGGAAATTTCGGATCGAGCGGGGATTGAACCCAAGGCGTCGTCTGCAATTTTGGGCAGCACGCTAGTACGCAGTTCAGCTGTCGAGTCCTCAAATGTTTAGTGATACAAATGAAAAAGTTATGCAATATCAATATTAATCTTTATATATATAAATCTTCTGTACGTGTGTATGTGACTGAACTCATCCAAAATGGCTGGAACAATTTTGAAGAAATTTTTTGTTTGTGTTCATGGGGATTCGAGAATGGTTTAGATTAACAATTCGATCCACTAAAAAACGTTTTTTTTTTAATTAATTAATTTATTTATTTAAAAAAAACACAGGTTTTAGCAGATTTTAGCACCGAAAGAAGGTAACAATAATAATACGTTCTAGCTGTTCTAGCCAATTTTTGGTTTCATCGTAATTACGAGACCACATGTACCTTCAGAAGCCGGAGAGGTCTCCCCAGTAATTCTAATCTACAGATGTAAATATTTGCATCCAGTTGAAAGCAACAAATAATGTAGTTTAATTCAACGCTTTAATTTTGTTCGATTTACATTTTTTGTAGTGTATTAAAAGTTAACATTTTAGTTGAAAACGGTATCGAATTTCAGCTCACACTCAAAATAACGTTGGAGCAGGGTATAAGCGGTATTACGTATATCCAAATTCGAATGATCTTGCAAACGCACAATCACGACTACTGAATTGCAATCGTAGACCATTGAAGCTAGAACTGGTTTCAATGGGACGGCGACTTTTTCGAGCATATTCGAAATCGCTTCAAGCGCTAGGTATATCAGAGATTCATCTTGAAGGCAAAGCAATCTGCACAACGGCAGTATGACACATGTTCCAATGAGTAGATAGATGTGATCTTGTCTTTCATTTTCGGTCAAATAATAAACTGCCAAGGCCGCATGTCTTCGCAATTCGGGGTCAGTAGTGGAGAAGTTTGAAACAATCTGCGGCTGCAGACCCATAGTAACAACAGCTTCTCTATGTGATTGATTGTCATCCATAAGGTTAAACAAGAAACGCATGGTCAGTACGCGATGTGAGCCAACAGCGCCACACAGTGCCGCAATGCACCGTATCTGATCAACTCCGTTTGTGCCTCACTGTGCTTGGCGATGCATCCAATAGCATATATAGCGTGGATCTGTACTTTATAACAACCATCACCAAGCATGTTCACCAGCAGTGGCGAAACTTCACTATCCATGACCATTTGGAATTGTTCTCTGCCAGTGTTGAGCAATAGTATAAGCGTTTCGATGCATACTTGAATAATGTACTTGTCTGAACTGAGTTCCATGATAATTTTGAATATTACTGAAATTCTGTGAATTGTAACCTTTGACATGGATTGTTTTCCATAGCGACAAATTTCCTTGATAAACCAGACTATTTCGTTTTGAACGTTAGCCGACACTGCTTGCATAAGGAATGTTTTCTGTTTTTTTTTTAGAAAAAGTAAGACGAAATAGCGTCGGGTGAAGTAAATCATTTACATAATTTCAAGAATAATGACAAGAATAATATGGAGATGCCTCGTCGATCTCTTGAGGTAACAATTGAGCTGCAAGTAAAATAGCGAAAGGGTGAGCTAGAGAAACGTCATAATTTGCTAAATTACTTTGACAAGAATAGGAACAAATAAACAAAGATATAAAAAAAATTGAAAAAGATGAAAAGATCGGATGCGAACGTCATGTTCCTCATGACAAGATTATTCAAGATTTTCTTGATTTGAAATTAACCGTATCCGTGTAAAACCCTACATCAGCCATACCAATAGATCACAGAACGGTCTTCATGGCAATCGCATCTTCTTCCAACCGGAGGAGTAGTGATTAGATTTAAGAATTTTTGTTAGTCTTTGAATAAGGTTCAACAAATAACATTTGTTTACTAATTTGTTCCATTATTTTTTAATTTCCTAAGAAGCGTTTTCGAGCTATCCTTAAAAAAAAATATTTTTTTTTTTTGGGCACTATTTTCATTTATTTTTTAATATCTCCTTTTCATACAGAAATGGTGGTGTGGATTTCATGCCGGTGCTGTGATTGGATCGAAAATTGAAGTAAGCGCTATTAAAGTTGAGACCATCGACGTTATTCGTTCGTGAAATTTACCACGTTAAAAATGTAAACCTTGACTGCCCATTGGACTTTGATAAGTTCCTAAACAAAATTTAAGGAACATAACAACATTTTTATGTTCCTATTGAGAAACACTACACTTGATGAAGTATACGATACCTACTTTAATGCTTTACAAAATTTTAGACCAATTGATAATACCATTTTAAACTATGTGTGAATGGTAAAATCGGATAAAAAAAATACAATAAAAATTTGTCGGTTAATTTACTCCGACAAATGTGAATATTAATGATATAGGTACAGCCGTATTGTGAGTGTGGTATTCAAAACTGTTTCTAAAATTGATCTGCGTACGTATCCGAAGAAGAATCCAAGTTTGGAGGCTTTATTTCGTATAATCTCGGAGATCTCGTTGGAAAAACATAAGGACTACGGACAGACGGTTATAGCTTTATTAACTCCACGTTTAATGCTGATTAAGAATATATATATATATATATATATATATATATATATATATATATATATATATATATATATATATATATATATATATATATATATATATATATATATATACTCTCTCTCTCTCTCTCTCTCTCTCTCTCTCTCTCTCGTCGTCGTCTCTCTCTCTCTCTCTCTCTCTCTCTCTCTCTCTCTCTCTCTCTCTCTCTCTCTCTCTCTCTCTCTCTCTCTCTGCTCTCTCTCTCTCTCTCTCTCTCTCTCTCTCTCTCTCTCTCTCTCTCTCTATATATATATATATATATATATATATATATATATATATATATATATATATATATATATATATATATATATATATATATATATACTCTCTCTCTCTCTCTCTCTATATATATATATATATATATATATATATATATATATATATATATATATATATATATATATATATATATATATATATATATATATATATATATATATATATATATATATATATATATATATATATATATATATATATATATATATATATATATATATATATATATATATATTTATATATATATATAGCGTCGGGTGAAGTAAATCATTTACATAATTTCAAGAATAATGACAAGAATAATATGGAGATGCCTCGTCGATCTCTTGAGGTATCAATTGATCTGCAAGTAAAATAGCGAAAGGGTGAGCTAGAGAAACGTCATAATTTGCTAAATTACTTTGACAAGAATAGGAACAAATAAACAAAGATATAAAATAAAATGAAAAAGATGAAAAGATCGGATGCGAACGTCATGTTCCTCATGACAAGATTATTCAAGATTTTCTTGATTTGAAATTAACCGTATCCGTGTAAAACCCTACATCAGCCATACCAATAGATCACAGAACGGTCTTCATGGCAATCGCATCTTCTTCCAACCGGAGGAGTAGTGATTAGATTTAAGATTTTTTGTTAGTCTTTGAATAAGGTTCAACAAATAACATTTGTTTACTAATTTGGTCCATTATTTTTTAATTTCCTAAGAAGCGTTTTCGAGCTATTCTTAAAAAATGTTTTTTTTTTTTTTTTTGGGCACTATTTTCATTTATTTTTTAATATCTCCTTTTCATACAGAAATGGTGGTGTGGATTTCATGCCGGTGCTGTGATTGGATCGAAAATTGAAGTAAGCGCTATTAAAGTTGAGACCATCGACGTTATTCGTTCGTGAACTTTACCACGTTAAAAATGTAAACCTTGGCTGCCCATTGGACTTTGATAAGTTCCTAAACAAAATTTAAGGAACATAACAACATTTTTATGTTCCTATTGAGAAACACTACACTTGATGAAGTATACGATACCTACTTTAATGCTTTACAAAATTTTAGACCAATTGATAATACCATTTTAAACTATGTGTGAATGGTAAAATCGGATAAAAAAAATACAATAAAAATTTGTCGGTTAATTTACTCCGACAAATGTGAATATTAATGATATAGGTACAGCCGTATTGTGAGTGTGGTATTCAAAACTGTTTCTAAAATTGATCTGCGTACGTATCCGAAGAAGAATCCAAGTTTGGAGGCTTTATTTCGTATAATCTCGGAGATCTCGTTGGAAAAACATAAGGACTACGGACAGACGGTTATAGCTTTATTAACTCCACGTTTAATGCTGATTAAGAATATATATATATATATATATATATATATATATATATATATATATATATATATATATATATATATATATATATATATATATATATATATATATATATATATATATATATATATATATATATATATATATATATATATATATATATATATATATATATATATATATATATATATATATATATATATATATATATATATATATATATATATATATATATATATATATACTTAATGGGGTCTACCATGCTTCCTTTTCTATGTTATATACATTTTCATAACCTGAGTATACAAAATCAAAAACAACAAAAGATGTTTGCAAAATCTCAGGTGTAAATTATTGTGAAATGCTTATCACTTTTTTTTGCACGTTAAATATAGTCCCAGGCCCGGATTTTCTCTCAATGGCCCTCAGTACAATAAAGACAAAACCTATTTGTCGATTATAAGTCCGATTTCGATACGCTATCGATACGATACGCGATACGCGATAAGAACGAAATTTTTCGATGCTCTATCTGAACTTGCTATTCCAGCAAAAATCATTTGTCTTGGCATGGTGACCCACGCTATTACACACACTAAGCGTTGTCAGAGTAGGAAAGAACCTCTCCTAGTCCTTTGATACCAACGGAAGTTGCAGACAGAGTGATGTTTGTGCGATTTTTTTATCATCTGCTGGAGTACATCCTTCGCCGATGCCCATATAGAGAACGTTCGTTCAAGATCTTTCATAAGGAACTGGTACATCTTGAGTATGCTAATAATATTGACATCATAGGCATGAACGAATGGCGAGTTAGCAGTGCGTTCTTGGTGATTGAAAACCAGTCACGACCCATGTGTCTAGCGGTGAACAAGAACAAGACGAATTTCTTGGTGGTGCACTTACAGACCATCGTTGCGTCTTGGACTGTCTGTGAATATCAATATAAAATTCAATGTTGTAGAAAACATTATCTACCTGGACACAGAGAAAACCAGCAACAAAAATAATGGCAGCCTAGAGATCATGCGAAAAATCACGCTTGCTAATCGCTGCTACGAGTACTTTGGGCGCTGCAAGCAAAATAGATGTAGAGCACACTCGCGAAGTACGAAGATGGAATTATATAGGACGCTTACAATCCCAGTTCGGCTGTATAGCGCAGAAGCGTGGGTCCTGACAAGGTTCGTTCGAGAGAAAAATTATTCGTACGATTTCGGTGACGAGTTTCGGATCTGAATGTTGATTGTGGCAACTGGACTACTTATTATTTCCCGTTCCACCTCTGAAAGTTTACAATGACAAGCTAAACTTAAGTGGTGGACAACGTCAAAGACGGCGGCCGAACAAGTCTTGGAAAACCTCAGCAAACTTGCTACTGCAAAGAGTATTGAAATGTCGTGATAAACCGAATAGAAATTTTTGTTGTTGTTTTGTTTTTAACACTGAAAGCATGCGGCAGCACTATTTTTGTCTTGCTTTCACTTATCTAGCTGCAAGTCTGCACAACTTTTCTAGTGCAGTAAAAGAATTAATACGAGGTCGGTCTGACGGTCCGTCCGTCCGTTTCAGACGTAGGCATTGATAAGCATAAATTTACAACATCGCAATGTGTACCGGTTCCCCTAGTAATGGCAGCAGCAGCAACAATTCACAAAAATCCACTGCCGCAACGAATATCAACGACAACGAAACAACATCAAATGCAAATGGAGAAGTCGAAGAAGCTCCGGCGGCGTTGACGGCAACGACGGCGACAAGTGATGATGAAAAAGCGACAGCTGACAGCATAGAACGCACGCAGCAGATTATTGCTGCGGCTACCGCAGATGAAATACTCGAAGAATATGGACCGAATCTCAAGTTGCTGGAGTGTAATCCACAGGTAGCTGAATTGCTGACCATCATTAGAGATAAGTATGTGGTGGAGTAAGGAACACATGTTCGAAGAATAACCTTACTAAAATGAATTTTAAATTAAACACAACAGGAATACCACACGCAGCGATTTTAAATTCTATGCGGATCGTCTAATACGTCTCGTCATCGAGGAATCACTTAATCAACTACCCTATAGCGATTGCAGTGTAGAGACACCCACGGGTGCCATATACGATGGTCTAAAGTATCGCTCCGGCAATTGTGGCGTTTCGATTATACGATCCGGTGAGGCTATGGAACAGGGTCTACGCGATTGTTGTCGCTCCATACGCATTGGCAAGATATTAGTTGAATCTGATGCAAATACGCATGAGGCACGTGTCGTATATGCACGTTTTCCGGATGATATAGCACGTCGTCAGGTGTTGCTCATGTATCCGATTATGTCCACCGGTAATACGGTATTAAAGGTGCGTGGTAGTATTTTATATATTGGGTGTTTGACTTAATTCGTAGAGTTTTTTTTTCTTTTTTTGTACCCCTGTAGTGTAAAAGAGTTTATTAAGTTTGTGCAAATGCATGTAAAAGGCTGAAGCAGGCGTGACACATCCTACAAAGTATATAGGTATATTCTGTTTCAACGAACAGTTCTCGGAGACAATAAGAGATAAGAGACTTCATGTATGGATATTTAATTTCTTCTTTTCTCTCTTCATATAACTAGTATTAAATGAACTTGCCCCACTTTAAGGGGTAGCCGCCATACAAAGATGCCGTCCTTAAGAAATTTGTAATAAATTTGTTTATGGTTTTGTAGTTTCTTACGCTAGAAACGCCAATTTTGATGTATCCAAATAAAATATATCGCATAATTCTATATTGGGTCACTATAAGGTGTAAAACTTTTACAAACTTGTCCTCCATTTTCAAGTTTCTGTATGAAATTGTTTTGTTTTTGTTCATATAAATGCCAAATATAGCATAGCTTACGGTAATCCTTAAAAATTAATTCATAAAGCCCTAGATTGGACCACTTTAAGTGGTATTCCCATGTAAACATCTTCCCCCATTTTTGGGTTTTTGTATGAACATTTTATTGTGTTTATTTCTATGGTTTATATAAGGAGAATTAAACAAGATAAATGGTACTTCGAAGCTGAGCACACTCGACTACAGCGTTCTTAATTTTTTCTTTCTTTTAAAAATGTATTTTTCTCTGCAAAAATAGTTACCAATTGATTATATAAAGTATTGTCCATCGTTAACCTACTTTTGCTCATTTTTTCATTTTTCCGGTAGTATACAAAATTGCACTTCGTAGGAACGACTCGTCTTTAGAAGCAATACAAGAATCAACAAAATTTTTAGTTTCCTCGTAATTACGAGAGTACTGCTTAGTCAGGGAAAAATTATTCAATCGGAACAAGTAGTAATCGGAAGAAGCAGAGTCTGTTGACAATAGCTGGTGGAGTAGGACTTTCCATTTGAACGTTTCCAAATTGATTTTAAAAGTTTTTGCTTGCAGCATGGAACCGATACTTGTCGTGCTGAGAAACCACTTTATTGTGTCTCTGCTCGAACCACGGCCGTTTTTCTAGCTTATAGAGTTTTGATTAGCTTATAGTGAACTGCACCCAGCTAATTCCACAAAATACAGAGGAAAAGCTTGGATCCATTGAAATTTGGCTTCGCCATTATTCTTAATGGTTTGCCTGGCTTAATCCAAGATCTTTTCTGTTTGAGTTTGTCGTAGCGTATACACTTTTCATCGCCAGTCACAATCACTATCTTTTTTGTCGCTCAAGAAGTTGTTCACAGTTGAAAAAAAACCGTTCCACGACTTGGTTTCAATTTGTATGGGAACCAATTTTCCTGCTTTTGGATCATTCCAAACGCTTTCAGGCCTTTGCTGACTGTTAACAGGTCAACTTTTAATGATTCAGAAAATTCTTAAAGCGTTTGGAATGGATTTACACTGTCCTTCATGTTATAATAAATTAATGAAGTAGAACTTCTCACGAAATGACATGTACTAAAAACGTCGCTCAATGACAACAGATTTACGGGGCTATACAGTTTGGAAAAGGGAACACTGTAAATGCACTAGTCACGCCAAGAGCAGTTGTGCAAAAATCCAGTCCTGGGACTAAAAAATAGCGGGTTTCTAATTTTACATGCCGTAGCCACTGCTTTTCGCTCGTGTAAAAAGAAATCCAATTGATCCAGGGCACCTAAATAATAATAAACTGTACCTGCAACTGTAATAATTAAACTACTTAGCAACCTCTCGATGGGTCTGATCACGTCATCTCTTACGAAACGCTACGAACTAATTCAAACACCCAATACATAACTGCTTAAATATATAAACTTATTCTTCCACTCCATCGACAACAGGCTGTCAATGTATTGCGCGAGCACGGTGTGCCCGAAAATTGTATAATACTATCAAATCTCTTCTGTACACCAGTGGCAGCACAAACTGTTGTGCAGGCGTTTCCCAAATTGAAGATACTAACATCGGAACTGCATCCCGTTGCGCCAAATCATTTTGGACAGAAATACTTTGGCACCGATTAATTATTGAAACTCAACTGAATACATGTAAAGTAACTCCGCTATACCTTTTGCATGCGAGGCATAGCCGGAAAGTGAGTATTCTGCAACGTGTGCGCTCAACTATAAGGACACAAACTGACAAGCATATTTTTAGTATATAGGCCAAAAGTTTTTATTATTTTATGTTATATATGTATGTATTTTGGGTAAACAACTTTGCTCCCCCTTTTTTTCTATAGATGGCTTTAGCGGTATAAAGTAGTTGAAATAAATACATTTTAGTGTACCTTTGTGTATCTTGTCAACATAACTATTAGAGGCATTGCTTAATGAAGACTCGTGTCACAGTCTAGAAGATCATTGGAAGTGACTAAATGCTTCAAAGACCTGGGCATCATTCAGAAGCAAGGATATTGTATGACATAGGAAATGAAACCGAGATACGTGGATTGGCGTTTTTTCACCTGTGAACAGAAGCTTGAACGACAGAAAAGGAAGTGTTGTTTCCAACGAATTGTCGATAATTCCAAACGCGTTAAGTCCGGCACGCCATCAACATCAATGGCGAAGCTAAATATACATAAATTCAAGTTTATGCTCCGTATTTGGTTGATCAAACCCAATGAAATCATCGTTTCCAACAACAATCAATGAGCCAGTCTGCAAAACTACTTAAAATCAAATTGGAAAAGCTCTAATGGAAAGTCCTACCACATCCGTTGCTTCTTCCGATCGAACAGTTATAGTCTGGCTGTGCAGCACTCTCGTCATTAAGAAGAAACTATTGATTCTTTAATTGCTTCTGAATATTACTCGTTTGTACGACGCGGTATCCGTATGCTGCCTTGAAGATGAGTGCAAAACTGGTGGCTAACGTTTGACAATACTTTGTAAACATTTCTGCAGAATAAAGCCTCAATTTTCAAAAAACAAAAGCCGGGAGCAAAGTTGTATACCCAAATACGCTAAATTATTTTCAATTAAATTATTTGTTTATTACATACTTAAATATTATTAAATAAAATTATTTATAAATTGAACTTGTTTTTATTTTAGGGATTCATTTTATAGTTAACAACAGTGTCCACCTTATGCAGACCAGTAGAGAATGAACGCAATTGCACCGCTTGTGCATTTTGTATGAACACGGCATTGGTTTCATTCCATTCCTCCGGTATTTCAGTATTCTGCAGCGTATGTATCATCAAATCGAATGTACAAATACAATCCAAGAGCGGCAAATAGCTAACAGTTGCCGATATTTGACGCATAACATCACGTATTTCGGATTGTATGCGATCCCGTTCCTTTGAGGAGGTCAGTTTTGTTGCATCGCTTCTATCGCCATCACCCAATTCGGGATTCATTTTGAAGTCCCAACACTCAAGCACTTCCTTGGTGTGTGCATTTGTTATGACCATTGAGATTTTGTTAATCATGTTCTTTCCGAGCCATTCTGCGTTGGTATGTATACAAATAAATAAAATAAATTAATTAAATGTCACTTAAAAGACAGGAGCGTCAAGAGGAAATTCGGACCCGGGTCTAATAATATAACGGGGCCTTATATTTTCAATGGCATTTTTTTTTCTGGATGATGGAATCTCGAATCAGCTGCAAAACGCTCTATACAATTTAAAATTTTTGAATGTCAATATCGATAGTCACGTCTCTGGCTTGAAGGACGACAGTTCTATCCTTTATGTCACAACTTCGTATGAGTTTTTGCAGTCAATGTGATTTCGCTTAAGTATTACAATTTTTAACGCATAAAAAAATGTAACTCGAATTGCCGGGCCCGTGCCAATTTAGCCCCCTTTAACCACAACCCCACTCGACGGGCCGGCTTAAACGCTTCACTGCATCTCACTCACCTTCGGTCTGCGTCAGCACATTCTGCAAGAATGCTATGATCTTTGCATCCTTGGACATTAGTATGGTCAGTCCATATTGCTGCGTATTATCAAAAGTCTCCGGCGGATAGATGCCGCGTTGAAATAGTATTGAATTTATACCGAATTCTGTGCAAAATGTAAGCAAAATTAAAATGACGCTTGCCGGCTGCACGCAGCTACTTACTCAAATATTCGACAATGATCTGTGCTGAGCCTTTTAGTGTTATGCAATTTTTAGTTGCTTGTGCTGTAGACATTTTATTATATTTGTTTAAGCAGCAATTGTCAGCTTTTAGTTGATATTTTATTCAGTTGTTTTCGAAGTTTGCAAATAAAGCAGCTGCCGCCAAAAATGTCGCCATATAATTTAAGTGCTGCCTAGCTATTCACAATATATTTGTGGAGTGGCAATACTCTTAAAATTTAAACTTGACAGCACTTTTCGGTTTACATATTTTTTTTTGCGTGGTAGCACTTCATATGTATGTTACTTGGTTGCACTCAGCCGTTACATTTAAAATTTCAATTTAAATTCCTAGGAAAATACATTCAAAATATTTAACGAACAGATTCTATATGAAACTAGCAAATACCCAGCGCACGTTGCAAAGTATATATATATATATACACAGAGGTTGAATATTATTATTATTTATGATATGGTTTATAATTTTTTTTAGACTATAGTTTAATTTTTTATCGTAATTCGTTTAAAAAGTGACCAATCTGCCTGCCACTAATCTCAAAAAAAAAAAAAAAAAAAAAAACGCTCCCATCTGTCCTGTTCTGCGCAGGACAATCCTCTGTTCCGATGCTAAAACCTTTGTTTTTTAAAAAAAAAACCTGTGATTGGCCATCAAAAGTAACGTATGAAATCAACTGCAGCAGTAGAGTCTGCATCATTATTATCTTGCCGTAAAGAAGAGCATCCGGTTCCATTTTGTCTGTCAAAGTGAAAAAATAAAAAATTTTGATTTTTTTTTTTTTTTTTAACTAGAAACTCAGTCAGCTGTGCGAAAAAAGTACTCGTTTGGGAAGTTTGTTACACAACAATATTCATTTTTATTAGTCAATACAGAGCATCTGAAGTCTGAACAAAAAAGTCTCCGTGCAATCGCAGTATTTCACACCTGCTACAAACTCGCTATCCGCTTCAGGTCACAACTTTCTGATTTCTTGTTAATTTTAGATTTCGCTGGCGCAAAATTTTCTAGAAGAACGTAATTTTTTTGCTAATATATAGAATTGAGATGTCGACGGATAGGTCAATCAAGAGAAATTGTTGTGAGGAGGAAGATCGAAACGAGCATGGGCACATGTACAGGCCCGTATTATTGCCAGATTTGCAGTCCATCACCAATACTGATATGCACAATATCATGATGAGGTTTGTTTTATTGTTTAAGACTACGGGGGGCGATTTTCCAAAACCCTTTTCATTTCAATATTACAACACGTCTGTATGGACTGAATACGCTTTGAGGAATCTAGTTACACCAGAACAACGGATGCTAGCCGTCGACGCCGGAGCGGTGCCACTTTTGCAAAAATTACTTCGCTACCAAGCACCGAACATTTGCTGTGAAGCTATGTACTTATTGGGTAATATATTCTTCGATGGACCAAAGTCGCGTAATCTCATCGTCAAACATGAAGTTGTAGAATCACTGCTGACATTTCTTATGCAAGCAGTGTCGGCTAACGTTCAAAACGAAATAGTCTGGTTTATCAAGGAAATTTGTCGCTATGGAAAACAATACATGTCAAAGGTTACAATTCACAGAATTTCAGTAATATTCAAAATTATCATGGAACTCAGTTCAGACAAGTACATTATTCAAGTATGCATCGAAACGCTTATACTATTGCTCAACACTGGCAGAGAACAATTCCAAATGGTCATGGATAGTGAAGTTTCGCCACTGCTGGTGAACATGCTTGGTGATGGTTGTTATAAAGTACAGATCCACGCTATATATGCTATTGGGTGCATCGCCAAGCACAGTGAGGCACAAACGGAGTTGATCAGTTACGGTGCATTGCGGCACTGTGTGGCGCTGTTGGCTCACATCAATAAACAGATACGCGTACTGACCATGCGTTTCTTGTTTAACCTTATGGATGACAATCAATCACATAGAGAAGCTGTTGTTACTATGGGTCTGCAGGCGCAGATTGTTTCAAACTTCTTCACTACTGACCCCGAATTGCGAAGACATGCGGCCTTGGCCGTTTATTATTTGACCGAAAATGAAAGACAAGATCACATCTATCTACTCATTGGAACATGTGTCATACTGCCGTTGTGCAGATTGCTTTGCCTTCAAGATGAATCTCTGATATACCTAGCGCTTGAAGCGATTTCGAATATGCTCGAAAAAGTCGCCGTCCCATTGAAACCAGTTCTAGCTTCAATGGTCTACGATTGCAATTCAGTAGCCGCGATTGTGCGTTTGCAAAATCATTCGAATTTGGATATACGTAATACCGCTTATACCCTGCTCCAACGTTATTTTGAGTGTGAGCTGAAATTCGATACCGTTTTCAACTAAAATGTTAACTTTTAATACACTACAAAAAATGTAAATCGAACAAAATTAAAGCGTTGAATTAATCTTCTGAACACTAAAAGTAATACTTTTTCAATATTTGTCGCTTTAAACTGGATGCGTTTTACATCTGTAGATTAGAATTACTGGGGAGGCCTCCCCGGCTTCTGAAGGTTCATGTGGTCTCGTAATTACGAGGAAACCAAAAATTGGTTTGATTTTTCTCATAAAGGCGAGTCATACTTCCGACGCTGAATCCTATGTTCTAAGTTCAAAACTTTTTTAAACGTTTGCTGTCGGCCATCGAGCTAACGAACGGGCCGGTAACTTTTCCAAACCAACTGACTTATTATTAGTTATTCCCTCGCCTAGCTTGTTCGGTTCAATCGTCTCTTTCTGACAAAACGATTTTCAACTAACATCAAACAGCGATTAGCTTGCAAACAACTGGAACGTATTATTATTGATACCTTCTTCCGATGCTAAAATCTGCTAAAACATGTGGTTTTTTTTTAAATAACCTGTGATTGGCCATAAAAAGTAACGAAGATTACAGAAAACACTTTATACTTGTAATCTAACTCATTCTCTTGCAGGTTAAATCCTATTTATGAATATGTTTGTCTCTTTTTACTGTTGCTTTTTCGTTTCATCGAATTTTTATATCTCAAAGGTGCTAAAGAAGTTTCACTTAAAAAAAAATTGGACTACACTCCCTGAAAATCATTTAAATAATTTGAAATCTATGAACATTATGAGCATAAAAAATCGATTTTCTTTTAAACATAAAAAAAAAACCGGTAGCTTCGGTGTGTAGTTAGCAGCAACAAACAATTTTTGTAAAACCTACACCTAAAAGTGGGCGGGACATGCCTCTTGCCATATCAAATTTTAAATGGATTTTGCCTGTAATGAAACAGTTTTTAATGCAAAATATATGTATGTGAAGCGTCCATCCATAAAAAGACATTATACCGAATTTTAAGTTGTGTAATAAAAAGGTTGTTCATACAAATCACAAAAAAGTGCGGTGTGTTTGTGTGAATTCTATCCTTAAAAGTGTGCGAGCCACCTTTTTGATATTAATTTGAAGCATTGATGCATAGATATCAAATTTCAACTTTATATTGACTGCAATAAAATTGTTTTCCATACAAAGAAGCAAAAGTGGGCGGGTGGTTTGTAAGGGCACTTCAATGTTCATACTCTATTAAAATTCAATACAAACAAGAAAAAACGTTAACTTAGGTTGAACCGAAGCTCTAATACCATTCACACGAAATTTTGAATAGTATTGTAATACATAAAAGTGTGGGTTTAAATAGGGGCTACCCCAAAAGGTGGGTGGTACACGCTCACTAGTAAATGTGTATGAAGCGATGTAGTAGATGTGAAAGATGGCACCATATCGAATTTCATGTTGATATTGACGTTTTCCATACAAATGCATAAAAGTGAGCTGTGGGTTTGTATGGGGGCTACCTCAAAAAGTGGGCGGCCACGCCCATTAGTCTATGTATGTTAAACGGCTGTCTATAAAATGGCACCACATTGCATTTCCACCTAATATTGACTTAAATAAATAAGTTCTTCTTACAAAAACTCAAAAGTGGGCAGTATGTTTGTATGGGGGCTACTCGAAAAAGTGGGCGGTTCCCACCCATTAATATATATGTCAAGACTCCGTCCACTAAAAGTTACCATATCAATTATTAAGTTGATATTGATTACAATAAAAAAGTTTTTCATACAAAAGGTCAAAAGTGGGCGGTGGGTTTGTATGGGGGCTACCCCAAAAAGTGGGCGTGGCGGGTCAATCTTGATACTCTATTAAACTGGAATAAAAAAGTGTATGTGCAAAATTTCAATTGGATAGCATAAAAATGCGCAACAACATACAGACGGACAGACAGACGGACATGGCTAGATCGACTCGACTCTTTGAGCTGATCAAGAATATATATATACTTTTTGGGGTCTACTTAAATGATTTAAAAACTTTCAGACAAACTGAACACTATGTGTGAATGATATAAGAAGTCTCGGTGCCGATTTATAACTGGATATCTTAAAAAGTGGTCCATATATATATATATATATATATATATATATATATATATATATATATATATATATATATATATATATATATATATATATATATATATATATATATATATATATATATATATATATATATATATATATATATATATATATATATATATATATATATATATATATATATATATATATATATATATATAAACGCAATGAAATCCACACAGATGGACAGACAGCCTGACGGATATAGTTATATTGACTCGAGTTGATCAAGATTATATATAGTTTATGGGATCTCTGATGCTTCCTTTACGATGCTTCCCTTACAAACTCTGCGACAAAATAATAATACTTTTTACACTATCTGTGAAAAAATTTAGGTATGTTTCGATTTACTTACTCTTGAATAAAGAATAGTTTATTTAAAAAAATGTATATAACATGTTGTTAATTTGATCTTTCGAACCGTTGGCTATAGTAACTACTTTATATTTTCAAGAATTTTAGAATTGACCAGTATCTGTATACCGAAATTAAGACTACCTCTCCGCCACTTTTGACTTTTTGCAAGAAAAGTTGTTACCAGCAGCCAATATTATCTTACAAATTGATATGGGGTAGAATCTTATGCATATGATATAACGGCTTCTTATAATAGGACGCTTTTCATAAATTGTAAAAGAGCGTGTCTCACGCACTTTCAAGGGTGTCAATTTTTGGGATTACAAAAGCAAAAGTGCATTGAATTTCATCGTTGTAATCACACGACTGCTCTTTTTTTACTTCTTTCGTTTTTTGCTTCGTTCTTTGGAGAAAAAATAAAATATTAATAATTTGCGTTCGACAGTTCACGAAATAATCAATATAAAAATAGAAGATAAAAAAGGTTATCTTTGGGATAACAAGCAAGCATACTATTCCCGAAAAGAAACACCAAGAAAAGTTATCGACAACAAGAGTACGATCAAAAATAAATTGAATAAATTAAATAAATTAAACAAATTAAACAAATTAAATAAATTAAATAAATTAAAAAAAAAAGAAATCTTTGTTAAGGCACCACCGAGCTCAGGTCAGAATAAACCATTTGCGAATTATGTTATTGATTTTTTGTCAATAGAAATATTCTAATTGAAATAGAACATAGTTACATATATAAAGTAACGCAATTTGTTGTTCTAATAATACATGCTCTTGTAACCCAATGCCACAAATTAGGTTATTAGGGGAGCCCGAAATGCGTCCTGGGGACCCATTGGATTGTGAAGATTAGGTTCTAAAACGAAAAAATGTTTATGTTAAGTTTTCCATTTTAGTGGGGAGAAGAACGTGTACAAATTTTCAAAAATGTAAAAAAAAAAAACAGTCACATGGCAATACTCGAGCGCGTCAGACATTCATAGTGTATACGCGCTCTGTCTTTCTGATAACCGAGAGATATTAATCTGACGATTAACTAGTGGAGCGATTAACTAGGGGTAGAAAAAAAAAGTTATTCGAGCGTGTCAGATATTCGGAGGGAATGTTGAGTGAACTCAGAAAAGTGTCCTATTCAAATGGCTGACGATTTGCACGTGACCAAAAGGCATGACCGATTTTTGAAAATTAAAACAAAAAATGTGACCTTGAAATACTCGAGCGCGTCAGATTTTTATACAGACGGTTCAACTTGATGTCCTAGTCGTCCGAAATGATAATCTGACAATTAATATGGAGGGATATTGTAAATCTGACAATAATAAACTTCGATTAAAACATAATAGCACTTATAATTCACAAATAGTTTTTACGACTCAAATGTTCGAAATTTTCTAATGTTTCGCTCAACTTTCTTAATTTTTTCTTTCATATGAACCTTCTCCTGACAATAATAAACACAACAAAAAATGAATTAGCGAAATTGTTCCATCCGTTCACAGTTTTCAGCATCTGTACGCTTCATCTTTTATTGATGTTTTTAGCTACCATGCCCCATAAAAAACGTCAGATTATATGTTTTTCGTAATCCTAATAGGATTTCTTACGAAATAAAAAAAAAAATCAAACGCGCTCGAGTATTTATTTATTTATTTATGATGGGGACTGCTGCTATGATGGGGAAACTGCTACCTAAAAAGGTCTATTGTTAGTCCTACTGAGTTAGATGACCTGCCCTAAGCCTATATGTTAAATGAATCTTAGTACTTTCCTAGTATCCAAACTTCACAGTTGCTCCTTTCTAATAAAGTGATTACTTAGCACTCGTAGTCTGCTTCTAGCTACAGGCTCACATTCAGCAAGAATGTGAAGAGGGGTCTCCGCTTCATGGTCACAGAATCTGCATTTGGGTGAGTTAAGTATCCTCAAAACATATAAATGTTTCCTTAGTCTACAGTGGCCTGATAGTAGTCCAGTTAGCATTCTTAATTGGTTCCTACCTAGTTAGAGCATAGTTTTCGATCTGCTCGAGTTGTATCCCCCTAGAAGTAGCTTTGCTTGTCTTAGTCCTTGACTTGTAGCCCAGTGTTGTTCTTTTCCTTTATCTTTCTCCTTGCGGATTACTTCAGATATAGTGTGTCTCCCGATGCTGCAATATGGCTCAGGTCCTATCAATAGCGTTGTCGCTCCTTTTCTAGCGAGCTTATCCGCTTGTTCATTACCCGGAATATTGTTTTGACCAGGCACCCACAGCAGAGATACTCTGTTGTGTTCGCCTAGTTTTTCCAATACACCATTTGCTTCAAGCACTAGCTTTGTCTTAACTACGTTGGAGTTAAGTGTCTTCAACGCAGCCTGGCTGTCTGAGAGAATAGCGATATCACAGTTGTGATAACCACTATCTACTAGGTTGAATTGTGCACATCTAATTATGGCGCACATCTCTGCTTGGAAGATACTGGCGTATTTTCCCAGCGACTCCCAGTAGTGAGTTCTAGGGCCTACTACTCCTAGGACTGTACCCTCTTCTGTCAAGGATCCATCCGCACACCACTTGATGGTGTGTGGTTTTAATAAGTATGCATTCTCAGACGTCCACGATTTTTTGTCAGACCATTTAATGATAAAATTCTGATCAAATATGTTCCTCTGTGTCATTTCGTCTCTAGGCATGGACATTAGGGATGCACCCTTCGTCCATGTATGGAGACGTTTCTGACAGATTTCCGAGATAACCTTATTCTCCCCGACTGATAGTCTTAGGAGTGTTTCTTTTACTCTGTGTTCGATTTCTAGATGGAGTGGTGTCAAAACTAAAATAGCTTCCAACGCTACTGTTGGGCACGTGCGCATTGCTCCTGTGATGCAGACACACGCTAGTTTTTGTAGGGAGTTCAGCACCCTAGTGGCTGTCACCTGGCTTGCTCTTTCTCCCCACACGACTGTGCCATATAGTAGCATTGGCTTCACTACCATGTTGTAGATCCAAATCATGTTCTTCGGGTTGCACCCCCAAGATTTCCCTTCCAGTTTCCTGCACACAAGTATTGCCTTTGTGCTGTCCTCAATAATGAGTGTATCCAATTCACTATGATTGGGTCTACTCTCCTATCTACTAGTGCATTACATATTGTCGCTTGACTTGTATTGTCAAAAGGTCCCTCAATGTCCAGAAAGGCATATAAGGTGATCTCCTTCCTTTCCAGGGTTGCCTTTATTGCTCCCGTCAGGTTCAACAGTGCGGTGTCAGTCGACTTTCCCGCCCTGTATGCATGTTGGTCTCCGTGTAAAGGTCTCCGATGCAACACTGTTCCTCGAATGTGCTTGTCTATCACTTTCTCCATCGTTTTTAGCAAAAACGATGTTAAGCTAATAGGTCTGAATGCTTTGGGTAGGGTTGCATACTTTTTGCCCACCTTAGGGATAAAGACAACCCTGGCCCTTCTCCAAGGGGTTGGGATATGATCTTCTGCAGTTTTGGGAGTAATTCTGTTACCCCGTTCTGTAGTAGTGCTGGAAATATTCCATATACTCCCGGTGATTTGAAGGCTTTAAATGTAGATATAGCCCACCTTAGTTTTTCTTCACTTATCACAGACTTGGCTAATACTATGGTCGCCCTATTCATTGTAACATGCGCCTCATCTTGTTAGAACCCCCTGGGAAATGAGTTTCCAGTAGTAGCTGAATTCTTTGTTCCTCACTTTCCGTATAGGAGTTATCCGGTCGACGGAGTGAGATATTCGCGTCAGCCTGTGTCTTAGCCATTGCCCGAAATATTCGGGCTGCAGACGCAGTATTGACGATCTCTTCGCAGATAGCTCTATAGTATCTGCGCTTGGCTTTCCTTATTTCTTTATTATAGCTTGTGAGCTCTGTGGTATACATCTCCCATAGGTTCGTCCTTCTGGCTACATTGTATAGCCTTCTAACATTTGCCCTAAGTCTTTGTAGGCGGTCGTTCTACCATGGGGCATCCCGTTCACGCCTATCTTGGGCCATAGGGCATGCGCTTTCAAATGACTGAATGATTCCTACATTCAAGTCGTTCAAGCTCCAGGGAGTGTCTAGGTATTCTACCTCCTTGCTTACCTATGGCAACCGCTAATTGTGATGCATACTTCCCCCATTCAGTTTTCCTGTGGTTTCTTTTCATTTCTCGGGTCGCTCCGTCCCCTATTATCTCGAATCTAATTATTCTATGGTCAGACAGCTCCTTATATCATTTTCCATGGACCTCTAATACCTCCTGCCTATTCTTGGTAACAAAAGTTGTTACGAACGTTCTCGAAGACCTTGGACGTTCGGATTTCGATTTTTCCAGCGTTGACTACCGGTCTCTTCAAACTACTCGACCCATTTTCCAATGAGTCGACGGCTTGGCGCATCATTTAAATGACGAACATGTCGAATACTGTAAAATTTTCTACGCGCCGTTCAGTCGCTGAATTACCGTTTTTGTAAGAGTCACGTACGCACAACGCAGGGTCCGCTCCCGAGAAACGCTTCATAGCGACTAAATTCCCAAAAGCTAGGCTCCGATTGACATAACCCCGCTCCCCTCGGAATAGTTGCGTACACGCAATCAGCAAATCAAATGTGAACTTTCTTTTGAGACACCCTGTACTATAAAATTTAAAGTAATACAACATTTTTAAGCATTTTACAATTAGTTGTTTATTGTTTTAGTACTTCAATTAGCATTAAATACTTAATATAAACATGAATTTTGTATTTTTTGTATTTTTAAATATAAAAAGCAAACTTAAACAATTGCATGAGATCAAATTATTATTATTGTATAATTTTGTTTTTAACTTTAAAAGCCATTTTTAGACTAAGGTGTTTCCTGTTGTAATGCGCTCGAATCGCTAAATTGTACACTACTTTGCAAGTCCACTAGATAAGCGCTGGGATCATCCGCAATATAGCCAGTTTTGTATGTGGAATCTGTGAAGAAAAGTATAAACTTTAAACATTTTCGGCATTATTTTTAAAAGATTTGTACTTCAAAAAGAGAGAGAGAGAGAGAGCAAGAGAGTGAGAGATAGAGAGAAAGAGAGAACACTCAATCAAACCGTTTTAAAATTTCAACCTAAACCAATTTTTAAATTATGAAATATGGAAGAAAAAGCCAACGAAATATAGCAGAAATAAATAAAATAAAATAAATATACAGGGTGTCTCAAAAGAAAGTGCACATTTGTTTTGCTGATTGCATGTACGCAACTATTTCGAGGGGCACGGGGAGTATGGCAATCGGTAGCCTAGCTTTTGGGAATTTAGTCGCTATGGAGCGTTTCTCGGGAGCGGTCCGCGTGCGTTGTGCGTACTTGAGTCTTACTAAAACGGTAATTCAGCGACTGAACGGCGCGTAGAAAATTTTACAGTATTCGACATGTTCGTCATTTAAATGATGCTCCAAGCCGTCGACTCATTGGAAAATGGGTCGAGTAGTTTGAAGAGACCGGTAGTCAACGCTGGAAGAATCGAAATCCGGACGTCCAAGGTCTTCGAGAACGTTCGAAAACGTAGACAGTGTTACCCAGTCTGTTCGTGACAACCCGTACGCTTCGATTCGGAAGCGTGTAGTTGCTTTAAACGTGCATAGATCAACATTGTTCCGCATTTTACACAAAGATTTAAAGCTGTACCCCCACAAAATTCAGTTGGTGCAAGAATTAAAGCCTCAGTATGCTGGGCAGAGGCTTGAATTTATAAACCAGATGATTGAGCGCTTTCCAAAGTTTTCGGATGAAGCTCATCTATCTTAATGAACATGTAAAAAAGTGCAACCAATCCAAAACACAAACATCAGAAACCCCTAATTATCGGCCCTTACTTTTTTGGAAGATAAAAGGGGACGACGCACAGTTACAGTGAATTCAGAGCGTTATGTGGCGATGTTAGACGACTTCTTCGTGCCTGAAATGCAAAACTTTCCTGGTTATAACCAAAGAACACAAGGTTCCAGCAGAACGGAGTAACTTCACACACGTTCAACAGGTCTCTACCACGAGTTCATGACATTTTTCCTGGCAAATTGATCTTCAGGAGAGGTGACATAAATTGGCCTCCACGAAGTCCCGATTTAACCCCTATGGACTTTTTCCTGTGGGGTTACGTCAAATCCAAAGCTTACGGCAACAAACCGACTTCCCTGGCACAATTAATGCGAAATATACGTCACGAAATGGCAGCCATCACGGAGAATAGCTGCCAAGCCGTCATAGCAAATTTTAGTGCTCGATTAAATTAATGCCGTGAACGCAACGGTTTACATTTGGACAATAAATTCCCAAAGTGTGTATTTTAATAGTATGTAATAAACATTTTTTCAATAAACTACTTATTTTCTTTTTTATCGATTTTTTTAGATGTGCACTTTCTTTTGAGACACCCTGTACAATGCTCGTTTCAATTTTTCATATGTATGTATGTATTTTCGTCGTTTCTTTGCTTTTTAAGTGCATAAAACACTCAAAATAAAACAAGTTCTATAAACATGTATTGTAGTTAAGAACTTAAAAGCGATCAACTAAAAACTAAATTAAATAAAAAATATGTGAAGTATTTTTGTAATGTGTATTAAATTAATTAAAAAAATTAAATATTATTGTTTTTGTTTTTTTGTTGTTTTGTTTTTTGTTTTTCTATATTACATTATTATATTTTTGGTATGGTAACTTTTCGTTTTTCGTTATTCAATTAAATTAAATTAAATTAAATCAAATTAATTATTTATATATATATATATATATATATATATATATATATATATATATATATATATATATATATATATATATATATATATATATATATATATATATATATATATATATATATATATATATATATATATATATATATATATATATATATATATATATATATATATATATATATATATATATATATATATATGTATGTATATATATAAAATTAAAAGTAAATTTCATTAAAATTAAACATAATATTTAATTAAAAATAATTATATATATATAATTCTTTAATTTTATTTTTCATAGTTTTCATTTTGCTTGCAAATTAACAAAATAATTTAAAAAGTGAAGTAGCGTTTTTTTAACATAATTTTTTGTTTGTTTTCGTTTTGCTTATGTCATAAATTATTAAAAAATAAATTAGTTTTTTTGTTTTGTTTTTATAGTAAATATTATTTAACTTAAATTTATGCCGAGGTGAAATTTTACAAAATACAATTACTACAATTAATATTTACAGCATTTATTACAAGGTTTTGTTTTTGTTTTTATGTTTTTAAGTTTGTTTTAAAACAAAAAAGTTAAGAAAAAATTATTTTTTTTTATAAAATAAATAATAAATAAATTACAAAAAATACTGTCGCAAATGTTTGAAATGAAATAAAGAACAAAAACAAAAAAAAGTATATTATTTATATAAATTCTAAACAGAAGAACTAGAACTTTATTAACAGCTTCGTACCACTGTGCACAGTGTGTTGTGGAGTTATGTGAAAAAAGTCAATTTTTGCTTTGCATTGCTTTTCTTTGTAGTAGTTTAAACAAAAAATAGAAAATAGTAACAAAATTTTATTATGTGCAACAAATAATTAATTTTTTATAACAACTAAAAAATTACATTTGTCAAAAATTTATTTAATAATTTTTTTTTTTTTTAAGTTTTTTTTTGAAGTTTTTTTTTACTTTTGGAATTTTTAATTGGTTTTTGTTTTGTTTTATGTTTTTTTGTTTTTTTTTTTTGAATTAAACTATTATTAAAGGTATGTATTTGGCCGTAGATTGCAACAAAAAATCTGTGAAAAGATTAAATTATAAAAAAATATAATTAATCACTTTAAACATTTCGTTTTTAAATTTTTAAATTTTAATTTTTTCGTTTAAGCTACAGTGTGTAATAAAAGTGTTTTTGTTACAAGAGAAAACTAATTAGCAAAAATGAAAGTACACAATTACCAAATTAAAGTTTTTTTGTTTTTTTTTTTGTTTTGGTTTTTTAAATTAGTCAATGAAATAATTGGAAAATTAATTTTCATAAAAATAACAACCACCAGAATAATAAAAAATTAAGTACTAAAGTTGAAAAAAAAACCTGTTGTCAAAATCTACAGCCAAAGTGTTAATATGTAATAATGTTTTGTATATAGTATATAAATAAATATGAGCAATATAATAAATAGTATTTTAAGTATAAATAAATAAATAAAAACAAAAAATTTCTATGGTTATTTTGTTGTATTTTTGTTTTTGTACAAAAATTATTTGTTATGAAGTAGTAGTATTTGCGTATGTTGAAAAATATTCAAAAAAAAAAAAAAACAAAAAAAAAAATAGTTTCATTAAAATTTTGTTACTATTCAATTTTGTTGTTGTTTGAATTTGTATTTTACTACAAAGACAGTTTGAAATAGCGCAAAAAAAAAAAACAAAACAAAACAAAACAAAATTTTATATAAAATGTTATATGTTTTGAAGTGTATAGATGTGGGTGTGTGTGGTGTGTGTAGTTGTGTTTCAAGACGTGCATGTAGAGTGGCACAAAAGTAATTACTAATGGCCGTTTGACAAACGTATACTATGAGCATATTGTTTCCCCTTCATTGTTTTGGCATTTTAAAAAAGACAGAGTGTGCTAAAGGTATAGCTATATATATAAAATGTATATACATTGCATTCGAAAACTTACAATACCCGAGTTAATAGCAAATGTTGATGACCAGATGACATCACAGCCGTCTGCAAGTTCTGCTATTTATATTGCGGGAACTGGAAACACTAATGTCAAAAGCTAAAATCTGGCAACACCATACGAAAGTTTGACATTTTTTTGTTGGCATAAATGTACTCACAAAGTTTTGATGTACAATTGCTATTTGTAGCTTGTTTACAGTGAGTTAAGAAAGCAATTTGGCCAAAAAATGGAAATTTCAAGAGAAGTTTTGCATTAGTTTATTTTTTGCACAACTTTTGACGTGGCTTATCTCAACAAGAATGTGTCAATGAACTCAGTGCTTTGTATGGCGTTAAAGCATCATCCAAAACCACAGTATATCGCTGGTCGTATAGTGAATTCAATCGTGGTCGTAGTTCGGTCGCCGACGAATTCCCAAAAACATCGATGCAGAGCATGAACTGATAATGCAAGATCGTCATGTGACATATTGTGAGTTAGCGGCATACTTGCACATTAGTTCCACTTCAATACAATCGCTCAAAAGAAAGCTCGCGTCGATTGGTGTAAGGAAATGATTAAAAAGTTCGACCGTGTTGCTTCAAAAGACGTGTATAAAATCGTGACAGGTCACGAATCATGGATATATGCGTATGTGCCGGAAACAAAACAGCAATCGTCGACCGTGTGGGTATTCCAAGACGAGCCAAATCCAACAAAAGTTGTTCGTGGCAGAAGCATAGCGAAGCAAATGAACGCCTGTTTCTTCGGCCGAATGGGCCATGTTCTGTCACTGTTCCGCTTGAGCAACGTAGGACGGACAATTCTGAGTCGTACACGACCATTTGTTTGCCGGAAGTCTTCGGAGAAATTCGTAAAACCAACCGCCAAAGACGAATCATTCTCCATCATGACAATGCGAGCTCTCACACATCTCGTCAAACAAGTGCATTTTTGAGTAGCCAAAACATCGAATTAATCCGTACAGTTCTGATTTGGCACCCAATGACTTCTTCTTGTTTCCGCGTATCAAAGGTAAACTGCGTGGTCAACGATTTACGAGCGCCGAAGAAGCAGTTGAAGCTTTAAAAAACCATGTTTTGTAGGTGTCTCAAGTGGAATGGAAAAACTGTTATGACAAATGTTTTGAACGAATGCAAAAGTGTATTGATCATCAAGGGGAATATTTTGAAAAACAATAAAGCCATTTTCATTTAAAAATGTTTGTTATTATTTGCTATTCCCGAAATATAAATAGTGCCCCTCGTATAACAAAAGGTATGATGCCTTGAATTATGCCACGCTGTGCGATGGATTCGGCATTTCCGACAGAGTTGCTTCATGTTTGGCATTGGCTTCAGAGATGTTCGTGGCGACTTCATAATCATGGATAAGTCTAAAGTTGCTCGGGAAAAAATGAAGTGTAGAGATTCTGTGCGTCGAAATCAATGCAATGATTTCAATATATGTACAAGCATTCTCTTTTGATGGTAGGAAGAATAATTAATTTGTAATTTAGAAAATAAAATAGAAAAACATCATCCCAAAATGTTGAAAGAGTCTCATATAGTAGAACCAAGAACCAAAAAGCAAATTGTTGGGCTATTTAAAAGTTGACGCTGAAGTTGCTTTCACAAAACAAATGCAAATATTCGAATTTTTAAATAACAAAAACAAGAAGAAGAGTTTGTCACTCACGCTGGTTGACTAAAGCAAGCCGTATTTTACGAGTTTACGTGACGACAAATTCTCTATCAGAAAATTTGAAAACTTTGGCAACTTACGGTATGAAAGTTTAAGTTCCAATGTACTTCAATGTTGCATATGGAAGTGCACTACTGATCTACAAATTTATAAGGACAACGAAATATATAATACCAAATCTTCGGGAAATTGTTAATGCTGTTGTCAGCAACAATTCATATTTTGCTCATTCGGAAAGCGTTTTACAGACAATGTTTTTTGATGATAGAAAGTCTATTCGTGAGAGAGCCAAAAAAAATTAATTTTGCATTATCGTGATAAGCTGTATGATCCAACAAAACTAAGAGCTTATAAAAAGCATACTATTAATTTTGATTGTACGGATTAATATGATTTGGTAAACCTAGATGATGATAGTATTTTAAACGAGTCCCCATTTACTGCTAACATTCCATTCGAACACTTGTTAGAGTACATAGAGTTAGACGATCCCCCATTGCCTGTTCCAGAAGTTCCCTCACATATTCAAGGTGCTGAACGATGTGTGCAGCTGCTAACTACTGTTTCACAACGCATAACAGAAAGGTCTCGAGAGGATGTTATGGCAGTTGCTATCGAGAGTCGCACGAGAATACCAAGAATTAACAGCAAAACGGACTTTCTTAATTAGAACATGCTTAGAAAATATATGTTGTGCATTTTATGTTACAGGAAAGAAATTTGTACCCACCAAAAGTAAATTACTACAACATATTTTGAACATTTCTCAAAAAAAAATACAGGTTTTTCGAGGACAATCAGAATGTCCTTTGGGCAATAAAATAGCGTTGATTTTAACGATTTTTTTGAGATTTCGATTCATAAAATTGTCCTTGCAAGTACGAAAATTATGTTTTAAGTACAATTGTTCCTTTGATTGTATACAATTTTGAAAGTCCTTTACTTTTATTTATGTTTCTATTAAAATATACAGAATCAATAGAGAAAAGCATTTTAAAAATGCATACATTGAGTATATTCACAATTTGCGCATGACATGCCAAAGCAATTGTCTTCGCATTATTCATTATTTTTCTTTTTTTTCTAGTTTTATTGTGTACTAATACACTTTTTGTGTGTAAAGAGCGATCGAATGAAGAAATAATTCAAAACATCATAAACATATAGATAAATACACTAAGTTTTGCCGAACTTTTGGTACTTTGTCATTTTTGAGTCCAGAGTTGTCACATCTTTTGCATAAATGCTCAATGTTTTACCTCATTTTTGTCCACTTGGTTTTCGTTTCACTTTTTAATGAAACTATATTTCAACCTCTCGCACCGGTTGAATTTTTGCTTTGTCTATTTTCTGATCTGCTCTAACAAAAAGAGAAGCGTAAAATATATGCTCATAGTATACGTGTGTCATACGGCCATAAGTAAATCATTTATAAAAGTAAGTAATTGTTGCCATTCAAATGAACTATTCAAAATTGAAACGTTTAGAACTAACCAAGTTGGCAGCTCAATTGTTTAAAATAAGTGCAAAAAAAAAATACACCATTCACACATTTGATCAAATGTGTAACGTTGTAATGCGATGCATGCTGACACACCTTTCAAATCCATTTCGTCAAATCTGGATTTGAAATTTCCCGCCCAGAACGAAAAAATAAAAGTCACATCGAGGCAGAAGAAGCGATGTAACAAATATCAAAACACACTTGATCAAATAGTCAAATCGCCAAATACACACGTCGATTTTCGGTCACATCACGCATTGTATCAAATGTCTGAAGGTGTATTTGGCCCTATAGCAAACGTGTACGATTCAGCGCTGCCAACTCTTGCACATTTTGTTGATTATTGTCGTTTTGTTTTACACCAAACTAGTTTAAGCGCTGCCAACTTGTAGCTAGTTGTCAATTACGCATGTGGCGTGATTTTTATAAGGCTAGTTCACTTTATAATTAAGAATTTCATGGCTTTTTATTTGTGTATTCAGTTTAGATTTACGTAATGTTGCAAATATTAAGTTATCAATGTCTAAGAAAAGTTGAAAAATATATGAAAATGTATGCTCAGTGTTAGTATAGCTGAAAAAACTTTGTTCATAATTTCTTGCTGCGAATCTTAAAATGTCTGAACGCCACGCAGAGCGATAATAAATACCAAGATTTGTTTCTCTGCCTTTAACTCACAACGAGCCACAATGGTTCCGACTAAGTATTATAGTAGGAAGTCCAGTGATACATCAGTGCTAAGAACAAAGTTTTAGCATGCAGTATGCCGAAAAACTTCTTTTTTATACAAAACTTTGGAGTATATTACTCTCTACTGTTCCTGCAACATCAAGTTTCTGCCACGATTCTGAACTTTGCAAAGATCTGATCTTTTGTTATCGGTTTTTGGTAGCAGAATGATTGCAAATATTGTGCACTCTAACCGATTGTCTCTTGTACAATTACAATTTTTAGCCAATTCTTCGCAGAAAATAACAGTATAAAGTAAATATTTAAAAACAGCTTCCAAAAGGTAGTCTAAGTTTTTATATGTTATTGCGTCATCGAATCACTTTATACGCATTTTAAAGTAAATTTTCTTCAGTGAATTGGATAATCTTTTTGTTCAATTTTTTGACTTTCAGCTGAGATTTTTAAAGTTAGTTTGCAGTGCAATGAAAGGGTCAAAGCTTGCTTGAAATGAATACAGTGAGGTAAGGCCCACTCAAAAATTATAACGTATTGTATTCCAGCAGTTTTCTGTATCGGTTGAAATAGTTGACAATCACATGTGTTCGCAAAAAGCAGCTGCTGACATTCACTTGAAATTGCAGAAATATGTATTTATGCAATTTTTTATAGTTATTTATTTGTGTTTGCATGCAACTAACTTGTTAATGTCTTTTCCCTTATGCATTTTAGCTGACTTAAGATCATTTTACATTGTGAAATATTTCTATATATATTTTTTTCCTCAATTAAGAGCGTGGACCATCAGCGAGTCTTGGACGGTCTGTGAGTATGGAGAATTTAAACTTCAATGTTGTAGAAAACTTCGTCTATCTGGGAACAGAAATTACCAACGACAACAATGTTAGCCGAGAGATCAGACAAAGAATCACGTTTGCTAAACGCTGTTACTTTGGGCTCAGCAAGCTTTATTAGAAGTAGAGCCCTCGCTCGAACTACGAAGATAAAAATCTATAACACACTGATAATCCCGGTGCTGCTGTATGGCGCAGAAGCATGGACACAGACAACAACGGATACAGCGTCTTTAGTAGTATTCAAGAGAAAGATTCTTCGTATGATTTTTGGACCCCTTAGAGTCGGCGTCGAGTTTAGCACCCGTATGAACCACGAGCTGTATGAGCTGTATGATGAGGTTGACATAGTCCAGCGGCTGCACTGGACTGGTCACCTCATCCGAATGAACCCCAAAGCTCCAGCACTAAAGGTTTACGACGGAAACTTGAACTTGATTGCCGTGAACGGCGTCAGATAGGACATTCGAGCTTAAGATGGCAAGATCAGGTCTATGATGAACTCAAGAAGCTCCGGATTGCCAGCGGCCTTGACCGATAGACGGTTGTAGAGCAACCTAAGTAAAGTAAAGTTTTCGTGTAAGCGAACCACTGTACTTCGTTAGAGATACTACAACTGTTTTAACAATCGTAAAATTAATGTGCCGTTTGTTAGTTAAGACAGCACAATTAGCAAGACTTTGCGAAACTAGCCTTAAACTTAAACACAAAACTGTTAAAAGTGTAGTTCTTTAAAATTATATATGTACGTGTATGAAATATGATTTTATGTATTTTGTTTGTTGTTTTAAATGGATTTGAGTATTCGTAATTTTTGTTTTATTTTGTTTACATCAGACTTGTTTGCTAATCTCAGCATTGCACTGCACTATTTGAAACAGAGTTGCCATTGCATGCAAATTTTTACTCAAATCCGTAAAACAATATTTTTTATAATTTAAAATATATTTGTTTTTTTTTTTGTTGTTGTTGCTGTTGTTGTTTAAATAAGTAAATTAAATGTGTAACTTAAAGAGAGCCTCTGTTTCTGCATAAGAAATTCAAAAGAAATTATTTTTTTGTTTGTTTGTTTTTTTTTTTTTTTAAAGGAATCGAAATAAAAGGTGTTTGTTTATATGTATATTATGTATGGTGTATATAAGTGTGTATGTGTGTGTGTGTGTTTGTGTGTGTGTGCCGCAATTAAGGCAACCACAACAACAACAACAACAACAACAGCAACAAGAACAACAAACAATTACACAAACAAATTTTTGGAGGACAATGGCAGCGTGACGTGACGCCTTTTTGCTCGCTTCTCATTTGTTTGTTTTATGCTTTTTTCTTTTTTTCATTCTCATTTTCATTTTCATTTTCACTTTCGTTTTCTCTTTGATTTGTGTTTTTGTTGTTGTTGTTGTTGATTTTGTTTTGTTTTTGTAATTGGAAAAATGAAATAAATTAATTGTCTAAATAAACAATTTTTAACGCAATTTGATTTTGTTTTTTGTTTTGTTTCTTCTTTTTTTTAAATTTCTATGTATGTAGTATGTATGTAAGTATGTTTTTTTTTGTATATAAAATAAACCTTCTATAGCACCCTTTGTTTTTTTTTCTGTTTATTTTTAATTCAATTTTTTAATTTGTTGTTAATAATTACAACTAATTTATTTTAGCGAAAAAAACAAAAAACTACTAATTAAAAAAAAAAAAAAAATCTATAAAAATTACAAATTGTTTTTGTGTTTTAAAAATTTTTTTTTTTTTTTTTTATAAGACTTTACATTGTTGCATTGGAATGTGTTTTGGCGAAGTCTGCTGCTAATTAGGATTTCTTTTTTTGCTGCGATTTGAGGCATTTTTTTGTTTGATTTTTTTTAACAAGCATTTTGTCCGATTTTAGTTACTATTAATTTTTTTATTTGTACTGTAATTGTTTATCAAGTGTTTAAGAGTTTTGTTTTGTTCTTGGTTTTTTTTGGTACTTTATGCAATATATTTGGCTTTTTTTTCTATATCGGTTTTTTTTTTTTTGATTGGTCGTATCGTTTGTTTTAATTAAAGACTTTAAATAATTGTTTTTTTTTGTTTTGTTTTTTTTTTTTTTTGGTATGGTTTTTTTGTTTTCTGGTATCTCATTTTCGGACAAATCGTTTGTGTAAGTGTGACTATTTATTTAATTTTTGGTCTTGGTCTACGCGCGCGTCTCGATCTAAAACAATCGAAGTGCTATAGAAGTGCCTATTTTAGCAGTAAAAACTTCCTAAATACTTTTTATCGCTGCATTCTTGCTCATTGCTGTACGTACTGGGTGGCGTATTGGGCACCTCCTTGCGATCGCAGCGTTCACCGACAAATCCATCCGGACAGCTGTAGAGAAAATGGTAAAACGAAAAAAAAAAAAATAAATAAATGCAATTAGTAACTGGTTGTATTTAAGTTGTTATATTCGGTAAAACATTTTATTTAAATGACCATTCCAGTCTTTATGCTCAGTGTGTTTGATTTGGAACACTCAGTAAAAAAATGTGTGGAATTTCCAGTAGCTATATGTATAAAATTATTATTTTTATACTACACTAGCTGGTACTCGGCGCGTTGCTGCCCTTTCCCTTACCTCTGCCTTTCCCCATGCCAATCGTTCCCCCGCCCAACCTTACCCATGCTCCTTAACTCTACCTCCAATTATCCTGCCCTCTGGAAGGGATTCCACCCCTTCTCCAACCACCCCTTAAGCTGACCCCTTCGATCTCATTAACATGTATACAACATTTCATACCTCTATCATAAATGGCACCCAGCGCGTTGCTGTCATTCTCCTATCCTTCTTCTCGCTGCTCTCTTTAATTACCTTCCTTCCCCTACCACCCATTCTAATTCCCTTGCCCTCTTCCCTTTCTACCCCTTTCCAAACACTCCCCTTTCCTTTTTCCCTTCCCCCATTCCCCTACATCCCCTACCTACCAATCCTTTATCACCACTTCTCAATGTCCCCTTTGTCCTGCCCCCCTTAATCAAATTAACATGTATAGAACATGTCATCCCTCTATCTTAAAAGAACCAGGCGCGTTGTTGCCCTTTCCCCTATCTCTCCTTCATCTACCACTCGTTCCTCCTACCTCTCCTTCCCCCTACCTCTCCTTCCCCTTACCACTCCTTCTTTATGCCGCTTTGCCTACCACCTCTTCCCCATCCACTTCTTCCCCTACCACCTCTTCCCCTACTACGACGTCTCATACCACTTCTTCCCCTGCCCCTGCCCCTTCCCCCACCTATCTTCCTTCTCCCTGCCCCCTTTCCCATGCCTTTCTCGACCACATTAATATGTAAATTCAATATATTTCTAGATTAATTTTCTATAACATTTTTCCGTTAATTTTCCCCTCATTTTAATAGTTATTCCTCTTTTCGGGTCGGAGAGGAATTCAACAAATCAGCGATCATTAAAATCGGCACAGCCGTTCTCGAGTTATAAATGGTGTAACTAAATTGACTTTGTTTTATATATATTTATATAGATTTAAATATCTACATTTTATAGAGTTTCTGCTGCAAGTAAACAAACGCTAGTGTTGCAAAATCTTATAGACAACTCGTAAAACGGTTCAGATTTTCATATTCACAGCACAACGGTGAGAACGGAGAATAACTTTAGACGAGGTGTTTCTGACTCTATCAAATGTATTTAGCCCATAAGGAAATTCAGGTCAGATCTATTGATATGTGCGTTGTAGTTAGTAGCTTGGCCTGCTGTAGATCACGATGTTGTAGTGCTTTTAAAACGTTCTACTATGAACGATTTAGATTAAGCCCAGCTAAGTCCGCAATGTTGTGCATAGTAAGCTTAGAATATAATATAATATCATCCACTGTGTGCCGTTTCAGAGTCCATTTTTATCGACTCCAGGTGTTGCTGCAGGTCCGTTCACCTCTCGCGTTTTAAGCGTACAATCGAGGCGAGATTGTGAAGGTCCATTCACCGCACAACGCTTGAAGCGTGCTACTGAGACAGGCCAGCAGATACTTGAGCGAACTCGGCAAACTACAATTGTGCTTGCCGATTTTGATCTCTAATCGCTAATAAAAAAGCGGCATTCATTTTCCATAACTTTTTTTTTTTTACTTTTTTACTGTTTGTAGAAAACAAAAATCAATACAAACCAAAACAGCTGTTATCATTTTAAGCGAACGTCATTTTGCCACTCACATGTTATCTATAACGAACATATGAACAGTGGAAAGGGGAAATGTTGGGTCCAATGGAACTAATTATTCTGGAAATATGATTTAAATTTCATATAAGAAATCCAGTAAGAAAAATATATTCTAATAAGATCTATTAAAACAATAGTTTTTCATTGAGCGAGAAGTTCTCTGTTGACTTGAGTTGACGGAAAGTCTAGTATTTTTCGTTTTGACGTGATAACGTCTATTAAATCGGTTAGTTTAGCGCAGAAGCATGACTTATTTCTGCCGTTCCGTTTACAGTTACGACACTACACTAAACGAACGAAAAGCAAGAGGCGGAACATGTAATCGTACACATATGAATACATGTGACTATTGTGTCGTTCCGCCTGAACAAGCAAGCGATAGACAGACCAGCGTGCATTGGCTTGTTGGAAGCTATAGTTATGTGTGTGCGTGCGTTTGCGAATTAGTGTTATCTAGCGCGAGGTTGGGTGCGGTATATATATGGTAGAATGTATGAATAACAACATTGTAATTGTATAATAAAGTTTGTTTCAAGTAAACAAAGCACGCAGACCATAGATCAAGGAAGACGCCAATAACAGTTACTTTTGCATTTGAGTACCAAGAACAACAACAAAAGGCTTTTAAAGTTGCTGGTGGTCAGTCGAAGAGAGAGAGAGAGAGAGAGAGAGAGAGAGAGAGAGAGAGAGAGAGATGGAGAGAGAAAGAGCGTATATTTCACTCTTTGTTGTTGGTAACGAAACTCTTTTATATGACAAGTTGTTTGTGTACTGATTAAATTATTGGAATTACATTAGAATTCAATTCAGACAACCATTTTTTTTTTTTTTTGATAATCTAAATGTTATGGAATTTTAAGCCTATAACTAATAAAATTTTAAAATCAAAAATTGTTCTTGAAAAAGTTAGCATGGTTACTTTAATAAGAATGTCTATGCAAGTACGTTTCTTTTGATCAGCGCTACCGCATTTACTGCCTGGCTCTACGCAATCCTGGAGCAAATGTAGCCAGCCAATCGCTGCTGTAGCATTGTATGCAATGTGAATTATATCCATCAGCGCCTTAATTTATATACTCACGAAGCGACTTGAATCAACTCAACTCAAGTCGATTCGCCTCGATTCGATTCTGTAGGTCTGCGTGCGTGTGTTTTCATATTGCGTATACGAACTGAAGAAGACACTTTACATACTACACAACGTACACAACGCACACAGCAGCACGGTTTTTCTTTGATTTTTCGTCAACGTAAAAACAAAAAAAAAAAAAACAAAAAAAAAAACAAAAAAGAAATAAAATAAGAAAATCCTAAAAGGTGGAAAATAATTTCAATTTCTTTCACTTTACGCGCTTCAATTTACAGTCAAGTGCATTTTATGTGTGTGTGGAAAATTTTGGGATTTTTCATTTTCAACGTCGAGAGGCAAATAAATTGAAATTTTTTTTTCTTTTTTCTGTTCGATTATTTTCGCTGTTTATAAAACAAAAAAAAAAGAAGCGAACTCTTTAAAATAACAACGAGAAGTATATAAGAGCAGCAGTGAAGGTAGCAGCAGCAGCAGCAGCAGCAGCAGCAAAATTATCTAGATACAATACAATATATTGCTTCAAGTGCGCTTTTTTAACTCAACTGTGCAGCAACGCAATTTATTTTGATTATTATATATGACGATGCTGATGCCGCTGCCGCTGCCATTGCTGCTACTGCTTCAATATTTTGCTAGTCTACTTCTTGGTCTCTGTGCCACTTTTGCTGCAACATTAATAATTCGATCCAATTTTTTGTTGTTGTATTTTTTCACATTCATTGATCGAGTCGCTATACTTACACACAGTAGTAGAATCCCATTTCCGAAAAGAATTGACATGTACCGCCATTAAAACAGAAACCGACATGATCAGGACAATTGTTGCCATCAATGGGGGGCTGCGGTGATGTTGGCACTGAAATATTTTGCAAAAATAAAGTTGGAATTAGTAAAGTTACATAAAATATTCATGTATTTAAAAGCAAAACTTCTGTGTGAGTGAGCAAACGAAGTTTGTGCTTGGACAAACGAGTACTTATGGACTTATACTTGGACAAATGAACTGAAACATAGCAACGACTTTATTTCACATTCCAAAATGCTAGATTCGCAAATTCATTATTAGTATTTTAAAGTTAATATGAGTCTTTATTAATTTTTAGTGTTCAGGGAGAACGAAGTTCAACCTTAGACAAAGATGGGTTTAGTCAAAAACGTCTCTCTACATGGACACAAGGAAAAACACTAGTGTCCATGCCAAGGGAAGTCCCTTTGCATGGACACTAATGACAAGTAGGAACATCTTCAATCGGAACTTCACCATCAAATGGTCCGATAAGAAGACTCGGACGTCGGAAAATCATCTGCGTTAAAACCACATACGATCAAGTGGTATACGGATGGATCTGTGACGACAGAAGGAACTGGTCTAGGAGTCGTAGGCGCCAGATTAAACTACTGGCAGTCCTTGGGCATATATACTAGTATATTTCAAGCTGGCATAAATTTAACAGATGTGTATCTAAGTTTTTACACTACGCAAACGACGCAAACTATAGAATGTAGTCCGGTTACAAACCTATCACCCATTTTTTAAGTTTATGACAGGAAACGTTTTTTAACTATTTAAGGTTTTAACTTAAACTCAGTTATAATTTTGGAACCTTATTTAAACTATCGTACGTAATATATTTTGGTTTAGAAAGGTAACCTTTAACATTTCTTTCGGAACAATTAATATGGAGATACTTTGCAAAGGTGTAGAGTCGCTTTTTAGATTATACAGATTTTAACAGAACTACAAAATGTAACAAGCAAAATAAAAAAAAATTTTAAATTTGTTTGTTTCATAAATTTGAGCTCCTAAAAAACTCATGTACAGCGGAAAATTCCAGCCGTCTTCCTACCTCTCTACATCAGCCACTGGCGTCTGAGCATTGTGGGCTTGTGTTTTGATGGATGGGCTTAGCGCAACCATATTATTACTTAACGTTCATATGTCAAGTTTGTTTTTATTTTATTTTTGTTTATCAAAATCTTCCCTATACAGAGAGTTTCATGCTCATAACTTCCACAGGGTCTCAATAATATGGACCAGAATAGAAACCTGCAACCATACAAGTCTCATTTGGCATAGTTACGATAAATCGAGAACGGAAAGCCTACTAGAAATATCAAAACTGAGATCTTCAGGCTATTGCTGCCTGATCTATTAGCTAGAACTCATTGGTAATACTAGGAAAATATTAGCTAGAACCCCTAATCTAACGAATATAGTGTAGTGTTCTAAGATGCATTTTACGTATCACAAAGGCTTCAGGTACGAATCATATAACTAAGTTTCAATTTCTGTAAAAGTATTTTGTGTATAGTCGCCTCCAAAATAGCCGGCACCATGAGTGTTAAATGTTTCTATTGGTTTTCTACAGTTTTTTATTTTGTGCTAGTGTATTCATCATACCCATGAACAATTTTGCTTCAATGCATCTGAATATTAGTGCATTTGTGTCTTGAATCACCACATAACTCATATGTAAGTTGCTATTTTGATTTCAAGCTAATTAACCACGCTCCAAAGCCTCCAACTGTTACTCTGAAGTACTGATTATTCCTACAAAATATATGACACAGCTTAAATTATTCATTCAATACTGCAGCTCCTGAAGTAGTCATGAGGCATCAGGCTTAGACTGCTGATCATGCGATCGATAGTTCAGTTTCATATTATCTCTCTTCTACTTGGGCTTTCAGATGGTTGCAGTACATTTGTATGTATATACTTTTGTTTAGCTATCTACTTCCCAAAAATTCAGTGAATCCTACGTATAGTAATTTAATAGCGGCTGGACGGTTCACAAAAGATTTCACAAACTGAGCTTGGACTGAGAAGACTACTATCAGTATTTTAATTTTAAGCGAACTATAAAACGAGAAGAAACATTAACTTCAGTCGAACCGTAGCTCTAAAACTATTAACACGAATCGGTTTGTATACGGTGTGCTCAAAAGAGTGGGCGGTATTAGCATATGTGTGTGAGCGACCTTCTATTGGAAGCCACCATATTGAATAACAAGCTGATAATGACTTAACTGAGGAAGTTTTCCATACAATTGTCTAAAAGTGAGCGGTGGATTTGTATGGAAACTACTCCAAAAATTAGAGGCGGTCACACCCATTGTTGTATATGTGAAGCGTAAATCCATTAGAAGTTACCATATCAATAAGTTGATATACCTAGACTACAATACACATTTTTTTCATACAAAAAGTCAATAATGGGCGGGGGATTTTTGTGGCGGGTATAGGTGCTAACTGCATACCATAAAAATTGGTGCCCAATCGAACTGATCGACCATATATACACTTTATGGGATCTACGATGCCTTCTTTAATGAATGGTATACAAATATTACACTAGAATGAAACCCTAAGAGCCAATTTCACATTGTCAAGTTTGCTTCGAGTTAAGTTAAATGAATATGGTAGAGTTCCGTTTAAAATTTTACTGTCTGTTATGCTGTTGGTTAATACAATTGTGTGTTGTTGTGGAATAACTAACAGTCAAATTTTAACCGGATATTGAAAACTGGCACTTAATGAAAATAAATAAGAAACTTGATAGTTAGCTCGAGTTTAAATTAACTCAGTGATCACTTGAAGTTAACTTGACATTGTGCAATTCAATCGACTGCAAACTTGGATTAATTTTGTATATTATTGAGTTTATAGGTAATTTGCCTTGCAGCAATCACAACAACTACAAACAGATAAACGGTCACCACAATAACAACGAAGCGCATACAAAGTGTAGTACGAAATCTGCTATTCCTTTCGCACTCGCAAGTTTTATCAACTTGTAACTGGCTTTAATATTATTAACTGCGCGCTTGCATTTCTTGTAAAGTCTATGTGTGTTTGATACATTGTGTGAGTGACGATTGTTTAAGCCTTTTACGCACAAAATAGTCAACCGATTTTGCTTGTGACATATAGATTGTGCACTTCTGCAAATAAATAGCTTTCAAATTGTACATTTTTGTGAGTGTAGCAGCCGTCACAGAAAATCGGCCTGCCTATTAGTATATATATATATATATATATATATATATATATATATATATATATATATATATATATATATATATATATATATATATATATATATATATATATATATATATATATACAAAATTTAATTTTATTTGATAATTTTTTATATTTATTAATGTGCACATAAATTCAAAATGAACTGGAGCGCTAAGATTTGTTACACCATAATTTAATTTATTTATATTTTCATTTTACAAATTTTTTGAACGGTGTACCACACTCAGCTTTTAAACGATTTACACAGCATACTATTGCCTACCCACACAAATGCTGTATAATATAGTATAGATCATATATAGTATTTGTGTCTACCACTATATAGTATTAAGCGACTCACCTGGATGCGCCTTGATGACAATCGCACGCCGCTCAATATTCGAACTGACTTTATTTTTGGCACGGCACTCATAGAGTCCGGCATCGGATGTATGAAAGGAGCGTATAATCAGCTCGGAACGTTTTCTATAAATTTTTGAAAAGAAAAAAACGAAGAAAAAATAAATTTAATTCAATGCAAAAAATCAACACGCTGTGACTCACTTGTAGGGCACAAATTTATACAAATTTCGATGTCGATTAATCGATTTGTGATCCTTGAACCAGGTCACCTTCGGCGGTGGACTTCCTTGAACTTTGCAAACGATACGCAGCTCCTTGCCATTATCGACGGTCACATTGTTCGCTGTTATATTCCGTATCGATGCGAGCTGTGCTGTAAAAAGACAAGAAGAAGACAAGCAAAACGCGCAAATGAATTGTTTGAATTTTTATTTAAAAAAAAAAACAAAAAAAAAATTGTTTTTGTATCTTAATTTAATTTTTTTTTTGCATTGATTTTAAGAATCGATTAATTAGTTGATTTTTTGTTTTTGTTTTTTGTTTTGTATAATAAATTCTAAGTAAAAGCTATTTGCTGTTAAGTTTGTTTATAGGTTTTATGTCTATACAATAGAACAATAGAAATGGGGCAGGGTTTTGGAGGAGTGTGTCTTGTGGGGCAGCGCACCATAAAATGCGACGTGTGTGTGCTCTGCATTCCTGTGCTGGCATTTTGTTTATTTTTCTGAAAATATTCTTTATTTAAAATACTTGTTTAAAAAGATTAAGAGAAATCCCCGTATTTTTAGATGTCTATGATGTTTTTATGTGTCTATGCTCAATAAAAATGAAGATTTGCTGAAATTGTACCCAATACATGTGGCACAAACTAGTTCAATGTCGAATGATTTATAAGAATTCGACTGATTTGTATAAAACTATTGATAGAAACATTACTTTTCTAATGAAGTTGGATACGTCATACGTTTAATAAAAGCAATTTTTATGGTCAGAAACGCATGATATTTGGTTTAAAAATGTCTTTGTTGTATTCTTCTAAGAGCAGGCTCGTATCTTTATATAATCTATATAAATAAAAATGAAAGTATGTATGTATATTCCCTATAGACTCCGAACTCCTCTCAACCGATTTTGAACAAATTTTGTGGCAATATTCAAAATAGTCCCGTGGATGATCCTGTGAAGTTTCGTGGCGATTGGATAAACAGGTGGAGAAGGGGAAAGGAGTGGCAGGGGAAAGGCGAAAGGGGAGGGCCGCGTAACACGTCGCAGGAACCTACTAGTATCTCATATATCTCAATATAAATATAATGCATCAATATTCTAAATTGTGGAGAAAAAGTAAAAAAAGGCAGTTGGGTTATTTTCTTTCAACCATCAATAACTCGCTTATTACTACATAGATTATTATAAGCTATAGCTTGTTTTCTGTGATAAGTATTATCTCTCAGTTTAAAATACAAAACTTGAAGTTTTATAAAGCATTTGTGTTCTGCAGTGTGTTAACTTTGCATACTTTTAAGCTTAGTATCATCATTTTAAAACTCTTTACAACTGAGTGAATAAATGTGAAGTTGCTTAAAACTTGAAACAAGTTCGAACATCCGAACATAATAAATATAGTTCGCGATAAGTTTTTGCGTCGTTTCGTAACCACGGACGAAGCATGAAACCATCACAAGACACGAGAGACTAAAGAAACAGTTGAAACCGCAGATTTCTCCACGTGGATCGGCGTCGAAGAAGCCCAAGGTGAATCTGTCGGCCAACAGGCTTATGGAGACTGTTGCTCCAAGGACTTCAAAAGTTAGAAAAATGTTGAACAGTGTATTGAAAAATAAAAATGGATTCACCCAAAATTATGTGCTTTCTATTGATTTGAATGGAGTCTTTAGCTTGCCCTCGTATCGACTCAACTGAGTAGATTTTCTTAGCCTTTACATAAGGGGTGTTTTTTAAGCAGGAAAGTTTTTTAATGTGGCAACACACAAAAAGTTTATCGTTTATTGAAAAGCCAATTGCATATTTATATACATAATAGTTTGGCACATCATCATGCAAACACTTCAAATGCAAAGAGTTCAATAATTGAGTGCTTGAATGGTTGGAAATCACTATTTTACAGCAAGAATAAGCAAAATTCCCGCCATTGGAGCGAGAGAAATCTGATGGTGATGTTTCAGCTACCTCTACGTTTGGTAGAGGTTTCTGGAACACACTTCTTCAAAAAGAAGAGAATGCAATAGTTTCCCGATATCGAGCCATTTTGACCGTTTTTGTTTTTGTTTAAAAAAGCACTCGAACATGGTTTGGAAGGTCATTGGTTTCAACGTGATTGTGCCACAAGCTATACTTCTGGAACAAACATCGGTTTATAGAGGAAAGAGTTTAACGACAGCATAAATCGAACCCAATAGCTGGATCACAAGTTCATGTGATCTGACATCGATGGAATACTTTCTGTGTTGATACTTGCAATCGTTGATTTATGCGGACAAACCAGCAGCCTTGGAAGCTTACTATTCGTGAGATACGGCCTCAAATGATTGAAAATTGATGGAAAATTGGAACTGCAGGATGCAATTTATCAGGCGATCTCGTGACGACCGAAATTAATTTCTATTATTGTCATAAAATTATCTATTGAAAAAAACAAAAAACAAAAAAAAAATTGACTCATTGTAACAGCTTGACTTGTGCTGCATCAGATACAATTTATTATAAGTATAATGAATATATTGTGCAAGGTGATTATGAATGTAAGAGAAAGATGAACCGAAATATCACCCTAGGTATCAAGTCCAAGGAACGAAGCTACTACTGTTGGACGTAACCAAAAATCTATAGGACTCAATTGAATCGGACGGGATGGACATTTGAACAGATGGGTCGTGGTTTGCGGTGATTGACCACAATCAGGACAGCAATCATTACTGCTGATATCAATCCGCTCCCTTTAACACTCAAGCATATTGCTCCATCGGAATCCCAACTGTGCAAGTTTAGTCCTGCTGTTACGAAGGAGACGACGTTTTTCGCTCTCGTCAATAGGTAGCGGTCTACCACCTAGTACAATATTGCCCCTATGAGAGCTAATTGACTGTTCAATAGCATTTTTATGCAATTGAGCTCTACCGGAAGTATAAACATACTCCTCTATTTGACCCTGTGATACAAAACGAGCAGTACTCGCTTTATAGCTTCTGATATCATTCCTTATTCCTGATTGCTTCTGTACGCACCTAACAGGAACTGCTACGAAAGCAGCTCATTATGCTGGTGAACAGGTAGCATCTCTTGCTTCTTCATGTAGGTGGTCTTCATGAGTCATTTGTAGACAACCAATAGCAGTCCTCAGCGCACTATTTTGAACTCTTTGCAGGCATTGCCATTGAGTCTTACAAAAGGTAAGGAGTCCAGACAGGTGCAGCATTGTTAAGGACAGATCCTTCAAAAGCTTTATAGGTTATTTATAGTTAAATTTAGGTGTCTAGAAGCTTGAACAAAAATCTCTATTAGCCTTGCTTAATACAAATCATTGTGACATTGATTACCGGAAATCTATAAACTATCTATTATTGTTTATATATACAATTAAGGCTCTATAAACCTAATTATTTCATTCCAATGATTTTTATGATATAGCATAAAACCTTCGCTTTCAAACTATACGCTGCTCACGTGCTAAGACTGTGTGAGACTGTGAACATGTGATGAACCGATCTATGACTTTAAGTTGTTTTAAAACAATTTTAGCACCAACAAACATGTGATACTTATTTATAATATCACACTTTATTTAAATATTTTTTGGTTTTGTTTTCGTTTCAGTTTTACCTTCACGTATACCATACAAATCGAAATATTACTTAATCGCAAGATAGAAGATCTATAAAAAATAAATTAATCAATTTCGAATTGAATTCATTTTGCTGATGTTGCCAAAAAGTCTCCCACTACAAGAGCATGAATCATCCGCAGTAGTAACAATAAATGAAATGATTTGAATACTAAAATTTCTGGCAATGAATCTTTAGAAATAGTGCGAAAAATTAAAATATCGCATGCTATAAAAAAGTGCACTACGTAGAAAATAGCATGCTATAAAACTTATATAGCACAGGGGAGCACTAAAAATAAATCGGTAGATAAACTAGTACTATATCACGTGTGTTTTTGTTATTGCTTAAAAAAAAAAAAAACAAAAAACAAACAATAGATACAATAGCATATAGACACAGCTAAAGGGTGTTTTTTTTTTTTTAATTTAAATACTGAAACTACTTAATTTCTGACTGAACCTGTCGGTCACATTTGAGGAGTATATGTTTTGTATATTTCGGTTGGTCGTCTACGCAAAAGTTGCATAGGGGGGAGTCCTCGTGTTTAAACCGATAGGTACAGGTACTTTCTGAAGCAACCATGTCCAGTTAGTAGCTGTGAAGAATAGAAGTTTTCTCCATGTGGCCTGCCAAACCACAGGTTTAAATTACATATTAAGTGGCGAAATGGCGAAATGGTAGAATTCTTTGTCTTCCGAGCCCATCTGCTGCCTATTCTCATAGGTAACATTTGCTTCCATAGCTAATAGCTAATCGATCGGGATCATGCCCGCTACTACCAGTGCAGCGTTCACTGACACTGTGTGAAATGCACTGAAAATACACTCTGATAGCACCCAGTCGATATGTGGATTCTAGGCCATTGCGGCAACTCCTCACATTCATCGCATTAGCCCAGTTAGATGCACCGTAGAACATAATTAATTTGGTTACGCCATTAAGCAGAAATCTACGACCTTGCTTGAGACCGCGGGTATTTAACATGTTTCTTGCGAGCGATCTGCAAGCTACCAGCGCCTTTTCATTTTAATATAGCGTTGATGCTCTTTGTAGCAGAGACGAGTATCTAGCATAATACCAAGATACTTGATGGTTCTCTTAGCTGTTATTCTGGTATCATCCACCAGAACACAAGCTTGTTGCACCTTTTTTCGGCTGTTAATTAGCACCGCCTCAGTCTTGTGCTCCGGCTGATTTTAGCCAGCTGATTTTAGACATTCGCAGATCTATAGCTACGTTGCATAATATCTCGATCTCGTGGCTAATTTTGGCTACTCCCACAATGGCTATGTCGTCGGCGAAGCCAATTATTTTGACGCCACTGTCGTAATCCAAATTGAGTATGCAGTCGTTCATTATGTTTCATAGTGAGAGTCCTAGGACAGAGCCCTGATTTCGGGTATGTGGCGCATTCTGGTAGTTAAATTTTCGACCACTTTAGAGTATAGGAGTTGCGATAGCGATCGAATTAGTAGCTCGGTTGGATGATTTTGTCTACTGCAAAATGGTCAAATTCTCAAAATATTTTCGAAATACATTTACACAATTTGCAAGCATTAGTCTAGTATTCATAATAAAATAGCTAACCAAACTGTGCACAAATAACAATAGCGTTGTCAGAACTGACCAATTTATGCCAGTTTAATAACTGTAGAAAAATGAAAGCTCTACAAAAAAAAAAAAAATAAATAAAACCAAACACCCTGTATGAGTGTATCTACAAAATGCTTTTTGGGGGCCTGGTGACAAATGCACAAACACAGACAAACATTTAAGCGCGTGTGCGGAGGTGTGTGCGAAACGCAACTCTTTAGTTAATCACATGCTAATCACATTCACTAAATGCTAATCGCTATTTCTATATTCTGAAGACGATTGCATAAAAATTTCAATGCGGCAGTGAATCATTGCATTAGCTATTTAAATTGACATTTTTCTGCACAATTTTTGTTCTGTTTTTTTTTTCTTAAATTTGTTGTCCGAATTTTTTCGCGTTAAATAATAAATTTATATTTAAATATACATTTTTATATAAATTTAACAAAAAATTATTTGCTGTCTGCGTATTTGATTTAAATAAAAAAATTTTTGACATAAATTTATGCGTCGCTTGCATGTCTGGCAAATTAAAAACGGAGTACACGCAGCAGCAGCGCTTTCAAAATTTCTTTTTCAATAAATTTTAGTTATTAAATATATTTATAATTAGAAATGCTGTGATGTACGTTTGTAGGTAGAGAAGAGCGAGGGAAACTGCTAAACAAAATGGAAACTATTGACTTGAAATTTTGTGAACAGCTGTAATTGTTTTTCTTATTAAAACGCTGTTCACAAAGAGCAGTAAAAATTTCGTTATAAGCTATCGATGAATCTAATAAAGCAGAGAACACTGATTAATTTTTTTTGCAATCAGCAAATTGTAAGGACAAACGAAATAGTTGACAATGCATTGGCGGAGTCGTTGTGGAATCGGAATAGGAAGGTTTTTGGGAAGGGGAATGGGATAGACAAAAAATAAAAGTGAGTGTGTTATTGTCTCCCATGAGGGAGATCAAGACGGGGGGGGGGTGAAGCCTTTTGAGTCTTCTTATAGTGCAGCTATTGTCCAGCAGGTTGATGCGCCTGGGTTGATGTGAGCAGGTTGAGTGCGAGGATGTTGGTGTGCCTGTTGAGTTGATTTCGATAAAAGCTGCTTAGTCTTGCAATTTCCTGGTGAACCCGAGTTCCTATTTTGCTTATTGATAATAAATTTAGTGCTAATATCAGCAAAAATATCGAAAGCAGTTAATTCATGAATTGTTTCAGGATAATATTAGCTAGATTTATATTCCAGCGTCTGTTTAAGCAACCATTTTGTCTGGTTTTAAAAATTTTTTCTTTTTTTTGGCAAAAGTTCCAAAATCAAGAGGACTGACTCTGTCTGCCTTTCATGGCTGCTTGCAATGGCTGTCAAACATAAACTTAATGATGCAGATTGGGTACTTCACGGACTACTCGCAAATCAATATAATACGAAAATTCAGGAACAAATTGTACTTTGTACCCTCGTACTTTGTGTGTTTGTGTGACATATACAAATATTGGAACTCAATTTCGACGCACTTTTAATAGTCGATATAAGTTGAGAGTGGTTTTCCACGTATGGCTCTGATAATAATACAATATTATCTAACTTTATGTGGTCAAGTAACTCGAAGTAACTCGAAGTAACTCGATATGTGAAATTGCGGAATTAAAACCTACTGCTTTTCGCATTTACTGTCGGTGCGAAGTAATTGGAATAATTGAGGGAGCAAATTGTTCTATTTTTGTCTCATGTATTTTTTCTCCTCTCAGAGATTGATTTAAGAAATTTGATCTTACTTCAAAATAAAAAGAACTTATTTGTCATTTTTAGACTTTTGTACTTGACTTCAAATTGGATTTGTATAATTATTTCAAGAATTTTACTTATTCTAAGTATTTCTGCGCTTGATTTACAAAATTTATACCGCTTTGTACTTGATTCAAGAAAATTCAGTACGAATCGTACTAAAAATTTTTAAGTACGACTTTGATTAAAAACAAGAATTTGAAACCTATTTTTAGAATGGCATTTTTTTTTTTTTTGTATTGTTACATTTCTATATTTCAACCCAAATAAATTGTTTGGAGTCGATATGCTTAAAATGATTACTTTTGACACTTTTAGCAGGATTTCGTAAATTGATTTCATAAAAAAAAAAATTGTACTATGAAATTCATATTCTTAATGTGAAGTGGAATTTGATTTCGATTTTGCAATGAAATTTCTTTGGTCGTTTAATAATTTTCGGTGGTTCTAACATAGTTGACGCCCGATGGCATGCATACTTATCGAAGCCCTTTGGGAATAGCTTATGCGGCTCTTCGTCAGTGAGCGTAGGTAGAATCATAACTTTGGTACCAGGAGTTCAATTGGCTGGAGTAGCAAAGAACTTCAATCTATCGGTCAATTGCAATGAGTCAATGACAAGCAACATTTCATCGACATTTCTGCGATTAGGATCGATGATAAAAAGCGCACGTATAGTCTTAACCACCTCGGAATCCTTCTTCTGATCTGATGCCAAGACTAATAGTCAGATCAGCAATAATTGGGTATGGAAATTTGCCGTCGGGAATGTGCAAGCAGTAGAATTTAATGTCATTCACCCAGTCGACGTGCGATTTGATTGCATTCACCGAGTGAGCCCGGCAGTTGGTGTTAAGCTTGGCGATTTCCGATTGATGAACAGCAATGCGGCGCAATTCAATAGTGCAGATGTGCCTATAGTCTGCAGGGTGCGAGAATAGTACAACTAAGGAGTTTCAGTTTTGAAGTTTTGCATTTTGTAAAATTTTCTTTTAATTAACGAAAGTATACAAAAAATGAATAGATTGATTAAATTAAGCTCAGCTCAGCTCTGCTGTTCTTAATAAACACAGGCGGCAAAAGTTAAACACTGATTGACTGAATTGAATCAAATTGCAAATTCGTTCGGGGGGGGGGGGGTCTGTTTAAATTTCGTTATTCGAAAATATTTTAAAGTTTCTGTACAATGCCGGATACAGACCGGCTAGGCTAGCATAATAAGAATATTGAATTTATGTGTTTTTTTTTTCAACGTTGTTGTTGCTGCTAATTAATTCCAGACACAAACCACAAAAAAATTAAAAAAATTCAATACGCCTGCGATATACGATATTAAATTAATAATAAAAAAATTGTAGCATACACTAACGATGATCTTGTTGTTGTGGTTGTTGTTTTAGTTGTTGTTGTTGTTGTTGCTGTACATTATAAAGTCATAAACAAGTATTTTGATGTTGCCGTGCAAATGACAACTGACAGCGTGCGCCCTCAAGCGGCAGGCGGTGGCGACAGTCATTGCGAATTGTTTCTCACGCTTCCATATAAACAGAAAAAAAAAAAATAAATAAATAAATAAAAAACAAAAACAAAAACAAAAAAATCCGAAAAAAAGCAACAACCAAAACAAAGTGTTAAAGAAAGGCAAAAACAAAAACAACAAATGAAACGGTTGACATTTGTTAACGGCTACTGTGTTAGCTTTCTCTTTCTCTCTTTCACCGTTTATAACTGCTATTACACTCGCACGCTGTCAGTTTTTTGTTGTTTTTGGCGCGTTGTCATAATAAAAAACAAAATTGGCATATCATTATGACTTAATTATGTACGTATTAAAGCGACACATTTCATACGTTTTTATATTAAATTTATTTATTTTTTATACACAGCTCTCGGCTGTCTACAGATTTCAATTTATGTGTTGAAGAAGACAATTGCCGCGGCATACCGACAAAGCGTGTGCGCAAGAGTGACAGGGAGAAAGAGAGAGGGCACAGTTGCCGCCATTTGAAGCCAGTGTTGGAAAATACTGCTTTGGCGCCATTTTGTTGCGGCGCTTGGTGTTGTGGTATGTTGTTGTTGTATGTTGTTGGTGTTGTTGTTGTTGTTGTTGTGGGTAAGGCTGTGTCAATAAACTCTTTTTTATTTATTTTATTTACTGTCGTATTTTTTTGTTGTTGATTTTTTTTTATGATTAACTTTTTAAATGCTTAGCATGAAAGAGTCAGCTACAAATATATTGCTGCATATAAAGTACACAGAAACACACACACACACACACACATACACTCAGAGTAGACAAAGATTTTATGTTGATAATGATGATGTTGCAACGTTTAGATGATGAGTATTGGCGCGCCACTTTTCCGGAAAAGTCTGCCACAGCAACAACAACAATATGAAGAAAAAAGAATACTGATGACGCCGTCACAGAAACTTAATAAAAGCATAGAAAAAAAAAAGAAATCTGTCGCCTGGTTGTCTTCGCATACATAGACATACAAACATATACATAGCTTTATATGTATGTATATCGTGATACCATTAAGCCACATGTGTATATAACTACATAACTATCTGTGTATGAAAATTATTTGCATACATATGTCTTTAGCTTTTGCTCTCGCGTTTTTCTTTCGAGCGTGACGCTTCAATGATTCATGAAAATTCATCAAAAAAGTTTAAATAATATATAAAAATTGTGCGTATGAGTAGAAGAGTAAGTGGGTAGGCTGAAAATATTTTATTAAATTATTACTCATACTTCAAACGTAGTGTAAAATAAAAATTCAAATCTCAGACCGCTAACATTTTCTGATCAGTTTGTTACGGATCAGTTTAGTAAACAAAACATTTACAGACACAAAAAATTTACTTGTAAGTTTCTATTGGCTTCTAGCGTGTGTTCTGAATAGTCTTAACATTACTTTGAGCACTAAGGTAGAAGTCGAAACGTGTGATTCATTAACAATTTAACATAAGATGCGATATCTATATATAAACAGGCAAGTGCAAATCATTCACACTCTTTTTAACCCTCTTAAACACAACATATTTTCCAGATTTTTTTTTTTTTTTGTTGGAAAGAATGTGAAGATTGTGTAGGTATCGCCATTGGCCAATCACAAATAATCTAACTCTCTCTCTCTCTCTCTCTCTCTCTCTCTCAGCTCTCTCAATTTACTATAGCTGCTAACTATTTTTGGCTCTTTCGGTTCCTTTGGTTTCATTGGTTTCAGTTGGTAGAATAGAAAAAAAAAATATTCTCATCTCTGTCGTGCCTGTAAGTACGATTCAAATTGTAGAGCATGTCGATCGAGCAGCTCGACGTTAGGCTCGTAGCTGTTGTGGGCGCACTTGCAAACATGTTGGCGAGTATCAGTTGAGTGTGTTTTTGATAGTGTTTTTGTTGGTAAAATTTTAATAGAAGTGGAATCAAATTTAGTTTAAAAACAAAAAAGAAGAAAAAAGATACACTAACAAAAACTCTTCTACAACTTTACATTAATTATTGCAAATAAATTGCTCACTTATTGCCGCTGTCTTTCTGGGTGACCATTAGACCAGAGCTGTCCAAAAGGAGAGCACCCAAAGTGTGAATCATGTCTGAGTCATAATTTGTACAGTGTGCCAAAATACAACACCAATGCAATGTAACTAATTCAAATTTTTGTTTCTCTTTAGCATCTAGCAGCCGATTGCGGCAGGCGTTCGTTCGTATGTGAGTGAAATCACGAAGGTGTTCGTTCCCATGGGGCTATAGCTGGACATTGGTGATTTGGAGGCGAAAGCATTTTCTGGACAATCCTGTATTATGGATATTGTTATTAAAATGTAATTTAAAGACAAGAGCTCGAATTTCTGGGAGAACTCTAGTCATAATAAATATCATTAGCATATTGAACAATAAGTCTATGCAGCACAATGTTGTCTAAACGTTTCAACATACATATAAAAATTGCAAAATAAGCAACAACAGAATGTATTGCCATACGAGTTAACGAGTTTTGAGAGACTCCTAGTTGTCTCAACTTTTTTCGTCTTAATGTATGAATATTTTAACTTTGGTAGTATTGGAAAAGACCCACAAACCTGCTGTTAACAGTATTTGGTATTTTTGTGTTTTATTGAGTTCGATTACACAGATTTCACAAATAGCAAAAATTGCAATGTTAGAACTATTTGCGAATTATATCGATTTGAAAATGGTTTTGTTTTATTCGTCTTGAATATTTTATAAATAGATCACTAGTCTTTAGTCATTGAACTAAGTAAGCAAATGAACGTACTGATCCTATAAATGATACTGTTTACCACTTAAAATATAAACAGGCACATCTAATCGCTGCACTGAGGCGGAAATAGTAGACATTTTACGCAATTTTCAACAGTTAAAGCCAAAGCCATCCTTATTTAGATGAGACCTGTATCCGAAGTTGTTGTCCTATGCCGATTTAAAATATCTTGATTAAGTTTATCATGTTAGCGTTGAATCTTATTTCAAAACTTACTAATTTCCACTGAAAGTGACCGCAAACTTAATGAAATCAATAAAATAAGTATTCTTTATTGGCTCAAATTGCCCGACTACACTGTCACAAATCACACGAATGAAGTAACTTTCTGCGACTTAGAAAAAATACACTTATGATAAAAAATAACACAAGTAAAGTAAAAAAAAATATTGAATTTATAACATTTTAACGATACTCGCAACACTAAGCATCATATTGGTCTATAAGTGACCTATATCAAGGGGTCAGTCGGTGTAACCTAACTATACTCTCATTGATTAATCGTTAAAAACTGTTCAAAAAAAGCGCTGTTCAGACGATCATATATATGTGACTTGAAAATAGTTTCACAAATTCCAAAAATTTCAACTTTCCATAACTTTCTCTTCGAAATTTTATGAAAACTGTGTCTCACAATTATAGGCACTTAATTAAAAAAAAAAAAAATTGCAAAATAGCAGTGGTTCGAATCATCCGACAGCACAAATCACACGAAACTACCCTACACAAATTGTCTGCTAGGTTTTTATCGGCTTAAAAGTATCGCAAGCGCTTTAGGATCATTTTCAAGACTTAGAAATACATTAGAGAATAGGAATTATCAAGATGTGGTATTAAGGGAATAATATTGTGTAGTGTATTTCACGACTTCACAATTGTAATAAATTCATTTAGAGTATTTTTGGTCTGTCATCGGTCACCTTTTCTCTGTTATCGGTATTTTTAACTTATTTGTCGGACAGGTGTGACATGCTGAATAGTTGAACAGTCCATACATTTGCAGAAATGGAATGGCACTCTTACATCTTAGCCACAGAAGCTTTCTTAATTTAGTTCGGTTGTATATTTTTTAGACCACTCTCGCATATGAAAAGAAAAGTACTGCCTGCATGAGGCATGAGCAGAAGACATCCATACACACAACGTGTCTGACAGTTTGCTAAATTGGATTTTAGTTTTTGTATTTAAAATTTTTTTTTTCTTTTTTAGCGACGCCTATAGTCAAGCTGCATTAAATTTCATACAGTTCGTTCATTCAGCATGCAGCATGTAGACAAAAGAGTACGTGACGTATTGCGCGGTGTTGCAAGTATGCAGAGGAAGCGTATGATTATTAAGATTTAAGCATAATTGCAGCCGACAGGCAGACGTTTGATGTTGCATAAACTATATATACCAGTATAACTTTCTCACTCTATCATTCACTGATATTCATGCTGCATATTTTATGCAGCGGAAGTGCGCTAGCGCCATCTGTCGTTATACTATGTACTTCAATTGTAATTTTGCATAAAATGCATTTTTTATGCAAAAAAAGGGGTAGGGGAAAAAAAAGGTAAAATGCTTTTCATAAAATGAACTCTGCTACGCCTTAAAAGCTAAACTAATATTTTGAAAATACACAAAATATATTTATATTGCTTAAAAAACACGAAAAACAACGAAAATTTATTTGTCTGCTGTGCTATATGACCTATATACAGCATCAAGAAAAGCAAAAACAAAAACAAAAACAAAAACAAAAAACAAGTATCAAGCAGGAAACTCAACGCCACGGAAAATGAAAAGTTTTCCCTGTTTTTCTAGACGGATTTTCTTTAGCTTTTTGGTTTTTTTGTTTCTTCTTAGCAGCTACATGTGACAGTCAAAACAATTTATCATGCATTTGTTAAAAAATTTATAATATATTGAGATTTTTTAATTTATTTATTACAGCACTCGAGTGCTTGCTTTATTGACACTGACACATTTATTAAAAAATATGGCATGCAATATTCGGAGAAAATCTTTTTGATTAATTTTTATGTGCCACTTTGTGTTGCGGCGTCGGGACATCAATGTTCATCATTACGAGTGTATCATTTAATTACACTATGCAACACAATTTTTGTGTTCGAAATGCTATTTTTTTAAAGATTTTGAATTTTTTTTAAATGTTTTCCTGAGCTAGCCTTATATATTTTAACATATCTCGCTTACTTATTAGCCGATTTATTTGAATGAAATAGCAAATCAAAGCTAATTAAATTATGTACATATTTTGTTCAACAATTTGGACAATCGGCTCGGTAGTTACGCAGATATAGAAAGAAATATAGCGAAAAAGTATTTTTTTTTTAAGGTTAAATCGAAATTCCATTGAATCGAATAAACATTGAAAACAGTAACAAAATGCTTAGTTTATCATTTTTGCGTAAAGAAGAAACTTTTACAAAGAAAACAAGCTACATTTGCAGGAAATCCATGGAACGAAGATTTGGATAGTAATGTGTTTGTGTACCAGTACCTCTATACAGTTAACTTATTTGTATGCAGGTTATATGCTAGAAAGAAGCAGAATGAAGCAATTGGGTGTTTCATGAGTTTTCATATTAAAGCCTGCATGGACCATCTGTATCAAATTTGCAGTAAAAGTTTTTGGAAATAAAAAAAGTCACTAATACAAAAAATTCGAAAATAGGTGTTGCATTTGTATGGAGTATATAATGTATCTCCCTTGCTTGCAATACAAAAAAGTATTCAAAACCGATTCTCAGCTCGATATCTTTGAAATAAACGCATATATAACAGCAAATTTTCATATTCCATTAGACTCGCCTATTTTTTATGAGGTCTCCGATGTCTTCTTCAATGTTGCACCAAGTTTCTACCGAATTGTTAATATCTTTTTATTTTACTATGTCTGAAGGGTATAAAACGTGTAACTCTAAATATTGAATGTGTCTCTCTAAATAGAAAGAAATATGGCATAAAAAACAATTTGTTTGCCAAAATTTAAGTCGAAAAGTAAATTGACGAAATCGAAAAAATGCTAAGGTTTTAATTTTGTTTTTATACAGAAGAAACTTTTACGAAATAAAAAGCTACTGTTGAAGGAAATACATGGGAAGATAACGAAGTTATGGAACCTATGACTACACAAACGTGTGGTAGGTTGGAGTAGGACGATGGATGGCGTAGATCTGTGGTGAGTGTGACGGTATCAACCGACCCTGGCGGTAGCAACCAAAATAGTTATTTGGTTACGGGAGCCCAATGCTTGAGACTATAACCAACACTCTCCTCTGGTTTTTTATGCCATTTTAAGCCAACTTCTCCAGAAAATGGCACAAATAAGAAGATATTCCAGAAACTGAAGGCGGTTTCTTGAACTACGGAATTATTCTCAAAGAATTGTAATGGGGATATGCCGCTTGGTCAATCCTGGAAAGGATTATGTGGGATATACATGTTCCAATGGGTTTTTTTTCAGTGGGCGCTGGAATCAGCAATGGTTGGCACTAGAATATATACAAATCTGATCACTACTTAAAATTCCATGTTCCCGCCTCAACTCCCAAGACCTTTGTAAGGAGCACATATCCTGTTGCGGGAGCCCAATGATACCGACTAACTCCCACACTCTCCGCTGGTTTTTTTGTAGCATTCTAAGCTAATCATCTGCAGAAAATGGCACAAAAACGAAGATATTCCAGAAACTGATGGCGGTTTCCTATAGTTTGGAATTAGTCCCAAAGAATTGTAGTGAAGATATGCCACTTGGAATATATACAAATTAGGTGACCACCTGTTCCCGTCTAAATTCCCATGATTTTTGTAAGGAGCCCACATCCTACTGCGGGAATTCAATGACTAAGGCTAGCTCCCACACTTTCAAATGGTTTTATGTACCATTTTAGGCGAATCCTCTCCGAAAAATGTCGTGAGTGTCAGTGCAGAAAAAAAAACTTATAAATAAAAATACTCCTGATACTCTATAATTTTCTCACTCTCTTGTAGGCTACTCTTCTGAAGTTGCACTACTGAATTTCACACACACACCCGCTTTTTGTTCAAAACTTTGTTGCATAGTGTTATTCAATTTCTATTTCACTTCAATTTGAAATCACTCTGTATTGTATTAAATGATTTATTGGCATATAATAAAATTATACAGGTTTATCGCTTGCGTTTTAAGTAATAGGTATCTAGGCGCACACATGTTTGGAAATTTCACATAATGATTTTTCACAGCTTCAAGGGAAAATTACTCAAGGTGCTCTATTAATGAACTGTTACGAGTTTAGCTATGCCAAAATTATGGTTTATTATAATATTATGTATACGATGCATGTTTCATTAAACAAAATAAGCATCAATATTGTAGCTACATTAAATTATATTTTGTTGCTAAATATAATAAATTATATAGTTTATGTACTAAATAGTTGGCAACAAAGAAGGTCGCACGCGTCACCCACTTTTGAAACGCCGTTGACCGTTTTGTAAGACAATTCTAAGCTTTGATTTAAACGCTTGCTGAAAAGTCGCGCTTAAGTGACCCGAAAAAATGTCGATTTTGTTTTTCAACACTTATTATAAGTCGTCGCTACATTCTGTTTTACAATTTTATGCTCGATAAAGCAACGCGCTATGAATAAAAACTAAAACAAAAAAAAAAAAAATCGTGGAAAAAAAGGCAGTTGTGCGGAAATGCCACTGAAACTTGGTAGATAAAATAATGAACATATATCATAATTATTTCTCATTGTCTCTTTGAGTAAAGTCAAATGTATCTACAAGGTGTTTTTTTAGAGGTTTCATTTTCCGACAGTTTGTAAACTGTTATAAATTGTTCAGATCTGGCAATGCTATTTTTGGTTTGCCATTTTATCATATCATATCAGACTAACGCCAGCACAAAGCTTGCAAATTGTGGCAATTTATTTCGAAAATTGTGTTTCATTTGTCGAATTTTACCGTGATACATTCATATATTTATACTATTCGACCATTCGAGCGACAAATTCGCCCACAGGCCCGAAATCATATTTAAACACTAATGGCATAAAATTCTGTTACTAATAAAGCCAATTTTCGGTTTGCAAAGTTTAAAACAAACACCCTTTAACATATAAGTTTAGCTATCTGTGCGCTTGGACACCTTTACTTGTAGGTGTTTTGTTTTTCCAACAGTTTGTTTTTATAAAACTTTTTATAATTACAACGTAAAAAATAAGTAGAAAAAAAAACTGAAGGTGACAAATCTTTCGCAGCTCGCATGCAATTAGTCGCGGAAAATGTGCGTGCTGTGTGAAAATTTGTGCCGGCACTTTTTTATAGCTGCTTATGTAATATCTCTAGCTTTTTAATAGCTTTTTAAACATAATAATAATATACCTACATACATTTTGATAAAGTTGTGCTACGTCCTTACACGTTGCAACTGCTTGATGAACACATTAAAAGTAAAAATGTGACTGTCTGCTTGCATTCAGTTAGAACATTCTTGTATTTCGCACAAACAGCAAACAATTTGCAAATTATGTATATAAAATAATTGAATTCGTTGCGAATTATAAATTTAGATTAAAATACGAAAACTTTTGTAAGAGAACTTCTTTATTAAAGTCAATATTAGGTTGAAATGCAATGTGGTGCCATTTTATGGTCAGCCGCTTAACACAGATCGACTAACGGGCGTGGCCCGCCCACTATTTGGGGTAGCTCCAATACAAACCTATAGTCCACTTTTGTCTTTTTGTAAGACAAACTTTTTTATTAAAGTCAATATTAGGTTGAAATGCGATATGGTGTCTTTTAAGAGACAGACGCTTAACATACATAAAAAAAAAAAAAAATATACACGTAAGCAAGTACGTACACGTACGTATAAGACAACCCAAAAAATGCTTGCTAGAATAACATGAATAACACAGAGAGGGGCAAAAGGTGGCAGCTGAAATTAAAAACATAGACTTAGAAAACATTAACTAATATTAACAAACATGTTTCATTTGAGGGCGAGACGGGGATCACAACTTTTTCTATAACTTATATATAGAAAAATACCGCACTCAACAGGTCACTGGTAAAGTAATAATTTTAAAACAATAGATTAACATGTTATTACATAAAAATCGCTTAGTTATATAGTCTTTACCTTTTTTGTCATTATTCATTATAATTTGCATAATTTGTCATTATTCATTATATATTTAGTGCTGGAGCTTCGGGGTTCATCCGGATGAGGTGACCAGTCCAGTGCAGCCGCTGGAATGTAATGCGCTGGACTATGTCAACCTCATCATACAGCTCATACAGCTCGTGGTTCATACGGGCCCTAAACTCGACGCCAACTCTAAGGGGACCAAAAATCCTACGAAGAATCTTTCTCTCGAACACTCCTAAAGACGCTGCATCCGTTGATGTCAGTGTCCGTGCTTCTGCGCCATACTGCAGGATGGCGATTAAATGCGATTTAATATTACAATTTAATTTTTTTTTATTAGAGATATCCTTAAAGCTCCGTTCACTGCACAGTCCGCGTGTTTTTATTGTCTCCCTTCTTTCGCTATTTGTAGCGCGTACGAATGGGATAGAGCAAAAATGAATTTACCGTTTGTTTTATTGATCTTTTAAGAAATAGTTTTGATACATAAAGCGGCAAATTTCAGACTTCTATTTTTTTATTTTTGGCCTATGAAATCGACCACTGTGCAATGGTTAGATGGACGGACAGTCAGACAGATAGACTTAGCGCGACTTGCGCTTATTTACAAAAAGTTTACCCAAACCTAGAGTCCTGGTGAGAGGTGTTCGGTGTTTTATATGGGAGCTACCCCAAAAAGTGGGTGGGACATTATTATATCATTATTATATATATGCCACCTTATCAAATTGAAAGCTGATATTGATCGAAATAAAGCCGATTTTAGTAGATAAATTGAAAAGCTCATTTTAAGTAGTTCTGACTTTATTTTTCATATATGTACTTACGTAGGTGGCTCTACAACCGTCTATCGGTCAAGGCTGCATGTAGCAAAGCGCACCATTCGGTGTAGTTTAGTGCACGCCGGCGCCAGTCGCTGGCAATCCGGAGCTTCTTCAGGTCATCATAGACCTGATCTTGCCATCTTAAGCTCGGACGTCCTCTCTGACGCCGTCCACCAATCAAGTTCAGGTTTCCGCCGTAAACATTTAGTGCTGGAGCTTCGGGGTTCATACGGATGAGGTGACCAGCCCATTGCAGCCGCTGGAATGTAATGCGCTGGACTATGCCAACCTCAACATACAGCTCATACAGCTCGTGGTTCATACGGGCCCTAAACTCGACGCCAACTCTAAGGGGACCAAAAATCCTACGAAGAATCTTTCTCTCGAACACTCCTAAAGACGCTGCATCCGTTGATGTCAGTGTCCGTGCTTCTGCGCCATATTAACAGTGATTATGGCCATATTAACAGGGATTAACAGTGTCTTATAGATTTTTATCTTCGTAGTTCGAGATTGAGCTCTACTTCTAATTTGCTTGCTGAGCCCAAAGTGGCACAGTGATTCTTCGTCTGATCTCTCGGCTAACATTGTTGTCGCTGGTAATTTCTGTTCCCAGATAGACGAAGTTTTCTACAACATTCAAGTTGAAATTCTCCATACTCGCTGATGGTCTGCGTCAAGTACTTCAAGTCAAGTACACCAAGTACTTCGTCTTGTCCTCGTTCATCGCTATTCCCATGAGACGTGACTGTTTTTCAAACTCCAAGAACGCCCTGCTTACTCGCCGTTCGTTGATGCCTATGATGTCTATGTCATCAGCATATGCGAGTAGCATCACTTCCTTATGGAAGATCGTGCCCGATCGTTCTACGTATGGGCATTGGCGGAGAATGTACTGCATTAGGAGATTAAAAAAGTCGCACGATAAAGCATCACCCTGCCTGAAACCTCTCTTGGTGATGCCTGATCAAAGGTTTCGGAGAAGTTCTTTCCTACTCTGACGACGCTTTCATATATGTAGTACTCAACAAATTGAAGGATTGCCTTTTTCCTTCTTCTTCTTCTTTTGTTAATATTCTATTACAATTCTTCATCCGAAAAAGAAATATTTTAAGACAGTAAATTATTTTCTCATGAATCTAGCGTTTGACATTGAAATGAAAAAAGAAAAATGTTTTTGCTTTCTCCGAGGAATGCAAGTAGTAGATGAAAAATCTTCTCGGACATGATCTCTTTTCGGCTTTTCGTGACAAAAATGTTTACGAAACTCTTTATCTGCCTTGTCTATTCTTGAGCGAAGAATTTCATCGTTTATATCATATATAAATTATCTGTGATCAAGACTATTCCAGATATGTGCTCCACTTTAACTCGAAGAAACTTCTCAAAATAATTTAAAATAAATGATTTTGATTTAGCTATTTTTAAGAAAGCTGCTGAACCAAGCTTTAGTCCTGTATTCGATGATGTGATATCAATACTCATCACTCCAACTCGTTCAATTATATACCAATTAATTAATCACTTAATAAGTAGCTCACCAGAGCAATGCGAAAACTTTTTTATGTGCAGACAATTCCATACGTCAACTTGCCGTCCCTATGTAACCATATGTGTATTGGATAAAAAGTGGCATCATCAAATTGATACCAACATATTTTCGTTTAGGCTAAGCCCAGAAGAGTTTCGGGATTTTGAAATGCTTTTTTAAGAACCAGTCCAGTGTACTTGTATAGATATAAACATTCTGTTTCGTTTAATGCCTTCCAATATGCCCATCTAAACCCTATAGATGCAGTGCATAAAATTGAGAAAATATAAATTGCCAAGAATTTTTAGTTTGATAAACAGATTTATTTTATTATTTTCAATGCCTTTTGGCTCACACCTTTGCTCGCACTTTGCCTGTATAAACTTGAAGATGGCCTTAAGTGTACATAAAAATAAATTAAATAAGATAGATTTTTCAAAAACCAAACGATTTAAATACAATAGCGCATAGCTTGTGGCTCAAGTACTTAGACAAATAAAATGAATGTATCTGAGAGCCTTGACTTTTTGTAATTAGCAAAAATTAAAATTAATTAAACAGTCATAAAAGTAAATATTCAAAATGAGCGGATGTAGGAGCAAAAATATACGTAATTAAAATTATAAATAAAAAAATGCAAAACAAAAAAAAAAAAAAGTAACAAGTGAAAATTGTGTGCATGAAAAGTGAATGAGTGAAGTTTTGCGTTAGACTGCAATAAAATGTTTTATATATCTTTTTTTTACACTGTATTCATAGGGTAAAAGGGTATATTAAGTTTGTGCAGTTGTATGTAACAGATAGAAGGCGGCGCTGTAAAGTACATGTATGCTTGATCAGCATTGGATAACGAGTCGATATAGACACGTTCGTCTGCCCAATGTTTTGTCCGTCCGTCTGTTTGTACGAAGAGATTTGAATATTTAGACTTTTCGTTTCACTGTTCAGATAACTAGTACTAAATTAACATGAGAACTCCACTTTAAGAGGTAGCTCCTCTCATACAAACCTGATCTCGATTTTTAGTTTTTTGTAAGAAAATTGTCTTGGTTTTGTTCTTCATTAAGCTAGAAATGCCAAATATGCCCACACTTAAGACAGCAAACATTGGCGCTGATCCCAATCCGCTCCCTGTAACACTTGAGTATATGCTCCATGCGGATCTTAACTGTGCTAATATAGTCCTGATGCCCTGACGAGGGAGACGTTTTTCACTCTCATCAATAGGTGGCGGCCTACCACCAAGCACAATATTGTCTCTGAGAGAGTTAATAGACTGTACAACCGCATCTTAATGCAACTGAGCCTATACTGCTGTATATATAAACACACTACTCTCTGTGATCATGAGGTGCGTATCCAGATATACTCGTTTTATAACTTCTAATATCAGCTCTGATACGGATGATTGCTCCTGTAGGCACCTAATGAGAACTGTTTCGAAAACAATTTACGCCCAGGAATAAAATAGTACAATCATCCGCATAGGTCACCAATTTTAAACAGGAAAGAGTTAGCGGCATTTTTGCCAAACACAGGTTTGACCTGTTCAACAAAATAGGCCAAGATTGGACAACTTGAAGGAGCAGCACCACGTGCAAACCTGCACTGTTTTTATTTAGAGTTACTTTTAATTGTTCATCAATTCTAATAAAATATTCCCGCATATGTTCAGAACGGACCACTTCAGCATATAATCTACAAGTATGTTTCATATAAGGAGCCTCAAACAAGTTACAGTGTATCTCCTAGTCGAGCGCACTCGACTGCAGAGTTCTTTCTTGTTGTAGTTTCTTTTTTTTTTTTTAAATATGCCTGGCATAATTCATTTGGGAACGTCTGTTTGTAAATTAAAATTAAATAAATGTAAGAAAAAAAAAAAAAAAAAACCAAGCCAACAAATGCGCTAAATTCACATTAGACCGGAGACGTTGCAACAACTTGAGGATGCCATCTGAGGGTCTGAAACAAAAAAAAAAAAACAAAAAAAACTGCAGCTTGCATGAATTAGCTTTATATGAATGAGGAAAATTGAAAATGAAATAGAAAAAAAAGCAGAACAGAACAATCCACAAAGGGAAATGAAAAACCACAAGTTAAACCGCGAGATACATAGATACGACCTGTGTCGGACAGACTGTTTTGTTGTAACGCGTGCTGCGCACTGCAAATGAAAAACTGCCTTTGCGTGTCAAGCGCAAAATGAATGCAATGCCGGACTACAACAGAGCAATACAACTTTTAAGTGAGCTGCAAGTAGATACAATTAGATGCAGTGGCAAGTGAAATGCAGGCAGTCTAATAAGAATTAGCGCAACAAGTGCAATGTTTTCCTACACCGACAGACTGTCGACAATTCACAAAAAAAAAAAAAATAAATAAAAAAGAATACATTAATAAAAAAATAAGAAAAAGAAGTGCCTTCGTTTTTAATTAAGTCAAGTATTGCAGAGCAATGCACTGGCCAAAAAAATAATAAAAAACCACACTCAGTGTAATAGAAATAAAAAAAAAATATATATATATAGTTGCAGTGCTATCAAAATGCCATTTGTGTCTTTTTTGTATCTTTTTTTGTATCTTTTTTTGTATCTTTTTTTCTTATATCAACTGCTTAGTGCATTTGCTAAAATCTCACTCATTTAGACTCGCACAGCTGTTCACGCTATTCCATTGTACTTTATTTGTTGTTTTTTTTTTTCAACTGTTGAGCCGGAAAACATTTCCAAACCATAAAAAGAAAAGAAAATTTGTTTAAATTCTATTCTATATAAACTTGCTAGCGGTAGGTGCACATTTGCATCTGAGTAGCATGTATCTTCTAAAAAATCTTGCACGCTCTTATCTATACTAACTGCTTTGTTTTGTTTTTATTTACTTTGTAGTTTTCTCACGTTTGACGCAGTACATAAAATAGAGACAGAAAGGTTAACAGCAAGCAAATCATGTTGCAGTTAGATAATGATTACATCTTCAAGTGTAGCATTCTAAGATATAATGCTGAATTCCCAAATTGTTCTCAATCGTTGTAGAAAGTTCTGCTTTATACTATTGAACCATGCATTTTAAAAAATTAAGGGAGGTTGTTGGACTTACATGATATAGACGTTTCATAGTTAATTTATGATTAATCTGATCTACTAACTTCCACAAATATTTAGGCGTTCCGTTGAGGGATTTTTGTTTTGTAGGATGTTTTTCAACATTTAAAAGAAAGTGTGTGGTCAGAGAAGAATTCTGACCGTAAGTTCGAACTCAGCATTTAAAATCGCTGAAAAGCAGGCATTCCATGCGCTCTAAAACAAATGTTGAAATACAGATCATCTAAGCTGACGCATCCTGAGTCTAAACATATGAGTAAACAAGTAAGTAGCAGCATGTGTCTTAAAAAACTCTCCAAAACCAAAACAAAAGTTGCTGCCGCACGAAGCACTTCCAAGGAAATGCTTGCCTAACATTTAGAAAAACGTAGATCGGTCAATGCTGACTGTTTATACTGTATATAACTATAACTTCGCCAGAAGTCTTCGAAGAAATAACAAACAAAACCAACCGCCAAAATTAGATCATTCTCCACCAGGACAATGGTGGAGAAAGATCCACATCACACATTGCTTTAACTAAACATCTACGTGTATTTTTTCGGCCAAACCATTTAATTAATAGATTATTCACTGCACAGTTCTTGACCTAGCACCTAATAATTGCTTATTATTCACACATATTGAAAATAACTTGTGTGATCAACGTACTTTCATTGCAGTGACTTTCTACATATCACAACATCTGCAATTTAAGCGTATCTCAAGTCACACCAGCTTTTGTAAGAGAAAATCAATAAATTTGGTCTAGCTTTTGATGTCGAATTTATTATTGCCTTCGTTGTATTCTATCCAGTCATTACGCAACGGAGAAAAAACCATTGCATGCTTTTACGAGCTAAAACATAAGAGCTTTATGTACATAGCTGTTGCCACACATATACACACATGCATTGCGTATCGATACTTGAATGCAATAAGTGTGCGATACAGATACCCGTTAAATATCGAAAATATCGATGCTTTAAATTGATATCTAAAAGTCGTCAGCTGTACAATGCATCTTTCTACTCTTGATAACAGACGTTCAATTGCAGCTTTGCTTTTCATAAATTATATAGTTTTGTCTAACATTTATTGTACGTTTCCTGTTCTCTGCGTTTTCATAGAACTGTTTAGGCAACAGCTGAGTCTATTAATAGATCTTTATTTGCGTCGTAATTTGCTATTTGATTGCTGCTTCAATTTGTTTTATATTAAAAACTTATGCAAATCGTATTATTTACTTGTGCACTTATTCAATTTATACTACTTAGAGTTCTCCCAGTGGTTGAAATTTGATCTTTTGTCTTTAAAGTATCCAATAGTGAAAACATCCACAATCCAGAAATGCTTTCGCCTCCATCCAAAAGTACGCCTTCCAACCATAGCCCCATGCGGACGAACAGCTTCGTGTTTTTTTACACACATACGAATGAACGCATGTCGCGAAGTCGGCTGCTTGATGCTAAAGAGAAACAAAAAATTGAACTAGTTACGTTGCATTGGTGTTGTATTTTGGCACACTGTACAAGTTATGACTCAGAAATGATTCACACTTTGGGTGCTCTCCTTTTGGACAGCTCTGCTCTAAGGTACGCCCAGAAAGAGAACGGCAATAAGTGATTTGCAATAAATAACTGCGCAGTTATGCAAATATAAAAGAGTGTTTGTGGGTGTATCAATTCTTTCTACTTTTTGTTTAAACTATTTATTTGTTTTGTCTTCTTTTAGAATGTTACCAACTAGAATACTATCAAAAACACACTCAACTGATGCTCGTCAACATGTTTGCAAGTGCGCCCACTACAGTTTCGAGCGATCGACATGCTCTACAACACGACAGAGATAGAGAATATTCTATTCTTCCAACTGAAGTCAAACATTTAAAAAAACAAAGAGGGTAGCAGCTGTAGCAAATTGTGAGAGCTGAGAGAGAGAGAGAGAGAGAGAGCGAGAGATAGAGATAGAGAGCGAGCGAGAGCGAGAGAGAGAGAGAATCTTTGTGATTGGCCAAGGGCGTAAACTGGCTTTTACCTACTTTAGACGCAATAATTTAGAAAAAATGACATTTGTACGTGCTCCTCTTCACATTCTTCCCAAAAAAAAAAGCGAATATGCTATGTTTAAGTGGGTTAAAAAGTGTGTGAATGATTTTCGCCTGCCTATTTATATATATTATAAATTAGTTAAGTTAAGTGTCTGTAAGAACTATTGTGTTCATATAGACGAATATATATATATAAATAAAAATACCTACATTGCAAGTCAAGTTCAGATTATTTTGAAAATATGCGAGATAAAAAGTTTTTGCATTCAATTAAAATTATTTAGAGTAGTATTTTCAAATCTCTTTATTACTCAATTTAATAGGAGAACTCATAATGCTATTACCAGTTATTTCAGCTTACTTATTACTACTAAACTTTATCGTATTTGTGACGTCAGTGATAAGCGCTCAATGCGCTCGACAACAGCAATAGAAATATTATTTCGTCATGCAGCAGAGAGCATTATTGATTTATGATATTTACTGCATTTGCTCGAGCGTTGACGATAAAACCAGAGTGTTTATATTTAAATTTTCTGTTTTTTCAAAAGTAACTCAAACTATATACTACTACATACTCGTATAATGTGCAAAGAGAGGCGCCAAGCTGCAGCATCTCTGATAGCGTACTGATAGCGTAAATATTGTACTTCAGATACCATCTGCGCAAAGTAGCTCAACTTGCGGCAGTTTGGTAAAGTGTTTTGTTTTTTTTTTTTTTTTGTTATTTTTATTTTAGTTTTGAATTCGTTTGCTATCAACAACAGCCGCGCTGGCGACAATACACATAAATATATCAACACACTTCACTCAAACATTTAATGTCTTGCCTCACATCGAAGAAATTCGGCGAAGCAATAATAACTACGTTAATAAAAATTTTCCATGATGCTGTACGCTACGTACAATATATGGAAAACACTCAATTCCTTGGAATAGTATATTGTGAACGTGTGACGTATTTTGTATAAAAAAAATTTGCTAGACTTTCACATGAAGTAGCTATTTAAATATTTGTATGGGATTAAATTCCAAAATCTTTTGGAATGAAGCATATATTTATATATGTATATACGAGTATATATATGTACATAGTATCTACGTAGTTTGAAGTAGCAGGTGAATTTTTTGTCTTTGTTATGGTTGGCGTGTGAATAACAATTCCTTGATAAGCGCATTGCAGTTGGATAAGACAAGATACAAACGTTTAGATACAAATGTTCTTCAGGAAATGTGCCATAGTATTTCCGTTTTGCAGCATAGCAGTATGTTTTGGGGTTAGTTGACAGCGTGAGAAAGTGCTGTGTATACGGAAGTGTTTAACAGTATATAACGACTGTTTTATGGTATTGAAATATATTGGTATGTATAAGCTTAACTTAATATAGCGCCTCAATGCCACTAAATGATAAATGAAGTGCTCAACTAATTGATTAATCTGCCATATACACAAAATACATTATTTGAATCACTTCAAAAGCCCACCCAAACTGATACAAATAAAGTGATTCGATTTCGTGCAAATCATTTGCTTTGTGCTTAATTAAAATGTGTGCTTTGTATACAAAACTTGGCGCACTCATCAGTCGCATCTTTATTCTTGAAGTCTCGATCTTGAACTGCAATGCAAACCATAGTATTCATATTGTTGTTGTTGTTGTTGTTGTTGTTATTGGCACAAAACGTCTGATTACTGATAGCAATCAGCATAAGACGTGAACGACTTTGACTGCCGTCTTTGTATCTGCAAAAAAAAAAAAAAACAAAAACTGCAATACAACATAGCTTTGAGGACAACGACGACGACGACGACGACGACTACGTTGAGGATGACATTGCCAATGGCAATGTCTACGACGACAATTGTTGCACCAATGACAAAGCGTACCTCCCAAAAGGTAGACAGTGCAGTGGCCCAGCAGTAACAGCAGCTGGCTAAGCAAACAAAACCATAATTAAGTTGCAGGATGGCAGCCAACAGCAGCAGCAACAACAGTGGTCGAAGTGCTCCTATTATGCATAGGCGTAGAAAGTAGGGTTTACAAAATTGTAAAATTATTGTGTGAATAATTTCTACTTGTGACTTTCATTGCAAGTCATTATAATACACAATTTGTTTATAATAGAATGCAATGGAATGCAATCAAAAAAGATATCAAACAAAACTACTGATGTTTCGTGGCACAATTTTGGGTACTTTGCAGCCACAGTTTGGGGTACTTTGGGGTACTTTGGGGTACTTGAAGTGCTTTCAATTGTGTAAAAGGTAATTTTTTGGCCGTCAAGTTTTGTAAAAGTAGCCAAAGCCGATACTTTGACTTTCTTTAAAATCTTTTAAACAAAAAGAATAACAGAGTTACTCGTTTTTTAAATTTCTTTTAAAGCAATGCAAACATCACAGACCACAAATGATATTTATATACAACTAGGGTATTCACGAAATCAGCAATTGGTATGGATACTACTTTTTAACGTTGGCTTCAAGTTAGTCTCATAGGGCGTGTCAAGCCTACTATACTGTAAGCCCTATACAAAACTATATACTCGTACCATGCTCTTTACAAATTTTTCGTTTTTTAATAGACTCAAACAATTATTAGCCATAACAACATACGACCCAATTGAGATCTGATGAAAAAAAAAAAATAAAATTGTAGATAGTACCTTATATATATATATATATATATTTAAGTTGATATTGATATCAAGAATTTTTAATATAACTGGAACCGTTTTCTAACTAAAACGAAACTCGCAAGTCATAGTGTTAAAAAAGTATTGGTTGCTGATGTTCTATTTATTTCAATTTGAATAAGACTCGTGCCCCACGTTGGGCGCCAAAATGTTTGATATAACTAGAAGCAGTTTTCTAATTAACACGATTCTATAAAGTTGTATCTATAAAAATGTGACCTATAACGGTTGTTGGTTCCCTATGAAATATTTATATCAATTTGAACTATGTTAAGTTTATCTAAATAAAATCATATCAATCTATAAAATAAGAAAAGAACAGTAACACAGAAATATAACGACTATTAATATTAGTATTTGTGTGTGTGCGTTTATATATCATGTAAATGATATGTTTGCTTGATTCGTTATGTTAGTGACGATTATCTAAGCATTATACGCTTAAAATATTAAACCGTGTTTGCTAAAATAAGAATGTGCATAACTTTCGTTAAAATCGGTTGTATACTGTGAGCGTAGCTGCCTTCACAAAAACTCAGCTAACATATTAATATAAGTGTTACACATTGTTGCCATTGTTTTGTGACAACCCTATCGATTTGAAAAATTAACGATTATCTGTGAATGATTAATTCAAGTTCAGATATAATTGCTTTCAGCTGTTCGTACTCAAAGTGATAAAAATTAAACTATTTGAATAAATACTATTTTTTTAAATGCTTAATTTTTAATCATTTCCAAACATAAAAAGCAGTAGAATTGAAAACAATGGAGTTGTAGCGATTATATATGTCGATAAAGTGCCCTACATTTCGTTGAGTGTTACCATGTTTTGTTTCACTTTCATGTTATACATGAATGTCATGTGACAATAAATACAAGAGTGTTGCAATGATCTATACCCAGTATGGCAATGCTTTGCAAACAGCTGATGTTAATGACTATTTTAGGGCTTTCAAACAACTTGTTTGTTTGCAACATCATTTTTCTCAAAAATTAATTTCATGCTATTTTTAAAGAATGAACATATTTCTGCCTGACTTGGCATTAATATTAAGTTCTCACAGTTAACTGTTAGCTGTTACTAGAGGATTGAGTTTTAGAAGCACTTACACTTGAGGATACATCTGAAATTTTTAATTTTATTGAAATTCTGTGGAAAATATTATTTACTTTGGTAAACATACGTAAAATGAAATACTCGTAAATCCTATTTATGCTTTTTTTTTTGCCCAAACTCCCAGTAAAAAAAAAGCGCTTTAAACTTCAGCTATGTGCGCCTCTGTGTGTATGTTAGCCACTGCTGTAGGGCAATCAGTGTCTGCATATGAAATTGTTGTTCCAAGGATTTGCAGTGCAGCAGACATTTTAGTCGTTCACTAAGTCAGTGAGTCAGTCAGTAAGCTGAACAGGGCTAAGCTGAATTGCGCTGTCCGTCTGCCCATCCGTCTGTACGTCTGCCCATCAGTCTGTCCATCAGTCTGTCTGCTGATGATCTTAATTCTTTTTAAATCGATCAATTTTTCTTGACGACATTATTTTGCATACCACTGAATGAATTGGAGAGAAGCCGCAGTCGACAGTTTTTATTCTTGTTGTTGCTGTTGCTGTTGTTGTTGTTGTTGTTGTTGCTGCCGTTGTCGATGGTGCTGCTGGTTGAAGGCAACTTTGGCATTGAAACTTCACATTTATAGCAATTGTGTTGCCAATTGTTGCTGCTCAAGCTGCTTTTACTGCTGATGACGATGACGCGCTTGATTGTGCGCAGTCTTTGCAGATACTTGGAGGTTTTCTGTATACGTGATCGCGATAAGTAAGTTGGCGGCGTCTTCTGCTGCTGCTGCTGCTGCTGCTCCTGCTGCTGCTCCTACTGCCGTTGTATTGCCACTGACTTTGTGTTGTTGTTGTTGTTGGCTATATGACTTTGACTCATGCAACAATAATAACAACAACAACAACAACTACAACACCCGCCAACAATATTTACGTGGGTGAGCTTTGTGCGCATGCGCAGTATTTTTATAAACGCATTTTTTTTTTTCTTTTTTGCGACAATTTCAATTTGGAACGTTCATCGTTTTGACTTTAGTTGTGCCTTGTTTGAGCCAGGGCTGGGCTGGGCTGGGCTGGGCTGCCGAAACCCTTTGCAACAAGTGCGCTTTGTTGTTGTTCTTGTTGTTGTTGGCCATGACTAAGCCAAGTTTCACTGTCTGTGAGTGAGTTTTTTTGTTTGTTTGGTTGTTTTTTTTTTTTTGGCTCAGTAGTATGTCTGTCTGTCTAGCTTTATCTACATTTCAAGATCATTGGCAAACGTCATTCAGCGTATCTAAAAATAGCTGCTACAATAAAACAATCTACGCTAAATTTAGTTACAATTTATAGAAGTACATTCTTGACTTTGTTTCTCCATTTTTTTTTGTTTTTTTGTTTTTTTGTTTTTCTAGTTTTTCTTTTATTTATTAATAAGCAGCATTTTAATCTTGTTGCAATTTTCTGCTACTTTCTTCGTAAACTTAACCCAATTTCACATAAAAGGAAAATGAGCACGTTACACGCAGCAGCGCAAAGTTGTTGACAGCGTTTGCGAGATTTTTAGTTAGTTTTTTTTTATAAGTATACTATATATTTTATATACTATGTGTATTATTAGATTGATATTAAGTTTGTAACGCAATGTTGAACAATTGGGCATACATTTGAGTTACTAAATATGTAAAGGATACTCACGACCACATGCAAATATTGATGTAAACAGTGTGTATGAAATTTAAGAACAAGAGGCAGAGCAAAAATTACACGAATTCTTATACTCAGATTTTCAATATTAGAAGTGAATTTGCTAGAGTTGTGCCAGTGTTGTGTTAGTGTTGTTGATTTTCGCGTTGAAAAGCTTTCGAGTACATAAATATTAATTGGTAAAGTAACCAAGAATACCAATTAAAAATTAATCATACTGTCTTTATGCCTACCATTTCTCAGTACAATATGCGAATTATATCCAGTTTTCTTATTGAACATTGCAGACTTAAAATATACTTACGTAATATTGGTATCGAAAGTGATAGCATCTGTAGATTTTGTTTAAAAGTTGAGGAAACCCCGAAACACATACTAGAAGATTGACCAACCTTCACATTGTCCAGGTTCAAACAACTTGGCAGTTATCAAGTAACAGGAAGTGCTGTGCATACACTAAACTCAAAGTTCGCAGTGCCTACTTTCAATTAATAATAATAATAATAACACTTTTTATTTATATAGATTTTGACAATATTTTCGTACAGAAGACTACTGCCTACTACTCATTAAGTTTTTGGGTGTACTAACACTACGTATGTTTCCTAACAATAATCCAGTTGAATCAAATACTAACGTCCCAAAAGTATTTCCGCATAATCATGAGTGATATTCGTATATAAAGACAACTCTAACACTAAACTTTAAGGAAACTCACGAGTCTACATCTATATCACGATTCTATATACTTTTTTAGAATTATAGAAACTTTATATTAGATTTAGAAATGCAATTTGTGTGCTTGCAATTCAAAGCGCAGCGTGCAATATAAGTTCAGTTAATTTTTCGAGCAGTTGGCAACTCTTACGAATTCACTAGTATATGTTTACATGTTGTTTAAGTTCTGAACTGAGGAAAGTTGAATATGCGTATAATGTTATTAGTGAAACAAGTTAATAACACTTCTTACTTTCCTTCATTATTTCTGATGCACGTGAATACCCTTATTATGTATGCATATTAAGTATGCACGCCATTACGTAACGTCAGTCTATATTTCTACCTACTCGTATATGAAGTAAAAGGAAGAAACATGAGCTTTAAGAATGAAATAATAATAAGCACACAAGTGATACTGTTGTTGATCTTGCTATATTCTGATCAAGTCGATTTTTCTAGTACGATAATAAATCTAGACCATATTACCTTGACGAGCAGCCATTTTATGGTGTGTCTTTATGCAAAAATAAATAGTAAATTAGTTATCAATGCATTATGAGTTTAAATGAATAGTTTAGGCAGTTTATACCAAATTATTTGCAGTTAACACTGAAAGTTTAATGGTACGTTTTTTTTAAAACAAGCTACCCTAAACCAGCTGCAACTGCTAAATGATTTAGATTAACCTAACATTTCAATCCAAAGATGAAAATTTATGGTCAAACGCAAATTTCTTTTCATAGAATTTATAGCTATGGACGTTAAATGATGTTAAAAGTAAAGTGGCTTGGCTTACTAAATTTATGTAAATTTTTTTTTTTTAAATTTCTTCTCTTCTCTTCCATTCCTTTACATTCTTTAAAAATGTGGAGTTGTGCATTCAGGCTTCATAATTGGATTAAAAAATTTAATCTGCAACAACAAAATGTGCTGTGAGTAAATTACGTGCACTGCTAAAATTTTCTGCAGCTTCAGATTTGTTTGATGAATTATATTTATGCAAGTAAAATGTGGTAGCACTTATGTACCAGCTTGGCAATGTTACTGTGCTTGTGCAGCTTGGCCATGCATTCAAATTTTGCAGATGTACACGCCTAGTGTGTGAAATTTTGCATGGCGCCCGAGCAGGGACATGAACCCTTGGAATTTGGACATGAACTTTTTAAATATTAAACTTCTTTATGCATATGTAAAATAAATCATGACGCCCGAACAGGCACATGAACCCTTGCCCCTTGGAAATTTAACATGAAGTTTCTCAATATGAGTATTAAAATAGTATCCGTTATAGTTCTCAGAAGCTGATATTTTATTCATATGACTATATAAACATTAAACTGACGCGCATCACTACAAATATGAAGCGTATTTAAACTTCGAATACTTTCAGAAAACTGTTGTTATAAGCCACTACTACAATTGTATCTTACATTAGTTGTTGTTAGACTGAAGCGCTTATCTCGCGCCTTGCAACAAAAAAATGAAAACAAAAAAATGCAGTAGAAAAAGTCCGCTTATCGCCAAAAGCAGATGCAGAAGATGTCATGCGGCATGCAGTGACTTAAGATTGACTTGCTGCAAGTTGAGCTGAGCTGCATGCGTGAGTGACCGGACTGACTTGACTGACTGACTGACTGAGTGACAGTTTTAGTCAAGTCAGTCGCTAGAGAGCTTATGACATGCAGCAGTGACACGTACGCAGCTCCCTTTACGTTGCATATACGTTATCACTGTGAGAAAATCACTAAATAAAAAAGCTTGCACAAAGTTTAGGTAGAAAAAAAAAAACAAAAAAACAGAAATGAAAATCATTTAAAAGTGTATTATTTAAAGCGCACATTCAATTGCATGGCAATAATTTTTTCGACTTCTATTTTTTATTTTATTTTTTTTTTTTTGAAGTACCTAATAGAAAAAACCTGCACGCTCCCACGACACGCTTGGTAAAAATACAATAAAAAAAAAAATAGAAAAAAAAATTTGTCAAATGAGTTACGCTAACGACATGCAATGCAAGCGCCAGACTCAGTTTATAGAGTTAACCGCAGCGCCGGCACCCGTCACCCGTCACCCGACACCCATTACCCGGCACCAATTGCTGCCAATTTGCCACCGCAAAGCGAAGTGAATGTCCGGTTAGCGGATTTTGCATGCAGCTGTAATTCAAAAAGCAGCCGTTCTGGCGGCATCTATGGCAGCTGGCCGCTCATGCGGATCAGTGAAAATCTATTGAAAATTCAGTTGGAAACTATTTAAGATTGTTTTTTTTTTTCTAAATCTTTTTATTTTAACCAATTTAGAACGACCTTCAACTTTAGAACTAAGCGCCGTTAGCAACAACACAAAATAACAATAAACGTATTGTTATATAACAACAAAAATAACATTAAGTGGTCGTATAATGTATTAACAACAACAACAACAACAACTACATAGATAGATTCTGTTGTACCTAAAGCAGTAGCGCAATATTTTCATTGTTCACACCCAATCAGCTAATATGTTGTAGAAGATACAGTGACGACGAAAAAAAGTTGATATTCGAGTTGATGGCAAGTTTCGAAAATCTATCACAAGAGTATTGCTTTAAGCACAGTATCTTTAATTAATAATATGTTTTGTCTCGCTCATGCACATGTAGGAATATTATGAAAACAAGGGAGAAAAGAAGTAGAAAACAACATTTGCATTATCAAGCCCCTAGAACAGACTTAAGCAACTTTTTGCTTGGTTATCTTATCATATATGTGTGTATATATTTAAGGTATTCACAAGGTTTTGTAATAGTGCAAAAATGCACAAGCGGGCGTCTTAAGCACAATTGTACCAAATAAAGTATTGCAACTCTGCACAACCAGCTGTCTGAGACTATAATTTGTTTGTATGTTTTGCACTGCTATTACATTTTTGTACTCAGTGTTACCACAAAACAAAAAAAAAAAAAAAAAAAATACTAAATGTACAGAAAAATACCAAAAATCGAGCTACTTTGTGATTTTTTGCAGCACTGTTTTTGCACCGATGCAAAGAAAATATTTTTTCAATTGTCTACATCGAACAAAGTTGTGCAAGATTTTTTAGTCAAAATTGTAGTGGAAAATTTTCTTGCACTTTTGCACTGTTACAAAACCACGTGAATACCTTATACATATATCAACTAATCTTTTACACTCATATAGACTAATAAATTAAATTGATGTCTATCAGACATTTACAGCATTGTATAATTTTTCACATCACGCTATTTTATGTTTAAATAATGCGTTAGCAAATTACCACAAAATAAGTTTCCGTAAGCACCTAGTGAGCGCGGTTAAGTTACTAGAAAAAGTTCATTAAATTATAAGCGGGGAGTGTAGTATCAAAGTTTGTTTCTTGAGAGATACTGTTAGTTTTTTAACGAGAGAAGAATGTGTTATCAGAAAATCATTCTGCATTAAAGCTTAGGGAACATGCAGTGAAGATGACTCAAAGAAAGTAACACGCTATTCAAATATACTTATAATATGTTAATGCAACAAATTTAGGCATGGGAAAACCTTTATTTGGTGAAATGATTTGAAAATCCATTCAAACAGCTGTTTTTCGCCGAAACACAAAATTACCATTCACAGTTGTGTGCTAAAAATATTTGTTGTTCACACTCGAAAAGTGTGTCGGTTGCAAAAAAAAAAAAAAATCTATTGAATGTCTCAGCAAGCAGTGAAACAAACAGTTTTAACAGACTTAAATTACAAAGAGTTCCGTGATTGGGCGTTGGAACGGTTGCAAGGAGATACACTTTTTCACCGCAAGAATTTTTCAAATTTAGTGATGAGGCACCTTCTGCCTCAGTGGCCTTGTCAGAAATTCAAATTGTATAAATATTCAAAGTATTCTAAATAAAAAATAAAAATAGAAGAAAAGCCGCAATAGAGGAGACACCAGAATTACGAATGAAATTTTTTCCTGCTTTGCATGTTTGCACATAAGATTATGTAAAAACCAATGCTGAAATCCAAATAGTCGAAGGATGAATTTCAAAGTCTCAGAACACGTTAAATAAAGTATTGGCAACAAAACACAAATTTAACCTCTTGAATAGAATGAACTCAGATCAAGTGCATATTGCTCATTAGTTACACATACCCTACAGAAGCTCCTTCAGACAGTGCCTTCTGTCTTAAGCCGATGCGCTATTCAAAATAACAAATGCTTGTAGGCGATTAAGCATCACAGCATGCCCAATTAAAGTCTATGTTCAGATATTTCTCTACGCGAGTACTCCATTCCGTGTCTCTCAAATCCAAACTTGCTCGTCAAGAAGTTTCAGGTTAGGTTAAATTACATTGAGAAGGCGGTGGCAAGAAACCACAATCACTTAGGCCAAAGATATGCGTTGTAGTATCACAAATCTCTTATTTTGATAGCAACCGGTCCTTCCACAACTATTGAAACGGTTTAATGAATTTTACTTTGTTGCTGAACTTAACTTTGAAGATTTCTGAAAAGTAATTTAGAAGAAGAAAGCTGAATGCTCTACTCCTCGGTTTGACAGCTACTGCATTGTCCGTTTAAGTATCCGGTTAAGACACCTATTAGAGTTGAATTATCAGTTCCGTTTAGGCTCAACGTTAAGCGGGTTCTTCTTCTTTGACGTATTCGGACCAAGTTTGTTGGGAAATACAACATGTGCCTGAACTGCACCAGCGTTCATTGGCGCTGCTGATAGTTTTATCTCTGATTGGCATATTGCATGTTGACAGGAGTATTCCGAACAAGTCCTAAACACTAGAATTGTGTTTAGTACTTTTGTCGGTTTGGCACACAATGCTTCGTCTGTTGCTCATTATGACGCTATCTAGAGCTGGCCACCATACCAGAACGACGTACATAGCTACGGGTCTATTACAGCGGTATTATACAATATACTATTGTTGGAGAAAACCACAATTTTCTGTATATTGCTTTTTTTCATGCGAAAAGGTTAATTGTTAATCTTTCTGTAGAGTTTTAGTTCCACAAAAGCTTTCTATCAAGTATAGTGCCTTAGAACAATACACTCTCTGTAAATTGCAGGCTAATACCGGGTATATGGTTCGGTATCTTGACCTTTATTGGTAAGAGCACGTGCTCTGTTTTATAAGGGTTCACTTCAAATACAGAAAAGTTTTCCCATTTACATTGTTCTTTGAGAGTTAACTTCATTCGTCTGTCCGTACAAAAATATGTCACTTATTGCTATGGCAACATCGTTCGCATAAGTTGTATCTTTACTAATAACATATTTGCAAAAAAAAAAAGGATTACAAGTAGCATAATTATCGACATCACTGTTCATTACAATATTAACTAACACAAGGTGGCGCCTGAGCGCGCTTACTCTCATGTCAATTCACGTTTATTGAATGCTTTTTACAAGCATTTAAATAAAAATAACAAAAAAAAAAAAAAACATAATAGTAGAGATTTCTTACAGCTTTAGAGCGTAACCAAATGGGCAGCAATATAACAGATACTAGTTACAATAAATATATTTTTTTGTTTGTAGATACAAGATACATTTGCAGTTACAAAGTTGGCTTCGTGGACAATATTGTTGCTGTTGCTATTGTTGTTGTGTATTTTGTATGCAGGTGCGAACTTTATAAGGAAACCGAAGCCGAAATGTTTAAATTTGGAGCAACATTGGAGCGCATGTTGTTGTTGCTGTTGCTGTTGCTGTTGCTGTTGCTGTTTGATTTAGCGCGCAAGATACGGAAGTCCAATAAGAAAAATTCTCACGCTCGCTTTAATGCCTCTCGCTTGCGCACTTATATGCTATCTCGCTCTTACAACTGCATTTGTGTATTTTTGTTTTTGCGGCATGGTTTGTCAAACTTTTGTTACTGGATTCTTCTGCGCCTACACAAAAATTTCCGCGCATAAATCAACCAAACAGGCTGCGTGCAGAGGTGTAGTTCTAAAGTTATTTTAAAAGGGATGAATGCGTTTAGTGAGTTTAAGGAAAGTTGGTAATAGCTGATATAAATATCGAGAGCACTATGAAGCGCTTATTAACTTGTATTCGAAATAATGATGGTGTCTAAATAGTACATTTTTAGGTTATGTTTGATGCATGTAGGCAGAAAAGTTCAAAATATCACTGATAAAACAATTCAATATTTAGTTATTTGTTCTCTAACGCTGTTTTTTTTTTAACTGGAAATTGTATTATTTGTAATGGTTTATAGATATTTTATTAAGATGTGCCCACAGTATGCCACAGAGACTTTGAATCTTAGAAGTAGAACTTGATTAATTAAGCAAATTAGTTTGCATATTTTCAGAAATGGAAAAGTTTTTCAGTCATAATCAAACTATCGGATTGTTTTCTCAAATTTTAATAGCACTATTCATCAATTTGTAACATCTCCAGCTGCCAAAAGTATGCAAATAGCTCTATTGTGGACGTGGAAGTATTGACAACCACATTTTTGTTCTTTCAAAAATCTTGAGCCTCTACAGCAGTGTATAAAAAACAAGGCAGGCAGTGTACAAAAAACAGTAGTTATGATTCGAAGATACGCGTTTGCCCAGTATCGAAGAATCCAAACTGTGGTGAGTTATCGGTATCTTTGGCCGGTGATAACAAATCTTATGTCAAAATATACGAAAATAAAATGACTGACTCAAAATGGAGAACTTATTTTTGAAAACGATATTGAATCGAAAAGAATACAGCAGGCTTTGAAATCGCTAATTACAAAACTGATGTGAAAACTGCCCAAAAACAAAGTGGTGTACCAAAAATGGTGAGAAATTGTTGCAAAATGTCTTCCAATTTTTTTTAAACTCGGTTTTTAAGAGTTCTTAAGCTCGCAACAGCTTTTTGAATAAAAGAGAACCTACATATATGCTTAGGAAATCTATTTAAGGCCAAATTGTCCGAATGAATGCTGGATTTTTATGTGGGTTTGTAGTCTATAATTGGAATTTTACCGGAATCCCTAACTGAACCATAGATTTCTATGGACGACATATGAGATGTGGTAGACCCACAGCATATTTTGTATATTTTATGGAATATTTTATGAAATAATAATTTTAGGTGTGTAGAAATGCTTTTAGTGAGTATGGCACATTGATATGTTTATTCTAAATACTTAGTACTAAAATTAGTCAGGTTTTGTGCTGTTTTCCTAAAAAAATGATACAAATTAAGAAAAAAAAAAAAAACACACACACACAGACAACTGAATCTGTATATTAAAACTCGCCGAGCTGATCAAGAATATATTGAAAATAGTTTATGTGATCTTCTTTAAGGCATTGCAAATGCAATGACAATATTATAGTACTGAAAAGCATTAAAAAAATTGAAATAATACCGTTATGAACGTTTCTGTTAACTGTTAACGGTTTTTTTTTATAAATTTGTTGCAACGGTTAAGGTTTCGATTACGGTTGAAAAATGCAAATCAGTACGATTAGGCTTATGATTACGTTTGGAATCATTGTTTAGACCAGCGGTGTGCACCAAATTTTGAATCGGGAGCAGTACAACAACATCTACAACAAACAGAGTTTTTGAAGTCATAAATCTAAGCAAAATGAACACTTTTATGATTGTATGCGTCGCGAAGAAAATCGAGTATTCGCTGTATTGTTGTTGTTTGGTTTATTAAAGTAAAAAAAAAAATTCAACATTAAAAAAAAATGATTGAAACCATTTAAACTTACAAACTGCAGTTCAATCACTTAGTAAAAATCGTAACACATCAACACCTATTTCGCTTTCTTACTCAGTGTACATGATGCGGCAGAAGTTATAAATCATAGCTAAACGAACACTTTTATGACGGTCCGCGTCGCAACGAAAATCGTGTGTGTTTGTTTGTTTGTTTCGTTTTCGGCTGCGCCGAAAGTTGTTGTTGTTGTCTCGTCGAAAAACGCAAGCATGCAAAAGAAACGATTTGAGCAACGAGAGCAAGGGCTTGCCCAACGCTGGTTTAGACAACCATTTTTAAGAAGAAATATTTGTTTTAGTTTGAGAATGCTGAATATATATGTAAATAGCAGCATTCGTATGAAGTCTTCTGTGAGATTATGCATGAAAAATTCTATTAAGAACTATTTTCTTTATACTTATCTTCTTTAAAACAGGGGGCTTGCATGCCCCCTTTGTGATCCCACTTGCAACATCTATGACTACAACAAAAAGAAAAAAAAGAAAAAGAGTGTAACAGAAAGTGCGTGCGAGCGAGCAAGAGCGATCAAATGACACACACACGCAAAACAAGCTTCAACTTAAGCTGTTGCTCTTTCATGGCCATATTTTTAGTGTATATGCCAAATGTGGCTTAAATGTCCAAAGTGGGGGACACCATACAGCAACAACAACAACAACAACAACAACAACAACAACAACAACAACAATAACAGAAGTGGAAAGCAGCAAAAATTGTGCAAGTGGCAACTAAAGTCGCCAGTTTGACTGTGGGAATTTTCACAAATTGCCATTTCAATGCATCTTTCCCTCTCCCTCTCCGTCTTCATCTCCCTCACTCACTGTCTCTTTCTTTTCTAGCTAACTCTTTCACATGCCACATTGCAAATTCTTATTGCTCATCAAAATGGATTGTTTCTTTTTTTTTTTTTTTGGTGGAAACTTTTATTAACAAAACGCGTTGATAAATAAAAGCGCACCACAAACAATGATTGTTAAATAGTTTTTTATTCAATTATTTTTTGTTTTCTTTTTTGTTTTTTTATAGTTTCTGATTCTGACTTTGTCAGAACGTAATTGCGTGGGTGTGTATTGAAGTTTTTCCCCGAAATTGAGTGAGTAACGCACCTCAATTGCTAAAAAAATCATTCAAGCGCAACGCATGCGACTTCCTCTTGTTTCAGATACACAGATACAAAATTAGATACTTTTTTTTTTAGTAGTAGTGGTATGATGTGATATGGTATGATATGGTATGGGTACTACTGTTTGGTTAAATTTTGTGGAGAACATTTTATTTGGAAGAACATTTGTCGTTCGATTTTGTACTTTTTAAAGTTCATCGTGTACAACATCGTTTTCAACACATCGTTACTAATAATTAATTGCTGTGTTAATTTTCAAGTTTTTGTTTGTATCTGTTTTGTTTTGTTTTTTTTTTGTTTTATGTTGTAGAGTAACTCATGTTCATTTAATTTTAATGATTTCTGGTTTTCCATTTTTTGCCAAAATTGTAATTTGTTTGTGGAAATAAATCAATAAAAAAAAAAACGCTAGTGAAAGATAGTATGGATAGCACAACGTTGTCGGATGTCTGGGTTCCGCTTGATTGGCCTCTATGAATCAGCATGAAGATAGTTTGTGCTGCTGCTGCTGCTTCTATTACCTCTAAATATAGTTAAATGCTGACGTTTATTTGCGAAAAGTAATCTCATGTTTTAACAAGTTTTGATAAGGAGCGAATTTTATTATAAAAAATTATAAATAGGAAATACACATTAATCATACGCCATGTATGCCGAAGTAGTGTTTTTTTATCGGTTTTATGTTGTTACAGTTTCTATGGAAATATTGTGTAATTAAAATACATGCTGAATAAATAGTTTCCCGATGACTTATTTAGCGCGATATGGTCGTTGGTGAGGTGTACTTGGCACATTGATTTTCAATTTAAAATCAATGTAAAGCGTAAATTTAGACTAATCTCTTGGCTGACACCTTAAAGATGTTTAGTATTTTGATGCCAAAAATCTTTCTGTTGGCTAAAAGGCATAAATTCTTAGATCAAATCAATAATGATAATCAGTAATGAAAATCCAACCAGTGCCGCTAGAAATCCCGTTGAGTACCGGGGTAGTCCACATGCAAAGGCACAAAATGATGGCAGAATCTGAATCACAATCATAGGCTTCTGGCCCATTGGGTCACATTTACTTTACACTTGAAATATATTGCAGATGTGCACAATCTATATTTTTTTTTATCCAAACCGGTTGAATATTTTGCGCGTAAAAACAATTGTCACTCACACATCGAAACACGCGCACATAGGCTTTACATTAAATAAAAACGCACGTACACAAATATTAAACGAACGATAGCATGCAGCCAATTAAAAGTTGATAATAATCTGAGAAGACATAGAAGATTGCGCTTTGCTATTATTTTGGTGAATGTCACTCTGTTTTTAGTTGTTGTGATTGGCGCGCGGTGAAGTAGAAATTCTAATAAACAATAAATATCAGCTATGACATTACTACATAATGATATAATATAAATCATTGACATTAAATTCTTCTCAGGAAACATGTATAGTATGAGCCAATGTTCCGTATTTTCTTCAGAAGTACAGTGCCAGTTTACACTAACTAATCTCTTGGCTGTCTCCTTAAAGATGCTCAGTGTTTTGATACTCTCCAACAGCTTTATGTTTGCTACAAGTCACAAATTCTTAGATTACTAGCCACATAATTATCGTAGGTAATGGTCGATGAACTAGCCATATAATTTCGTTGTATTAGATCACTTAAACGATTTATGCAAAGTAAATAACTTAGTAGATTTTTTTCTGAAAATATTCAGTGCGACTTCAAGCGAAGAGTAAAGAGTAAAGAACTGCTACCTTTTGAGAATAATTGTCACAATTTGTCAATATGTGTTGGAGCATTAACCTTGCATTGCCATGATTTGTACAAATTTGCTGTGAGTGTCAAAATTGAATAGTGAATAGTAAAAAAGTGTTACAGCGGGAAAATATTTGATCTTAAACTAAATTTATGGAGTGGCTTCAGTCGGTGTCGACTATTAAAAAATATCGACACTAAAACACTTATTGCCAAATGTAATTTACTGTTGACCTATTGCAAAAAATGCTCATTCTAAATAATTTGTTTATAAGACTGTAAATTGTTGCAAGTATTTCCAAGGCAGGGCTACTTCTATGATGTCGCTAGCTAAATGATAAACTCAATTTCACCTAAAGCTATTTAAATATATTTTACCAGAAATCTTGCCAATAAAAAATCTACTTTAATCATTCAAGTTTTGAAGTGTATGCATGTGTATTCAATTCTTGGAAATACCGTACGTAATGTGCAAAAATTATATTTTGACACGCCACATAAAAATTTCGTTGGCACCAATACAAGTGCATTAAACAAACAAGAAACACAAACGCAGATACAACATGCAGACTGGCAAATCGGCAGGCAGGCAGGCAGGCAGGCCGGCTGGCAGGCAGATACAATATACTACATACAAGTACATATAAAGAACTAGTCGGAAACATTCTAGCAGACTCCATAGAATGTTGGTACGGGTAAATGTATCTAGATACTATATATGTATGTATATGTATGTATATGAAATGCGCTTGGGAAAACAAACATGGCGACGTCGATGATGATGTCTACGATGAAGACGCCTCTCAACATTTGCACGCCAATATTTTCCTGTGCAAACTTTTACTTTGCGCAGTTTTTTCAGTGCTGAGTTTTTCTTTTGCACTGCTGCGATTGCACTTAACAGCAACAATAAATTGCGAATAAAATTTTAAATACAAAATATACTTTTATTTATTATTGTTGTTGTTACTTTTTTTTTCCGTTTTTTTTACGAAACGCCTGCATGCCAAATGGAACTGTTAAAATATTTATTGAAACATTTATTTTGCACTCAGTTTGTCCGTCTGTCTGTCCATCTGTATGCCCGTTTGTCTGTTTGCACATCTGTGTGTTTGAAATGATTATACGCAATTGTAAAAATTTACTTACGAGAATTGAATTCAATTTATTGTAAATACTTAAGTGCATAAATTCTAAATGTATACAGACAGACGGACAAGTATTGATTTGGTAAAATCAAAACACTTTGTCAATCACTGCAAAACTGCAAAACTGAAAATTGCACAATGAAGTTTTCAATACCCTATAACTATAGCGTAGAAGCGTTTATTAGAATTTTGGAAATGTATGGAACAGAGAAAACTTAGGCATGGAAGACTACTTAAAGTATACAAATTGTGCCCCATAATTTGTTATTAGAAACTTCGCTCTAATGATTTGTTTTAAATTTTGTTCTTTGTAAGTTGGCAACACTGTGCCTAGTTACTATATCAAAGAATAATATGAGCCTCAAAATGGAGGACAAAAAAACAAGCCACAACTAAAAAAATAGTTAAAAACTATACCGGAAAGCGCATATAAAAAGTATTTCAAAGACTGTAAAAAATGCAATCAAATGAAACCAGTTTTCAAGACAACAAAATAAATTTTGATGCATAACTGCGTGTTTTATTAACTAATATTAGGTTCGGCCATATTGAGCGGCGGGGGTAGACCCCGAGTCGTCACTTAACTCAGTGCTGGCTCATTAAAATACCATATGTTCTCTTCTACTTCTTATGCTGCTCTTATGTGAAGCAATTGGTCCGTACCAGAAACGTCGACATTTAGATGATCTATTTTACATATATCTATCTCTGTAAGATTATCTTAGAAGAGACTCCCGAGTAGAGCTAATTTCTTCCTACTATGAGGTGGCCAAGTGATCAACCGTTTTCTCCTCTTCGGCAGACTTCTGCAGAATTCCTGAGAGTTAACCCTTAGCACTGTGATGTTTCTTTCTATGAGGAAATGACCTGTAAAGACTGCCAGTAGAATAGAGATGTGCGAACTTTTCTGGCGTAGCAGTGCAAATATTTTTTTAATGTTTTAGTTCGGCCAGGTGAGTTTGGCTAGGTGAGTTCGACTAGGGGATTGTTTAAGTTACCCCAAGTGTTATATGGGAAATGGTTCATTAAGAGAACTGCGGCTCTAAGTAAAGTTTTTTGTATTGAAGCTGCATGAGTGAAGCGCTTTGAGAGCTGCTTGACTATCCGCTTAATAGTACTTCAGATAATGGTTGCATAGGTGTAGTGTCTTAGTAAACGTTGGGGCTGAAGGAAACTATAATCACCAGTTCCGGCGAGTATATTCCTCATACAACTTATTCGTCGAGCTTTAAGTCGTCAGTGAAGTTATTGATGACATTCTTTTTATGATGTGGTAGTGTATCTCCTTCTGACCTGTAATGTTATGTTCTCTAGTAGTTGTAATGTCATTGAGTGCACGAAGGTATAATTGTGGCTTTCTCCATCGCTCGCAATAAGATCACGAAGATGCAAGTGTAATAGAACATTTAGTGCTTCCGTCGGTCTGGTACATAGAGTTGATGCACTGATACACATTTCTCCATTTCTTTCTACTCTCTTTAGTTGCTTAATGGTAGAGACACTATCTATGGTCGACCAGCATACGCATACTTCATAGAGTAGGCTTGGCCTAAGCACGGCTTCGTAGAGCCAGTGAACAATCTTGAAGGGGAAGAAGCCCAATCATCTCCTGATGGCCCATTTACACGTGAAAAGTGTTGTGTGTTACGATTTTTTATACTCTCATTCCAATTAAGCTTTCTATGCCGAATCACTTTTTACTTCTTCTGAGTTTATATTGCTTAATTTCGTGAGAGTAAAGACTGGCATCTTGTATTTTCTCGAATAAAGAATTAGCTCAGTCTTTGCTGTGTTTACGACCGCAACTCCAAGCACACAGTAAAGTGTTTTTTCAGCGTTGCTAACTCATTCGTCTGTCCGTCCGTCTGTATGAACGCCAATATCTCGAAACCTATGAAAGATAGAGCCATCAAATTTAAACATTTCGACCTTCCAAACACTTTTTCCAAAAGCAATTGTATACAGTGTATCAACATAGTCAATCACACTCAACTATAGCGTATTTTCTTGTTTTAAGAGAACAATAAGTTTATACTCGTATATTGTACGTTATGTATTACAAAATAGCTGCCAAAAGATATTTATTAAACTTAAATTAAGTGCGCTGCTTTTACAGGTAGACCGTGTAAGAAAACATTTACCGCCCTTCGTCTATATTCACGCCCACTTATTACATGCCGCCATGAACGTCGCCACCTGCTGCTGAGGAATATAGACATCGGTGGTATATATTATAGTCAGACAGAACGCTTTCATCTTTGTAATTAGCGCGCGCAACGATTTTATTTCATTTGCTTGGTCTGAGACGGCAAGTGATTGAATTCGTTAAAGTTTTTCTTAAATTTTTTTCTTCTATTTTTTCTTATTTTTTTTTTTTTTGGTAAAAAGCGCAAATAGAAATGTTTATAATTTAATGATGGCTGCAGACAGACAGCCAAATACACACACAGTCAAACATATAGGTATAGCTAAATAGACATACGTATTGCAAACGATTTTTACCCCATACACCTCACATCAGTCTAGTTTGGACTCATCAATCGATTGCCACACTGGCTCAAAAAACAAAAAAACTAGACGAAAAATGTTTTATTCGATTGCTTAAAGATCATCGTCGTGGAACAGCTGCTGCACATAAGTAAAATTAAAAGTCAAATAGTTTCATCAACTTTGTACAATATTTCTATAGAATTTTGTTTGGTAGGGGTCTGTTCTGGCTGCTGCTGCTGCTTGCATTGGATGGGTGGTTATGGCGCGAGCGCGCTCGCGGAGGCGTTACGCGTTATAATTAATTGTAATTGTCGATGAAAGATTAATTTGGTTGCGCTTCAATGACGCTACCGCGGTCGCTGCAATGAAAGCAGCAGCGGCAGAACTTGCCGTTTCAAATTTTGTTTGTACTAGTTTTGAGCAAACGTCGAAAGTCCTCTAGGCTGTAACAACGACAAAAAATAGAAAATTATCTAGAGCACGTGCTTAACGACATTGCCAGCTTCAAAACGAAAAGCTCATTCTTCAAAATTAGCGTTAATAGTTAGCGAATCGCTTCAAGAGCGATATTTGACATCGATATTCAGACCGATGTTTTTTGAAATTATCAAAATTGAAGTTATTGCTTGCATAAATAACACTAAGTACCATTTTCATGACTTAGAAATACATTAGAGAATACCAATTGCCAAGATATGCTATTGGGCGAATAATATTGAGTAGTGTATTTCACGACTTCACAATTGTAATAAATTCATTTCGAGTAGCCCTGCAGTATAAATCGATTTTTGCTGTGTTATCGGTCACTTTTTTGTCAATTATATTTGATATTCGATTACTTTTTTCTTATTTGTCAGTCAGCTGCAAAATGCTGAACAAGTTTACCGTCCATGCATTTGCATAAATGTAAACGTATAAATCAGAAGAAAAAAATTGGTTGAAAGTGAGTTCCGCCACAGTAGAAAGAAACGCGACAATTCATGAATATAATTTGCACGTTTGCATTCCAAATTTTAATTAAAATTTTCAATTTTGTTTGTTTTCATTTTCATTTTCCTTTTACTTTGGTTTGTTATCGAAATTGTGAAGTCAAGTTGGCAGCACTGTTTGAAATATATATATATATATATATATATATATATATATATATATATATATATATATATATATATATATATATTGGTTCGTCGAACTACGCAATACGTTTATAAGCTTAATAACAGTCGTGACAATGAAAACTAGGATATATCGTGAAAAAATGAGCTATATAGATATGCGCAAGACATGAAAATGGCCCTAAGTTTGTGCTTCTGAACGGAAGAATCAGATACATTTCTAATTGATGCTTTTTTAACAAGGTTTGCTACATAACTTTTTTTAACAGTTTTTTGCAATGTTACGATATTCTATAAGAAGGAAAATGTATCGTTCAGGTTTTCCATGGCGTCGAATCGAAGTTTCAATTTTGAATTTTTAATCAATTTTTCCTAAGCAACCACAAGTTCATTTAACATTATAACTGGTTTTCCACTAAGTTCTCTCAAAAAGGCATAAAACACTACCATGAGTTTCTCCACTTTGAACTTTTTGAAATTTTTCTTTTATTCCAAGAGACATTTTCAGAGTGTCTGGTATTAAGGAAAATTCGGTTACTATTTATTTTGGACACTGAACATTTTCATGGAAAAAGCGAGCTACTATTAATATACTTTATGCCTATACATCTACCAACAAAATAACGTGAGATACTTTTATTTAAATTTGAGCGTGCGTCCGAATATACTATTATACCAATAGTTTCTCCAAGATTAAACAGACAGTAAGAAACGTTGTATCGCTAAGGCATAAAAGAAATAACTCTGGTCGCAATGCCCATTTTCTTGTAACAATGCTACGCTACGTTCTTCGATGACCACTATATTTAGGGTAAACTTAACAGGCTGTATTTTCTAGGTTTTATATCTACTAATCAATTAATCGATTAATCGATTGATTAATTAAAAACGATTATTTCTAATAATTGCATAATCGATTGTTGGATTTGAGGTTTTGGAGGTGAAATTTTGTTTTTGTTTTAATAGTTCCATTGGGTTCTGTACACCGTTTTGGTAATTTGAAGACTTGAAGGTGCCATTCTAATTTACGTAATGTTATCTTTAAAACTGTGGTCCAAGACAGACAGACAGACAGACAGAAAGACACTTCATTTTATATAAAAGGGTTAAACCCATGCCCAAATATTATCATAGCTACGCCTATGTGTGCATGCCCTATGTGCATACCATGCAGCCCTACCTCCAAAATTGTTGAATTCAGTGCATGCATTAGATAATATGTATGATGGGAGCAGCTTCAAAGGTGCACACCGACTGTGTCTATAGTTCTGTATATATACAAAAACTATATCGTATGAAAATATGACTATGTGCGTGTGTCTGTTGGTGGCGTTTGATGGCGCATAAATTTAGATTTTCGTTGCTTGATGCTTCTGTGCTGCTTAAATGGAGCATATAAATTGTTTGAAAACTATAAATAATGAAAGAAATAGAAACTAAATGCATATCATTTTCCAAGCTAATTTTCAAAACAGTTGGAGAAAAAGTGTTCCAAGTATCCAAATCGAGCAAAGTTCAAAGGCACAGCTTGACAACAACTGCCAATGAACTTTGTGGGTTAAACTATAAACTATGAAAGGATGATTCGATATACCTATAATATGCAACTGTGCATATAAGCCTACTGCTTTCCTCTTTTTTTTTTTATTTTTTTTTTTCATATCAAGCATTTTCAACACCTTTAATTGCAATATATAAATGAAAGTTCTTCTTCAAATTTAAATTCTAATTAGCATTAGTTTAGCATGTTAATTTGTTTTGAGTTGCGCTTGCGCTGATTGATATAGCATGCAATTAAAATCAGAAAAAATATCTATATAGTACAAGTGAACTAAAACTGCTATGCTGAGATACAACTTTCGGTGCTGGAACAGATCTTATGCTGGTGGTTGCGGTAGACAGACACTTCAAAATTAATGCAAACAAAACTAAAATACAAACATCATAAAATAAGGGGGAAGTCTTTATAGATGGCATGGCATGGCAGCGAAAGGGGCCGGGTGTGTAGATTGTGGCACGTATGTATGTTTGGCAGCAGCCTCCGTGGCAGCAACGAATTCACGCATGCCACACATCAACGCTTTGTAGATGAAGAAATTTTGCGCAATCTCCAACGTAGAAGTTCTTCAACGAACAACATCACCAGAAGCCGCCAGAAGCCCTTTGATCTCTCCGTGAGTGCGAGCGCGACGCGTCAATGCCGCGTGTTCTTGTTGTAATTTTAGTTTGTACACCCCACAATATACAATTCCATATAGTACGTGTATATATAGTATATACATGGTATATTCATATATATAGTTATTTAATACACAGTGTGGCGCCATTGCCTGCTCTTGTTTTTGTTGTTTGACTGTACAGCGTCTAGAGCGCATTTTGGAAGAAACAAAAAAACAAAAATCCGTGCTTATTATTTGAGTGATTTTTGAGATTTTTCCCTTCCAATTTTCTTTTTAATCGCTTTGGAGTTGCCTAAGATTTTAATGACATTAATTAAAAAATGTTTTTTTTATTACACTGATAAACGAAATTAATTGCACTGATTAATAAATTGTATTATTATTACTATTATTATCAATGGCAACTGAAATTCAATTTGAAGCTATCTACACGTAAAAAGAATTTTGAATTATAGATTATGATTTTTATATTTTTTTTTGTACACTACACTTAGTAAGTTTGTGATCTGTTATACAATACTTGGAAAGTTTAAACTACTTTTGAGTTTGGCACATACAAACCAGAGTCCTGCACGAATGTATTTGAAATTGCGTAACTTTAAGCACTCTCTTGACCAAATAGCACAAAGTAAACATCATGCATGCGTTTGAAAATACTGAATGCTTGCGCAGGGTGAAGCCAATTATAAATTTAATAGGCTTAAAAGTGCGAGTATATAAAATTTCAAGTTGCTTGTTTTTTAAACTCATTGCCCTGTCATTCAGCATAGACTCACAGTAGATAAATGAATAAGCGATTTAAACACCTTCAATTTGAGCTTTTGTTACGATCGACTCGATTGATCACGGTTCGCAAGTTATAGTCGAAAACCGTGCTACAAGGAATACAATTAATTATTCAATTAATCGATTATGTTTTGCAATTTTACATTGAAGATAAAGTGAAACCACTATCAATTCCTGAAACTACATTACATATTGTGTAATGTAATTTACAATCAGACAATCGATTATGCAATTACTTTAACAATCGATTAATCGATTATGTTTTGCTTATGTTGTTTTTTTGATTATGTTTTTATATTGAAGATAAAATAAAATCGCTATCAATTTATGAAAGTACATTACATATTGTGTGATATTATTGACAATCACACAAACGATTATGCAGTTATTCAAAATAATCGATTAATCGATCAATTAACTATTAACTAATGAAACATTTAATAAATTAATCATATAGTCCATTAATTAATTAGTCAATCCAATGTTACATTTCTTTTCCTCAATAGTTTGATTAGTTAAACATTCAATAATCGAATCATTTAAGCAATGAAACAATGAATTGTTTATTCAAATTAATAAGGTCGAGCAACACAGCGTATTCCAGCTATTAAGAGAAGGAACAACACATGGGCTAGAAATGATCGAGTTAGGGCAGAAACCTTTGCGGGCCAACTAGCAGTTGTCTTTCAGCCTTTTCCAACCAGTAATATAGACGCTGATCAGCAAATACTTTATTTCTTAGACTCTCTGCAACAAATGAATTTGCCACTAAAACACTTTCTGCCTAAGCGAAGTAAAAAAAAAAAAAAACTACTAAAGGGAAAAGTTAACAAAGTTATGATCTAATTACAGGTAAAACACTTAAAGAACTCCCGGCGAGTGGCTTTCACATTATTACACAAATATTTAATGCAGTCCTGCGATGTGACCATTTTCCTAGCCAATGGAAAGTTGCATAGATAATAGCCACATAAAAAAACCGGGAAAACCACAAGAACACGTAAACTCATATATTCGTAGGTCGATAAGCCTCCTTCCAATATTGCCCAAAATATTTGAAAGGCTATTTTGGTCCAGACAATAGAACAAGTTAACAGGGTATAAACATTTGCAAGAACTGCTCTCGAAAACAAAGAATTCTGCACCGCTTCGTTTCTAGATGTCTCAAAAGCCTTTGATGAAGTATGGCACCCTGGATTTATGTACAAACTCAAAATACTTCTTCCTTATCATGCATTCAAAGTCTTGAACTCCTTGCTTGAAAAATAGTTTCTTTATGGTCAAAATTAAAGATGAGTTCACTGATTTATTTGATATAAATTCTGGCGTTCCACGAGTTAGGACCAGTATTGTATACAATATTTACATCCGATTTACCGGTATACTACAACCTTTACCGTTGACACTGTCATTATGGCGAAAAATAGTGAGCCTACAGTAGCAGCACGCAACCTTCAAGATAACCTAAATGAGATAACCTAAATGGCTCGATAAATTATGATAAATCGATACATGTGACGTTCAGCCTTATACAAGATACATGTCCGTCTGTTTATCTAAACCACTGCCTGCTGCCATAGAGAGATGAAGCAAAGTATGTTGGTATATATCTAGATAGGCGCTTGACTTGCCGTACTCACATATTTACAAAAAGAAAGCCACTTGGTTTGCGCCTTAGAGCACTTTATTGGCTTTTGGGTACTAAGTTAAATCTAAAACTATTCTGGTACTTGAAGACGGCTTCCCAAATTTCGGATTTAATCTGAAAGGTGCTGTTATTGTGAATTCGATAACACAAAATTCTAACAAAATTGAAAATATAAAGACTTAAAATGTAGTCAACGAATAGAGTTAATGTTTGTTGATGCCGAGGGCTGCAATATCCCTTTTGTTAAAGCGTATAAATACTTCGATACTGCCACACTTATACTGCTTCGCTATATGTCTGGCGCTTTTTGATACTATGAAATTTTGTCTGTGCCTTGTTGCACATGCTTGTGTATACGTGTATATAATTTTGTCTGTGTTTGTTTTAAAAATAAATTCTACATAAATTTATGAAACATGAAAGATTTCAAATAAATATTTCGTCATATGGTACTATAGCTGTTCTGCTAGCTACTTTCGGCACACGACAATGTCGCGTTACTAAAAGGAGGGGATCTCCAATATATAGGAACGATGGTTTCCCCAGCAACACTTGGCTGTCTGCTTAATGTTCCCCACCTCAATACGCAACTTATAAGTTCTATACAGGCTCAGGTTTTTTAAAGATTATCACAGAATTTCATTGAATTTTAATTACCGCAGATGGTGAAATATGAAACACTGTTGATTACTTTGACATTAAACATGAAAAATATCTGCTTTTGGGAAAAGTGTTTTACAATTGCATCTTTCGCCAAATTCCGATAAATGTTTCATATTAATCATTATGATGATACATCGAAGTGATGCACAACTTATTAAATGCCAAAATCACTCACAGTCAAAATAATTATAAATCACATTTGCAAAATAGCTGCAAGAGAAAAGCAGCAACAAGTCGGAAAGGCGAATTTCACATGAAAAATTATTTCGTGGGATTTTATATATGCGAGTATTATTTCATTGAAATTCATTCAATATAATCAGCTAAGCGAAAATTGCCAAATTTAGCGCCAGCCGCATGGTGTCAGTCAACAGCACAACTCAGCGTAATATAGATTTTCTGCTTAACTATGATGAATAATTGGCATGAATAAGAGACTTTTGATTAATTTAAATAAATGAAAAATGTACACACAGAAAAAAAATACGTTGTAAATCTAACTATTTACACTTTGATTTAACTATTTTTACCAATGGTTTTGCATATTTAATTGCACGTGAATTTGAATCTATCATTAACATAGTTCGTTTAAATAGCTTTCATAATTAAATGAAATATCAGTTAGATTTGATGTAAAGTGTGGTCATATTTAATTGTAAAATGTTCCATATTAAAAGTGATATGTTTCTATATTTAAGTCAAATATGTTCCATTTAAATTTAAGTATTTTTTATATTTAATTTTAATACTATTCATATTCGATTCGATTTTTTTAGAATTTAGTTTAAATATGATTTACATGCATCATCAAACGTTTTATAGTCGCCATTTTTAGATTTTTCAAAAGAGTCAAACCAGACAAACTGAACAATGGCAGATTTTAGCTTGTTGCCTTTTTATACTTTTTATACCATTCACACAAAGTGTGAAATGGTATTATCAGTTTGCCTTAAAGTTTGTAACGCATTAAAGTAGACATCGTAGACACCATAAAGTATATATATTCTTGATCAGCTCGACGAGACGAGTCGATGTAACCATGTCCCTCTGTCTGTCTATATGTTGTTGCGCATTTTTTGGACACTAATTTTTATGCTATCCAGTTGAAATTTTGCACATACACTTATCTTTATTGCAGTTTATTAAAGTATCAAGATTGATGCAAACTCATTCCTCTTTGAGTTTGAGACATTATAATACATAAATTGTTCAAATTGAAATGTAAGCTAAGGCAAGTAAAAACAAAAAAAAAACAACTATCTATGTATGTTAAGCGGCTGCCCATAAATAGGCACCACATTGCATTTCAACCTAATATAGACTTTAATAAAGAAGTTTTCTTACAAAAAGTCAGAAGTGGGCAGTAGGATTGTATGGGAGCTAGCCCAAATAATGGGCTAGCTCAGACCCATTAATGTATATGTCAAGCATCCGTCTACTTTGCACTATCAATTTTAAGTTGCTATTGACTACAATAGAAATGTTTTTCATACAAAAAATAAAAGTGGGCGGTGAGTTTTAATGGGGACTTCCCCAAAAAGTGGGCGTGGCGGGTCAATCGTGACACTCTATTAAACTGGAATGAAAAGAATTAAAGAAATGCGCAACGACATACAGACAGACAGACAGACGGACAGACAGACAGACGGACAGACAGACGGACATGGTTAGATCGATTCGTCTCGTCGAGCTGATCAAGAATATATATACTTTATGGGGTCTACGATGGTTCCTTTAATGCGTTACAAACTTTCAGACAAACTGATAATACCATTTCACACTATGTGTGAATGGTATAAAAATATTTAATCTAAATGTGTGCATACTTAAAATAAATATTGGCCAACATTGAATTAAGCATGGCATATTTAAAATAAAGTGTATTGCACTTTAATTAAGCTGTTTAAATACATTTTTAATTAAATAAAAGTGTTTCATATTTAATTTAAATGTGTTTCTTTTTTGCATAGTAAAATCAGTTATGAACTTACTTATTAAAACTATGCGTTTTTTTCGCTAGGTGTAGCAAATTCAAAAATTGAAATATGTATTGTGAAAATACAATCTGCAATATAGACAAACAACCGTGCAGAAATTAATTGCCAATGACATATAAATAATAAAAACACAGTAAAACTTGCTGTTGCCACAACAACAACAACAACAACAACAACAACAGCGACAGCAACAGAAACAGCAACAACAACAACAACAAGTTGTCAGCAATACAAACGCTTATGGCAACAACAACAATTGTTGCTGCCACATTTGTTGCTGCTACTTTTGACGCGCGCTCGCTCTTTGCAATCATCATCATTAGTTGCAACCATTTTTGGGTAAATAGTGCAACCCTCTTTGCATAATAATGAGCTGTGTGTGTTGTGCTGCAAGTAGATATATAGTCTGGCTATAGGCCGTATGTAGTAAGTAGCAATATATATGTATGCATCTGCTACTTATAGCCACAGCTACTTGTATACAATGTTGGCCAACAGGCAACAGAAAAAAAAAATAAATAAATAAATATATAAGCTACTTATTCACTGCGTACGTTTGTCACACTAACTCTTGAACTATTTTCTGCACGCTTTTGGTGAAAACAGCTGCGACATTTTTTTGTCTAAATAAAGATGCGACTGCTAAAACAACAACCTTACTTTAAACAACAACAACAACAACAACAACAGCAACAACAACAAATCATCACAAACAATCCGGTAGTCTACTGGATCTGGTTTTGTTTTATTTTATCCAATAAGCTTTTTGGCGTGAAATAGAGATGTTGTTGTTGTTGTTTCTGTTGGCGGTATAAAAACGTAAATATAACTTATACGCCATGTATGTATAACAATATTTCGATTTATACGTGTAGCTATAGAAATTACCTACCTTCATATAGTACATGGCCTCAATATCGCGCCAGTACGCAAGTAAATTCAACAGTTCACCACAACTTAAATTCACCACGTTGGTAAATTCACCAAGAACTAGTGAATTCATTTGTTCTCGGTAATGCAGCATGTAGTCACTTTAAAAATAAAAGACTGCGATGATCGAGAAGAATATCTACTCAAATCAATGAGTTGAGTGTCAATATTAACTGAAGTAACTAAGACGCTGAGATTTCGAGCTCAGCACTGTTAAACAAAATTAAATTAAATATAACTACAAAAAGAAAACAAAAATCCGCTAGTGATGTAAGTAATCAGTCAGAACTAGTGAAGTAGCTAGTGAATGGTGATGTTGATTGGTTAAATTTGGCAGCTAAGCCCATGTAAAACAGATACAGTGGTATTAGTGCTGATTACCAAGAGACTAGTAATTCCTCAGTTCTGGACTGGTATTTTAGATAAAGATTAATCGATTTAAATATATATATTTTTTTTTTTTTGAATAAAAGCGCAATAGATTGGTTTTTTTTTTCGAATTGCAGCGTAAAATTTAAAATTAAAAAATGACATTATGACGGAAGATGATGTGTTGCTTATTATCTTTGACGACTGCCAAATTATAATTATGATGTATTACTTTTAGGTCAGTCTTCGCCAGTATTTAAAGTGAATACATTTTTAAATTTTCTTTGGCGATCGTAGTAACTCGATTTAAGCTCTTCAAGTGATTGGTTATCTGGATTATATATCAACTTCCCTGTATGTGGTTCATATTCTCAAGGTCTGTTAAATTTAACTAGTGAACTAAAATTGAAATACGAAACATTTTAACGAAACCGAATCCGAACAAAAATTATTCGAATTAGAAAACCGGAACCCGGGGTATCGATTTGTTTTCAAAAATTGTTGAGTTAGCAATACTAAATTGACCGTTTATGCGAATTGGTTTTTTATGTTGAATAGTGTGAACACGAAAAACTCATTTCATCGTTTGAAAGTTTAGGTCGCATTTGTGAAAGAAATAGTCCTTCACAGCTCACGGAATCTTTAAAATTTCTTAAGGATTGCATGTTCTACTTTTTTAGTTCAGTTCAAAGTCATGTAATGCAACTTCTAAATCGGTTCGTATACAATTCTGAAATTGTGCAATATTATAAAGTGTAGTGAAGTGTTCTAGTTTCAGCGAAACATCTTCAAAAGTTCTGTATCTTGGAGATGCGTTGCATAACTGAACCATTACCAGTATGCAACATTCTATAATAAATATTCTGGATTTTGCTATGACGTTCCATTATTCGTGAAACAGCGATTTTAGTTCCATATAAAACTGTTTGCTGATAAAACAGTGCATCCGGTTGTTTCAGTTTCGTTATAAGTGTTTGCAATGATTTCATGGTGTTTTAAAGCTGTCGAGCAGTGTTTATAGTAGTTCCAGCTAGAAAACGTTTCAGTTTGTCGTCACCAACGACTAAGTTCGAGTTAATTAATAGTTTCAGCGTTGCCACTTGTTTCAGCAGCGGTACTAAATGGTTAATGGAAGAGTTAAATTTATTTTGAAGATAATGTAAAAAAATCTCACTCTTAATCGACATCAAAACAAAGGAGGAGGTTCTCAATAAGGGAAATTTAAATTTATTTTGAAGATAATGTTAAAAATTTACATACTTAAGCGATTTCTAAAAACGGAGGAGGCTTTCATTTCGTCGAAATGTTTTCTTTTAATGTGGAAGTGTAACGATTTCGATTATTTTTTTTGCAAAGGAAAGAGAGTACCTTAGGGCTGTGCCCATATTAATTTTAATTTTCAAGTTCTGATGATAGGATTCATGAGAAAATCAATAAAATTTTTAATCGGGCATCGGGCATCGGGCATCGCGAGCAACGAAAGTGCTGATGAGCTAGCCAGTACTGGTTCGGCAACTTTCTTCATAGATCCGGAGCCTCTTTGCGAACTGCACTGGGCTAAGTCAAAATCTTTCATAGTAGAACGGTTTAAAAGCACTGCCTCCCGGTACTGGATACAATATTCTGATCTACGGCAGGTCAAGCTATTAACTCGTTCTATATACACAAAAACCAATACACATCTCAATAGATCGCATCGAAGTTTGCTTTTGGGCTACCTCACTGGCCATAATCCACTAAGATATCACCTAAATAAACTAGGTCTCTTCTCAGAAACAGAGTGCAGACTCTGTCTAGAGAATGACGAAACTAGTTTAGATCTGAATGAAATGTGAAAATGAAGTAGTCAGAAAATTTTATTATAGTTGCTGCATCGAACTGCTGGCAAATAAAAAGATAAAAAAAAAAAAACATCTGCTTTGCGACTGACCGGATCAGATAAATAGACCCTTTATTACATCTGATGAGATCAGAAACACCTCGTCTAAGAATATTCTACGTTTCAGTAAAGAGACGAAGGAGATTCTAGATAAATTAACTTAACCATATCCGGGTTAGGGTACAAAAGACATCATTTTCTGTCGCAGTGCCCGTTTTCTTTAGCATGTCCCTCAGACGTTCTAGCTTTGAGACTGAGTCTTAGTTAGCGTTACAGGCTGATCGAGCAGTGACTAATTGCTTGTCATACGGTTCTGGCACAGACAATACGTTGAACTCTGTTAATAAGAGACTTCATATATCTGCAACTTCATATAGTATGTATCTAAAAGCATCTAAACAAGCCGGCTGTCTGTTACTAAACGTTATACGTATTTAAATTAAATATGCTCATATTAAGCTTTCAGTTATATCATTTTTATTTTTCGTTAGCCATATAAAATGTTTTATGTTTTTTTCGTTGCGATGTTCGACAAATTTTCCATTTTGGCATTTTGTCAATTGCCAAAATTTGTATCTCATTCATTGTCGCTCGAATTGAATTCAAAATACACGTGCAAACTTTATTGCAAGTCAAATTGACACAGCCGGCAAACGAAAAACGAAAAACGAATTTCGCAAATCAAATCGACGAGTTTTTATTTTATTATTAAAACATTTTTTAATGCGAACATAAAAAGAAATATTGTTTGGAAAACCTAATGAGTCGTCCATTAGCAAAGGAGTCGCGCGCGAGCGCACAAACAGACAAGACTAGTATAATAAATGTATCTATACAAATCTATATACATATATTTATATAGAAATTAATAATTTTAAAATCTTTTTTATAACCAAATGCGCAGCTACGTCAAACAGGCTGCTTCAAAACAATAAACGCTGCGCTATATCCCAAAATTTATGCGAAATAATCATACGCTGTGCTGCATAATAAAAACAATAAATGGTATTTCCCACGCTTCGTATAGCAACAAAAGAATTGCCACAATTTAAATTAAAAAAAAAAAAAACCCAAAAAAAAGGAAACTGTAGTAAATAATATGAAAAGTACTTAAAAACGTATTTACTTGAAAAATATGTGCGCGCAATTTTAATTATGCTGTGCTGCTTTTTACATTTAGTTTGTAGATACTTTTTTCTTCTAGATACTTTTTATTTTTCGAAAAGCTTTGAAAAGCCGCCAAAAATATATTTTATACTTTTATGAGTATAAGTATATCTTTCGCTTTCGCTATCGTTTTGGGTTTGGGTTTGGTTGTTTGAAATGTATTAAATGTAGTTGAACATTTTGAGTGCGGTTTTGTATCTTTCAGTGCTGCTGAAGGTGTTGCTGACTGGCGCCATGATTTTTCTTTGTTTGGTATATATATTTTTTTTTTTTTTGACAAAAATCTAAAAAGCCACGCTCAGGCACGCGCATTGCATGACAATTATTTGAAGCTAGATTTGTAGTTTTTGGTGGGATTTCGTTGTGTGAAAACTATGCCGGCTTCGAGCGCAAAAAAAACTGCAACTTACTACAATTAATTTTTAAATAGTCATCAGCGTGCCATAAAAATAATAAACGTGCTTGACTTGACGCTGCTGATTATTTGCACAACAAAAAAAAAAAAAAAATAATGAATATAAAATTAAAAATAAAAATTAAATATACCTAAAGCGGCTACTTATGTGTGCTTATCTTTGTTCAAAGGCGATTGTGTATGTATTACGTTGGTTGAATATAGCGTGAATTAGATAATTTGGCGTAAATAATTGCACAGTAGCACTGACAGTAAATGTAGATAGTAAAAAAAAATTCTTTTAATAAAATACTAAAATAAAAATGTATATAAAATCTAAGCTTTTTTATTATTTTCTTAAACAACCTCTTTCAAATCATATTAATGAGTTAGTTTTTTTTAATAAAGAATTGCTTTGCAACTAACATGGCGTATGTGTAATATTTGTGGCTTAAAGCAGGTTCAAACCGTGCCAAATATCTGACAAATTTAACAAGTTTCGTTAAGTTATATTTGATAATACTTTCAAATGGAAGTATAAGCAGATCTACGGGAGAATCACGACAAACGAACTGGGGAATTACTGCACCCTGACAAAACTTCAACATACAGCGCGCGAAACAAAAAAAAATGTCGTTATAGCGGCGCCCGAGCAGTGACTCTATTATTATTATTAGTATAATCCTAAGACAAAGTGAAAATATCTGGAAAATTTAACAAGTTGCGTTTAGTTATAGTTGACTCTATTTTCACAACGTAACGCGTTGCTATTTGCATGAAATTAGAAGCAGAAGAACGTTAGAATCACAGCAAACCAATTGGAAAATTATGCACGCTCACAAAATGCAGTAACGGTGCCGTTTGTGTGACAATCCATCGACCAAAACCTCGGTTAAGAAAATTCCGTTACAGTGGCGCCCGATCAGGCATTCTATTATTAGTATAAACCTAAGACAAAATGATACCAAGTCGATCGGCCATGATGTATAAAATTAAACTAAAGTTATTAGAAGCATCATTAGTTCCTTGCACATCCGGTGATGAAAACAACTGCTAAAAAAACTTCCCAGCTCTATTGTTATTGTTATTTTCATTGCCATACTTTCAATTGCTTTCGCACTTCAGTGAATGTTCAATTAAAGTTCAATAGTTGCGTAGGAAATAACCTACACGAAAATTTGGGCATTAAGCAGCTATGCACAGGATGCGAGTGCTGCGCTTGTTCACAAACAACCATTAACGCATTTTTATAAGAACATCGCAGAAGTGTTTAGCATTGTACAACCAGAGTCTGGTTCAGTTTTTGTGCCAAAAATTAAGTAACAGACGGGAGTATGGACGCGAAAGAAACCCAAGGTGGTCATGGCGACAGAATTTTTATGGAAAATTTCGCCAAGAAATAAAAACTGTGCTCTTTAAACAAGACAATGCACAAAGCACGCTATGATGCCATGAATTGCGCTATACATTTCTCCATCATCCATCACGTTCTCCAGATTTAGCGCCCAGCGAATATTTCCTGTTTCCAAACCTGAAGCACATTTGGTCGGAAGTAAAAGATGTAGGTCTATAGAGAGAAAGTCGTTGCTGTAGATCATTACATTTGGAATCGATCGAAGAATTGAAGATGTTTTTTATGCGGTGTATCGTGCTAAAAGGAGACTATGTTGAAACATTAAAATTCATAACTTCACCATTTATTCATGTATTTTCGATTTTTCTGTTAAAGTATTTGCTTCACGTAAGCTGGACGTATCATTGTGTTTTAAATTTTCTTCCAGGACGATGTTATATTCATGTCAATAAAGTTAGCCGACCAACCAGACAGCTGAGGAAACCAAAGGCTGTAAATGTGAAAATTTTGTGCTAATTTTGTGCTAATTTTGTGGTCTATTTAAAAATGTTGTGCTCGACTCTAAATCACTGAAACAGCTTGGTCTGCTAACTGCATGTGAATCAAAGAGAAGTAGCACAGACAAAAAGTAAGACAGACAAAAAAGAAAAAAAACGACACAAAGATGAAATGAGTGAAAAACCAAGAAAAACTAACAAATCAAAGTAAAAAAAATAAAATAGAAAAACATTGCTCATACGCACTGTTGACTACACAAGCAAGCGACGATGTGAATGAAATAGAGCGCACAGAGACACTTGACTCAAGTAATTCACAGTTTTTATAACATTCACACGCAATGCGCAAGAGTATGTTTAGTTTGTCAAAAAGTTTGTAACGCTAAATGCGGCATCGCATCGTAGACGACATAAAGTAACTATATGTATATAAAACCCTAACCCAACATATTCCTTTGATTTTTGTTTGTTGGATAGGTTGTAAAGTGGAGTAGGGACGAATGTTATTTTTTTTCTTCTAAAGTATTGCGTCTAGGGTAGGTCAATCACAAAGGCCTGAGCTGTCTCCCTCTGCATATATTAAAAACGCACTTAAAAAGAAACTCCGTCAGTTTGCAACTGATGAAATTGAACTACTTTTGCCAGAGACGCTCGTCGAGAAAAAAGAAGTTAGAATTTAAAACTGCATTCCCACTGCAAGCTTCTCCTAGTCTCCACATATTTGAAGACTGCTAACTGTGGGAAGTTGATCATCTCGCAGATTGAAGTATCTACGCACATTTTGCAACTTTCAATCACCATATATGGTACTTCGATGTACTCCCTATCCATGCCTTAGCCACATCAAGTTTAACATTGAGAATCTGCTGTGGAGACTCAGCAGCTGCCAGTCGGTACACCACCTGTACCACCGACTTGAATGTCGACTCCCGATCGATCAGACATAAGACTACAAAGTTTCAGACTCATTCAAAACTAACAAGAATCGATACCGCTATTAAGCCAATCTTAGTTCAGGCGACTTGGATGCCTCTCTCAGTTCTCTCAAATTCTCTCAATGGTACAAAGTGCCTTTTTTTATCTTAAATGTATAGATTATGCATATCATTGCGCCACACCTACTTTAAGGCGTAACTGCCACAGAAACATACCGCTCACCTTTGGGTTGTTTGTAATAAAAAGCTTTTATATTATGGCTAATATCAACTATAAATTTGGTTTGGTGACTTTCTTATGCACAGAAACTTTAAATAAATCTTAAAGAGCGTTACCATATTCCACTTTTATGCGTAGCCCTTTGGGCTACATAACAGCTATACATTTTGTAATCTAGTGTGTGAATGGTATAAGAGCTTCGGTTGCTTTTCTCTTGCATTAAAGACGCTTTGATAATAAATTTGTATATCTTATTTTTCAAGTGCTATATGACTTTTGCTCAAATTTTTCTTGGCAAGCGGAAAAAATAAACATATAAAGTAGCAAAAAAATAAAATAAAAGCAACATTTCTGTTTATTTCGTTCAAAAAAAAAAAAAAAAAAGGGAGCAGCGCCAAAAAATGAAAGCATGAAAAGTGCGAAAACTCTGCGGTGCAATCACCTTACAAAATTTGTTCGCGCCTTTTATTTATTTTTGTTTATACAGCGTTTATACACTGTGAAAGAAAAAAATAGAAGCAAAAAAAAAAAAAAATAAAACGGCAAGTTGCTTGCAATAAATTTTCACGCTGCTGTTGCTGCTTCTGTTGCTGCTGCTGCTGCTGCTATTGTTGTTTGTGCAACATTGTTGCTATGGCGCATTTCCGCTTGCGACTAGCAGCATCATTGATTATTGTATATATTTTATTTTCAGCTATGTACATAATTTATTTATAATAACATTGCGTATGAGTAATTAAATTTTTTTAAGAACTTTGCGCAGTTAATATTAAGCATACGCAGCGTTTTTTAACTATTTGCAGCAGCCTTGCGTGCCACGACCAACAACAACAAAAGCAGCTGTTTATTGCCTTTATTGTTGTTGTTGTTGTTGTTGTTATTATAGTTGTTGCTACTTACTTAGTTAGTTAGTTTAAGGCAACAGCAACATTTTTGTACTCAATACTTGTTTTATTGCTTTTGCCTTTGAAGTTTTGTACACAATTCGCTTTGTTTTTGTTTTTGTTTTCGTTTTTGTCTTTGTTTTTGTGGCTTGTCATGAAAAATGCAAGCAAAACAAAAAAGCAGAAAATCTTCAGAAGCAGAAAAAGTGATAGAACTTCTAAATGAAAGATTATAGTCGCGTTGCTCGTTTAGATGATACCCTGCACTTTTCTAGTTGCCGGCTATGCAGAATATCATAAACACTTTAATAAAAACATCCGCGTTTAATAAAAAAATTAGAAAACCAAAAGAGTTGAAAGAAAAAGTATAGTCGCACTAAAAGACATATCAGCTCAACGAGTCCAAACAGCTGATCTTTGCTTTAAAATTTCTAAAGAAATGACCAAAATGTGTGTAACACAAAATTCGTTTCTTGAAAATTGTTTCCATCATTCGAGTTAAAAAATGGAGTTGTAAAATATTGAAGTAAAAGCATCATTCGTGTTAAAAAATGGAGTTGTAAAATATAGAATGGAAGTAAAAGCATCATTCGAGTTAAAAAATGGAGTTGTAAAATATAGAATGGAAGTAAAATCATCATTCGAGTTAAAAAATGGAGTTGTAAAATATTGAAGTAAAATATAGAAGTAAAATCATCATTCGAGTTAAAAAATGGAGTTGTAAAATATTGAAGTTAAATATAGAAGTCAAAGCATCATTCGAGTTAAAAAATGGAGTTGAAAAATATAGAAGTAAAATCATCATTCGAGTTAAAAAATGGAGTTGGAAAATATAGAATGGAAGTCAAAGCATCATTCGAGTTAAAAAATGGAGTTGAAAAATATAGAAGTAAAATCATCATTCGAGTTAGAAAATGGAGTTATAAAATATTGAAGTAAAATATAGAAGTAAAAGCGTCATTCGAGTTAAAAATGGAGTTGAAAAATATAGAAGTAAAATCATCATTCGAGTTAAAAAATGGAGTTGGAAAATATAGAATGGAAGTCAAAGCATCATTCGAGTTAAAAAATGGAGTTGAAAAATATAGAAGTAAAATCATCATTCGAGTTAGAAAATGGAGTTATAAAATATTGAAGTAAAATATAGAAGTAAAAGCGTCATTCGAGTTAAAAATGGAGTTGAAAAATATAGAAGTAAAAGCATCATTCGAATTAAAAAATGGAGTTGTAAAATATTGAAGTAAAATATAGAAGTAAAAGCGTCATTCGAGTTAAAAATGGAGTTGAAAAATATAGAAGTAAAATCATCATTCGAGTTAAAAAATGGAGTTGTAAAATATAGAATGGAAGTAAAAGCATCATTCGAGTTAAGAAATGGAGTTGAAAAATATAGAAGTAAAAGCATTATTCGAGTTAAAAAATGGAGTTGTAAAATATTGAAGTAAAATCAATCTTAAATATTTGAACTGATTAAAACTTAAAAGTTAATAACACTTATAATTCACAAACAATTTTTCATATTCTTTGTAAGTCACGCGGCAGAATATATACTTATAATATTATAAACGCGAAAGTTTGTATGTATGTGTGGATGTTTGTTACTATTTCACGCAAAAACTACTGAATGGATTTTAATGAAACTTTACAATAATATAGCTCATAAATCAGAATAACACATAGACTATAATTTATGAAGACTAAATTAAAGTATTTAATTAATTTAAAACAAACACAAAAAGCTGATAGCTACATAATCGTCTAGCGATCATGTGTTTGCCTTAAATAGTCATGTGTGCGTAATGATATTAAAAAGGCAGAGAATGAAAGAAAACCGTTGGCTCTGGGTTTTAATGAATTTGGGTTTTAATGTAATTCAAAGGTTTTAATGCACTTGTTTAAAAAAGTATGCATGTATATGCCGCTTATCATAATAAGTTCCAAAAATTGTTCTATAATTTTTTATATATAAAATTAAAATGTATATTTATAAACATATGAGAATAGGTCGTTAATTTTTTAATCGCGATTTTTGTATGAACAATTTTATTACCCGAGGGGTCATGAAGAAGGGCGAAGTGGTGAAGTAGGGCAGCCACGCGTCAGGTACTAACTAATATAATAAAATTTATAAATCTTCAAAAAATTTAAAAATTACCAAAAAATTAAAACCTGAAGTAAAACTCCAGCTATACCGTACAAAGAGGGCAAGTGTGAAGGTTATCCATCGAAGTTAACGTTTTTTCTTGTAAGTTCTTTATATTTGGTAAAAAATATTGAAATTGTCAATAGTTAAAGTAATAAATTTATATTTTTTCTGTTTGTTCTGCTATGTCAAACAACCAAAAAACAGTGTTTCCAAATCAACATGAAATACTAAAATCAGTTATTTATTAGGTGAAAAGTTCACATATGTTGATTTTGCTTTGTTTTTTTTACGAAAATGCAAACCGTCACACACTCTTTGTCAACTAGTTGTTGAGTATATGAAGAATTTTCGTTAGCAAATATTTTTGGTAGCTGAGTACTCGTTGGAAAACAGTTCGTGCCGAAAAATTATAACTGCTTTTTTTATATGAAGTTTTTCGGTATCAAAAAATTTCATCGATCTTAGTACTGAGCTTAAACCAAAAAGTTTGCTGTAACTTTATGAAAGTGTGTAAGTTTGAAAATTTTTAAGTTTTAAAGTGTGTAAATATGTAAATTTAAAAGTTTGTAAATTCATAAGTGTTTGTGTATGCTGGTGATAATCTCTGGAATTTCTAAACCGATTTCGAAAATAATTTCACTTGTAAGTAAGCCTGATATTCTGAAGCAGCATAGTATTTACTGTATAGTTAATGCATCAGACAGCTGTCCAGTTACAATATCAAGGTCTCCTCAAAAAACTTATATAAATACGCTCATATAAATACGAAATTTTGAAGTTGTTCAACCTACATGCATGTTCAATTGTAAAAGTAAAAATGTTTAATATCAAAAGTTAATACTGCTTGGCTTTCGTTAGAAGAGTGAAGTCTTTAAGCTTTAATACCATCGACAGCTATAGTAATTTATTTCTATTTTAGTCCTAACTGAAAAAACTATAAATTAGTTTTATATTATGGAAAAAAAATCGATGTACAAATCATACAAAGTAGTATTAAGAATACTAGAGTTCTCAATTATATAATAATAATATCCATAATACAATTTCTTGTCTCTTTTGTTTTAAAAATTTATTTAATTTCTCTCCTTTTACAATTTTGCCAAGAAAAGCACTATCAAAAATACAGTCAACTAATGCTCTCCAACATGTTTGCAAGTGCGCATACAACAGTTCCGAGCCTAACGTCGAGCTGCTCGAACGACATGCTCTTCAATGTGAATATCGCGATTAAACGCTTTTGTGACGTTGCTGCTGCTATTAAAATTTATAATTTTAATTTATAAAATAAAAATTACGGGCATACGTACATAAAATGAGCGCCATGAAAACAAGGCAACGATCAAGGTAAATTGAAGCGAAGTAAAGTAAATCAATGCGTGCATAGAAATTAATTTAAGCCCACAAGGCAGGCAGGCAGCCAGGCAGGCAGTGCTATAAGAAAAGCAACAGCAAATGTGCAACATGCAATGAGCTTCAAAGCATGCAACTCGCAGCGGCAGCAGCAACAGCAGCAACAAGCGTGTCAGCAACTAGCAGCATATTGTTGCCAGTAGCAGCAACAATAGTGATAGAGAGAGAGAGAGAGAGAGAGAGAGAGAGAGAGAAGGAAAATGAGAGAGAGAGAGATGTCGAGCTGTTGAAACCAGTAGGAAGAAGTTTGATGTATCTGTAAAAAGATGTTGAGCGACGATTTGCTTAAGCATGCAAATTGAATTTGCTGTTGCAGCATTTGTTGCATGTATAAAACTTAAATTGAAACAGCAGAGCAGTGGCAATCTCATCATCATAATCAACATTAAGTGCAGCAGCAGCAGTTTCAGCAGCAGCAGCAGCAGCAGCTGTAGTTGTTATAATGCAAACTAACTGCATAAACAGGTGCACTCATTCATTCTTTCTTTTTTGCCGCTTGAGTCATTGTGGTAAGTAGTTTCTTGCCTCATCGTCATCGTCATCGTCATTGTTCCTGTTGATGCCCTGCGGCAGCATCGGCAGCGCATTTTGCGTTGTGTGCGCTTAAATAATTACGTAATAAGTGGTTTGGTTTTAGTACGAGCAGTTCAAAAAAGAATTTCAAGTATTTCCAATGTGAAAAAAAACGCACTACATAAAAAAAAAGAAAAAAAAACCCCCCTCCTTAAACTTTTGTTTTGTGTGCAACAATGTTGCTGCAACAGTTGTTACAGCTAAATTCACTGCCGGTTTTTAGGTAACTTTATGATTTGTAGCTGGATTGGTGCTTCAACATATTAAAATGTATAACAAATATCAAATCAAATTTAAAATAGGTTCAAGCTTTGTATGGGGTTACTGCTTATAGTGGAGCTGGCTTGTCTACATCATAATTTCACTCTCACTCTATTGCTGAAGAAATCAATAACCTACTTATAAAAAGAAAGATTTCAAGAAAACCGGCAACGATAGACTGCACATAATACTGAAAGTATCATGTTTACCCCTGGTTCAGGTTCTCTCATAAACTAATCGAAAATATCGCTCCTCTACGCTGCCTAAGTTCTTCAAGCATGTTCTAACCATAAGACAATGTCGTGTTTTTGAAATTCTAAATTGTTTTACAAAAGATGTTGCACTGAATATATTGCACTGCTTATCATCTTCCGATAATAGAAGAAATTCTTTGGTTTGTCTAGACTTCCACTTTGGCCAGAGAAGGTAGTCCTTTCTATAGTTTACTAATAAGCGTTATCGGCTATATATTATCATCAGTGCAGTGTGACAAACTGCAACGACTTACTTGTCTGAGCATATCGGGTGCCATGCGAACATGTCTCACTGCTGCAATGGAGGCGGTCAATGGTCTACCTCCGTCGCACAGTTTTATTCAAACCTCAGCACCAACAAAGGCGCTAAGATTTCAGACCGTCAGAAAGTCTGACGCTAAGTGAACTGGTTCACTCTAGTGCCCTTAAACTCATCCCTTAAACTCCTCAACGAAAACTGCAACATTTCAGATTGTTTGACTACGGAACTGCGTTTCGGCAGTTGCTTCTCAGTTCTCCTTCTCAGTCGAGCAGACTGGAACCATTTACGATCAACTGGTTCACTGATGATTCACTCACCGATACGGGCACAGGTGCGGGTGTCTTCGGACCCAACGCAAAGATCTCTATTGCCTGGCCCATGGTTTTTCAATCTGATGTCCACGCTATTGAGGTCTGCGCTCGACATTTTTTGGATAAAATTTCTAAGAGGGCCAACATAATCATTCTTTCAGACAGCCAAGCCGTCATTAAAACACTAACCTCTTGGAATTTCTTCTCGAAGCTGCTACGATATTCTCCAACTGGTATTCGCCAATTGGTCGCAGATTCGCGATTTGTTGGGTACCGTCCATAATGGTGATGAACTAGCCAGGACTGGTTCGGCAACTTCCTTTATATAAATATATATTGTCTAAATCTTTCATAACAGATCATTTTAAAAGCACTGCTTCCCGGTACTTGAATATCCTGATTTACGGTAGGTTTTTCGCCTCTACGACTTGTTTAAGTATCTCTTGCAAGCCGTAATAAAAGAAGGAATGGACAACGAAAGCCTAGCGTGACGCCTTCAGTGGTTGAAAATCTCTCTTGAAGCGATGTATCGACGCAGTTGGAGCATAATTTGAAATAACTTAGTGTGCTGTATCGATTTTATGTAAACATTTTTTTAAACGATCCAGTACTATTCGAATTTGCAGATGAGATGGAAAAAAGGAAAAACCTGTCCTAACTCCCACTGGTCGATGGACGATAGGCGCGCTGCGATATATGTTGACTTCACTGACATAACTTTTTTGACGAACGCTCCCCATTATCTTATTCTGTATCGAAAATTGGAACTTTAGATACATGTTCATTTGTCTGGCCGTCTGTAGGTTTTTATTAACGCCGCGATCTTTGAAATTATGGCATACTAAAAGCAACAAGTCGGAAATAGACGTAACGCATCAAAGTAGCATCGGAGGCCCCATATTTAAGTGCAACGTAAAATCCGTGCTTCTCTATGCCGACGTACATCAGACGCACTGATGGTTTGTTGGCTTAACACAGGAGGTGTAAAAAACATCAATCGCCTTTCAAACCAAGTTTAGAAAATGGCGTTGGATTTGGTATATAAAAAAAGTTACTTATTATATTTTTCGAACAAAATTTATGCATGAATATCTATTTTGTTCCTTTCAAAGTAATCGCTCTCAGCATCCGAATACTCGAAGCACTTCTGATATGCGTCTTTTGGTAAAATGCTGCCCTTTTATGGGTCTTTTTAGTTTTGAGAACAGGAAAAAGTCGCAGGGGAATAAGGAAACAAATTTCGCTGCCAAACGTTTCACGCCGAAAATATCCGAAAAAATTGCATGGCATGAGCCAACCGATATGCTGACATACTCAGCAGATTCTCTAATAGTAATTCGACGTTTCTCCATAACAATTTTGTTCTAACTGCTTCATAGTTTTCATCGGTTTTTATCGTGCTGGTTGTGTGCAGGGCGAGCATTGTTATTAATATCTTCTCTAGCCGATCAAATGCCCGAAAATAATATCGTTATCAAACATTTTCACGAGAGTTTTTCGAACAAAACTAATGTTAACGACAGTTGCTAACGAATCTTTTATCTGTGTCTCTTTGTTTGTTTTGAAGATGTAATTGTATGAAACTATTGCTATATATAAGAAGCAATTTAAATTAAAAACACTTTTTGGCAAAACTTTATTTACTTGTATTGCATATTCATTTCATTGACCGTCAGTTTATGGAGTTACAATAGATTATCAAGGCGGGTTCTTTGCCAGACAATCACTTTGATAATGACATTTAAATTGCGCTGGCGCAGATGAAAGTCACAAGTAAAAAAACACAAAAAAACAAAAAACCAGCAACGAAAATGAAATGTTTGCTACTGCAACATAAAGCAATAACAGCAGCGGCAATTGCTGCTGCTGTTGTTGTTATTGCAGCCTTCAGACCAGCAACTTACGAGGAAACTGTGTACGCGAGCTCGCGCAGCGCAATGGCAATCAATAATCGAATTGATAAAGATCGTTAAACGAAATGTTTTTATTTCAACGTTTGCGGAGGACGATGAAGCCAGTAAAATGTAGTAAATATTTTTCGGTCAGCAACAGCTGCTGCTGCTGATGGTGGTGGTACTACTCGCTAGCCTCAAGCAACGCGGCAACATGAATTATAGCCAAAAGCAGCAGTTGAAACCGCATTGCCTGCAGCGTTGCGTGGGGAAAAAGGTGCAGATACATTTCGCGTAGTATGTGTGTGTGTGTGTGTGTGGCATTCCACATTGGAGTGCAGCAGCAGCAGCAGCAGCAGCAGCAGCTATTGAGCGCGCTAGTTTGTGCAAGTTCGCACGCTAAACATGCAGTGTGTAGTGACCAAAATGAAAAGACTATGTGCAACACATTCCGGCCAAAGTCCTGTGCAGCTCAGCTACTCCCGCTTGTTGCAAAGTGGCTTTAACTTGCTGCTGCTGCCTGTGCGGTAAAATTGCCTTTGTGGCCAACTCGTCGTCATCGTCGTCGCCGTCATAGTCATCGTCATCGTCGTCGTCGTCGTCGTCGTCGTCGACTACTCTATGCTAATTACGTCATGTGGACAGTGGCACAATGGGACGAATGCAACGACAGACAGACGGATAGCTGGACAGACGGATAAACAGTCTGACTGCAGCACAAATGCAGCACATTTTGCATTGTGGGAACCAAAAACTGGAAATCCAAGACACACTTGCCTTACTTCAGCACTGTTGCTGCCCCTGGTTTGTCGCTCTGTTGCTGCTGCTGCTGCTGCTGCTAATGCAATGTGTGAGTCAAATAACTTTTTTGCTGCTGCTGCTGGTTTTTTGTTTTTGTTTTGTTTTTTTTTCGCCAGTTTGTTGCTTTATTGTTGCTATATTATTATTGTGGCAATAAAAAATAGGTGGCTCGCTTGTCTGGGCAATTGTTGCTGCCACTGCTGCTGACTATTGGCTTTCTTGCAATGTGTGGCAGCATGGTTATTGCTGCTGCTGGTGTTGTTGTTGTTATTGTTGTTGTTGTTGTTCTTGTTGTTGTTCTTGTTGTTGTTATTTAAGGCGAATGTGTCGCGCAGCCGCATATAATGACTTTTTCGACGACTATTGCTGCCGCTTCTTCTCTATGCAACAACAATATCAACAACGACAACGACGACTTCAACTCTGGCGACTATTTTTGTTGCAATTGCTTTTTATGTTTTATGCGGTCAAGCATGTGCAACAGTTGCAGCCGCTTTTGTCGTATTTGCTGCTGCTGCTGCTGCTGCTGATGCTGTTCTTGTTACTATTTCTGTTTGTGTTGTTGCTGTGTGTGGCATGCATGTGTGTCGTCCGTTCGTCCGTTTGTGTGTCTACCAGCCTACCTACCTGGTGTACAGCAGCAGCAGCAGCAACAATTGTTGGCGTTGTTGTTTTGTAGTTGCAGTTTTTGTTTTATATTTGCTGCGCGTTTGTATTTCTGTCTTTCTGTATGTCCGTCCGTCCGTCCGTCTGTCTTTCTGTGTGTCTGCCGCATGTGGCAAGTTTAAATAATTTTGTGTGTGAAAATATTTTTTAAATGCGCGCATGGCTTTTGCAAGTGACTTCATTGTTTTTGTTTTGGTTGTTGTTTTCGTTTGTTTGTTTTTTGTTGCAGCTGCCTTTGTTGCTCGCACTGATTAAGCGTGTCTTTTTGTATTGCTTGCACTTACTCTAAGCAATATGTTGCTGCAACATTGTTGCATGTAGTTTACTTTAATTTGTGTTACACATTTTGAAATTTTTTATTTTTTGTATCTAGATACTTTCTTTAAAACAAAGAACAGTTACTCTGCAACGTCATGGAAACATCAAAGTTCTCAAAGATCGCTTTAGCTGCGCAAGCTGTTCAAGTGTAGCAGTCAATCGAAGTATGATAAAGCTTATATTTTTAATAAGAACCTAAACCCTTAAAAAAGAAAAAAAATATTGCTCACATTTGGAGTCAAGTAAAAATTTTTTGGATTATTTCTGAGTAGGAAGCTGAAACAAAAGTGCAAAATACTTAGTACAGAACACATAGCACTGTGTTACTTTATATCAGTGGATCTTATATTTAGCAGATAGAGAAATTGCCTTCATCGAAAAATGATAGAACACACATCGAACTTTAATAGCATGAAAGATCTATCACTTAGCAGAGTTTATTGCATTCCTATATAAGAACAGGAACAATTTTGATATGATGTCAGTAACTTTATTTGTCTATAATGTACTAGCAATGGATATGTATATATAGAGTCGGTTCAAAATTAGACATTAAACTCAAGTATGGAAGTTTCTACGCTCCGAAGATAGCAATCGCGACTTTCTTCAGGCTAATTGAGAATCAAAGCCTAAACTATCTAGCATAAATCTAAAACTTTCGTAAAGCACTGCAGTAGCTAAGGTCATCTGCGATCAGAAAATAGGTTTATGTGTACTCAGACAGTCAATTATCTTAGGTGATTTATGTACCTATAATAAATACCAAGTCAATAACTGAATGTCGAAGATCTCTGTACGAGATATATTGAGAGTCACAAAAGAACGACTTCTGTAGAAGCTGTAATAATTGCAATGAAAAGGAAAGTATCCTGCACGTATGTATGTGCTATGTTACAGATCTGGACTGCCTAGAACTAGATTCGAACACATGAGTGAGCACTTTCTGCAGTACTTAACAAAGATTTTCAAGATTGCTAGAATGCTAGTAAAGTATGTCAAATCTTCATAGTGGTTGTATGAGCAGTTTGTCTCTATTTTAAGAGAGATATAAGCAGGGTCATTTCCATTTTATGCTTCAACCAGAACTATAATGAAATATATAGCCATAATTTTTAAGTAATAAGAAATAAAAAAAGCCGGCTGACACAGTACACTCGGCAATAGCGTTGATATTTACACAATTTATGACTTTTTAATAGAACCTATTTGCAAAATGTACCAAATCTCTTTATATAAATTGTGTACCATTAAAAACATTCGAAGTTTCAAAGTAGCTCACTTACTTATATGTATATGAAAATGTAACTTCTGAGTGTCAATAGAGTTACATGCACTAATTGCACTAATCAAGCAGCTATGTATGCTGTTGTCCTCTCATTACCTTTCTTCCTCAGTATCGATCATCTGTTACGCAGTAATCTAACATCACTTTCATTATATGCAGCCAATTGAATTCGCATATACAATGCAAGCAAAGTGACAATCAAAGAGAACTATGCAAACGTTACTCACATGTATTTGCAGTTTTTATTTACTGTTATGTCTGATGTACGCTCTCTTTTCATTTTTCTCTTCATCAACGTCTTTAAAAGCTTTTATGGAGTGTCACTTCGAATAGTGGTTTCCATTGCTGTGAGCTATAGACTTGCACTTAAAACTTAATAATACTTATAATACGCAAATAGATTTTACATATACTTTCGCTACAATAATAATTTATTACTGATCAGTCGTTTGATAAAGGTTTTCTATGTTTACTGCTCAAAGCGCACGTAAATAGTTACGCTATTTAACTTTTTGAGCTTGGTCTATAGGATGTTGTTTTCTTGTGCACTTAGCCAATATAAGATAACATAGGTTCTGGCTTAGTTCTTAGTACGGAGCGCTGTATTATTGCATATACTTGTACATACATATGCACTCGTAGTCTTATGGCATTCAAAAGTTGCAATTTAGTATGTGAAGAATTATGTCCTTCAGTACGTTTGTTTGAACAACGAGTTCTTGGAGACTATAAGAGTTAAAGATTTCATATTTAGTTATTTATATTATCTTATTCAGTGTTTTAAATAAACATGCCGGCCATACTACAAACCATAGATTTTTTTAATTTTGTATGAAACTTTTGTTTGGTTTTTTGTTAATAAAGCTATAAAGGCTGATCTTGTGTATCTGTAACTTGTGTTGAACACAACAAAATAGCTCAAATAGGTACACCTTCGATTGGAACCACATACAAATTTATGGTTCAAATAAAAGGCCTTAGACAAGACTTAGTTTCTGAGTTTTTATTATACGTTTTATTGTATTTGTTAGAGAAAAATGTAAAAATGTTATCTATTTTTATGCTAGAATGGCTTCAAAAACTATTTGATCGAATGACAAACTTTGTTTGAACAAATTTTATATAGTTTTAATTAGCTTTAGTTTTATCTCTAATTGAACTATTGTACACAGTTTAAGATATGATTAAATATATCATTACCCAAGACTTGATTCAATTCTTCAGTTTAATTTTCGTTAACACGTTTTTTGTAAGCTGTTCGTTGGACTGTACAGTATCTCCAAAAGTTTTGCTAGACAGTATCAATTTTGTTCTCTGTCCAATTTTCAGACGGGCTAGGCTGAAAATTTCATAATTTCATTTCCCAATGTAAGTTTCTAATATTCTTAACAATAAGAAACGCTCAGTTTTTTAAACTGATGAATAAATATGTTCTAATATAATAATGTATGCAGTAGCCCCTATATTATTCGTCATCGATTTGTATCGGCCCAACATGCACAATGCTGCTCAGCTAAGCTATTTTATTTAGATACTGTAATGAAAAATGTAATTTCTACTAGATTTGTAAACAAAGATACAACATACAATTTATATTATATTAGCCTATTTAACTTATTGAATTTATTTAATTTGTACAAGCTACACTGTAACTTATTTCATACAATTTGATATGCGCTGCATTGCATTTTGTTTGAAGTCATACTTTTTTTTTAACAAAACGCCTAAATGCATTTATAATTAAATACTCATAAATTGTTGTTGTTGTTGTTGCTGCGGCATTTCAGTGTTAGCAATTTTAACAGCAACAATAATACACAACACATATGGTAAAAAATCAAGTAAAACTAAAGTAAAAACAAAAAAAAAAAAAAATTGGAATTGAATTAAGCTTAAAACAAAAATAACTCTAAACGCATTTAAATACCATTTAAATACCTTTGGGCACAAGGTGAAGTGGTGCGCTAACCGCAAAATAGCAGCAACAACAACAACAACAACAACAAGCTAAATAACTACTGCATACAGTCAGATATACAGATAGACAGACAGACAAACAGACGGACATATAAAGAACGTTCTACAGACGCACAAACTAAAAGCGAACTGCAAATTTGTTGCTTGCGGCTATGAAAATGCCTCAAAAATGATACTCTAAAATGCAATACACACACAGATACACACATACAGATACTGAGACGCACGCGCAACAAATAATAATAATAAAAAATGCAAAAAATTTACATGTATATGTATCTGTATCTGAGTGTGCTCAAAAAATGCATGGGAACCAAGTCGCACACGCGTTTGGCAGCTGCTCCAGCAACGGCAACGACGACAACGACAACAACAGTCGATACGACTGCGACTGCGCGCGAGCGTTTTTCATTTTTTTTAAATTTTTTTATTTAGCACACGGTCATCATGCCGGCCGGCGTAGCTACGAGATACTACAGCCGAACTATGCCGAATGTTTAAACGAGATACAAATACGAATGAAAATGAAAAACAAAAACAAAAAAAGTAACGAACGAACGCATGCGCACAACAGCAACAAAAATAAATAGTAAACAAAAAAAAAAAACATGCGCATTGATTTTGTTATCGATATCGAGTTTGGGCATAGTTGCTGCAACATGTTGCTAGCATTTGTATCTCATAATCATTACTTAAAAATACATATGTGCGGAATTTCCGCTTTTCCATCAAGCGCAACCGGAAAAACCAATTAAATATCACGCCGCTTTTAGTGCATTGCATTTTACGGGGCACTTGTTTCCTTGTGCTGCATAAGGATAATGCATGCATGGAAAGATTTCGGCATAATTCGATTTGACGGCGACGGCGACGGCGATGATGGGAAAATCCGCTTTCAAACAGGCACGCACAAATACTATATGCTGTAGACGAAAGTGTGTGTGCAGTGCCTTGAGGCTGTGTGTGTGTGTGTGTGTGTGTGTGTGTGAAAAAGCAGTTGGAATACCTGTCGTTATGACTTTTGTGTATATTGATAGATTTGTCAGATTTTTCCCACGGTTGACCTGTGCGCGTAGGCGGCGTCAGGTAAATGTTTGGATTTTTGTTTGACTAGAGCTAGTGACGTTCAAAGATGCCCATTGACAGCAAACTGCAATATTAAACTATGTGTCATAGCCTTTGTGGTTTAAATAAAGTAAGTATATGTATAAGTTTCCATAAGATCTTTACGAGTTGATACAATATATGCTTTTGGTTCTACACGAATTGACCATCTCTAGTCATGGCTGTCTGTCTGTCTGTCTGTCTGTATGTTCGATCTGAGGTTTATTATTATCAAAATATCAGTTTGAAATATGGTACTTCTTACTACTTTAAACTACAAAAAAATATTATGTACTCATTGCAACTTTTTGTAACATTCTCATGGAGTTTTTAACGCATACATTCCATTGAGCATATATATACTTGTGTATGAAGTATTTAAGTTAGGAGTATGGTATTTAATACATGTTTATGTGAAGGATACTTAGGCTACTTAGTACTTAGATAGTATTCTTAACTTTTTTCTTAAACAGATATTAGTTTTGGACGGAAATAAGACAGCGGACCAACATGAAAAAAAAAACGATCGTTATGAGAACACTCCGCAAAATGCTCGCGAACGGGCAGAGAATCGAACATAATGCGAGCCAAAATCGAGTGTCAAATGAACATTCGCTAAATATACGCAAACGAGCTTAGAAGCGAGTGTTTAGCTGGAAAAATTCGAGCGTTAAAACAATATTCGTTTCATGTTCTAAAAATAATAAACAAGACAAGACACAATAACAAACAACATCAAAGTTATCAGCAGAAATTAAAATTTCTCACTGTGACCGAGATTTTCTTGGAAGAATTCCAAATTACAAATTACAAAAATGATTTAAGCTAAAAATGAATTTCATCGCTAAAGTTGATTTTTCTTAAAAGTTGCAAACACCGACTCAGAATTTCAAAAATTTCACAAATCTGGCCAATTTTGAGTGATATGTATCGCGGCCAGGCGTTCGTCCACACAAGTATGAAGCTGGAGACAAAACGTAGTTTCCTACTAACCACGAAACCGCATCCAAATTAGTGCTTCCTCAGGATGCCTTTTTTGAGCAGCACTGTCCTATCCATTGCATTTTCTATATTGCGGTTATGTCAGCCTTGAATTTGTCGAGAGCATCAATCAGCTGGATATCAGTACCATCCCTATCTAGGAACAGGACATTTCAGTTAAATATTCGTAAATCATGGTTCTTAAATCGTTTGCGGTAAATGTTGTTTTTCAGTGACGGAAACCAAACCAGCGCACCAACCCCTAATCACGGAAGCTCTGTGGCTTACCCAGGGCGATACGTGTACTAACGGACGTTTTGAACAGGGTTTGGGAGCAACCAGAATTGTCCGGATGTTCCGTATTTTGAAAGAAACATGAAAATATTAGAACCTTTTATTTTAAGTTCTTCATAAATCAACAGCAATAATGGTGAACAAATTCCGCCCAAATTGAGTTGTGTTCACAAGCGTGCAGCAAAGCTAATGAATCGAGGGTGGCAAATGGTAAAACAGAAAATGATTGCTATTTGGATCTTCATTTCAAAAGAATTTGCCAATGGGTCGTTTTCCTAATTTCCATATACTAAGCCGATATTTGTGCCGAGCCACAGTTTATATCAATTGAGAACATAAAACAAAATTCGATAAGGCTCCTGCTATAAGCTTGGGTCAAACGCTGACGTAGTTGTTTTACATAATTAATAATAATATGAATTAATTTTGTGTGTTTTTGTTGTTATGCCCTTCAATAATATTGACATGAAGTTTGTAACATCCAGAAGGAGCTGCTGGAGGCCTTATAAATTATGTATATATATTCTTAATCAGCTCGACAAGACCGCACGATCTAGATCGTCTGACCGTCTATATGTTTGTCTATGTGAGTGAAAATATATATAGGATTTAGTGTGTGTATGGAGAGACCCTTTAGTCAGCATACATTCAAGTTTACCAAGGGAGTAGCTCCCATACAAAACCATCATACACTTTGAGGATTTTGTAAGAAAAACGTTGCATATTTGTTGCGCTTGTCGCTTAAAACACGACAAACAAACAAACTTAAAGTCTTTCACTGTTTTAATTTCCCCTATTTGTTATGCAGAGCAGAGGTGGACATAAAGAGAGCAACCTAGTGTAATGGTATTTGGGAGCTATGCGTGTACCTACTTCGTAGAAAGCATTCAGCATATTGATTTCAATTTTTCCTTCGCTTCTTTCTCTTGAGCTGACTTCGTGTACATGTGAAAGCTGAAGAAGGTTATTTCATGGCGCGTTTCCGAGCCCAGCTCTGATGCGGAGACACCCATTTAACTTCTGAGCATTGTACAGTTGAAAAGTATATACATATACAATGTTCTAAATGGCCTGTGTTTATGTTGTTATAATATGATTTAATATTATAGTACAAGGTTTTATGGAGCCTACCAAAACACAACTATGAACCAACAGCAAGTATTGTAATAATAACTTTCTGTACTCTCAACGCTTAACGACTAAACTAACAATACCTAGTTTAAAAATCTTTGCAAACAAGCAACAATCTTAACAACATCTACTAAAGTAGCAACAACCGCAACAACAAGTAACAACATGTTACTTGTAATGCAACATTGTTGCTGCTGCTGGCGTTATTGTTGTTGTTACATGTCGCTAACGCCTCAAACGATTTGCTGTTGTTTTTATTGTTGTTACTGACACTTGTCGTCAACAACAAAAGTGGCAACAACAACAACAAAAACAACAACATGACACAGTTCATGTTGCAACATGTTGTTGTCTTCAACGAAGGTGCGGGTAAATATAAAGAAAAAAAGATATATAAAACACCGATTATACAATTATATATGCAGTACATGAATGTTGATAGCTTCTCATGATATATACATCAATCTAGATGAAAATACTGTAGTTAATAATGTTAATAGAAAAGGTGTGTCATTATATATGTTGCTAGAAATAAGGCTTATTAAAAATATTTAATGCTGAATTAGTTTTTAACATTAAAATGCTGAATAAGGCTAAATCACACACACACACATGTGTATATATATATATATATATTTATATCTACAAGATACAATGACAAACAGATACACTTGCATATTTAGGTCAACAAGAAATGAATAAACGAAACAACGCCTACAAAAGAAAGCAACACTCATCAGAAGCAGAAGCAGCAGCAGCAGCAGCAGCAGCAACAACACCAGCAACCAAAATAGAAAATAGTTTGACGCCCGCCAAAGTGTCGCGCGACGCACGCAATAATTCATCATCATCAACAACGAAAAAAAGTAGCAGCAGCAGCAGCAACAAACCTCATCGTCGTCGTCGTCAGCTTCGTCAGCAGCAGCAGCAGCAGAAATCTGAAATAATGTCGAACTTTTGTCAACAGTTTCCGCAGCTCTTTGAGTGAGTGGAAAAAAAAAGAAAAACAATTTTTCCACATACTTTGTTGCCTACCTGTAATATGCAGAAAACTATTTAGCTATCTCCCTTTTTTTTTTTGTTTGCATCATTTTCTATCGTTCTCGAGCGATATAAGTATGCACAAGGTGCGCTTAAAAAGTTCTGAAAGTTGTAACAATATTTTTTTTTTCCAGGGAGTTTCCATCTTTGATTAGCTGGCGACTAAATCATTTAGGCAGCAACTTCACAGCCAATTCTGATCTAGTCTATGCGTATCTCTGACTTTATCGAGGCTACTTAACGCGGCATAACATATAAAGCAAAGAAGTTTTTGATCGAAATACAATATCAGAGCGAGCCGAAAGAACGGCCTAACTATGCTAAAGACGGATTTATCTTAAATAGCTAATATATGATCATATATATACAATTGACTCCATTAATTCGATAATAGAAACAGTGGAACACTTTACATTGTAACTTACATGCATAAGATGGTTACATGCATAAGCCAAACTATTGATGGAACATATTGAAAATATAGCTCAATCTTAAGCATATCGTGCAAAGAGAACCATAACCATCTACATGATCTCCAAAAACAATGTCTAAACATACTATTTATGTTTTATAACTCTCTAAAACGAACCTGCAGGACGAAAGAACTGTTCACGCAAGAAATCTGTGCATAATGGAACATGTCTCTTAACCTATCTTTTATAAATAACTTAACACATAAAAGGAACATAGACCAAATCTTGATCAATGATAAACTAAGCAATGCTATGCATCTGGGCAGGAAACATCCAAAGCATCAAAAATATGAAATATGCTTGGAATATGCGAATTTCGACGAAATAATACCAAAAATGAGAATTGTTTTTGGCAAAAAATCATCATAGACGATGGGGCTCATTTTTCGTTGAATGTCAACGTATTCAAACAAAATTCACGAGTAACCTCTACATGATAGATTTTGTGAACAGAATAATCGGACAGTTGTTCTTCGAAAATGATGCTATAACGAACATCACCGTCAATGGAGATCATTGTCGGACCATGATATTGGATTTTTAAATGCAATTTGTGGCTGTTAATGACATGAATATCTTATAATTCTAACAGACACTATCGCTTTATTTTGACCATTGTTCATCGGACGCTTAATTTCAATGGTGATTTCGACTTGCTATCTAAATCTCCCGATTTAACGGCTGCAGACTTTTTTCTGTTTGGTTTTTTAAAGTCCATAGTTTATATACACAGAACATGGGCGCTGGCAGAGCTCAAGACCTAGGTATGGTCGACGTGAATTAGCGACTATACAACTCCGAAACACTTTGATATTTAAGAACACCCTTGAGCTTCTTTAATTAATTAAAACAATTTCAATTTAAATCATCAAAATGACCAACGGAATTCTTAAAGTGTGACTATACAAATTTTCGGTCTCAGGGTTTTCATCGATACAGCAAATAAGTTTCTAGAACTCTCAGATTGACAACTATATAGCAGTTAATGTTACTGCAATTCTCCATACATAGTATGTACGAGCAAATTACAGCTTTACTTCAACCTATGTTGATGAACAACGCTGATTTTCTTTATTAGTAAAGAAAACATAGATTAAATCATTTCTTATTCAACTTTGAGTGAGTGATTCTACTCCGATCTACTTATTCTGCAGCGCTATAGCAATTTATAATTTGCTTGCTCCTCTACAAGAGTTTCCAATTCGTTAAACTGAGTTAAAGTGAATTCCAAAATATAGTTTAGAATGTAAAGTGAAATATAGTCTACATTATAGGAAAGTACTCTCGCACTAACGATCGCTATTGTAGCTTCTCTAGTTGACTATCTGAATTTAAAGTCTTCTGTCAAACTAACCAATCAGTATTCTAAGCAAATTTTGAACCAGTTAAGAATTATACTTTTCAAGAAGGAACTTCATTTGTATAAGATCAGGCACATTATGTTCTTCTACTTTCTCTTTGTTGTGCTGAAATGTTTTATCCATCAGATGGCATCCAATTCCTCCAAGCGTTACTGTGCTTACATGCTAAGTTATACACAAAATGGAAAGACTCTTGGTAGCTATCGCTCTTAACCAACTAATTAAGAAATTTTTATAGATTTTTGTTAATCACACCTTGGTTTTCCCATACATTTCATTGCTGTTAATTAACCATGTACAGCATAAGAGTCACCGTCCGTGATGCCCGTCCGTCTGTCACCCCTCTTACATTTTTTTTGGGTTATTTTTTTTTTTGTTTTTTTTTTTTGAATTTGACTTAGTGCTCGCTTGTCTTGTGCCCCTTGTCTGACTCGTAAAAAAAATTTTTTTTTTGTTAAGTATAATATTTTACGTTTATGCTTTTTCGATGCTATTTCTAGCAAATGGCAACAGCAGCAGCAGCGGCGCGTAAATTTAATGTTGCTGTTGCCTCTTTCGCTGTTACGGTTGCCAAAAAACTAAAAACGTCTGAACTAAAGCTAAAAGTCTTCGTTACATGAACAAATTTTTGTCGCTTGTCTTGTCCTCCACAGCATGTTGTTGTCGCTTCCGCAGTTTGTAATTTGAAAATATGAAAAGCTAACATAAAATATTTCTCCCCTATTTTGAAATTTGTACCATTGGCTCCATGAAGTGCATGAAAACAAGTTGTAGAACATATTTTTTATACATATAAAAACGTTCGAATGAGCTGTTAAGCATGCTGTAAGAGGAAGTCATTATTTTTTCCGAAATTGTTGAAATAGCTGCAGTTAGATTGATGCAGTATGATGAAGTATCTGAGAGGTGCAAAGTGTTTTTATACGGGAATCAACTGAAAATGCATGACTGTACTTGAGGTTTCTATGTGAGCTACTTAGATTTAAGTTCCGGATAATGTTTAAATTTTTAATTGAAAAAAAAAAGACTTTATCAGATAAAACATTTTCTAAATTTTACACTGCTGAAATTTCTAAAATTCAAGCATCTATTATGCAATTAATTAGAGTAGTCGCTTTTATTCGATTAATCGAGCATTCTTTCTTGTTTGACGCGTGTAAGTAGTGTTAGTTAACATCGAAAAAATAGTGTTGGTAATTACTTACGTAAAAATAACAAAGAAGATCTTGAAACGTAAATGGTAAATGTAATCAGTTCACTTGAACTCTAAATAAAAATAGAAAATATTACCACAAAAGCGTGTTGGAGCTCTTGGAGGATCTATCATTCCACGCTTCCAAACTTATTTTTATTTTATCTAGGCATCAAGACAAGTTCAACAAGCTCCAAGGTCAATTAAATTCGACCATACATTCAAAAGTTATTATTTTCTATGTGCGTTTGATTGGAATTCATTGATAAAGTTCAATTTTATTGAGCTCATATTGCGTATGATAATACCTTGTAAGATTAGGCAAGTTTTCATATATGACACATCTCTATGAAAATTCTGGTTGCAGAAATGTAGCTTCAAATATAGCTTTGCCGATTGTAGCCATAAACTATAAATAAATACATAGAAGCAAGAAAGAACGCTGCGAGAAACACAAAACTAGGAGCCAGGTTTGTCAACAGCCAACCCCTCAAAGCGGGGTGGACTTGTTTATTTAACACAGTTTATCTGAGCAGAAAATAGAAGAGTCGAAATATTCAAGTTTAAAGATCTGTTCATTCAAATAGATGGACATGTCTATATCGACTGCCTAAGTATGAGTGCTACCCCTAACAGTGGTTTTTGGAGTTAATTTACTTGAAGAAGACGTAGCATAGACTAAATATTCAAATTTTAAGGCTCTATCTATTATTGGCAACGAGTTCTCTTCGTTCAAACAGACGGAAATGTCTAAGTTGACTATCTGAGTATGAGTGCCAACTATAATAATGGGGTTAACATCTTCATTTAATATATTGGAACCTTAATAATGAACGTTTCACACAAGAGGTCGCCAATAGTATGTGAACCAATATTCGAGTTTCCAATTTCTTGCCGCTAAAACCTATTGTCAATGAGCGTCTTTGGCAGCTTGTGTCATTTGTTTGAAACGGTTCGTACAATATAAAGTGTTTTTGCGGGGAGTTCTTCTTCATTACTTTAATATGAAGAAAAGTGCGGCCGAGGGTCATCGAATCTTAGTGGAAGTTTACGGCGAGGCTGCTCTATCTGAACAATAGTGTCGGTGGTGGTTTGGTCGCTTTAAAAGTGGTGACATTGAACTCGAAGATAAGGAACGGCCGGGTCAACACAAAAAGTTTGAATTGGAATCATGGCTCTATGTGGACCAATGCCAAACGCTTCAGAAGTTGTCATACTCATTGGGAGTGGATGAGTCGACAGTCAGCAAACGTCTAAAAGCCATGGGATTGATTCAAAAGCAAGGAAACTGGGTGCCATACGAATGTGAAGCCGCGTTACGTCGAAAGGTGCTTTTTCGCTTGTGAACAGCTTCTCGAACGCTAAAAAAGAAAGGGTTTTTTGCATCGCATTGTGACTGGCAATGAAAAGTACGACATTACGACAACCTCAAACGCAACGAGTCATGTGTTTTGCCCAGACAGTCATCAACATCCTTCGCAAAGCCGAATATTCATGGCATGAATCTTATGCTCTGTATTTGGTGAGACCAGTGCGGCGTGATCTACAACTAGCTGCTCAAACCGAATAAAGCGATTACGAAGGAACGCTATCGGACTCAACTTATGGACTCAAAAAATGGCCGAAATACGAAGAAAGGTGATTTTGCAGCATGACAACGCTCGGCCACATGTTGCAAAACCGCTCAAAATGGCAAGTCATACCCACCCCGCCCGCCGTATTCTCCAGACATTGCTCCTTCCGACTACTACTACATGGCCTGTCCCAGCAGAAGTTCACTTCATATGAACAATGCTTGGATTGCCTAAAAAAACGAGTCGTTCTTCCGAGCTGGTATCCGAAAATTGCCAGAAAGATGGAAAATACTTTGAATAATATATTTGTAACCATTTTTGCACAATACCTAAATCCGTAAATTTCGAAAAAAAACGCTCATTATTAATTCAAGGTCCCAATAGGAGAGTCTGAAGAGAAAATAGGAGAGAAGAGATAAATATACAAATTTTAAGTCTCTCTTTTATAGGCTATAAAATATCTTCTTTCTAACAGATCGGACATGTCGGAATTTATGGATACTTTATCTATACCTTATGGAGCCTACTTTTGGCTGTTACATATACTTGCACAAACTTAAAATACGAGGTATAAAAATTGACTTGTATTTGAGTATGCTTACGCTGGTAGATGTATCTCATGCCGAACACTCATAGTAAATTAAAAATCTTTTGTTAAAAAATTGTTAAAATAATCGATTTATTGTAAATACAGAACTCTTTTATTTTCCCGATTATGAATAATCGATTGAATTGAATGTTCACTGCATAAAAATCGCTTTAAATCATACAAAATATTTGCAAACAAGAAACAAAAACAAAGAAAAAAAACGCTTAAGCATCAATACTATTAGCATATAGATATCTACAACTATGCACACTAATGGCACAATCAATCTAAATAATCAAACAGTCAACGAAAGAAAATATTTTCCAAAAAGTTAAAAAAAAAAACAAAAAAAATGCCAAAGAAGAAGAAAAAAATCAATGAAAACGTTTGTTTTCATACGCTGACGTAGTCAACTTTAAGCACTTTTTCTCGCCAGGCCGGGCCAGGCCGGGGTAGGCTAGGCTAGGCTAGCCAGACATACGTAAAAGCAATTGAACGCCAAACAGACGGACAAACAAATAGATAGATATACTTGTATGTACGGATATACTACAATGTATCTATCTATCTATATATCTATATATCTATCTATCTATCTATCTATCTATCTATCTATCTATCTATCTATCTATCTATCTATCGTATATATCAAAGTATCTAACGTATGTAGCTGAAGATGGTCTCAAGTACACTTTCGCTCACAACGAGTGGGTGGCGTTTGCTCATCAAGTGAAACAGCATTGAGATATTGTCGATGGCGGCTAATTGACAAAGTCGTCGATGTCGTCGTCGTCGTCGTCGTCGTCGTCATCGTCAAAAGATTGAAAGCAAAGAACATTATGGTAGAGATGCTGAAAAATATCAAATCTTCAATAACGCAACAGCGGATATGATATAATAGTAGTTTTCCGCTTTAGCTGCTGCTGAAAAATGAAAAATAAAAACATCACAAAATGTTTAGGTAAATATTTTTACAGTATGAATGCATTGGCATTCAGTTACAAATGTATCTATAGTTGCAAGTGTGATTTTATGCAGATGTTATCGATTTGTGTCAAGCTGCAGTAAAGTTTTTTTTTTCTTTTGGTTTGATTTTATGGCGCCTGATGCGACTTAGCGCAAAACTCATTAACCCGAAACGCCGCAGCAGCTACAGCAGCAGCAGCAGCAGTAGAAATAGATACAATTATTTGCCGCTTTTAGCCTTAATATTCAATTTGGCAACTTCAAAGCATGAAAGCGCGTCGTCGTCGTCATCGTTGTCTGCTCAGCTCAGTTCAGCTCAGCTCAGCTCAGCTCCACTTTACACTACACATCACAGACACCACAGGGTTGCCTGCCCGCTTCAAGCGCATACCAATATAACCAATAAAGATAATCAATCTTGCCCGCATATTAGCGTGTGCTTGGCCTTTGAACTGTGTTTTAACTTCAACAGTTGCCGCTGATGAGATTAATAGCCAAAAAAACAAAAAAAAAAAAATAAAAAAATACAAAAATATACTAAAGAAAATAGTTATTGATGACTGTCGATTGATTGTTATAGATCACTCTAAAAATACAAAACGTTTATTAGTTTCCCATAATTTGTCTCTGCATTTATCTATTTTTTTTTTATTTTATTTTATTATTCACAGTTTCACGCATCAGTTAAACTATCTTTTTAGTTAATGATTGCGTTTTGCTTTACTTCCCATTGTAATTAGAACGTAGTTTAAAAGATCGCAGACGCCGACGCGGCTTTATATATTCAATTAATTTTTTAAATTTTTTTTTTTAAAGTTTTCTTCAACTTTTTCTACACTTTTATGTAGCGCGAAAATATTTAAAATATGCCATGCTCTAGCAAATGTATCTACACACATACATACACACTACATGTAGGCAAATGCATGTTGTTGTGTAGTAGATACAGCAACAACTTCAGCTGCGCTATCTTAATTACGCATTAATTACATCAAACATTAATAATTCCATAGGCTGGTTTCAGTTTGGACTGCTAGGCAACAGCATCTTTAATACCGTCTGCGGTCATCTATCTACTTCATGCAACAGCAACACCTCCTGCTGCCGTTCGAGCAACACATTCCTGCGCATTTATTAAACTCACGCGGCAGCTCCTGGCGCAACTATATATATATATATATATATATATATATATATATATATATATATATATATATATATATATATATATATATATATATATATATATATATATATATATATATATATATATATATATATATTATATATATATATATAAAGTACGGGTATATATGCACCCCTACACCCTTTTTCCAGCACACACACTCTCTCTCCTCTCTCTCTCTCTCTCTCTCTCTCTTTCTCTTGTGCAACGTCTTCACAGTCTGCTTGTCGGCGGCACATTTGCTGCATCATCAACAGCTGCCTACTGCTTGCTTCGTCGTCTGCAGCATGTGTTGCATGTTGTTTGTGTATGCAGCAAGCAGCAACATTTGCCTTTGATATTGGCATGCAGCATTGCACTTGTTTCGTTTTTATTTATTTTTTTGTTTGAGTTATCGCTGGTAATATTTTTCTGTTTTGCAGTTTTAGTCAATTTTGATCATAATCGCATTTAAGCTGATCAAGTTTTTTTTTATACATGTTGTTGTTGTTGTTGTTGTTGTTGCTGCTGCTGCTTTTGGCATATATTGATGTGTTGCTGTTGCATCTGCATGTTGCATGTTTATTGTTGTTGTTGCTGTTGTTGCTATTGCTGCTACTGCTGCTACTATTGCATGCCGCACATATTCATTGAAGCAACATTTGTTGACTTAATCTGACTAGATTGAGTTGTCTGTGGCGGCAATAGCTGCGGCTGCGTCATTGTCAGCTTGTTTAGCTTGAAAATATGCTAGATGCTTTGAAATTTGTGTTGATCTTTTTTAATTTTACAGAACATAATATACAATTTTAGTTTGCGAGCAGTATTTGCTTTGGAACTAGTTATTGTTAAATAATCTATGGTGCAACCCTTTTTAACGTTAACAGCCAAAAGACGTCAATTAAATGCTTGAGCTTATATTTCTTACATTTATAATTGATTGCCTGATCAGAACTTTTCTAATTTTTAACTCTTCCCGAAATTCAAGTGCTTAATTTGAAAAAGGTGTTTCTATTGTGCACAGGTTTACACGTTTACGAATCTGTCTATCATTCTTCGGTCACAGTTCAGTTTTATGCAGTGAAACGTAAAGCCATTTTTAGATAAATTCGACCATGAAATGTCGTTTTATTTAATACACTTATTTTCAAATTTTACCAACTAAAATTCTATCCAAAACACACTCAACTGATGCTCGCCAAAATGTTTGCAAGTGCACCCATAACAATTTCGAGCCTAACGTCGAGCTGCTCGTTCGACATGCTCTACAATGTGAATCGCACTTTATAGCACGACAAAGATAGAGAATATTTTTTTTCTCTATTCTACCTACTGAAACTAAAGTAACTGAAAGAAACAAAAAGGTAGCAGCTATAGCAAATTGAGAGAGATGAGAGAGAGAGAGAGAGAGAGAGAGAGAGAGAGAGAGAGAGCGAGAGTGAGAGAGTGATAGTTTTGTGAGAGAGTCTTTGTGAATGGCCAAAGGTGTTATCTGGTTTCTACCTAACTTAGAAGCAATGCTTAAAAAAAAAATTACTTTAAACAATGAGAAAACATATGCGATCTATTTAAATATATGCAGAGAAAAACACACAAAATCAATCATCGAAATGACATATTTTGTCATTGAAAATGAGTTAATTTTAAGGTCATGAAAATGGTATGCTCAAAAATAATCTTTTTTAATATAATATTTTTTAAAAAATATACAGGCGTACATAAAAACTTTGTTTGCGCAGTAGCTTCGTCCCGCGCCTTAAATTTGTTTAGAATTTAATTTTATTAAATTTTTGCCGCTTGAAAAAATTTTTTTCTGGTGGAGAAGTTGGCATTCGAACCACGACAACGGTCAAAAACGGCGCTGGCAACCAACTAGTCAAGTTGTCGAATCACAACTAATTGCTGCGCGGCAATTATTGTCGGGTCATGGGAAGCTACAATACCATTTTCATAGTCAAGTTGGTATTGACGTTAATGACATGCCCATCGATATTTATATGAATATTGTAGGCTCTTATGGACAGACGTAAGAAGCTAGCATATTCATTTTAAATTGGCAACTGACGGCAATACGTATAAAACATACAAAAATATACGGTGTGTTTATATGGGGGTTACCCCTAAGAGTGGGCTGTAACATGCTCATTGATATTTATGTGAATTTTCTATTCATAGTAAGACACTTACGTGTTAAACTCTTCTATTTATAACTAATTGGCCATGTAAACGTAGACTTAAAAAAGTCAAACATGAACTCTACCTCACTACCCGACAAATAGCTGGCTATTAAACTATCTTAACGGTAGATTGGCATATATTGAGTTCAGGGGGCGTGATTGGAGTATCGAAAGTTAAAAATTATTTCGTTTCTATTTTTAGATTCGACACATTCCGTCTCTTTCGCACATAGTTTTATTTTCTTCGTTTCTATTGGTTTGCCTTTCTTCGAGGTGTCGGATGATATGAATTTAGATAACTATGCATATATTTCATAATTATTTGAAACGTTAAATCATTTCATGATATTGATGTGAAAAATATTGATATTGATCTTTTTGCTCTGTGTAGGATTACCAAAAGTAATTGTGTGTTTGCTTACAGTATTGTAAAATAGAAAATAAGCCACATTTTACAACACATACTTTACGTTCAGTTCACATAGCTCACACATTGCCCAGCGCGTTTTTCGCGTTAAAATTGTAATATTAGAGTAATGTAATCGTTTTAGCTATCATATGTAAGCTAGGGAAACATAACTTTAAGATTTCTCGAGCGTTTTGCTTTTCGCGCTCAATAGTTTTCAGTGCCGATTTGAGAAACTTGATCATAAAGGTTCAGTCCGTCCAGTAAGACACAGAAAGCGCTTTGTTAATACTGTTAGAGTCCGATAAATTCTAAGTAACAATTGTTCGAAATTCAACGGCATTCATTATAAAAAGAGCGCACGAGACTGATTTCAATCGCGAAATGGTTCACCTTATAGTGAAAAAATCAGCTTAATATCAAGACAGTGAAACTCAAAGATGTGGTCGTCTTCAACATAAGGGCGCAGGTATCAGGTTTGAGATGAATGTTTTTTCAGTTGAGTAGCAGTTCATGCTTGAAAAGTGTGCAATCGCACAGTGGAATTGAAGGATAGTGCCACAAATTGAATTTTTGATCAGTTGAATGCGCTAGTCCCTAGTGAATGTTAAATCCTACTATTTACTACTGCAGATATTCAAAATGCTAATTTGCATGAAAAATATAGCTATGATTTAAATAGTTCACAATCTACTTGTTTATAATTTTTGTATGGCCTGGTCACACGGTCTGACATTTTCATGTCATGTTTCTGACTTGTGTTTCATGCAACTGTCAAAATATCACATAAAAATATTACTTTGTGGTCAAACGAGGCGCATGAAATATGACAGCTAAATTTTCAGTGTTAACAAGTGCCAGCGGAATTGCATTTATAACATTTATAATGAATAAAACCGTGAAAATTTGTGCTCGTATATTAGCAATTTATGCAGTTAATATAAAAAAAAAAAAAAAAAAAATTAAAAAAGAGCCAAAAGCTGAAAAGAAAGCTGCGAAAAAGTCGTGCACGTAACATTTTGTGTCGGAAATTGTTGGTGCGACCAACAAGTGCAGAGAAAGAAGTTAAACAGCTGATATTTACTTTTTGCCTGTTTAAGAACACTGATTAGTACTTTTTGCAACAGTTTACAACACTGTTAACAAAATGACACGGAAATCTTACACGAAATAGAAACGAAGCTATTTTCAAAAATGTCGCGCGACATTGCTGACGGGATATATTTTTTTCATGGTCACACGAGGTGGCGCAACTATCACTGCAATCTGACATGTAAATATAAGACAGTGCCGTGAACAGGCCGTTACTAAAACCATTCATTTAGCCTTTTATTCGTAGCTTTAATAGCCTTTCTATAACAATTATATGTTTGTGGAAAGACTAAGAGTTAATATTCAATATATTTATATTAACAATAAAAATAAAGTTTTTTTAGTAACTTAAATTTTTGAATTAGTTTATTTTGGAAGAGAGTTTCAGGTCTAAGCTCACCCATGTCAGTTGGTTGAAATATACATTATATGCAATTATATAACTCATTGGCTTTTTAGAGCCGCTGGACACTTTCCTAGCTACGTTTATATTCTTTTGAATAAGTCTGTCTGTCTGTCTGTCTGTCTGTCTGTGTAACTTTTGATACTAATTTTCCAATCATATTTGTTTAACCTGTCGCCATAGATGGTCTGACATCTTTATTATTTCATATATCGTACATATATACAATTTTTAACTATTAACTTCATTATTATTTACAGTTTTGTTATAAAAAGATACAAGACTTCAGAATTATTATAATTAATACAACGTTTTATTGATGAAAGAAGGATAAAGGATCTCCTCACCGTCCAAAATTTTGTACACTGAACCTTTTCCAAGAATGTTGCTATTCACGCCGAACAAATTACCTGTTTGTGTTTGTTTTTTCGATGAAATTACTGTTTTATTATTAATATTATATCATATATATTATCATCATTACAAATAGCTGATCTATTTAAACAAAGCGAACGTCATTTTGCCACTCACATGTTAACGACAATGAACAATTGAATGCAAAGAAACAGGCAATCATTTGCTTCGAAGTGGTTTGCACCCGAACCACTTTGATTGGATTTGGCTCGTCTTGGAATACCCTAACGGTCGATTGCTATTTTGTTTTCGGCTCATACGCATATATCCATGATTCGTCACCTGTCACGATTTTATACACGTATTTTGAAGCACCACGGTCGAACTTTTTAAACATTTCCTTACATCAATCGACGCGAGCCTTTTTTTTGAGCAATTGATAAATTATGGGGTATCCAACGAGAGCAAAGTGTTCATGCAAAATCGAATGTATTGAAGTGGAACTATGTATGTGCAAGGATGCCTCTATCGCAAGATATGTCAAATGATGATCTTGCATTATCAGTTCACGCACTGCATCGATGTTTTTGGGCACAACAACCGAACAATCGATTTTGGACGACCTTCAAGGAATTCGTCGGCGACCGAACTACGACCACGATTGAATTCACTATACCAGCGATATACTGTGGTTTTGGATGATGCTCTAACGTCATACAAAGCACTGAGTTCATTGACACATTCTTGTTGAGATAAACCACGTCGAAAGTTGTGAAAAATAATCCAACGCAAAACCGACTCTTGAAATTTCCATTTTTTGGCCAAATTGCTTTTCTTAACTCACTGTAAACAAGCTACAAATCGTAATTATACATCAAAACTTTGTGAGTACGTTTATGCCAAAAAATGTCAAACTTTATTATGGTGTTGCCAGATTTTAGCTATTGACATTAGTGTTGCCAGTTGCCGAAATATAAATAGCAGACCTCGTATGTTGAGAATTTTGCACCCAATGGAGGAGCTCTATTACATATACAGCATATTGCGTGACAAATTTAATTTGGTTTTGTAAAAAGATACAGATAAGCAGTGCGTTAGCTCAACTTGTAAGAAATTAGTTCATGTAGAAGCGATAGAAATTTCTCCGAATTTTTCCAGCTGCCCCACTGGAATTTCGATGATTCCTTCGATTAAATGTTTTTGCAACAATACAAAAGCTAAAAAGACATCTCATGCTTTACTTAAATGATTTTAATATACTAGATACATGCAGACTAACTTACTGGACATTGCAATCACACTTAATATTGTATACTATTAAAATGGTCTGCCTAGTTTTTTGTGAAATTGAAATAGTTCAGTGCAGCTACTCTAAAACAAAACAATACTAAACATATTTGCTATTAACATAATTATAAGCCCAGTCTATTCTCATGCTTCATTTAAAACTATTAAAGAGATTTAAATATTTTCTTTAAGAATAATAAATAATTTATCTTTTCAATTAAAGTTTTTCTCACTGACATTGTTTGGAATGCTCATAGTCTATTGTTTGTCAGCTGTTTGTATTTGAGTTTGTTGTTGTTATTATTGTAGTTGCTGTAAATGAAAACTAGCAGTCAAGGTCTAGAGAGACGCTGACAATATACAGATACATATTGTATAGATACATTTATGTATCTATGTAACTAAATATACGCATACGTATACAAACATAGCTTTTTATGTAATTTTTCAATGAAAATATGATTTGTTGTTGCTGTGAAAATTGAAAAATCATGTGTTGTGTGTTGTGTGTGGTTGTTGTTGTTGTTGTTGTTGTTGCATGCTATTTCATGGGCAATTGTTGCCGAAGCCACAAATTGATTTTCAATGTTTTTGAATGCACACAAAAAATGCAAAAAACCTTAAAATTAAAATTAAATTAAATATTATAAAAAAACATTAAAAGCTTTTTTGCTTCAGATACATTGCAAGCGTTCGCTTAACTATTTTGCATGAGTTTTGCTTTATAAATTATCAAATTACGTATACGCCGCTTTGGCTACGCTTTAAAAAAAAAAAACAAAAACAAAATAAATAAAAAATAAATACAGCACAAAACGTCAAATCAGCTGAAAATGTTTTCTTAATTTTTATGCGCTACTAATTTATTTAACACCTTCAATTTATATAACCAAATCGCATGGTCTATTGTTATTGTCGTTGTTGTAATTTATGATATCACATTGTCTTAGCGACTACTACTAAATCTATCTTCAGCAGTTCGAAATGGTTTGCAGTCCAAACAAAACAAGTTGTAGGTGGAACTCAAAAAAAAAAAAAAAAGAAAAAAGAACATAGCAAACATTAGCAAAGTGCAAAATGGGGCATAAAACTTAATAAATATCCATATAGCTGGCATATTGTAGCCAGTAAATACACGAAAAAGCCGATTTGGGCAAGTTGAAAGGAATTTTAATTGGTTTTAAGCAGTATGAGAAAAGTTTTGTATCAGAAAAAGACCATGGTGCGTATAATTAACATGCATAGAAGCTTGCTTGAACGTTGTTTTTTTTAAAGGTGCATAACTTTGAATTGTATTAGAATACTGAATTTACATAAATTCAAAGAGACAAATTGGCTTTATTAGAGAGATAACTTTATGCTATTAGTGTTTAAAATTTGATTTCGTGCATTTTGGCTGGCTCGTGTGTGGATGTTCACTTTTCTCGAACACTTTTTCAAGCAATGAGTATCGTAACTCGCGCATTGTTGTCTTGAAAGTAATCCAAAGTTTAAAATCCAAAGCATAAAAAAACGCTCCTAAGACTAGCAGTCGATGGAAACAAAGCTACCACAGAGATGTGTCAGAAACGTCTCCATACATGGACGAAGGGTGCATGCCCAATGTCCATGCCTAGAGACGAAATGACACAGAGGTATAGAGGTGGACGTCAGAAAGTTCATACGTACTAAAGCCACACACCATCAAATCGAATACGAATGGATATTTGACAGAAGATGGTACAGGCCTAGAAGTTGTAGGTCCTAGGACTCACTATTGGGAGTCAATGGAAAAACACAGCAGTATCTTCCAAGCAGAAATGTGTGTGATAATCAGATGTGTGCAATTTAAGCTAGATAGAGGCTAACACAACTGTGATAACGCTATTCTCTCCCCTACCCAGTCTGCGTTGAAGGCACTTAATTCCAAGGTAGCTAGAACGAAGCTAGTACTTGAAGCATATGGACTATTGAAAAAACTCGGCGAACATAACAGAGTCTCTTTGCTGTGAGTGCCGTGTCATAACAATATTCCAGGTAATGAGTAAGCCAGACAAGGAGCGGCAACGCCATTGTTAGCACCTGAGCCGTATTGTGGCATCGGGAGACATACTATATCGCAAGTAATGCGCAAGAAGAAGGAACAGATTGAAAACTATGCTTCAGCTAGGTAGGAAACAAGTAACAATATTAACAGGACTGCTAACAGGCTACTGTAGACTAAAGACACATTTATATGTGTTTTGGGTATACATAACTCAACCGAATGCACATTCTTAGACCACAAAGAAGAGACACCTCTTCACATTCTTGCAGTATGTGAAGCTGTAGCTAGAGGCAGACTGCAGATGCTAGATAAACAATTTACTAGAAAGGAACAAGTGAGTAGTTTGGACTCTAGGAAAGTACAAAGATTCATTCAACATATATCTTCTAACGCAGTAGGACGAACAATAGACCTTTTAGGTCGCGGTTTTTATATGTGCCCATCATATATTATAATAATCCAAAGTAGCAGGTTTATTCGCATAAACCAAGTACTGCACGTAACTACAAAGAATGTCATACAAAGTCGTTAAATTGCACAAACTCGGTGGCCAATTGACAGTTTCATTTGAAGAAGTAACGCATTCGCCACATGTTGCCTTCAGTAAGTTGTTTGTTTGACGCGAAAAACATGCCTATCGGAAAATGTAATCATTACAAAAATCACCCTGTACGAATTGTATGAACGCTTTATGATGCAGCTAATTAAGTCAAAGAAATACTGCTCGAAATTCGTTGGTGATCGGTTGTATTTGGTTATGCGTAGCAACACAGTTAGATACTAAGTTAGATTAGCTTAAAGAAGTTTAATTTGGTTTCACAAAGTGTTGCTGCTCTAAATAGTTTATGACAATTGTATAAAAAGCTGTGCCAAATGAAAAGAATTACTGCAGCTAAGCAAGAGAGCAAGCAAAAATTCAAATCAATTTGAGTTTGCTAATGCTAACTGCCGCTAAATCGTGAAATCTTTTATTGAAACAACATAAATTTGCATTTAAATATAGTGAAACAAAATTTAATTAAATGTAAAACAGACAGCTAGATACAAATGTAGTACAGCAGAGATACATAGATACATCTAAATAAATAAATAGCATAAAGGCGGCATATATCAAATAAGTGAGCTAATCAAAAAATACAAAAAAGAAAAAGAGGCAGAAAGCGCATATTTTGTATATAAAAACAACAAAAACTAAAGCAGCTGCGCAATGTAGGCGTTTAGATACAAATAGCTAAAAAAAAAAAAAAAAAAGAATCTCTATCGGTTGAATTAAAACAACAAAATCAAATTTAAATAAATGCAAATTATCTGTGTGTGCGTCTAAACAAATTTTTCATGTGATGTATTTTTGTTTGCAGCGGCAGCTTTGTACATAATATCTAAATTTTGCAAAAGATACAAATGTATCTAACATTCGTAGTTTGCATAGCTAGCTAAATAAACATGCATAACAGCTGTTTTTTAGTAAGCTTTGCAGTTGATTTTTTTGATTTTTTTCTCTGTTGCTGAAGGTATCGATGATATACGCATAAACATGAAATGAGCAGCAATAAAAAAGCGTCTGCTGTAAACTTCGTGAACCGCAACGTAATAATAATTCTGTACATATGTATATACTAAGTATATAAAAAAAAAAGTAGAAAGCAACAAACAGCAGTATCAAACCCTGCAACAGCAGCAGCAATTGTTGCCAACGAGCAGAAAAACGATTTAAAGACAGACGGACAGCAGCTGCTGCCGCAAAGGTCGTCAACAGCAACAGATTCGGTTGGGAACAACAAAAAAGAAAATTTATTTTATACGAAATTAATGCGAATATAATTAAAATGCTGCAACAATAAATTCTAAGCTCGATTTTAGTTGCCAAGCCAACAAATGAAATGCATGTAAAATTCTTTTAGCAACAGTCTCAAAGTAGAATGACTTTTTTTTATTAAAATAATGAAGGAAAAATAAAAGAGTGCAGAGCCCTTTTTGCGCATGCGCTGCTGTCTACTTTTTAGTCGAAATTGTTGTTGTTGTCGCTTGCAGTGTTGCATTTTACAGCGCAGGCAGGCATTTGTGTGTGTGTGTGTGTGTGTTGCATAAAATTATTTCGGTCTGGTGAATATTAGCAGAGCGTGAAGTTGGCAAATAAGAAATTAAAAAAAAAAATCTACAATAATAATGCAAACAATAAGAAAAAGAAGTAGTAGAAGAAGTTGCAACAAACACAACATCAATAAAAGAAATAGCAAAGAAAGAAAAAAGTAAATTTCATTAAAATATAAGACAAGAGAAAATTTGAGTTAATCCATACTGAAATTTTTATACACTGCCATTCACATTACAATGTAAGTATCAGCTGTTTTTGCTGTCAATCGTCAATTGCTTTTTTTAAGTTTTTGGATGAGATTCGCGTTTCCTAACTTTCGGTAAAAATTGAACTAAACACTTTTGAGACACATTTGGAGAGCTTTAAGCAAAACGAGATTGATTTTTGGTGCTTTTTAATGACTATGCATCAAAGTTGTGTTCATTATTACATACAAAGAGACAAAACCGCAGTCAAAGCACTTAAATGAGATACCTAGATGAGGCTTTCCAGAATAAGACGAATATTATGCCCTGTATTGTTTAAATAGCAAAGGCTTAATTGTTCCAGAAATCACTCTAATCGTACTTATGTGCAAGTTATACAGTGTTTTTCCATCACGACAGTCGCAATAGCTTGTATCTGAAGTGTTTAATTAGAATTATATTTGACTATATCAGCTTATACACTAGAGCTCAGTAAAATTATTTTATAAACAGCTTTTTTAGAGACTTGAGTAGCAATCATTAATTGCAGGGTTTATTAAATCGGGTGTATGTAGAGCAGGGTGTGTCTAGGCCATTTGCTGTTTATGCACAATTGTTTTGGTAATGCACTTCAGCATACGCTGTGCATTGTCGTACACACACGCAACTCTTTGCATTGTTCTTCGTTACCCACGCTCGAATGCCAACCTCAACATACTGGCAAATTCACACAGGGTTCACCTTATAGAGATACCAGGACACAGAGGATTAACAGATTAGAAACGAAGCAGCTGATGAACAAGCCAAGAAAGGTGCCGCAATCCTTTTTGGAAGTCCAGGCCCTCTCTACGGCTTATTCAACCAAGACCAAAATCAGATTATGGCTCAACAAAGCCACTAACGCATACTTCTCAAATATCAATGATCTAAAAACCACTACCATAATTCCTAAATTATCACAAAACAAAAGGTGAAGATATGCATGAGCAAACGTGACCTTAGAACCACCTTACAGGCCACGCCAAGTGTAACTACCACCTACACAAAATGGATCTAGCAACCACTGACAATGCAGATACTGCTGCGAGGAAGAAGAAACCATGAAGCATGTGCTAGGCTGTTCTGTTCTAGGTAAAGTCCAAATAAAATAGATTGATTACGGGAACATTCTCCATAAAAAACTCGTGAAATTCTTAGCACAAATCAAGTACCAATAGTGTCACAAAGGATGCACAATAGACCAAAGTCTGGTCGCATTGCTTGGGTGCATTGGCATGTACCTGGATCCTCTTCATCATCTTATCTTATATTATCTTATCTTATCTTATCTTATACAAAGCAAAATCAATTTCGCTTCCATTTGAAACTTTTGGGCACTCCTGCTATATAGCATAAAGCGTTTTATATTGAAGCGCAATTGGAGTGGTTTGCAGAAGTTCACATCCGTGGGGAAAATTATTGATTGCCATTCAATTGGGAAAGTTTAAAAACTTTTTTCTTCTCGCAAACGGCCCAAACAACTCATACACGTTCTCTAGAACACGTAGCCCTTGGCTAGCCTCGGCATATACGTTCTGGGGTGAGCAAATTGTAGGAAGGAAAGTAAGCAAGTAAGTAAAAACTTGTTAAACTGGTCTTGTTTTCATTATCTTTAGAATTTATTTCTTTGCAACATGTTAAAACTATATGTGAATTATAAGTGTTTTTAAGTTTTAAATGTAACTTAAATTATATAATTATACTTTATGCTTCAATCACAATTCACAAATACTACATTTTAACATTTCTTCTCTCACTTTCTCGTATTTACTTAGTATAATCAGCTTTTATTTTGTAATGTAAGAAAAATGTTTAGATACATATCATAGCTTTGTGGACTAGGAAATTGTGAGATTGCGCAGGAGCATTGCAGATTTACTGTGCAATTATACAATTAAAGGATATCATCAATGCTGAGAATGTGGTAGACTGTTAACACTCTTAGAGTCCGCAAAAACCAGTCGATGGAGATACAGGTATTTCCATGAGAAAAATATCTATATCGAGTCTGCTAGCAACTGCGAAATGATTCGTCTAATAGCGTACGAAGAGTTGCGAGACATACCAGAAAATTTTTACGCAGAGTTGGAAGATCCGTATACCTGCTAGGGCTGGCTACTTTAAAATGAGGCTGGCCGTGCCGTTACGGTCACTGGCGACCGCTTTCGAGACTTGGATAAGGGACTTTTAGCGGCATGATTTGAAACATATCAATACTGATGAGGTTTGGTTACAACAAGACAGTGCTACTTGCCACACCGCCACGCGCACTCCGCGCCTCACGATACTTTTGTGTACAAAGTTTAATAATCATGGTGCGCGTTGATGGATAAAGTTTATGCGGACAATCTATAAACAATTTACCACATGAAACAAGGCATTCAAGTTTAAATTGGTCTAAACACAGTTGACAAAGTGCTTTTATAGTAGTATAACAGCGTTGCCATACAACCGAAATGTGCAGTTTAAAGAATATGGTGCTGAATTGAGCAATCACAACGAATAGCCGCATAATTTGTACGCAATAACAAGCGCGCATAAACAATTTGAAATGAACTAACTTATTTTCTTATAATTATTTTAAAATCGTTAAAAATTTGATAGTACCTTTTATAAATTATATGTGTAGAGCATATGTTTGAATAAAATCAGATTTTCCATAATAACAATAAGAGGGTTAACGAGCGTGAAAAGGGAGATTTCAATGTAGGAATATACTTATATTATAAGTATGTATGTACATTATAAAAGTACGAGTATGTAGTAAACAACTATCTAGCAATGGCATTGTGTGCACATTGCTCCTAGAAGTTTCTAAGTATATCGTATAAATTAAATATAGTTTATTTTGCCAAAACGTACACAAAATTGTGCACAAATTTGTTACAAAATTGAGAAATTGAAATTCGTTTAGCAAAATCAAATCAAAAATTTTCAACTCACCATAGTTAGCGCTCACAGCCATCTTGACGGCATCCACAACGTGCTGCGTTCTACGTATTGGCTGTCCAAGTATTGTAAAGTTTCCCAAATCGATTTGTTGCACAAACATTAAATAGCTGCGTCCCTGTTCCAATTCATCGCCACGCACCAAACCGCGCGGACGTAAATGTTCACGATAGATATCGCATTCGCCGCTATTATTACGATAGGCAAACTGCAGACGTACATATTTCTGCAACGTATAGCCAATCTGTTGCTTATAGGTGGTATTAACCTCAACGGTGGCAGAGAAATTCATACGACGATCCGAAGTCATGGAGATAATTTTACCCTCGAAAACGGTGGGCGCCTCAAAGGCAAGCTGTGCCGGATCACGCGCTGAACAATAGCGATGTCCGTGTTTGCGATGATGTCCACGTTGGCGTGCACGTTGGCGTTGACGCTGACGTTGACGCTGGCGATGTTGTTGTTGCTGCTGTTGTTGTTGTTGTTGCTGTCGTTTGGTATGATGTTGCTGCTGTTGTTGGAGACGTTGAAATTGCTGATTGTAGTAGTCATTGCCGGTGTTGCTGCTGCTGCCGGTGCTGCTGCTGCTGCTGCTGCTGCTACCCAATGTGCCGCGTCGATTACGTGCTGCCTGCGCTTCTAACATGCGCATGCGTTGCGTATGTTGTTGTTGCAACAGACGCAAATGTGCCATGTGGGCGTCAATGCCTGTTAGCGCCAATGATGTTGTTGGCACCTCATATGATTCAATAAGATAACGTTGTGGTTGCAAGGGGATTTTGTATGAGGTGGAGTTGCTTTTGTTGCTGTTATTGTTATTGTTATTGTTATTGTTGTTGTTGCCAGTTTCCCGCACTGGACTGTGATAGCTGCTGCTGCTGCTACTGCTGCTACTTGGTATTTGTTGCACATGACGTCGCGCTTTATTGCTGCGTCGCGCAATATTGTTGTTGTTGTTGTTGTTGTTGTTATTTAATATATTATATATTTGACTATTTTGTAATGTATTTGGAACTTTTTGCATTATATTATTCTCTTGCTCAGCTACAGCAGCATCATTTTCATAATCTTCATCTTCAACATCATCAACATCATCTTCATGCTCATCGTCAACATTCACATTGTCTTCATTGTCAGCAACAAGCGCATCAGCAATATCCGCTTCATCATGTTGCTCATCTGACTCAAATACTGTTGCTGCTGCTGCTCTTCTTGGCTTATAGTAAAATGAATAAACTAAGCTATCGTCATATGTTGCTGCCGTTTCTTGCTGCTGCTGCTGCTGTTGCTGCTTGGAACTAAGGCTATTATACTTAATGTTTCTACGACTACTACTGCTACTACTACTGCTGCTGCTCGCACTGTCAGCGCTAGGCACAGCAATAAAGTAGCTCTCCTCGTTCTCGTTCTCGTTCTCGTTCTCGTCTTCGTCGTCGTCGCCGACGGCACCAACATTTACTGCATTGTTGCTGTACGCTGCAACTGTTGCTGCTGCTAATAAACGCGCGGGTAAGCTGTTGCTGTTGCTGTGTGCTGCTGCTGCTGCTGCTGTTGCTGTTGTTGCTGTTGCAACAAGCTGTGTATTGCTGCTGTCCGCTGCTGTTGCTGCTGCTGTTGCTGTTGCTGCAACTAGTGTTGCTGCTAGTAGTAGCAACATGCTGACGCTGCTGAAATATGCGTACGACATCAATGACATTAGTTTCGTTTTTAGACTCCATTTGCGCAATATTCGCGCATACATGGCGTCTTCTGGGAATTGTTTAAAACGTTTTGCCGCTGCAAAATTTTCGTTGCTCGAAGCGATTTCAATGCGACGTTTATTGTCACCTACTTTTTTTTTTGCAGTATTTTATTTTATTTTAATTTATTTTATATTATTTTTTTGTTTTTCTCTATGATTTCGTTTAAAATTTTAGTTTTGCAGTTTGTTTTATAATACACAAATCGTTTTTTTTTTTTTTTTTTTTAACACTTCTATTTGCTTTATTAATTCTTTGCTAATTGTATACAATATTGTTATACATTAGCTTTCGTTGCACTTGCCGCACTTTTCGTTTATCCTTAAGATACTTTGATTTTTTCGTTAGCTGCAATTTAGCTAGTAACATTTTTAAGCACAATTTTTCAATCAATATTTATTATTCTTATTGGCAATTTTTTCGTATATTCGAAATATACACAAAAACACTTTGCAACACTATACGTTTTGATACGAATTTTGTATCTTTTTTTCTATCTTGTTGTTGTGGTTGTTGTTGTTGTTGAATTTTTGTGCGTTTGTTTGAAATTTTTTTATTTATACTTTTTGTTGTTGTTGTTGTTGTTAATCTGTCTCAGTTGGCATAACACAAATTTAGCATAAAATTAAGATACTTTTTTGTTGTTGTTTTTGTTGTTGCTGCTGCTGTTGTGGTTGGTTTTTTTACGTTTATACATTTTCAAAATGAATCACTTTGTTGTTGTTGTTGTTGTGTTTATTGTTGTTGTGGCTGTAGTAGCAGTTGCTGTTGCTGCTGTTTCTGTTTCTGTTGCTGCAGATAAAAAAGAATTTATGAAAATATCTTTAAATAAATAAATAAATGTGCTACTGGCTGCTATTGCTCTCTTTTTTTTATATATTGTATTGTACATATATCGCACTCTTTCCCGCTACGCGCAAATTTTTATTATATTGTATTTTGTCTCGTTAACGTTGACGTTGACGTTGACAGATTTTTCGCATTTAGTATTTGTTTTTATTTTTCTTATCTACACCAAACACTTTTCTATGTTGTTGTTGTTATTATTGTTGTTGTATTTTACACGGCATCAGCAGATTTCTTCAAAAAAAAAAAAAAAGCGAGTAAAAGATACTTTTGCTTATAACAAAAATTTCTTTCAATTCAATTCATTCATTTTTAGTGTTTGCAATTTACGCAAAACAAAAGTAAAACAAAAATAAATAAAACCAAAAAAAAAAAAAAAAAAATATAATGAATAAATAAATTAAAAGGCATGAGCTATTAAACTCAATTTTTTTTGTTTGTTAAAATAATTGGTTTGCGGTACAAATTTCTATTTTCATTTTGTATCTTTGGCATAATTTTTTGCGAGGTAGGTTTAAATATAAGGCGGTATGTTCTGCCATTCTCTACTTTTTTGTTCGTTCACTGTATGCTTAGATATGATCGATGTCTTTGGTTTCAGCTCAATCGAACTACGTTTTTTCACAAGTGAAAGCCTGATTAGTGTTGAACTTATAAATGAAAAAAACTAGTATACGGAGGTACACAAATAAAACAATCATTTAAAACAATTAACTGGAAATATGTGGGTGTCTCAGTAATCGATTTTGTTTCAATTTCGTTCAGATTCCATTTCATGGTGTCACAGTCTTGTGTCACTTTGTAAACTTCTGCAATTCGTTAATTGTTATGCGTATAAGTGAGTATTAGCTATAAACATTAATTGCGCGAATTTAAATTAGCAAAATCCAAGTCTCTTTTACAGTGTACGAGATCACACGCTGTTCAAACAAACGTATGAACAACGGACGGACATAACGATATCGAGTCGGCTTTTGAAGCTAATCAAAAATATATAAACTTTGTGGAACCTGCGACGGCACCTTCCTTCTCCTTAGACCTTCAGGGCAGGGTAAAAATGCCAAACAACTTCCTAGCTCAATATGTCTCGTCGAGGTAATGAAGAATGTATATCATATATTTTATGTAGTCTCAGAATTATTACCAGGTGTGTGTGTCGCCAAAGAAACTGAACTTTTTTAAAATAGCTATTTCTGGTGGCGCCTTGGATAGGTACATCCTTTACTGACTTCATTTACTGACAAATTTTATGGCAATCGAACCACTACAAGCGAAGTTATTGCCGCGCTAAAAGTGACAGTATCTTTTGGGCATCGGACGAAAAATGAAACTCGAACAAAGAGCAAATATTAAGTTATGTTTTAAACTTGATAAAACATTCACCGAAATGTTCCAAATGATAAAACAAGTTTATGTTGACAATTGTATATCCCGTAGCAATGTTCAAGTGTGGTTTAAACGTTTTCAAGAAAGTCGTGAAATGGTGATCGAAAAGAAAATAGAAAAAGTGCGTGAATGAACATACAAAATGAGCCAAAATCTACATTGCGTTATATGGTAATAGAATTAAAGATTCGATTCATCGCATTTTAACGGAGAAATTAAGTCTACGGAAGGTGTGTTCACAGTTTGTTCCGTACAAATTGACTGACGACTAAAAAATGCGATAATGCGCCGTCTCATCGTTCGACACTTATCACCGATTTTATCACCAAAAATGGCATTTTAACCATCAACCATTTACCGTACTCGCCTGATTTGGCTCAGTGTGAGTTTTATCTATTTGGAAAACTTCATTTGACGATGAAAGGATACCGCTATGACAAGGATATTGAAGCCATTCAAAAGGCGTCGTCCGGTATTCTCAAGGACATTCCAAAAAATGACCTAACACACACATTCGAAATGCTTATAGACCATGCAAAACGCTGTATCAAAGCACAAGGAAACTATTTTGAATAAAAAAAAAGCACTTTTGCAAAATATTAAGTTTTTGTTGTTTTCTTTTAGAAGAGTCCTGTTTCTTTTCCGACACACCTGGCATATCATAAATGCATTACTTTATTTAAATCTATAAATAGGCAAAAAGCAAAACGTTCACACCACTTTGTAACATCCTTAAACCCGACATATTCCACATATTTGTTGGACAGATTCTAAATAGGAGTAGAAACGAATGTTACTTTTTTTCTAAAGTATTGCATCTAAGTGTTATGTAAAAATCAGTTAATGCACACTTGAAACGGCCTGAGCACTGTCCCTACCTCAGTTCTCTCAATTTGTTAAAAAATTATAACAAAACAGTCAAAGTGAGTGACATCATTGAAATAAGCAACAGACTGACTTGCCAACATGTTGGCGAGCAGCAGCGTGGCTTTATAGTGTTGTTGGTAAAATTTTAAAAGCAGTTTAAGCAATATTTTCTCGAGCCTGTTGTCGCCCCAACATGTTAGGCCCAACATGTTATTCACACTTAACGCTCTCAGCATTAAAGAAACAGAGAAGAGCGAGAATACGTTTATACGCGCCAGCCTTACGTTGAGCCTAACATGTTGGTTGTACTTAAAGCTCTCAGCATTATCAAATGCTATTGAACTGTTTTGTATTGTCGCTATAATGATTACATTTCAACCAAAACGTGAGAACTAGTTTATTTAAATATGTTTTCGAAGCAGTTATATTTTAATATTTTGTGCCTAAGTCATATTTTCACTAAATTTTCTAAAATTTTTGAATGGCTGTCAAAATAGAAGACAATAACAAGGTATAATATAAATGCGATCTTGCTGCCTAGTTTTGTTCAAAGTCATTAAATCAGCTGTTGTTATTTTAAATGAATAAACAATTAAATGAAAAATATTTTCTTAAAATTTAAATCGAAATGCATAAAATGGTTTTAATTGTGTTAGTTATTTTGGTTACACGAGTTAAAAAGAAGAACCGACACTATGCAAGACGTCGCATCTGGAGCTGAAATTTACTTATGCTGAACGTGAACGAAGTGATGCACGCTTTTAAATTTTGACAAATTATGAGCCAACAAAAATGTTCAGCTACGTTTTAATTTCATTGGCTGAAATGTTTGTATATATTCGACGAGAACCTGGTTTTTTTTTCAGCAGGTTTCAGCAGAGCCAAAATTGCAGCTTCTATGCCACTGAATATTGGTCAGACAAAGTTTTTGAGAATTTTTTGGAAAGCCTCAAGAAAGGGAACTGTATCGCTACCTTTTACATCACGATAATGCGCTAGCTCTCACTGCTGAATGAACTGGTAACTTCATTGCGGCCTCTGGCATCGAAGAAATTCGTCCAGCGTCATATACTCCATATCTGGAGTCTCAAGATTTCTTGTGTATTTTCAAAAATTAAAAAACAAATTTAAGGCGAAAAGTCTTCAGTATTGTTACAGATTATTATTATAGAAATTGAGAAGCAGGACTTTTTGAAAACTGCAGACTAAAGAAATGTATTCAAATTAATATTGATTATGTAAGGAAGACAAAAAAAAAAAACAAAAAAAATAATAAGGATTTAGTATATGAAACTAAAAATATTTGAAGTAGCAGCAACTTCAAGCGCTGACATAGTCATTCGTCATTTTGTGATTTTACAAAATACAAAAACTCCATATAAAAAGCCTAAACAGGCAACTGAACAGTACTATTTCGATCATGCCAAAGTTCTCATCAGCAGATTTTATTTGGTGCTTCATTCATACTTTTGATTGTCTTTACATCAGCATGAACTATTTATGTATCATAATGTCCATTACCGTAACATGAATAAAAATCAAAGATAGAATGTTAAATATAGAGTTTTTTTGTTATAGAGTTTAGCTCGTGTTTATTTTTTGTGTGTTTTGTTTTAAGCAACTAACCGGACTTTTGTAAGTACTCCGTAACCTCTATCGGATTTTATTCCGTAAATTATGTAAATTAGAGTTTTGTGTTTAGAAAATTTTTGTAAAATGAATATCATACAAAAAATTATTCAAGTCTCGAGAATCGATATTTTAAATATTACAAGAATTCTCAAGTCTTGTCAGTCGTGCAACTTCCTTACTCTCAAGTCTCTTTCTAAAAAAATCCTTTATTGACGTTTAAAACCGACAGAACTGAAACTTACTGAAATTTAATGTAATTCTTGGACTTACAAGGTATGATCTAAAAATAAACGAACTTTTAATTTAAATCATAGAACACGTAACGCCATCTATTAAATGTTGGTAGTGCTAGAAAGGTAAATTTTTCTTCTTTAGAAAGCAGCTAAGTTCATGCTAATCGTTTGACAGGCTACAAAATGACACACGTTTTAATAACAGCAATTTTTGTAGTTATATCGTAAAAACATAATGGAACAACGAGCAAATATTCAATTATGTTTTAAACTGGTTAAATAAACTTGCTAAATTCTGAAAAAAAATGTATGGTGATGATTGTATGAGTCGTACTAAAGTTTACACGTGGTTTACACGATTTAAAAAAGGGCGGTGATGATTTAAATGTTGATCCAATATCTGAACGACCCGCAGCAACGAATAGTGCTGAGTTAGTGGAAAAAGTAAGTGAAATAATCGCTACCGATGCAAATTTCACTGTGTGAATGCAGGCAGAAGTTTCAAAATCATCTTGCTGTACAATCTACAAAATATTAACTGAAGATTTGGTTTAAAGAAAGGTGTGTGCACGTTTTGTTCCGCAAAGACATAATTTCAACAGCTGAAAACGATACAGACTTTCTTGATTCGATCATAGCTGGTGATGAAACATGATGTTTTAAATATGATACTGAAACTAAGCGACGAACTGCAGAATGAAAGTCAAAAAGGACGAATCAAAATCTATAAAACTGAGTTTTCAGAAGGCAAGTATCAAGACAATGTTGATAACTTTCTATGATTCCGAGGGTATTGTACACAAGAAATTTGTTTCAAAAGGTCAAACTGTCAGTGGAGAATATATATTTACAAGTTCAACATCGTTTGTGTTCGAGAGTTCTAGGTGTTAGGCCCGAATATGCCAAAAAGAAAAAAGCAGCTGTTTTTCTATTGCATAATAATGCAACACCTCGCAAGACCAACAAATTCAATGAATATTTGATGACAGAACAGATTTGTCTCATCGACCACGTCTGTTCTATCACCGTGCGTTTATTTTCTCTTCCCAAAATGAAAACTGTCATGAAAGGTGCTTTTAACGCTAAAGAACATCCCAAAAAGCGAGTTTAAAAAGTCTATGGATAAATTGGTTGAGCATTTCAAACGTTGTATTGAATTAAATGGATCGTATTTTGAATAGATTATAGCTTTGAAACATAATACCATGCTGGTTTTATTTTATAACTAAAATGTTCATTTATTTTTAGATCATATATAGCAAACCCTTCCAACTTATTGTTGGTTAAGCAGTATGACTACCTTCATAGGATTGTCAGTATACAAAATTTGCTAGTACAGTAAGCATTCTTTCGAAGCAATCTTTACACAAGCAACCTTCTACTGTAGCAACAACTGCATTAGCAGCTTTTTTGTTTCCAAAACCTCTGCATAAGCAAACTTTGTTTTATTTTTCGTTTTAATTTTCATTCTTCCGTAAAAAGGGAGAAGAAAGGCAGAGTATCAATTTCTTTGAAAAGGAAATTATCAATTTGAAATTAACTCCAAGATGGCAACACACCAACAGTGATCTACAAAAAAAAAAACTTTCCTGCCATGCTGAGAGTGCTGCTACATTTACAAGCGATTTCAAAAGGATTATTGCCGAAAATGTGTTTTTATGGGAGCAGTTCTACAATTGTGACGAAACCGAACTGGTTTACAAAGGTTTGCTTTTCGAAAAAAACTGCTGTTGGATGGAAAACCATGAAGGAATACGTCTACAGTATGCCTTGTATAAATGCAACAGGGACGCATAAACTCGATTTTTGATGTTGATTGGCAAATCAAAAAATCCTTGCTGTTTGAAAACTGCCCGAAGTTTCGCGTATTTGTTTTAGTTTGTTGTATTTTGGATGAAAAAGGTAGGCAAAATAGCTGTCAGCTAGATATAAGTTGCTCCCTAGAAGCATTTGAGAACTTGCATTTGTGCAAGCAATCAGACTTTAGCATAAAATGCATATCTTTTGCGAGATAAATAGCTAACCTTATGCAATAATCAATGCCCCAGAGTATGAATTTTGTCAGTAAATTCATACATTTTTATAGCTAACAATGGAACCTCAAGCTTAGACAATTTTGAAGCGTATGTACAAAGTATCTTTAATGAATTTACTGCTGAAATGTTTAATGAATTTCTTAATTGAATTTCTTAATTGAATTTTAATTGAATTTCTTGCGTCGAGTTACTGCATAGCTAAATGTATAATTGTTCTGAATATTTTATTACAGAAATGCAGTTTAGCTAACAATAATTCCAAAAAAAAAAAAAAAAACTATTTAAATTTCTGCACAAATTGTATCTGCATACAAGAGAAGTTCTTAAATGGGAGTTAGTAAACAAGCTAGACTGTTATTGGCTTATTATCCTGTTTATTATTTAATAGTTTTTTTATGCAGACTTATGAAAAAGCTCTCGCAGTATTAAATTGCTTACAGTCAAAGAAAGCAAGAAAATTGTGTTGCAAGTTAAAGATATTTTTTTAATTTTTTAATTTTTTAATTTTATTTGCTTTTGTTGTTGTTGTTGTTGTTTAATTTAATATTTTGCCATTTAGAATTGTAGTGTTTTCTTTTTCATTATTTTTCTGTGCTTTTCTTTTGCTTTTTTATTACGATTATTTTTCTTTTTTTTTCTTTTATAATTTATATAAATTTTTTATGAGATTCATTTTTTTTTTTTTTTTTTGTAGTTTTCGTCACTCTTGAGTGATTTGAGTGCTGCCGCCACCGCTAATTTTTGCCGCGCGGCTCATCAAGAAAACAACATGATGATCTTTATATACATATATAGTTAAGCATATCTGTATATATAGAGATAGTACAACAACATTATAATGATGATGACGATGACGATGATGATGATGATATTCAACAACGTCATTGTCATTATTATTTGCGCTCGCAGCACTGGCTCATAATGAAGTACGACGAACCAACGACCAAGACGACTGCGACTCTTTAACTTTGTGTGACTATTTGCCGCAACGCACGAAAAGCGTAAAGAGTGAAATACATTTGCAGTTGTGCTACCGCACTGCGCTGCGCGGCGCTGCGCTGCGTTGCGTTGCGATGCGGCGCACAGATACAATTTTCAAGATAAAAAAAAAAAAAAAATTATAAAAGCACTGAGTAGCGCACTGAGCATGAATGTAGTACAAGTATCTGTGAGCTACAAATACAACAAACCAAAACGCACACGCAACGCATTGAAGACGTACGTACGATCGCATGAACGAACGAACGAACGGAACGAGTGAACGCAAGATCGTATAGAAGTGCGTCCGTCTGTCTGTCTGTCTGTCTGTCTGTCTATACATTCGCACAGTGAAAATCGCATAAGGTCGCGCGAAAATGCTTTTATTTTTTTGTTTTTTATTGTATATTTTTTCTATCTTTTTCAACACAGCTGCGCGTTCTTTGAGTTACTTTTTCCTACAATCTATGCATACATACATATATACGCATCTTTTACTTTCCTTTGGCGCATTATGGCAGAAGCACCAGCAACAGCACCAGCAACAGCAACAGCAGCAGCAGCAGCGAAAGTCGCGCGTGCGTTTAGCTAAAGTGAAAAGTAGCTAAAAAAAACGAACAACAAAAAAAAAACCTAATGAAAATGTATCTCAAATGCATACGAGGATCAACGCAAGTTTTTCCGCGCGCTTTAGTTGTCTGCTTTTCAATGCTACTTCGGCTGTTCGGCACATTCGGTTCGGCTGTTTCATTGAGCTTCGTTTTCCACTCGTGTGTGACTCGTTACGTCTCGGGAATAAAATCTGACAGTCAGACAGAACGCAACGTAACGTAACGCAAGACAAATGTTGTAATACACGAGGCTACGTGTATGCAAAGTATCTGTGAGATACTTTCGTTATGCTAGACTGTCGCTCGTTCAGATTATATACATATATATATATATAATTTTTGTTTTTTTTTTTGAATCTATATAGAAAAGTCTATTATATAGACTGATTCACTGCGATTTTTTGTTCGTTTATGCGATCGTTTGCCGTCGCCTTAGTCGCAATCGTTGCCGTTGCTGCTGCTGCTGCTGCTGCTGCTGCTGCTACTGCTGCTGTTGCTGTTGCTGATGACGATGATGATGTGCGATATACCAGACATACACACACGTTTTCTAATTTTAGACAAAAGTAATTATAAGAAAAACGAAAAAAAAATACAAAAAAAAAATTGGAAAAAAAAGTGGAAAAAAAAAATCAGAGCATATATACACATAAATATATCGCGTATCTTGGCAATAGTCACAGCCGTTGTCGCTGCTAGACGCACAGACGAAACGCAATGAGATACAATATAATATATAGCAGCACGGATAAACATACGGACGGACAGACATAGACTACTTCTACGTTCCGACTGACTTTCGTTTGAGTGAGTGAGTGTGCGAGTGAGTGAGTGAGTGAGTAAAGTTGAGGAAAATTCATGCTTTTATTTTCATTTAGTTTTTATTTTTTAGTACACTTTTTTATTTTTTTTTTTTTGTATTTTTTTTTTTTTGCGCACACTTTATTTATCTTTCGACACATTTCATTTTTACTTTTTTATTTCGTTTTTTATTTTCAGGTTACATGCGGCAGGCGGCAGCACAATTTGAAAAGTTTTCGAAAATGTTTTTGAAAATTTTCCAAAAAAACAAATATCTTTTCTTTTACATTTTAGTGAATCTGCACAACAAAAAGAGAGCAAACACTGCACAGCATTTTTTATTTTAGAAATTTCATTTAATTTAATTCAATTATTACCATTTTTCTTTTTTGTTTAAAATTTTCATTGCATTTCAAGAACTTTTGAAATTCAATTTTGCACTTCATTCATTTTATTGTTTGCATTTGACACACATTTTTATACGCTTTTTAATAAATATCTGCTCAAAAAAATTTTAAACACTTTTGATTTTTGGCATTCAATTTTTGCACAACATTTTTGTTGTATGTATTAATTTCTTTTTTTTTTTGAAATTTTTGTTTCACCAAAAAACACACTAAAAATTATTCTTTGAGTAGAAATTTCTTTTCCGTATTTGAAATTTTTATTATGCGCTCTTGCATCTGTTTTAGTATTATTCAGCTGCGTTTTCGGCGGCTCGGCTGATTCGATTTCTCGTTTTCCACTACACTCAATGAGATACTTTTCGTTCTGCGAGATACTTTTCGTCGTTCACGCGCACGTACCGGTCTCGACGGCTATTGAACACGAAACCACGAACAGATTCAAATTTTGTGTTTGTTTTGTTTGTTTTGTGTTTGTTTTGTTTTTTCGTAGAGCGAGAGCGCAACACGAAACGGTTGGCATGCTTTGTTTCATTTAATCTATCGAGCATATGTGTATGCTCGCTACTATTTAGCAAGCATATTTGCATGCTCGATTGTGTGTACGTCAAACATATTGCATGTTCGTTACTATTTATCAAGCATATGTGCAGCGGTTGTGTGAACCGTTTGCAAACCGTTTGGCCAAACGGTTGCAAACATGTTTCGATGTGGTTTGAGTTGTATTTCGAAACGGTTATGCGACTTTACAACATGTTGGTTCATTGTTGCGGCACAGTGGTACAAAAGAAAAGCAAATGGTTTGCTTCCAATCTTCTTATCTAAAATTATAGCCTTTTTTTTCATTATCAACAAATTAAAATTGGATGTTCACCGCTTATTGGCAATATTTAAAAGTTTATTTTTTTTGAATAGTCATATCAATATGTTGATAAGATAGTTGATGCTACTAAGCAGATCTAAATTATAATTAACAGACTTTTTTTTGCCTAGATGTGATGCAAACATCATCTTCGAGCATATTTAAATAAGGAATACTAAAATTAAATACATTTACATTGCAAAATTCTAAAACCTGACCAAGAGACATCCAACAATTTATACAGCGCTAAAAGCAACTAAATATTTTAAGCACGGCAGGATTTAGGGCGCAGCGTCCCCATAACAGTCAAGAAAAAAATACGAAGCAACATAAATAATTATTTATATAAATATACTAAAACATGATATGCTCCATTTGAAACCTCAGACAGATACTAGACTTTTTTTACATTTAACCGTGCTTTTAGCTTAAATTTCAACTGTTGCAAAAGTAAAGAAAAATAAACGGTTTTCTTGATTTTATGCTTCTTTTTATTAAAAAAATATTTAAGTCATGTTAATTTTAAGTAAATAAATTTTTTATATGAAAAACGTATAAAGTATTGTCAGAGATTTGTACTCGAATGAGAAATTCATAGTTTTATTAAGTATCAGTCAACTCTACTTTTGATGAAGGAAACATAGATCAATTGACAGTGGTTGTGAGAAACGTGGCAGGTATCTGTCCAGTTGAACGTTTTTTGACTTAGATACTCGCACGTACCGGTAAAAAGATGCTAGTAACACTTATTAAGTATTTTAAAGAATTGGGCATAAATATTCAAAACTGCTGCTGAAGTCAATCATAAAAGAATACGCCCAATATGTTCGAGAAGTATTTTTGTTCCTTACTGTGGACATTTTCTAAATTTGGTCTGAAAAGCAGCTGCAAAAAACACATGTTTATTTTTGAAATTTGTACAACGGCTTTTTCGTTTCTTTTTTTCATTGCACCCAGTGCTCTACAAAATACTTAAAATGAGAAAGGCTCCACATTGCGTTTAATTAGCTGGTCATACAACTATGAAGCTTTCGGACTATTTAAAAAAGTAGCACATCTTCAAAGTGCAATTTACACAGAAATCTGGCATGACATTATTAAAAGATTCGATGCCATCAAAAGATATTTGCAAAGTTCCACAATGGTAAGCCTTTAAAATATTTTGTTAAATCGCAAATATAACACTTTCGTTAACACATAATCATACAACGCGCTTTGCATTCAAATTTTGTATTAGTATTTTATTTGTCTATGTGAAAAAAGATTGAATTAAAAAAAAAAAAAAAAAAATGAAACTCTTAAAGAGCAAAACACGCACGAATACAGGACAGGCTAGACTTACCAAGCTGGTAAGTTTGAGTATTGAAAGCGACTTTCTCCATGATTAATTTTTTGATGTGGTCGCTTCAAAACAATCGTTAAAAATTTCTCTATCTCTAATATAATATATACACGTCTAAATCCAGGTCTGCTTTTAGAAAAAACGCAACAAATATACGTTGACCATATACATCAGCCCAAAAAAGGGACACAACTTATTTCTACCAACCCCCGCTCCCTTCTGTGTCGGTATAACTATCACGGAATAAATTTTTTTTTTAAGAAATTAAAAAAAAAAGTATTATAATCTAATACTATATTAATAAAAATATACAATTAATTGACAAACTTATAATTTTTGGCATATTTTTTGCAATCTCCAAACGCGCGCAAAAACTTTACATTGGGAGGCTATATTTGTGAAAATGTACGCAAACGACATTTCTAAAATTAGGCGTAATTAAAACAATCGCATGCTCAGTTCAAATCGAAGTTTGATTTCTTTCCACTGTCCACTGCTACTTGATAAGTGAAATATTCTCTAGCAGTGTGCATTGTACCCCGAAATGGCGGTAATTCCGAAAACTAGGATCGTTATTGGAAATGAAGAAATAACACATTTTTTCGATACATGATACATAACGTCATTATTTTTTTTTTTTTTTTTTATTTAATCAATCGAACTGGATTCATAGTTTGATCAAAGATCTTGTGCTCATTCAAAGAATTTCTCACTTTTGCAAAATGGTAACAGTGTGCTGAAATACCTGATTGGAACATCTTGCCGACAAGTAAGCTATTGTATTTAAAAACGCGTAGAATAGTACAATGTAAAAACTATGAAATTGTTTCCAAAAATAGGTATTATTTATTTAAGTGCATCGAAACTGTTTACTAAGAAAGGTAAGCAGTCCATTTAAGCAAATACGCTTCAGCCTCCTCGTAGATGTCGATGGCTTTTTGAAAAAAATTCTTACTCGTTCTCATCCGCTCGCAGTATTGATATTAGGTTTTTTTTTTTTTTAAGAAAATAGCACTAATTCGTTTGGTAGCAAATGGCAAAATCAACTAGCGAATTAGTAGATGATGTAGTAAAACGCAAATTTATTAACTAAATCAAATGAAATGATTAATTATTTTGATAGAGATAACACAGAAATTGTTTGCATTAATATGCATTTTTATTGACAATAAGTATTTAATTAATTCGGCGGCTCAATTGCATTGAAATTCGATGAAAAATGTGGTATGGTGTATTGGAATTGCAGCGAAATTCAAGCGAAAGTGAATCTTATACTAAAAATAGGTAAGTAAATTGATCATTAATTATTTTCATCATTTTGTTTCACTGTGCAACGCTTTGTTCTAGTTCGTTTCGAACATCAGTCGAACACGCTGCATAGTGGGTGAATAATTCGCAACGCAACGCAAAACGATATTCAAAATACATGTTTGTTGTGTGTGTGTGTGTGTGTGTGTGTGTGTATGTATGCGTTTGTGTAGCTTTGTGTTTGTGTGTATGTACGAGTATGTGCGGGAGTTTGAGGAAGATTGATGTCCGGTCCTCGTTGCCGCCGACACTGCCAGCACCACCGCTGCAACCGCCTCCTCGCGACGCCACGCCTTCAATCAATTGGTCGGCATCAGCTCTCTTGTATTTAGTTGTTATAGTAGCTGATAAGTTGATAATGCGAGATACGTAAGCGTAAGCGTTCTTGATAGCGCGACGCCGGCATGAATGAATTTGTAGTTGACTTGTGAGTCAGTCTGTGTGTTCCCCAGGTGGGGGCTTCAATCGACAAGTGAACAGCGATTAAATGTCGTCATTCAGGAACACAATGCGACACTTTACTTATCTTGTTATTACTACTTAATTATATTGAGATATTGTTCATATTGTATCGCGATTATTTGTGGCTAGGTAATGATATACTTATTCACTTCATATACTAGAGCGCAATTAAAACATTGCTATTTGGTAATTTATGGTAATAGATCATAAAGAAACGGGTTAGTTAGACCGATAATAACAATTTTTAGTTGAGATATATTTATATTTCGGGAACTGGCAACACTAATGTCAAAAGCTAAAATGTGACAACACCATAATAAAGTTTGACATTTTTTGGCACAAACGTACTCACAAAGTTTTGATGTACAATTGTTATTTGTTTTGTTTGCAGTGAGTTAAGAAAAGCAATTTGGCCAAAAAATGGAAATTTCAAGAGAAGGTTTTCGTTGGATTATTTTTCACAACTCTCGACGTGGATTATCTCAACAAGCATGTGTCAATGAACTCAGTTCTTTGTATGGCGATAAAACACCACCAAAAACCACAGTATATCACTGGTATAGTAAATTCAATCGTGGTCGTAGATCGGTCGCCGACGAATTCCGTGAAGATCGTCCAAAATCAGTTGTTGTGATCAAAAACATCGATGCAGTACGTGAACTGATAATGCAAGATCGTCATGTGACATATCGTGAGATAGAGGCATCCTTGCACATTAGTTCCACTTCAATACATTCGATTTTGCATGAATGAAAATGAAAATTAGCTGTAAAACAAATTTGCTCTCGTTGATTACCCCATAATTTATCAATCGCTTAAAAAAAGGCTCACGTCGATTGGTGTAAGGAAATGATTAAAAAGTTCGACCGTGGTGCTTTAAAAGACGTGTATAAAATTGTGACAGGTGACGATTCATGGATATATGCGTATGAGCCGGAAACAAAGTAGCAATCGTCGACCGTGTGGGTATTCCAAGACGAGCCAAATCCAACAAAAGTTGTTCGTGGCAGAAGCACAGCGAAGCAAAAGATCGCCTCTTTCTTCGGTCGAATGGGTCATGTGGCCACTGTTCCGCTTGAGCAACGCAGGACGGTCAATTCTGAGTGGTGCACGACCATTTGTTTGCCTGAAGTCTTCGGAGAAATTCGTAAAACCAACCGCCAAAAACGAAACATTCTCCATCATGACAATGCGAGCTCTCACACATCTTGTCAAACAAGTGCTTTTTTAGCAGTCAAAACATCGAATTATTGACTCATCCTCCGGGCAGTCCTGATTTGGCACCCAATGACTTCTTCTTGTCCCGAGTATCAAAGGTAAACTGCGTGGTCAACGATTTACGAGCGCCGAAGAAGCAGCTGAAGCGTTCAAAAACCATGTTTTGGAGGTGTCTCAAGAGAAATGGAAAAACTGCTATGACAAATGGTTTGAACGAATACGAAAGTGTATTGATCATCAAGCAGAATATTTTGAAAAAACATAAAGCCATTTTCATTTAAAAATGTTTGTTACTATTTGCTATTCCCGAAATATAAATAGTACCCCTCGTATGTATGTTTTTATGGGCAAAGAAGAAGTTAAAGGCAATTATGAAATTTGGGAGCTACCTAATTCGAAATTGAAATGCATGATAACTATTGACTGGAGATAATATTTATTTTTGTAAATTAATAATTTCAAAATGCGATTCATTTAAAATTTAGAGAAAAAGTTGGGGCAGGTTTACAAGATGCCAGATATCTGGCAAATTGTAGATTTTTTAGATATTTGACTCTATTTGCTGTATCAAATTTTCATATATTGTACCTACACATTGTAATATTTAGACTAAACGTTTGTATGTAGTTTTGTATGTTACTATCCATGGCCAAATATATATTATATATAAAATTATTTCATACCAGGGAATAAAACCGAAATGTGTTCCGTTTTATGTTCCGGTTTTGATACGTTCCGAAACATTTTTTTCGGCATAAGGTTCTTTACGGATTTTAAATTACTTCGGTATTCGGTTTCGGTACGATACTTGGATTTTAGTTTCATGCAATAAAAAAAGCTGCTTTTCTTTGGAATACTCGGGCCTAACACGTAGAGCTCTCAACCACGAACGATGTTAAACTTATAATTAATATTCTCTATTGAACAAATTCTTCTTCTGGAACAAATTCTTTGTGCACAATACCATTGAAATCATAGAAACTTATCAACATTGTCTTGATTCTTGACTTCTGAAAACGCAATTTTGTTAGTCTTTTGACTTCCATGCTGCAGATTGTCGCTTAGTTTCCAGATCCTATTTGTAGTCACAGAAATCTCTAGACAAAATTCCGTCTTGTGATTTCAAGCAGCCTTTTCAGCCATACTTGATCAACTGTTGCTGTAGCTCTCTCCGTCCTTTGAAGATGTATGTAAGCTGTGGACACATATCTCCCGCTCCATAGATGTGGCTGGCAAGGTGGTCATTGGTTACACCAGACCTTTGATGCACTATTGCTGTGACGAGGAGTATCGCTAAGCTGCTGCAGAGAAAGTCGCCGCCTACAGAAGAACTCAGCAGTCGGAAGCAATGCTAACTGTTAGAGCGGTATCAAGAGAAACGGAGAGTGGAGAAATGCCTTATTAAGTAGACGCAAGATATATATGTTAAGGTGATATACGATATAGAAATGAAGCTCGAAAATTCTTCTGACAGAAATGAGTTTATTTCTGTCATGATGAAAATGGAAGACTGGTTACAGATGCACAGGACTTACCGAGACTATGGAGAGGTAACTTCTGAAACCGACTGCTAATCCGATGAGCTGCAAGCTGAGTTATTCAAAACCAGTGGTGAAGACTTTGTAAGTCGTATGCACCAACTATTGCGAAAGATATGGTTCGATGAATGCCCGATGCCCAACGATTGGAATCGCAGTTTTCTCTGTCCTATCTTTATGAAACGAGATCTTGCTGTCTGCGCGTACTACCTCAGAGTAAGTATTCTTTCAGTCGGGTACAAAATTCTGTCCCAGTCGGGCACAATCTTCCATAAGGAAGTCGCGTATGCTAACGACATTGACATCATCGGTACGAACGAACGGCAAGTTAGGAAGGCATTCTCGGAAATTGAGAAACATTCATGTGTCATGGGTGTAGCGGTGAGCAAGGATAGTGCAAATTTCTTGGTGTTCACTCGCAAACCATCGTCATGTGTTGAATGGTCTATGAGAATGCAGAACTACAACTTTGATGTTGTAGAAAACTTTGGGAACAGAGATAACCAGTAACAACAAAGTCGGCCTTGAGATTACACCAAGAATCATCGATGCTTCTATCGGCTCAGCATGCAAATGAGAAGTACGAAGGTAAAAATATGTAAGACGCTAATAATGCCGGACATGCTGCATTATGGTGCAGCAGCGCCTAGCAAAAGCGAGCAAGCATTGGTCTGGGAAGGTTTCAGCAAACTTGGCATTATCAACCTGAATATGGAGCAGAACTCATGAAATTCGTTTAGCTTACCACTGATCAGATATGTTTACTTTAAATAGATATAATTATTGTTTTTATTGTGAGTTGTTTAACACTCTCGTTCATTCTTTACTACATACTATAACTTCAGTTCGCTTTGGATGACTTTGAACTCGTTTTGTGATTGTTCAGTAACTACTTTTTAGTACGACGTAGGGTATTATAAGTTTTTGGAAAATATGTAACATTCAGAAGGAACGAACAGTCTTTAAACATCATTTTTTTTAGTAGAATTAACACCCCAAGAGAGCGTTTTGGATCTGCTTCTGTTGAATATTATATATTCGACCATATACAAGTACAACTACGATATATACAATTGATATCGACCATAGCGTCTCTTAATCTACTAATGTTATCTAATCTAATTATGTGTTTTTCCAAAAAAATATTAATTATGAAGAAGGTGTTAAGACTTTGGCTTAAGTACTTGTTATATCCCATACGCATAGGATTAAAGTGGTATATTAAGTTTTTGGAATGTACATACCACAAACAATTATATCAAGCGAGTGACCACTGCTTATTTCGTCCAAAGTTTTAAACTTCGTTGCGGTTTTTTAGTTAATTTCCCAGAATTCATGACGATTTTTTTATTCGGACGAACAACTTTAATCGCCCTGTAATTTATGAACGCTTTTTAAGCGAATCAAGATGATTTCGGTGACACAATGTAATCGACTCTAGACTTTGGGAGGAAAGCGATTTCTGTCTAAAATAAAGTCTAAATGAAGCGTCTCAAACTGGATACGTTGTGTTGTTGTTGTATCTGCTTGTTTTGGGCTGTACCAGAATATACGAGGAATATCCAGAAAGTAATTGTACTGAGTGTACTCACGTCCGGAGAGATCGTCATGTTGGCAACACTGCAATGTAGCATGACTTCTCCCCTTTGCAACGAGACTGGTTCGAGGTCTGTACGTTAAGAACTGTCGCGGGACAACACGTTTCGTGAACAATATCAATCCAGACTCCCGAGTGCCAAGTGGGAATTGCGCAACGTCATCCGTTATCTCGTTTGGAAGGGAAAACCTCCGTTTGAGATTTATAATGAGGTGAAAATGATGATAAAGCTATGAATCGTATGAGTGTGTACAAGTGGTGTCGCGAGTTTAAAAACGGTCGTACGTCTGTGCATGATGATAAAAGGAGCAGAAGACCTTCAATTGTGACTGATGAAATTGTGGAAAAAATCGAAAATGAACTTTGTGCGATGTTTCCGCAAATCTCCAGATCAAAAAATTTATACCCCGCTTCACCATCTGCATAGAGAGGAATGGTGACTATGTCGAAAAATACTAAAGAATAACGTAATTTTTTTGTTTAAGTACAAATTTTAAATCCTACAAAAATTCAGTACACTTACTTTCTGTATATGCCTCGTCAATATATACAATTAGTAGGTCCCCGCGACATTGTACGCGGCCCTTCCCTTTCCCCTGTCAATCCTTCCCCATTCCCCACCTTCCACATGCTCCTTCTTATCGAAACAAAAAAAAAAAAAAAAAAAAATGGAAGAAAATCTAAAAAATCCAAAAAAAATTCTGTTTATCCAATCGCCAAGAAACTTCACAGGATTAACCACGGGACTATTTTGAATATTGCTACAAAATTTGATTAAAATCGGTTGAGCGGTTTCGGTGTCTATAGGGAATACACATACATACTTCCATTTATATATATATATATATATATATATATATATATATATATATATATATATATATATATATATATATATATATATATATATATATATATATATATATATATATATATATATATATATATATATATATATATATATATATTATATATATAGATTTATTATATAACGAAAGTATTGTGCAAAGTAATTAGAAATGTAAGAGAAAAATAAACCGAAATGTAAAGCTAGGTTCAAATTCCAGGAACGAGGCTACTTCAATTGGACGTATACATAGATCTTCAGGAATTAATTACGTTTGACGGGACGAACAGTTGAACAGGTGGGTCGTGTTGTGTGTCGATTGGCCACACTCAGGACAGCAATTATTAGTGCTGATCTCGTTCCGCTGAAAACCTTATAGTTATAATTACTTAATTGCAACGTTCTTTTCTCATTTAATAGAAAAAAAAAAACAAAGATTACTTATGAATTTTAACTGGCTCATTTCATTTTTACATGGAGAAATATTGGACACAATTGGGAAGAGACAATACTTCTTGTTACAAAGATTTTCATCAGTCTGTTAGCCGAATACTGCAAAATTCTACTACTACTGACATTACAAAAAATTCCCATAATGTCTCATTTAAATCTCGAAAATCGCTTCAGATATTGTCTCTTTTCTCGTGGTTGATACAACTATCATGTATAAATGTTGGTACAACTGTCAGACATTCTGTCAGATGGTTCGTGCACAATAACTTCGTGAAGAATATCGTGCGTTTTGGTGCGTTTTGCGAATTTTGAAGTTTTTTTTTGAGAAGTTTGTGAGTCGACAATGCCAAAAACGCAGGCTTACAAGTGTTACAGTATGTCTGATGTTTTGCCTCGTTCTGGGCGTCAATTCACCTTTTCGACTGACCTAAACGGTTAAAAACGAAAAAAAAAAATTTGCTTGGAAGTCGTTGCGGAGATAGCAGCCGAGCTTGGAGTCTCGTTTGGATTGATGCAGAGCATTATGCACAATAGACCGATTTTAATGCGAATTTTGACGAGATTCTTCGAACACAAACAATGTCAACGACACTGCGCAAGCTCCATATTGATCTGACATGGTCTCTTGTGACTTTTTTATACATAACTCAAGTTATCACTCCGCGGAAAGCATTTTGAGTCACTAAAAGTAATTCCAAACATCGGCCTATGAATAGTGTTTCGAGGTATTGGAATAAGTCATCTTCATCAAATGAGAGTTAATTTGAAGGTGAAAAACTAAATATCAAAGAATAGTTAAACCATGTTCGTCTCATTGAAAATTTCCTGATACTATTTGATCAGATCATTGCTTGTGAAATAATCGCTATGTAAACTGATGATAAGAAGGGTGTTTTACATTCGATATAAGCGAAGCTAATTATTATTATTTTTTTCTTTTTTATTCAAACTATGATTTCTGCTATTGTCGTTGGTGTTGTTGGTGTTGTTGTTGTTCTTGTACTTAAGTTGTTGCTACTTTTTGACTTCTGTGTCCATCTGTCTATCTGTCCGTCTGTCTGTCTGTCTGTCTGTCTGTCTGTCAGTCAGTCCGTCTGTTTGTGTTGTTGTGACAATTACCGTACTTGTGATGATTATTGTCGTCGTTGTTGTTGTTGTTATTGTTGTTGTTGTTAAACAAAGCTTCCACTTGTTCTACGCAACTTCAACTTGAAGAAGAAGAAGAAGAAGAACAACAACAACAACACTATGCAGAACAACAAACAAAAACGTTAAGTTTACACACTTTTTCATCATTTTCTGTTGCTACTGCTTGTTGTTGTTGTTGTTGTTGTTGTTGTGTACCTCTTTTTGTTTATTGTTGTTGTTGCTGGTGTTATTGTTGTCACAGTGCTCTGAGTTGAGCTTTGGTGTTTGACATTTGACAATAAAGCAAATAAGCATGGGAAAATGCTGAAATTTTTCGTCTATATGCATCTGTATATGTATATTCGAGTGTGTGTGAGTATCTGTGTGCCTTAGTTACAGTATCTCAGTGTAAGTGTATGTATCTGTTAAATGCTTTTTATACCTTTGGCGGCTTTTGTAATGCTTCATTCTTTATGCGTATGATTTTTTTAACTAAACAATTCTTTTTTTCGTTTTGGTTCCATGAGTCGACGCCGCCGCTCATCGTCTTAAATTTTTTAAAAAAATTTTTTAATTTTTTTAGTTTTGTGTCACCAAGAAACAGCTTAGTGCGCATAATATTTATGCTTTACCATATTCTACAATATATCGTATATAGTTTTTATTTATTTATTTATTTATTTTTTTTTTTTTGGTATTGCTCTGACTCTGTAAATAAAGTCAAATTAAATCACACTTGCTGCTTTTTAATAAAGTGTACTTGAAAAATGACAATTAGAGGCTTTTGTGTTGCTGCGATTCTGTTGACTGCTGTTGAGTTGACAGCGATAAGCTTATGATAAGACTGAAGTAGATATTTATATTGATCATTGATTAATATCACTTTTTCTAGAATAGAACATTCGAAATTATGATACTTGTTAACCATACATAATGTCAAGTGAGAATATGGAATGTTATATCTGACTAATAGTTGATACTCAAAGTTACTTACTACTGATACTACTACTGGACCAGAAAGAAACAAACTTCCAGAGTTGGACGTTGGATTTTGAATCGAACAATGAACCAAACCAATAAAACTACAGATAAATAGATAAATTCGAAGCTTCCACCATTGGTTTCTGCAAAAATGTAGTGAAAAAGGCAGCTATTTTCTTTAAATCGGTTCAAAAGTGGTTCGCCTGCTAGTGAGAAATACAGAAACAATTTATTATGTTTTCCATTCAATTTGATGAAATCTTTTGAGGCTTTCAAATTACTATCAAATTACAGCGAGGGTTAAACAAAGCAAGAGCACAATAGAAAAACTTCTGAAAACTAAGAAAAGAATTTGGTCCTGAACGACAGACAAATGTAAATTCACGCGATATTCAACGAATAGAAAAACTTACGGTGCAGGAAAACCTCAGCGCATCCTAGATTCACCAGCAAATATATATGTATCCATATATGCACATGACGAGTTCAACAGATTTTAGTAGATTCCTGTGAAAACATTTCATAGGAGCAACAACTTGTTAAACCTCAATTCTTGCGCGCTACATGACTGGCCCATTTGTAATTTGCACCAATTTTGGGACAAAGAGTGGCAAAGAATTATTTTTAGTAATGAGAAAAAATTCAATTTAGATGGGTATCAATTATTTTACGTAGCCCAAAACAAGTCCGACTGTCTAGAAATTTCTAAAGCGAATCACTTATGGTGCAGTACGTTTCACTAATTAGTTTAGGTTAGGCTAGAATAGTTGTGTGAGTTACAATCTCCGACCCAGGACTTAGGCAGCACACGGCCCGTTGTGATCACATGAAAATCCTATGAGACTCGAACCCCATACTTTTACATCCATTGGGAAGATTTTACATACTTCAGTAAATTTTGGCCTCTTGCTTAAAAGCTTCAGATAAGTCATTCAGGTGCCTGAATCTTCTCTTGGACAGTACAGTGACATAGAAAGTGATAAATAGTTTCGAGTTTCTCGTAATTGCCACACCTTTTACAGAAGTTTTGTGAGGACGGCCCTAGTCTTATGGCATTCTGGCCTATGATACAGTGTCCTGTTACTACTGCTATTAAGATCGATATATCTGTTCTACTCAGCCTAAGTAGGGATTGAGTTCTTTTCCGATCATACTTAGGCCACACCTGCCTTGAAGTGCTACACGTGGTAAGTCTAGACCACCTATTTTTTGCGGTTCTAATAATTTTGATTTGCACCTTGCAAGTTGACAGCGGTATGCCAATCGACTCCTTATCCTGTCGAATGTGGGTCGTTATAGCTAATCTCTTGCAAGTTCATTTGCTATACAATTGCTTACAAATACTGTTCTGCTCAGCCATCTCATTAAGAGATTTTCGGCAGTCAGTGCTGGTTCTTGACCGATTTAGACAGGAGTCCGCTTTTAGAGCTGCTTGGCTGTCAAAGTATACGTGGACTTGTTTATTCTTTACCCTAGATTATTCCAGGGAAAACATTGCCACCCGGATGGCAGCGACTTGCGCTTGATAAACGCTACAGTAATCATGTAGTTAAAATATCCTTTGACACCTATATCTCTAGGATGTATACCACACCACCGACTCTGTTTTCCAGTTTCGAGGCGTCTGTGAATATCTCTAATGATTTTCCCATTTCCTGTTTCTGTCTCTGGCAATCTTGTCGGGAAGGGATGCGAACATCGAAATTCTTATTAAAGTCCAGTATAGGGATAAAATAATCTAATTTTCTGGGTAGGTCTCTTTCTTCCTTTCAGAATTGTTGAGTGCCCCATTCCTCCAATAGCCACATTTTCTAAGTCTGATGACCGTTATTGTGGTATATTCTCTTCCTAGCAGTTCAAGTTTAAGGAGATATAGTACAATATCATATTTAGCGCTTCTATTGGTGTAGTACGCAACGCCCTGCTCATACATAATTGCGCACTTCGTTCAGCTGTTTCTGCTTGAGCCCTTTCCCAGTGCTTACTACGGCAATATGCAGCCAGTATATAATTGCTGGAGAGAAGCCCCATCTTTTGCCTATGGGTTTTTTGCAAGCAAACAGAGCTACAGTGCGTTGCTTTTTTTTACTCTTTCTGTTATGTTATCAGTCCACACGACCAGGAAGGTCCAGTATTAAACCCATGAAATTGACTTTAACTCCGAATGTGAGATGTACTCCATTCAGTTTCGGAGGGATTAAATTATGTATATTGTAACATCTTGAAAAATGTGGGATTTGATCCTGAACCTGAAGAGTCTGCCCAACTAGAATGTTGCTTAAGTGCTGTTTCCATAAGATCACATATCATAAGATCACATCATCAGCATAAGTTGTAATATGATAGCTTCCATGCACCTAAGCATCTTTCGACTGCTATGACCCATAGGACAATATTTTTGTGTTTTCCATTCAATTGTTCAACTCATTGGTGTAGTTCTCGTATTGAATTAATTATTATTAATGGTTGTTCTTATTTCTTATTGAATTGGATTAGTTTATGGTTCGGTTAACGGTTCGCTTCGAAAACCAGTGTGCATACCTGTTGACATCGCCATTTCTCTTCTTTTCCGTACACTATGTACTTATATTTACGTACTTCTATCTTGTCCGCGAACCAAACAAAGAAAACTTATGATAAAAGAAAATTAATTTTTGTTTTTCAGTGTTACACAGCAGAACTGTGCTTGCGTGAGAGAGTTTGCCCATCACTGGTCTATACTAAAAATGTTATTTTTGTTATAATTGCTTTTTCAGACGGATAAAAAACTTAACAAACATGATCGATTCACCTTTTCATACTGATCAAGAGTATATTGTACATTATAGCAAAGCTATTTACGGTTGGCTTGAGGAGTAAATGTTCGTTAGATCAGCAACAACGATGGTGAAAAAGGAAAGACAGGGAGCAACAGAGGAACCGGCAAGTATGAGTAACAAACTTTTGTTAGTGAAAACAGGCACATGTGTTTGACATTCTGTCAAAAAAGTACCAAAATGTTTATTATTTAAACAAATTTATTGTATCGCCTTCAAAGAATTCCCCATCCAAAATAATACATTGAATAAAATCCTCAAAACATTTTCTAAACTCATTTTTCGGAATTGACTTCAGTTATCACCGCGAATGCTCTTTTATATCTTCAATCGACTGAATATTGGTGCCTCGTAGTGGTAATTTCTATTTTAGAAACAGAAAAAAAGTCGGTTCCAGCCATATCAAGTGAGTACGGTGGTTGTTCGATGGTATTTGTTGAGTTTTTGGTAAGAAATCCTTTCACAGTGATAGCTTTGTGAGATGGTGTGTAATCGTTGTGCGAAATCTAAGAGTTTTCTTCTTGCCTTTTTCTTTTTTTTAAATTTATATGTATTGTATTTGATAATGCATAAAGTTTTAAATTAGTAGGAAAAACTATTACTAACTATAGCACATCGATAGAATTAAAAAGAAAGATGTTAACTTCGGTTCAACTGAAACTCTAATACCATTCAAATCGTATTGTAAAACATAAACGTGGGTGATGGGTTTTGTATAGGCGCTACAAAATGTGGTTGGGATATGTCTATTAGTATATGCGTGTGAAGCGGCCAACTAAAAAAACCAACCATATCGAATTTCAAGCTGATAATGATTTAAATAGAGAAGTTTTTCATACAAAAAATAAAGAACTGGTAGGTGGTTTGTATGGAGCTACCCCAAAAAGGGGGGAGATGACACGCATTGATATATGTGAAGCGTACATATGACACGATGTCAATTTGACTTTTCCATACAAAAAGTCAAAAGTGGGTGGGAGGTTTGTATGGAGCCTCTCCTAAAAATTGGGCGTGTTATTTCAATATGTTTGACAGCAATAAAAATAGGTCTACGCGCCGTCTTACGCTGGATAACTTAAAAATTGATCCAAAATGCGCAACAATTGTCAGACAGACTGACGGACATAGCTAGATCGACTCGTCTTGTGAAGTTGATGAAGAATATGGGCAATGGAGTCTACGCGTTACGAACTTTCTGACAAACTGATAATACCACTTCCCACAATGGCTGAATGATATAAAAAAATGCCCGCTGCAAGTGACTTTCAAATTGTTTATTTAAATGCGGAAGCAAGCGGATCTGCCTGAAAAAAAAATAGTGTGAGACGTAGGAAAATCGTAGGCGAGAGTGAGTGAGATAGAATGCTTGAAGCAAAAGAAAACTAAATCAAAAAAAAAAAAAAAAATGAAAACAAAACTATATAAGAAAAGATCAAATATTGTGTATAGATGGTTCGCGGGGGTGTGGCTGTGTGTGCACTTGTTAACAACAGCTGCCAACCGCAAAGTCATTGCATCATCAACTTCATCATCATCATCATCGTCGTCATTATCATCATTATCATGAACACACAAAAACAACAATAACATTTCGAGCGACACAATAAAAACAACAACAGTAACAAAAATAACAACAACAAACAATTTTCCAACCGAAAAACGCGCGCAAGCGCAAACGTCAAAAGGCCGCAACTAATGACAGAGAAAGAGAGAGAGAGAGAGATATATTGAGTAAGTTATTGAGTGACGGAGAGAGCAATGGACATACGAGGTGCGTTTATTTTAATTTTGAGTTGTGAATACAAACGAAGCCGCATGCAGTGAGAAATTATCAAAAATAAACAAATAAATTTTAAAATGGAAAATACTAGCAGCGTTGGAAAACGCGGAAAATTCAATAACAATAACAGCAACAACAACAAAAATACACATTCTACCGCTTACTACTTTTCTTTTGATACGCTTTGCACACGGAAAATAAACAAAACATTCACGGCGGCAGTTTCCACACTTTTCATTTTCATTTTCGTTTAAAAGTTGTTTAGTAAATTTGTCATTCAACTTTTATATGGAGTAGCGCTCGAATTGAACTGCGATGAAATGAAATGAAAAACCGCTGGCGCACATTGTGCTGCTTTGTCGCACGCACGAGTATGTGAAGGTGTGTTTGTTAAAAATACCAACACTAAGTAGCATTATCCGATAGAACATACACCTTTAAAAATCATACGTAAGACTTTATGTACTCTATAAAATATGTTGAATTTTTAAAGAAAGTAATCTATATCACTACTAGTTTCGCCTCGCAAATTCTACAAAATGACGAATAGACAAACCTAGCATACCTGCCATATATACCATTCACACATAGTGTGAAATGGTACGAGTATTATCAGTATGTCTGAAAGTTTGTAACGCATTGACCCGCCACGCCCACTTTTTGGAGTAGCCCTCATACAAACCCACCGCCGTCATTTGACTTTTTGTATGAAAAACTTTTTTATTGTAGTCAATATCAACTTAATAATTGATATGGTAACTTTTAGTGGACGGATGCTTGACATATACATTAATGGGTGGGACCCTTCATACCACTATTTGGGGTAGCTCCCATACAAACCTATGGTCCACTTTTGTCTATTTGTAAGAAAAACTTCTTTATTAAAGTCAATATTAGGTTGAAATGTGATATGGTACCTTTTTATCGACAGCGGCTTAACATACATAGACTAATGGGCGTGGCCTGCCTACTTTTTGGGGTAGCCCCCATACAAACCTACTGCCCATTTTTGTGTTTTTTTATGAAAAAATCTTTATTTAAATTAATATTAGCTAGAAATTCGATTTTGTGGATTTTAGTGGACAACCGCTTCATATATACATATACTTTTATGCACTTGTATGGAAAACGTCAATATCAACTTGAAATTCGATATGGCGGCATCTTACACATCTACTACATCGCTTCATTCACATCTACTAGTGGGCGTGTACTTTTTGGGGTAGCCCCTACTTAAACCCTATTTATGTTTTACAGTACTATTAAAAATTTCGTATGATTGGTATTAGAGCTTCGGTTCAACCGAAGTTAACGTTTCTTCTTGTTTTGTTTTTCTTTTATACGGGGCGGGGTATCGCCCACATTTCCACTGGATGTTGTTTCACCCAGAGCCTTTTACATACATATGTATGTACCGATTCTCATCTTATGTGGTAGTAAAATTTTATTAGAAAATAAGAAATGTAGTGGGAAAATACGAAAGTTTTTGATATGCAATGTATTTCACAATACAATAATATTCATATGGCAAAGCTGAACAGTTCATATGAGCTCCAAAACAAAAAATTTGTTCCAAATCGACAAAGACGTTTAGGAAGTGTGGATTTACGGTATTTGTTTTTGTATTAGTATTGTGTTCCGGTATTTAAACCTATTCCTAGTGGTAGGGGGATGGAGTGTCAGGGGAAAGGGGAGCGCCGCGTACAAACGTCGCGGGACCTACTAGTATATTTTATAATCTTAAAATAACAAATATATTAGTTTACGAATTGTTTGAAGCGATCTTAAAACAAGAACATTATTTTTGTTTTGAACCCAACACACTTTACCCTACTTTCGTCACCGGATGGTCTTAATTTTAAGGCAATTTTCACGATTTTAGACCGTTTTTTATGAGTGTTGAGTATGCTACTATCGATCAGTAGAAGGTTTCTGGATATTTATCATTTGGAAACAAGAAAAAGCTTTAACACCAAAGTTTCAGAAACATTCACACAAAGTTTCAGCTATAACGAAAATAAGAAAGTATTCTGCAGTCGAGAGTGCTTGACTTCAAGATACACTTTGGCTTGTCACAAAACAGATTGGTGACTTGCCATTATAGCCAAATGCGACCCACACCATAAGTGATCCATATAAAGCATATATATTATTGACTGGCGATATAGCTATGTCCGCCAGCCCGCCTTTCGTATGTTTGAACAAAGATATCTCGGAGACATATAACCTCCAATCTTGGGTTTTTAAGTTTGTCTTATTCGAACGCCAAAAATCCAAAATGAAAGTATCGCAGACCCCCAATGGGGAGGTATTGAGACAAGTCGATTTAATTATATCCATCTGTCTGCCTGTCCGTCTGGATGCTGTTGCGTATTTTTTGGGGACCAATATTTTTTGGAACCTGGTTTTCGTTTCATTGCAGCAAAATAAAATATCCATTGTTTGGCGTAGCCCCCATATAAAACCCCCGCACACTATTAACTTTTTGTATGAAGAACTTTTGTACTGTAGTCAATATCAACTTATTAATGTATGCTTCACATATACATCATTGAGTGTAATACCCCCCCACCCTTTTTGCGGTTGCGCCCTTCCAAACCCACCGCCCATTTCACACTATTGTGTTTTTGTATGAAAAACATCTTTAATTAAGTCAGTATTAGCTTCATGTGGTGCTTTCTTATGAATGGCTGCTTCACATACAAATACAAATGGCCGTGTCCCACTTTTTTAGGGTAGTCTCCGTAAAAACCCATGGTCTAAATTATGCTTTTGCACGAAAAACTTATTTAATTAAAGCAATAATAGTTTAAAATTCGATATGGTGGTTTTTAATGGATGGTCACTTCGCACGCGTATGCTACTGGGTATGTACCGCTCACTTTTTGGAGTAAACCCTATACCAACCCACCTTCACATTTCAAAATCTCACTTCCCCATCATTCTTTCTTGTTTTTTGCTTAATTCAATTTTTGAGATATCTGGCTGAATTCCGGTATAGAGGCTTATATTATGTCATAAGCAAATATAGCAACCATTTCAATGTGCCATTCACACTTTTTGGGTTAGCCCACCTCTGTTACAAACTAGTAAATATTATAGATCTGTGCTCTTTAGAATACTGAGATACAGCGCATCACCAAAGTACAGGTGTCATATCTGCGAAGCATGTTTGGAAATTGACAAATACATACTCGTACAATAACAATCGAATCGTTTAAATATACTTTGTGATATATCTGATCTTTGACCTTATGTTTTGAACTTTGCGGCTCTTTGGGACCTTTTACTTATGCTCATCAGCATTAAATTTGTCAAGTTTTTGTTTTTAGGGTAACCTCAACGAACCTTGCCGATTGTTTATCTATATACTCTATAAGGTCAACGTCACAATGAACCCTTAACTATGTTGCAAAATTGTTTTTGAAATATAAATATAAATGAAATATAAATGATTTATAAATACAATTTGCAATAAATAGCTACAGGTAGAATTTAAACTTAATTCCACTTATAAAACTATTCAGCTGCAAACTATTTAATCAAATTGTGAAAAAAAACAAAAGTTTTCCATTGTTCAATTGGGTGTTTCTCCGACATACCTTTTCTTCAAACAATAAATTAGACAATAGTTCAAAATTGAACCATGGACATACTTGAATTGACAAACAAAAGTAAAAAAATTCAACACATTCCTTTGGTAAGAATGGCATTTATTATACGCTATACTCTTAACGAATGTGGAGGTATATGGTTTTGGAATTGAAGCTTTGCAGCCATGATATTTACGCGTACTTCGTAAACTTCATTATCTCCAATAATAAATATGAAGTATCTTTCCTAGAGGTGTAGAACTTTAATTTGAAACATATAGCTTTATTAGAAAGATAATTTTATGAGATTACAGAATATGTGATGAAAAACGATGCATGGTTAGTCGAATTAGTCGCTCGGATGGATGATTGTGTCAAAACTGAACCACGGTTTTCGAAATAATTTTGCACAATTTGCCAGCATTGCTCTGGCGTTATTCTATGCATTATAGAAAGAGCAAACACAACTATATCTGACCAATTTATGAGAGTTTAATACCTGTCAGAAAATGTAAAATTTAAAAAAAAAAAACTCCTATATTCACAATCGTAGATTACGTAGAACTTTGAACCAATGGAACAAGTTTAAACTCGAAGTTCCTCTATTGACATTAGCATTATAAACTACAAGTATATGCAGCAGGGTATAACTCTGTTTTGTAATCATGATTTTTCTATGAACATTTAAGACATTATTACTCATACGCGCCGTTGTCAATAATATTGTCGCAAAATTTGTTATCTGAGCGACGGCGTCAGTCGGCTGCTTACCATTTGCTTTACTTTTAGATGATAACTGATCGAAACTATTTGATTAGCTTGGCGTTAACGCCGAAAGTGTGTCTATTTTCGCAATACACGTATGAACAAGTTTGTAAATTATCTAATCTGAACTACAAATAACTCGACACAATTTCAAATATATAAATATTTTAGAACATTCTTTTGGTTTGAAGTTCATGGATATCACTGTGAACGGTAGTCCATGCAAGTGACGAAAACGCAGTACGCGCTATAACGAAATTTTGACTAATAAATCCGATCGAGTCACAGCTCAAATGTGACTTTGATAAAATATGCGCACAATATAAAATAAACCATCTTAACTGCAAGTGCCGTCATATATTTATTTACAGTTTTGTGTCAAACACTTCATTCATCTGTTATATTAAAGTGATTTTTTAATAGAGCAGCTGAACCGAGCTCTACTACCATTCAAATGAAATTTTAAATCGTATTGCAAAACATAAAAATGCGTGGTGGGTTTATATAGTTTCTACTCCAAAAACTATATGTGTGTGCGAATTTCAAGCAAATATTGAATTAATTAGACAAATTTTTTATACAAAAGCGGGCGGTGGGTTTGTAAGGGGGCTACCCCAAAACCCGCTCATTGTTTTTTTTTAAATCATTCTTTATTGCATTTTAGAGTTTCTAAAATACAAAGATAAGAGATACTATAATGCAATAAAGTTTACTTAATCTAGGGTGTTTGCACCATGTACTCTACGGTACCGCCGTTAAGCATTGCGTCGTATAGTTGGTGCTGACTATTAGCCGACTCTTTGCATCCTTCGATATCTTTCAAGGGTTCTAAGAGATGTCATATGTCCCACAATATTTTCCACGGCAGGAAGCTCGCCAAGGGCTTCCGCCAGAACCTGCCGTTCATGGTCAAATCTGCCACATTTGAGCAGGATATGTTCTGCAACTTCCTATTGGTCGTCTACGCAAAAAGTGCATAGGAGAGAATCCTCATGCTTAAACCGATACAGGTACTTTCTGAAGCAACCATGTCCAGTTAGTATATGTGTCAGATAGAAATTTACATCTCCGTGTGTCCTGCCAAGCCACACATTTAGGTTGCGTATGAGAAGGTATGTCCATCGACCCTATTCTTTGTTATCCCAACGTGTTTGCCACATGGCTATGCTCTGAAACTTAGACTGCATACTGTATTCTCTGCCTTCTGGGTCCATCTGCTGCCTATTCTCATAGGTAGCTTTAGCTTCGATAGCTAAAATATCGATCGGGATCATGCCTGCTACTACCAGAGCAGCGTCCTCGGATACTGTGCGGAATGCACTGCACTCTCTGATGGCCCCCAATCGATATGTAGCCCAGATAGGTGCACCGTACAGCATAATTGACTTGGTTACGCCAATTAGAAGAAGTCTTCGACCTTGCTTGGGACCTCGGGTGTTTAGCATCATTCTTACGAGTGATCTGCAAGCTACCAGAGCCTTTTCATTAACATATAGAAGATGCTCTTTGTAGCAGAGACGAGAATCTAGCATAATACCAAGATACTTGATGGCTCTCTTAGATGTTATCCTGGCATCACCCACCAAAATACAGGCTTGTTCCACATTTTTACGGCTGCTAATTAGCACCGACAAACCGCTCATTGGTATACGAGTATGTATGTGAATAAAACAAAGCATCCATACCAAACTGCAAGCTGATTTTGATTTAAATAAAGAAGTTTTTTATATAAAAATACAAAAGTGTGCGGTGGGATTCTATGATAGCTGCCCGAATGATGAATGCGGGGCATGTCAATATGAATGCTCCAAAAAATTCCGATGAAAAGAAGCTTAAATACCGACATTCAGCCAGATATCTAAAAAATGACTCCACAATAAATGCGCATCAACTATCGGACGAACAGACGGACATAGCTAGTTCTACTCGTCTTGATGGCTGATGAAGAATATATTACATTACATTGGTAAAAGTAAGATAAACTTCTTGAAGCTCATGAAATGTAGTTCAAACAGTTGGTGTTTCTAGTTTTAATTGTTTTCGAAAAGCATAGACTGATGAACATACAGATGTATACGGCTAATGGAGCTCGTCACATGGAGCTGATCAAGGATATGCCCTCCCATACTATATTTCGATCCGAATAAACTGATCGAAATCGTTTGGTTCAAATTGTCCGTTTTGTTAGTTTCAGAAGGATTTTGCGATTTCACTTCTTGTTGTGAATATGAGTTTCATAGTAACAATTGCCAAAGAAATCAAATTACAAAATCATTCTTAAAGCGAAAAAAAAAATAAAACCATTTTAATGAAACCAATTCCGATCAATTTATTAGTATCAAAATCAAGAACAGAGAAGATTTTCATTTATTTAATTCTTTGAGTTATATTTCCTAGTGAATGTTTAAATATTATTTCTATATTTTAGCTGCTAGGAGTTGCCAAAAGTCCGCTCAACCAGTTGTAAACTCAAATGCGGAAACAAAGCGCTACTGCCCATTTTGGGAATAAAAAATTGCTATATATAGCTTATGGGGTCTACGATGCCTCTTTTAATGCGTTATAAACTGCTTTCTATTGCAGTCAAATATGGGTATGCATATTGAGATGTCACGCCAAAGCTCCATAAAAACTTCCCGCCCACTTTGATTTTATGTTGACTTTTTTATTTTATGATTTTTTTGTTGCAGTCAATATCAACTTACACATGGTAGTTTTTTATGGACGACTGGTTCACATGTATTTACAAAGGTGTGATTCACTTTTTTATGGGTAGCCCCCATGTAAACCCACCACTCACTTTTGGGGCTTAGCTTGAAATGCTATTTCATTTCAAGCAAAATTAACTTGGCATTTGACATGGTGGCTTCTAATGGATGGACGCTTCACACCCAGTTTAAGAGGTAGGATCCAACAAAATTACAATCCACGTTTAGATTGTTATATTTTGCAAATATTTTATTTTCTTTATAGCTGCTAAGTTCATAGCTGGAAACTTTGTGTGAATGGTATTAAATCATCGGTTCCACCAAAGTTAATATTTTTTCTTAGTTTTTGTATACCCTATATCCAAATGGATAAAGATATAATAAGTTTGTGCGAATGTATGTACACATCATAAAGTAGACATCATAAAGTATACATATTTTTGATCAGCATTCCAAACTCAGGCGAACTAGTCATATCTGTTTGTCCGTCCGTCTTTCCGTCTGGATGTATCAGACAACATATCTCAGATAAGAGCTGGAAACTTAAAACTTGGACAGTTAGAAAATTATAGAACAGTTTTTGGAACATATACAGATAAGCGGCATACTTTTTTAAACAAATGCTTATTTTTGAAATACATTAAAACCTAAATTATTTGAACAAAAATTTGATTAATTAACTATCAAAAAGCCAACGGTTTTCTTTCATTCTCTGCCTCTCTAATATCATCCCGCACACATGACCATTTAAGCCAAATACATGAGCTCTAGACGATGTTGTAGCTATCGGCTTTTTATTGTGTACGAAAGTAAGTAGACGTGGTTAAAATGTTTGCGCTGTATTTATTTCAAATTAATTAAATAAATAATTTAATTGAATCTTCATAAATTACGCCCTATGTATTATTCTGATATATGAGCTATATTATTGTAAATTTTCATTAAAATCCATTCAGTAGTTTTTGCGTGAAAGAGTAACAAACATCCACAAACTTTCGCGTTTATAGTATTATAGTATGCTATGTGTGAAACATAGTAAGAAATAATATTACCTGAAAAAGTTTGTAACGCATTAAAGAAGGCATCGTAGTAACTATATATATTCTTGATCCGCTCGTCCGTCTATCTAGATGTTATTGCACATTTTTCAGGCACCTATTTATAAAATATCCGATTGTAAGTCAGCACATATGTAGATTTATTTTTATTACAGTTTAATAGAGAATAAAAATTGACAATCCATGCCCACTTTTTAGGATATCTCTTTTCTGCTAAGTAAACAGCTTGACACTACTTGCGAATGTTATTAAAACTTCGATAGCACCAAAGTTAACATTATTTCTTCTTTGAACTACTTTACTTTTATCTCATAGTCTTAAATCATATTTTCTCACTTCAATTTGGAATCGTTGAACATAATTGATTCATGTCAAAAAATTAATTGATTTCAAAGTCAGCTAAGGTTATAACTTAAATGTACCATCAACTTTTAGTAGCTAAGTATAAGCATGAGAAATTAATAAATAAAATTTTTATAATTGGTATTGTTCAATTTATTTGTATAGATTCATATGACCAACTGGCGGCGTCGCTAAATGCGATAATAAGACAGCACAAGCCAAAAGTCTTATCAGAAATTAAAACATATCGTTTATAGAGTCGTATAGTAAGTACTCGTATAAGGCAGCGAAAGCTATTTTTATTGATTTCATAAGACACTTTAATAGAATTATTGATAACTAAATATTTGCTTGGGGAAAACAGTGTTTTAATACATTAAATAAATATCCGGAATAATTTTCACATTTACTTATCGTAATTTGCGATGTTTACACAAACATTTCACTGTGCGGCATATACTCGTAGAAGATATAGAAAAAAAAAAAGTGAAATAAAAATAGTCATTAATTTATTTTGCGCACCCCTCTCCAGAATTACGCGCTCGGCAGAAAACAATATAAAGGTACAGAGAAAAAGAGTTCCCAACAAATCATCAAAAGTCATTTAACAACATTTGAAGTTGAAAAATAGCCTTCAACTTGCTTGAATGCACTTGATGGCGCGCACTAAACGCTTCAGACTCCTAGCTTGGCTTGGCTTGAATTGGATCGGATCGGATCGGATCGGATGGAATGTAATGGGATGGGATCGAGTGTGATGTGGTAGGAAGTACTAATAAGCGCAGCCGGCTGGCTTGCTGACTGACTGACTGACTGGCTGGCTGGCTGGCTGGCAGCTTGTTGCACTTGTTGTTTGCAAAGCAATGTAACGCCGGATGAGACACCAAACGACCGAACGACCGCAAGAAAAACAAAGAAAACCCAAGCCAAGTTCGAAACTAAACCAAACTAAAGAGTCACGTCACGCGTGGGTGCACACATCGTCGTCGTCGTCGTTGTTGTTGCCCAAGTCCAAGTCCACATAGGAACACACGTTGCCCTGTTACTAAGCAGACAGGGGCGTGGGGAACAGGCAAGACAGTAGTTAAGTTACCAAGCCACTAACCAATTGAAATTAGAGCCCACTGTGCACACTCATCTCTCACCTCGTTGGTACTCTCGCACCGCCTAACAACCTGTTATTTGGGTGGAATGATAAGTAATCGGATTTGGTAATAATATGTATATTCTTTCATAAGGTATTAATTTAAAGGATTGTTATTAAATTATGTGAACTCTCAATAATCTAATTTTAAAAGTGTTCCTTTAATCAATTTTGATGATGTGTAAAAACACACCAGAAGTAGCCATTAAAATCCATGGTCTGATAATGAATGATCGAAGCGTTAAGATACGAAAGTTTGTTGAGGCTATGTGCATTTTAAGTTGACAAGTTTCTCGTTGTTTGACCGCAATTGAAAGACTTTTTACAAAATTTCGGAACCGTGTATGAAATATGTAGCCAACACACCACATTAGAGAATAGATTACAGCAGTAAAATCCTCTGTTGGAAAATTGAAACATAAGTAACCCATGTATAAAATCATTCACATCTTTTCGCTTAAAAGCGGTAGAAAAACATTTGAACTGACTCGAAACAAATTGATGTTTATCCACCATAGTTTCTAATTTTCGTTCCTTACGATTGTCACATGTTTTCAAACTGGGAAAGATGGATTGGCCAGATGCAGAGTGTCTTGACAAGTATCAGGTGATATAGTATTTCAAAAACGTCGATTTTTTTAAAAAAATGAGGCCAAAAAAATTACTTTTAAAACAGGGCAAAATAGATTTGATTAACTTTGCTCACGTTTTTATTTTTTCAAGAACAAATTTTTATGAAGAAAATGAGATACATACGAACAAAATATATTGAAGGGGTTTCAAACTTTTCGAAAATCGTACTAAAATTCAACTTTGTTGCTGTGGTAGAATTTTCACCTCATACAAAGTGTATAAGAATCTCCATATTGTCGTTCAATGCAAATAATTTATATTTGGAATAGATAAGAAAATTTTTTTTTATGGTTCAGATCAGATCAAATCAGATTTGTCGTTTTTAACCTTAGATATAGCTAAGATTGTGAACCTTCCCTCTAAACAAACTTCAAATTCGCAACTGTTGGACAGACTCTAAGCAAACCATTACCATTTCTCTGCGATTATTACTTGTTCAAAAAATTGTATGCTGAAATTTACGAATGTTGTGCGGATGCATATTTTGAGTATCTTGACGCAACATATTATTCAAGGCTTCAATTTCGAATCGCTGGAAAAAATTGAAGATTCACTGATAATTTCTTACTTAATTCTTCTATTTGCTTACCTACACCAATTATTTATTACTCCGCCCTCGTATGATCTACTGCTATCTGTTGTATCAAGTGCATTTCCATTTTCATTTCCTACTTTGAGATGGCGCGGAGCTCTTTGACGTTTTCCACACCGACGTCGTCGTCGTCGTCGTCGTCGTCGTCTCCTTCTTCGTCTTCGTTGGCGGTACTGTTGGCGTTCATAATGCGGAAGATTGCACCATGACTTTTTCCTCTAGTGTGCTGACACTCCGCTGTCCCGCTCTCCAACCCGCTGTCCAGACAGAGAGTCTCTTAGTCTGTCCAATTTTCCTTTACCGCTCGTTGCGCGCTTATCTCATTACGTCGATCTTTTTGAGGTTTCCACGTTCTGTTCTCGAGGTTTTGAACAATTTAGTCGTCGTCGTCGTCGTCGTCGACGTCCGAGTCGTTCCGTTCCTGCCCTGGGTTCTGTTCTGTTCTGTTCTGTTCGGTTCTGTTCTGTTGAATGTTTTCCGCTTGCTGTTAATGGCTCGGAAGCAGCGTGTTTATTCAGTTGGCCATTTGTGTTTGTCCCATTGTTTGTTGCATGCGGTTTGCTCTCTCATTCGTTGACTGTATTTCTGTATGTCTTTATGCTCAAACAAACAAGTGCAACAAATTTGAATCTCATTTACTTTCATTATAATTACACACCTTGTGAATTTTGCAAGTTGGTACGCGTTGCTATTTAGCTAAGTCAAACGGGACAAAAAGAGGGGGCGAGTAAAGCAGAAAGAGAGACAGTGAGAAGGTGTCATTCGAAAATGTTTCAGATCGTCTATCTGAAGTTTAGCGTTTCGATTGTAGTCGAACCATAAAATTTGAGACAACAGTATCCAGTTTAATCTAAGATTTTGTTAAATTTTTCATTTATTTAAAAATGTTCATTGAATAAAGAAGTTTTTCTTACAGAAAGTTAGAAGTGGACCATAGGTTTGTATGGGAGCTACCCCGAATAGTGGGCGGGCCACTCCCGTTTGTCTATGTATGTTAAGCGGCTGACCATAAAAAGAAACCGCATTGAATTTCAACCTAATATTGACTTTAATAAAGAAGTTTTCATACAAGAAGTCAAAAGTTGGCAGTAGGTTTGTATGGGGCCTATCCCAAACAATGGGCGGGTCCCACCCTTTAATGTATATGCCAAGAAACCGTCCACTGAAAGTTACCATATCAATTATAAAGTTGATATTGATTACAATAAAAAGTTTTTCATACAAAAAGACAAAAGTGGGCGGTGGGTTTGTATGGGGGCTACTCCAAAAATGGGCGTGGTGGGTCAATCTGGATACTCTATTAAACTGCAATGTGCAAAATTTCAACTGGATAATATGAAAATTGGTCCCCAAAAAATGCGCAACAACATACAGATGGACAGACGGACAGACAGACAGACAGACAGACAGACGGACATGGCTAGACCGACTCGTCTCATTGAGATGATCAAGAATATAACGGATGGGGCAAAAGGGGGTTTTTGACATTTGTGAATTAAACAGACTCAGAACGCAAATCGACAAGCCATGAATCGGTTTACTACGCAAGAACGCGGAATACTTGTTTGCTTTTTTTTTCGAAAATTATCATGAGCGATGAGGCTCATTTCCATCTTAGCGGTTACGTGAACAAACAAAATAATCGTACATCCGCTCAAAGTTACTGTGTGTTGTGCTGTTTACGCTGGAGGAGTTATCGGTCAATTTTTCTTTGAGAACGCCGCGGGCCAAACGACGATTGTGGACGGCGCGCGCTACAGAGCCATGATTACCGAATTTTTTTTTCTCAATTGGATGAATTGGGACTGGAGAACATGTGGTTTCAACAGGACGGTGCAACGGCACACACTGCTTGAGCCACAACCTACATTCTGAAGGAAGCATTTCCGGGTCGCTTAATCTCTCGTTTTGGTGATTTGCCCTGGATCACCCGATTTAACCGTTCTAGACTTCTTTTTATGGGATTTTTTGAAGTCGCGGGTTTACGTCAACAAGGAATGCGAGAACCTGTCGCCCGAAGTTCTGGCAAGAGTGATGGAAAATACCATAAAACGGGCCCATATGGTCATAAACTCTGGCGGCGGCCACCTGGCCAATATCATTTTCTCTACTTGATGGAATAAATTCTAATGGATTAAATAAACAAATTTCACAAGCAGAACCAAAGTTTTTTATTACATCGGGTGATTACTTTTGCTCTACCCTTTATATAGTTTATGGGGTCCTCGATGTCTCCTTTAATGCGTTACAAACTTTCAGACAAACTGATAATACCATTTCACACTATGTGTGATTAGTACAAAAATATATATCCTTGTAATATTACAAACGCGAAAGTTTGTATGGATGTGTGGATGTGTGAATGTTTGTTACTCCTTCCCGCAAAAACTACAGAATGGATATTAATGAAACGTTACAATAATATAGCTCATATATCAGAATAAAACATAGGCTATAATTCATGAATTACTAAACTATTTATTTGATTCATTTAAAACAAACACAGCGCAAACATTTTAACCATGTCTGCTGCTCTGAGTAGACGACAAAAAGCTGATAGATATAAAATCGTTTAGCGACATGTGTTTGCCTTAAATGCTCATGTGACCCTCAAATGACCCGAAAATACAAAAAGTTAAATAAAAGCTTGTAGAAAAATAGTTCTTTCAAACATCAACAATAAATAACTCGAATTTCAAAAAATCAAAAAAGATCACCTGCTGCGGTGCGAAAATGGTGTTTATCAGACTTCTTAGTAGGTAGCGATATTGGAAGCGAATAATAATATCGAAAACACAATGCTTTGATTTAAAAGACTTTATGAACACATATCGTAATCATTTTCTTTCTAAAAGGGCAACGCAATAATAAATGGTCCAATACTTTTGAACAAACTGTGAAAATTCAAATGCATGTGAAGTTTATATGTGAAGTTTATATTTATAGGAAATTCTCTGCAATAGCCAGATCCGATCTATCTACATATTTATGTATACAAACTTTTCGCCAAATTAGTCATTAGTCACAATGATAAGAATTTTGAACCTTGCTCTACTTTCTTTGCTTTTGCTCTATCGCAGCTGTTTTGCCAGACAATTTGACTTTGCCAACAGCTACTATTGAACTTTGTGTTGAATTAAATTTTGGATAAACTCGTAAAAAAAGACTCGGTGCAAATATTTGTAAAAAAAAAAAAAAAATCAAAAATGCGCATACGACAAGCTGCACGTGAAGTTGACAAATTTTAAAGCTGAAAGTGCAGCGTTGCCAGATAACGAAAAATCTGATGTAGAAGGCGAATACGCAACAGAAGACACGGATTGCTGTCACGTAAGCTGAGTGACAGATCACAAAAACAACAACAACAACTACAACGACAACAATATACAGTACACCATGTGGATAACGTGACAATGAATTACGACAGAGTCAAAGATTTGACAGTTTACGTTTACGTTTTGCATTTGCATTTGCCGAAGTGCATACGTAAGATATTAGAACGAAAGAGAAAGATGAAGCCAAATGTGTGTAAGTGTAAAAGAGAGCGAAATGGATACTCATTACGCGAAAAAGAAAAAAAAGTATTATAGAATATAAACGGCAGCAAATTGGAAAACCGCCGCCGAAGACAAAATTATTTATGCCAAAAATAAAGTCTTGTAATTAACGCGGCTACTTGCGGCATGCGCTGGGCCAACAGACAAATAGACACACGGATGGGCAGACAGACTAACAGACAGACAGACAGATAGACAGACAGATAGACAGACAGCCAGAGAAATAGACAGCGATATAAAGAAGCGCAGACGACATTCACAAACACTGGCCCGGCGCTACATGCACACGTTGTAATTTCTCCAGCATTTTTATACCCTTTATAGATATTATGTATGCGGTTAGTATTGACTTGTCGAAAAGTTTGTAACTTATTTTCTAAAGAGGCACATCAAAGAAGATGCATATATGTAGAATTCGTGTATAGAAAAATACTTGCTAATGAAAATTTTTAAATTCACATGTTTATTGGCTAGTAAATTCTAATGGCGAACTCCTTTCGACAATGAATACTGACAATTTTAAAGCATTCTTCCCCGAAGTTAAAACGAGAATAGGTCTGTATACTCGTATTTTCTATATATAGTTAAAGGTCTCATATATAAGGAATAGATGATTGGAACAATTGGTTTTTGTCACAAAATTTTTTGTACCCGAGTGAAGATTTGCGAAAAAATCTATCATCTATCGTTGAAAAGGGATTTCGTTTGGCTACAGTTTCACTTTGTGTTTAAAGCAAAAAGCAAGAGTGGGTAGAGAATCGAAACACTATATATTTGGGAACTTGCTATGTAGGATTTAAACTGTGATAGAGTTTTGTTTGGAGGACATTAGCTATCGATAAATATAAATGGCCAGTCTCTGCTTTTAAGACATATGGAAACCGGTAATGAATAAGAAAGAAAAGGTCGCCAACCTAAACTTGATCTAAGGGGAGTTCGCCCAAATCCCGTACGCGACTTTAATACAAACGGCTCTTTTGCGCGTCTGTCCTTGTGCTTTATTAATAGTCATAGCGAAGGCTATCCTTACTGGGTGCTGCTTTCTTGTCATGTGGAAAGGCGTGGCTGGATCTGAAGTTGTGAGGTTAATGCGTGGTATGAACTCAGTTTTTCTGAAGTAAATTAATTTAGTGGTGTACTCAGCTACGCCAATAATCTTGCATTACACTGGCCTACATGAGTTTTTCGAATAAGATGGAACTTAGCGTTTCCGAATGGATTTTTCGTGCTTATAACGAATCTGGGCTCACGTCACGTATTCGAGAAAACAGTGTTTGAAACCCCTAGAAACAGCGTTTTTAATTTAAAAAAAGTGGTCCGCCATATTGAATCCGCCATTTTGAATTTTTAAAATGTAACTGCATATTTTAATCAGCTACCCTAAAAACCCCCAAGTAAGAAGTTTTAAGGGATTACAATCAAATTTTAAATAAATACCTTTCTGTTTTCATTTTTTCCTCCACCTTTAGACAAAAACACACACCCTCGCTCTAAGGGCGCATGCGATTAAATTGACATAAAGCTTATTTGAAAGAGCTTGTTTCAGCCTTTAATTTCTGATAATAGCGAATCACGTCAGGATTTTTCCCCACGATTTTTCAAAAACTTCCAAAAACTCTGTTTTTAGGAGTTTCAACCCCTGGTTTTCTCGAAAACGTGACGTGATGGAAAGTTTTTGAACCCAGATTCATGTTTAGCATGAAAAATCCATCTTATTCGCATGCAAAAAATTTGAATTTGCAGGGCAGTGTTATTAATTAATACCTGTTTAGCGTTAAGATTTCAAATTAACATAGTAATAGCATTATTATTTAAAAACAATTTACGCGTTGGTAAACCGGACAGGTCTAAGGAGTTCAAGAACTCTAAGCTGTACAATTAGGCATGGTTTGTTTCTTTGCGATGGATCAAAACTAAGTTAAACATTTTCCTCTCCATTTAACAGAATGAAAATGATGTATACATTAATTGTTGTTCAACCGTCGTTTTTAGGACATAAAATCGTAGTTAAATAGAATTACAAATTTTTTTATGGATTTCTGTGTGACATGGAATTTCTGTGTGACATGGACAAACAATAATACGTTCCAAATTAGAGTAAAAATATTTTGTAATTTTGAAGGCTTGAGTGGGGAAATCTGTTTGAACTTTTCCAATTTAAGTAACAATTCAGAGAAAAAACGATCGTCATTTGTCCTAATATTTTAATACAACTTATGAATTTTTACATAAGACCATTAGGGCGATTGTTTAACTGAAATTTTGATAATAGCTGTTCTCTACTGGCGTGTCTACGGAAAACATTTCTAAACGATTGAAATACATTCTATGAATTTCACCATATTCGGTCAAATAATTGTTGAGATATAACGAATTTGGTCTTTTATTTGTATGGTGAGAGAGGGGCCGTGGCACTGCCCATTTTCCAGTCGTCATATAGGCAAAATGTTTCTTCTAACATGCTCTATAATCTTCATAACGAACGGTCAAATAGTTGCTAAGATATAACGAATTTGAGTTTTCTCTTATATGGGTGTGTGAGATTCAGCACACTTTTCTAGTGAATCTTCGCCATTAGCGTTAAAGGTAACCTTCAAAATGATGGGCCAATCGTTGGTTTTGTTAAAGTGTTAAGAGAGATATGGCGTACCAACAAAAAATCACTCTTGCGAAATTATATGTACAGATTTTTCAAATACGAAAGAACAATAAAAACGTGTTTTCGCTGAGAATTAACATTGGACATAGCTACGGCAACAATTGTTTCGAGTTTCTGATCAGGACACTGGCTGTGACATGCAATTTTTCCTACTTATATGCTGCTTTCTTGTAAATGCTACTTGTCTAATATAATCCATGCTTTAAATAAGTTTTTTTTATCTACGTCTTTGAAAAGCAAACTCGATCTGCAGACGAAAACATTGCGTCTAATATGGTCAGCATTTCTATTTCTTTTTATGACTGTTAAATCATTGTGAAACACCGGAAAATGTGTCAAGTTTATCAGTATTATTAATCCGTTTCTCTTCAATTCATGTTAAATTCGGTCTTTCCATTAGAACATAATTGTATCCACTCGGTATAAAACTTTTTCTATTATGAAAGTAAATATTTGTCATGTAATCTGTATGATTTCGATAACATACATAAACTTTTTTTCGTTTGGAGATGCTTTGTATGAAGTGCATCAAAACTTCGTTTACACCAAAGTTCAAATTTTATTTATTTTGTTCCAGAGTTGCGGTGTCGGCTACAAAAATAGACGAAACGTCGCGACAAGTTAAATATAACATTTTCTACATTACACAAAAATTTGTATCTTTTTTTACAAACAAGCACAAAAAAGTGGACAAATTATGACTCATCTGCGCAAAATTGAGCCTATACTTCAACTTTGGAACACCACTTGCGAAAAGTCGCTTCAGGAATTTCACAATTCCATGCGGTTTACTTAATATATCAATTAGTGGTATAGCTAAGCAACAAAAGTGACAAAAAAAAAAAAAAAAAATACAAAAAGAAAAGAATCTCATAACCGCAGCAAATGAATTTAATGCGACCGAAATAAATTCCAATAAGACCCTAGGTGGTCGCATATTTTAACACTACCGTGTGCAACACTAACCCAACACACCATTTCATCTTCAACTGCAGCTTCACTCCAACCCAGCTCTGTTCTATATCATATCGAATATCGAGTGGGTTTCTCTCGATTAGTTGGCAACTAGTAGAAGAGTGGCGTCTGCCTTTTAATGTAGAAAACTAGTCAACGCAATAATTTACGACATCAGCAGCAGCAGCAGCAGCAGTCCGTCTGTCCGTCTCTCCAGCTGTCCTATACATAGTATCTCCATCTGTACGTATGTCCGTATGTCCCTATGTCCGTATGTCCGTATGTCTGTTCATTTCTTGGCCACACGAGCGCCAAAGTAACTTGACTTATCAATTTCACGGGAATCCAATCGATTTTTATATGAGAGCGCACAGATAAAACCGCAAAAAAGCGCAAAATGAAGAGCACAAAATCAACGCCAAAATGAAAATCAAAAAAATAAAAAAAAAGAAGCTAAAATAAAATTATAAAAAATAAAAAACTTAAAAAAAAAATATAAAGAAAGAATACCAAAACGGCAATAAATGGTGTTGATATCCCGCGAAGCGTGTGAAGACGCTAACGATGCCGCCAAAACTTGTTAACCACAAAAATTATTGCATGAGATGAAATAAATTAAGGTGGCGGCAGCAGCAGCACCAGCATCAGCAGAAACATCGACTGCAGCGGCGAACTTCAGGAAGACTACAGCAGAACAGCTTCCCAGGATCACATTGAATCGCATCGAATTGTTGTGGTTCGAATCAATGTTACCTCCAACGTCACCATCGTCCCGCCATCGCTACTTTTCCCTATTATGGAACAGAGTCAGCCTAAATACCTACCGTTTGGCGCTGCCCCAGCCGCCGCCGCCGCCGCCGCCGCCGCCGCTGCTGCTGCTGCCGTTGGCACCAGACTTCTTCCTCATCGTTACCGTCGTCTGCATTTGAGTAACGAAATGACAGGCGCGAGATGCAAATATACCAATGGAATGTTTGCTCGACTTTTGAGTGCCAACTCTTGGGGTATTTTAGCTTAGAGTACCAATATGGTTTCATGTGTGTGGTGTGAGCAGCGTAAGCAGCGTAAGCTATGGAAGCAAATTAATTGCAGTTTCATTTTGGTAATTGGTTAGCATTTAATTAGGAAGCAAATATATTTTCCTATAGCATACCTAATGTTCTGATCGCAATAATTTATTGAAAGATACGTAGAAGATACGTAGCACTTTCGATCTCATCTCAATAATTCTGTACAATTTTGGACATCATCTCGAGTGCTGGTTTGTAAGGTATCGTTGTTTTTTAAGCATATTATACAGTATTTTGATGTATAGTAATTAGGTAGTTCACTTCAAAATAAGCAGCCTGTTTATATCGAAAAATATCTATATACAAATCAACGAAAGTTCACTACCATTTTATTTGCCTTAAACACAACTTATTCGCTTGATTTTGTTGGAAATGTTGTACAGGGCCAGAACAAAAGCTATTTTTTTTTCACGGACTAAAACCATTTAACCATTTGTATGCAGAAAGCGTATGTTATAATTTGCAAGCAGTTTATTCAGTTACAAAGTTAAAACTTGTTGCTTTCATATGAAACAGTGTTTCGCTGAAAATGCTTGCACCTCAAATGACTTAAAATTCTCAATGAATTTTGGACATTTATAGGCGATAGCATTTACTGTGACACTCCTGCATTAATATTTTTTTAATATTGTGTGTACTTTTAAGACAATAATTGGAATTTCGATCAAAAATTATAGCCAAAAACAGCTGAAAATTGCCTAAAAATTAGGACACTGTCTAAATTAAAGTCCAAGGAAAATAGGACTAAATTTTAAGACATTTATTGCCTAACATTTTTAGTTAATGTTTCCTTTAAAATAAATCCAATTAGTTCTATATTTAAAACTAGTTCATGCTTACCTAACTTTTAAGGCAATGCATATCCTAATATTATATAATACTAGCTGTATCCTGGCAGACGTCGTTCTGTCCTTCCCCTTTATCAAACAAACGGACATGGTAGAATATACACATATCTACATACATAGTTTCCCTAACCTTTGTCTCCTTGTCTTTGTGGTATGGCTCGTACGTCCACACTACTCTATCGTCATATATTATCTTTTTGTTGTTTTTGTTGCTGTACTCTACGTTCTTGTTGTTGTTGTACTAGTGCTGATGCTGTAGCTGTTGTTGTTGTTGTTATTGTGTTTGATGCCAGCAATACCAAAGAAGAGAGAGAGAATGCAGTTTAGTCAGTAGCAAACGCGCATGGTAGAATATACACATATGTATGTACATACATATATATATAAAACCTCACAGGATCACCAAAGGGACTATTTTGAATATTGCCACAACATTTGATCAAAATCGGTTGAGCTGTTTCGGAGTCTATAGGGAACATACATACATACTTCCATTTTATATATATAGATTAATAAAAAATTAATAAAAATAAATAAAATTTATAAAATAAAAGTAGCCTAAGTTACTCCTTATTAAATCAGCTATCTGCCAGTGAAAGCCCCGTCAAAATCGGTCGTGCCGTTTCAGAGATTAACCGGAACAAACAGACAGATAGACAGACAAAAATTGTACAAAAATTTATTTTGGTATATGTACAGTGTATACATCCATATGCATTTAGTAAAATAGGTTTACTTAAATAGGTATATAAACTAATTTTAAGGAACAAGTCGCCTAGTTTTTAGGTTAAAACATTTTTAATTGAGGTCACATTGCAATTTTACATTAAATTCAGATTTTATGTAAACTTTTTTTAGGTAATGTTTCTTCTAAACAAACGTTTTATTTTATGAAAATGAAAATGAAGCGAAAAAATGTTTCGTACTGAAGAAAAATTAAGTTGGTGGGATTGGGGAATGTTCGCAGTCCCCCCTTGGTTCCGCCAACAACATATTCATAGTTATGAATATCAATAGCGCCAATTTCAATATTGTGAAATTTTATTAAATATCGTCATGAATGTTTTTCTACGTATTTTGGGGCGTAGAATCCAAAAATGCTATCGTTTGTGAGATACGTTTTTTATACACTATTTCGTTTATTTGTTGAATTAGTTTTTTCAAGTGTTACGATGTCCTGGTGAAACGCAGACCCAGGCCAAAGCTTGAAAGGCATTCGAAGAAGTTGTTCGTGAATATAATTAAGCAACAACTGATCTAAATAATTATGTATACATTTTATCTAATCTCTGTAATTACTTCTTTTGATTTCAAGTTTATACAGTTTCCATATTGATATGCCATGCCCACTTTTTGATGTAACCCCTAAAAAACCATGCGCAAACTTTTCACTTTTTGAATGAAAAGATTATTTATTGCTTAAAAAGAGACATGGTGGCATCTTCTGAAAAACGCTTCACATCTACATATATCAATCGGCGTGAAACACTCACTTTTTGGGGTAGCTACCATACCAACTAATCGCCCACTTTAGCCATTTTGTATGATAAAGTTATTTATTGCAGTCAATATCAACTTTAAATTTTATATAATGCATTCTTATGGCCGGACGCTTCACATACATATATATAAATAGGTATGGAACATCTTTTGAGGGATAGCCTGCATACAAACCCACCATCTACTTTTTGAAACAAAATCAACTTGATTGTTTTTTACGGATGGACGCCTCACATAATTATCAAGAGGCGTGTCACTTTTATGTGTAGCCTTAATACAAAACCATCGCCCAATTTTGAGTTTTTGTATGTAAACTTCAAAATCAGCTTGAAATTTAATATGAATGCATTTTATTCATATACTAATGGGTATGTCAAACATTTCTTGGGTAAACCCATATACAAACCTAACACCAATGTTTACGTTTTATAATACGATTAGAAATTTTGTGTGATTATAATTAGAGCTTCTCTTAAACCGAAGTTAACGTTTTTTCTTATTATTTAAATTTGTGTTTTCGTGGACTACTCAAAACCAGATAATCCTAGCTCAAAACTAGAAAAACGGCACTATATTTTACCAAATTGGACCAACGCAATTGGAAAGTTCTACATTTTTTCTTGTCTCTTTCGATGATGGGGGAGATGCTGAGCTTATTTCCATGCTAAATATGATACAAATGTCTTGGTGGAAACACGGCCTTAAAGTTTTATGTGTTTTACATTCAATTTTTGGATAATTAGTTTGGATAATTAGTTTGGAGTCCAATACAAAGTAAAGTAAATCCCACTTTGCAGTCGCTTACGCTTGTGTCGGTCACAAAATCAATTATTATACTAATATTTAGTTTTTATACCCTCCGTCCATAGAGTTAAAGGGTATATTACGTTTATGCAAATGTATGTAACAGGCAGAAGGAGATGTCGTAGACCACAAAAAGTGTATATATTCTTGATCTGCATCGGAATCTCATAAGGCCATGTCCGTCTGTCTGACCGTCTGTATGCACAGCGAGTTCTTGGAGACTATAAGCGATAAAAACACCAGGCTTGTATATTTCAACTCGCATATTCTTTCTTTAGATACACCTTATATTAACTCAACTTATATTAAATGAACGTGCTAATCCCACTACAAAGGTTCACTGCCCATACAAAACTGCCCCATTTTTGAGTTTTTGTAAGCAAATTATTTGCAATTATTGTTAATTGAGCTCTTCTAGAAACGCCAAATGTGCTGTATCTTACATTAGTCTTAAATAATATCTCAAGGAAGCATTGCAGACCCCATAAAATACATACATTTGTGACAACAAGTCAATCCAGTCATCTGTCACCGAAATCAACTTTTCTTGGTTTTGAGTTTTTGTTCGAAATTGATTTAGTTTTTATTATTAATTACAATAAAACAGCCAAATTTGATGCATTTCTTCTATTAAAATGTCTCACTTAGGTCAAAATCGGACCACTATAGAAAATTGCCCCATACAAATATATTGTTTTAAGAATGAGCTTAATACAACTTACAACTCGACTACAACACTTTTTCTTGTTTTTGCTTGTCTAATGTACTTGCCTTTGGTAGAGTTAACCTCAAGATCAGATACTAGATCCTCTCCTGGTTTAAGTCTCTGTAATCTGTTGTTTCATACTAGTAGGACGGACGAACGGAAAGTCTTTCATTCATATCGTACATCGATTCATCTCCCGATGTTGTCAAGAAAATACAAAGTGTGTTTCATGGAAAACATAACTTTTAAAAAAATTCCACTCTCGTGGCGTCACCGATCTGGAAATCTTATTGTAGTTGTAGAAGCCTTCCAAAAGTCTTGTATCCAACACTTCACATGCAAAACCTCTGCTTTCAGTGCATCCAATTTTATAAAGTTTAGCATGAAAGTAAGTCACATATAGGTGAAGACACTAGAATTTGATTTTTCGAAAAATATTTTATTAAAAAAAAACTGTCTAGGAGGGAACTAGATCCTACCTGTCTATAGTTTTTGACTCGTTAATTACAAAACCAGCGGCGATGTTTTGTTTACTATCGAAAAAATGGCTCAAAGAATATGTATTAAAACTTGTGTGAAAAATAAATTTAAGTGCTCCAAAGCACATATAATGCTGACTATGGCATTTGGCGAGTCTATTTTGGGCAAAAAAGCTCTTCACGGATGGCCGAAAAGATGTTAATGACGTTGCCCACCCTGGACGCTCCAGCACGTCAACAACCAATGAAAACGTTGAAGCAGTTAAAAGAAAATTTTTATGGAGATTTGTCAAATCACTATTAGAGAATCTGCTGAGTATGTCAGCCTATTGGTTGCCTCATGCCATACAGTTTTTTTTTTTTTTTTTTTTTTGATGTTTTTGGCATGAGACAAGTAAATTTAAATTACTAAATGTTGAACTTACCTGTTCGTTGGTTTTTATCCTGTTCCAAAAACTGAACTATGAAAACTATGACTATGAAAAGACAGCGTTTTGCAACTGTTGAGGAGATAAAGACTGTATCGCTGGAAGAGCTCAAGATCATACAAAAAAGACCATATTAGAAGCGTTCCGAGAATTGGAAAAAGCACTGTCGCAAGTGTACTATATCTGAGGGAGATTACTTTGAAAGGAACAAAATAGATGTTGATGAATATATAAACACTTTTCGAGAGAAATAAGAAGTCACCATTTTTTTGGAAACCCTGGTATCTTGAAATGTGATTTAAAATAAATGCACAAATGTAATTTGTGAAGAAATCGAGATCTTTCTGACCAGAAATCTTTACTAAAATCTTTTCGAAGTAGTAAAATATTCTATAAATAGGATCCTAAATAAAATTTGTTGAAAATTTGCATGGCCTTCGTGCAAGGATGGAAATTATTCATATCATAAAACACCATTCCAAAACATTGTACACACCTTAGTAGATTATATATTGTAGTCGTGGCTTAAGTTTGTGCTCATCAACAAAGTTCCTGAAGTCATCTAAATTCAATTATGATTATTGTACGTGAACAATTATTGTAAGATCCTTGGACGTCCTTGCGCATTATTGGGTTCAACATATGTTCTATACTGCATAAATATTTGGCAGTCAAAAATATTTGCTAGTGTTGGATTTCGATTATCTTATAGTTTGCAAATTTCTATGGATATCAATATACGAGGTATGTTCAAAAAGTAAGGTGACTTTGCATTTTTAGGAAAACATATTTGTTTATTCATCAATATTTATGTTGTCCCCTTCAAAGTAATCCCCCTCAAATACAATATACTTGTGCCAACGCTTTTTAAAATCCTCGAAGCACTACGACACGGTAATCGAAGAAAACAGTGAGCAAAATTTTGACATTTGATCGAACTTGGCGTGCTTTTTTCGGTCTTGGCTCACCTGGGCTCGTCCATTGGGACGATTGGGCTCATAACCCATGTTTCGTCACCAGCAAATCTGTATCGTTGTTGACGTCATTCAATAGCTCCCTAGCTCGATAGCAGAAAATCGCCGAACACGGAAAACACTTCTAATCGTTATGCCTCTCACCAACAAACTAAACATGCTACATAGCTAAAACTGTAAACATATGTTCGTGACAAGTGTACCAAAAACAAAAAAACAAAAAAAAAAAACGATAATCGAATGATCGTTGCCCGCGAAATTTGAAAAGTTACCTTACTTTTTGTACACAACTCGTATATAAAGAGGCAAGTGCAAATCATCACCCTTTTTAACACTCTTAAACACAACGTATTCACTTTTTTTTTTAAAGAATTTGAAGAGGAGCACGGACGAATGTACTTTTTTTCTAAAGTATTGTGTCTAACATCGGTAAAACCAGGTAGTACCCTCGGCCAACCATAAAGACTCTCTCACAAGGCACTCTCTCTCCCTCCCTCTCTGTCAGCGCTCTCAGTTTGGTAAATTGTTTTTTGTTTCTACCGGTTTCTTTGGTTTCAGTTGGAAGATAGAGAAAAAAAATATTGTCCATCTCTGTCGTGCTCTAAAGGGGTGATTCACATTGTAGAGCATGTCGATCGAGCATGTTTGCAACCATCAACTAAGTGAAGGTCTTACACCACTGAGACAACTCTAGTTGATTTAAAATGTCTATTACAAAATGCTATAAAAACTTGTTCAACCGCATACAAAAGTTGTCCGATCTTCACAGAGTATATTTCAAAAATATCGTATTTAGTGTCGTTTTCCACATAATAGCGTCCAATGCAAGTCGCTGCAACAGTTCACTTGTATGCTGTCTCATTCGAACGATGGCTCCATAGTAATGTGTTCCAACACATACTCATATTAAAGATCACATTGCATTGCGGCGAAGCCGTGTGGAGAACGCAGATCACACCGCGGCCAACAGTTACCAATTGATGGCAACTGAACTGAACTGGGATTCGAGCTGGACTGCAAACGGCCTGCCTCTGCAATCATCTAAAAATTCCATTCCAATCAAATTAAAAACTGGCGTCTACCTTTTTATCATTTTCTTATCAGATCGCAAGATCAGCAGATTCGTTCGTACGTACTTTATACGCCTGTTCACCTCTTTGTTGCCCTGGTGGTAGTATAATAAGCAGAGATCTTTGTCGGACAGGCTGGCTGGCTGGCAGGCAGTCAGAAAGCCAAAGTAACCATGGCCACAATATATCAATATATATATATATATATATATATATATATATATATATATATATATATATATATATATATATATATATATATATATATATATATATATATATATATATATATATATATATATATATATATATATATATATATATATATATATATATATATATATATATATATATATATATATATATATATATATATATATAAAAAAAATATAAAGCCAGCGACAACGACGACGTCGACAAGGAAGACGACGACGATGACTTTTTGGACGCCAGCAGCCGTGGCAAACAACAGTCTGACTTCCTAGCTGGCCTGGCAGGACAAGTGGAGATGGGATTGAAATTGGGAAGTCAGTCGCCTTCAACGGTGGCGGCGGCGTTGGTTCGTTGACTTAACTAGAAAGAGATGGCATGAGTTGGCGCACAATTGAAAGGCCAGCACACAAACTTTCAAACGAACGAAATCCATTAGTTTTGCACCTTCACAGCAGTCGCAGCAAAATGTTGCAGCCAAAATGCTGCGACGACTGCGGATGATGATGCTGACTCTGAGAACGCGTAATTTTTTGCGCAAATTGGTAAAAATTAACACGCAGCTTTTGCTTTTGGCAATACAATCCAAAAAAAAAAAAAAAACCAAAAAACTTCAAACTCTACATTTTGGTTTGCGCTTCTGGAGCGTCTGTCGCCAAAATTCCTCTGCATTTCAGCTCAGCTCATTTCGCTTCATTTCAGCTTCAGCTACAACTCAGCGCGTCCAATACTTCAATTTAATAAATTAATTGGCTTTGTGTCGGCTTCATTCACCTTGTTTTGCCTTTTTCGGCGGCGCTGTCCAAAACCAAACCATTCCCATCTCCCTGCTTTGTCTTGTCTACAGCTCCTTTTTTGTGTGTTGCTCACTCGCTTGCAATTTTGATGTTTATTTTTTTCTTCTCTCTGCAATTTTTTGTTAATTTTTTCTTACGGATTTTGAAATGGGCAAACCTCCCATGAAAAGATAGAAATCTTCGCTTCAGTCGACGACGACGACGACGACGACGACGGCGGCAAAATTTTTACAGAGATCTTCTTACATTTTTGCAGTCGTCGCATGAAAGGGCAGCGTACAGCGCAACGCGAAGAGAGGCTGAAAAAATACACATTGAGGCCTAAATGCAGCCTCAAATTGCTCCTGGTTAAGCTTGACGATGGCTTCCGCAACAACACACACACTCTGCTACTCCTCCAACTGCAACTGCATTCTTTGCGTTCATATTTAAACGTCGAAATCTTTGCCAACTGCCTCCACCACACCGTTACCCAGCTAGTCTTCATTTATCTCATTTTCGTTTCGTTTTTATTATCTGAGGTGTTAATGATTTCATTTTTGACCACCCAATTGCCAAATGCTTCGCATAAAAGCTTCACGTAATCTGTGAAATGCGTTAAGCGCCTGACGGGGCGATTTCATACCATACCATCCAATCCAATCCAATCCAATCCAATCTCATTCGATGCGATTCGATCCTTTGTCTGCCTTCTGCTTTTGCTGCTGCTGACCTGCTTTTAACATGGCTCGTTGCTTTGCTCCTCGCACTTCTTCTTCTTCTTCTTCTTATCGTTGGTTAATCTCTATCTTTCTTAGCTGATTACTTCACTGCACTCGCAGATTGTTGGCCGCAAGCTTGCAATTGAAGTGCGAATCGTACGAATTGCTCACAGCTCAGTATTGAATTGGTGGGAAAAGGCTTTAACGACTCTCTGTGGTTAACAAGCTTAGTCGATTGCGGTATGATATAATGCTGAATCCTTTAAGGCCGCAGTTGATGTGTGAAGTAAAGTAAATGCAGCTCGTAGTAGTATTGTAGTGGTCGTAGCAACAAATGTTCTTGCCGCAGACTGCCTGCCTGCCTGCCTGTTTGCGTGCCTGCCACATTGTTTGTGCAACTTGTGGAATGTCTTTGTTCGCAACCGAAAGGATTTTGTTGGAAAAGTTTCTTCTACTATAATACTTTTTCTTGTTCTTCAGTTTCTGTTAGCTGCAGTAGCCGCAGTAAAGTTTGACCATAAAATTTCAGAAATTCTGTTGGTCTACACTTAATATCGCATTTATTATGCGCCACCTCGAATCAATTGCAAACGGAGGTTGCGGAATCGCCGGCCGCCAAACAAAGCAACACGCGCAGCACAAGGACGCTGCAGTAACTTAAATGCTGTATTAGCAATATTCGAGGGCGATTTGATAAGTAGTTGAAAAATTATGTATGGATTTAATTATTTATATCAGTATTAGCAAAAGTAAACTATAGCTAGACGGCTTTAATACGCTGCCAACATATTACAATGGCGGCAGCTCCTAAATTCAGCTTAATTAGCGCTTAAACAGGGGCGGGAACTCTACTTCTCTTCGGGGACGGGGCTTTGGTTGAGAACAGTCCACTGAAAATCAAAAAGTAGATTGTGAGGAGAGGAGCATGGAAGAAAGTTCTTTTTCTAAGGTAGGTTAAAACCAGGTAAAGCTCTTGGCCAATTACAAAGACTCTATCTCTATCTCTCTCTCTCAGCTTTCTCAATTTACTATAGCTACTAGTTTCAGTTGGAGGAATAGAGAAAAAAATATTCTCTATCTCTGTTGTGCTGTAAAGAGCGATTCACATTGTAGAGCATGTCGATGGAGCAGCTCGACGTTAGGCTCGTACTTGCGAACATGTTGGCGAGTATCACTTGAGTGTGTTTTTGATAGTGTTTTTGTGTTTTTGTTATGATACACAAACAAAATTTTCGATCATTCGGAGCATTCTAGTAATATTAAAAACACCACGTCCTTCTCCAATCACTATGAAATATTTGAAGTTTTAATCTTTTTCGACTCTTTTATCAAGCCTTTCTTTTTTCTTCGCTTTCAGTGGACCAAATGTGATAAAGTTTAGCCTGAAAATAAGTAAGGCACTCGGTCACACGTAGGTGACGTCACTAAAACGGATTTTTTTTTTTTTTTGTGTGAAAGTTTTCGTTTCCCATTGAACACACCTTGTATACACTTGTATAGTAGGTCTGTAAGAATGTGACTGCTTTTTATATTGTACACTTTACACATAGCATGAACAATACAATTAGTTTGATGTAAAGTTGGCCACACCCAGAAAGAGGCGTCAGAGATAGATCAACTCGACCTAGTCATATCCGTCTGTATGTCCGTCTGTATAACTCCTTTACAAAACATTTGAAATTTTTAAAGATAATCAAGATCGATGTTGTACGAGTAATTCATAGTGGCTAATCCAAAGAGCTGCGTGTGTATACGACAATTATCAGCATATACTGAAGAGTTTCACAAAATCAAAAATGCATGAAGAGCATATGGCCTGGGAACCATGTATGTAATGTATGTAACAGGCAGTAGGAGACGTGGTAGACTCCATAAAGTATATATATGTTTGATCAGTATCGAAAGCTGAGTCGATCTAGCTATCTCAGTTTTTTTTTTGTATGGAAAAAAGAACCAAAATAAATTATTTGCATTATTGTATCAAATGCGGTAGGGTATTTCGAAGTCGTGAACTCACGACTGCAGCAATTGTTCCTGTTTTTTATTATAGAATTGAATATGTTTTGATTTAAGCAATAATTTACAAAATAATTATTGTTTTGAAATTTGAGCTTTACGTACAAAAAATGAATCCAATTAAGTGTAACATTAAGTACCATTAATAAGAAATAATATTGTAGAAATCACTATGGACGGCACCCGTTATCTGTTATATACATCATTAGTGCCTTATCTGTTATACAAACTATGTGTGTTCACCTGCATTTATATGAGTACTCGTATATGTAGAAATGTATAATAATAATGATTGTAATATGGATGCAGGAAAGACATATATAAGCTCCATCAAGAAGTTTTTTATGTGATATACTTTCCGATATATTAATAACTATTTGAGACCTCGAAAGCTCAACTGTCTAGCGTGCTGGCTAACATTAAAGAAATCATGGGTTCAAAGCACACTCAAAATTAATATTTGGTTGGGTATGAAATAATTAGAAATAATAGTTAAAGCCCAATACTGAGGTCGATGAAATTGTTAATTAGTTCTGCTATGTCAAATAAACGAAAAACAGTGAAATTATAAATCAGATATATATTAGGTGAAAAGTTCACACATTTTGATTTTTCTTTGGGTTTTCTTGACGGAGATGCACAAGGTCACACTGTTTGTCATCTGTTTTTTTGAGTATATAAAGTGTTTTCGGTAGCAAACGTTTTTGTTATCCGAGTACTCGATTTTGATTGTTGTTTGACAACATTTTTTTAAATGAAGTTTTTTTGATATCAAAAATTTTCATCGATCTCAGTGTGGAGCTCAATAGTCGAGATTTCTATCTGCACAAATTGATCGAAATCTGTTTCATTACAGTGGTTCATTTTGTCAGTTTTAGAAGGATTTTGCGAGTCATTTAACTTTTCATATTTGTACTTTCAATTCTACCAAAATGTTTCCTCCTTTGACTCTTTCAGATTTGAAATTCGGAATGCACAGCCTAAGTAAAGCTCTACTTCCTTAAATGACATTGCTGTTCGAAATCCTATTTTCTGTATGTCAGTTTCAAAAACAATTTGAAAATGCATTAGACAATTTGAACAGCCCTCGTAATGCTGATCACTTTCTGTTCAATGCCCGACCACTTTAATACCATTTCTTTTTGTTCTGTGGGCTTTGCCAATTTTTGTCGCGCTACGTAGGTTAAACTGCCAAAAACAATTGAATTCGATTGAATGCACCGGCGACCTGAGCAGGAGCATTTTGGAATGCCAGACGTGTCGCCAAACAATAAGGAGAGCAATACATACAAAGATACAAGACAAAGCGATACACAATCACAGCAACGGCAACGGCAACAGTTGCTGCTGCTGCTGCTGTTGCTGCTGTTGCTGCTGTTGCTGCTGGTGCTGCTGTTGATGCTGATGCTTCTGTAGATACGCGATGAAGACTCCTGTTTGACCAAAAACTGTTTTGCCGAAGCGCCGCTTTTAAAGACAATCAGCGACACCTTTTTGGTCAAAAATACGCGCCGATAATGTCGTCGTACTCATTCTTCGAGTTGTCTTCACTGACTGCATATAAACAAAATAAAAAACTAAAAAACTAAAAACAAAAGCCCAGAAATATTGGCATTTGTTGGTATTTCCCCGCAGCAGAAGCATTGAAATCGAATCGAATTCTAAATAAGCTGAGAAACGAGATTCGTCGTCTGTCTGTCTGTCTGTTTGTCTGTCTGTTTTTACAAAGTGCGAAAGCGACAGTAGTTGTTGCTGCTGATGCTGATGCTGATGCTGATGCTGTTGGGTGCAAAGAACAATGCCCAACGTTCCCAGCAGCATCATCATCGTCATCGTCGTCGTCGTCGACGTCCTCAGCCCTAGTCGGCATATGATTTCAAAAATTGCCCTTTTTAGGGTTTCGACTTACAACAAAACACGCCCAGTCCAATCCATTTCAGTACTGAATGCTGCACTGTGCTTCTATATTGGGGCAGTGCAGCCTTACTCGTTCCATTGCCGTCGCCTTCAACGATAGTGATAAGCCTTGAGGTTGACATCATATTTGGGCGTTAAAAGAGCGCCGCCAGAGCTCCAAACTCCTGCACTGATCAGATGCTGTTGTTGCCGCTGTTAAAAGTGAAGTCTCATGTAAATAAAGACAATACGTGCAGCATAAATGTAGTCACAAGTTGTACAATTGCAAAGTTTTTGCAACAATATATTTTGAAAAGTGAAGACAGCGCTCCTATGGGAGTTACATTAACCAATGAACTTATTTGAAGTTAATTTTGAGAAAAATGAAAATATTTATTTTGTAGTTTTTAATAGTTGAAGTGGAAATAACTTGATGAAAACTTGCTAAATAATAGCTACATTTTATCGGATATACTCGCATTTATGGAGAATAATACGAAATACTAGCTGTTACTCTATGCCTTTCCTATACGATGCATGACGTTACGACGTGAATAGCAACTTTGTGAGTATTCAACTAACAATCATACTTTAAAATCCATGTGATTCATTCCGATAGGTACTAGAAGGTTAGGTTGGGTTACGTCGACTGACCCCTTCATAGAGGTCAGATACAGACCAATATGATCCTTAGCGTGGCCGATGGTAAAGGTCGTTCGGGAGCTTTTAAAATGCTGTACAATTTTTGCGTGTTTGGCGAACACTAATAGCCTGTTAAGAGTCCTGCTGGTCGCCGCTTGCTGGACAGCAACAGGTGATGTGTTCCACAGTTTCCGTGACTCTCGGTTTCTTGCATTTCCGTTCATGTTGGTTATGCTTATATTTTTTGCATGAGCGGCTTTTAGACAATGCCCAGTTAGAATGCCTACCAACAATCTGCAGTCTATCCTCTGGAGAGATAATGCGACATTTTTTGTTGCACTCTTTGCAGATTGTCTTAGATATTGTACAGCTGGAGGTGTTGTTCCATCTATATCCAACGTTGGTCCATGCATCCTCTCTTAGTTTGGTATATAGCGTCTGAAGGGACATTCGCACATCTGTTGTTACTTATCGCGGTAACCATACACCTTCTTTTGCTAGTATATCCGGCACTTCAGTTCCATGCCCCGGTGGCTGGAAATCCAAATGATGTGCACCTTTTTTGAGGTGCTGAGAACATTAACTGCATCCCTGCTAGCCAGCACATTTCTGGAGGCTATTATCGCAGCTTAACTGTCAAAGAATATGTTTATTCATTCTTGCAAGGTGTGCATCTATTGCAATATGCTGGAGTTATCGCGTAGTTTGTACAAGAGCATTTGATCGGGCTCTGCGCAGTCCACCGCCGCTTCAAGTCCTGACCTCATTTTGGATCCGCCTGTAAATATTACAACGTACTACTAACAGTACTGTGTCTCCTGGTCCAAGTGAGGTTTATGTTTGCGTGAAGTTGGGTTAGGGAGTAATGTAGCTATGACGCTACGGTGTTGAACAGACTTCTGTGCGAGTAGACGCGTGTAAATATCAAGGGGATAGACTCCTAGAATCGTTTCCAGTGCTCTTGTGGGGGTGAATCGCAATGTCCCGTGACGCAGACGAATGCCTGCCATTGGGTCCTCTCCGTAAGCTTCAAGTATGTTGATGTGGCTGATTCAACCATATCAGAACTGCATGAAATAGTATCGGTCGTACTACTGTAATACAGTTCCAGTTCATCAGTCTTGATGCAAGGCCTCTTGTGGTGCTCAGCATATTTTGCAACGCGTAGAGCGTATTGATTGCTTTTTCACCCTATCTGCCAGAGCTAAGAGTCATAATAATGCATATGTTGTCAGCCTGTGAGCTTTCCTGCGTAATTTCTTAAGTAGTTTGTTTAGCCCTATGTTCCATAATAGAGGAGAGACAATTCAGCCCTAGGGCGTTCCTGCATGTGCCTCCTTTGTTATGGTTCTGGTTTCCCACTCCGCTTGGATCGGTCCTAGAAACTAAATTATAATCTATGTAGGTAAATTTATTCAATTTATAATTGACTGCAACCGAGCGAAGTAATTATATATGGTACTTTGATCTGACTTGTTGCAACCCAAATGATTACTTATCAGTAAGTAGATCGATAAAAAATATGTAATATTTATTTAGATTGCTTCATTGAGTTCGTTTGGGTTATAAAACTTTGAATTTTAAAAATACATAATTCTTTTTAAATATTTCTTTCACCTATTAAAAATAAGGTAAGTATTAAAAAAATAAAAGTAAACCCTTTAAATTTGTTCTGATCACTTTTTGAAAATGATATAGGATAAAAGAAAGCCTTCCAGAGAGAATGGCGCTAGTTATTCTGCATTTTTCATGACATTTCGAAATTGATCGGGCTGAATAGCGGCTATTTTCTGTTGCATATTGTCTTCCTAGGCTTCCAGGGTACGTGACTTGTTGACTTCAAATAACCCCACAGGAATATGTCTAAACGCGTTAAGTCGAACGATCACGGAGGCCAGTCAAAATCAGCATTTTTCGAAATTATGCGACCGAGACGCAACAAAACGATCATAACATGGGTTGTGTAAGCTGTAGTGCCTACCTGCTGGTACCAAAGTTTTTCATTACATTATCAGCCACAATTGGTATAAAAAATTCCGTTATAATGGCGCGATACTGGTCCCTGTTAATAGCGTCATCTTGAAAAAAGTGCTCTCCGATGAGTCTTTTCGCACAAAATCCAGCTCGTTGGTCGTGAAGAGGTTCTATGTACATTTTTCTTTTGGACATTTCAGTGGCATGAATTCGATTATTTTTAACGGATTTAAATCAAATGGATGATTTTGTAGTCGGCTGTATACCCGCTTGCGAAAATTTGTGTTTCTTTATGTCTCCATTTAATGGGATCACATCGCATTTTTTCTTTATATTTTTCAAGTTTTTAATGTAAAGCTGACTGACGCTTCGAACGAGAATAGATGTGAAAGTTGTAGGGTTTTCAGATGTCGAACGAATAAATGGGCCTCCCTGTATATAGGCGAAGATGTTCGCACGACAAAAATAGTACTTTCGAATTGTATTAATACTCCTACATAGATTAAGGCGTTAAATATTGAACTAAATCAAAAGTGAGATTACCCTAGCTCCCATATATTCTTTCTCGTAGTGGACAAATTTTTGCTGACAATATTATCGCAGAGCATAAATATTTGTATGCAAGTATGAACAACTTAGTAAAATAGAATTGTGAATTTGGAGCTATGATTTGAAAATCACAATGATGCACTGTGACTGTACGTTCCAAAAAGCAGTGATTGAATCAAAGTTGCGAAAACCCACAGTTAACCTGTGGTTGATCCATTACTCACTTGTCGAATCTGGATTTTTATTTAAGTTTTTTGTTGAAAACATGAAAGAGCTCGAGAGTCGAGGTACTTGTCTGTTAAATGCGTTGTACACGCGCCACATTTTCTCGTAGTTAATCATTTTTTCCGCAAGCTTATCTTGAAAATCGTGAATTTTTTGGATATAGCCGTATTGTAGAATATTTTGGTTGCCAAAATAAGTTCTAAACTTGTTCTGCGTAAACATTTGCTTCAAAACTTTGAATTCTACAAAATATTTTACAAAAAATGCAAATAAATTATTGAAGTAAATCTGGGCTAACTATAAATATTGGGTACGGCAGCATAACTTCCTTTTTTGAAATGCGCACCATTCAAGCTATAGGGATCGTAGCGTAGCGGGAGTAATACCAATCGACAGGCGTGGTTCTAAAGTTATATTTACTTATAGGTCAGTCGTCAACATGCGTTGGAGCAGTGAGAAGCGTGCGTTTGCCGTCCACGCCTACTTTTATGGTTGTTGTTTTTTCAGCGATGAAGCCCATTTTCACTTGAATGGATGCGTTAACAAACAGAACATGCGCTACTGGGCTGACACCAATCCCCGAGAAATTGCATGGAAGGCATTTGCATTCACCTCAGCTCACAGTGTGTGAGCGGAGCAACGTCTCACACTTCAAGAGCATCGATGGCTGTTTTGAGGGAACACTTCCCGGAGCATCTAAACTCATTAAGGGGCGATTCGGAGTGGCCATCCCGCTGCCCCGTTCAAGACATATTCGCTGATTTTCTGGTAAGAGTCATGATAAATGCCATAAATAGGCTTCTTCAGTGTATGTATAATGGAGGCATGATTTATCTGATATGATTTTCAAAATTGTGTAAAACAAAACTTTAGATATTGAATGAACGGACATGGTTATATTGACTCGTCTTGTTACGCTAATCAGAAATATATATATACTTTATGGGGCTTCGATGTTTCCTTGCCTATGTTACATACATTTTGACAGCTCAACAAACCTACCCAAAACTCACGTTTAGGTTCTTTCAAGCTGATTAGTACACCGTCGTACCTGGTACCATAATGTCCATCTACGCCACTGTTCTATTATATAATATCTGTTATGCTTGTACTTCTTGGTTCTGTTTGTATTGTAACGAAAGATGTTACTCAAAAAGTTCAATAATAACACTCTGTTTGCTTAAGTGTTAAACTGAAATCTGCTGCACGTACAAAGCACTTCTGCTTATATCGTAACAATATCTAAACTCAACTAAATCTCACTAAATCAGCTACTTACGCGCATTTTCAGTGCTTGCAGCAAATGCCAAAGTAACGCCCAAACAACAAGCAGCAAATTTCATGAAAGCAATTCAAGCAGCCGTCTGCCTTCGACAACAAGTCACATCAAGATCAAAGCCAAAGGCACGGATGACTACTCGTAATATATGTATAAGTATAAGATACTCTATCTCAATACAACACAGCATAAGCACACCACTACCTGGCGCTAAGCTTCAGCTGATAATCGCACATCAATTCGTTTATAATGAAGTTGATGATGATGCTGATGCCGATATTATCTAGCTTATTTGAAGCGCAGTAAGAAGTCAGGCCATCTTCAGCTTCAGCTTCAGCTTCTACTTCAGCATCGAACTTCAACTGACACCGCTGCCGATCGCATCGTGCCTGACCACACAGATGTATCTTCAGAGTGGAGGACCTTGAGCTTCATGCAAGTAGAATAGAGTAGAATTGTTTTGTTGGCCTGACTGGCAGATTTCTGGGTGAGTGTGTGTGTGTGTGTGTGTGTGTGTGTGTGTGTGTGTGTGTGTGTGTGTGTGTGTGTGTGTGTGTGTGTGTGTGAGAGTTTGGAATAAGAAGGCAGTCTATCATTAGCTTTCGGCGACTGTGTCGGCGTTGTCTAATCTGTGGTGGCGTAGCTACTTGGACAGCTACCTCTATTTGAAGAACGCTTTTGGCTACCTCGTGCTGTGGCTGTGGCTGATTTTATTTGATTTCATTCGGCTGATTACTAATTTTATTAATTTTTCATGCACTGTGGTTGTTGTTGTTGTTGTTGTTTTTGGTGCTCTGTTGTCGCTATTGATTTAGTTGATGTCTTCTTCAGTTGACTGTTTGAAATACGAGACTTTACTCTTTCTATATCTTAGCTCTCAACTCTTACAGTCCCGGGGCAGTTCCATTTCGGCACATTTCATGCGTTCGCTGAAGCGTTGAATTAAACTTTCATCGGTTTTTTTTTTCTGTTTTTTGGGTTGTTAATCGTTTCATTGAAATTAAAAGTGATTTCATTTAACGGTAACTGAAACGCTTTGAAGTGGCATCAAGTAGCATCATAACACATCGATTGAACCTTTTTCATACCCTTCAAATATAGTGTGAAAATTGTTTTATTGGCTTTGTCAGAAAATTTGCTACGCAAAAAAGTAATTTATTTGTTATTATTATTTATTTATTGACACAATATAAAAATCATATCAACTAAATCGGAGCAATAGCTACTGAGGTTATAGGTTATGAAGTTATGGTTTTTAAAAATAAAAAAATTGTTTTCATAAGTTGGCAGCACTGTCCCTAAAAACTATTCTATCTTCCCTGTTCCCGTTCTCACATATTGTTTCGTTTTCAAAACGATTCAAAATTAAATTGTTCCGATTTCCGAAAGATTTGCTTTCGTTCTCAAACCGAAAGTTTTATTTTCAAATTGGACTATGTACGATTGCTAAGAAGTGTCACTCTATTTACTTGATAAAAATAAATATGTATTTTTAGTGGAGCCCCATACCGAGATCGAGGAAAATGTTTTCTACCGAAATTGTAAATTATTACTATCTTAAACAAAAAACAGTGTTCCCAAATCAACATGAAATGCTAAAATCAGATATTTATTAGGTGCAAAAGTCCGCACATATTGATTGATCTTTGGTTTTTTCTGACGGAAATGCAAAAGGTCACACTGTTTGTCAACTGTTTCTTGGGTATATAAAGTATTTTCGGTGGCATCTGAGTACTCGATGAAAAACCGTTCCTTCCGAAATTTGTTGGTTGACAGCTTTTTTTTTAATTGAAGTTTTTTCGGTATCAAAAACTTTCATCGATCACAGTATTGGGCTTAAATAGAAACTAAAAGAAAGTATATAAACTAATGGTACAGGGTGTCTGAAAAGAAAGTTCACAGTTTAAAAATCGACCAAAAAAAGTAAGTAGTTTATTGAAAAAATGTTTATTACATACTAATAAAATACACACTTTGGAAATCGATGTCTTAAAAATGATATTGTCCAAAGTGCAGGTATTCTCCGTGATGGCTGCCATTTCGTGACGGATATTTTCTTTTAATTGTGCCAGGGAAGTCGGTTTGTTGCCGTAAACTTTAGATTTGACGTAACCCCACAGGAAAAAGTCCATAGGGATTAAATCGGGACTTCATGGAGGCTAATTTATGTCGCCTCTCCTGGACATAAATTTGCCAGGAAAAAATTCATCCTGAGGCTTTAATTCTTGCACCAACTGAATTTTGTAGGGGTGCAGCTTTAAATATTTGTGTAAAATGCGGAACAATGATGATCTATGGACGTTTAAAGCAACAGCACGCTTCCGAATCGAAAGGTCCGGGTTGTCACGAACAGACTGAGTAACACTGTCTACGTTTTCGAACGTTCTCGAAGACCTTGGACGCCCGGATTTTGATTTTTCCAGCGTTGAACCGGTCTCTTCAAACTTCTCGACCCATTTTCCAATAAGTCGAGGGTTTGGCGCATCATTTAAATGACGAACATCCTCCACATTATTGAATTCGCAAGTTTTTGACGACGAACTAAGTTCATAAACATAAAAATTGTCATGCCGTTCTAGGTGTTTTTATATAATATTTACTAATTGCATTGAAATATCTGATTGTTCTCAGTGTAATTGTTTACCGTTGAAGTTTCATTTTCCCATCGGTTATCTTTAAAAATCGGTATGATGACTCTCTGGGCGGCTGTTAATCGTTTATGATCCTGAAATCGATACGACATGTCAATTTTTAGCGGTAGTCACCACCAGCTATCGAGTGTTTTTTTCTATACGAAAGCCCAATCGTGAGATCGATGTAAATTTTTGCTACCAAAATTGTAAATTAGTACTGCTATGTCAAACAAACAGAGTCCGCAAATCAACATGAAATACTAAAATCAGATATTTATTAGGTGAAAAGTCCACACATTTTGATTGATCTTTGCTTTTTCTAACGAAAATGCAAATCACACTCTTTGTCAACTGTTTCTTGAGTATATATTTTTGTTATCTGCCACCAAAACCATTATTTCTTCGAAAACAAAGAAACGCGAAAATATAGATTCAATTGTGTTTTGTTTTGTTGGGGGAAGTCGTGCGTAGCAGAGTATATATATGAAAAATGGTTGGAGACCCTGTTGTTCGGCTGATGGTCAAAGCACCAACAATTCGCTAACTAATGGTCATTAGACTTATCAATTTAATTAAAGAAGTGAAATGATTTGTAACGCTCCACCACATAAAATAGTAATGACCACAACAAAGTCGAACGATTTATCTAACTACTAGTCGTTAGCTCTTACCTAGCGAATAGGACTGCAGCGTCGCACTACGTAAAATAGTAAAAACAACAACAAAATCATATCAGTCTAATTCGTACGTTCCACTTCGTGCGTCGTTTTGATCAGATGCAATGACAGACAGCAGATAAATCATATATTGCAGGTAGGCGAATATTACTTCAATTATACAATTTCGAATGAAGTATATTCAAAATTCGGTTCTACCGAAATTAACATTCTTTCTTGTTTCTGACATTCGATTCTTTCGAAGGTTATGCAGAAGCTGGAGCAAAACTATGTAGATGAAAAAGAAGAAGTTATTTTGGCGCAGCACAAATCGCAAGCAGCCAAAGAATGCAACACAGCGCACGCGTCGTGATCCGGTCATCATCTATGTATCTCATACTTTTACCTACCTTACATCGTAGCATGTAGCGAATCTCTCTATGCATGCAAAGCCATCTGTCTGTCCGTCTGCCCCAACTGCCGTCCACACAAGATCCGCTGGCGGCGCTGCGCTTATCTATGCCATATCAGCGCTAACAAGTTGCCGAGACGCGCGCAACCGCATTAAGCCAATAAGCCAACAAGCTGCGCGCGGCAACTTAGCAAGTCATGTTGCACATGCGCAGCCGGCGCTTTTCTTCTTTGCGCGCTCCAACTGCAAACAGCACATTGTATCTAGTAGTTCTACTACCGCTTTTTGTTGTTCTTTGCTGTGCAAATATGTTGCAAATGTATGGCAACATGCAATTCATGTGTTGAATATGGCAACTAATGATGTTTGACTAGACTAGACGTAGTCCTCCTCCTCGGCGTCGGCGGCAGCAGACAAACATTGAAGAAGAAAAGGCGTTGCACTTGCGCAAATAAGAAACGCAGGATAATGCTATGGAAGCAGTAGCCGCTCTATGAGATCAGCATATATGTAAGTAGTAATTACAGAGAAATTTAAACCCGTATTAAATATTTGCGCTGATTCAATTTAGTCTATGAAAGGGTGTAGGAGCTACGAGTTAATTTTAAATATCAGTCAGTTCCAGCATTTATATTTTGATTAGTTTTATAGATAACCAACTGAAACCTTATCAAATAGAGTAATAATATGGTTTGACTTTCACTTTCAAACCACACACACACACTTTTCAGTTTTTGTATACAAAGTTTTCTTAAATCAGTCAATATCAACTTGAAATGCCCAATGGTGGCCTATAGGAATATAAGATCACATTTGACCTAGACTACGGTAGAGCTCCAGTGCCCATTGTTAGGCGTTTTACATTTCAACCAATATCAACATATTATTTCGGTATTTTTGCTTCTTATGGAGAGACGCTTCACATGTAAGAGTAATAATATGGTTTGACCATATGTCTCACTCACTTTTACGGATAGCCCCAGACAAATTCACCATATTATTATAGATTTTTATGTTTAACAAGTTTTATTTTTCTTGGTTCTTCGGTTCTACTGAATTAAAAATTTTTTATTGAACAAAAATTGAAATTATTCAATCACAATAATAACTGTTTTTATAAATCACTGATATTTTGTGTTAGAATCACTGCTAATGTCAATATTAGGATAATATAAGATGATAAAGAGGATCGAGATACATATTAATGCACCCACGCTCTGCGGTATATTGTGCATCCTTTGTGACCCTATATGTCCTTGATCTGTGTTAGGAATTTCAGAACGTTTTTATGGGAAAAGTTCCCGTAATTAATCTCTTCTTTTTTGGACTTTACTTAGAACAGACAGTCTCAATCGCGTAATTGCGATGCACGTGGCTATTATATGATCCATGGTTTCTTCGTCCTCGCAGCAATAACTGCATTGATTAGTGGGTGCTAGATCCATTTTGTGTAGGTGGTAGTTACATTTTGTGTGTCCTGTAGTAACCCCACATAGAGCTCTAAGGTCTCATGGCTATCGCTTCTTCACCTTTTGTTTTATGAAAATTTTTGAAAATTTGTGGTTTGTAGAACTTTGAATTTTGTGAAGTATTCGTCAGTGGCTTTGTTGAGCCACTTTGTTATAACCTTTGCTTTGGTCTTGCTTGGAGAAGCCGTAAGAGAGAGCCTGGTCCCACAAAAGGGATTGTGGCACCTTTCTTGGCTTGCTCATCAGCTACCTCGTTGCCTGCTAATCTGCTGTGTCCTGGTATGCATATAAGGCGAACCCTATTTAAATTAGGCTAACTATACCTCCGCCCACACTCTCTTTTGTTTTGGAACCCTCTGTATACCAACATTGGGCATCGGTCATCAGCCAGTTTGGCTTTGTATCTCATTCCAAACGAGAGGGGATGATGAACTCATACCGCATTCGCAGTTTCGGGGTGGAATCTATTTGGTTGCTGAAAGTCAGTTCCACATTGTTCAGTACCTCAAGATGTTCTTTTTGTAAAGCAAGTCCAGGCTTAGTGCCTTCCTTACCGCTTCACTTTGAATTATCAAATGCAAGGGTTTTAGGCTAAGTAGAGCTTCCATAACTAATGTTGATGTTGTTGTCTTGTTGCCTTTGAAGTTTGGTTAGTCTTTTTTGAGCACTAGTTTGCTTCGTTTTGGTCCACCAGACACATGTCCTATTTGTTATAATAGGACAAATCATTTGTTACTTGTCATATACCCAGTGTCTCATCTTGGTGTTTACAACGCATGATTGGCCGAGGGTTTGTTTTATTGCCCATAGCACTTTAGTCGCTTGGCAATCGTTTGGCTATCCCAGGTGAGTCGCTTATCTAGCATGGCACCTAACATCAACGCCTCAATCTGGATTTGTATATTATTATTGTTTATATGTATTAGAGGTAGTGTTAATTTATGTTTCCTTGTGAGGCTTTTGTCGTGTTAATTCTGAATATAGAAAAGGTCATCCAAAAACAGCTGCTGTCCCAGAAAACATCGTTGCTGTGCGTGAATTCCTAGGCATTTATACCATATAATATTGCAAGAACAATTAGATATGAGATGCTTTGAGCGAGTTGGAAAGAAAAGGTATGCTGAGCGTGTGGGTCCTTCAAGACAAGCCAAAGTCAACGAAAGTTGTTCGTTCGCGGAGCTTTGCAAAGCAAATGGTCGCTTTTTTACGGAAGAATGGAACAGGTGGCTACAGCAGCATTAAGAAATCGAAAACGATTAATTCTGAGTGGTATACAAGAAGTCTTGCCAGAATTCTTAACTCAATGGGAGAAAAACAGTCCAAAACGACAGATCACCTTGCATCACGACAATGCCAGTTGTCACACATCGAGTCTTACTTTGGCCCTTATGGATTAGAAAGAAATTTTATTGACCGATCAACCGTCTTATAGTAGCCCTGATTTGGCACTAAATGACATGTTTTTATTAAGTGGCGTGGTGAACGATTCACATCGTCGGAAGCAGCGGTTGAGACGTTTAAATTGTAGGTTTTTGATATACTTTCTTCAAAGTGGGAAAAATGCTTTTCGAATTCGTGGATCATATTTCGAAAACCAAGAAAACTTTTTTCAGTGAATAAGTACTTTTAGTTTTTTCTTAGTTTTTCCAGAAGCTTTTTTAATGTCCCGCACATAAATCTCGTGACTCATTAGATATAGCATGGAGTCTGAATTTTTTGACACAGATTTTAATTTAGAATGTGGACAGCTGCTAAGGAAGAATTTCGCGAAATATGGTCTCCAAAAGGTTAAACTGGGCGGGAAAATATTATTTTTTATCCGATTGTCTTCAAATTCGGTAACGTTTCACGGTTTGTATTTTAGGGTTCATTTTTAAAGATATCCTAGACTCATTTTTGGGTTTTTGTATGAATCAAAGCTATTTTTAGCTTTGGAATAAACCAACATTTTTTCATCATTTGCAACCTTCTTCAAAAACAATGAAATTTTGTAAATATTTTAAATGTACCAACTGATATTTATAATAAAGAATCGATACTACATACGCACTCGAATAAATTCCGATTTCTAAACTCTAGCTTCAAATGTACTGATTTATGGAATCCCCACTCTCAAAAAAATGGCCAACAGAAAATTCAAAAATTCAAAAATTCTATGGGATTCATAGCATTCAGTCACAGTGCAGAAAAGCATTTAACAGACGCGCTAAATCTTCTTCAGATCGCTTCATTTTTGGCATTTTTTCATTGTCCCGCTGTGAAGTTTATTAAACAAAAGAAATTCCAGCGTAGTCAACGTTGACGAGAATGGTGCTTCGTCGACTACGTCGGTTTCGTCTAAATTTATGCAGATGATTTATGCATATCAGCATACTGCAGACCAGACGCTGCTATTCCAACACAGTCAGCCAGACAGTCAGTCAGTCATTCCACTTAGCTCCACCACTCCAAATTATTCCATAAGCAGTTGATGGGCCTGTTTCCATTTCATCGCCGGCTGACTTTGATGCAGGCGACTTTGGCGGCGTTGGTTGACTGACTGGAGAGCAAAGCAGAGCAGAGAGTTCACTGGATGGGTAGTTAAGTTTTGATTGGTTTCCCAGGAGCTGCCACTGTTGTTTGTTGTGACTGTTGCGCTGCCTGCTAATCGCCGCAGGTCAACTGGAGTCGTGTACGTGTTATGCGCAAGTCTGAGAAGCCAAAAATCGAAAGACTACAGAACTCAAAAGCCTAGGCAGACATTTGACTTTTGTGCTAAAGGTGTTCTCGCTCAGCGGTTGGGAATGTTGGCGGTGTGATAAAAATTTTGTTGTTAATTAGATTTGAGTTTCATATATATTTATTACATTTAACAAATTGAACCTTAAATGTGAAAATGGCAGATTAAACTGGGAAAGTAGATTTCAAGTAGATTTACTAACAGACAATGGATTCAAACATGACTCCAAAATTTAAATACTCAACAATGCATCGCTTGGATAGAAAAGAATCGGCATTGATGTCATCTCTTGCAATATTTTATTATATTTATAGTAAATTTCGACCTATAAATGTGAACCTTTGAGACAGTTCCATTAGTGAGTTTGTGTTTGATAGCGATTGAAAGCAAACAACTTTTTGTCACAACCTGTACCCAAATAAACTAGGGAGTAAAAAGTCCATGCGAATGAAGGCGACAAATAAAAAATACTTAATAGGAACTCTGCTCCTTCAATATCAACCATAATATATTGAACTAGAGAATTTAACGCGGTCTTGCGAACATTTTTGCATGAAATTACATGAATTATGCTACGATTTGGTATTCCATTCACCATATTCTCCATATTGAGCACCCTGCAACCATTATTTTATTCTAAATCTGAAGAAATGGCATACTGACACAAATAATTGGCTTTGCTTGGATTCTAAAATCTGTTTTGAAATTACAAAAGTGGCTAAGTTGTAACTAGTTTGGTATTTCTCCTTTATGTATGTTCTCTTTCCAGTGGATCTTATTTTAACAGGTGCCGTTTTGGTTTTTCTCTCATAGTTTGGTGGCGGGGCACCACCTATTTTTTGAGTGGATCCTGTTTCTCCCGATGCCCTCTACATATGTACCGAATCTCATCCATCTACATCAAGTAGTTGCTAACATATAACGAATTTTTCTTTTATCTTATAAAGCGAGCGTGTATATATAAACATTCCTCGGGGAGCCTGCCAATCTATTTGTGAGAACCAATCGAAAATCCGCGCAGTAGTTTCTGAGATTGAGTATACTACTTCAATTTATAAATGAATAGATATTTTGCATCTGTGTATTGATTTTCATTCACCCGTTCCGACTTGCTTTAATTACTTTCTTTTCTTTCACGAAGTCCGTGGTCGAGGAAGACTCGTAAGTGAGTTTCCTTACAAGATTGTCGACGGTGGTACACTCTTTGGCATGCATGTTGAAGTTTTTAATGATAAAGACGATCTAGACTTGTTATACAGCATTGAAATGGTCTTGAAACGTACATTCACAAAATGTATAAAATTGGATCACAACAGTCCGAAATATACGGTTAAGAATACCCAGCCGAAAGGTGGAATTGACTCCATGCAATGACAATGCCATGTTAATTTCGATTGTCTAAAGCATGTAAAAGAGATACTAGTGGAACTAGAATTGGTTACATAACAGCTTAACAGCTTACAATTTGTTTCACGATCGATGAGTCTCAGAGCGCGGGGTTAGCAAGTTGGTGGCAGATCAACCGATATAATGAGAGGCAGGTAATCACAGCTTAGATCGGAGCTGGATTCAAACTTCAACTGCCACTGCTGATAACGTATGTATAGTACAAAATCGATACACGATGGCTGTTGGTTGAAGCGAAGCGATTATCTCGTGGTCCAAGAATTCAGCTCGCGGAGTAGTTGAGTAATCATATTGAGCAGTTATCCTATTGCAGCTAGTTCAGGCAACCGTGAGCTGCTGACGCGCGTTTCAGTCTCCCGTATTAAGGAATTTGGTGTCAAAATTTGCGTAGTTCCACTCGAAATCTGATCGAGTCCATTGGAATCTAGGCAGATACTGTCTACGAATTGGATGTTTGTGGAGCACAATGGCACAATGGGGAAATAGTTCAGCTCTTGTCGAATCAATATTGCTGCGCATCCCTTACGTAACGTATTACCGAATTTGGGTGGACTCCAAGTCGGCGAGTCTTACCTCACAGAGTAAGGCGAAGTCTATGGCATGTGTCTGAGGAAAACACTCCAACTCAGTTGGAGTTTGTTCCAGCATAAGTCCCTTAAAGGGCTCATTTTGTAATGAACGCAGTGAGCAACTCCAACATCTGAGATTGGAGTCGCATTTGCTGTTTTTGCATGTTAATTAAGCGATGGTATTGTTAAGGCTTCTGATTTCGGTGAGTACACAATAATTGTCATCAATTTTCTTGGGAGTGTAGTTCAGTCCCGGAGCCTGGGTTGACGTTTTGCGGTGATGTTGTTGCTGTTGACAAGGATACCACTGCTGTAGTTATTAAGACCGTTGATGACGTGTTCTCTGGTTGCTGCATGCCATTTCAGCATACCACTGTGTGTTTCTCAAATGAGTTGCAAAGGAGTTCAGTTGCTTATAGCTGATGTTTGCAGCATAGTCTTTATAATTGACTGGATGCTTCAATTCGCAATTGGCGCGTGTGGCATGCACTATACTAGATTTGGTGTACTCGCTGGAGTTGTGTGCCACGCCACATTGGACACAAGCAGAATTTTGTCTGCAATATTTGTCTGACAAAATTCTTGAAAAACAATTTTATTATAAAGTATGCTATTACTCAAAATTGCATAATCTAAAGTTAAAAGTTTCACATATGAGTAAAAGATTCTCCTTACTTTCAAATTTTGAATGCCGTTTGTTCTTCTAGTTCTCAACTAATTCCCGAACAAATATATACAGGTACCTTCTGCTACAATATATTATGCTTTATTAATTTCGCTGCTCATGAATAAACACCTTTTGGGAAATGACAGTTAAAATTAAGCGGAAAATGACCTAAGACCACCTGCAACAGGCTTAATTTGAATACAAAGCACGTCTTAACCCATTTTGCTTTGACATGATAATCAGATCATTTACAGCAACAACACGTTGTGCATTCAAATATGCAGGCATACTATACTCTATACATAACCTTACACTTGCTATCTATCTCTCTCCTATTTATAGATGTAACTATGCAGCAGCTGTCAAACTTAAATGAGCCATAAACTGTTGCAACATACCAGTCAAACAACGTTCTAAACATGTAGAAGGACATTTGGTTTGTCTCTTTTTTTTTTGTTTGGAAAATTTTACTTCAAGTGCTCGGCATAGTTTTGAGCAACTGTCCGAATAGAACGGAAGAGAATGCGTCTATGTTGAAATGGAAGGGACCACCGTGACATATTAGAGAAAGGAGGAAAGAGCGTTAGAGAAAGAGGGTCTAATATCTTTCAGCCTTCTAAATAGCTACTACAACTTTCATCCATACTAAATATGAATCAATGTCAGCAGGCACAAAGGCACAGCATGTAGTCTAGCTTCTATACTATTGACTGACTCCCAATGCGTTCAAGACCAGCTTCATTCAATGTTCATTCATTCATTCATTCATACTCGTAGATGTGGACTACGTGCCGTCTTGCCTAACTCACTCATTGATTGAATTGAAACAGGAAGACAAATTGAATTTCAAACAAGGAAAAACATGAGCTTAAATGGAACCGATTCTTTAATACACTGCAAACAAAATTTATTACTGCGTAGAAACAAAATTTATTATTGTAAATATAGAGGTGAATACATGAGGAAATAAACTGGTGATTTTCAAAACGTTCCCACATTCACATAACAAACTGAATTTGTGGAATTCCGTAAATGTGTTAAAACTTTTCACCTAGTTTCTGATCCAGAACGCCCAGCTGGACCATGGGTTTATATAGGATATTAACATTTATTTAACAGCTAAAGTCTCAAGCGTGTATAATAAATATATTATTGTATAATAAATAAGATTATATCAAGGTTTTCTAGCTGGGGGTACTTTGATAGGGTTATTTTAGTTGAACCAATACGGAATATAACATGTTAATAAATAGAATAAATATTAGTACCGAATATGAAGATGATGTTCATATAAAAATATGAAAAAGTGCGGTGGGCTTATGCATACTGGGCGTGGCGCGTGTATTTTTATATACAAAGAAAATTCTAGCTTCGTATAGAGCATCCATTTAAAATTTCAGCTCAAAAGCTTTACAACTGAGTGTGCAAAACGCATAGAATCAGATAGACAGACATACTAGACTAGATCGATGCCTTTATTCGAGCTAATCAACAATATATAGTGGATCTGTGGTAAGTTTTTGCCATTCCCCTTCACCTTTATGAGAATAACGTCAGATCGCCGACTTCTGATTTGGGTCGTTGTCCTGGTAAAACCGAAAACGCGCTCGTAGGTCTAAAGCATCGGCACTCTAAAGCAAATTGTTCTTAAGCATGTTTAAGTAAATATTCTTGACCGTGATGCCACCAATGAAAACTAAGCTTCCAACATATAGGATCGCACCCGTCTCCATGCTTGGTTTTGAATTTGGCTGAGTAACGTGCTCCTACGCGGAGTTGAGTCGGCATTACTGGTTCATTTGGCGTTATGAAAGACTTCTTTCGTGCGACTCGACCATAAAAGTCGTGATCCCGCATAATATGGCGCACAGTTTTTGTACTGTAAGTCTTGCGTAACTTATCCTTAATATCCATGACTATTTTTGTAGCCGTTATAATTGGATGTATGTCCGTGAAAATTTGGTTGGGTACTTCTGACACACAATTTTTGTACACAAAACGTTAAATTTTGTACAGCTCTGTACTGGGAGTTATATTAACAATTTCTGACATTGCTCGTTGACTTTTTATATTTTTGAACAGAGTTCGAAGCAATTCACGCTATTCTGTGGTCTCACTTTAATAAATTGGAAATAGTTTCTTACGCCGGGGTGAAATTTAACCGAAAATTTATTAACTATGGTATTGGTAGAACAGATGAAACATTCATTTACGAATCAGCATTCACACACCAACGCGGTCCAAAGTGACTGTACGAAATTAGTTGTGACATTGAAATAGTCAACTTTTTAAGTTTTCGTTACTAATTAATTAATAGATATTTAAAGAGTGTATTGAAGTTCCTTTCTAAATATTAAAAAGGCTGTTAAACAAAAGCGCGTTTAAATTTTCTCGATATCTTCAATAGCATCCGCGGAGAATACATTATACACTTGGTAGAGTATTTGATGCTTCCTTCAATGCGTTACAAACTCTTCTTAAAAACTATTAATACGCTTTTCATAATAAATGTGAAGGGTATAACAACAACAACAACAGCATCAACTACAACAACACTAGGCGACTTAGAGCGCAGCCGATTGAGTCTGAGTCTGAGACCCATGATCAATTCTTAGAAATTTCTAGGCTAGAGCGAGAAAGCGTACGCAATATCAGCGGATAATTGAGAGCCTAATAGGATTTTAAGTGCATACGCGTACAAATTGCGCTCCCACTGTGCTCTGCTGCCAAAGTGTATATGTGTGTGTGTGTGTATGTGTGTGTACGATAAGTCTTGGCAATAATGTAAAGAATGAATTGTTCCGACAATAGGAAATGCGTGCCGAGGAAGCTGGAGAATCAATTGATTGAAAATACACCGCAACGCAGACTATGCACAGCTAGAAAATCCGTTCCGGTCATTAAACGTACCGCCTTGACTATGTGGCTTAAGAAAGAGCTAGAGAGCTAGAGAGCAATAGAGAAAGAAATAGGTCAAAGGTAACTCAAGGCAGCAACAGGACACTGATGAGTCAGCTGACTTTATTTTTGTTTATTTATTTGTATCGGCAGTTTTTGTTTGTGCCCCTGAGGTAAATTGTGCGTGTTGGTTGCAGCATGAAGCGACCTACAACTCAAATAAACAGGAAGAATGACCTGCTGCGTCTGCGCAGACACAGTTTTTGCCGTCTGTATCGGCTTATGACACGCTGCAGATACAATTAGCAGCAACAACGTACACATACAACTATATGTATCTATGCAAGCGTTTGTTGTGCAGCGGTTTAGCTATACACCCGCCGCCATCGGCGACAGCGGAAGCATTGCATCGGCAAGTAGAGATAAAGTTGTGTCAGAATTTCAGTTGCAATGTAATGCAATGACAGATGAAATTGTTCCGGCGGCTGTATTTGAACGCAAGTCAGATTTTAAGACGGCATCCTGTTTGTACAATATTTTTAATAAAGAACTTTTACTTGCGCGTTGATAAATTAAACTTTATTTGCTGTTAATAGCTGCTTAAGTGAGTTTGTGTCGTACAAATCTTAGGACTTTTTTTTTATATATTTATTGTATAATTACGTGTATCTACAAGGCAGTGAGTTCGAAGCGTACTTAATGACAAGTTGGATAATTTTATCTAAACCAACTCTATGCAAAATCAGCTTGGATTTCGTGCTTGAGTGTAAGTTCATGTAAGCTTTCAAATTAGACATTCTTTCATTTAGATATAGTGTCAAATATATTTGCCTTACTATTTGTAACAGACTTGAAAATGCAATGACAATTTTAATAAATGTATCTATATAAAATCCATTCTTTGTAAAAGATACTTTGGCAGTATATGGAGATTCTCTTCTTTCACTGTTTATTGTGCCTACGTAAGTTTCTACGGATCAGAGTCATAAATATATAAGATTAGATCAAAGAAACGCGCCGGTACAAAGCTGTTTAGTAATTGGCCTCTATACACCATTATATCAAATGGTTTCTTTTAATCTAATTGTAGATAAAAAGTATCAATAATCACAGCTCTGAGGCTGTGGTATTGTAAAAAAAAGAAGAAAATATTAATTCAAAACAAGAAAAACAGTTAAGTTCGGTAAAACCGAAGCTTTAATAGTGCTCTCCAGACTTGCCTTTTTTACTCGGTAAGGTAAGTGAATCGAAAGATTGCTCTATTTGTTTTGCTAATTTTCATTTCCTTTCCATTCGGTTTATTCGTTTATTGTATTGAAACAAGTTCGCCACAGCTTACAAGCGATTGAAACATGTCGCTTTAGTTTTGAATATTTTTTAACGAACCAACTGGAAACAAGCCGAAAGAGTGTTATTGCGCAATAGTAGATATTAAATGTTCGACTACGGCAAGTTCATATCTGCTTCACAGGTATGGGTGCTTATAATTCGCAAACAGTTAATGTTGTTTGCCACAGACCTCATTTACCAGCGAAATGCAATTGAGCTAGCGATTTGACTAAATACGCCTTTAAAATATATTTTGTAAATAAAACGGCCTATCGTTGTAGATAGGGGGTACAATTTCTGATTAATTTACATCCAAACAGTTAATAATTAAATATGTTTTAATTAATAAATTAGCATTTTACTAAGCCAACTATCAAATCATTAGTTGAATTTTCTATGCACAGCTGACGAACAAGCGATTTGCATTTTACTGTTGCCACTGTTTTTAAAAAGTTTTTCGAACTAGGTTTTTAAGTAGATAGCATGCTGCTATTTACGTTAAAACACAGCTAAAATATTAATTAATAATTTAATTGCAATTATTACAACCTTAAGCAATCATTTTAGTTCGATTAGGTGTCAACTCCCCGCGATTCGTTTGTTTTGTTTTTTGTTGCTATTTAATTGCTACCGCGCACAGCTGCTAGAGTTGTCAAGAATTTTTTTAGTTTTCCGGGCAATAATCTCAAATTGTTTTGCTTGGAAACTACCAAAACATAGTCACAAAAATTCAATTAACTTGCATTTAACTAAATATCACTGTAAATTATCAATTATGCTACTGAAAAAAAAAAAAAACCAACAATAATGCGGAACAAACATTAAGCTAGTTTATTCTCGCGTTGTGTCTACCCTATGAATTAAGTTCGAAAAGGTTTGTGAAAAGACTATAAAAATCAAATCGCTCCAAGTTCTGTGGCATGGAGAAATTTTTTGAGCGAAATGGTAAATCACTAGTAGCCATTTCACAAGCTATTTCTGTGGAACCCCCGATTAGTACAGTTAATCAGTGTAATGCTTTCTGATAAACTATATTTTTTGTTTTGCGGTGCTTAAATATACAAAGATGTTGGTTTTCCCACGCGCGAACATGCGGAATATAGTTGTCCGTGCGCGAAACACGGAAACTCTAAGTTGGTTCCGCAAACTTCCATCGAGTGGCCTTGTGATTTATTTCTGGTCATCGCAAAAGCCAGTCGCACGGGATATTGTAGATTATTAAAATCCAATGGTAATTCCGTTAAAAAAATCGGTATACGCGGAATCAAGACATCCTCTCCTTTGTAGTTTTCCTTGATGATCGTTGACTCGATGATGTTATTCATTATCTTCTTCACAGCCAGTCTCGTTCCATTGCATAGTTTTAATAGCAAATTGTGAGGTGGTAGTCCAGGCAATTCCAGTATATTCAAAAATCCTGTGGCATAGTTGACTACGTCATCCTGGTTGATAATTGTGTCGACTGATTTGAAGGAAAATAAATGACCCGGAAGAAAATTGTGAATGGTCGCATTGAAATCATCGACATCTTTGTTTTTCGCCGCCAATATTGCTCGTTTACTTAGCCAATTATGGTTTTTGAATTGTTGCGCTATATCTGGAAAAACACGCTGAATAAGCACCTCTTTCGAGTCTTTGAAGTGACAGAAACCTGTGGATAATGTAATAAATCCGGTCGAGGTGTCAACTGCGACTTTCCAATTTCCAACATCTGACAACTGCTTCGAAAACACATTTGCACTTTGATCTTGTTGCAAAAACACTCGCATGTTAGTCGTCAATTGAAGTGTCTGTACATGCCGTCACAAATTTGATGATTTTAAGCATGTGCTTAGTTCGTCAGCTACAATTGATCGGGGAATAACTTGAAGAGTCTGTCGAAAATCACCGGACAACAGAATCATGGCTCCTCCAAAAATGTTTTGGTTGTGTGACACAAAGATCTTTCAGCGTTCTGTCCAGTTCCTCAAGTGACCTCTTGTGGGCCATCGTGCATTCGTCCCAAACAATCTATTTGCATACCTGGAGAATCTTTGCCATTGCGCTGTTTTTGGCGATTTTGCAAGTTGGTGCTTCGTTGACTTGCGTGTTTAGTGGCAATTTCAAGGCAGAATGTGCAGTAGCAACAATTCCAGATGAAGCCAAATGCTAGAGCAACTTAGCTTTGCGATCTGATCCTCCCCTAAAGCAATGAAATTAGGAATGTTTTTCCAGTCCCTCCGGGAGCATCGGGGAAGTAAATTCCACCAGTTCCATTGTTCACAGCTTCTATCAAAGAATCGTATGCAATCCTTTGTTGTTCATTCAATTTTGGAACATGAACATTTGAACGATATATATAATTAGTGACAGATGACAGATATCAGCCACTAAAATATATATAGACAGATAGCACCCAGATAGATATAGATGTCAAATCAAAATGAACAATCGCGAAGTGTACCGTCATTTTCAATACAAAATAATTTTTGCATTCTTTTAAGTCATCTGTTAATTATAACGAAACAAAACAACAACAAAACTTATTCAAGCCGCTTTTGAATCTTAGCGAGACAACGAACGGCGCTCCATTTTTGTATATATGTATAGATAGATTTACACTCAACGTGAAGAGTATAAAAAATTCATACAAATGATAATAAAAGTACATACAAAAAATAATAAAAGTCCAAGTTCATAATCTTACTGTTCCAGCTTACGAAAGACGGACACACTTCATGAGGTCTGCCTCGCCTCCTTCGACCTGTGACATAAATTACCATAAACTTAGTAGACCCTATAGAAATCGGTATAACGGTATAAATTGTAACTTTCATATCTATGATATGAACAGTTAAAAAAAAAAAAAAAATAATCAGTAACAAAGCAAAAAGAAAAACAAAGCTGAGATAGAAGAAATGCACGGCACAACTTTAATAAATTAAAACATTAACTGCTTGCGAATTAAAATATTAGCTCTAGAGTAAATATGGGAATATGCCGCGCTCGAACACTTAATAGCTACTATTGCGAAAAACACTGTAGTTCTTCTTGTTTTCATTTGGTGCTTTAAAAAATATTGCAAACAAATGAGAAATAAATCAACCAGTTGCAGGTTGTGGCGAACTACTTTCGATGCAAGAAACAAACAAACCGAATCGATAGACAAAGCAAATGAGGAAAAACAAAAACAACAAAAAACGTTAATTTCGGTTGAAACAAAGTTCTAATACAAGTAAATCGTATTGTAAAACATAAACGTGATGGTTTAAATAGTTGCTACCTCAAAAAGTGGGCGGTACAAACCCACTAGCAGATGTGTATGTAGCAACCATCTATATAAGACGCCACCATATTGAATTTCAAGCTAATTTTCACGTTTTCCATACAAATGCATAAAAGTGAGCTGTATGTTCAAATGGGACTACCTCAAAATATGGTCGGGACACGCCCATTTGTTTATGTATATGAAGCGGTTTTGTATGGTGGCTACCCAAAAAAGTGGGCGGGACACGCCCATATGTCTATGTATGTTAAGCGACTGTCCATAATATTGACTTTAATAAAGAAGTTTTTCTTACAAAAACACTAGATAGTAGGTTTGTATGTGGGCTAGCCCAAACAGTTGGCGACTCGCACCTATTAATGTATATGTCAAGCATCCGTCCACTAGAAGTTACCATATCAATTATTATATTAAGTTGATATTGACTACAATAAAAATGTTTTTCCTACAAAAAGTCAAAAGTGGGCGGTGGGTTTGTATGGGGGCTAACCCAAAAAGTGGGCGTGGCGTGTCAATCTGGATGCTTTACAAAATTACAATAAAAAGCAGTGTATGTGCCAAATTTTAACTGGATAGCATAAAAATTGCTCCCCAAAAAATGTGCAACAACATTCAGACATATAGACAGACGGACATGGCTAGATCGTCTCGTCGAGCTGATCAAGAATATATGTGCATATATACTTTATGGGGTCTACGATGCCTCCTTTAATGCGTTACAAACTTTCTGATAAAGTGTTAATACAATTTCACACTGCAAATTGTATAAAAAATCTAAACGATACAAGTTAATGTACAAGTATGTGTAAATACGTCGAATCGAACAGATACAAAGTCACAATTGCTAAACTATCTTACAGTACGCATTGACTCTCAACTTAAATTAACTCTAAGTAGCACTAGTTAAAATTATTTGTGCAATACCATACACTTTTATGAAAATTGTCATTCACATTGGATTGGATTGGTTGACTGCAATGCATATTTCAAAACAGCTGACTCAAGATTGACAGCCACAATGCGTTGAATTGCATTAAATTGTTACCCTTGCCGCTTGTCATCGATACTTTTCGCTTTGAAATAAGTTTTTATTTTTAATTTTCACAATTATAATAGACTCAGAATGATTCGCTAAAATGCCTCAATTAAGTAAACGTCATCAATATCGCCGACGTCATCAAGCGCTGAATTTGTGATCACCAAGTTCTGGTTTTCCTTTTATTTATACATGCTACGAGTATACGTTCTGGGACCGTCCTTTGACGGCACTCGGTCTCTGCTTCGTGGAAAACGCAATTGCGTGTGAAATCTCAAGTGCCACGCCTAATTGGGGTTGGAGTTTTTAACATTTGTGTGTATTCAATATGAATTAGGCGAACGCAAAAATATTTTGACAACTCATTTTCGATATATTTTATGTTTTCATAGCACTGTCAAAATATTTCTAAATTAAGAGAGGGAAAGCATTTTTTTTTTCTTTTTTTTTTTTTTAATTTCTGATTATAATGAAATATTGAGTGTTTTTGCATTTGGGCGTAGTTGCTCATTGAGTAGTTAGGGTTGATAAAATTGCGATTTTGTTATGGATTTTAGTTTCAAATTATTATATTTCACTTAAGGTTTTGTGTAAGAACTGTGCTGTAAAGAAAGTATTTAATGATATTTTATATTAAATATAAATATTATAAATTGCCAGCTGAAAATTCCATTGGAAAGTTTGACCTTTTTTAGCATAAACGTACGCAGAACGTTTTGATGTACGAGCACTATTTGTGTTGTTTACAGTGATTTGAAAAATTCATCTCAGCCAAAAAATGGAATAAATTTTTGAAAATTTTGGTGCGATTATTTACTACAATTTTCGAAAAAGATTATCAAAGCAAGTGTGCATCCGTCAACCTACTTCGATATTTGATTATAAGGCACCATAAAAAACTACTACGCTGAATTTAAACGTGGTCGACGTTCGCTTAAAGACAATTCTAGAAAAGGCCGTCCAAAATAGCAGTTGTTCCAGAATACATCGATGCTGTGTATGAACTGATAAGACAGGACACCTGGCGCATTATTGGATCCAGCATATTATCGATATTATTATGAACATTTGACCGTCAAAAATTGTTCGCGTATAATTTGACAATTGCACAAAAAAGGACCCATTATGGATTGGTGCACAAAACGGATACATTTTATGAATGAAATTTGGAGCTACATACTCGTATAAGTTCTATGAGTTTCTTTCTTTTGACATAACGAAAATAAAACAAAATCTTAACTTCGGTAGAATAGAAGCTTTAAAACCATTCACACGAAATTTCAAGTTGTGTACTTAGCAACTATAAAGAAAAAAGTAAGTGTAAATTCCAAGTTCAAGTTGATAGTGACTTCAATAAACATTTTTCCATACAAATAGACAAAAATAGGCGCTTTGGTTTGTTTGGAGGCTAAAAGTCTAAAATGTTCATAATACTAGATTTTATGAATGAAATTTGGAGATTTTAAGGCGGAAAAACATTCTGTTTCACCCCCAATACTCTAAGATCTTTAAAAAATCATTGGCAGTGAATCGAAAATGTATCTTGAAAATAGTCTTCACTTGTTTTTATGTCTTTAAAAACACAGTTAGACAGTAAAGTCACTGAGAACAGTCGGATGGTTACCTCAACTCAATTCGTTGTCGAAGAAGAAATCAGTAATAAATTAGTGAAACAGTATGTAAAAAAGATTTGTGAATTATATGTGCTAATAAGTTTTAAGCCAAAATTTCCCAAAATTATTTCACAACATTTTTGGACATTTTCTTTTGCGTATTTCGAAAAAAATGCACGGCACAACTTTAGCGACTGTGTTAATTAATAGTTTTGATAAATTTTCAGTATATTGGAGTTTCTATATATTAAGTATATTGTTTGAACAGGTTTTAAATCGGTGGAACTCTGTTCATTGGCATTCTTTGAGGTTAAGAATCTTTATTCCAGATGTCTATTAAAAATGAAAGTACTTGTGAAATGACAACTATATCCTTCATATTATTGGATTCGCAAGTTATTAGTTTATTTTCACATTGTTTATCCATTTAAAAAATCGGTATGATGACTTTTAGCGGTAATCACCACCAAGTTTTGAAAGTTTTTTTCTTTTTACTAAAACTAAAGCCCAAGCGTGAGATCGATGAAAATTTTTGCTACCGAAATTATAAATTATTACTGCTACGTCAAACAAACAAAAAACAGTGTTCGCAAATCAACATGAAATACTAAAATCAGATATTTATTACATGAAAAGTCTGCACATATTGATTGATCTTTGGTTTTTTCTAACGGAAATGCAAAGATTACACTCTGTTTTAAAGGATTCATAAGAGATGGCGTAACTAGCACTAAATCGCATCGGGTAAACCTGTGACTATATTCATGTCAAATCCTACTTCATAAGCTTCAATTTTCAGTATGTGTCATTCCACTGAAGTGTAAACAACAAATTTTTTTGCTCTGTGAACATGTCCACTTTTGTTCCAACAAAACCCAATGCGGAAATTTTTGCTTTTGTGTACGATGGGATTCAGCTGCTTTTTTCTTCAAATTAAAGAAAAAAGCAGCTGAATCCCATCGTACACTTTGTGAGGCTCATCTATTTCAACTTGTGAGTACTGGTTTCGTTCGTTTAAAAGTGGTGATTTTGATACGGAATACAAACAACGTCCGGGCCAGCCCAAAAAGTTTGAAGATGAAGAATTGGAAGCTCGACGAAGATCCGGGTCAAACCCTTCAAGAATTGTCAGAATCATTGGGAGTTGAATTGTCAGCAGTGATCCGTCAAGGAAACGTTGGGGGCGTTGAATTGGGATGTGCTACCCCACCCGCCTTATAGCCCAGACACAGCAACTTCTGACTACCACTTGTTCATTCATTGTATGATTTTTTTTTTTATAAATAAACGCTCAAAATCGAAAAAAATTCCTTTAAAATTATCTGAGTAGTCGATGGAAAACAGTTGGTGCCGAAAATTTTTGATTATTGTTTTTTTATATGAAGTTTTTTCGGTATCAAAAATTTTCAACGATCTCCGTATTGAGCTTAAAAAACTATCTTTATTACTGTTAATGTGAACTTGAAATGTACGATGGAGGACTGTACGCGAAGCAAGACTTAACATTTGGCAAACGTGGTACGCCAACAATACTGGCCAACACCCCAGCACTCAATTCCAGGTTTTTTATGGAAAACTATTTTATATCAACTTGAATTTTTATATCTTGTCTCATTATTGACATACGACTTACAAATAGCTAAAGCAGCTTATCCAACCTTTTTATTTCAAATTTGTTCAATCGCTCACTTAAAAACACAGCATCGTACTACTTGCTACAATATACCACTCAAAATAAAACTCTGCAGTGTATTATATAGTCCGGTTTCAAGAGTCTTACTCATGTACTTTGCAGCAAGTATCTAAATTTACTATAGACGCTGCGAATAACAAGCGATGAGTGTGGTCATCTTTAAACTCATTAAGAACATCAAATTTTAAGATCGTTGCATACAAAGGCACCCAACACAGCATACCTTTCCTCTCGCTATATATAAATTGACAAACTTATGGAATGTATTCTGTAGCTTTTACCAATTCTACGCTTGTTGCACAGCCTGCGTCGTTCTGCGATTCACGATTCGCCAATAAAATTGTTTGCAGCGTGTTTAGCGCGTTGTGTAGCAGCGTCGCTTCTTATTGATTTTATAATTGAGCGTTTTCATTAAATTTTATGAGCTGAGATCATTATATGCAACGCTTGCGACGGGCTCAATGGAACGATGATGATGATGATGATGATGATGATGATGATGATGGTGGCTCCAATGTCGACTGGTTCCTTATACGCGTTGAGTGTGTAGCTCTTAATTGAGTTGTTGGTGACATACAATAAACTTTCATTGTTGCTGAGTGGAATTGCATGGAGGAGGCACTTTGATGTTGGCAATTTCGATTCAGTTTTTCTTTTTATCTGCTACGTAAAACTTCAGATTTTATAGGCTGTAAAGTGTTCTAGTTTGTAGCGCAACTGATTACACTATACTTGTACGTAGCCTAGTCATATGCCTACTTTTTCTCAATTTCACTTCCGAATAAGTGGTATTCGGAAGTGGTTTCTATTAAAATGTTCAATTTTTTTTTTTTTTTATTTTATTTCAATAGTATTTTGCATTTTGAACTCACACGGAATTGACAATCTACTGACAAGTGAAATTAAACCACGAAATCATCTTGAAATTTTGCTATAAATGAAAAACGAATCATTTTTATCGAAATTACTTCCGTACAATTTATTCGGAAGTGAAAATGGGAAGACGTGGATTTATATTTAGAAATCGAATTTAATTTTCTGCAAATTAAATCAAACAACAATTGAATGACTGAATGAATAAAAAGACAAATGCGCCAAGTTCAAGAAATATAACAAAAGAGCAGAAGACGCATGCGCAGTAAAAGTTGTAGAAAAAGGTCCTGCGTCACGACGAGCTGGACTGAAATAGAATGAACAGCTGCTGTATTTCCTTTATATGTTTTTTTGGCAGCAGATACATATACACACACACATGCGTTGGGAAAGGACTTCTACATTCACACACAAACAATTTGGCATTTAATTTTTTTTGTTTTGTTTTGTTTTTGTTGTTTTTTTTTTTTTGAAGCAAACAAATAAAGCCTGACTGCTGTCGCTGATCCTATTAGGCAGCAAAATTCGTTAATTTCCTTATTTATTTATTGTTTTGCCTTCACCTCAACTCACAACTCAACGCTTCATTCTCGTCCTCGTTAGCTGCTGCAGCTCGAAATCTTCGCTGCTGCTTAGCTGGTATCCTTATGTCAGCTTATAAAGTAGATGCAAAAATATGAGCGAGGATTGACAGCAAAAAATTGAGATGAGCATAGTCAGTTCTGACTCAGTCATCTCGAAGGAAGCTGCACGGAGCTAAATGATTTACATTGACTAATTAAAGAATGTGCCAGAGAATAGCTGTTTAGAAGTACGTTTATATACAACTCAGGAACTAGTTCAAATTTATAGAATCGGTCAGGCAGATGCAAATGCCAAAAACGTACAAATCATATTTCAAGTTGATCATGGAAGGACATCTATTTGAACTCTTTAAGATGCTAACTCGATCTAACGTTGAATATTATATTAGAACATGCTGGAACATGAGAGTATACAAAAACAGAGCTCAATCAATTTCTCTCATCGAGCTGGTAAAAAGTACAACACTGAACCTATCGTAGCACCTATCGTGTACCAAGAAAAAGAAGCTTTCGAAGGATTTAATAAATTGTTTCGCTGTAACCATTTGAAAAAGGCGAAATAAGAAAACTTCTTTTCTATCTGACTCATGGTTTCAAGAACCCAAAGTTAAGACAACTAATGGAGAAATATATTTGTTTAATAAAAATCGGTTGGTTATTTCCGGCATAAAAGTATCGAAGATTTTGATTTACAAAACGAAAAATAAAACACACACTCGCCTTAAAACTCTGCAGTTTGGAGAACTACGAGTTGCTCGGAACAGTGCTTAGAACTAGTAAATTGTATGTGTATCAATTTTTCTCTACCATACAATGTGTTCCGTGGCATGTAACGTTACAGAAATTCAATTATTGCTCTCTCTTTCTCCCTCTCTCTATCTCCCTGTCTCTCCCACTCTCTCTCTCTCTCTCTCTTTCTCTCTCACTCTCTCGCAACGAATCCATAACGAACGGCGATAGAGAACCGTAAGAAATGAGTTACATGTTTAGCAGTTCTGCTGTATGAAGCCCCGAACTTCTATTTTTATAGCCTGTACCCATAGCGTGAAGCATATATTTAGTTTGTGCAATTAGATGTAATCGCTAAAACAGCTATCTTCCTTCTTTTTTTGTATTCAAAAGATCTGTTTGTATTGACGCGTGAAGACTTTCTAGTACATTTCATGGTGTCAAATGGTATTTGTGTACAAAATCTGCTGCAATAACTAGTTTAGGCAGTACGTATTACCTGATTATTTCTACTATTTCTATAAACATGAATGCTATACATAACCAGTGGAGTCCAATGTGAATTAATTAAAGTGTTTAAAATATGCATATTCAATATTTTTTCAGGCCCATTCCTTCTTTGAATAGTAGGTACTTTGGCTCGTTCTTGAACTTGAACGAAGTAATAATAACGAAGTCCATGCAGTATAGTCCTGCGCACGTGCTAAGTAACAACAAAAACAACAACAAGTAACAAAAGTCGTTGATCTTCTTTGCATGCTGAAGAAGGAAGGGCAGATATGTAGCTCCAAATAAACAGACATACATACACAAATACATGGACTAGCATGTTGTCGTAGTTCGAAATTTGTTTAACAAAACAAAATATAATTTGTTCAGCAAAACCGAATCAAACATACTCTTTAAATGTGACACAACAAATTGTCAGTTTATATAAGGCCGAATATTAAAGTTGTGCGTATACAAATTAATACTATTTTAATGTGTACAAAAAAGTTCGAATTATATTTAACAAGTTTTAAAACTACAATTTAAATAATTTGTATCTATGAATATGTTCCATTTTTCTGAACCACGTAAATGTAGATGTGTAGATTTATTTTCGATGGTAAAAAACCTCAAGAAGATTCTTCATGATTAAAAATTGAAAGTTTGCTACGAATGGTTACACTATTATAGTTTTTTGAATATTTTTTTGTAGGAGTTCGTGAGATAGATCTATTTTACTTAATTTCGGTTCACTGAATTAAGTGGTGATAACCGTTTTGCTTAGTTAGCGGATGTTTCCAATTTTAATTTGGAAGTTTTCGGCCAAAAACCGGCAATTTTTAGCATTTTTGCCTGTAACTCTGAAGATAGCAGAGCTACGAAAAATGTTTTCATATACAAAATTAAATTAAACTCAATTTGAAAGCCGGAAACACGGGTTATACCAAAAAAGTTCCAAAAACCGAAAATTTTACATTTTGGCCTGTATATCCAAAACTAGCAGAGATAACGTAAAAAGTATATACAACATTTAAGCTTCTCAATTTCTACATTAACTGCTTCAATTAAGACCGCATTTTTCTCCGTTTTTTTTTTTTTTATTCAGATTCGGTGTATATGGTGCTGCGCGAATATCATCGAGGCCAGAAGCCACAATGAATTTACTAGTTCTTTCAGCAGAGAACGATGGTGTGATGTCTCGTGATGTAAAAAGTAGCGAAGCAGTTCCCCTTTTTTTCGGTTTTCCAAAAAAAAAAAATGCAGAAATTTTGTTGGTAAGCAGTCTTTAGTATACCATTTTGCAGGTACTGACTGACAAGTACTGGTAAAGTAAATAGATCTATGTCGTAAACTGTTATTTGGTTTCCGAATCTTATAAAATAAAGCTTCATCACCTATTATGATTTTTTCAAAGTTGCTAGACCATCCATCTTGGTATTTTCTTAGAAAATATTGGGCAAAACGAAGCGAGCCTTTTTTTTAAACACATTTGAAATTTGTGCAAGCCTTTGAGCAGATTTCTTCGTGTACAGTGGATCATTTTGCAACATGCGTGGCACAGTCATGGTCTTTATTTCTCAGCAATCATTTCTTGTATCAATCGTGAATCTTCGCCAACTGTAGTGTTTACAAGAGCCACATTTCTTGCGGCATTTGAACATTTAGACCGACCTTTTCGTACTTTAACGAAACATAAATATAGAATCTTCTAGAATCTATTTAGGAACAGTTTAGGAGATGGTGCATTTGCTTCATTTGCAGTTTGGCATACACTGAAAATTAGTACAGGCTGAATAATTGCATCGATGGTGGCATTTCTTTTGACCGTGCACGTTTGCTTGTCTCCATATCACACAACTGTCCAGTACTACACTGTTTAGTGAGGTTTCGCGTTGCTGGAACTATGCGTACTTCATTGTGTTACAAAATTAATGACTAACTGATACTACCTAAAATTATTTGTGAAGGGTATTAAATAAGAAGTGGGACCAAAACTCGAACTCAGCAACAGCTGCTCGATTTTACTTCTGCATGTTGAGCAGTTGCTCTGATATTTTTGCCTGGCTGATGTCCACAAGGATTCAATGTGAGACACGCGCCTGGCAGCAGGCAACAGGACGAACGCGAAATAAAAGGAAAATAAAAACAAAAAATAATACAAAAAAAATAATACAGCCATAAATGTACAGACATACATATAACAGATTCAAACAACAACAACACCTGCTGCTGTTGTACCGCAGAAAAAAAAGCTCTAAGCACCAAAAAAAAAAAACAAAACAAAAAAAAAACAAAAAAAAAAGAATCAAATATTTTTTATCAACAGGCAAACAGGAGCGACATCAATTTTCTTTTTTTTCATTTGGCAGCTTTACTTAAAATTTAAGTAAATTTTTTATAATTTTTTTTTTTTTGCGTGAGAGTCGCAGTTGACTTAAGTAAATTGCGCAATTGTCCAAAAGCATGAACCGTTAAATCACTTAAAAAAATTAAAATAAAACAACAACAACAACAACTACAATCACCTGCACCTCATGCCACACGCAACGCACTGCGCCATATCGAGTCGCGCATGCGCAGTTAATCGAAAAGTGGTTGCGGCGCAGCACAAGTGAAAAGAACGGTGAAACAAAATATGCTGCAAACTAAACAGATTAAAAACGCAGCAGAGTAAGCGAGAAAGAAAGAATTAGGAGACCTACAGGAACTTTCTGTTTCATTTAATGGGCCACACAATTGATGATGCTGCATGTTGCTATTGTTGTTGTTGTTGTTGCAGTTGACCACCAGCAATGCAATGGCAGAGAGCAGCAGCAACAACAACGACAACAACATGAAAAATAATGATTAAATTTGACAAAAATATATACAATCAAGCAATAACGACACAGACAGATAGGCAGACAGACAGGCAGACAGGCAGACAGACAGAAAGACGGACAGAGTTAAATACTCTACAAACAACAATGTTGCACGTTATTAGCAACAAAAATGAGCAGCAGCAACAGAAGCAACAGCAGCATTTGCGGCATAAAACAACAAAACTAAGTAAAACAGTGTTATATGCGAAGTGCCCAATTATAAAATACCTTTTGAAATATAAATGCAATACCTTAAATATGGGTCAAACCTTAACAGTGCTACTCAAGGTGTAAATCATTTTCAAGAAAATCGCAAGGTGTCTTTGTGCAGCTGCTTTACATGTTAGTCGTCACCTCACTGACATTTTTAGTGGTATGTTGACTCTGGTTCAAAAACTCTATTCAAACCAAAATATAAAAAATGAAGAAATAAAGCCCAACATTTTAGATATCCCGACAGATGCACACGCCTCGTAGAGTAGATCTGAAGTATAAATTGCTTTGCATAATCTCCAACGATTCTTTTGTAACGTCACAAAATTACAACACTACTTATACTGTTTGTTCGAAGTAAAAATGAAACCGCATTGACTTAAATTTGCGTACAGCTTTCTATGCAGATCAAGCATATGTATATATATACTCTATGGGTCTTTTGCACCTCGTTCTGGGTGTTAAAAACTTTGTGCTAAGTTAATATACTATTTATACCGTATGGGGAAAGTAGAAAAATATATACGAATCAGTTAATAATGTGAACATATATTTTCCTGTTCATTTTTTTGGGATTTTAAAAACGACAGAGTGTGAGAAAGGGATAGCTATATATACATACAGCAAAATTTTTCACGTCGAGTCGTACAGGTCACAATTCACTTTTGTTTATGTTTTCATTAAAATATACAGAATCAATATAAGCAAAAAATATTAAAAACAACACAAAATTATAGATAGATGTACTTTTTTTGCCGAACTGTTGGTACTCAGTCATTTTTGAGTGCAGCGTTATGTTATCTTTCGCATGCTCATATAAATACGGTATTTTTGCTCATTTTTGTCTACCTGGTTTTCGTTTCACTATTTGAGCAAACTATATTTCTCCTCTCGCCCTGTAGAATTTTTGCTTTGTCTATTTTCTGATCTGCTCAAACAAAAATAAAGGGAAAATGTGTGATCAATTATTCGCGTGTCATACGGCCATTACGCTAACTAATCACGATTATTTTATTTTTGTTTGTTTTTTATTTCTCACTAGTAGATGTGTATCAAGCGATCATCCTTAAGATGCCACCATATCGAATTTCAAGTTGATAATGATATTTTTCATACAAATGCATAAAAGTGAGCTGTGAGTTCCTATGAGACTATCTAAAAAAGTGGGCGGGATACGCCCATTTGTATATGTATATGAAGCGGTTGTCCAATAAAATCCACCAAATCAAATTTCAAGCTAATATTGATTTAAATGAAGAATTTTTCATAAAAAACACAAAATTGATCGGTGGGTTCGTATGGGGGCTACTCCAAAAGTTGGCGGCCCCGCCCATTAGTCTATATATGTATGTTAAGCGGCTGACCATAAAAGGGCCCACATTGCATTTCAACCTAATATTGTCATTAATAAAGAAGATTTTCATACAAAAAGTCAACCTCTCGTTATACCTGCTACTGTGTCTGTTGATTTTGTCACCAACATAAATGATGTTTTAGTCCCGGTGGAGCGTCTTATTGTGAATGTACCATGGTGCTCCCAGGAAATTTAGCAGCGCTTTGTTTTGCATTATTTGAAGCCGCCTTATGTTGGATGCAGCCGCAGTTCCCCATAATGGATACCATATGTCCAAATCTAAGTAATAAGGCTTTTGCAATTCAATACCTTATTATTTATACTAAGTGTGCTTCGCTGGTTTAATATCCAATTAAGTTTGCTGAGCTTAGCAACGCATATTGCACACATTTTTTTAATGCGGTGTGCGATAGTCGGTCTCCGGTGCTTTGATTTCTTGTTCTTGTTAGTTCCGCCATAAAGTTTTTGTTCTGGAGAAAGGATTTAAGATGGTGGACAAGTGTTTTAATTTTATGTAAAATCATCTCATGCCAAACTCTGTCGAGTACCTGCCGTACATCAAGAAAAACCGACAAGCAGAACAGTTTTTTCTCATAGGCGTCAAATATTGTCTGGACTTCTTTTTGAACCTATTCAGGTGTGCCGTGCTTTTTCCTGAAACCGAATTGGTGTAATGAATGTGGAATGACTCTTTTTACACCACTCACCGCCAATAATCTGCCGAATAATATTCTGGAGAATATTGACAATTAGCGTATTGGCCTGCATGAATCCACCGTGTTTTCCACTTTACCAGGTTTCGGAATCATTGTGATCACAGTGCACTTCCATTGTGAGGGAATGTGTCCGACATATAGCATTGCGTTGTATACAATCACCAGAAAGATAATAGCTAGTGCTAATATCATAGCTAGTGCTTTTAATTTTGTCATATCCAGGTGCTTTCCTGACGTTTAGCGCTTTGATTTGTTCGATGACTTTAATTGGAGAGATTACCTTGGTTGGGAGGTCCATTTGTAGAGCATCACGGGACTCAGCGATTTTATGATGAGTAAACCTTGATTCCGAATGAGTTGCAAAGGCATAAACCACTATCCACTATCATTCGTAATGTGATCTTTTCGCATCGGTTGTCTTTTGATGTTCCACTGATTATAAAGGCGCTCTTTTCAGGATCAGCTTGTTGCAGCATATCATCAAATCATTTGGAACTTTCAATTTTAAACAGCTTTGTTAGCACATTAGATGTTCTGACATATATAGTTTTATCCACAAGATGTTTGATGCGCAAGAATCTCGTGCGAAGACGACGTAGTGTATTTCACATATTTTTCGCAGCTTTGATGTTAAGTTGAATAATTGGTGGCAAGTGGTGAGAGCTGAGTTTAGAGTAGCTATCGATGGAGAGTTGACTATGACCTATACCTAAAGAGACAGCGAAATCTAAGGCACTCGGCGTTCTACTTGCATCAAACAGGTAACATGTAGGAGATCCAGTGGCCAGGATATACCATCTACTGCTTAACACGCTAGCCTGCCGTTCCTTGCTTCTAGGGCATGTCCGAAAATTAACACAGAAGTGACGTTTTGTATTCCAGTCACCTGCAGCTATAAATCTGGCACCAAGCTGGTTAAAATACCATGTAAACATTGCAGTATTCCAGAAAAACTGCGGAGGGCGGTATATGCAGTCATGAAAAACTGTATCAAGCGGATAATGTTTGATGCGGGAACGTACCAGAACTGCGACACCTCCAAGGGCACCATCCCTACTGTGGTTAGTAGGATACAGATCATATCCAAATTGTTTGAAAGTGGTACGGCTACAGAAGTGAGCATCAATATTTACGCTATGTTGCTCTTGCGGTTGAATTTGACCACCCCTTATCACATCGGAACATGAGAAGGACTCATGAGAGACAAACGTTTGAGTTGTTGTCGGTACAATGTTTGGAGTTTGAAGTTCGGGAATGTTACCATGCGCTACGTCCATTTTACGGTCGACATAATCGACCCTCTAAGCGACTAATTCGATTAACCATGAATCTTTTTCTTTTGGTGCTATAGACTGTAGCATTGAGAAAGACCCAATTGAGTCGATCCTCCTTCGCGTGCAGCAATTGGAGCTTTATGGAAAATTTTATGTAAAGATCTTGGTCAACAACCAGCTGATGGAACAATTAAAGCAGAATTTGCGCTTTGCGATCGGTCAATGTGCTGAAAATCAACTGGAAGTCAACCCAGGTTTTTATCGCAATGTGCTGTTCGAAGGTGAGGCTCATATTTGCCTCAATGGGCATGTCGATAAGCCAAATGGTCGCATTTGGAGTCAAGAAATTCTCGAGACTATTATATGAAAAACAAACTTTTTGGTGCGCTTTATGGCCCATTGATGCTTACTTGTTTAAAAATGAGGCCGGCGAGCGCTATAGACTCATGATTAGCGATTATTTTGTGCCCCAGTAGAATGGGATGTTTATTGAAGACACGTTTTTCCAACCGGACCGTAGCATATGCCACACAGCCCGGGAAATAATGGACTTACTGAAGCAAACATTTGGCGAACACATTATTTCTCGAAGTAGACCAGTCAATTAATCACCGAAATTTTACACCTTTCGACTATTTTCTCTGGGGTTTCGAGCAGTCATTGGCTTGTGCGAATAGTGCAGTAACTTTCGACGACTTGGAAGATAACATTGTGCGAACTATTGATGAGATACGACACCCTTGGCTTGAAAAATGGTCGAAAATTAGACAAAAATGATCTACAAATAAAATTAGAATTTTTTAGTTGATACAAGTTTGGTATTTTAGAGTTTTTTTATGTCTTAGAATTGAATTGAATTAAAATACATTTAAACCTTGAAGTGTTTATAATTCACAATTAGTTTGAATATAACTTACTCTAAGTATCTAGTGCAGTATTTTTTATACTAAAACATATGTATATTTTCTTTTCTATTCTATTCTATTCTATTCTATTGTGTTTTTTTTTTTATGCTGGTTTAAATAAATTTCTTTTACAAATTTGGAGGAACGGCGTCCATTCCAAATCGATATGCTATTTGCTTGGACCACTACTCAGGCTGTGAGTAGGGGCATAGTGTCCGCAACTTCCTTCTTCTAGCTTTAAGTTAGTTAAGCTACATTTATATATTGTATTACGCGAAAGTTCACATTTGATTTGCTGACTGCGTGAACGAAACTATTCCGAGGGGCGCAGGGGGTATGTCAATCGGTATTCTGCAGTATTCGACATGTTCGTCATTTAAATGATGCGCCAAGCCCTCGACTCATGGCTGCGATGTCGGCGCTAGGTATTATCGGCCCTTACTTTTTTAAAGAAGAAAGGGGACGCACAGTTACAGTGAATTCAGAGAGTTATGTGGAGATGTTAGACGACTTCTTCGTGCCTGAACTGCAAAACTTTCCTGGTTATAACCAAAGAAACCGTGGTTCCAGCAGGACGGAGTAAATTCACACACGTCCAACAGGACTCTACCTTCTACTACTTCATGACATTTTTCCTGGCAAATTTATCTTCAGGAGAGGTGACATAAATTGGCCTCCACGAAGTCCCAATTTAACCCCTGTGGACTTTTCCTGTGGGGTTACGTCAAATCTAAAGTTTACGGCGCAACAATCCGACTTCCCTGGCACAATTGAAAGGAAATACCCGTCACGAAATGGCAGCCATCACGGAGAATAGAACGAGCCGTCATAGGAAATTTTAGTGCTCGATTAAATGAATGGCGTGAACGCAATGGTTTACATTTGGACAATATCATTTTTAAGAAATAAATTGCCAAAGTGTGTATTTTATAATATGTAAAAACATTTTTTCAATAAACTACTTACTTTTTTTTATCGATTTTTTAAATGTGAACTTTCTTTTGAGACACCTTGTATATAAAGTTGCAATTTTTTTAAATAAATAAATTATGATAATATTTAGGGATCTCTCCATAAAAACCTCACCGTGTGAGGAACATGTTCATTGTAGTCAATATCAACTGGAAAGGTTATGTGATGGCATCCTATGGATGAAATCTTTATTTATGTATTAATTAGCGTCTTTCGCCAGAGTTTGGTGGTACATCCGATTTTTATATGAAAACGTTTTTATTTCTGTTAATATCAACTGAAAATTCGATATTCGGACTTTTATTGAGCTTTAGTCCACTTTTAACGGTAGTCCTCGTTTGCAGGTAAAGCTTTAATTTTCGGTTTTTCGATTAATTTCTACTATTTTTTCCAAATTATATTTACTCTAGTGATGCAACCGGTTCAGTAGCTCCCCTCGCATATACACAATTTTTAACACTTTATATAGGGTTTTCCATTTAAAAGGCTTATCAATAACATTATGTTGAAATGGTCGTCATGGTATCGCTGGGTGAGAAGCGCGCATCCGAGAGATGCATTTTTCTATGACACTGGCGTGCGTATATATCAGGCTGAATTTTAGCGTTTTCGGCTTATTGACATAGAGCTGCGAGTTAAGAAAGAGTCTAACGGGATCAAATCGCAAGATCTCGGTGAGCCAGTTCACGTAGCCTTTGCGTAAGATAACAACGCCCTTAAATCAATCATACAAAATGTCCATTGTGGCAAGTTGTGATGTTCTGTTGGAACCAAATTTCGTTCATATCATCCAATTTGGGTCAAAAGCAATTGGTTCTTCGGCACACTCACACAAACAGTGACGATGTTTTGACTAGATCTTGCGTTTCGTTAACTTTGACTTGGAAGGACGACCATGTAAACTGTAAATTGGATGCATCGTTGCCACAAGAGAATACCCATTTTGATAATAAAGTTGCTCGACGTTGTAACTTTCCACTGTGATTTGTCATTACTATCTGAAAAATAATAAAACATGAAAATTAACAATAGATAAAACAACATGGCTGCCCATCCCTATTGGAAAGAGTTAAGCCGCTGGGTCGCACCTATTGTGACAGGAAAAATTTTTCTTTTCAACTGTTTATGGTTGCCATTGTGGCAAAGTTTATGAGTTCAACAACGATTTTGAAAACAAAGACCTTGAAATAAAGTTTAGATTTTGGTGAAAATAAAAATTGCAGTTGCAAAATAATTGTTCAACTATTTCAAATTTTCTTAAAACTGTTCCCAAAAATGAATATAAAATGTATTCAATTTAGTGAAGTGTATTTAAAAGAGTGCACTGTATGCCAACTAGAAAGTAAAAGACGAACAAAGTTTGGTTTTGGCATATCACAGCAGATGGAACTGCGCATGCGCGGCTTATATTGCTGCGCCGTTCAGACCTCACAACGTGCTTGGGATACTATACATAGCCTTCTCCAAAAGTACGCCCAATCGTTCATGGTACGGCTCACTCGATCGGTCACTTGCTGACTCGTTTGCGCATATATTAAATGCTAATATGGTCAGAAGGAGTAGCAGCAACTTCGCTTCGCCGCGGCGCTTTGCAAAATGAACTGTGTGTCGTTGGAATGGACAGACAGAAAGACAGACAGACGCACTCAGATCTCATGGTGGTCCAACGGACAATGATGACGACGACGACGACGACGACGACGAAACCAACAATCGTATATGCCAGCGAAACGATTGGCACTGCTCCTGTGGGAAAATTAAAAACCGAAATGAAATTAAAACTTTTTGGAAGAGAAATGCTTTCACTTTGCATTTAATTAAGATATTAAATGGAAGGCGGCAGCAATGCAACAACCAAAATGCAATGACGATACAGTTGAGTTGGACTAAAGGAAGATGCACGGCATCATTGAAAGTATTTATACAATAAGTGGGCAGCGCACAAATTGAGAAATGATGTTAAGATGTCGATGGAAATGGAGAATGATGATGATGATGACAATGTTGCATGGTGGGAGAAAAATTTTTGCTGCATCTTTTGTACTACATACATGTACGAGTACATGGGATACATTTACACTCTCAGGGGACACTGCGGGATAAGCTGTGAGAATTCAAAATTCGGTCAATGTGTTATCAACAGAATGCCGTACAACAACTGAAATTGTTCCAAATAGTGTGCAGTTTGTATACATACAAGTATAAACACCATTCAAAGTGTTTATCTCTGATTCTTGTGCATATCACACGAACAATAAATGTTGCATGCGATAAGCGACGACAAATGTTGTCAGGACAATGTTGTACGATTGAATATCATCATTATACAAAACATTTAGATAGTTTAAGGAACTGCTGACAGACAAAGATCGCGTTCGTTTTTTAGAGTAGACAGAATGTGAGTAGTGTGAATCAGTTTTTAAATGTGATAAATATTCAAGTGATTGTCAGTCACACACTCACACACACTCGCATACACACGCTCGCATCGTAAACTGGCGCTGTTCTTAATGATGCTCAAAACGGCTGTAATTTTTCAACGCCAAACCAAACCAACAACCGAAATCATCGTTGTCTCCTGTGTGGCCTGACATGGCCTATGCATGTGCCAGGCTCCGAAATATCGCTCTTAATTAATGAAGGTTGCTGCTTATCACGTTCTGTGCTGCAGACACTCACTTTGATGTTGTTCGAATGCCGTTTTGCTTTAAAAAATTTGGTCCAAAAAAAAAAAAAAGGATAAATTCTAACTTGGTCTTTAATTATCGCTGTGGTGTTCTGGTTGTCCTAACGCGCTTGTGTCGTTGTATCGCTTAATGGTCTCCTTGTCTTATCTCTGCTCTGAATGTTGCAAAGTGTTGCTGCAGCACTTTGTTTTAATTTTTTTTTTTTTTGTTTTTTTATTTAATCCTGTGCTCATTAAATAAATTTGTTGTCCACTAAACGCTTGATATGACATTTTGGTATGATGACTCATCATGCAATCTGGAAGAGACCTGGCACTGTGGTCTCTTTCTCAAAAATTTCAGAATATTCTATGAATGATGAGAGCATATCCGGTTATAGGAAATCCTTCTGTCCTGGTGTTTGGTGCATACATTTGAGTTTCATAAATAATTATGCTATGTGAAGTTGATATTTCGAAGTGTATCTTTCAATGAAGTTCAGTCTGAAGAAACCAGGACTTTAGTTAGAAAAATTCTGAAATTTAATTGTAACAGAAAGAAAATTTTAATTGTTCACCGCCCGGTGAAATATGATAAATTCGTATCGGATCCAGTAACAATTATCTCCATAGCTATCCAAATTTTATGAACAATAAGAAAGAACGCAAACGTCGAGTGTGCCCGACTTCACGGTATCCGTATGTGATTATATTCCTTAGTAATCCGATCTGGAAATTTTAAAATTGAAAAGAAATTATTTAAATTAAAAATTAAAAAGAAAAAATGTTGATACAAAAACTCAAAAATGGGACAGGTGTACATGGAGCTGCCCTTTATAGTCTTTATAGTCCAATCAGGGCCAATAGAAGCATAGCAATAGCATATTAAAAATTAAAAATTTCATACAAAACTTTAAAATAGAGTGCAAGTTTGTAAGAGGGCTACCCCTTATAGTGGCACGATCTGGACCCATGTGGTATAGTTTAGTGGGATTTATGTAAGTTCAGCGTAATTAATATCAAAATAAAAAAAATAAAAAATTCTTCTAAAAACTTGAAAGTGTGAGCCAGGTTTGTATGAGGGCTACCCCTTAAACTGGGGTTGACATATTAATTTAATACTAGTTATATGAAGAGGGAAAATGAGAGTACCAAAAATAATCAAATTTGAAGAGTCTATCCTTTATAGTCTCCGAAGTCTGTTCGTTCAAACATCGGTCGGACGGATGGACAAACGGAAATGTCTACATAGACACGTCTTCCGATGCTGATCAAGAATATATATACTATATAGGGTCTGGCACGCCTACATCTGTATGTTAAATAGATTTGCACAAACTTAATATATCCTTTTACAGGGTATCAAAATAAAAAGAAGTTGTTTCTATTACACTCTCTTTACATTGAAAAATATGTTCATTATCTTGAGCCATCTAATTCATACCTAATTTTCATAATAAATGTGTTGCCTTTCATATTGTTCGCCTTAAATGAAAAAAAGAGTAATTTATCATAGAAAATGACTTTATTGTTTTTCAAAATATTCTCCATGAAGATCAATACACTTTTTCATGCATTTAAATTAATTTTCGAACCACTTTTGCCACTCAGAGCAGAGGAGAGCACATCTAAAACGAGTTGTTTAAAGACTTCAAAAGCTTCTTCTGGCATCGAAAAACGTGGACATCATAATTTATTTTTGATGTGCGCGAACAAAAAGAAGTCATTGTGTGCAAAGTCAGTGCGATATGGCGATGACCCAAAAACTCTCTTGTGTGAATCGATGTGTGAGAGCTCGAATTGTCATGGTGGAGGATGATCCGTCTTATGTTATTGGTGTTCCTCGATTCAAATTTCGAATTTCCGGCGAATTTCGAATTTCAGACTTGGCCAATCTACGAAAAATTATCTAATAAAATTGCCAATTTTCCCAAAAAAAAAAAAAAACAGGCGGCCAATTGTTGTATTTCGTCTGTGAACAACTTTTGTTGGATTTGGCGTCTTGGAATACCCATACAGTCGTTTTTTGTTTTTTTTTTCAGTCTCAAATGCAAGATTCGTCATCTGTTACGATGTCATAGGCGTGTTTTGAATCACCACGACTGTATTTCTTCAACATCGTCTGAATTCTTAAATCGAACTTCGATTTTTATAACTAAGTAAACTACTCGACTCGTGTGGTGAAGAATAATATATTTACATATGCATAATTATACCCTCTTTACACTAGAGTCACATTTAACAATTGAAAGTACAAAATGATAAATTGATACAGCTGATCAAATTCTCACTTTGATCAGCTGTTATTATTTTAAAATGGTACATACGCCGTCTGTCAAATTCGTTATGTAATATGTACTTGTACGACCCTTAGCTGAAAAAAGTAAGAAAGTTTTATCTGCACAAATCTCAATGTGAGTGGCTAGTGTGTATATGGAATATCTCTCAAAGTAGGTAGGCCAAGTCCTTTAATATATATAAGAAGCATCTGTCCATTAGAACTCACCATTGTGAATTTCAAGTCGACATTGTTTATAATAAAATTGTTGACATACCCTGAAACACGTGTATCGGAAGCCGATATATGTAAATATATATTCAAAAAAGGCAGCTAAAATTCATATACTTACAATATAAATCTTTTTTATAAAAAAATCGAAAAGTGGGCGGAGGGTTTCGATGGGGGTATGTTTTTTAGTGGTCGTAGCATGATAATTATGATAATGATTTCATATCGATATATTCAAAACTGAGCGATTAGTTGTGATTCACACAGACAGGGGAAAGATAGAAAGACAGGCGGACATGATTAGTTAAATGATAATGTTAAGGAATTAAATTACACAGGGCACTGATAGGTGTGAGGATGGTTTCTGTAGTTAAATGTAAATTGGTTTGGTTTTGTATGCAGCTTTGTTCAGGAACCAAACTATAGAGATTCAGTGACTTCTTTACTGGTTAGCATTCGATTGTCACCAGGCGGTCACTAAAGATTACAACTCTTTGAATCCTATGATCCATTCCATTAAAGCGGAAGCCTGTACCTGGCAGATATTTGTTACATTGCCCTATGGGTAATATGACCCATTTTTGTGACGAAAAGGCATTTGTTGCACTTTCAAGCAAAAAGTTTTAGTTGTTAGAATTTCATAAACATAACCTTAAACTAAATGACTGTGTACTTTGTTTTTCTAAAAAGCGAGTAACAGCTGACTACCACGTGGTCAAAGTTATTGTTTACGAGCAACGCGTTCCAGGCAGCCTATGCAGTGTTATTTAATGTGCCTTTTTAAACTGTTTTAAAAACGTTAAACAAAATATAATAACACAATTTAAATATGGAAAATAAAAGTGATGGTATGCACACTACAGGTTAGTCGACAGATTTTAGTTTACTTTTTGATTTAATGCGAAAAACTCATCATTGTGACTCAACCTCAAATTAAATTTTTTTTTTTTTATAAACTTGCGGTTTGGATAAGCTTTAGAAAAAATGTTGGCCGTATTTGGCCGTGTTTTTACTATCAGAGACATGTTAAATGGAAAATTTTGAGTTTATTTCATTGATTTCATGTTGCGATTTTTTGCGTTTTTTTTTTTTTTTTGAGTTATGTCATTTTTTCGTAGGCAACCTCCGTTTTTAGTATAACAAACTTGCGAAAGTTTGGATTGATTGGAAGAGTCATCTCTGAAAGAGAGAGTCCGAACTTTCTGTAAAAATTTGGCTGAGAGATGGAACAAGTCCCACAGAAAGATATAGGTCTTCCAAAAACAAAACGCTCGTTGGCTAACAATTGATTTTATTCTTGCAACTAAGATTATCCCTTCCAAATGCTTAGTAGGGCATCCAAAAATAAAGTTTGTGCATAAATCCGAACGCACAAAGAATAGAGAAGCAAAGGACCTATCAAAGTTCGTGCAGCTTCGTTATCGGCTCGAGTTCAACATAAAACAGATATGGCACTGGTTCTCAGACAGACAATTGCTAGTCCAACAAGAGCTTGCAATATGAGAAAATTAGCGCACACTGTTGATAATCAGTTAATTCGTTTAACTGCAAATGAAGCACTCGCATTTTTGTTAGAAAACAATTTGACAAAAAAACAGTCCTTGTTTACACGAAGAAAAAGCAATATTCGAAATGCTGGCATATATCCATTTTATAACGAGGTCACCAATTCTAAAATAAGTTGCAGACCAGTTGGTATTGAAGTCAATGAGAGGCAGGCAAATGTTTCCCTTCAATCATTGTTAACGCATGCAGCAAATAGAATTTTTGCAATGTTGCAGAAGGAAGTCATAGTCACATTAATGACAGAAAATATTAATTTTGTAAAGGCTGATCTGATTGTTAGCTATGGATTTGATGGCAGCACTGGACATTCATCTTAAAAGCAACAATTTCAGGAAGCATCCACATACGATGATTTCGATTATTCCTTCTTGCAACAACAATGACTCCTTTAAGACTTGTGGATTCGATCGGTAAACCACTTTGGAATAACCTCACACCTCAGTCTATAAGGTTTTGTCGTACCATAAAACTGGAGTTTTGTAAAGAAACAAATGAAAAAATTTTGCTTGAGGACAACGATTTAAAACAACAGATAAATAGCTTAAATAGTTTAAACAATCGTTATCGATGTTGGGAAAATCATTGAAATACAATTTAAACTATTTCTTACGTTGATTGATGGTAAAGTGTTAAACGTTTTAACAAATACAAAATCCAGTCAATCGTGTCCTATTTGCAAGGCAACGCCAAAGGATTTTATGAGCATTACAGACTTCAAAAGCCAAAAATTTCATGCAAAAAAAATATACCCTCAAGTATAGTATAAGTCCTTTTTTCCACTGTTGGATATGATTCTTTGATTTCGTTTTGCATGCTGGACACAAGAGCAGTATTAAAAAATGGAACATTCGAACTGATGACGATCGCAAAACTCTTTCTGAAAAAGAAAAAGCTTCTACAACAATTATTTTGGTCAAAAATGAGCCTTAAAGTTGACCAACCAAAAACTGGTGGATTTGGAAACACCAATGATGGCAATACAGCACGTAGAGCCTTTGCTGATCATGCCATCTTTTCGGAAATAGTTGATATTTATATGGAGCTAATATACTCCCTTAAAATTATTCTGATTTCCATTTGCTGTCAATTCCCATTGAATAGCCAACAATTTCAAGCTTTTTGCCACAAAATGATACAAATCAAATACCCTTGGCTCCCAATGACCGCGACCGTTCACAAGGTATTGATTCATTCAAGGTAAATTGTTGAAAATACCTTGCTGCCAGTAGGTTATATTAAACTCCAGTCTAGACGTTATATTAAATTTGTTTATGCCAAGGTTTTTTAAAATGCAAAGGTCCACCAGGTCCGGAGTTTTATTTGTATGTGTAGGCCAATATGTTGGCTCTCCATTTAATATAATATATAAAAGCTATACTATAGTGTTAATGCTATGGAGGTCTAAATGGTAAGTCTAGAACATGGAATCGCTTAAGTCTGCGTATCTCTTCACTATTATCGAGCAGATTTATAGCTGGTATTTTTTCCAAGTATTTTACGCTTACAGTTCTTATTTCGTCTTTCACTGTACAAATGTTTAAGTCCTTGTTAATAAATTTATTAGTAACAAACCAAGGAGCATTGCATATCATTCTTAACGTTTTTGATTGATATCTCTGCAATATCTCTACATTGGAATTACTTGCAGTTCCCCATAACTGAATGCCATAAGTCCATACAGGTTTTAACATCGATTTATATAGCAGCAATTAGTTTTTCAAGCTGAATTTTGATTTCGGATTAATCAACCAGTACATTCTCTTAGTTTTGCGTTTGAGCTGTTGGGCCTTAGTTTTGATATGAGGTTTAAATGTCAGTCGACGGTACAAATGCATTCCAAGATGGTTAACACAATAAGTAATTGGTATAAGCGAATGGTTAATTGATACGCTAGAACCATATTGTCTCCTAGTTGTAAAAGTCATACTTGTTTGGATTTACCTTAATATTCCTATTATTTAGCCAATCTTGCATTCGATCTAACTGGTCTTGGAGAATATTTGAGGCAGCAGTAGCACTGTCTGCTCTAGCTAGGATAGCAGTGTCGTCGGTATAAGTTGCCGCAGTCACATTGTTATTAACGGGCATGTCTGCAGTATAGATGGTAAAAAGAACTTCCTTGAGGTATACCAGCTTTAATTGGATATATATCTGAAAGTGAGTCCTTAACCTTCACGTAAAAATTACTTTGTGTTAGATAAGATTTAAGCATCAGATAATATGGAGTTGGTAGAGCGTTTTTTAGTTTGTATAACAGTCCCTCTTGCCAAACTCTATCAAAAGCCTGCTGAATATCCAAAAACACAGCTCAACAATATTGCTTCCTCTCTAGCGCATTTGTTCGCATTGTTCTCGGTGACATTGTTCAACAGTGCCTTGACCATTTCTAAAGCCGAATTGAATTTCCGGTATAATATTACGTTTATTAAGCACTGGCAACAATCTACGCAGAAATATTTTTCTCTAATATTTTGGAGAATATTGCCAAGAGACGATATATTATAGGACGATAAGAGGTGATACTGTCTTCCAGTTTATTTGGTTTCGGAATTAATATAATCTCTGCACATTTCCAGTGTGTTGGGAAGTGATTGAGACGTAACATCGAATTATAAATACAAGTAAGAAATATAATTGATTTCTTACTTAGTGCCTTAATGGCAGCTGCACTAATATTGTCATACCCAGGAGATTTTGAAGTTCGTAGAGTTTTGATTTCACTAATCGTTTCCGCGATTGTTACATGTTTTAGTGGTAAATCCATTTGACAGGAGCTATCGAGAAATTGCAATATTTCTCTTTTACACTGTAATGCAGTAAAGTCAAATGGTTCAAAAGTTGTTTCGAGATAATTTCCGAAGGCCTTAGTTTTACTATCATTACTTCTGCACCACTCACTATCTTTAATGCGAGCATTTCTCTTTACCGGACGTTTGATATAACGAGTTGCTTTCCACAGATTGTGCTCATCATAGTTTTGAGGATCCAGATTTTGCAATGGCTTCATTTTTTAGCTCGTAAAGTTTGGTCTTCAGTTCCTTTACTGCTCTGTTGAAATTCCTCTTGTCTGCTGGGTATCTGGTGCGTTGCGATTCAACAGCATCTTCAATTTCATTGCTTGAGTTAGGATAATTAGTGAGATTTATGTGTAAATCTAACCAAAGTTGAAAAGATTCAATGTCCGTATTTTTTGTAATAATATTACATTTTTTTTAGTATGTTTGTAGGACTACACTCATATTGATCAGTATTGCTGTATGGTCCGAACTTAGTTCATCACAAGTGGCTATATTCAGAATATTTGAAGGAATCCCTTTAAATATTTGAACATCATTTATTTAATGTAAATTTTTTAAATAATTTACTCTTCTTTCCACAGTGCATTTGCAATTGTACTTAAAACGCCATTTTCTGTATTCGATTGCAAATACCAAAAAAAGAAGAAAAAAAATGTATATCGCATCTTGATTTTAAGCTTACCTTATAGAAGCAAGCGTCCTTGTTCTTGTTCTTGCTGTTGTTGTAGTTGTTGTTGTTGTTGTTGTTGTTATTGTTCTTGCAAATACATTTTGTTGTTGTTGTTTTTGTTAATGTTGTTGCAGTGGCGGCTGTAGCTGCCTGATTAAATTCTCAGAAATCCAAACAACATAACCCAATATTGAGTGTTGAAAAATTTATAAAGCCTGCCACAATATCAGCAAACAGCCGCCGACAGTAAAAAAGTTCCCAGAGCGTATACTCCTCCCAACAACTCCTCGACAACTACTACATACATATATACATACTATCCTGCTGTTATTGGTGCACGCACGCGCGATTGCATTAATTCCAATTTAGATTTTGTGGTTTTAAGTTCAACGCAGGACAGGCTGCAGGCTTCCAGCAGCAAAAGGAGAAGCGACGAATAAAATGAAAAACAAAAAAAAAAAGTTATATGCGGCGGAACCGTAGCTTTGATAGCCTATAAACGAAAATAAAATTTGTTTTAAAAAATTTTACCTATTATTTGGTCTAACCAGCGTCTTTAATCCAAAAGACCACAATTTTTGAATTGACTATTTGTACCATGCACATTAAATTTGAAGTCTCCAGCTTGTATTTATTCTAATGATGTTACCTAACTTCTTACTGAGCTTGGGAAATATAAAACATGTTTTGGAAGAGCAAAAATAAGTTTCTGGGAGAACTTCTGCCGTAAGCAACCTTAGAAGCATCGAGGCTTCGGAAGATTCTAACAAAAACTGATAGATACGAAATGTTATTTACAAAGACCAGGCGGCACTTGAACTACTTTAAGTGAGGAATTATTGAACATTTTTCAGGATGTTCATTAATAAAGCAATTCTTTAATCTGGCAGTAGGTGTACCAAATCATCTCGTTACAGATATAGTAAGTGGGGATAAGAGAGAATGGTCGATAAACTCTTTTCAATCCTATAAATATGTATTACAACTGTTGAAGCAAAGTAAAAGTAGTTTTTATTTTCTAATATTCTTATAAAAACACTGAAGAAACTAAATACCTACATCAGGTGTTTTCAAGTGAAAGTTATTATGGATATGTTACCGCAAACACTCTGCGATATCAATGAATTAACACTATAATACATCTCTAGTTGGGCAAAGTATATTCAACAAAACTTTTACGTATGTCTCAAAACTAGACAGTCTTGAAACTGTAAAATGTAAACTCCTTCAGACTACCTGATCTGTAGCGTCTATCAAGCAGAATTCGCTGGCTTTCAAAGTTGTATCTAAAATTGTCTACGATTCTGTGCAAAAAGTTTTTCCTGTACTCAGATATCCAAACAGCTCCCAAAGCACTTGACTCTTCCGTATTTATGCTAAGATCATTATTTAATGTCGCATATCTCTTAACAATAGAGCCGAGCGAACAGTATCCACCATCTGTATGTGTGCCAGGGCAGAACCATACTGAGGGCAACTGCAAGGCAGATAAACTTAAAAGACAAGGCGCAACGATCCACATTATTAACGATAAGAGCTTGGTTTGAGTGCATCTGTTGACATTTAAGCTGCAAATCAAATACAATACCAATGCCACTGCAAGAAAGAAGTGGTCCAAGTTAGCCACGTGCAACACATCAATGCAGCCGTAGCCAAATTTCGATCTGAAAAGAACTCAAGCCCTACAGAGGTTGAGCAAATCAGATATAGCGATCTTAATATGAGTTACAGAGGTCACTATCCCATAGGCGAATACTCCAGGAGAATGCGGGGGGGGCCTTCTTTAACAGCGAAGAAATAGAAAGCGTTCAGCGTCTACTATGTCACTGTCCGGACTGTTCAGTGCTATATTCATACAGATGGGACCTTATTTCCTTATGATTAAATGTGGTGTCACAACATATGAACAGACGAACAGCCCCTTTAGAATATCTGACAAGTTCAGAAACACCTCGTCTAAGGTTATTCTCCGTTTCATAAAAGAAACAGAGTAGATGATAATTAAATTAAGTTAACCATATCCGGGCTTTTGTACCCTACAAAAGACATCATATCCTGTTTCAGTATTTTCCTGACCATTACAACTTAACCTAACCTTAGCTTTACCGTAACTTTGTAAGTAGATGTACTTTATGGTGTAAGAGTCCATTATGAATCAATGATTTGTATTTCGTGTGATATTACTAACATCCATACAAAATTATGAATCTCTTTTTTGAATAAGGAAGGAAGTGGGAAGTTGTCAATACAACGGATCCTATTCTGGACTATAGGTTTGATCAAAAGCTACATTGCATGGCAATCCAAATTGGAACAATTAATACATACTTGTATGTATTTAATATTTGGAGCCAACATCTTCAACAATAAAGAAAATTTTATGATAGTTATTCAACAATAAACATATGTTTTACTATATCTTATCGTAGCTTTGATACTGAAAAATAGAACTACATCAAGTTTAAACTATAAAATGGACATTGGGTTTGTATGAAGCTAAGCTTGAATATACAAAGAACGTAGGGTAGTATAGAAAACATTTCAATTTCAGTCCGTTATTATAGACAAACGGAAAAACGGTCGGAAATCCGAATATGATTAGATCGATTGAGCTGATCAATAATATTTACCCACTTGAACCAATAAATATTTCTGATGCCTCTTCGAATACGTTACAAAACATTCTAACAAGCTATCAATACCCTACTCACACTACATGTGAAGTGCATAAAAATCACACATAAACCAATGATCACTGTCAGCAACCGCAGCAGCACCCATCGGTCGGTCGGTCGATGGGTCGATCGGCGTCGGTGACTCTCAAAAACCAAAGCCACACTAAAGCGGGCCAAGAGGATAGCGGATTTACCCAATGTTTGGCGATTGGCCTCAGTTTCAGCATTAAACTTCACGACGACGACGACGACGACGACGACGACAGCAGCAGCGAGTACGGTGACGGCGGCAACAATTGCAATACCATATTGGAGGCGATTTTATTGGGCATTGATGCGACACGCCGGTTGATCTTATCGCGATAATCTTGACGCCAGCACGGCCAGCACTACACTATACTCAACTTGTGAATCGCAAGGAGGTGTAGGAGAGGCGGCTGTATGCGTTTATGTAAATTCAGCGGCAAGAGCGGCAGTCAGTCGCATCGTATAGCATCGCATCTTGCTTGCTTTTGGGCAGTATCTTTCTCTTTGGCCACTCAGCCACTCAGCCAGCCGACTGACCATTGGCAGTCATGGGAATTATCGTTTATAAGATTATATGCAGTAACAGAAGCAAGCGGTATGGTGCACTGTTGTGTCTGATTCTGTTTCGGTTTCTGTGTCTGAGCCTGAGACTAAGCCCAGCCTGAGCCTGAGCCGCAGATTGTTGTCTGCGCCTGTGTCTGCGCTTCAGTTGAATTGCGAAGATTTGGCGTGAAGGTGTAGCTTTAAATGAATGCTGAACGAATTTTCGTTGTTTCTCACACATTTCTTCTGTCAGCTGCTGCTGCAGCGGCTGCAGCTCCGGTTAAAAATATGTTGCTCCTTTTTGGCGGACAGCATTCTCATTTATGTTGCCGTTGTTGTTGTACGAGTATGTTGCTGCAACATTTGCAGCAATTGTATCCACTTGCCTTGTCCTCAGTTGGTATCTGTATCTGTATCGATGTCGGTGTGTGTTTGTAATTTCATTATTTATTGGTGTCAATAAATAAATATTTGTATTTCTCTTTTTCTTTTCTACCAAATTGTCATTTTGGTGCATTATTTCTTGTAGCCCTCGATTTTTGTGCTCTTCTCTAAAATTGGAATTCGATGTGTATCAACTTTGATCAGAATTTGGTAGCAAAGTACAATGTTAATGTTAAAAGTTGTATAGACTCATAATTGCATAAAAATTACACTGATTATACTAATAAACTTGAATGACATTAAGCGCCATTTTCACGACTTGCCTATATCTTTATAGCTCATTTTCTTCACACTATGTTCTAGTGTTCAATGTCACAACTGTTATGTAGCCTATAAATGTGTTGCCTAGTTTGACCAAACAATATTTATACTTCAAAGATAGCTGCCAACTTGACTTCTGAATTTCGATAACAAACCAAATCAAAAAAGAAAACAAACAAAATTGAAATTTATTATTAAGATTTGGAATTCTTCTATTTTATACTTTTTATGCATTTACATTTGTGCAAATGCATGAAGTGTTCGCCTCTTCAGCATTTTGCAGCTGACCGATAAATAAGACAAAAGTAACCGATTTTCATCGATAACATACCAAAATAGTGACCGAATTTCAACGATGACATACAAAAAATCAATTTATACCGCAGATCTACTGGTAATCGATTTATTACAATTGTAAAGTCGTGAAATATACTATTCAATAATATTCCCCCAATATTTCCAATATCTTGGAAATTCGCATTCTCTAATGAATTTCTAAGTCGTGAAAATGAAACTTAGCTGCATGACTTTATTTCATTCTAAGTCTCTAGAATATTTATGTAAGACTCGTAATTTAATAATCATACAATTTGGTGTTACAGAGATTAAACCGTTTGATATGAACATACTTAGTAAAAAGTGTCGAGCTCGCAAATAATATTTAACACATTTCGCTTCAAAAATATTCTCTATTTTGATACGAGTTTTAACAGGCTTAAGACCATTTTACATTCAGATATACATAGGTATATACTGGTACATATTTTTCAATGCACACTGGTCGGAATTCCAAAATTTTTGGCATACAATCGCCGTCTTGAAACTTGCATTCATGCCAAATATATTAGACATGATTTCAGACCAATCTGACAACGCTTACATACACCGCCCATATACTATGTAAGCTAATGTTGAGACAGAGTTTTTTTATTCGAAATGTGAAGTTTTCTATAATCATTAAATCATGTAAGTTTTATATTTCTAAGCGTTATTTTCGTTTAAGACAAATGCGGAAAATTTATGTTTTTACATCCTTGCTGAATACGCATCTGTACCAGCAATGAAATGTTAGGCCCTTGCTCGTTAGAAATTTTCGACAGCGATTTTACTTTTTTTAAATGCGTATCTACTTCATTATACGACACTCTGTTCACATAAGTGAAACAGCTGTAAGACTTTAATGCAGGAATGGGCTCGGCTGCCCGTCACGACAAAACACTCTTCGGGTAAACAGAGTCCAACTACGCTTTAAAGTGTTTTATGTGTGACTTTAGTGCTCAACGTTTAACACAAGTATGTCAAGGAAAGCTATTTAGAGGTATCAACGTATTGCTTTTAAGTAGCTTAATTATGAATTCGCTTGTTTATTTAATGTTTTTTACTTTAGATTTTGACTAATCTATTGGAAGATCCATTCAGAAATGGTATCAATTTTGGGTCTATAACCAATGTATACTTCAAGTATTTCAGATTTACTGTACTTTTAGATGTCCGGAAAAATTTATTAAGCTTTCAATAATTATAATAAAATATTTCATAGAATTTAGATGTAAGCATGGGTACGAGGTGTGTACAAAAAGTAAGGTGACTTTTCAAATTTCGCGGTTTTTTTTGTTTCGTTGTGTTTGTAAACTCGTCACGAAAATATGTTTACAGTTTCATTTATGTAGCCTTTTTAGTTTGTTTGTGAGAGACATAACGCGGTTACAAAGGTTTTCCGTGCTCGGCGATTTTCTGCTATCGAGCTCAGGAGCTATTGAATGACGTCAACAACGATCCAGATTTGCTCAAAAGCGTCATAACTGGTGACGAAACATGGGTATATGGTTATGACATCGAAACCAAAGCCCAATCGTACCAATGGAAGAGCTCATGTGAGCCAAGACCGAAAAAAGCACGCCAAGTTCGATCAAATGCCAAAGTTTTGCTCAAGGTTTTCTTCGATTACCGTGGCGTAGTGCTTCGAGGATTGGAAAAAACGTTGGCACAAGTGTATTGTATCCGAGCGGAATTACTATGAAGGGGACAACATAAATATTGATGAATAAATAAATATTTTTTCCTAAAAATTCAAAGTCACCTTACTTTTTGAACATAATTCGTATGTTTACATAAAACCAACTAAAAGGCGCCGAAATGCAAAAGCTGGCCATCTTAGCTACTTCGGCTGACATGCATCAACCACATAGACCTCACGAATCACAATGAATTGCTTTTCCATTGAATGTCGCTGTAAAGAGAAAAAAGAAATATTTTTTTATTTCATTTTTATTTTTAAACTGTCACTATGATTCAATCCCGTTGGCTGGTGAAGTGGCTAGTCTTTGAGGACTGATGCGTATCTCGGAAAAGGGGCTGCAACGTCACACCGCTCGGACCCTTTCAATGACTTCGTCGTGTTAAACTCGCCACTTAAATGCGTTGCAGGTGGATAGACAGGGGACTGGTCCCCGCCTCTGGTGGCCGGCGAATTCACTAGTTCCGTTCTAGTACGGCCGAACGATTGGGATAATCAACAAGATCACACAAAGTATGAGCCAAACACTTTTTCATCGATAGTGGAATTGAAAACACCCTAAACTGGGACCTATGAACCCTAAAGCTATTTGCCTAATGTTTACACCAACGTAAATCGATCCGCTGGATAAGCTTACCTGGACAAGGATTTGGAAATATATCCGTGCCAAGCATTGTTATTTTTATATTTTTTCTGATTTACGGTGAAATATAAAAGTAGATATTTATTTCATATTGATTGTTTCGATTCGTGTTTCTCAAATTAACCAAGCTAAATCTTGAATAACTACCTACATCTTTAATGAATCCACATTGTGTGGAGAATAGTTTCAAGATTCAGGTTCGTGCGAAAAAATATTATTCCGAACTGGTCATTACGAGTAACAGATACCCTCAAAAACAACTAGCGTACCCGGCGTGCTTTGCTCGCTCCCTATGGTTTTGCACTTAGACGAGTATAGTGGCACTCCTTTTTCCAGTTGTGCTGCTTCGTGTACCAAATCTTATTCATCTACTGCAATTAATTGCAGAGATATGCAGATTATGTTGTTACTCTTAAATGGGGAAGTTGCATCACTGCTCATTTCTCCAACGGATCTTATTTTTCCTGGTGCCATTTACCTAAGGTCCATATCTCATCCTTTAGCTGTTAAGATATTCCGATGCTCTACATATGTACTAAATCTCATTCATGCGAAATATGCCAAAATTGGACTTTCTCTTTTATAGGTGGCACTCCTTTTTACAATTGATACGTACAGGCCTGATCCGGTTCTCACTTTCAGGAAGATTTTGCGTGAGTTAATACGATAAAATGGCAAATTTGAAATCACTTGGTATTGATCCAGTGTAATTCATGTTACTCAAGGCAAGTGAATTCAAATCGCAAAAAAATCTTCTCATACTTGAAAAATTTACCATTTTACCGAATTCACATTCGCAAAATGTTTCCAATACTGTTCTCGGAACAGGCCAAATAAGCTTTTTTTTATAAAAGTTATAATCTGCTTATTAAAGCGCTCAGCGTTGGATGCAGTGTATTTAAGTTTCGGTGCTGTCGTGGTGAAGTTTTGTTCTTATTGTTGACAGAACTTGCAGTATTCGATTGGCAATTGTTTCTTTAGGAATTTCTTATGCCTTTGCATATTCAGTTTATATTCTCTTAAGCTGCTTTTTCAGCTGCGTTTTTTCTCGCTGTTTTGCACATTTTTTTTACCGGCAGAGTGCTCGACTTGTTCGAATTTGGCTTTATTTTGGCAAGATTGATGGCTTGTAGTATGTGCTATGTTATTTCTAATAGGGTCATTAATTTTTGAACATTTCTGTTTTTCTTTGCGCTGCATATGTGAAATGTTTTGGTGTATTTTTTTTTTTGTTTTTTTGTGGCAGTTCGTACTAATTTACTACTTGCAGTCAGTCTGGTTATAAATATAAAGGACCTGCGCTGTAATGCTTTCGTGTATCGTTCGTTTTCATTGCTTAAGATCTATACACCTGTTTGCACAAGTTAACTGTTTAATCCTGGCTTTTGGCTTATGAAAAAGACTTGGCTTATCAAAATTATATAGCGGCTTGCGGTGCAACAAAGGACACGAGTCATCATTATATTTATTACTTTTTTTTTATATATATATATTTGAAGAGTGGTGAACTTAACAGAAAAAAAATTCGGGGTGTGCTTTAAGTCATCGATCAGTTAGCAGCACAGCTGCAATTTTTGCTTTTTTGAAACTTGGGGGAGAATCTTGAAGTTTCATCATTTTGAAAATGTATCTGTTGTAGTTGCAGCTGAAAAAGTGCCAACACGTGCCACACTGCAGTTGCAGCTGCATTTAGGGACGCTTTATTGACTTTATTGGGGAAGCTTATGTGATATAAAGCGAGACTTTAATTATCTTGTCGTGTCAAATGTATTGCGAAATAATTTAGCAATGTCGCAGTGAATGGTTGAGTTTATATACAACAGAAGTATTTACAAATTTTAATGAAGATATCGTACGGTTATAGAGAATTGGCTCTGAAATGTACGACTGTGCATTTATATATAGAAAAAAGCATTATTTCATTACATATTCATGACTTCTCATATGAGATGCTTAGCCACTCGTCAAGTAGGCGTTTTTTCCACTCATATAAGTGGTAAAACTTACAATAGCTTTCAATAGCACAAAATTAATTTGAACTGTGCACTCAGCCCGCTAATTTTGTTAGAAGTGGTACCATTCTAACAACTTTATGAAAATTTGTTGACCATTTTTAGTACGATGCTTAAGATAATTGTCTTATTATATATTGTTGTCTTGTTATATTATTGTCTTATTATATTATATATACAGGATGCAGCAGCACAGTTTCCATTTTATGAAATGCGCGACTGTAGGGATTGACAAGGAAGCATTAGCAATAGTATGGGCCGTTCAAAGATTTTTCAAATACTTATACGCTAGGCACTGAACGTTGATCACTGACAATAAACCACTCGCACAAACGCTACATCCCACCAAATCACTACTTCACGAATGGCAAATTATGCGGATTTTTTAATCAATTTGAATTTCACAGTAACAACCTAAGAAAACATTAATGCTGGCTACTTTTCTCGATTGCCACTCTGCGCAAATAAAATGAACAAAAAAAATCTTGATGACTTTATAATACGACAAATAAGCCAACTACCAGTTACAGCAACACAAATCGCACGAGAAACCAGCAAGGACTACAAACTGGGAAAAATACTACAAATATTGGAGAGCGGCCAAAGTCTTTCAATAAACGCATACAAGTTCCCAGAGTGACACGTAATCAATTCCATTCATTGGACGTTCTAAAGTCTACTGAAAGGACAAAGTTAATAATAGGCAAATATAAAATTAAAACAAACAATATAAAAACAGAAATGTAAATAAATTACAAGCTCATTGGTTAGTACAACTTTGCTATGATTAGTGTTTAAACTAGTTGCGAATTATAAATGTTTTAAAATGTTAAATAAAATTTTATAGTTCACATATTAATATACAGGGGTGCCACAGGACTCTGGCAGCCTACATTTTATGCCTTAAATCCAAGGGAACATGAATAGATGGAAGGAGTCTTTTATTATCCCGTTACATAAAAAGGGTAGAAAGTCTGACACATCGAATTATAGTGGTATTGCCAAGCTGAGTGCTATTCCAATGCTCTTTGAACAAATCATTTGTGACCAATTGCACAAGTCGTTAAAGTCGGTTGTCAGTTCTTTCCAACATGGTTTTGTTAGAGGAAAATCTATTAGAACTAATCTTTTAGAATTTGGTTTTGAGTCGGGTTGCCAAACTGATAGCATTTATACAGACTTCAGTAAAGCTTTTGATAGTGTGTGTCATAAGCATATTTTATTCAAATTAAAAGCAACCGGGTTTCATCCGTCTCTGGTTACTTGGATTGAGTCATAATTAACCGGTAGAACACAAAAAACTAAACTGTCTAAAACTATTTTTGTTTCTTCTGGTGTTTCCCAAGGGAGTCACTTAGGTCCAATATTCTTCAACATTTTTATTAATGATCTTCCTTTGTCTATTAATCATGCCCATAAACAAATATATGCAGATGACGTAAAATTATGCTTGTCATATGCCGATGTTTCACAGCACAGTTTATTGCAGGCTGACTTAAACTCACTACACACATGGTGTCGTCTAAATTTTCTAAATCTAAATTTGTTACAATGCAAATGTATGTCGGTTCATCAAAGAAACCCATTTATAGTAACATATTCTTTAAATAACATTACCCTTGGTAGAGAATTTTGTTTTAATGCCCTAGGTATTCTTATGGAACCTAAACTTATTTACCACATTTGTTCAATAGTGAATAGAGCAAAAGGTGACCTTGGCCTTGTTAAGCATTGGTCTAAAGAATTTATTAAAAGTTTGAAAGTTGGTATGGAGACTTTTTATAACTATAGTTATAAAAAAGCAAGATAGGTTCGAAAATGTTCGCTAAAGCAACAACTATTCGAATAATTTTCCAAACAAAATATAATTCGCAAAAAGTCTTTAGATTGTTTGCATTTTGTAAAATCAATTACTAAACCACTGCCAAAATGCTGGAGCTATGCTGGTCGAATATGTAATGTAATAATATTTTTATTTATTTAGACAGTTTATTAAATAGAGAAAAATAAAGCCAAATTGTATGCCTGGTACAAAATGGAAATGACATAAAAAATACTAACGCAAAACATATCACTCTAGATATCTTTAACGAAATATCGAGAACCTAAGTTCGACTGCCACAAAGAGAGCGACTACTTGTAGGAAATGCTATTTGAAAAAGATTCGTTAGTTTTGTCCGAAAAATTCTCGTTGAAATTTTCATTACCGATATTATTTTCGAACTTTTGGTCGGCTTTGTAGCTCGTGCCCTACCAACACATTTCAAACGTTCGTTGCTGATTCGATGTGTAGTAACTAAACACAAAACTAATCAGTGTGGCGTATGTGTATTGAAAGCAGCTGCGAATTATAAGCATTTTCAAATTTAAATGAAAGTTTATAATACGCAAGTAGTGAATTGTACCGTATTAGTCAATGTGCTGATGTTTTAGGGTTTGTGTTTGCTTTATTAATTAATTAATTCATTTAGTTTATCCGTGTAGTATCACGCCTTGTAGGGCTTGAATTATAGTTTTATTTAATTTATCTATAACAGATGTTTTTTAACTTTTATTGCTTGTATTTAAATAATTTTTACCGAGCTTGTTTGCCACTTCTCAAAAAATTTTCAATTATAAATATAAGAAAATAGTAAGCAAAAACTTTTAATAAAACTACCATAACTATGCGCAGCATTGCCCAAGGGAACATGCGCTAACTGAAACTGCTTTGAAAACGGTAGAACGTTAAGGATATTAAGTGTCTTTAAAATTATGTTGCTAAGGAGTGCATAAAGTAGCAACGATTTAACCAAGAGCTGGCAACGACAGCTGCGTAAACTTTGACAAATTTGTGGCAACTACAATGACTACGATGTGGTAGCAAGGAATGGCAGCAAAAAAAAAAACAAAAAGAAAAAAAAAACACTAAAGAAATCCACATTACGATGTGGCATTTGCAGTTAATAAAAATCAACGAGAGTTGTCGTCGTCGTCGTCGTCGTCGTCGTCGTCGTTGCAACAAATGCAGCATGTAGCAGCAACTTTTGATTAAGTTACACACACACATAAAAGTCAATGCAGCTGACTCGTTTGTCCGCTGTGCAATGCAATGCAACGCAACGTACGATCCAATACATCCATCCAAATAACCAGCAATTCACTCTACTCATCCATCCAAGTCCAACGCTTAACGCTGTGAGTCAAAACAGCGTATTTGACGCCGTCGCAGCCAACACCACCATCATACACTACAGTAGTACACATCTCTAATGCACACATCTCCAATTCCCTCATCCGGCAATTGCTACTAAACTATTTACAATGCTTGAGGCCATAAAACAAGTTATCTTCCCCACGACTATTATCACCCAGCATTATCATTATCTGCTGCGCAGCGCGTCCAAGTGTTTTTCCAGCAGCAACGACTACGATGTGGTACAACAACATCAGCAACAGCAACAGCAGCTTAAAGACTTCCCAGACATTGTGGCTCTTGGTCTTCGGTATTGGTCTAAGCGCGCTAGATGCGCTTACTAGTGGGTAAGCCACCGGAGAAGCAGGTTTTTCCTCAACTCGCTCACAGTAGCCGCCGCAAGCGTCAACAACATTTGTTACACTCACTCAATAAGCCAAGCAGACAGTCATCCAGTCAGCTAGTCTGTTGTTCACCCGCTTGCAACGCTTTCCCAGCTCAACTAGGAAATAATAATAAAAGCAGACAGCATCAAAGTAAGAGAGTCGAAAAAAAAAAAATTGAAAATAAAATAAAAATATTGCTGGCTGGCTGGCTGGCTGGCTGGCTGGCCAGCTCGTCTTGATGATCTCCACTTGATCTTGTCATTAAATGATGCTCGTAATGGTGTTGTTGCCTTGCAACGTTGCGAATTGAAGTTGTCTCTTGCTGCATTTACTGCACAGTAAGTTGCAACAAGTTGATGTTGCTGTTGTTGTTGTTGTTGCTCCTGCTAGACTCTGTACAGCTCCTGTTGCTGTCATTTGCGTACTTAGTCAATATTTCTAGGGGGATGTGCCAGTCACAATTCGAAAGGAGAAATTATCTTAATTTATTTACGTTTCATTGAAATAGTATTCAGCGTTGCTTAAACTATTACAGGTACCAATCTTTACCGATTTTTTATAAAGAGTTCGTAGCTTAAGCATAAAGCTATCAATATAAATAAGATTAAAATTGATATACGACACAAAAGCTAAAACCAGAGACTTCGAAATCTTGTAAACCAAGTTTCATTTTAATCTTCAATTTTTACAAAAAATATATTTTTACACTTCTGTTTAAGCTATCATACATACATGCCAAATTTCAACTCAATTGAATATGTCAAAGTGGTTTTAACAAACTTTGAAAATTTCAACGAAACACATAAATACAACAGAATAGTTCATAATTCAAGAATAAGATAAACAATCAGACTTAATACAAATACTCACTCTGCGAATGTAAATGAAAAAAAACTGAGTTTGGTGGCCATCCGAAATCTTCTAAGATCGAAATTCGTTTTCAGAACCACTAAAATTGTAAAGGCTGTAATATACAAAATATAGATGAGGGAATGTATGCACGAGCACAGCTAGATCGATTTGTCTTATAGAGCTAATCAAAACTATAAATACATCGGATTATATCGAGGCTTAACTAAGCTTAAGGCAACTAGAGTTTTCTAAATCCCAACTGCCCTTCCTAATTTTGTTCTTGATCTGCATAAGATTTTTAAATATATCCAGTGAATACATTAACCTATTTATTGCAACTTATGCTGAAGATACTGCTCAGCTTTCGATGCATTTATGATGCTCCAATAACAACAGGATTAGATGGCAAACTCAGTGACAAGTCAACGCATGAGCTTTAGCAAGACTATAATTGTTCAGTACTCGAATTCATTTATTAAGTATATCGCATAAAAAGAATATCATTTACTCAAAGTAGTCCGATCTGGATCTAAATGGTATATTTTGTAAGGATTGACGTAAGATACGCCAAATTTTACATTTCTAGCATAATTAAGAGAAAATCTAAAAAGTTTTGCATACAAAAACCTAAAAATGGAGGGAAAGTATGTATGGGGCTGCCCCATATAGTGGCCAGATCTGGACCTATGCGGTATATTTTATTAGGATATACGTAAGATATACCAAATTTGGCGTTTTTAGCGTAATTAATAACAACAATAAAAAACATTTCATATAAAAACTTAAAAATAAGGGACAAATTTGTCTACGAGTGGTAGCCACTTAAAATGAGGTTCCCATGTTCATTTAACACTAGTTATCGGAAGAAGGAAAATAAAAGTCTAAATATTCGAATTTGAAGTCTCTGTCTGTCTCTTATTGTCTCCGAGACCTGTTCGATCTATATCGACTCGCAGTTCAAGAATATAACGGGTCATTCATTTGGAGATTTTTATTCATTTGTTTGTTTTTTTTTCACATTTCCCGCTTGACTGGTGTTACACTGTCATCTTATTTTTATTCAGTATTGTTTGACAATTCATCATGGAGGGAACACCGTAACAACGTCTTAAAATATAACAGCTGTATTACGAAAATCAGCGTTCTGCGTTCGTACACTTCGAACAACATATGGCGTGCATCATCGACATTTCGGGCCCACTATTGCCAATACCATACACACATTTAAGCTCAGTGTACGTTATTGAATGATACGCGACCGAATAGACCACATCCAGCCTGTAGTGAGGCTCAATGAACAAAATTGACGCATTTTTGGTGATGAGCAACCCGAAAAGATTCCATGCACAAAAAAGCACTGTTTGGTGTGGTTTATAGGCTGGTGGAATCTTCGTTCCATATTTCCTTAAAAATGAGTCCGGACAGAACATAACCAAGCACTACCACACCATGATAATGGACTTTTTGTTTCCTGAAATTGGAGCCCGTGATATCGACGATATTTGGTTTCAGCAAGACGGTGCTACGGCAGAAACAGCGCACGAAACAATGGATTTATTGAGAAATAATTTTGGTGAGCCGCTAATTTCGCGTTTCGAACGTGTCAACTGGCCGCCTAGATCATGTGATATAACAACTCCGAATTTTTTCATTGGAGTTCTGTGAAGTCAAAAGTCTTCGTCGATAAACCAGCTACAATTCAAGACTTTGATGAAAACATTACTCGCGTAATTCGCGAGATATCGGTAGCAATGCTGGAAAGAATGATAGAAAATTGGACTTTCCGAATGGACCACCTAAAGCGTAGTTGCGTATTTAAGTATTTCATTTAATATTTAAAAAAAAAGAAACTCTAAATGAATCACCCGTTACATACCTCTTTTAGGGTCTGTCACGCCACCTTCTGCCTGTCACATACACAAACTTAATATATCCTTTTACCCTATGATAACAGGGTATAAAAATAATTTTATAATCTAATAATCTAATAATCTAAACATAGGTGGAATGCTTGTTAGGAATAATCCGTAAAATTGGGCGAGACACGTCCCTTGATAGTATTGTGAAGCGTACGTTCGCAAGTAGCGACCATATCGAATTGAATGATGATAATGGGTTTAATTAATAATTTTTTCATACAAAATTCCAAAAGTGGGTGGTGGGTTTGCATGGGGCTACCACAGCGTTCGTTTATTGAAGCGATTTCAAATTGAGAATCGCTTCAATAAAAATGTTTTCAGTGAAAAAGGCAAAAGTAGACGAATGGTTTGTACAGGGGCTACCCCAAATAGCAAGCGATCACTTCCATTGATATACAGGGCGCGGCAGCATAACTTTCTTTTCACTTAGCTTTAACACAAGATTTGGGAAAACACCAAAAAAAAACAAACAAAAACAAAAAAAAACTCACGGGTTTAAATCGTTGGCCACTCCAAATCGCCGTTTATTGAGATGAGACGCTCCAGGAAGTGTTTCCTCAAAACATCCATCGATTCTATTGAATTATAAGCCGTTGCTCCGTCCTGTTGGTGCCAAATATCTGCTAAGTCCAATTCATCAAGTCGTGGGAAAAAATTTCCTCCAACATGTTCACATACCGATATGAATTCACTGTCACTGTGACATAGTGGTGTATTGAGGCTATCCCAAATAGTGGGCGTTAAATGTAAATATGGATACTATATTTGACTGCATTTGAAGTCTAGCTGCCGATTTACAACTGGATATCTTAAAAATTTAAGCCTAAAAATGCGCAGCAACAACCAAAGGGACAGACGGACATAGATAGATCGACGCGTTTCCGTAAGCTTATCTAGAATATGTTCACTTAAAAATTCTGTTTTGAGGGGCTTTGGTCCACTGATCCCACACAAAGTACGTCAATGCTTAATGTTGTTGTTTTTGTTGTTGTTTGTATTGTTGCATTGTTTCTCGCTGATGGTCACCGATGCAACTGCAACATCAACCGTTTAATTGCCATTGCTGATCATCATTGTTGTTGTTTGTTGTTGTTGTTGTTACTATAGCTACTGCAAGTTTTTATTGTAAATTTCCTAAATAAAATAGTTCACAATTTGCAATAGTTGCTGCAGCCGTCCTTGAGTTGACAACTTCGGTTGTTGTTGTTGTTGTTGTTGTTGCTGTTCTTGCTGCACTACTTCTTCTTTAAGGCAAATGCTGCACCGTCTGCTGCTGCTGCTGCATCAAGTAAATAACTTGTTATGGTCAAATATTTTGCGCTGTCTTGTCTGTCCCTTCGTTCCTCCGTCCGTCTGTCTGTTTGTCTCTTTGTGTGTCTGATATAAAAATAATTCTTAGAGTTAAGCAATGGTCAGTCAACTTGACAGCAGACCGTTCGTCTAGAGTCTATAGATCGCTTTTGTTGCTGTTGTTTTTGCTGCTGCTGTTTGTTTATGTTGCTGACGCGTTGCTTAATAAATATCTCTGGTATTTGAGCTATTCTAGCTGCTGTTGCTGCAAATGTTGCTACTTGGATTGATTGTTGTTGTTGATGTGGCTTGCTTGCTTGCTTGCTTGCTTGCTTGCGTTGTGTACAAACGCAGACAGCTCGGCGTCCAATTCTATACAAAAATTTTAGCTGCTTGACTACCTTGATCGAACTAGAACTGCGTTGTCGTTTTGTCACTTGGAAAATAGTATGTCACATTTATGAGGTTAGCAACCTGCAACTTGAAGTGTATAGAAATTAGTTGTCATCGTTTTTCTTATACTAGCTGCAAATTTTGATTGCAATTATATGCCAATTTTAAGACAGTTGCCAAATGTTGCTGCTGGCATGCTGCATGCAGTAACAAGAGCATGCAGCACCAACAACAACATCTGCGTCACGTTAAAGATTTCACTTGAAATTGGCGAAAAATCACCTGATGACTAAATTAAAACGATACAGTGCTCAGAGTAAAAAACAAAAACAAAAAACAAAAACAAAAACAAAAAAAGGAGCATCAGAAGATTGCTGCTGTTGTCGCTGGTATGCGAAGCTTGTTGCCGCCCTGTGGAAGCCAGTAGCTGCCGTAGTCAATCCCTTCCGAACCCTGCAACATTTACTTTGCTGTACTAATTTCGTAAATTTTTTGAATGCTCTCATTCGCCACAATGTCGCGTTTTTTTTTTTTATTTATTTATTTATTTTTTTTTTTTTTTTTGGTGGAGTTTCAGCAATTCAGTACACTGAGCAAGCGAGCGAGTGAGCAACTTTGTGTATGCACAAGTGAATTTTTAATGAATTCCAATAAGCGGCAAATCGCGCTGTGCGGTCCACGAGTGAAGCAGCAGCAGTAGCAGCAGACCAGACTAGCAGCCGCACCAGAAGTCAGAGAAGTCGGAGAAGTCGGTGAATCCAACGCAGACAATGAAGTTGGTCGCAGCCAATTGGGTGGAATAACTTTAGCTGCTTTAGTTAACTTACTTGATTGCTTCGTTGTGCGCTTGCTTGGGTTAGTTAGTTAGTTAGTTGGTTTGTTGGTTGGTTAGTTATGTACTTTGCTGTTGCAGTTTTCTGAAGCGTCTGTGCTCCGTTTCAGAATTTCATTAAAATGAAGACACCAAAAACGACTTTAACAACGAAAAATTTATTTTTGCTCTCACAATCAGTATAGTTACAAAAGCATGAAACGATTGAGTGAAGCGCGAAAGCAGAAGAGATTATCTTCAGTGTAAGAGAATACGTTATACACTTCACTTCTAAAGAATAATTATAATTAGAGCACAAAATTTGCACAAAACTAACCTTTCGCCATATTTCAATGTTGGTCTGCTAACTTTTCAAAAGTTGGCAGACCAAGCTGTTTCAGTGATTAAGTGTCGTGTACAAACTGTTTCTCAATATTCGACAATGCCTCGCTTACTCGCCATTCGTTCGTGCCACTTTCTTATGGAAGAGGTTCTGGCATCAATGTGCTCGAAGAGGTTCTTTCCTACTCTGATAACGCTTTGTCGGTGTGGGTGATAGCGTCGATCATGTAAAGACGAACGATCTTTACTGGGATACCAAGTTCAGACGTGGCATTGAAAAACTTCGCTACTATTGCCGTTTCGGAAGCAGTCTTAAGCTGTCAAATAAGTTGTGTGTGTCTACGCTGTATTCACGGGACCTCTCCTGTATTTTGCTTAGTGCTGAAATTTGGTCACTGGTCGACCTTATTGGTCTGAAGCGAAACTGATGCTGCCCTATCAGTACATCCTTGTGTGACTCCAGCCGTTTAGAGAGTACGCGGCGCATAATTTTGTATCCAATTTAAGGCAGATTTATTCCACGATAGTTCGGGCAGACAGCGAGGTTTCTTTTCTTGAAGATATTACAAAGAACAGTGACAGCATTGCTAATAAACAATTTAAAGTTGACTTTATATCGAAAAGTCGACACCAAGTCGATACATACTAATAAACATTTAGTATTGACGTTTTTGAAAAAGTCAATACAAAATTTAGTAGCGAGGGAAGCTGCTCCGGATGACGCGCCTCAAAAATCTCCGGCGGAAAATATTCACGCTTGCCCTCGCGAAACTACAATATTATTATGAAGTAACTTGAGGCGATGTCACACCCATACAATCACCTGTACCGTATATTCAATAATGTCTTCAATACTTGGATTGAGTAGCAGCTTTTCAGCCACCGACTTGGCCGCCAATGAATTCGCCAAAATACAGATCAGCATAGAAATTACGACGCTAGAATTATTGGTACAAAAAGGAATTTAGAGTCGACACTGAAGTAATAGTTGATACTAACTAAAGTCGATTTTTTCTTTTGATTATTATTAAGTCTGTGAGAATCTACATTGTTCCATTCATCACCTCCAGTTTGGTTAGAGTAGTGACTTCTCCATAGGCTCAATGGTTACTGTGCATCTGTAAAAAGCTTTCCATTTGCATCCTTGTAGAAAAATATGCACATCTTTCTGCGCTTAATAAGCGTGCTATACGCCGTTTAGTGCATAAGTTTGATTTGGAATTTACTATACAGTGTACATTATTATATCGATATTTACAGTCTTCACACAGAATGTAAACAGTATTATAAATTAGTTACAATATTTGCAACGCCTTAAAAGAATCGGTGACCCCATAAACCGCAACAAAACGAGTCGATTTAGCCATGTCCGTCTAATAGTATGTTTCCACTAATACGCGTTTTGTTATCGCGTCTACGATTACTCGAAAAAATTCGAATGGTGTTTCCATTGAATTCTGCGTCCACGTCCAAACCAGCTAATCTTGACTATTTTGTAGTTTAGTTATACACTTAATATAAACGTATAGTTCTCTTCACTTATTGCAATTGCTCTCACAGATATGTATTTATACTTAAACAAAATAAAACTCTTGACAATCACATTAATGTATCCTAAGACTAAATTATTTCAATTATGACCTAAACAGCAATCGGCCCATATATTTTTAGATTGGCTACCATTTCTCCTCATCCCTTCAATGTTTTCCTAAAACAAATCGATGAGGTTGGAAGTGGTCTTTGCTGTCCATTCCATTTCTATTATATAGAATATATTTTATAACAAAAAAGTTTATAAAATAAATTCAATAAGAATCTACCTCTTGCTTGCTCCATTTTCGCGGTTGTTTTGTCAGCTGTTTTCACAGATATGTGCGCTTTGCGATTGCTCTTAATAGATATGAGAGTCTTGCAATCGACGTAAATAATCCCAATAATGAGAGAAATCAAGTTATGGGATTACCTAAACAATCTAAATCATAAGAAGAATCGAGTTAAGAAGTCGCGTGCAACATGAACTTGACTTTTTACCATACTAACTAACTGCCCATGTCTTTTGCATAGGCTTGGGAAGCGCGTTCATTAATTTTTAGACGTGGATGTGGACGTGGACATGTGCGTAGTGGAAACAAACTATAATGGCCGAATGACACACGAATACAATCAGCAAATTGTTTTCGCCTTCATTGCTGTTAGAGCAGATCAGAAAATAGACAAAGCAAAAATTCTACAGGTGCGAGAGGTTGAAATATAGTTTCATCAAAAAGTGAAACGAAAACCAACAGGAAAATTAACAGCAAAAATGCCATGTTAAAATGAAAATCTATTCGAAAGATGAGTCAACTCTGGACTCAAAAATAACAAATTACCAAAAATTATGCAGAAATAGTGTATTTATCTAAGAGTATATTTTTATGGTGTTTTGGATTATTTCTTCATTAGGTCACTCTTTACACAAAATATAAATAAGTGCACAATAAAACTAGAAAAAAGAGTAACAATGAATAATGCAAAGACAATTACTTTCGCATATCATGCGCAAATGGTGAATATACTCAATGAATGCATTTTAAAAATGCTTTCCTTTATTGATTCTGTATATTTTAATAGAAACATAAACAAAAGTCAAGTGTGACCTATATGAATCGATGTGAAAAATGTTGCTGTATGAATATAGCTATCCCTTTCGCAAGGTCTCTGTCGTGTCATAAGGCTATAACAGTTCCTAGGTATGTTTTTTGCATTGATTTTGTAGAAATCTTTATGAAAACCAGAAACCAAGTTTATAGAGTATGAAGTATTTATATGTCACGTCCACTTTTTACAGTAGACCCCTTTTAAAAAGACCGCACACTTTTGAGTTTTAGTATGAAAAATTTATTAGTTTATTATCAGCTTAAGACACTATGCGGTGGTTTCTTCCTGGTCAAACCTACCACCCACGTTTAGGCTTCATAATACGATTTGAAATGTCGTTTCGGTTTAAACGAAGTTAACGTCTATTCTTGTTAAGAACTCTAGTAATATAATCATTTTATCAAATTTTGCCCAAGTCTATCTCTCCAGTGAATTACTGGAAAAACGTTTTTCTCTTCAGCTTCGCTGGCTCGTCTTAGTGAATACCATGAATATTGTACGCCACCAGCTAATAGCGTTGCATATCATATACCAAAATGAATTTACTTACTTCATACGCCATATGAAGTGCAGCAAAATCGTAAGTGAATGCGCGCTTCCCACAATTTTGAACCGAAAAAATGCTGGCAACGCCATCGCCGAGCGATTACTGCCACCGTGTAGGTCGTCAACTTCAAGTTAACTCACTTCAACTTCAACTGCGAAGGCGTCGGCGGTAGTGGCGGTGGCAGTGGCGGTGGCATGGCTTGTTGCATTTGCAGCACTATATTATCATTGTACGTACTGAGCCCAAAGTCAATGGCATGCCACCCTCCGCTAAAGCTGCCACCCAGCTCCAACAGCCACTGAAGCGCAACGCAATGTTCAACGTTCTCTGCCACTGCTTGCCGCTTTTGGTGCAACGAAACATTTTTAATTGGTTTTATTTCATTTTCTGTGCCGCTCTTCGACATTAACTGTTCTGTGGCAAGTTAAATTGTGTTGCTTTGGTCAAACTATTCAAGAAAAGAGAGCATGAAGTAGGAGTTTAACAGACAGACGGACAGATGGACGGACGGACAGACAGACGGACAGACTGTTGCAAGTTAAGCGCTAGAAATTTATGATCTTTTGCATTACTACTTTTAACTGGAAGCGCGCCGACAACTCTAGCACTCGAAACTACAAACTAAGCAGTATGTACCCCAACTTGAGCTTCAATTCCAGCGTAGCTTCCAATCACGGCTGACTGATTGTCTGCTGCTTATACAATGGTTAGTTAACCGAAAGAGCCATAACAATGAAGCCAATGACAACAAAATTCAAGGTTATAGCTATATACACATTGTCGCATGCCAGGGTACTCAGACGAGCAGTCCAGTTTTCCCTATAGACCATATCAAGTCAAAAGCAATGAGTTGCCTGAAAACTCAATATAGCACACGCAAGATCAGCAGTAACAACAAACAATGCTAATGCAATGCGATATGATGCGATCCGATGCGGCATAAGAGGGCACACAGACGGACAGACAGACAGACAGACAGACAGGCAGACGGACAGACAGCAACATTCGTGCAGCAGTCCAAATCCCAAAATTGGCAATTTATCCTTTATGAACTTACAAAATAGCCGCCATTTATACCAAAACAAGTTAATTCGTCGCCGTAGACGTCGTCATTGTCTCAGTTAATGTTGCAGTTGCCGCTCATACATCAAAGTTGCTGCTGCTGCTGCTGCTGCTGATCGTTTGCCTGATGAAGGGCCGCCAACGAAACAATCATCGCAGTGAGGACAGAAGCAACTGTGGCAGATCACGGCTGGGAACTGCTGAATATGCGCAAACATGCTGCGCAATAAAGCCAAAAGCTACTGATCGCATCACCAGCAATACGAATTTTTGTGCGATACTCGTACTCGATGTGGTAGGCAATGAGGTGGCAAGCGAATCGCATTGCTGCGCTTAAAATAGACATCTCATTGTCTAACCGTCCGTCCGTCCGCCCGTCCGTGCGTCCGTCGGTCTGCCTTTCGCGCTGTCTAGAAGTTCGACGTCGTCGTCGCCTCCAAGTTTGGACTTGCTGCTTGCCATAATTGTGCAGCTGTTTACGCGTTTTACAAGGAGCTATGCTACCTGAAGGTCCTTTGATGTTGTAGACGGCTTTATGATATGAAATTATGTACTTGCGAAGGCTTTATGATAAATACTCATGGTAGACAAGAAACTATTTCTGCTACTTTTTGGTAATCTATATATAAGAGGCTTGGCTAAAAACTAATTACAAACATAATCTTCCAAAGTCATTTGTTGAGGTTTGGAAATATAAAAGTATTGGATAAAGTACCAAGACGTAGCGCAATTCAACTGAAATCAAAAGCAGCACCCATTTTGCTATCAAGTTGTTCATCCCATGCAAAATATGTTCCACACACACGAACAGCAGTCTTGCGTACCTTTAGTCTCCACTAGTTTATTGTCAGTAAAAGGATTTTATTAACTATGGAAGTATGGTGTGGTCACCACTTTTAGACGGAATGAACGTACATTCATACGGCCTCGTTACAATTCAGTTGTCCAATAATTTTTGATTGACATCGGGAGAAAAGAGCCCACATAAATTTATTTTAATGCGGTGTTGATATCGGCCGCCTATGTTTCTAGTACAAGTGCACCGATTGAAATGAAAAGTATATTTCTAAACGAATGCATTAAATTGATTGCCAATATCTTTGAACACTTGGAACTGGATAAGAAATTTATAATAAACTTGTATAATATGTATGTAGGTGCACAAAATACAAAATTTTATATTGTAGTATTCGAGATCTAAGTGCTCAAGATGGACAAACAAGCAGACGGATAAACAGGCGAAGAGATATGGATCTGATGTACTCAATTTATTAAACCTATTAAGAACGTAGACGAATTTATTTGTAGGTATAAATAGAACCAAGAACCCAATGAAAAACAATGAAAATTAAATTCTCCATCCTACCAGACCTTCCAACACGCGACAATTATTTGCAAATGGGCACAAAGTACTTCATGTTTTCCTCATTATCCGCTAGACCCATGAGAAGTGATAATTTCTTTCTAACTCGCCATTCGTTCGTGCATCACTTCCTTATGGATGATCATGCCCGACCGTTCTACAAATGATCATGAGCGTAGAATGTACTCTATCAGCTGATAAAAAAGTGATACGATAAAATAACACCCTGCCTGAAACATATCTTTATAGGTTAGGAGAGGTTTCCTACATTGACGACACTTTGTGTGTGTGATAGCGTCATCATGCGAATACGAAACATCTTTTCTGGGATATAAAGTTGTGACGGCGACAGCAGGGTTCATCTGTAGGAGGCGTCTTTCTCTGCAGTAACATTTGGCCTCCATGGCATTCATATCCATGAAGTGGAAGATATGTTTCCAGTGCTTACATATACGAATCGTAATGTTTTTTAGAACACGGAACGGATTCCCGGGAGAGTCTGGCTAAATGCCTTCGGCTGTTTATAAAAGATTTTCAGACAGCAATTATAATAAAACAAGATGAAAAAAAATTAACTTAGGCGAAACCAAAGCTTTAATACTATTCACACGAAATTTCGAATTGTGTACTAAACAGCAATAAACAAAAAAAAGAAAAATATTGTTTGTTAAAATTAAGAACCAATACGTGAATGCTGGATCTTTATGGGACCACCGTCAAAACTGGGTGGGAAACGCCTATTAATATATAGTTGTGAAGCTTCTGTCCATAAGAAACCACCACCCCTATTCATATTTATGTGTATCACCCCCGTTCTTAAAAGAACTCCACATCAACTTTCAACTCATAATAATATCAAATGTAATAAATAAGTTTTTCATCAAAAATCCAAAAGTGAGAGGATGAGGAGAGGAGAGGAGGGTTGGTATGGCGGCTACCACTAAAAGTGGGCGTGGCACATTGATACGTATTTTCTATCTTCTTCAGATTAAAAAAAGCCTCCATATATTAACACAGTCAAATATCTCAAAAATTAGTAGAAAAGAATATGCATCAACACACAGACAGATCGAGCTCATCGAGAATATATATGTATTAGAGCTTCGATGTAACCAAAGTTAACGCTTCTTCTCGTTTTTTTTTTAAGGTTCCGTACCAAAGGGTAAAACGGGACCCTATTACTAAGACTCCGCTGTCCGTTTGTATGTCACCAGGCTGTATCTCATGAACTGATAGTTAGACAATTGAAATTTTCATAGATGATGTATTTATGTTGCCGCTATAACAACAAATACTAAAAAACAGTATCAAATAAACATTTAAGGGGGCTCCCATACAACAAACGTGATTTTTTTGCTCGCTTTTGCTCGATATTGATAACGGCAACAGGTAGACGCTTGAAATATTCACAGAATATTTAGTTATACGAGGGGTACTATTTATATTTCAAATAATAACAAACATTTTTAAATGAAAATGGCCTTATTGTTTTTCAAAATATTCCCCTTGATGATCAATACACTTTTGCATTCGTTCAAACCATTTGTCATAGCAGTTTTTCCATTCCTCTTGAGACACCTCCAAAACATGGTTTTTGAACGCTTCAACTGCTACTTCGGCGCTCGTAAATCGTTGACCACGCAGTTTAACTTTGATACTCGGGACAAGAAGAAGTCATTGGGTGCCAAATCAGGATGAGTCATTAAATCGATGTTTAGACTGCTTAAAAATGCACTTGTTTGACGAGATGTGTGAGAGCTCGCATTGTCATGATGGAGAATGATTCGTCTTTGGCGGTTGGTTTTACGAATTTCTCCGAAGACTCCGAATTGACCGTCCTACGTTGCTTAAGCGGAACAGTGGCCACATGACCCATTCGGCCGTAGAAACAGGCAATCGTTTGCTTCGAAGTGGTTTGCACCCGAACAACTTTTGTTGGATGTGGCTCGTCTTGGAATACCCACACGATCGATTGCTGTTTTGTTTCCGGCTCATACGCATATATCCATGATTCGTCACCTGTCACGATTTTATACACGTCTTTTGAAGCACCACACTCGAACTTTTTAATCATTTCCTTACACCAATCGACGCGAGCCTTTTTTTTACAGCTAAGTGTTCATGCAAAATCGAATGTATTGAAGTGGAACTATGTATGTGCAAAAATGCCTCTATCTCACGATATGTCACATGACGATCTTGCAATATCTGTTCACGCACTGCATCGTTGTTTTTGGGCACAACAACCGATTTTGGACGACCTTCACGGAATTCGTCGGCGACCGAACTACGACCACGTTTGAATTCACTATTTTAATGGTGCTTTATCGCCATACAAAGAGCTGAGTTCATTGACACATTCTTGTTGAGATAATCCACGTCGAAAGTTGTGAAAAAAAATTCCAACGAAAACCTTCTCTTGAAATTTCCATTTTTTGCCCGAATTGCTTTTCGTAAATCACTGTAAACAAAACAAATACTCAAAACTTTGTGAGTACGTTTATGCCAAAAAATGTCAAAGTTTATTATGGTGTTGCCAGATTTTAGCTTTTGACATTAGTGTTGCCAGTTCCCGAAATATAAATAGCAGCCCTCGTATATTCACTTTAAAAATAAATAATTAAACTAAAATACAACAAATATTTAAGTGGGGCTCCCATACAACAGATATGATTTATTTATAGATAATGGTACGGAACCGCTCGTGCGCGAGTCCGACTCACAATTGGCCGGTTTTTTTTTTTTTATCTGATTTGCCTTTACGCAATTGAGTCGCCTTTTAATTAAATCAGTCTTAATATCAATTGGATGAGTACCACTAATCTGTTTGAAAATCAATTGCATGAGTTTACATGTTGTACTTTACGGGGTTTTCGACGACACCTTTACCATATTATAATACTACTGAAATAATAATGTTCGGACTATGCAAACTAAGCAGTAACTTTGTTCGCCTTACTCTAGGAGAAACCATTTATTATAAACTTGAAGATAAACTGATAAAAAAGATTTTAGTATTTAAACACCTAAAGCTCATAAAAGCTCCTAGCATGTGCTCTAATTGGTCTAAGTAAGATGCGCATTTGTGCTCCTCAAACAGCCTGCAATGAAATTTTAATCTTACAATAAAAATCTGCAAAGCAAGTCAATTTATATTTACTTGCAGCAATTGTACTTAAAATTCCACCTGGCCTACAATGTTTTTGAATGCACTTTAGCTTGCACAAACTTGAATTAATTGTCACGAACATGGCGCGAAATTATCGCGCAAACAAATAAAGAAATGGCTTTAAACTGAATTTAACTAGCTGAATTCACAGTGACTAGTTATACTAGTACCTGGACGATGACGACCGAGATGATACTAATGATGGTGATGATGATGATGATGATGACGACGATAATGTATTTTTTATGAGTGCATTTCGGCGCTTGATTATACGATCATGAAAGTTGTTTGTGCTGAATGCGAACTGTTGGGATGGCTTTGATGATCGCGTGTTGCCCTACAAACAAAAACAAAAACAATAATAACGATTTCGACAACGACGACGACTGTGGCAACATGAACTGCATATAAAAAATATACAAAAAAACAAAAAAAAAAATATACGAACGAGACACGCTTCACAAGTTTACAGTGCTCATAATTCGTTTCAAGCTCAATCTCAACTTTAGAACGTCTCATTCCACTATTAGACGAATGGATAAACAGACAATCAGACAATCAGACAGTTGAGACAAATGCCGACACCTTCATTTGTAGCGCTGTTGGCCCTTAATTTGTCTGGAGCTGTTTATCTGTTTATCTGACCAGCCCCCTGTAAGCACTTCACCACTTGAAACGTCTGCTAAAATTCGCACTTTGGCAAAATTAGTTGCGGTCTGAGAAGTTGCAGCGTTGTAATTTTCCGTCGCCGTAGCCGTCTGACTGGCGTTTGGAGCGCTCAACTGAAATCAACAACAACAATCACAGCGCCAAAGTTATAACAAGACAGACCGCTACCAATTGCCAAACACCATCATCATCATCGCCTGCTTCTTTTCCTGTGCCGCCTCTGGCGCAGGTTTAAAGCGCAACCCCGAAAATTGCAGCGTATCTAAAGGATTAACCTCAAATTTCTGGTCTCGTTTTTCGTTTAGATCAGCCGGTCGGTCGGACAGTCGGTGTTTGGCTTTCAACGCTTAATTGGTTGTGAAATTATCATAAGCTTGCGGCACAGATTATTACAGCGGCGATGGCAATGGCGATGGTGGCGGCGTTGGCGGCTTCTGATGATAATGATGCTGATGATATGATTGTTTATCAAGCCGCCCGCCAACGACTCATACATTCGCACATAAATACATACAACTGAATACATGCAATCGTGACCTAGCAATCAACTGGAGTAGCGTGAAAGCATTGCAACAAGGATACACAGCTACAGATATCGAACAACCAAACAAGCGACTAACCAACCGATCAAGTGAATCAAACATATAATTTGTGCGTGATTCATTTATGATGATTGAAGTGAAACCGGCAGTCAGTCAGAGTCAGAGTCGGAGTTGAATTCGAGTTGGCTTCATTGGCGGCGGCGGCTTGTTTGTGAGTATCTGTTGCTGTTGAGTTGATTTTGTTGGCAATGGCGCTTTTTTTTCGAACACCTTGATGATTTTTAGCTGTTGTTGATCAACAGATGTCTATCATAAACCAATTACAATCAATGCCGATTAGCGCGCGTGTCTAACCCATACCCCTATCACACTTCCTCTACCATATTTAAAGGCGATTATCATAATCATGCCCATCAACAGCAACAGCAACAGCAAAAGCAACAACAACAACATTGAAGTGACCACCAAGATCGCACCCATTTAGCTAAAGTATTTAGCAAGTTTGCTTCGTTGCCACCAATTTCCAGGAAGTAGTTTTGTATCTCAAATCGCTTTGTCAGTCTACGAAATATATTTGTCTGCATTAACTGAACGCTGTTTGTTGCTTTTTATCTGTTGGGGCAACTTCCGAGCTCTTTAATTAAGTCAAACCGCCGTGTCATCAAGGTGTTCGGAATTTGCTTGCCATATGCCGGAAATGCAGTGACAGGACTTTTCATGTTAAGCTTGATGTATCGTTTCTTTTCTTTTCTTTTCTTTTTTTTTTTTTTTATTGGTCTGTATGTGTAGCAAAATTAACATTGGTTACAGTGCTTGATTTTCGCAAAAGTTTTACAGACGTTGCAAATGACTTAGTTCTGTGGAAAAGTCAACGATGCGATGCAATTTATTTAGCAGCAGCGGCATTAACAGAAATGATTTTAAGATAAAATTTTTTTAAAATTAGTAAATTTAAAAATATGTAGCGTATTACGAATATATTCGTATAAAATGTATATCTACGAGTATATATTAATAGGCAAGCCGATTTTTTGTGCCGGCTGCTACGCACACAGTGTACTACAACCGATTTTATACCATTTCAAAGGTATATTTTATCTTACAATCTATATTTTATCAAAGTCGTTTGAATAATTTGGGCGTAAAAGGCTTAAACAATCATCACTCACACAACGAATTAAACCATAGCATGCGAGCAGATAGTTACAAGTTGACAAGAATCAGCGAGCGCGAAAGAGATAAAAGATTGTTTAATTTATTTTGTATGCGCTTCGGTATTATTTAGGTGACTGTCTCTCTGTTTGTCATTGTTATAATTTTCGCACGGTATTCAATGTGAATGACACCGTTTGTATCCCATCCATCCGATCGAATACCGCCATGACCTTGGCATTCTTTGGTTCAGTTGTGATGCCTACAGTTTCAGCCACATCAAGCATTTTCATTCTATGTTCGACCGATATCTTTTCAATAGTTTTATCGACGATTTCTGGCGTGACGACTTCTTTTGGGCGACCTGAACGTTCGGCGTCACTTGTGCTGGTGCGACCAAAACGAAATTCAGTAAACCACTTCTTAACCATTGAAATTAATTTGTGCAGAGTACCCATAGCATTTTCTTAGTTTCGGCGATAGTTTAAAAAGTTACTACGCTGCAAATTCAAAAAATCCCCGAATTATCAAATTGCCCTCGGATATTGCTGTACGCACTTCTATTTGAAACTTTTGAACACCGCTGTTTTATAGAAAAACAGATATCACTCTAAGTTTAAGCATACTATGCTTACTATCTTAGAGATTTATTTGTTCCAGCATGCTACTTGAAAAGTTTATTTAGTTAGTTACTAATGCGTATGAGTGTCAGTACATGCTAGCAAACAATTTCTCACACGTTTCACAAACTTCAATATTGAAGTAAAAAACTCTCTACAAAAATTGGTTTAGCATTTCAACCCAAAGCAGATTCAATAAAGCAGCACAATGGGCGGGTTGCCAAAAACGACAGCAATGATGAAGACAATGAAGACGACCGAGAGTCAGTAAAAGCAGCAGCAACATCAGAATCCATTTTCCCATGCACAGCACCAACAGCGACATTAATCATAAATTACCAGGTTGTTGAGAGTTTTGCTAACTTGTGAGCAACGTGAAATGTTGGCAATGTTTCACCGGGCAGCATCGAGCGAACGAGCGAACGAGCGAACGAGCGAACGACGACGATCGTCAACAAAGCCATACATAAAATCGTTGTATATGTTTCTACACTATACTCATACCTACTATAAATGATACTCGGTACAAAAAACCAAACAAAAAATTAAAACCCAAGAAATGAAGCAGCAACAAAAAGATTACTGTGCGCGAAAATAAATTTGCCAAGCGCCAGCGTTGAGGATCATCAACAGCTACAGCAGAAGAAGCAGCAACAGCAGCTTTTCGCCTGAATACTGACTGAGTAGATGCTAAAGTAGCAACAAACACCAACCCAGCCACGTACTAAAAAATGTGAGTTGCGATGGGATGAAATGTTGCGTTGCTGCTGTAGAAGCTGCCGCTGGTATCTCTTTTTCGGCACCTTAAGCGCGCACGCGTAGACGGACGGCGGGCGTTCTGCAGTTGAGCAAGCTTAGGAGGCATGCACTAAAGGCCAAGGTTATAATTGGCAAATGGCGCAGCGCAATATCTCAGAGGCGCAAACAGAGCAGACAGACTGACAGAGCGACAGACAGACACAGACGATGCCGAAGAAATATGTTGCACCATCATTAAATATTATATGAAGAAAACTAGCAGCCAGAGCAAAAGCTGCTGAATCTTCGAAGCGAGTAAAGCACGTGCTTAACCTCTGACATTGTTTGGTATGCGCTGTGCGCCGGCTTTAATATAAACAGACAGACAGACAGACAGACAGACGGACAGATATAAATATGTAGTTCCATTCGATTTCTAGATTGCTCTTCGGCTTGAGTCGTTTCTTTGCGTGTCTAAATGAGTTTAGTAACGCCTACTTTTAGGCGCTTGCAATTGTTTAGACACTTCTGCATCTCAGATACTTGTATATCGTTGCCAGTCTGAAAATGATGATATGGCTGGCGTTGCAAGTACTTGTAAATCAGTACTTTAGTAGACATTGATTAGAAGTTGTTTATCTTTCTAAAAGTGCTTGTATAGCGTGGTGGATGCTGTCTACTTTTGGCCATGCTTTAGGACACTACTAAGGCTTGGCTCTTGGCATTCATTTTCCGGCAGCAATTTAATACTACTGAGACAAATTCATCTTCATTTGAAATATTGCGTGGAAACAGACTCCTTATTGAATTACAGGGAGCGTAGATCTGACAAAATTTTTAACCAGCAATTCTAGTTCTAGGAGCTCATGAAATATGTTTCAAACGTACAATACTTTATAAAGGGTATTTATTTACCAGCAACATATTTTAATGTGGCAACACTAAACGTTTATCGTTTATTGACAAGCCTATTTACATACATAAATGTTTGATAAATCATCATAGCAAGTCTTAAATTACCAAGAGTTCAGAACGTTTGGAAGTTGATTCACTTTTTCAACGCAAGAGGCTTAGAGGCTGATGAATTTGTCAGTAACCAAAATTGCTGCATTTGGAGCAAAATCAAATGGTAATACAACAGCTACCGACACAACCCGAAAAAAGCAAGATTTTGTGCAATTTATGGGCCGATAGCAGTATCAAAAATGCAAGAAATTGCAATAGTTTCCGGCAATGGTATCTGATATCGAACTATGTTATGCATTAACAAATTCTGGATGACCATCGATTTTTTGAAAAAAGAATTTGATGACAACATATACTGCAGAAACTAACACATTCTCTGGCCCGCAATAATGTGTGATCTGATACCGCTGGACTACTTTCTGTGGGTATACTAGGAATCGTTGGTCTATGGCCAGAAACGATTAAAAAGTGGTGTAGAAACTAACACATTGCTTGGCCCGAAATATCGTATGACCTGATACCGATGGATTATTTAATAAATCAGCAAGATTTATGTCAATTAACTTATTTCTATAAACATTTTTAATATGTTTTATATGGGAAAATGCAGCTTCACACACATATGTACTGGCAAAAGTTGACTTCAACTTAAGCATCGAAGACGTTCTTCTCATCGTCACATGCCGATTGTAACTCGTACTTAGCTGCTGATTTTTTTAGCAAAGCTGCATCCTTTCTATATCACTCAAAGAACCATAGAAATTTGCCAGGAGACTCAAATAATGTCGTCGAATATTGTAATTTCTTTTTGAACTTATTATAGTTAAGCAAATAAGGCACTTAAACATTTCCAAATTATTTAATTGCGAAAAAAAATACTGATTCTCAAACTCGGAAAATTGCATTTTTCAGCCATTATTAATTTTACTTTGAAAAATTTACAAACCGCAGTTCAATCACTTAGTAAAAATCGTAACACAGCAAAACCTACTTCTCTTTCTTACTCAGTGTACAAGACGCGGCAGAAATCATAAATCATAGCAAAATGAACAATTTTATGACGGTCCGTGTCGCAACGAAAATCGTGTGTGGTTGTTGTTTCGTTTTCGGCTGCGCCTGAAGTTGTTGTTGTTGTATCGTCGAAAATCGCAAGCATGCAAAAGTAACGGTTTGAGCACTCAGGCTTGCCCACCGCTGCTATACAATTATAACCGAAAAAAAAAATTGACTCCTTCCATTTATTTTTTGTGTTTTATTTCAATTAAAAGTTCTATACCTCTTATAAACACCGTGTAATTGATGTGGTACACACTTTTTTGCATTTTATCTATTGATATTTTAATTTGTGACGAACTATTTGATGTAAAATAGAAAAGTAATTCAAATGTTAAATGAAGCTCTAGAAACTGCCTATATAAAAAAACCAAACTTATCTGGAGTTTCTCTACATATCCGGCTTAAGAGGTGTTCAAATCGTTCAATTGTACAGGGCGCCATCAATCAAATCCCTAAATTAGTTTTGGAATTTTAAAACCATCGATTTCGAGGAGCCGAAGAGTTGTTTGCTGTTATGCCCGATGTGCCCCCTCTTTTCATTTCTCACCTCATATATAGTTTTAAACGATTTTTTTTAGCTTCACTTCGTATATTAATTCGTTTCAAATTCAATGAATTATAAAGTATCATTTTCAACTAAATATCTCAATTATAATTCACAAATAGTTCTTACATATTCTTTCACTTTCTTTTTTACTGATCTGTCGTTTGATAACTATATTCTGTGTTTACAACTCAAAGCTCACATAAAGAACTACGGTATAACAAGAGTATGTTGAAAAACAAAATGAGTTGGAAAAATGAATGGTGTTTTCTTATTTAGGTCCATTAGTAATCAGGTAAGCCTCATATCCTTAACTTCTATTCTTCGTCTTATCGTTATTAAGTTTTCAAAAAACTTCCATTCAAAAGATTTGTCAGCTTTATAAATGTTTTTTGAGAGTGAAAGATTATTGGATCCCAGGAAAATGAAGCAAAATCGTTTGTAAGAATGTTTGTTCAAAAATAGAAACATACTGAGAACCATATCGAGTATAATTTGCACTATAATTGTATTTTGACTTAATACCGCTATATATCCCAGAAAAGTCATATGCATACGTCATATATGGGAGACAAATTTTTATATATTTTTTTTTAAGTGAGCTTGTACGAGTATCCTTTTGGTTTTTATACACAAAACAATTGAAAAACGTTCCACGTCATTGAACTCTAGACAGTAAATTGCATAAGAAAACTTACAAATGAGAACAAATATAAAAAAAAAGAGAAATGTAACAAGAAATAATGGTGCAGTCGAGTTTGCTCGACTACGCGATGCTCTGTAACACGATGTGTCATTGGGTCCGAGGCTTCCTCTGTAACTTCACTGGTAAAAGTTTTGCAGTGGCGTACAACCAAACCCAGCACATCAACCCTTAATTAACGGGAGTCGTCTTTTCACAATTTGTTCTTCACTTCAGAATGGATTTTCAGATGCTATCTAGTGGATATGTGTCGTAACGAAAGTTTGGGTTGGATGCTTGCGCCCTTTTACTAAAGGTTCGTTTTTGACCATTTTCAATTCTGCAATCGATCTCATTCCAGATAGTGTGCGACGTTAAATGATTTGACTCGTTTAGCTAATCTTTATTACATATATATATATATATATATATATATATATATATATATATATATATATATATATATATATATATATATATATATATATATATATATATATATATCTATATATATATATATATATATATATATATATATATATATATATATATATATATATATATATATATATATATATATATATATATATATATATATATATATATATATATATATATATATATATATATATATATATATATATATATATATATATATATATATATATCGCGCGCGCGCGCGCGCGCGATATATATATAAACTAGCTGGTACCCAGCGCGTTGCTGCCCTTCCCCCTGCCACACCTTCTCCCTGCCAGATCTTCCCCATGCCTCTTTACTTTACCTCCAATTCTCCAACCACTCTTTTTCTGTCCATTCCACACCTCCTCCAACCACACCTTACGCTGCCCACTTCCCCTACCACTCCTTACTTTACCACCCCTTCTCCCTACCCCCTTCGATCACATAAAATTTCATCCCTCTATGTTAAATGGTATCCAGCGCGTTGCTGCCATTCCCCCTGCCTCTCGTGCATTTACCCCTCCTTCCCTATGATCCCTTACCCTACCATCCTTCCCCTCTTCTACCCTTTCCCTTCCCCCATTCCCCTACCTCCTTTTCCTTTTTAAAAGTAACCCGACGCGTTTCTGTCCTTTCCTCTATTTCTCCTTCCCCTGCTGCCCCTTTCCCTACTTCCTCTTCCCCTACCACCTCTTCCCCTACTACCACGTCCCATACCACTTCTTCCCCTCCCCCTTCCCCTACCTCCCATGCTCCCCACGACCCTATTAACTCGTATATGAATTTTATTACTAATTTTAATATTATCTTTTTTCCGTGAATTTTCCCATATTTTAATAGTTTCAACAAATGTTCTCTTAAAACATAAGAGCACTTATGAAGTAGTTCTTCCAATGCATTTTTTGTTTGTTATTTTTATTTTAAAATAAAGTAGTAATTAAATGAGCATTTTATTCGTGTATAACATAAACTTGAACGAAACGAAAAATTCGATCAAGAATCGTTATTTTATAGATTCGCCGATGCTCTCATTAAGACGTTACAAACTCCATGACAAAACTATAATAATACATCTGAAGAGTACACAAAGAGTGGGAGATAGAGAGAGATGAGAGAGAGAGAGAGTGCACAAAATAAAAACTAAGAGGCAACTAACGCCCACACATCAGAGCAAAGGACAATGTCCAAAACGATGATAACGACGAGGACGACGACGTCAAATTTAGCGACAAACGATGAGCGCAAGGCTATAAAGCAAATGTTAGGCGGAAGCAGATACTACATTTAAAGTTATGCAATCAATTTGCAAACTGTTGACAAGACTATCTAATTCTTTCTCTCTCTCTCGCTCCATCTCTGTCCCTCACACTCAGTGTGTTGTAGTAAAGGACATCAACGAACTGGATACGCGCCAAGCAAATTTATTGCTGCTGCTGTAACTGAGAATGACGACGTCGCCAACAAATGCAACGACAATGCAGACGACGCCGCCATTTCTGTCCGCAATAAACTGCCGGTGGACATTACACATACACACACACACATACACACATAGAAAGTTGCATGCGCTTTAATTATGCCGCAAAATGTGCTTAAAATTCAATTTCGCCAGCGGCCAGCGACCTAGAATGCATGCTGTAACGCTGAAAAGTTGCCAACGAATTACAACTGACAGTTTTAGTACGAGTACACACAGCAAAGCGTACTGGACACACAAAGGACATGCATCGTTTTGCTATTTTTTTACTTTTTCGTTGCTATTTCAATATTTTAATTCCAATACAATTTATTTTAGACCCAGGTCAACGTGCAGTAACAATTTATACAAACTCAATTTGTTATCCTTGCAGCAGCAATAATTGGAATAAAAAGAGTTATAGCAGCACCAGGGTAAAACGCTCAGAGTAAAGAAATGAGACAAGATATGAGATAATTCGTAATTTGTTGTAACCGTCGTTTAAATGCGCTATATACGTTTTTTGATTGATACTCGTATATTATACAGATTGCGGCAGCATAAATTGCTTTTTCAAAACTCAATAAAACCCATTTTATGAATCAGGTGCACGTTCCATTTTATGCACGTCGCAACACTCAACGGAAGCTGGACGTTAGAAAGCAGCAATCAGAAGAGACCGCCGAAGTGTCTTCACCTAGATTTCCGGCTTCTGAAGATACAGCGTACGGCGGCATAACTTCATGTTTTTGAATTGCGCGCTATTCAGGCTGTAGGGATCGTAGCGTTGGGGGAATGGGGGGTTATACCCCTCAACAGGCATGGTTATAAAGTCATTTTTTTCAAGATCATCGATGGCTGTTTTGAGGGAATATTCCGTGACCCCGTGGGATTTTTTGTGCAGTTGTTTAAAATCACGCCCAAGGAACATATAATAACTAAAGGCCAAAATCCGGGCAGAAATCGCCCGGATACCCGCTGATATGCTGGTAAGGGTCATGATAAACTTTAGAAATCGGTTACTTCAGTGTATTAACAATATGACCTGATATGACTGAAAAACTGTGTAAAAAGTTTTTAGATATTGAACCTACTTATAAAGGATGTCTCAGGATTTGCGCCGGATTTGATTTTTAAATAAAAAACTGTTGTTTTTTTTTTAATTTACAAAACTTTTATTGAAATAATCATGAGGTTATGTATGGAATAACACATCTGTTCCCGCCTCAATTCTCATGATGTAAGGAGCCCATATCCTGTTGCGGGAGCCCAATGATTCCGAATATCTCCCACACACTCGATTGGATTTTGTACCATTTTAAGCTAATCCTCTCCAGAAAATGGCACCAAAAAGAAGATATTACAGAAACTGATGGCGGTTTCCTATAGTTTGGAATTAGTCCCAAAGAATTGTAGTGAAGATATGCCACTTGGAATATATACAAATCAATTGACTACGTAAAATACCATGTTGCCGCCTCAATTCCCAAGATTTTTGTAAGGAGTCCATATCCTGTTGCGGGAGCCCAAAAGCAAAAGATATCCTTTACATTATTGGATTCATTAAACCTGGCTCTCAAGTTGACCGCTGACGGGTTTACTTAGATTTAACATTTTTGTAATATAATTTTTATTTTTTTTATCTTTTGTTTTTTGTCCTTCTGTGCCGCGAAATACGCCTGAGGTCGTTATTTTCGTGTGTGGACAGTCGAAGCATGCGTTTTTGGCTGCAACTGCGAATTGTCTCGGCTACGGTCGTCCGCCGATCACGAGCTGTTTACGAAATGAGTATCGGGAATATTGATTCCTTTGATGAGATTTATCTTTTTGAGTTCATGAAAAATGCATATATCGAGCTTGCTGATGAATCACAGCCTCCGGAGATGGTCGTTTACGGTCGAATGATGAAGACCGTAATCTGTGCCTTTATTTGGTTGCCATCAGCTTTAATGGGCCTTCCGGTGTGCGCTGCATCGTTGACGTGAAAGTCAGATTTATCTTTTTGAGTTCATGAAAAATGCATATATCGAGCTTGCTGATGAATCACAGCCTCCGGAGATGGTCGTTTACGGTCGAATGATGAAGACCGTAATCTGTGCCTTTATTTGGTTGCCATCAGCTTTAATGGGCCTTCCGGTGTGCGCTGCATCGTTGACGTGAAAGTCAGCACGAATTTTGTGAACCATCTAAAACTGAGTACAAATGTATCCCAAATCTATCTTAATGGAATTTGAGGGTGGATTACAAGCCCAAATCCTTTCTTTAAAGCTAAACCGAGCATAGATACAGAAAGTTAAAAGCTAATGGCGACCAACAACAGTGAAATGCAAAATTTGTTTTAGTAGTTTTTGGCGCCGCAATTCTTTGCAGACGTCATCATAAAAATGTTCAGTTTTATACTCTTCACACGTAATGTGAATTGTATTATAGTTTTGACACGAAGTTTGCATCGCTTTAAAGGAAGCATATGAAAAAGTCTATAATGTATATATAATTAAATCAAACTAACCATATCCATCTGTCGGACTCATGTTTGTGTGAATCAAAACTGGTCCTTCAGTTTTGAAGATATCGAACTGGAATCTCGATAATTGTAACACTTCGGACAGAGACGTAATCCGGACACCCACCCAAATGCTTCAATCGTGCATTTTATTTGTATACCCTACACCCATAGGGTAAAAGGGTAGAAGTATTTTAAGTTTCTGTAAATATATGTAACAGTCAGAGGGAGACGTGGCAGTCCCTGTAAAGTATATATATATATATATATATATATATATATATATATATATATATATATATATTCTTTTTCAGCATAAGAAGACGAGTCGAGATACATATGCCCATCTGACCGTCCAACCGTTTGTTTATTTGAATATTTAGACTCTCGTTTTTCTTCTTCAGATAAGTAGTATTAAACGAACATGCCAACTCCACCTTAAAGGGTAGCACCCATACAAACCTGGTCTCCATTTTTAAATTTATGCACGAAAATTTTTGTTTTGTTGTTAATTGCGCTATATATGAAACGTTTTGTGTATCTTACGTATAGTATCATAATAAAATATACCTCATGGATAAAGACAAGGCTACTATGAGGGGTAGTTCCCATACAAAATTACACTCCATTCTTAAGTTTTTGTATTAAATTTGTTTATTTGCATAGCCAAACAGTTCGTTGGATGCCATATTATTATTATTATTATTTTTATTTTCTTATAAATTTTGGTCTGCTGAACTCGCAAAAAAGCCTCAAAAAAATAACGAATGGGAAAGTACACACAGGTCGCCGTTGCCTTGCATTTGTTGAAGTTGGTTGTTTCTAATTTCCTTGAAGCTAAAAACTCGAACTACTATATCAGCACTCGTTGCTCAAACCGTTATTTTTGCATGCTTGCGATTTTCGACGAGACAACAAGAACAACTTGTGGCACAGCCGAAAACGAAACAACAACCACACACGATTTTCGTTGCGACACGGACCGTCATAAAAGTGTTCATTTTGCTATCATTTATGACTTCTGCCGCGTCTTGTAAACTGAGTATGAAAGCGAAGTAGGTTTTGATGTGTTACGATTTTAACTAAGTGATTGCAATAAGTGATTGAATTTAAATGGTTTCAATAATTTTTTTCAGTGTCGAATTTTTTTTACTTTAATAAACCAAACAACAACAATACACCGAAGGCTCGACTAACTTCGCCACGCATACAATCATAAAAGGGTTCATTTTGCTTAGATTTATGACTTCAAAAACTCTGTTTGTTGTAGATGTTGTTGTACTGCTCCCGATTCAAAATTTCGTGGCCACCGCTGTACTAGATAATTGTTGGAAATTTCATTAAAAATTTTGCAAACATGTGTAAACAACAATACCATTTTCCAATATCATTTTCTGTCATATGTCATACATTTCTCCATTTTTTCAACTGGCGTTAAAATGTCTCTCAGATCAATTTCTTGAATTCACACTTACAATTGTTGCAGATAGTCTCGCTGACGTGAGTCATGTTGAGAGGATTCACCAGGAAAGTGGTGTTTGTTCAGTACCCATAGAAGTTCTCCAGCACGTTGTTAATATAACAAAAAGTAGAAAATTAGAAATATTTTTTTTATGTATATCATCAACATCAACAATCTTAGTTAGCGCACTTGAATCTAAATTTGGCGATTGAGGTTCAACGCTCGCTAGAACGTAAACAATTTTTTTTTTTTTATAATTAAATTTTTTCTTTTTAATACACAATAAATAAACAAAAAACATATTTTAAGAATTAAATAAGTTAATATATAGGTAATATAAATAAATCTAGTTAATAGTATAAATTATTGGAATTATTATTTAAAAAATAAAAAAAAATTTCCCATACCGGGAATTGAACCCGGGCCTCCCGGGTGAGAGCCGGGTATCCTAACCACTAGACAATATAGGATACCTACAAGTCCACAGCCAGATGTAGTATATAAGATTTCACTATGAAAAATATTCGATACACATTGTATACATATCTACCATAGTAAATTCAGCGCAATGGTGAGTAATATTTATTATGTTGAAAATTTATATATTGCATTGAACTACGTCCGTTCACCTATCCCATATTGTCTAGTGGTTAGGATACCCGGCTCTCACCCGGGAGGCCCGGGTTCAATTCCCGGTATGGGAAATTTGTTTTATTTATTTAAATAATAATTCCAATAATTTTTACTATTAACTAGGTTCAATTCCCGGTATGGGAAGTTTTATCTCGATCGTAAAGAATTCTTTGTATTTTTAATAATTAAAATAATTTACACTATTAACTATATACATATATATATATAATCCCCGGTAAGGGAAATTCTTCTTGTTTTTGTAAGTATGTTTTTTTTTCTCTTTTTCTCTCTCTCAATGTCAATCCTATAAATTAGAAAGTTTGTATGGCTGTGTGGATGTTTGTTGCTCTTTAATTCAAAAACTAATGAATGGAATTTAATGAAACTTTAGAATAATATAGCTCAAATCTTTATATATAAAAACCTTCTGTACGTGTGTATGTGACTGAACTCCTACTAAACGGTTGGACCGATTGTGATGAAAATTTGTGTGTGTGTGTGTGTGTTTATGGGGATTCGAGAATGGTTTAGATTCACAATTTGATCCACTGTGAATGCCCGCGAGTGTTACTGGCCCAAAACTATAAGATAGTGGGATGAAATGTTGTATATGGGATCGAAGAAGGAAGTGGAAAGGGAAGGGGTAGGGAAGGAGGAGTGTTGGGGAAGAGGTAGAAGGGAAAGTGGTGAAGAGAAAGAGGTGGAAAGGGGAATAGGGGCAGGGTTATATGAGAAGGGGAATGGGGGGTAAGGGAAGACGTGGTAGGAAAAATGACAAGGGGGAAGAAGGGTAGGGAAATGAGAGGTAGGTTAAGGGGCATTAAGAAGGATGGGTAGAGGCAGGTGAGGTACGAAGAAAGGCAGCAATGCGCAGGGTACCACCTGAGATAGAGTGATGAAATGTTGTATAAATGTTAATAGGATCGAAGGGGCTGGGGTATGAGTGCAGGGTAAATGGTGGTAGGCGATGCGGTGAAATATGGCAGGGGAAGATGGGAAGGAGAATGGGTGGTAGGGTACGGGTGCATGGGAAAGGATGGACAGGGGGAAGGAGTGGCAGGGAAGGATTGGCAGAGTGATGAAGAGGCAGGTGGAGAGGCAGAAGCGCGCCAGATACCAGCTAGTTGGTACAGAATAATTAGGCTATAATTTATGAAAATATTGGTTAATTGGAATTTTTTTTTGTGCTTAGCTACACTTACAACAAATTATTTCATTTTTATTTACATTTTTATTAAATTATATTTAAATAGTAGGTATTTGATTATTTGTTAAGGGAAAAAAAATTAAATTAAATTAAATTAAATTAAATTATTAAATTTCATTGCTTATTCTTCAAGTTTTTCCAAATCTGCCACATTATATTCAAGACGAAAATTGGGTGTGTGTGAAAGAACCATACTGGCACCAAAAAATTATATTGTTACGAAAATAAATAAAAAAATCTTGGACGAACTAACTAGCGAAGTATCAGTGTATAACTCCATCGACACAGTCATGTCATCCGATGACACTTCGAGCTATCCCGTGGAGTTCCTAAACTCTTTGGATTTATCCGGGGTGCCATCCCATTGGTTGGAATTAAAGGTAGGTGTACCCGTTTTGTTAATGCGCAACTTGAACGCGACAAGATTATACGGTTACGAGTCATCGAACTAGGAAGGAATATTGTGAAGGCCACAATCTTAACTGGCGAAGCCAAGGGAGACAATGTGCTTATACCACGCATCCCAATCATACCTAACTACTTACCATTTAATTTTAAGCCCCTTCCATTAAAATTTGTTGTTTCAATGACTGTCAACAAATCACAGGGTCAAACCTTAAAGGTTCAGCTCTACGTATCTCGCTGAATATCTAACGGGCTGCTGAGACATCAGAACAATCCCATACTCGGCGTCAACAGAACGCTCAATATATGACATCCCAACGAGCTGATGAGACACCAGAACAGTCCCAAACTCGCATGCTGAATATCTGGCATCTCAACGGGCTGCTGAGACACCAGAACAGTCTCAAGTACGGCGTCTTCAGCGAGCGACATACAATTCGTGCCAAAGAGCGACAGAAACCGTTGAGGCAGCAGAATCTCACAGATGCGCTGTGGTTGAAAGGGCACAACAACGACATCAAATATTCACAAGAAACACGTGGGACCAGCGACGCGGGCCGGGACAGCTAGTTAGTTTATATATTATTGATGCTTAATTTCATATTTTATGTAGTTTTATATATCGTACAATACCGGTCAGAAGTTTGGGTTCACTTGATACATTTTATAATTTTTCGCAATTTCGTGGGAGCACGCGTTACATACGAATGTCGACATAAAACACGATCCACATTAGTGCTTAGTGGGAGGTCTGGCGTGGTGGAGCGATGCGAAAATCGAGATCGAACGTGTCCCGACAGGACGCACTGTTTTGATGCGCACAGTGCATACCACGCGTAACATCTTTGTATTGCGACAGTTCACAAGAAAAATCGTTGTGTCTACTATTCTTCGTGTTTTTTATGTACAAACAGGTGAGTAAAACCTTTTTTGTATTCAATATCGTGAAGCCAATGGAAGATTGTCATGTAATTGAATTCATTCGTAGAATATCAGCGAAACATTGAAATGGGTAGAAAACTACATATTTTATGTTTTTATCATAGAGAAAATGACCTAAAAGCAGAGCTAGGTGTAGAAACACGAGCAGTCATTGTTGCATTATACGAAGAGGGTTATTCAACGCGGAAAATGGCTTCAAAAACCAACGTTTCTCAAAATGCAGTCATGCGAGCGTTGCAAAGAAAGCGCGAAATAGGACGTAATCAGACTCGTCATCGTTCTGGCAGGCCCAAAGCAACTTCAAAACAAGAGGACAAGTTCATCTGTGTTGAGAGCAAAAGAAATCGTACTTGTACAGCTACTGAATTTCGTGAACAAAATAATCTAGCTCATTCTCTCGCAGGCTAAATCCTATTTGTCTCCTTTTAGCTGTACTTTTCGTTTCATCGAATTTTCAAATGACAACAATGCTAAAGAAGTTTCGCATCAAAAAATTAATTGCCAACCAAAAAATCATACATACTATATGTTTATTTAAAAAAAGGCTTTTTCAGTTTTAGTTAAAGATGTTTCTCAAAATTTCTTCCACAAAATATACATCATTAACTTAAACATATGAGTTGGAGGAAGCATTTTTGGTTTTACTGCCATCATTTTGAAAACGAGAGAACTGCTTATATCATCGAGGAGCTAAATGCATTTATGGAGGCTTATAGAAAACATATCCATAAAAATTAATTTTCTGCATTGTAATTTTGTATATTTCTCAGTCAATTCAGTGACGAATAATGAATCCACCAAATTATATCGAGCATAAAAAAGCGTTTTGCAAAAAAGAGCCAAGTCAGAATGCAGGTATATAGAGACGTTAAGAGAAGCACTGACGATTTGATTTTTAAACGCGAAAGATCATCAATCTTTTTTAATATTTGTTCTCAATATTTGTTCTATGTAATTCGATAAATTACAAATTATTTGATTAAAAATTTAATGTTCTTTCTAAATATTATGCCGAAAAATATCACACGGAAAAAAAAAACTTAAAATTTTCAGACTATTTCGTTCAAACCCCTACTTATTTTCATATCAACATGATTTGCAAAAATCGTTGACCAGTTTACCTTTGATACCCGGGAACAAGAAGTCATTGGGTGCCAAATCAGGACAGTACGGAGGATGAGTCATTAAATCGATGTTTTGACTGCTCAAAAATGCACTTGTTTGACGAGATGTGTGAGAGCTCGCATTGTCATGACGGAGAATGATTCGTCTTTGGCGGTTGGTTTTACGAATATCTCCGAAGACTTCCGGCAAACAAATGGTCGTGCACCACTCAGAATTGACCGTCCTATGTTACTCAAGTGGAACAGTGGCCACATGACCCATACGCATATATCCATGATTCGTCACCTGTCACGATTTTATACACGTCTTTTGAAGCAACACGGTCGAACTTTTTAATCATTTCCTTACACCAATCGACGCGAGCCTTTTTTTGAGCGTTTGATAAATTATGGGGTATCCAACGAGAGCAAATTTTTTTTTACAGCTAAGTGTTGAATGCAAAATCGAATATATTGAAGTAGAACTAATGTGCAAGGATGCCTCTATCTCACGATATGTCTCATGACGATCTTGCATTATCAGTTCACGCACTGCATCGTTGTTTTTGGGCACAACAACCGAACAATCGATTTTGGACGACCTTCAAGGAATTCGTCGGCGACCGAACTACGACCACGATTGAATTCACTATACCAGCGATACACTGTGGTTTTGGATGATGCTTTAACGCCATACAAAGCACTGAGTTCATTGACACATTCTTGTTGAGATAAACCACGTCAAAAGTTGTGAAAAATAATCCAAAGAAAACCTTCTCTTGAAAGGTTTCTGAGTTACAGCTGATAAAAGTTCATTTTTGAACCCCAAATAATTACAACCCAGATCACTTCATATCTTAAATGAATACAGTAATTCTAGTGCATTAAAATGTTCTTTAGTATTATTGATTTATTTATTTAAACAATTGCAACTACATATAAAAAACAGTCGCTTAATAAGTACAATATAAAAATGTAACTAAACTAACTTAAAGCTAGAAAAAGGAAGTTCCGGACTCGTTGGAGGAATTTTTCTTTGGCACGCCAGGTTGACCCACTGTACCCCTACTCACAGCCTGGGAAGTGGTCCAGGCGGGCGCAATTACAAAAATATAGAAAATATAAGTTGCTAAACGAAATTTACAAATTTATTGAATAATGATTTGTTAGTACAGAGTTTTTTACATAGTGTAAGGAAGAGTTATAAGAAAAATAAGGCGAAAACTTATTGTAGATAGAACACGAGCCCGGAGGGAATTATTGAGCGCGTAATTTGTCGTACAAAAAGGCAATTTTATTGGCACGAAGTGGCGACTTGGCCGAATGGGGACATTTAGTACTATGGAGTGAAGCAAGTAGGGAGAATCAATCTCCCCAATATGAATTTTATGAAGAAAAGCAACTGAGAGCATAGAACGGCGTGACAAGAGGGTTGGGAGATCAATTAATTTTAACCTATTATGATAGGTTTATATCGGGGTCCCAAATGAGACTCCTAAGAGCAAACAGAAGAAACTGTTTTTGGACTGACTCAATACTATCCTCGTGAATAGCATAATATGGTTTCCAAATACAAGAGCCAAATTCTAAAATCGGACGAACAAGAGAAGCATATAGGAGTTTAGTGGTATAAGGGTCATTAAATTTCTTAGACCAACGCTTAACAAGCCTGCTTTATTTACTATTGAACAAATGTGATTATTATAAAAAAGTTTAGGTTCCCTAAGGATACGTAGGTCATTAAAACAAAATTCTCTACCGAGGGTAAGGTTATTTAAAGAATATGTTACTATAAATGGTTTTCTGCGATGAAACAACATACAATTGCATTTTGGCAAATTTAGATTTAAAAAATTTAGACGACACCATGTATGTAGTGAGTTTAAGTCAGCCTGCAATAAACTGTGCTGCGAAACCTTGGAATATGACAAGCATAATTTAACGTCATCTGCATATATTAGTGTATGGGCATGATTAATAGACAAAGCAAGTTCATTAATAAAAATGTTGAAGAATATTGGACCTAAGTAACTCCCTTGGGAAACACCAGAAGAAACAAAAATAGTTTTAGACAAACAATTGTCACATAAAACTTTTTGTGTTCTACCGGTTAAGTATGACTCAATCCAAGTAACAAGATACGGATTAAACCCGGTTGCTTTTAATTTGAATAAAATATGCTTATGACACACACTATCAAAAGCTTTACTGAAGTCTGTATAAATGCTATCAGTTTGGCAACCCGACTCAAAACCAAATTCTAAAAGATTAGTTCTAATAGATTTTCCTCTAACAAAACCATGTTGGAAAGAACTGACAACCGACTTTAACGACTTGTGCAATTGGTCACAAATGATTTTTTCAAAGAGCTTTGGAATAGCACTCAGCTTAGCAATACCACTATAATTCGATACATCAGACTTGCTACCCCTTTTTATTTAAAGGGATAATAAAAGATTCTTTCCAAAGAGATGGAAATGTACATAGCTTTGTGGATAGGTTGAAAATAATTGATAAAGTAAAACAAATGGAGCTAGAACAATGTTTTAGTATGCAACTGGGAATATTATCCGGGCCAGGTGGGAAAGAGAATTTAATTGATAAAAGACATGTTAATACATTTTGTATGGATATAGTGGGTGGAGATATAAAGTCATACGATGTGATGCTCTAAGGATATGAGAAACTATGTTTAACAGAGCTGCAAGAATACGTACTTTGGAAAAGTCGGCAAACAAATCTGATATAGGCGAATCAGAAGATGCAACTGCACCATCAAGAAATAATTGCTAAGGATACGCTGAAGTACTACGTTTCGTATTCAATTTATTGGAATTGATAAAACTATTCACTAGAAATTCGAAATTCGAAATTCGAAATTTGGAATATTGAAATTATTTGTTGTTGTAAAATGTTACTCAAATGAGAAAATCTTGATGAAATTTTTTAAAAATTGCAAAAAACTTGAACTTTAATCAGTCAGTTTTAATTCATTCGAATTGATTACCGTTAGACGGGTATTTTAATCACTTTTCTAGAGATATATTGCTCATTTAGGGCGTTCCATTCAAACTAGGTGCTGGTTTAAGTAAAATCATACATCGAAAAATGGAAATATACCGTTATATAAGTAATTGGACCAAATGAAACAAAAAAATCGGTATGTTTTTTGTGTTCAGCACACCCGAATAATTTCAAAAAAGCGTAAGAGAGAGAGAGAGAGAGAGAGAGAGTTTCTATTTATTTTTTGCTGCAAATAAGTGTTATGTATTGATTAAAGAACTACGCGAAACTGAATGGATGCACATGGATATGGCTATGATATGGATACGACTTAATAGAGTCTCCGAATTTTCCATAACTATTTCATTTTGATATTTTAATATGCATAAAAATTTTACTGCCCACATATATGTATGTATTTTTGTGTGGGGTTGTATAATATAGAACTACAGTAGAAGTCCGTAAGACGTCATGGCATGGAGTCCACAAATTTTCGTTTGTATCTTCAGTTGTAATTTTGTCCCATTCCTCCATTATTAAATATTTTTTTTTTTTTATAATTTTGGAGGTAATGGTGTGCTGACGGATTCTGCGTTCGACTTATTCCCATTTGGGCGGTGTACTCAACTGTTTTTTTATATTTTAAATGTGCCAGAGCGCTGTACTTTATGCTCACTGTGCTTGGGGTCGTTGTCTTGCTGAAACCGAAACTCTTCTTGCAGTCCCAACATCTGGAAACTTTGCAGAAAAATTATCCTTCAAAACTTGGATATAACTAGTTTAGTCCATTATTAATTCAATAAATGTTAGTTTCCCAACATCATTGGCTGCCATACACCACAAACCACAACACCTTCTCCACCATGTTTTAGGGTTGACAACAAATTTCACATTTTTACAGGCCGTACCGCTCTGTTTTCATACCAGTTTTTTTTTCCCCTTATACCGGAAATACAAAATTGGTTTTCATCTGAAAAAAAAACCTTGTTCCAAAACTCTAGTTGCTTTGAAACGTATCACATTTGCAAAGTTGAGATATGGAGCTTCTTACGGGCAACGATACCCATGACGAGGACCATGATACCCAGCTCTTTTTAAAAATTTCAGTGCTGCATATATTATCGGAAATTATTATTATTTTATTTTGAATACGTTTCTTCTACTACTAGTTTCAGTTCAGTTGAGCAGTCAATCTTGAATTATGTAGCACTAACTGAATGTCGCGTTTTTTCTCTCGTTTTGTTAAGAGAGATGGACGATCTGATCGGGGTTTTGGGCGGATGGTACTTATTGAGATGTAGTTAGTTAGAAGTCTTTGTATTGATGAGTGTGCTCTGCCCACTACTTTTAAAATTTATTTATAGGATTGTCCCTCATGAAATGAATTAAAACTATAGTTTCAAAAATTTAAATGCACTAAAAAGTATGATTAGTTAAGAGAAATTAATAAACTATACAATATAATAAAACAAAGTTTAATTCAATACATAAAACATTAGCTAATTTATTTGCGATTAAAGTTAAAATTTCAATTTTTTTTTTGTGGTGTACGCAGACTTTTTCGTGGATATTATTTTACATAAAAGGTTTTTAAGTTCGTATGTAAATTCATATATAATCTTGAAATATTCTTTATATCTTAAAAACAACATAATAATGTTTATGTAAACGATTTTTCTAATTTAACGAACTGGGTCAACATTTAATAGTTCGTTAAACCGGACTTCTACTGTATATACTATATGCACTTAAATTTTCATTAATAAAACAATATTGTCTATTAAAATAACTCACTATCTTTTAAACATATCGTTTTTAGTCGATATGTTGTCTAGTGGCTAGGATACCTAGGATACACGGCCGACCCGGGTTCAATTGCCGGTATAGGAACTATTTCTAGCGTAATGATAAATTAATACTTTTCAAATGCTGCTTTGTGCTTAATTATAGATTTTATGCAATTATTATTATTACAATTATTATTATTATTATGAAAACATAATTAAGAAAACAAAAAATACTTTTTTATAAACGTCAACTTTATAAATAAAAATTAAAAAAAAAATCTTCAAGGTTCTACCGAGATTTGAACTCGGATCGCTGGATTCAGAGTCCAGAGTGCTAACCATTACACCATAGAACCATTAAGTATGTTGTAGCCAAATGTTGTACTTAATCTACCTGTCATACATTCAGCAATATGACGAAGTTCACCACTTGAAAAAATAGTAAACTCATTGAATGTCAAAGGTTTGTGCATGCACTAAATAGTGTTTATAAATAAATACTGGCAATTGTTACTTTTGGTCATCAGTTCGCGCGCGCAATTATAATGTTTTTCTCTTTGAAAAAAAAAAAAAAACAGTTGGAGACCTAATTAAGCTGTGAAACATCTTTATTTTTGAATCAGATCAGCGTCAGATTTATGACATACCTCATACAAATATTTATATGTGCATAACTTTTTTATATGTGTGCATGTTGCCATTAGTGGATTGATCGCTGTTGGAGACACTTTTTAAGCTGTGTTGTTGTAAAAAATAAATTGTGAAATTAATCGTAAGTAAGAAATTATGAAGAAAGTTTACATTTTGTTAAAAAATTGTTGCTACTTAGGCCAAAATGCCGCGTGGAACAAGACTTTCGGAATATGAACAGAGAAAAATACTTGGAATGCGCGAAAAAGTATCGCAAATCGTAGAAATAGCTCAATCACTTAATCGCCACAGAACCACAATTAGCAATTTCCTAAAAGGTTTCCTTAATTATGGTTCCATCAAGCGAAGCGAGCGAAAACCAACCATTGACGCTCGAGGTAAACGGCACATCAAACGCCTAGCAGTGGATGAGGGAATGAGTAGTGGACAAATTAAGCATCATTTGGGTCTAGAAGTGACCAGAAATAGAATCGTGCATTTTATAAACGAAAATCCGGACGTTCAATACACATCCATGGCACCTCAACCACAGCTTTTGTTTGGCTCGGCACATAAGCGCACGTTTGGCGTTCGCTGGCAAATACCAATTTTGGGACGAAGAGTGGCGGCACGTAGTTTTCAGCAACGAAAATAAGTTCAATTTGGACGGTCCTGATTGCTCCAAGAAGTATTGGCGGCAAATGAGCCAACCGCGCCATACATGCCACCGTCCTGTTCATGGTGGGTGATCGGTCTTGGTTTGGGCTGCATTCTGTTATGGAGGAAAGACCCCGATGTGTTTCATTTCTACTAAAATGAATGCGGATATGTATGTGAACTTATTGGATAACGAATTAATAGAATTTGCTGGAGAGCTTTATGGGGATAATTGGACCTTTCAGCAAGATAATGCGCCGATTCATAGCGCAAAGCTTACTAAAGAGTTTTTTGCGTCGAGAAAAATACCGCTATTGGAATTGCCAGCAAAAAGCCCAGACCTTGACCCCATTGAGGACCTCTGGGAATACTCTCTGCAAGAGTTTTTAAAAATGGAAGGCAATTTGAGACCGCAAAGGAGTTGAGATTGGCTATAGTGCAGGAGTGGGATGGTATCAGCCCAACCACATTGAATTCCTTGGTGGACTCGATGGCATGTCGCCTTAATCAAGTTAAAATTCAAAAAGGAAAGCATATTCAATATTAAGAATGCAATTTTTTCACGATAAAGCAAAAAAAAAACATCAAAATACCTATTACGCATATACTATGAATATTTTCACTTTATTTTTTTTTCATGTATTTTTGAGAATTAAGTTTTCTTTTTTTTATGTTATATTACTGTTAACATAAACAATAAAACAGAAAAAAACAAAACGATGATTACTGCTTTCGTTCTCTTTAAAACCGTGCACATATAAATATTTGTATGTCAAAACCAGTTGATGTGAAACATCTTTTCACAGCTAGTTTCATTGTTTTCTTTCTTAAGCAACGTTCTTGCTGATCTATTTAATACCGATTTTCTACGTTTATAATAGAGTGCTGCATGACTTAATTCATTGAAGCTGCTTTATGAATATTCATTCATTTAAATTCAATTCATTCTAAACATTCAACATTCATTTCATTCAATGCAGAATAAATTCAATTGCACTAACATTCACTTTGAATGACTGAATGAAATATCAATTCATTTCACTATGAATGCAAGGTCATCCGAAACATTCATTCACTCATTCGAATGTATTGGAGGTTCGAATAAATTCAGCTGCCAGTCGCTTACGATGCCAACACGAACACTTTCAGCAGCCGAAGGCTTTCTGCACCCGAACAACAGGTAGCTAGTTGCTTATAAGTAGAGTAAATAAGATGGAGAGAGATATTGAGAGAGATGGAAAAAGATTTTGAAGTGTTTGAATTGAATTCAATCTGTATGGCTTTTATTTCTACTTACTAGCATCTGGTTTATTTCACAGGAGTGGAAAATTAAACGTTTTTTTTTCTATTTTCTATTTTCTATTTTCTTGTTTTTTTTTTTTTATATTCAATCCTCTCAGGATAATAACATGCAAACAGAACTCTTTTAGCATACAACTGCAGTTTCACGTAGTATTGCCTTAGTGCTTACAAGTTGTAGTGAATATATGGCATTTGACTAATCCTGGAAAGGACTATGTGAAAAAATAGCTGATCCAGCCAATTTTTTGAATCGGAAATGAAATCAGCAAAAGTTGGCACTGAAATAAATCCAAAACAGATGACTTCCTCAAATACCATATTCTTAAGGAATACTACTTCTGTTACGGCAGCCCAATGCTTGAGAATATAACCAATACTCTCCTTTGGGTTTTTATGTCATTTTAAGCCAATCCTCTACAGAAAATGGCACAAAAAAGAAGATATTCCAGAAACTGATAGCGGTTTCCTAAAGTATGGAACTAGTCTGAAAGAATTGTAATGAGTATGTACCGCTTGGTCAATCTCGGGAAGGATTATGTGGGATATACATGTTCCATTACATGTTTTAAGCCAATACTCTTCTTCCCGGGATTGACCAAGTGCCATATGCTCATTACAACTCTTTGAGACTAATTCCATACTTCAGAAAACCGCCATCAGTTTCTGGAATATCTTCTATTTTGTGCCATTTTCTGGAGAGGATTGGCTAGAACTGCTACAAGAAACAAACGTAGAGAATCGGTGATAATACCAGTCAATAAGCTCCGTAACAGAAAAAGTGTTTCTTATAAAGATGTTGGTAATTGAGGCGAGATAAATTTTAGGTAGTCAACCGTTTTGTATATATTCCATTTCATATTCCGATCCCAAAAATTCATTAGAACATATATTTCCCACAATGTAATTCCCAGGATTGATTAATTGACATATATTTACGACGAACCTTTGGGACTTGAACAAAACTAAAGGAAACCGCTACGCATTGCTAAAAGAGTTGAGTTATTATGTAATTTACTAGAAAGGATTGGCTACAAAAAGATAAAATAAATCTGCTTATGAGCTGCTCCCAAAAAAAAAAAAAACATGTGAGGTCACGCTCACGAGCAAGAGCCGAAATGAAGTGAAATGGGCACACCGCTGTTGATACTTTTTACTAATTACTTGAGTTGAAAGTAATTAATATACAATTACTTATTATATTCTAAAATGTAATTTGACATACTCTGCATAACAAAATTTCAACACGCCTACTTCTTTTAAAATTCTTCATATGCAAGAAACAAGCTAACAGAGAGAAACAAACACACTAACATGAAACGCATTCATAACATTCGTATGTATAGCATGTATTCATTCATTCATTCATTCATTCATTCATGACATTCAACTTCATGAGCATTCAAACTTCCAAAAGTCACAAGCTTCGAATGAATTAGTAAGAATGTGAACTTTGGAAACTCATACATTCAATTCACGTTCATTAGAAGAATATTTACATTCATTCAAATTCATTTTAGTGTGAATGTGCCATTTGCCGTTTTGGCCGCATTCATGCAGGGTTCTAGTTTACACCCCAAGGCGCCCATTAATAGCACATGAAATAAGTTGCTGTCGAGGTCGTTACAAAAAACGCTTTCGACTCAAAACCCTTCAAAAATACAATACATTAAAGCTACAATCTGTTTTTAATTTATATGTGTAAGTTACATGAACAAGATTCGTGTGACCCAGAGCAAAGTTCTCAGGAGAATTTGCAAAGCTCCCTGGTATATGCGCACAAGGAATATCGAAAGAGACTTAAGAGTCCCTAAAGTAGGCGATGTACTACAGCTGGTAGCTGTAAAATACGCAGAGCGACTTGCGGCACATCCCAACGCACTGGCAAGGCGGTTAATTCGCGAAATACCTCGCCGCAACGCCAGAAACAGAAGATTAAAACGATTCCATCCCAAGGACTTGCCCACCAGAGTCCTCGTCTAAATTTTTTCTCAACATACAGAAATATAATTTAAAAAAAAAAGCAATTTATATGTGTGGAACTCTGTATTTTTCTCTATCAGCGCTTTTTCGGGACATATGCGGAATATTTTTTTAGAATTAATGAAACATTGAGTCAAAACAAAAAAACAAAAAACAAAAACAATTTTCATACAAAAACTCAAACTTGCATGTGGCTACTTTTTAACGTATGTAATACGATCTGAATCTATATAGAATCTTTTGTAGGACTTGACGTAAGTTACGCCGCATTTGGCATTGTTAGCTTAATTAAAATAAAAACAAAGAAATGCATGGAAAAAATTAAAAATTTTGGATAAGATAGTATGGGGTCTACCCTTTGTAGTGGCCCGATCTGGTATATTTTATTACGATTTACATAAGATACACCAATCTTTGGCGTTTCAAGAGTAATTAACAACAAAACCAAGAAAATTTTCATAAACGAACTTAAAAATGGGGACCAGGTTTGTATGAGGGCTACCCCTTGAAATGGGTTTGGCATGTTCATTTAATAAAGGGGAAGGGAGAGTCTAAATGTCTGGACATAACTGACGGACAGATGGGCATCGTCTTCCGATGCTAAACAAGATTATACAATTTAATTAAAAAATATAACGCATATTACGAACATGTCCACACATGTTCCGGCTATGTATGGAATAAAAAATCCGGCAAATTGCCCACGCAGCGCTGAACACAGACCCTTGCTCTATTCATGGAATTCCAATATGGCTCTATCTTACCGATGACGCGTTTAATACCTGGTTTAATATCTCTGGTCAGGTGGTTTATTCACCTGCGAGTTGGTGGCCCGATGACATCGGAATTTCGGGAGATGATTCGTTGCTACAATAAAATAAAGTGTTGCCGTTCTGCTGAAAAAACATGTCGTCCAGATCCATGCCGCTGAGTTTGGCCTACGTATATTATTATACCCAGTATCTATGTACATAAGGTAAAAAGGTGTATTAAGTTGGTGCAAATGTGTGTACTAGGCAGAAGAACCCATGGCAGACCCTATAAATTATGTAGACGGTGTCCCAAAAAGAGTGTGTGCTTCAAAATGTGGCGCCATTTTGTTCTGGGCAAGTAGCTACTCTGAAATTCGCTATAACTTGATACATTTTTTGTTATACAAAACAAATTTTTGGTTATTTTAAATAGTTTTAAATTTGAATTGAAGAACACTAATGAAATATTCATCTGTGGCCCACTCAATTCCTTTATTTAAAATGTTTACGGCTTAATTTTCACGTTCATTGTGCTCTGGTTCATAATCTGCTCAGATATGGGGGTCTAACAAAAGTCTGCAGAGTTACTGAATTATTTTACATAATTTTTTTAATTTAGGAAGATCGATCTGCATGGAGACGAGAAAGCGTAAAATTACTGATGTAAGGTCAGAAGAAATGCCATCACTGACACAGAAATGACCACCAAACTTCATATAAAAGAAGTGCACCATCTCTTCAAACTGTAACGAAATGGTTGCGGATGTTCCAGACTGAACATTTTCCAAAAGATGACGAACCTCGTGAGAAATGTGACGCTGGTAAAGGCTAAAGTTGACGAAGATGCACAATTGACAGAAGAAATGATTTCTGAGGAACTGGAATTAGATTTCATGTTAGAAAATCACAAAAAAGAGAGACTGCGTTGTAATCTCTCACATCGAAGAAACTCTCACAGCAACATATTCACCGAATCTGCAACCTTTGATTTCTGTTTATTTACAATAATTAAAAAAATTGAGGGGACAAATCTTCAGTAGAATTAGGGAGATTATTTGGTGCAGTTAAAGTAGAAATTGAGAAGTTACAAAAGCACGACTGTTTTGACTGGTGGAGCTATAGTCTAAAGAAATGTATTGCATTTAATGGTGGTTATGTAGAGAAGATGAAATATAATGGAAATTAAAAATTAAATATAAAAAACTAAAACTTCCATGTCTGTTTTTTCTCAGCAGCTGCTCAGACTTTTGTTAGTCATTAGATAAAAATTGGAAAACAGAAGAAAATTTTCAATTTAGTCCAATTTTCATAAATCATAATTTTGCATCCTTTCCATAGATTTTGTTTGTATGTATTACGTTTTCTTTGTAAAAGTTTGTTCTTTATGCAAAAAATGCAAAGTTTGTCAAACTTAAACGAGTTATTTTTTTCCCATCGATATGTAATGTGAAGCGTCTGTCCATAATAAGCCAAATTTTAAGCTGTTATTGACATAATACAAAGAGTCAAAAGTGCGCATGTGGTTTGTATAGGGCTACCCAAAAATGTGTGTTTGGCATATGCATACTATATTTGATTGCAATAAAAAGTTGTCTAGTTGCCGCCATTCAACTGAATGTCATAAAAATTGCTACCCAAAACATGCGCAACAACAGACAGACGGACAGACAGACACATTTTTTTTTTGTATATATTTTTAAGTCATATTCATATTCCATGAATTCCGGTATGGAGGCTTATATTGGTTCTTAGCAGATGACGTATCCATATCATTATGCGACTTCCACTATTAGAGGTACCTCCATACAAACCCAATGCCCACTTTTGGGTATTCGTATGAGAGACTTAGTTTTTACAGTGTATATCAACTTGAAATTTGATATGAAGTCCTTTTCAGAACGCTTGTCTCACATAGTTATCAATGGGCATGTCCCGCTTAATTTGCGAAATTCCCGCTATACAAACTAAACGTCCACTTTTCTGTTTCTGTTCTGGCCGCAAACCCGATCAGCTACAAGTAGCATTGGTACGAACTGAGCGCTATAGAGACTGTAAAAGACATTTTGATTTCATAACCAAATCAAGAGTTTGTGCTGGAGGCAGTGGTGATGTATATAAAGGCGATTCTGATGGTCCACTGCAGTGCAATAGCGAACTTGTAGGCGTTATATTGCTTGGATCATGTGGTCAAGAACATGTGGCCATTTATGCGAAAGTCTCTCAATATAAGGACTTTATTAATAATCAGACATGTAGAAGCTCTAAGTTGGAAAGTTCTGATGGTATTATGTTGCTTGTTATAATATATTTGTGGCTAAGATTAGCTACTTTCATCTACACATATCGTTAACGAAATTAACTTGCAAGATGCTTTCCAAAGTAAGTCGAATTTTTGGAATAGGGCCGAATACCAAAAGTGTTATTTACTTTGGAATGGCAACTTTTATCTAAATATTTTCGAAATAGAAATAAAGCAACTTGGTCCACTTAAGTTTCGCATCTGCTCGAGGGTTATATTGGTGGATGTTAGGTTTAAAATATTTTTTTCAGAATCATGTAAATGTAGAGCTTTGTTACACAACACCTTTGATTTCGCTTTGCCTGTGCTCTGTAGCTGCTACTATAGTGACATATGGTCTGTGACAATTTTCATCATATTTAGTATCTAGCTCTTGTTACGTAGCTTGCCAAAGTTATTCAAAATCAAAGTCCGTCGAACCGGATAAAAAAATTTGTTATTGATTGGCAGTCTGGATTGATGGCACCACTCTTCATCCATGCCGCTGCTTTCGAGCGCACATCGACGAACTCCTGAAGCGGTATCGCCACAAGTTGTCCAAGGTCAACTGGTTGCTCAACGACAACAGCACTCTGCCGCTTCGCTACAACAAGCGGTATACAGGCCGTTTTTAACCAAACGATTCGCGCGTCTGACCATAGATTAAGAGATTTGAAAATACAAGTAGAGAAAAAAAAAACTATGCTTTACTGACTTTTAAAAATGTTCCCATGATTCTTTGATCAGTACGGTTTAACACTTTGTCGACCGCTTCTGAACCACTTGGAAATTGGATTCAGCAATTCCAAATAACTAAACATAAGTGTTGTGGAAAAAAATTATTTACCTGGAAAGCTGTGAACAATTGCGGGACCTGTATGCTCGACAGCCGTAAACCGATTACACTCAACCGACGTTCACTGATCAAGATGTTGAATACGAGAAAGTCTTGTTACCAGTTGTTACGGCAGCCAATAGTGATGTGCCGAGTATTTACCAAGTATTCAGTGGAGCTTCCAACTTGTTTGCGATGCTTAAATTGGTCAAGCAACAGTCGCAAATATACGATGAGCAAAAAGTTATTGTTTGCTCGATTTCTTTGGCTGAATTGAGTGCGTATTTGGGCATTATTTTGTGTAAGATAATTAACCGTCTGCAAGAATCTAAACTTTACTGGTTGACGTTGCCCATTTACTCAGTGCCACTCGTTGGAGCCGAGCCGAAAAAGATTCGAAGTGATTCGCTCTTGTTTACATTTTGCCAGCCACCTCGAAATGATTCATCGTACGATCGAGAATATTCGCGGATGCAATGAGCGAGACCGACAAAATTTCAATCACCAGTAATCAAAATATATCAAATATGATATATAAAATATGAACTTTAAAACGTAGAGGTTCCGTCAGATTGGGTGGTTGCGTTTAGGTTTTTTATTTTTCTTTTGGAAAAAGAGGAACATTGAAAAATGTTATAGTCAATGTCAACTTGCAATTTTATATGGTGGGTTTTTATGCACAGAAGCGACGCAACTATGTATATATTAATGGGCGTATTATACCCAGTTTTAGGTGTAGCCGCAATTAAGACTCACAATTCACGTTTAGTTTTTTAGGTTTTACACTATTTAAACTTCCGTGTGAATGGCATTGAATCATAGGTTCCACCGAAGTTAAAGATATTTATTTCCAAACTGTTGTTATTAGAAAATGTCTTTATACCAAGACTTTAAAACAGATAACTCAAACACCAAGAAACACTTGCATGAAATATTGTATGGCATTTATATTCTACCTTGTAGATTTTCAACGTTGGGCCAATCGTTGGAATATAAAAGTCAATAGTGAAAAGTCTAGTCGCTGCACTTTTTCATTGAGGCAAGGGAACTGCCCGCCCGTTTCGCTCAACAATTTGGTCATACCTCACGATGATCATGTATGCTACTTAGGTTTTGACTCTGAAAGGCGTGGCACCTGGCGTAAGCATATTCAAAAAACCGCAAGCGTTTGCTACGCTAAACTCAAAAAGTTAAACTGTTTACTTCGCCCAAGTAGTAAATTCAGTCTCGAAAATAAACTGCTTGTTTACACAACAATCATTATGCCTACTACCTGGATGTATGGAATACAGTTGTGGGGCACTACTGCTGCCACAAATATCAACCGAATACAAGTACTTCAAAACAAGATCTTGCGTATGCCTCGGTATGCTCTTATTCAAACTATTCCAGAAGTAGCAGCAACTTTTGCCGCAACTTTTCTATTAAACCGGACATAAGCTTTTGTAATTAAATTCCAGCAATTGCAGCTCAATCTATATACACACATAAGTAGCATTAAAACGAGGGTTGTGCAATTAATCGTAAGAGATTAAGAAAGTTTTGTTTATCGAACTTAACGAGCTATTGTTTAGCAAGTCATACGGGGTGCCACAGAAATCGCTAGCGAAATGGCCATTCCGCTTTTTCCATTCCGTTAAAAAAAAATCCACCATGCCACAGAACTTCGAGCATTTTGATTGTTTTTAGCATTTTCACAAACCATTTCGAATTTCGAGCAGCGTAGGGTAGACATCACGGAAGAATAAATTAGTCTAGTGCGCTCGAAGAGTTAAGAAAGATGCAACTCAGGAAGAAGGCGATAGACCGCAAGCGCCTCAAATGCGCACCGGACCCATTTTCGCAAGCAGACGCTAATAAATGTTTGCTGCGCTCTTCCTAATTTATGACATTTCTATGGCGACTTTGCCATATAACCGAACTAAAAACTAAGTTCGAAAATCTTTTTAAAAAAAGTGGCACCAGTGAAATGCAATTCTCTTGTATGTCGGCTGTGACTGGCAAATTCAACTAGCGGAGTCATAGTTGGTTTAGTAAAATGCTAATTTATTAATCAAAACATGTTAAATTATTAATTGTTTAGATGTAAATTAATCGGAAATTGTACCCCCTATCTGTAACGATAGGCCTTTTTATTTTCAAAATATATTTTAGAGGCGTATTAAGTCAATTCGCTAGCTCAATTACAAGCGAATTGCATTTCGCTGGTAAATGAGGTCTGTGGCATGCTGCATTGAAATTGAGTAGAATTTGAGCGGAATGGATTCCTGTGGCACCCCTGATAGTTTTCGTTTGTGTAATGTAGACCAGACCAAAAAAAAAAAAAGTCTGTATTTTCTTCCTTTGTAATAACTTTATAGTAACTAAATAAATTAGTAAATGTTTATATTATATTGATTATGATTAAAAACTGTTCTAACAAGACTTTGCAATATAACCACGAAAAAGTCAAATGTCAACTTCTGTAGAACCGAAATTTCAGTACGCTTTACAAGTATCTGACACATTACTTTCAAGCATTTCAATGCTCTACTGATAATTTTGAAGTCTTCAGTCAGTTCTTAAGATAATCATTTCGAAAAGTAAGAAAGTTTTACATTTAATACCACAAGAGGGCAGTTGGTCTTTATAATAACTAGTATGTAAAGCTATCATCCATAAAAATCCATCATATCAAAATAACCATATTTCAAGTTGATATTGACTGTAATAAAAAAGTTTTTGTTGCAAAAACTGAAAAGTGGATAGTATGTTTGTTTTTTGGGGCTACCCCTAAATGTCAACGATACATGCCCATTAATATAAATGTGAAGCTTCCGTCCATAAGAAGCTACCATATCAAATTTCAAGCTGATATCTATGGCCAGAGCTCTCTCCCTCTCTCAGTTCTCTCAATTTGAAATAAGAAACAAACCGACTTGTCAACAAGTTGGCGAGCATCAGTTGAGAGCGTGGCTCCATAGTGTTTTTGGGAAAAATTAAAAAAAAGAGGTATGAATACTTCTTCGAGCCTGTTGTCGCTTCAACATGTTTAGCGCAATATGTTGGTCATACTTAGCGCTCTCAGCATTGTCAAATGGCCCCAAACTGTTTTGTATTGTCGCTACAATGGTTGAATTTCAACCACAGGGCAAACACTAGTAGTCTTAAATGATGCAGGTTTTCGTATAATAAGTCCAAAGTAAGCGCCTGATTTGCATGAGGCTGCTCCAAAAAGTGTTGGATCACACCCTTTTGGGAAACGTCCATACATAAGAAGCATCCATATCGATTTTCAAGTTAATATTGACTGTAATAAAAAAAGTTTTTCACACAAAAGTAGGAAAGAGGGCGGTGACTTTGTATGGAGTAGGACCCTAAAAGTAGGCGTGGCATGATCAGTCGTAACAATCGTAAAATTTGACAAACTATTTTTGACTCACACAGACGGGGGACAGACGGACAGAGACGGACAAATAGACAGACACATCTGATCCAAAATATATATTCTCTATGGGATCTCCGAAGCATCATTTAATGCGATACAAACTCCTTGATATAAATATAATAGTATTCACACGGCTTTTACCAAAAGTTATTGTATAAAAATTGTTCCATTTGCTTTTCAGTTACTTATTAAAGATTGATAGATATATTTCTACACATCGAGTCTAATTTCATATTAATTACATTGTGATTCCACAGGCGACAACTATTTAACATAAAACGGCAATCACGTAGCTACATACACACATTCACACACACACACACACACTCAGATACATACACACGCACGCAGTCGACCAACTTATGCTGAGGTTAGCGTAGCTCATATGTCCTTTAGGACATTGGACCAAGGACAAGAAAGAACAGTCTGGGCAGCAGTTGACAAAACATTTAACGCTTCAGCACGTTTCCAAATTCAATTTTGTAGTGTATCAAGAGCTTTGCGACGGACGGCAGTGAAGTTGAACGAAATGAAACATGTGCACAAGGATTCCAAACTGACAAGAAGTGAGAGCGAGAGAGTGACAGTCGCGGCAAGGAAGCTTAGGCGTTGAAGTGTGCAAAACTTGAGAAATGAAACGCAATGAGCATAACAAAACAGTAGAATGGGAAGGACAACATCATTATCGTCATCATCAAGGATATGCAGCCAGTATAATTTATTTATACGTGTAGCAAACGAGTTGAAGGAATGAGAAGAAAGAGGTGTACGTATACGTATATACTAAGTTAATGAAAGCTAGTGTTCGAGAGTTGTTCTTAAAGTATTTATAATCGTACAAAGAAAAACTGTTTCTTTAAAAAATAAGTGTAGCAAAATGACAAGAAGAAAAAATAGTACGCATTCGAAGAACTTATATAAAAAATTTTATATGAAACCTTAAAAATCAAGATAAATCGTTAACTTCGGTGGAATGTTGTAAGTCTGTGATCTGTTGGTATATCAGATCTGTACACAACAAATAACACCAGGCAGAGAGGCTGGCTTGTGGTACAAAAGCTTAGATTTTCAACTTTTGTAAAGGTTTTCTGGTGTAATGCGAATACTTTTTTTGCGGAGATAAGAGTCAAATGCCTTGTGCGTATTTTGGGGAAGCCATACATTAATTTGGTATTTAAGTTCGTCTTGGAATGGCTTGGGAATGGGTGCAGGGTAAAGGATGGTTTGCGATGGGGTGAAAGGTGGCAGGGAAAGATGGGTAGGGCATGGGTGGTAGGGTAAGGGTGCACGGGAAAGGAGGAACAGGGTGATGGAGTGGCAGAGGGAATGAGCGGTATGTAGTATGTATATAAAAATGGAAGTATGCATGTATATTCCCTATAGACTCGGAAACCGCTCAACCGATTTCGATCAACTTTTGTGGCAATATTCAAAATAGTCCCGTGGGTAATCCTGTGAAGTTTCGTGGCGATTGGATAAACAGAAAGGGGAGGGCCGCGGACAACGTCGCGGGGTCCTACTTGTTATTTATAAAGTCTGAAATTTAGTATTTTAAATAAATACTTATTAAGTATGGATAAAAATATTGGCCGTTAATTTAAATATATATATTTAGTTGGCAGCCCCAATCATTACAAACGGTTACGCAACCCGATTGATGAATCAGAATGAACCATTCGGCAGCGACGCATAGCAGCGACGATACATAAATGTGTCTTCGGATGCGAAACGATGCAGATCTCAGCAGTAACAAGGGAAGATCTTCGGTAGTTAATTATTACTCTTTGGTTGGCTTCTGTTTTGTTTGACATCAGGTCTCTGGTATAAGATAATCTCTCTTAGTATCATTTTAGTGATAGACTGGCTAGTCAAACGGTATCTCTGAGCTACGACGCAACCACTCAAGGCCAGAAGAGCTCGCGGTCTCTCAGCCACATTTGCTTCATCCCGTTCGCCCTTTTCTCTCCCTAATCGGTCACTAAGATCTATTTACAGTTACCAAATCTGGCAGCACTAATCGCAAAGCTTCAAATTACTAGTACCACTTAAGATAGTAGTGTAAATTAGTTGTAAGACTATTTTATTTCAAACAATGTTGTGAACTAACTATGTAAAATTTTGTCAAAAAGTTAGCTATATTAGTTGGCCTTGACTTCGACGAATATAAATTTCTGTCGCTACTACTGGACAAGCTGGCCTATGCCAACCTGTGACATAGTTACAATTTCTAAGATTTCAGCAAAGATCTTGTCTTCTGTTACGGAAACTCAATGATTGCGACTACCTCCGAATGTTTCTATTATTTGTTTTATCATTTAAATCCAAACATCTTCAGAAAATTAACCGATTTGATGACATATCCAGCTACCACCAACTACAAAATATTCAGGATTCTTCAATTTATGAGAAGTGCTGCAAACGTGCATATAAAAATTAAATGGTTCGGTTAGCATCTCTGAAAAAGGTTTGTTAATTGATGCTACAAATTCAGAAATGTTTTTCAGCAACAACAATTGAATTTCGAGGTAAAATCATTTCGGGTTACCCTCGCACAACAACAAACAATGAGCGGTTAGTCTTTAAAACTGATTTCAACACAAATTGCAATAAATCAACAAATTAAGTATAAACTGCGGAAGGGTTTCTTACGACAAATGGACAGCAAGCAGTGCTGAAATGAGATAAATGTGCCTAGAAGATGCTGTGCTACTAGATTACTTATGCGCAAAAACAATAAGCAACGCTTAAAAATGCATAAATCAGAATAAATTCCGAATGGGGACGAAAAACAAAGAAAAAATCCGCAAACAACAACAAAATAAAATAGATGAAGCAATGCCTGTCAAAATGATAATCACAAACAACTGTTAAGGACACTTGACAAATGTCATTTTCGCCCGCAACAAACCGAAATAGAAAGAAAACTACACAGACAGAGAGACAGACCCCATTATCTTTCACGAAATAGATTGGCGCAGCTGATTTAATTATGAAGTGTCTGAAATTTAACCGATCGAAATCGATGTGTAACGCAGAAAAACACATTTTACTTATTAAAAGAAGCAAGTTTGTTCATCCAATAATCATAAAAACAATTGCAAAAATTTTGACAATGTCAAAGTAACAACCCCTTTTTATGCACAATCCAAACTGTAGTCCACTTCACTTGTTTCTACGCATTTAATGGTCATGGCTACTATTCGTGATTATTATAAGCTCACTGTTTGTTTTAGAAGTTGGTGGTGACTTTCAGATAAAACTTTGAGCTCGTATATTTACAAAGATTATGACGATTTCTATTATCCTGTAAAGTTTTTTTTTTCACGCGTTAGACAAATATTTTCGATATGTTATTGAGTGTTTTGGCTATTAGCCATTCACGTCAGGTCAAGACTTTGCGTATGGGATTAGTTTATTTGTGGAGTAGTGTGTGCGTAATACATACTGTTGTTGTAATTAGCAATTAGTTTAAGAGCGAACAATTTGGTTAAATGATTTTGCTGAAATAAGCAACAGATTGTGGTTATGAACTATAAATATTGTGGAAAATTAAACAAGAAATGTGGGACACAGATGCCTTTTCCGAGAGCATGTCACATAAGTAATTAAAATGTACATGGTACTGTCAGGTTCCTGAAGAAGTTGCTGGCGCATCAGTAACAATCTTCGATATTGCTTGTCCCCCTATTTTTCCAAATCTCCGAACGATTATTGTAAATGCTTTTTCATGAAAAGAAAATTATCACGAAAATTTTCTATTTCATGATATTCTCTCGTCATTGTGAGTTGAAATGTCACTCTCTTAGCACCAAATTTGCATTTGGGGAGGCTTTACTTTCTCTTCAGTCTTCAGTAAAGTTTCAGTAAAAGTAGCAATATTCTCTAAAACATTAGAACTAATTTTCCTTGGTAGATTTTTAGCAGTACTCAAGAGTTTATCACCGTTTCAGATCCTTTGAATTTATATATCAGCTTGAAACTCAAGAATAGTGTCACCGTATAGTCTCAAATATCATTGAAGCTCTAGAAAAATTTGCTAAATTCCTTGACGAGAAGCCAGCGTTTGTTCAGATCTAGCATGATGGGCTCCTGTTAAAGCTGAAAAAATTACTCCTAGAATCATTGTATCTCTTTTTTGGGTCTACTTCAAAGAAAGAGCATTCAGCGTTGTCGTTAGGAATAATGTTTTCATGATATGTTCAATAGGAGTAAACATTCTACAGTGCATCGTATTGGGACCGGTGATGTAAACCATCTACCCAGCGGAGATGCCTCTAATCATGCAGGTTGCAATAAACGGTGACTGCACAAAACAGTAAATAAGCCAAAAATGTGATGAAACTGCTCAACTAACCATCTAAGCAGTGGCCCTACGGTCTACAACTTTGGTGCTCTGCGCGAAACACAAACCCGACTCCCAAGTACGGAGCAGCTCCATAAAGTCAGTACCACGTTCATCGAAAGTTTGCACGGTCACCCTAAGAATCTTGCACTCAACTAGTTGGTCAATACTACAACCCGCAGAAGAATTCTAAAGCTACATCCGTTCAAACAAAGCTCATCTAGTGAGCAGGGAGCTTTCAAATCACGAGCTTGTGTGCTCGTAGAGAAGTTCGAGACGTTCATAAAATTCATCTGTAGCCGCATCTTCTGCGACTTCCTTCGGGACGTGTGCACAAATCAGACTAATCTTGAAGTACTTAGCCTTGATACGCGCCCTGGCGCTAGTTTACAGGTATGAAACTGGAGACATGACCTACTAGTTTTCTACTAACCACAAAACGGCATCCGAATTTGTGCTTTCTTGCATGGGAACTATAATAGATGTCTTTTTTTTTTTTAGCAGCCTTGTCCTATCTATCGCATTTCCTGTATTGCAGTGATGTCAGTCTTAAATTTGCGAGAGCATCAACTTGCTGGATATATGAACCAGCCCTATGGAAGGACAGAACATTCTAGGCGGAAGTCATCATCAAAGGGGAATTGTATCCGAAGTTTAATATATGCCTTCAATGGTAAATGTTCGTTTGCGGTGGGAGGAACCAAACCCAGTACACAAACCGTTAATTAGGGGGAGTGAATGTCTTCTCACAATTTACTCACCACTGAGGTTCAGGGGATACGTGTCCTAACGGAGGTTTGTGAGCTGCTTGGGAAGTTTGCAAAAGAATCGTAATTTGACCGCTCCCAAGAGAATGGCCAAAGAACTTTCTACTTCTGCAAACGATCCCATTCCCGAAAACCGAGCAGACGTGCTAATTTTACAGATTTCAGAAAGGCACTATGTATCACTTTCAAATAAATTTAATTAAAATTTAAATTTTTGAACTCGAATCCCAAGCGTACGAGTTATATTAAAACAAAAACTTTAAATACTTCCAAAAACCATTAAAATGTAAATTTTACTGTTATGTTATGTTCTCCCCTATACTAGATTTCGGTACGAATAATTTGTTCGGAATCAACTTCGTTAAATTGGCCCATTTTATTTTTTTGGAAGGTTTCGGCGATCCGTTCGTCCGTCTGGATGTAGCATGAGACAACATATCTCTGAACAACATATAAAAGCTAGAAACTGGAACAACGGCCACCACACTCACAATACACACTTTTCAAGGCATCATGCCGGAAAAAAGTTAGTTTTTCTTTATATTGAACTTTTTTTTAAATTGTTTATTTATGTGTTAAAATTTTATAGTCTGCATAGGCCTACATTAGTAAGAGTGCAGGGTATTTCGTAATCATGAACACAAGACTTCTCCATTCTTACTTATTTTGTTTTTTTTTTTTCTGTTTTTCTAAGGAGGCTTATTCTCAGGAGCCAAACTTAAGCTACATTTAGTTATTTGACGATTTTGTAAGTAAAAATTAAATCTGTACAATAATCTGAAAAAAGTATTCGTTTATAAATAAAATGTAATACATTTAATCTCAGTAGTGCCACACATCTTGTAAATCTTACTCAGAATGACAGCTTTGCAAACTTTTGCATTAATTCAATTAAAATACGCACTTGTTTTCGCATCAATGCCAATTCAAAGAAAGAAGATTTCGCCGAATCGAACGCAAAAATCGTATGAAAATATGACAGGATAAGATTTATACTTACTAGTGCAGCATAGTAGAACCATCCATGACTGCTTAGGCAGTGTTTGTATAGTGGTGGTGGTGGGATTATGGAATTGTCATGGTAATTTATGAGATTACTTTCGCTAGACTCAAACACCCCACCCCATGCCACAGCCCAAATATACAAAAGAGTTTTTGCAATATTAACACAGCATTAGCAATTCACTTATGGCATTTTCTGAGAAGTTTTGCCATACATATGTGCAGAAATATACGAGTACGACTACGAGTGTGAATCGATGATGTTTGTCGAATTTTGGGTGTTGCGGTCCGAATTAAAAGATTTGCTCTAAATATTGGCATATCGTGTGCTAAATGGATTTCGGCTATTAGCAAAAGATATTTGCCAATTTCTTTTGTATGAGTTTGCGGAACATTTGTTTTGAATGACATTGAATGCAGTTTAAGGCAGATTAAATATTTTTAAATGGCATTTAGAGTTAATGGTTTAATGAACCGAAAGCTAATGGAATGCGATGCAGTGAAGATAAACGAAATGCATACGTGTACGAGGTATGTTCAAAAAGTAAGGTGACTTTGTATTTTTAGGAAAAAATATTTATTTATTCATCAATATTTATGTTGTCCCCTTCAAAGTAATCCCCCTCAAGATACAATACAATACACTTGTGCCAACGCTTTTTCCAATCCTTTAAACACTACGCCATGGTAATCGAAGAAAACAGTGAGCAAAACTTTGACATTTGATCGAACTTGGCGGTCTTTTTTCGGTCTTGGCTCACCTGGGCTCTTCCATTGGGACGATTGGGCTTTGGTTTCGACATCATAACCATATACCCATGTTTCGTCATCAGTTATGACCCTTTTGAGCAAGTCTGGATCGTTTTTGACGTCATTCAATAGCTCCTGAGCTCGATAGCAGAAAATCGTCGAGCACGGAAAACACTTGTAACCGCGTTATGTCTCTCACAAACAAACTAAACATGCTACATAGCTGAAACTGTAAACATATGTTCGTGGCGAGTATACCAACAGAATAAAACAAAAAAATCGATAATCGAAATTTGAAAAGTCACCTTACTTTTTGTACACACCTCGTACATTTAAATAAAATTGTAAATTGAATAACTATTCAAAAATTTATCAGAATTAAAGTCTTTACTCTCGTTTTGGATATAGACCTGACAGGCCTATACAAACGGCTAATTATAAATTTATATAGTATACTTTTTTCATCGGAATACTATAAATCAATGCGGATCAAATTTACGGCTATGAATACTGCAGCAATTTTAACCAGGGCGTGGAGATGGAAAAGCTAAAAGCAGTCAATATATATAAATGTCAAAGATATTCATTATATGAATGGCCAAATTCTGAGCAATTTGCATCATTCATATTGTGTACGATGGACATTGAAATTATGCATGAAAGTCAGACAGACGGACAGAAATCTGAAGATTTCCGCGGCGATTCGATCTACTGCTTGGCCATTTATCGATTTATAGTGCATTCACACTCGTGAAACGGTGAAAAAAACTTTCAAACACACACTTAATGATGCAGATTGCTCTACTGTTAGATAAGACTTGTCATAAATAAACTAGTTTAAAAACTACAAATGCCATTCCATGCCAGGTCGTCCTGTGTTGTAAATAAATAACAATAAAATAACAAATTTAAAAAAAAAATGATTCGGTTGGATGCCCTGGAAAAATGTGCATAACAAGGACAAACAGCCGTATGGTGGGTATGGCACCCATAAAATTTTATAAAATTAAACTTATAGTCTCCTAGATCTCAGCGTTCACGCAGGACTTTAGGTGGAGCGCCGAATATGTTTATGTCGACTTAATTTTAATATTAATCAAGAATACATATTCTTTATGGGGTCTGACAAGCCTAATTCTGCCTGTTATATACATTTGCAAAAACTTAGTATACCCTTGGCCTTTCAGGGCAGGGTATAGCAATTTAATTTAAAATATTGTATAACCTGCAAAAATAGTAGTGTAAAAAGAGTATAATAAGTTTGTGCATATACAAGCCAAAGTAAGTGTGGCAAATTCCATAAAGTTTATAAACTCTTGATCAGCATAGAAAGCCAAAGCGATATAGACATATCCACCTGACAAATCGATATGCTCGTAGACATAACAGACCGTCTGTATGAACGCCAAGATCTCTGAAACTATGAAATATATTGTCTTTAAATTTAGAGATTTAGACTATCCTATTTCTTCTTCAGATAATGTGTACAAAATAAACATGCTTAACCCACTGTAACGGATAGATAGCTTTATACGAAACGATCCCATTTTATTTTGTTGTTAAGTTAGGAATATCAAATTTAGTGTGGATATATTTACAGTCAGTCTGAATAAAATACTACATTTACATCGGGCCACTGTAGACTGTCGCCTGCATACAAATCTATGGCTCAAAAGAAGGCACTCAGCTCCAGTGTTCTATATTATTTTTTCATTTTAGTTAGGATGAAACAGACTTTAAAATATGTTCTCCTACCAGAATGGAGTTGTGTCATCTTTTCTGGCGGAACAGTGCGTTTATTCGTTTAAGCTTGTAATTTAGTCAAGTTAGCTTAGATATTTTAATGTGTTTAAGTAATTCCATGTTTTCTGCTAAGTGAATCGTGTTTAACGTAATCTGTAGCTGGCATATAGCATTTGACATATATACAGGTATTCAGTGCCACAACTTAATCATCATCGATCTGTTGTGTACAGCAGTACAGCAGTAAAGTACACAGAAAAAAAAGTCATTCTAAAAATATGTCTGAAATTTTTGTTTTTATACAAAGGCGTACTTAAAAATTGGTGGGGGTGTTGGGTTTATATAATAGACACCTCTAAAAGTGGGCGGGACATGCCCATTTGTATATGTATATGAAGCAGTTGTCCAATAAAAGCCACCAAATCGAACTAAAACTAATATTGATTTGAATAAAGAAGTTTTTCATAAGAAACACAAAAGAAGGCAGTGGGTTTGTATTGGTGCAACCTCAAAAAGTGGGCGGGACTCGTCCCTTAGTCTATTTATGTTAAGCGGATGTCCATAAAAAAGCACCACATTGCTTTTCAACCTAACATTGACTTTAATAAAGAAGTTTTTCATACAAAAACACAAAAGTGGGCAGTATGTTTGTATGGGAGCTACCTCAAACAGTAAGCGGATCTTATCCGCAAATGTATATGTGAAGAGTCCGTCCACTAGAAGCTACCATGTCAATTATTAAGTTGATATTGACTACAATAAAAAAGTTTTCATACAAAAAGTCAAAAGTCGGCGGTGGGTTTGTATGGGGGCTAACACATAAAGTGGGCATTTCAACCTAATATTGACTTTAATAAAGAAGTTTTTCATATAAAAATACAAAAGAAGTGGGCTACCTCAAAAAGTCGAAGGTGGGCGGTAGGTTTGTAAAGTGGGCATGGCCGGTTAATCTTCATTCTCTATTAAACTGCATTTTAGACGCGAAGAGAACAGTATTCCATTTTGCATTAGTTCTCTATTTTCCCAAATATTTTGGCATAGTATAAGTAGCAAATTTTCCAATATCAGAGCCAGCGGTCTGGTGAATACTCGTAACTGAATCTGAAATAATTGAGCCGTTTGTTTTAAAGGTGGCATAAGTCACTTTGTTTTTTAAGTCGATATTTGCGTTTTAACACGTTTAAAAATATGAATGCTAACTTTCGAGAAGATTTACTTGTATTTGTTATCTCAGGATACTGATATTTTTCTCAGTAAAAATAATTTCGTATAAACATTAACCATTACTTAGCTCGATTTTTACCACTAACTCGATTTTTTTGAAAAAGTGACTTAGGCTAAAGACTACTCTTGCATTTAGGCTCTTTACTATTTGTGCTGTTTCTTCTAAACCTTAAATGAAATATTTTCCAGCGCAAATAAGCCAAAACATTTAAATCAACTTTATTTAAGGCACAAAAGTTCCTCTCGAAGCCTCTTTCGAAGCGGCTGCCAACAGACTTTTCCACAAAGTCACACATATACAAACGCATTGGAGCACCTTAGTTCTATGCACCGAGCACCATTTTGAAAATACACATGTAACAGTAAATTTATTCCACATGATTAATTCGAGATTCGATTTTCAAACGAAAGAACGAACGAACGAACGAACGAACGAAGGAACCATCGAACAGACTGCGCTCATCTGCCAATGGGGAACATTACAAATTTCGAATACTAAATTTGGAAATAAAATCAAAGAAAAAGAATTCGGTTGCTTTTTTTGTTTCTTATATATGTATGTATTTACGATAAGTACACATAGAACAAGTAAAATATTTGTACAAGGTGTTTGCAGCTGCTGAGGATGCTCTACTTGATGATTGTTAAACGAATTCAGCATCGTTACATATGATAATGATGCCATCCGCAAAAGCAAAACTAATGATATGAAAATGCAGCAAATGAAAATTTATGCAAAAAATCATAAAAGACAACGATAAAAGTTCAATGCAAGACAGTAGTAAATAAAGTTAAACGAAATCATTGAGGAGTACTTAGATACATATTAGCTTTAAAGAAAATAGTACAATAAATATTTGCGATGTTAATCTTAAATGAAGTCAAATCGTTAAACTAACCGCTAAGTAAACTCTAAGTAAACACTATCTGAATATCGCTGAAGATAAAACCACAAAAGCGTGTCATCCGTTCGAATTTTGATTAGTTACGTTGGCCAGAACCGAAAACATTTATCTCACAGCGTAAGGGAACATATGTCGATGCCACATTAGATCGACGACTCACTTGTCAAAAAAAAAAAAAAGAGAGAGAGGACGAAAAAAAAACACCCATGATTTCTATCACTGCACCAATTCTAATCAGACAATGTCGCACCGTCGAGCACAAGTTTTACCCGGGGGAGTAAATCGTGCATTTTAGTTGCATATGTCAACATTTCTTAAAAAGGAAACAAAATACAAAATACAAAAAAAAATCCTTTCAGTTATCGCGCTAACAGCATTTTGCGGTTTTCAGCATAATTAAAGGAATGCTGTTTGCATCCCTCACACAGCCATCTCTTTCATACATATCAAATTATTTATGTATTGTATATAAAACTGGACCACCTCTGACAGATCGTAAATGTCAAAAAACGTAAGGTGTAGCATAGCACAAGCACACAAAGTATAGTTCAGAGGGTTGAGTTGGCATTCGAAATTCATGCCTACTTCGCTAAAGAGCTACACAGCCTTTATAGACACCCTTCTCCTGTATATCAAATACTTCGCACTCTGTTCGATATTGCCGCAAAAGTTAACAAAGCCATCAATGGTCCATAAACTAAACACTTTTTAAACGTACAGAAATTCAACTCACGCGTTCTCCCCCTTCTTCTATCATGCTCTTGTGTTTTTTTTTTTTTTTTTCAGTATGGTCGGTTCTTCCTGTGCCTCTTTTGCGCTACATGAAGTACGGGGTAGTGCTATAGCAGTCTTTAAATGTTCGCGGTAGTTGTCAAACTGCCCAGGGGAAAAAAATTCATACAGATGGTTTTTGTATGTTTTCTGTATTCTGAACTACTCTCGTCAAGCGAAGTATCCTCAGTCATGTAGCCGTAGTCATTGTCATTGCATCCCGTCGAGTCTATTAAAGGGTAGTTTTCATCATTTGTTTCTTGTTCACAGTTGGACTTTGAAATCGAATAAGAAATTTTGAAAGTGGATAATGCAATTTGCTATTTAGTGCACAGTGGTACAAAATGACTATTGGCGTATTTTTTGGAAGAAGAGCATTCTAACAGAAAATAAGTTGCAAAACGAAATTTTGAAATATGACACTTTAATCTGCTTTTGATTCTAAATCTTGTTTTTGTTAGTGGAGCTTAGAAAATCTTCGAATGCAATATCAATTTTAAATTAAAATTTTTAAGAAAAAATAGTACATTTATATGCATGTGTACTAAATTTTTTGTAAATCGGTGGAATTCTAAGTATATTGAATATTGTAATATTATTTATCTGTCCTCTTCCCGCTCTCACAATTTTTTTCGTTTTCAAAATGAAACAATATTTTTATTATTGGCTGTTCTGGTTTTCAAACGATCTGTTTTCGTTTTCCAATGCGAAAATTTCATGGAAAAAAACTGATAAATTTGAACAGCTGGCTGTGTTAAATAATGATAGCAGAGTAGTCTCCTGCCATACTATGTACGTTTACTAAAGCCATGTCATATGATTTTATATATGTGATACATTTCTCACATTGCATGAAAAATACTGTCAAAACACTGCAAATTTCAACTATAAGTGACAGCAAAGTCAATGAAAATTGATTAAAATTTCGAATCTTTGTCACATATATATCATCGTCTGAAAGGGGCATGATATTGTCCAAATGTAAACCGTTGCGTTCACGGAATTCATTTAATCAAGCACTAAAATTTCCTATGACGGCTCGGCAGGTATTCTCCGTGACGGCTGCCATTTCGTGACGGATATTTCCTTTTAATTGTGCCAGGGAAGTCGGTTTGTTGCCGTAAACTTTAGATTTGACGTAACCCCAAAGGAAAAACTCCATAGAGGTTAAATCGGGACTTCGTGGAGGCCAATTTATGTCACCTCTCCTGGAGATCAATTTGCCAGGAAAAATTTCATGAACTCGTGGTAGAGACCTGTTGTACGTGTGTGAAATGCGGAACAATGATGATCTATGAACGTTTAAAGCAACAGCACGCTTCCGAATCGAAAGGTCCGGGTTGTCACGAACAGACTGAGTAACACTATCTAAGTTTTCGAACGTTCTCGAAGACCTTGGACGCCCGGATTTTGATTTTTACAGCGATGAACCGGTCTCTTCAAACTTCTCGATCCATTTTCCAATGACTCGAGGGCTTGGCGCATCATTTAAATGACGAACATGTCGAATACTGCAGAATTTTCTACGCGCTACAGTCGCCGAATTACCGTTTTTGTAAATCTCTCGTACGCACAACGCACGGTCCGCTCCCGAGAAACGCTCCATAGCGACTGAATTCCCAAAAGCTAGGCTACCGCGACCCTCGGAATAGTTGCGTTCACGCAATCAGCAAATCAAATGTAAACTTTCATATAGCAAATTAAAAATTTTCTCAATTTCGAGAGTTGTATAGTGTTTAAGTCGAGAAAAACTCGCGAATAATACGTTCAAACGAAATAAACTTCAGCTCGTATTAAATAAAATTGAATTGTCTACTAATTTATCTAAGAGAGTGGTTTACGTTGAGTCGATTCCGGATGACAGGTTCGCGACCTCAAATTTAAATACCATTCATAGTGTGAAATGGTATTATCAGTTTATCTGAAAGTTTGTAAAATCTGGCCAACTTAATAATTGATGTGGTAGCTTCTTATGAACGGATGCTTCACATTTTAGGTACTCCCATACAAACCCATAGCTCACTTTTATGTATTTGTATGAAAAGCGGCAAAATCAACTTGAAATTCGTTATGTTGGCATCGTATAGATGCATCTACTATACATCTACTAGTGGGCGTGTATAACTTACCTTTTTGGATAGCCCCTAGTTAAACCCCGCATGTTTATGTTATACAATACGATTTAAAATTTCGTGTGAATAGTATTAGTGCTCCGGGTCAACCGAACTTGACGCTTTTCTTTTTTAATTTCAATTTTAACAGTAATGAAAGTTTATGTTTATATTTTGGCTGGAGAAATAATAACCCATTGCGCAAAATTAGAAGTTTGTATGTTTCATGAAAAAAACCTTATGCAAACCATTTGGCCACTTGGTCAGTTAAAAATGTTGGGTAACAATTTATTTATTGAGAGATGACTTTATTGCTTAAGGTAAAGTCAGTTCTTAACACATTTCCTATGAAGGCAAAAATTAATTTTCATAAATAGTCTACCATTAAGAACGTCCGAACTTTAGAACTCTTAAACCAATCTTACTAACTAAGCATCAATGTCTGCTGCTGTTGTCCTCGTATTCCTTCTCTCCTCACCATCGAAATTGCTACGCACTAATCTAAACACGACTCCTGAGCGCCATCTCCATTTTATGCAGCCCGCTGAATATGCATTTGCAATTGAAGCAAAGAAACAGGCAAGAAATGCAAACGTCAGTCGCATGTGTTTGCTATTATTATTTGCTGATAAGTCTGATGTGCCTTCTCTTTTCCTTTCTCTCCTCTTCATCGTTTACAAATGATTTTATTTAGCTTCACTGCGTATATTTTTAGTTGATTCAAATGCTAGGTTTATAAGTTTTTGCTTATTACTTGAATCACTTATAATTCACAAATAGTTTTTAAACATTCAATCTCTATTTTATTACTGATCTGTCGTTTGATAATGATTTTCTATGTTTACTGCTCAAGGCTCACAAAAATAGTTACGCTATAATAATTCTTTACTCAAACAAAATTCATGAATAGCTTGACTTGCTACAGTAATAAGGATACATATTATTAGTTACAAGTGCACTTTACTTCGAAGACAGTACTCTTAAATGATTTTGATTACAAAACATAATAGTTCAAGTAGAAGATGTAGACGAATTCACCGCGCTGCACTTAATATGCACTACACCTTTTTAGCAGTAGCTCAGCACACTGTGCGGGACATTTAATTCTGATTAGATGTGATTTGAAGTTACACAAAACTACCGCATGGGGTGTAATCAGCTAACAACAAACCTAAAATCGCTGGCAATAGAACAACCTGCTGTTCGAACAGGTCCAATCAACAAGATGCCGAGCATCTGAGGGTGACAGTGCAGGAGAGGGCAACGTACTACATACTAGCAACACTACGAATACAAACATCAACAACAGTGCAATATGGCGGCGCAACGAGAACAATTTACAACGCCAGAAACGTATTGTGCAACTTTAAATGTGGCTGCATGCGGGCGTTGCAAGGACACAGAGACAGACAGACGGACAGCCGAGAAGCGGACTGCTTGATGAATTACACTACGAGTATACCAGCCGGAGTTGGTGGTGCAACTGGAAGATGCTTTTGCTGGTGGTGACTTCGTGGTCGTTTCATTGTTTCAGCTTGAATGAACATACGCTGCGCATCCGTGACGGCAAATACATATGAATATTATTATTTATTGTATCGTATATGTATACAAGGATATGTATTATGGCAGCGTGAGTGCGCCTTGAAGTATGCTTGACATTATGCTGACTTTCTAGCATTGTTGCACTGCAGCAACATAATGTAAAGGACAACGCATTAAATCTGCACAATTAAATTCATATGTTGCAACAAACAAAAAAAAAAACAAGAAATGTTGCAAATGTGTGTATTGAGCAAAACATTTTAAGCATGTGAAATAAAGTTGCGTTCAAATATTTTTCAATTTGATGCCAAAGCAAAAACGCTTTCAAGCGTAAGCATTTAAGATAAGGCAACTGTCAGGCAGCAGCAGCGCCAGTAGGCGTAAGGCCCCGCCCACATAAGCGATACAGGTAGCTTTGTGTAAACATAGCTTTTTGAAGCGTAAATCATTTGCGTATGCGCAAATTCATTTATGTTGCATGCAACATACAAAATCGAATTAGAACACAGCATCGTACACGTAACAACAACAACAACAATCATAAATTTAGTGCAGACTACAGCAGAAAAATCTACAAAATATTCATATATACTATCACTGTGGACGGTAGTCCATGCAAGTGACGAAATCCCACATCAGTGTGGCTGTAGTACGAGCACGAAGTGTTTACGCATAAGCCCAAGCGAGACGTATTATATAACATTAAAAAGGTCTTGAAACATACATTAAAAAACATAAAAAATCGGAACGCCTCAGTTCGCAGTATAGGGAGTTTCAAATACATACACCAAGGTGTTGAGTGACGGGTCCAAAATCAAGAAATGGTCCACCCGTTCGAAAGTTATGAATATTTGAAACTTTCAACGAGTTTATGAAATAGTTTGTGTGTTTGTTTGCTTTGACACAGAAAATTGTTTCGATCTTAGCTACAAGCTCTCATCAGTATGCCGTTCGCGCATTGCAAACTGCTTGGTACTTATGAATGTATATCATGCCTCTCAGGTACAATGCGCTGTGTATCATATGATAAATCCAATCCAATGATAAACACACTCAACTTCCAAGCAAGAAATAGTATCTGTTGTATTCTTGCGTTTTTGTCCTTAATTGATCAGACAACCAAAGACGAAAGTTTTCATATTTACTAGTTTTCTTAATTTTTAAATTTAATTTTTAAACTAATGAACGTCGTTCAATTCGTGCCATATTTTTGATACAAGATCTTAGTACACAAAAAATTAAGAAACTTTTATACTACAAGTTTTTTTTTTGAAAATGTAAAATAAAACAACAAAAAAATAATCTCAGATTATAATTAGCTACTGTGGCCAAACGGTTTTATATTTGGTAATATGTGAGCTGTCGTTAGAATGGTCTTTCAAACGCCTTTCGATCAACGAATCCGAGTCAAAATATATAGGTCAAAATTAATTTTAGATAAGTACATTTTAGCGATTTGCCAAAAATTGAGACCAAATCTTTTTTCTCATATTTTGAGTGATAATACATTAATAATTATTGATAATTTATTAACCAAAAACCGGCACAATTCGGGGTTCTAATTTTGCGTCACTATAATACAATAGAACATGCATATAGTTTGATTGTTATACCATTAACATATAGTGTGAAATGGTATAATCAGTTTTTCTGAAAGTTTGGAACGCATTAAAGGAGCCATCGTAGACCCCATAAAGTATATATATTCTTGATCAGCTCGACGAGACGTTTCGATCTAGCCATGTCCGTCTGTCCGTCTGTATGTTGTTGCGCATTTTTGGGTACTAATTTTTATGCTATCCAGTTGAAATTTAGCACGTATACTTCTTTTTATTCCAGTTTAATAGAGTGTCAAGATTAACCCGCCACGCTCACTTTTTGGGGTAGCTCCCATACAAGTTTTTGTATGAACAACTTTTTTATTGTAGTCAATATCAACTTAAGAATTGATATGGTAACTTCTAGTGGTCGGATGGTTGACATATACATTAATGGGTGGGATCCGCCCAATATTTGGGGTAGCCCCCATACAAACCTACTGTCCACTTTTGACTTTTTTTATGAAAACTTCTTTATTAAAGTCAATATTGGGTTGAAATGCGAAATGATGTCATTTTATAGGCAGCCGCTTAACATATACAGACTAATGGGCGTGGCCCGACCACTTGTTGGTGTAACCCCCATACAAACCCACCGTGCACCGTGCCCACTTTTTGAGGTAGTCCCATATAAACCCATAGCTCACCATTATGCATTTGTATGGAAAACGTCAATATCAACTTGAAATTCGATATGGCGGCATCTTACACATCTACTACATCGCTTCATACACATCTACTAGTGAGCGTGTACCACCCACTTTTTGAGGTAGCCCCAATTTAGACACCCACATTTATGTTTTACAATACTATTTAAAATTTCGTGTGAATGGTATTAGAGCTTCGGTTCAACCGAAGTTAACGTTTTTTCTTGTTATATTTTTCGTTGATCTAACTATTTTTGTTAATTTCAGCTATTTAATTTAAAAAAGACAATATAATGGGCCTAGGAAAAGCCCTAATCGAAGCGAAAAAAGGACAAATCAAAGGTCACATGGACGCTGGCCGATCTATTGCCAAAATAGCTAAGAAAAACGAAAGGAGCTGATATTTCATATTCATATTTTTAAGAAATGAGTAGAGCTGGAAAACTATCGATAGTATCGATAGTTTTTTTTTTGATGACTCACTATCGATAGTTTTTTTTGCACTAACGATACTATCAAAAATGCAAACCATTTCGAATCGTTGAGGACAAAGGCTTTGCACAATTTCGAGCACTTTTTAGACTAGCGATGGATGGACATCACGATCAAATGATCATTACTTGGCTGTAACATGTCATTTTATCACAAGCTTCAATCTTCAAATGGAATATTGAACACTCTTCACAAAATATCGCAGATTTACTGCATGCTGCACTTGCGGAGTGGTATGTTCTTTACAAAGTTACTTCAGTTGTATCAGACAACGCAGCATCTATGATTAAATTTTGCGAATTACTGAAAATAAAACATTTACATTTTATATGAAGTATGTCATTTAAAAATATAAAGGCCGTCATGACAATGTGTAAGATCATAGTCACGTGCTTTAAAAGAAGCCCAATCGTATATTTAAAATTGTAAACTACGCAAAGTATTGATTGAAATCCCATACAGCTTATGTCAAGAAGTACCAACACGATGGAATAGCGCACATAAAATGATTCAACGTATATTTTTCTTGCAAACGGCGCAATTTCTAGTGTGGTTTTCAGTACTTCAAAGGATAATAGAGAAGTATTAAAAGACTATGTGAACTTATTACTTACCTCATTACTACTGCTACTTCTCAGATATCAGGGAGTAAGTTTGTCACGATTTCACTAATAATTCCAATTTCGTATGATCTTTATAGACGCATTTAAGCTGTGGAAAGTAATATGAAAACTTTGGAAGACTCAGAGATGTACTTGTACACATATCAGGGACTATAATTATTATAAGTATAGCGTTGGAATTTTGTTTACAAGCTGTGGTTGGACGAGGTAAAAACCAAGTGACGAAAGCCTACTTGGTACTCGCAGAACTTATTTTGATTTTGTGACAAAATATTTATATTTTTCATTTGTATTGTTGGAATTGATTGTAATACATAATTGAGCATTCGTCATGTTGCTGATTTTTGTATGCTTCAAAGTACAGTTTTTCTTTACCCTACTTAATTGAAATCATCTTCTCGAAAATCCAACACAATATCACAACTTGACGAATTCTCAATTACATACCTATTACAATCAGTCCCAACAATACAAATAAAAAATATAATTCTTTCATCAAAAAATTGAAATCAGACGTTTTGGGAGTTGCAAGTGCACTTTCGTCACTTGGTTTTTACTCCATCAATAGGTTTCTTTATTTGATATTTGCAAGTACAACAATTTTTTAATCGAATGTTGCATGCCTCGTTGCAACGTTAAGCTGCAAATAGGCATTGACAAGCAAAATACAACTGTTAAATAATTATGCAAGATCGCGTTTATCCGAACAAGTGTCCTGCCCTGAGGGTAAAGAAAAGTTTAAACTACCACTAACAACAAATAAAATCAAACCACTGACAAAAAAAAAAAATACCTCGCAGCTTGTTAGCGCCGCAAAGTAGAACAGCAAACACATTTTGCCTAATCCAACCGAAAACACTGAGATACATTTTGGGCTGCGGCCTTTTAATCCGTTTAAATGAATGACAGTCTAATTGGAGGATTTGATGTGCAAAGCCTGCCGCTTGTTGGCTCCGTACTTTGCACTGTCATTCATTCATTCAACAAAAGTCCTTGCCATATGCTTCGAAAAAAAACCACATGTTATTCACGGTATTTAAACAAACAGCAACAGGATATGCGCGCGCCTGCTCTGTTCTGACTGCCTGCCTGCCTGCCTGCCTGCCCGAAATTGAATCGCACTCACTAAACTACACCGGAATACAAAATCAACCCCTGTGCCGTGCTTCCAATTAGGCACTCAAGTGCTGCAGTGCAGTGCTGCAACATCCGCAGCGCATCTCAGTCTGAGTCAATCCAATTCGAATTTTCATATAATGCGCGAAAAAACACTTGATTAGATGCTTGCTACGTTGCCGATACTCTGGAGACTCTTTATGACAACACAGCACAGTCTGTAGTTGCTGTTTTTTGTACTCTGTAACAAGGGATTTGCGGTCAAAATAATAATGTTGAAATTGTAATAGCTGAAAGACCTCAGGGGATTAATAGGAACTTAGAAAATATACTTGTATAATAGAGTAAGTGACTGAACTGAAACGTATTACAAGAAGTTGATATGATTTTCGATTTTATTTTCTGACTTATTTTCAAATTAAATCATATCTATATGCATCTTGGATCTTATAGTTGTGAACATTATGAATTTTAGATTTTTAAAAGCATAGGAAAATAGAGAGCACAAATTTAATTTTTCTTTTCATTGGTAGCAAAAAAATATTGCAAACGAAAATGAAATGTTCCAAAACAAGTTGTAAGTTTTTGTGGTGAACTTGGTTCGATGCAAGAAACGAGCATACCGAATGAATAGGCAAGGCAAACGAGCAAAACAAAAGAACAGTCTTCTGATTACTCTTCAACAATGCAAGCGCAAACATATTTGAACATTTGAGCTCACGATGCAACACGCCATTCTAATCGAAGAAAACATTGAGCAAAATCTTCACATTTGACCGAACTTGCTTTTTCGTCTTGGCTCTTTTAGCCGCTTCCATTGGGATGATTGGGCTTTAGTTTCGACATCACAATCATATACCCATATTTCATCACTAGTTATGACCACTTTTAGCAAATCTGAATCGACGTTGATCTCACTCAACAGCTCCTGAGCCTTGCTCATGCGATGGTTCGTTTGGTCAAAAATTTAGCAGTTTTTAAAAAAAACTTTGCTGCTACAGGCATGCCAACCGATATGCCGACATCCTCAGCCACATCAGATATCAAAACATCTTAAACACACCAAATCACGTCCAACACAAATCTAAAATAAAAAGAAAATTTAAAAAAAAAAAAACGGACGGACATGCCTAAATTGACTCAGATCAAGAATATATATACAATATACCACGCCTTCTTCTGAGTATTACATATATTTGCACAAACTTAGTATACTGTTAGCCCGCGAAATTTGAAAAGTCACCTTTTTTAACATACATACTCGTATTAACAAAGATTTCAGGCCTATAGTCTATAGTTCAAACCTCGCCTATTCGTTATTTTCTTGAAATTATTACCTATCAGCTGGACCCGACGCGTTTCTACCCTTCCCCTGCCCACTCTTTTTGTCCTTTATCCTGCCACCACTTCCTCCTGCTCCCTTCCCCTTAAAAATGTTTAAAAATTTTACTCTGAACGCCTTCACCAAGTAGAAATGGGCACGGTATACAATACACGATCACGATCCCGCTTGACATGTAGATTATTTTTATTTGTCCCGATCCCGCCCATTACTAAGATTTATTTGGTGTATTCCTTTAAAATCGTAACTGCCGCGAAAACCACTCGTGAAATTAGGAGCCTCGCAAAGCAACTTTTTGTATGGCGCTCGAAGTGTTACCAATTAAAAATGATGTAATTTTGACAATTTTTAAATTTTTTTTACTTTAAAACTTCATTATATCATAAAAACATTTCAAATTTGACGAAAAATATGTTATTGTTCGATGTAGCCACCTTTAGCGTGGTTAATAGCATCTGGAAAAATTCATTGGGTTTAAATCTGGTGAATATGGTGGCCATTGTTGTGAAGAAATGAAGCTGGGAACGTTATCTTGTGTAATAAACGTTGGGTTTCTCTGGCTTTATGGAATGGTGCCGAGTCTTGTTGAAACATCCAAACGTTTCTACCAAATTGTTTACGTGCCCAAGGTAACACAGTATCAATTAAATTCTTTTCACGGTAGATTTGTTGATTTGCCTTTACACGATTTTCAATGAAAATGAGTGGTGAGCGATCTATGGCCCAAACCATCACTGATGCAGGCACTTGCTTTTGCAGAGCAATTCTCTATTACATATTTCAAACGTAAAGGACGTAGCTCATTAGCAACGGCTGGTTCAATTTTCCAGCCAAATCCAAAGCCATAATACTGTTGCGTTTGAATTCCATTTCGAAAACTTTATTTAACTGCGACGTAAAACCATATGCTTTCGTAGGCATGTAAACAAAATAACAGACTGCTGCTTGATAAAACAAGAGCGCGCTGTCATTAGCCGTTTGAATGCTACAGCAGTGTGAACTTTGTAACACTTAGAGCGCCGATCCCTGTACTTTACGCGTAGCTCGTAAGCTTATATTACAAATTTGATAGCCTCGTTAAACTACACGGATGGTTCAGTATAGCCTTTCAACAAAACACAAACTATAAATAGTTGTGTATATTTTCTGTTCATATATCACGGTTCAAAAAGTACAACGTTATAAATAAAACTATTTAAGTAGCTGGGTGGAACTCAATCTTTATACTACATTGGCCCTTGTCTCTGCTAGTATCTAGTCATCTCTTTTGCGGGTGTAGATAAAAACATGCTTTTTTCTGATATTTGGATATTTGTGTTTTGAGTTTTGGGAAACTTCATGTGTTTTCTTGAAATTCGTTCTTAGTACCTTTTATGTCGGTATAGTGATTTCCTTTCATCGGCAAATACATTTTTCCTGAAAAGGCCAACAACCACAAAACGTAATCATGCCTACGCCACTGTAATCGCTAGTTTTGGCACTGCGGCTTCTTACTGTACCCAAAACAGAACAGGTTTTGCAACGATTGAAGTTATAAAGACCACTTCGCTGAAAGAGATTGAAAAAAGCTCTGGCAGTAGTGTATTATATTGGAGGGGGATTACTTTGAACGGGACAAAATAGACATTGATAAATATATAAATACTTTTCGAGAAAAAGAACACGTCACCTTTTTTGTTTGAGCCCAATACTAAGATCGATGAAAATTTTTGCTACCGAAATTATAAATTATTACTGCTATGTCAAACAAACAAAAAACAGTGTTCCCAAATCAACATGAAATACTAAAATTAGATATTTATTAGGTGAAAAGTCCGCACATATTTATTTTTCTTTTGTTTTTTCTGACGGAAATGCAAAAGGTCGCACTCTTTGTTTACTGTTTCTTGAGTATATAAAGTATTTTCGGTAGCAAACATTTTTGTTATATGAGTACTCGATGAAAAATAGTTCGTGCCGAAAATTTTTGATTGTTGTTTGACAGCTTTTTTTATATGAAGTTTTTTCGGTGTGAAAAATTTTCATCGAACTCAATATTGAGCTTTAAATAAAGCATTCTCAATATAATAAAGTTGTTTTGTAAGGGAGCTATAGCTTTTAGCTGCCACATCAAGGTGGTGTTCATAAGATTGATGCTTCTGGTTATAACAAGTCTCCATACAAACTTCCGAACCAATATCTCAAAGGTTGAAGGAATATGGGGCATACTTACACACAGAAAGACAGACAGGCAGACGGACAGGCAGACAGATAGATAGATAAATAGACAGACAGACATGGTTAGAAATTCGCGCCTAGTTAAACTGATTAGGAATATACAATGAAGTTCTTTTCTTTATGGGATCTCCGATGCTTACTTTAAGCCGTAACAAACATTGTGAATAAATTATAATACTATTCACACTCTGTGTATAGAGCAAATAAAGGAAAAAAATTGTAAATAGATTAAATTAATCCGAGTAACAGAAATGCTTAACACTAAGCCCCAAATGTAGGCCATAACAGTATAAAGTACGAGTTTAATATACAATTATGATTACATTTAAAAATATATTTTCTACTCAACTTTAAAAAATTCCTTTTTCTTACTGCTTTTTACTTTTGAAAGCATCCTTTGATAAATTGTAAAAACTCTTTCCGGCAAAATTACGCCAAAGCCAAATAAAATTATTGAAAATTTATGCATGAAAGTTGCAGTCTTTCTGTTTTAATGCCAAGACATAAGATTTAAAACCACAAAGTTTTGCAAGCAGAAGGCATCCAACAACACAACAACTATTGTAGATACTCGCATAATAGATACAACAGCAACAGCAGCAAACATTATTAGCATTATCAACAAGATTTCGAAAAGGTGTCGGCTGTCTCCTGTCGACTGACATAGAAATCTTGTGCTTTTCGTCTTCCACAACAATAAGCGCAAAAACAATTAGCAAAGGAAAACCTCACTGCAAAGAGGTAGCTTTCAAGCAACATTTGCATCTTGTAGATACTTATCAACGAAATGAAATCAAAATGCGACGCAGCGTAAGGAGAATTATGTTAAACAAAAGCGCTAAGAAAATGGCGCAACATCCGCAACTAAGAAGTAAGTGTTTTTAAAAAGGAAGATCATAATCTTCATTTTTATTTCCGCTTCCGTTTAGAAGGCAAACAGCAGTTAGCAGATACAATTGCGCCGCAAACAAGACAATCTTGATTAGCATTTTGTAGAAATTGTTTAACTGAACACTCCCCCTCGATACTATTACGAGTACTACGAGTATTTTCTAACTACTTTGGTATACTTTGTGCATGTTTCGTCTTCGGTTTGACTTAATCACCGCACAAAAAGCAATTTCACGCCTTTTTGCCTCTGACAGATATCAGGCCTTCCAAACCAAAACGCTCACTCATTCACTCACTTCAATTTCTACGACATCTGACTATCACTCAGTTTATAGTGCCTTGTCACTGCGAATACTTTGTCAACACAGTTTGATGTATCGATGTGTGCCGATAAACAGCAACAATACAAATGCAACCCTCTTTTAGTATTGTAGATACAAATCCTATGCCGCGAAGTATCTTTTGCATGAAAGATCTTTGTGGGTAGATTAGTAATTTTGTTTTTGGTTTGAAATTTTTTGCTTGATTTACTTAAATCAGTTTGGTGTAATATTTTGCAATTCTTTTCGCTGGTAAAATGTGTTAATTTTTGCCCTTTTATCGCCTTTGGCTCAATCTCACATACTCGCAAATATGTATTTCTAATCGGATACACGTGCTGGGTTGGGTGTCAATAACTGTTGAGCATGTGTGTGCGTGTCACGTGTCGTCAATCGGATTTCGAAGTTGGCAGTTTAAGTTTGAGGTGCTTATATGCAATAACAACAAAGTAATTGCTCATAATTTTAGAGATTTATTTATTAACTAAAGATTGCTTTGAGTGAAAATTTATTGATATTATGAAAACAATTCCATTTCAAATGTAAATCTTAGTTGTTACTTTTGAAAGCATGGGTTTCGGAAATATGAAAATCAATCAGATAACTAGATATTGGAATGAACAACAGAAAAGCCGATATGAGTGATATATTTAGACAGTAGAGATTACAGCTTTGGTCTTGGTATCAAAATCTTTAGTTGAACCCTAGATTTGTATATTAACTAAGTGGATAGAGTTGTATGGGGGCTACCCCTTACAGTAATCCGATTTGGACCTATGTGAAAAGAAACAACATTTTATATAAAAAGATATAAATGGGAGCAGATTTCTAAGGGGACTACCCCTTACATTGGTCCAATCTGAACTAATGTGATTTTTAGTATTTAAATAAGACACTCCAAATTTGCCGTTTCTAGCTTAAATAACAAGAAAATCAAAAAAAAAATAAAAAAATGTTCATACTAAAACTTATAAATGTGGGGCAGGTATGTATGGGCGCTACCCCTTACATTGGGGTCGGCACATTCATTTAATACACTTCATCTGAGAATCTAAGAGAATCTAAGAGAATCTAAATATCCTCACTTGAAGTTTCTTTTTCAGATCTCTTCCTTCAAACAGGCGGTCAGACGGCCAGACGAACAGACGAACTTATCTATATACTCACTATATACTATGGGTACAGAGTATACAAATTTACCAAACAAGGTCGTTCTCTAAAAACAACTTTTTTCGATATTTCTGTAAAACTCACGAAATTTTGCTTCGATTTTGAATCACCAGGCGAAAAATCATCGAGATATTTCCTTAACACGAAATGGAAGTTTTGTGGAAACTAGATTCATCGAAATTCGTCCATTTTTTTCTTTAAAATACCCTATAATAAAAATAAAAATAATTGAAATTTTGAGTTTTTAAGGCGTTTAAGCGTTTACAGACACATTTTTTAACTGCTTTCGCCCAAAATATGCAATCTATTTTAATAAAAATATGTATTCTGCACTGCTTTATGCACGATCTTTCGAAGAAAACATAAAACAAGCGGTTTAAGGCATGTATTTATATTTACTAGACTTCTGCCAGTGGTCGAAATTTGATCTTTTGTCTTTAAAGTACCCAATAATAAAAAAAACCATAACACAGGAATGTCACGGAAAATGCTTTCGCCTCTAAATGAACGCTATCTAGCCATAGCCCCATGGGACTACCACCTTCTTACGATCGACGCATGCTGATATCGGCTTCTTGGTGCTAAAAAGAAACCAACATTTGAATTAGATACCTTGCATTGGTGTTGAATTTTGGCACACTGTACAAATTATGATTCAGAAATTATTCGCACTTTGGGTGCTCTCCTTTAGGACAGTCCTGCTCTAAGAGCCGCAAAGAAAGAAAGCGACAATAAGTGAGCAATTTATTTGCAATAATTAATGCGCAGTTATCCAATTAATTAATTCACAGTTATTAAAAATGTTTGTTCGTGTATCAATTTTTCTTTCTCTTCTTTTCAAATCTTTACCAACAAAAACACTATCAAAAACGCACTCAACTGATACTCGATAACGTGTTTGCAAGTGCGCCCACAAAAGTTTCGGGCGTATCGTCGAACTGCTCGATCGACATGCTCTACAATGTGAATCGCCCTTTACATCTCAGATATAGAGAATATGTTTTTCTCTATTCTTCCAACTGAAACCAAAGGCACCGAAAGAAACAAAAAAAAGTAGCAGCTATATCAAATTGAGAGAGCTGAGAGATGAGATAGAGATAGAGATAGAGAGAGAAAGTCTTTGTGATTGGCCATGGGCGTTACCTGGTTTTTACCTACCATTGGCGCAATACTTTATGAAATATATTTTCTTAGCTCTAACTGCATAAACTGCTTTCACTCAAAATTTTCAACCGATTTGAAATAAATAAATAAATAAATTGGGCACTACCCTCTTCAAACACTTTCCAACAAAACAAAAAAACGGTACTAAGTTCTGTTTAAACCATGTAAGTTTAGCTAAACTGGATATTCAAAATTTGGTGGTTCTTACTTTAATCCTTATAAAATATTACATATAGGTCTAGATCAGACCACTATAGAATATAGCACCATACAAATCTAGGTACATGGTATCTCATCATTGCGTTTGAGATAATTCTAAAACATTGTTTTTAAACGTATCAAGACATCTGAAGCCAACGAAAATCGTTGATCGCGCAATTTTTCTTTAATAACCCATCAATTCGATGTTTTGACTGTTCATTGTTTGAGCCGTTATGGAAGCTCGCATTGTCGTGTTGGTGGATAGTCCATCTTGGGCGGTCGATTTTCTAATATTCATGTAATATCGATTCCACTAATGCCCAAGTTTGCCACATTCTATTGGTATGTCATATGATGAGTTTGTATTATCAGTTCACATCCAGCAATGACGCAGCTGTCATATAACCTACCGATTCGGAATGAACCCTAGTGGTTAGTCTTGTATGGAATCGGCAGCCTGAACTACTTACAGCAGAGATATCAAAGTGAAACTTTGGTCGCAGCTTTTTAAAATTGTAATAATTAATAAATCATAGAAAAGGTCATTTTGTTTTTAATTTAAGACATGTTTGTCATAAGATATTATAAAGAAAATATAGCTAGTTAATAAAAAAAAAAGTTATTTGTACAAAATAATGAACATAGAAAACAGAAAATTGATTTAAAAATTACTCAATTACTAATAATTTTTTTTTGGTCTGGAACATATCCTTTGGCTTCCAACTCCAGCTGTATCGACTGAACAACAAATCGAGCTTTTTCAGCATTAGTGACCCTTTGAGATCACCACGCTTGAAAAAAAAAACGTGTGCGGGATGGTACATTGAAAAGAAAAGCCTATACCAATTTAAATGAACCAAAAGTAACGTTAATTATAAAGAAAAAATTTGACATTTAAAATACAAATAAACAATAACAAACACATAAAAGAGCACTAACCACGAAAAAACACAAAAAACAGACACAAATACCTGTTGCACTCCGATCACGTATTGTTACGAAAGGGCGGCTAAGGGCAGATAATTCAGGTTTTATTTTAATCTTCAGATATGCATCTTTGATCAAAACAAATATGAACTTGGGAATCGGTGCGGAACACAACTAAAAGCTTAAGAGAAATTAGAAATGGGAAACGAAAAACACTCACAAAAGACCATTTGGTTATTTTAGATTTTTGGACGACACACAACAATGTACAAATATTTGTTTGGTTTAAATTAAGCTTTATACCTGCTCGAACGATATCCATATTACTTCAAAGTTATTGGCGATTATTTTAAATACGTTGTTTGTGTTGAAAGATAGGGTTTACTCTCTGCAAAATCACAACGCACTGAATTGCCAAGCACGTGGCATAACTTTAAAGGGTTTTTTTGCAAAGAGCGAATGGTCACACTGAAATAGAAATAAAACGTTGGATTCAAAAAGCCAATTTATCTATGAGATGATCAACATGATTCAAATTGTAAAGTTTCGATTTCGGTTTTTTGATTTTTGTCGTATGGGAGCGACCACAGTGCATTGTAAACAACACAAATAGTGCTCGTACATCCAAAAGTATTGAGTGAGTTTATGCTAAAAAATGTCAAACATTGCAATGGAAATGTCAGCTGGATCTTAACAACGCATAGAGTTGCCAAAATGCTCAATATACAGGACAACTCTCGTATAGTACGTTTACAAATAATAATATAACAAATTATTTATTTTTCTTAAAAAAAAAATATTATTTTCCTGCTACAACTAACAAAACTCAGTGCAGTGTTTTTATCATGGCTGGTAGCAGCCGCAAATGTTGGGCTGCAATTGGCTCTCTGTCCTTCAGTGCTAAATGAGGCCCGAAAATGAGACATAATAATTAATCAACATATTCAAGACTTGCAAATGCAATTCTATACTTTTATAGAATAAATTTTACCATACAAAAATATACAGCATTCTTTTTCAAAGCAATATGCAATTGCAATTAATTACAATAAACTAAACAATATTTTTAATGCAATACAAATGTCGAAGGCAATCATGTGTTTAATATTAATTAGCAGACAGAAACATGGCGACCAACAGACACAAACACAAACACAACCAGAACAATAGGAGCACCATTACATTGTATAAAATAAATTTTAATTAAAAATGAAATTCATATGGCGAAGTGAACAATTAGCACCTGAAAATATGCAAAAATTAAATTGCAACTGAAATTGAAAAACCGACATGAAAAAACATGTTAAATAAAACACAAAAAAAGCCACTCACACAGAATAATGCAACTGCAATGCATACGAGTATATATATATATGTATGTGTATGTACATATAGAGAACTCATATACCATTTTTGTGCTGGAAATGGGTTGACCAAAGGCGCCAGAGAGGCAGTATGGGGCGGCTATTTGAACAAAACAAATGGTCGGACGCGCGCTGGACACATAAACATAACGTTCACATAATAAAATTCGCACATATTTCGCACAACATGGAAGCAGATAGCATATCCGCAATATGAAATGATATATGCAACATTCCATATATATATATATATATATATATATATATATATATATATATATATATATATATATATATATATATATATATATATATATATATATATATATATATATATATATAGTACGATACGATACGATAAACAATGGAGGGGAATCAAGCCGTCCACTGCCCATTTATGAGAAAAATCTTTTCAACATTCAAAACTAACCAAAAAACCAGGCGCATCCTATGCAAAGGAGTAAGTATAGAAGGAGTTTGCAATATGAAAATGCCACGCAGAGCATATATACTGCATATAATAACAACAATAACAACATCGAACAGCAGAAGAACAATAACAAAACAACATATTCATACAATCGTATGCGAAAAAATCGACAAAAACAACCTGTTCGGAAACACTTGCAGCAAGGACGTCACTAATACAAACAGGAACTCACTATGTTACTATATAGAAAAGCAACAGTAGATAGAGTAAGCAATACAAAGTGCGTAGGAGTAACAGAGAAGCATATACATATTACATTCTGTGAGAGAGAGAGCAACACTAAAAAGTTTTCGAAATTCAAAACGTAATGAATGAGAGCAGACGCTTTGCTAACCAATTGACTCCGCCTATTTTCGAAAGTCTCTTTTTGTCTATGCATACGATATCCTTGTTATAGGGGTAGCAGCCTGCCAACGACAACAAGTATAACAACAATAACAATGTAGCAATTGTCCTTATGCTAACATTCATGGCACAGTGGACAAAACGAAATGTTTAATACTAGTTCAAAAATCGGTGAAATACTATAAGTGTAATAAAAAGAAAATGTTTAGTATAAAACGTATAGAACAGTTTAATAGTTTACAACAGTTTATTACAGTTAAAAAAGTTCGTAGTAAGCCTTTTCAAATTGGAAATAAATAAAGTTATGCATGTATAATTATGGCAACGCTCTTGAGCCAGCCTGGCAACGTTATGGCGCTCAAGCAGCATTGCCATTTATGCGAACTGTTCAAATGTATTATGCATATGTGGAAAAGAGGTTAACATGTTTTAAAAATCATACAGCAGTTCACTCTTAGAGCGAAGCTCTTTATGGCTGGCTTGGGAGTAAACGCAGAAAATCGTTATCAAAACGTCAGACTCGCAAGAAAGATGGTGATGTGAGAAAGGGAAAAAGGGGGAGCATCAGACGCGTTTTCAGTGTGCTATTACGAAAGTAAATATAAAAGCGACACTTCTATCTTAACAACAAGCTATAAATCAGTAAAATATACAAAATAACTAAACTAAATATTGGAAAACACTTAACAAATTTACATGCTGTTCAAGTTTCTTACGCGAATTAAGCTCTGAAATATATTAAGGAAAAGATTTTTTCTATACTCTTTTCACAAATTTTGTCAGAAAGTTTATAAAGCATTGAATGAGCATTCGAAGACCAAACAAACAATATATTTCTTTATTAGCTCAAAAAGACGAGGAAATATAGACATAACCGCCTGTCTGAACGGTTCTTGAGCACATTTAATATCTTGATATAAGTAAGGGCCAATGACTCTAACCGTACAAACGCTGCACCATACGGTAAATTTTTGGATCGTGAAGAGATTCTTCTTTCATTGCCATAATTGCTACTTTTCTGCGCTCTGTCAACTGGTATCAAAGTTGTTTTAATATAATACAATAGAACTCAATTTTGATCCACTTTAACATAACTAATTGAGTTGAAATTTGTAATGCTTATGTATATCCAACGACAATACATTTTTATATAGCTATTGTAAGTTACCAAAGAAATTTAGATGGAGCTTGGAACTTTTTTACTATTTGTTGGGGCACTGAATATTTCTATTGGTAGAATATTCAACAGAAGCTCACATTAGGCAACCATTGGCGGATCCAAGGGAGGAGGTACGGAACTGAGGTACGTTTCCATTTTTGTTCAGTACAAAAAACTTTTCTTTTGCTTCATTTTCATAAAATAATATTTTTTTTAGTAGCGTTCCTGCCTCTGAGACAACCAAACCGTTCAAAACCATTGTTACTAATATGAAGCCACATAAATAATGCTCGTATATAATTGGTCCAGATCGGACACCTATAATATACATAGGTTTTTTTAAGTTTAATATTAAATATTGTATATAAAAAACTCATTTTCTTTTTTAAATTTTATGAAATGTTTACCGTATTTTGAAGTACAAACGACTGAAAAACAGCCCGCCTCTTCTGTAAACGCATTCGTTCTTGATTCATTAGATAAGATTTTCACACAATTGTTTCACAAATTACAGCTCGTACATTTCCTTTAATGTTTCAATCCTTTCTGAAGCATTGGCGTAGACCTTATCTATGATGTACCTCAAAAACAATTCCAATGGTATACAATTAAATAGTTACACAATCAATCCGGCGAATACAAACTTTCGTACAAATTGAAATGTGTTTTTTTTTTTTAATTTATTGAGTTTATTACTAAGAGTTGCCCATGGTAGGTTTTGACACACAAATCGAATTTAAAAACGTTCGAATGAATAAATAGTGCCTTAAGCCAAGCATAATAACAACAACTACAAACGAAGAGACTATAATAAAAAGAATAGTGAAGCGCATACAAAGCAAACCATTTCTTTTGCGCTCATAGAATCTTATCAACTGGTAGCTAGCTGCTCGCATGCTATCGTCTTATATCGGTAGCGCAAATAAGTTTTGAGGGAGTACCTAATATATACAACACTTTTTTGACAGTGACAACATTTTATCTTGAAGAGCGTTAAAAAATCAATTACATATAGTTGATCTGTCAGCCCAGAAACCAAGTTGATAGACAGGTTGATACACAAGTTTTTTACAACATTGAAAATATCAGAGTTTATTTTAAAAAGCATCATCGGCGGAAAATGTACGAACAGCTGTCACAACTTAAACCCCTAGCAATGATTTTGTATCGTATTGTAACTGGCAACGAAAAGTAAATCCTCTACGATAATGCAAAGCTTCCAAATCGTGAGGTTACCACGGTCACGCATTAACATCCACGGCAAAGTCGAATATTCATGGATCCAAGGTCATGCTTCGTATTTGGAATGATCAACTGGGTTTAGTGTACTATAAGTTAAGCAAACCCAAAGCAACCATCACGGGGGATCACTTCCAACAACAATTGATTCGTTTGAGCCGAGTATTGAAAAAATAGTGCTGAAACAAGCACGACATTTAGTTAGAAACGTTTAAATGAAATGTCGTACCCCACCCGCTGTATTGACCAGACATTACTTCTACCGAAAATCACTTGTTCCGATCAAAGAAGTTTGGCCTGCATTCTAATAATTACGAGGAAGCCAAAAAATGGTTGATAGCAACTCAAGAAAAGTCGTTCTATCTATACCAAGTGCATATACGAGGCATATCCAGAAAGTAAGTGTACTGCATTTTTTTAGGTTTTAAAATTTTTTATTTAAACAAAAAAATTACGTGATACTTTGGTACATAAAGTAAGCTATTTTTCGACATAATCACCCTTAATCTCTATACAGGTCAATCAATTTTTTGATGCCTTCCTCGAAGTAGTTTCCCGCCAACCATTTGTGACCCACCTCGCGGACAGTTTCCGATATCCGAAGGTTTCTGTGATTGTTTCGTGTAGTAGATAACTGGATATTTGCGGAAACATCGCAGAAAGTTCATCCACAGTCAATCTGCGATCGTCACGGAGCGCATTTTCGATTTTTTCCACAATTTCCTCTGATTATCAGCACAGACGTACAAATGTTTTTAAACTCGCGACACCACTTATACACACTCGTACGAGTGCAATTTTCACCTCATTATAAATCTCAAACGGAGGTTGGCTGGAGACTGGAGTGACATTGTTCACGAAACGTGTTATCGCGTCGACAGTTCTCAACGTACTGACCTCGAACCGGTCTCGTTGCAAAGGGGAGAAATCAGGATACACTGCAGTGTTGCCAGCATGACGAAAATAAAATCCCTCCGGCCGTGAAAGCCTCAGTACACTTATTTTCTGGATATGCCTCGTATATTATTCATTTGTGTGTGTGCGTTTGTATTTCATGTAAAGTTTATGCATTTTTTTTTTTTTTTTTCGTTGTGTGAGTGATGTTTGTTTAGCAATTTACGCCCAAAATATTCTGCAAATGAATACATTTCAAATGGATTCCGAATCCGAATAAACTGTTCGGATGTGATTTCGACAAAATTGTATGTTTTTCACTATCTGAAAAATATAGTGTTTAGAATTCACTTTGAATTGAGAATATTAAATTCAATGAAGATGTTAAATTAAATGAGGATGTTCATGGTCATGGCATGTAAAAACCAAAAAACGGACAGACACAGAGTGTTCCGGTCTCTAGGCGATAAAGCCGATAATAAAAATAACAGCAGATTTAACAAATATTAAATATCACAAACAAATAAAATCAAGTCTCTTAAAATAATGGCAAACATAACTCTAATGAAACCACAGAATTACTTGGTAAATCCTCTACAACTACTATGCAATCCACTTTTGGTGCAGCGCAGTTAACACTGTCTTTTGCTGTTAAAGCCATTTTAAGCCCACTGTACATAGTTATTAAAAGATACATAAGCTTCTGATCCACACACACACACACACATACACTCGTACTACAAATATTCAGCAGGCGCTGTCATACTCGTACATATGCCAGAAGACTGTAGCCAACCAAAGAGCAGAACGAATTGAACGCCCAACTCCGCGCATCAAACCAAATAAAACCACAGAATATGTTGGCAACTTCGAAAGCAGATGGGCAAAGCGGCAGCAGATCGAAATAGAGAGAGCGAACTAGAGCGAGCACACATATATCAGGACATTAGGGGTGTGCAGTCAGCAATCAGAATCAGGACAGATGTGCGAGTGCCGAGAGTTTTTGAATGCAACAATATGAGAATAACAAAAGTCCAACTGGAGTATTTCATACATTATTCTACTTTTTTGTTTTTCTAGTTAGCAAGTGATGTTCTTGTTGGTGGTGGTTTACTGCTGCCTCCGTCAACTACTTAAAGAGGAACAGATTACAATTTGAACAGCAGTCGAATTTTGATTTTCGAATTGGACGGTTCGCGGAAAAAACAAAAAAAAGAAAAAACTGAAAACAAAAAAAAAAAAACGATACGAAACGAAACGAAACGAAAAACAAGTGTTTGAATTTGAATATTGAAAGTGAAAATTTTTAAAATTGAACTTTATTAAAAAGAAACAAAGTGTCGAATTAAAATATGAACATGCTAATGGATAATTTAGCACATGTGCGAAGTGCAACGCGTGGTTCACCACCGCAACATGCGGAGTTACGTATAACAACTACACCACCGAGTGCAGCACAAAGACTGAGTCCGTGTGCAAATAATAACAATATTAACAACATTAATAATAATATTAATAATAACAACAATGAAGCACGAATTTCACCTATTACAAATCAAGGAAGTGGCACTAAATCCACAACGACGACGACCACCACATTGAAACGCTCCTTCGATGTTGCATTTCTCATGATGCCCGATGAACGTATTAAACTGAAACAACAACAGGCTGAGAAGCAGGCACGTCTGACGGAGGCACTGGAACGACATCATCAACAACAATTGCTGCTGCAGTATCCGACAGATCTGTCGCCGCGTGCACAACAGCCACCGCAGTCACAAACACCACCGGAACATTTTAGTTTACTGGAGGCACGTCGTTATACACAATTGGCTATGCGCTCACCACGCATCTACGATGATCCAACAGTGATTATACCAAACATCGATGTATGTGAATCACCGCTGAAGAGCGCTTTCACCAAAGTCAACTCCTCCGCTTCATCTTCATCGACTTCTTCACGTCTGGAATCACCCGTTGAATCATCAGCGCCACCACTGAGTCCCGATCAGCTCAGTTGTCACTCAATGAGTCCACCAGTTGCAACACCACCACCACCACGCACCAACAGCGGTGGCAATGGCAGCATACCCAATGGCATGCCAGCAACAGCGCTACCACCGAATCCCATCATCTATCATAACTTTCGTCCGGAATATCAATTCAATGGCAACTTTCAATCGGTCAGTCAAATGCAAGCACTTCAAGCGCAACGTCTCAAGCAGCAACTGCTCTATCGCCCACCTAATGTGAATGCTATGAACAATAATGGTGCAGTTCCAGCAAATGCACCACCGCCGGAATTTCTACATGCCGCCTATTCAGGTTTTCCATTTCCACCTGCTGGTGGTGCTGGTCCACCTGGACATCCGTTTATAACTGTTGCCGCTGCACCGCCTGAAATGCCACGTATTGTGCAACATCCTGCTGCAGCTGCTATACTCTCCACACTCATACCACCGACATTGGCATCCACTTTTTCACTCACAGCACAGAATGTCTGCGCGAAGTGCAACATCAGCTTCCGCATGACCAGTGATCTTGTCTATCATATGCGTTCGCATCACAAAAGCGAAGTCGCCTTCGATCCAAATCGCCGCAAGCGTGAGGAGAAACTACGTTGTCCTGTCTGTCAGGAGACCTTCCGCGAGCGGCATCATCTTACACGGCACATGACCGCGCATCAGGATAAGGAAAGCGATCAACCGGCGTCGGAACGTTCAACAGATAATGTTGCAGATAATGAGATTATTAATGTTGTCGGTCCCAGTGGTTCGAGTGGACGCCATCGTGCCGCCGGTCTGAACAAATGATCGAGACAGTTTTTCGGATACTTCTAAGTTCGTTTTTATTTGCCTGCTGCGCTCATGAAGCTCGAATTTGTGTAGCGTACTTTTTCTTGATGGAAATCAAAAAACATTTATGTCCTGTTCAGACGATGACCTATATGTGACATAGATTCGGAATTTCAATCAATTCTCGTTGAGTTTGCTGTCACTTAAGGTTGAAATTTGTAGAGTCTTGACACTATTTCCGATGCAAAACGAGAATTACGTCGTATATATGATCGTCTGAACAGGACCTTACCAACAGTTTTATCATTGTGATATTAATTTTTATTGTATTAATTAATCTTTTAATTGATGTAGTGCAATTCTTTGTGTTTTAAGCAACAATTATTGTAGTTGGTAGTTAAAAAGCATTTTTGTTTAATTTAAATATTGTAGATAACTATTTGTAAAAAGTATAAGTATAAGTTATGAATTGTCTTGAAATGAAAATATTAAATCCATTCTTAAATGTTATGCAAATATCTTGTTTAATTTATTGCTAGGCATAAAATGGAAGTAAATGGATCCTTTTAGAAATTTTAGCTGCCTTCCGCCACTCCAAAGTTATTCCTCACAAACGAATTCGTCTTTAGTTAGTAGAAGTTATTCAATAATCCACGGCAGTCAGCTTAAATAAAAGCCCCAACAACCCCAGAGAAAAGTAACAAACTATCAGATAAAATGCATTTTAAATCTTTAGATAAAGTGGTACAGTGCTGTGGGGGACGTGGCAGCCCAATTCCACACATGTTTAAGCCAAAATTTTAACATTTTTTTCCACATAAGTCTGCAAAAATACTTCATATTGAGTTTTAAATAACTTGAAAAAAAAACACAAAAACGTCATTTTTGTTTTGGAGAAACTTTATTTGATCCTGTACAATTTGTTTGGTCATTTCTGTCCACCCACCCAAAGATTTAATCATTTTTTCGGCATTTTCTATCACATTTTCCTACATTACTCTGGGAATAGCGGTCATTTCTCGGAAAATGTTATGCTTAAGATGGTCTCTGCCCGATTCGTATACACTTTTTCCTTAAGATATCCCGACAGACGAAAATTCAGAAGCCGTTAAATCTGGAGACCGCTGCACCCAATCATGATCGCCGCTTTTCGATATCAAACGTCCATCGAACATTGGTCGCAGTAAAGCCTGCAGTGTAAAATGTCGAGGCCATCCTGTTGAAACCAGTAATCGTGCATATCATTTTCTTCAAGAGTTGGTGCCAAATAATGACGAATCATGACGCGAAAGCGCACCACATTGACCGTCCCGGTGGTCCTGACGTCGACTTTAAAGAAATACGACCCAAGTTTTGGTGAGTATAGAAGTACATCATGAATCAGTTGTGGGTTTTCAGTTCCCTAGTAACGAATATTCTACGTATTACCGCCTTCCACACATCGTAAAGTGGGATTCATTCGTCATGATGACGCGTTGCCAAAAATTGCGGTCGATTACCATGATGTTTGTCATGTTTCTGGCATACTGAACACGTCTAGGCTTATCCGATGGCTATAATTTTTACGTCATTTGCATCTTGTATGGAAACAGCTTTAAATCCAGCTTCAAAATCCGCCGCAAATTCGATACAGACACGCCTAACTGCTGGACGCGGCGACGATGTCATGTTTCCCGATAAGCCTCAACATCGGCTCGTATATAAATATATATATATATATATATATATATATATATATATATATATATATAAATGTTTGACAAATCACCATATAAAGACTTCAATTACAAAGAGTTGATTCACTTTAATCTTTAATACTCTTAACATTAGTCTTTACCCAAGATTTTATTCATAGATGATGTTCACTTCTGTGTTCAAGTAACATAAAAGAAAGGTTTATATGAAGCTACGTTTTCAAGTGTGCGTGGTACGGTAATTTGTATATATTATAGGAAGTCTTCATACCCAATTGATATCTCAGACACTAAAAGACTAGTTTACATCGAACCAGACAAACTGATAGACAGACAGACAGACAGACAGACATACGGACATGACAAAATCGTTTGGTGTCGTCGATCTATTTAAGAATATGCACACTCTGTGTAAAGAGTAACCCATGTAAACATTATGGAATCTGATCAATTTATTCTCACAATTTATAATTTTCAAAGTTTATACGATATTGCGATATTTTATATATTTATTCTCCAGAAAATATGGACAATGATTAGAACACAGAAAGTTTATAGACCGATTTGTTTTAGCTTCGTTAAACACTAGATCCGCTCGCTGTCCTCATGTTTTATTACCGCGGTATCCAATGCAACACAGATGTATTATTTTTACCCATTAGGTCAAAGTATCCAGTAACTAGCTTAAATTGTAACATTGGTGAATAAAGGCAGCTTGACTATCTGATGGTACGTTTGTACAAAGCGGCGCCAAAATAATTACATGATTTTCTAAGGATTCAACTTGTAAATGAAAAAAAAAAATATTTATTTAAATTTTTCTATTTTGCCTGTTGTCGAGAAAGTTCTATCGGTCATGTGCCCGCTGCCAGTTTTTGGCCCGTTTTAGAGCATTTTCGATCACATATCTTTAAAGTTCAGACGATAGATTTCTTCAATGATCTCTTCTATGGCAACAATGATAGATGGTGATCACTTGCAAACGAAAAGAGGCCGCCTTCCAAAGACTTAATTACTGCTGAGCCACCTTGTACTATACCTTTGCAAAGAAAATCTGTTGCACATATTTTTTTTGGAAAGGAAATGTTGTTGAAAATAATCTTATTGGGTCTTTTGAAATTTTCGAAACCTTGACTTCTGACACGATATAGTTATTTCGTTCTCCAGTATTGTCACTTAATAAGAAATTTCATTATTTTCGAACACTAAGTATTTAGTGGATTGACTATATTTATATCGATTCGTCAAAATTATTTCTTCATTTACTGAGTTTAGAACAGCCTTATAACTATGCGTCTCTAGGTACACAGTAGACTTATGAGAATCACATTTTTACCAACAACCACCACCTGCATTTGCCTGATTTGGCTATGAATGACCTCAGCAACATTCACGGTAGCTATTAGGAAGTATAAACTTCATCAATGATTTCAACAAGAATTGGAAAAGCTAATCATTAACATTAACAGTACAAAGGACTTCTATTAATGAAAAGAAGAGAGCAACGAGTATACTGACGGAAAACGTTAAAGACCAAAATCATCACGCATTTATTCTGGGTAAGCTTGAAGATTCGGGTGCTACTTCATCTATTCGACTAACTGCCTGAATAAGGAAGCAGGCTCGGAACCACGTTGTAACACAATGGAATTCTATTGGCCTAAATATGCTGACTTTCCAGCTGCCGCTCCAGGCTTTCACTACCTAACTAAAGAGAGAAGACCGATAGATCATTAAGCACTTGATAAGAGCTTATTTCGAAGATCTAGATATGTGCAACCTGTATTTTTCGTATTTACCGAAGGAAGTTTTTCGATTTAATGAACCCTTATTCCAAAGAATAAAAAATTCAAAACCTCGCAGTTTATGGCAGCTAGTTTTGTTGAATGTATATGAAAAATGTCAATAGCTATAAGCCTTGACAACATATAACCATGCATTTCTGTGTGCTATAAACTCTTCTACCATTTTTAGTAGAAAAGCAATTTAGCATTGCATAAATAAGTAAGGTTCCATCAGTATTAAAATCATAATAATATAAAGTCGGTGTGTGTTTATTTTTGTTTTTTTTTTAAACTTTGAATTGAAATAAACCACATACAAATAAATGTAATGTCATTATTTTTTTCAATAGATAATTTTTTATGGCATTAATAATGGAAAATGTTTTCAGATATGTAGCCGCCACGGGAACGTCTGACCAACTGCAGCCTGGACCCGTAATTTTCCACCACCTTGTCATTCAATTGAGACCGTATCTAAAGAATAGTAGGTTCGTTTTGGCTTACAAGGCTAAACTCGACGCTGGCTTGTCCGCATAGACACCGATTTCAAGTGTCCCCACAAAAAGTACTCCAACGATGTCTGATCTTGCTGGTCAGGAACTTAATCCGTTTCTGAAGATTGTGACGTCAAACGCTTCCCAACCATGTTCACATATTCTTCGTTCATAACTTTTGTCGTTGGCTGTAACATTTCTGATGAAGTATGTCCACGATGATGCCAAAAGCACACAAATTATATCTTTTAAATGTTGGCCACAACTACGGTGGTGCGTGGTCAATTCTGAAGTTTCAATTTTCAATGATGCATTCGAGCATTTCGAGTGGTATTTAGCAATTATTTAGCAATTTTCTGATATAGACTTTGATAGACTTTGCACTTTACGTATCCCCAAAGTAAAAATTCTATAGATAATATAACCTAGGAGGCCAATTCACCGGTCCGAAGCATGATATTAGTTATTTACCGAATTGTTCTCGCAATAATGCCATGGTATCATGGGTTCTGTGACAAGTAGCGCCGTCTTGTTAGAACCAAATACCTCACAGCAACGGGCTTCAATTTTAAGCAACAAAAACTCCGTTATCATGGCGCGATAACGGACCACAATTACGTTCCGGACGTCGTTATTTTTGTGGAAATATGGAACGATGATTCCACCAACCCATGCTTCTTGGATGTAAAAGCAGCTCTTTAAATGTGAAACAAAATCGAAAAATAGTGTAACCCGATAAAATTGAATTGAATTATTATTTTTATAATACCACTATGTGAATCACCCTTTAAATTAAATTATAGTCTGGATTTAGCTGATATATAACATAAATATTTTTTCATAAAATGTGCAACATCTCAGATGTGTATCTACAATTTGTAACTGCATCTCTGCTGTACCTCTTCGTTTTCTCCAACTAGAAGTGACTCACGTGCCACAAAAACTGCAACGAATTCAAACGACCCGACATCAAATAGCAAAAACCCAATGAAGAAACTCATATAATTACCACAAAAGCTGTTCGCTGCTTGGCACCTTCTGCTCCGGTTTTCAGTGCACTTGAAAAACAGAAGCAACAACACGAGCCGAAACCAACCAAACTGCATAAGAAGAAAATCAGACAGACACATCAAAGGATCATATGCAAGGATTGCTTATCAAAATTGCAACGCGTGCGAGAATATGTTCGACTTGTTAGTGCAGACAACTGGAAATCGCGCGCATTTCAAACGTATGCAGAAATTAGTTGCGCTTTTTCGAATACAAAAACTTTACACTAATGACGCTAAATATGTTATACATACGAGTATAGTAGTGCCAAGTTTTCACCAAGGATATTAGTAGTAGCAAAAACTGAATCTAACCAATTCTATATCGCATAGAATAGCGCAACTAATTTAAAAATATTCCCAGCATTGTTTCGTGGACGAACAACGCTCGTTACGCTTAACAAGTGTGCATGAGTATAAATAGATAGATAGATAGATAGATCCATAAATGTTGCCAAAATTGTTTTCGAATTTCAATATTTCGACACTCAGACCATACACAGACACACTTCGAAGTCGCATGCAAGTCACTGTATCTGAGCAACCCCTGTTGACTTGACTTTATTATTGCACTCAAAGCGAAATCGTTTTGTTCCCATGAGCTGAACTGAGCTGAACTGACTTGCGGCAAACGCCAAATTGTAGCGTTGCAAATGCTTACAGTGCGCAACGAATTCCAACTGAAATGGGGGAAAGATACATATTCCAAGCCTGCAAGCTATCCATCCAGCCATCCATTCAGTAAGCGTTTCGCAATGATTGCTCACTCATGCTCTGCTTATACAAATGAGCCGCAGCGAATTGCGTTGATTTAGCGTTGCCAAATCTTGTTAGCCTCAGCGTGCTTCCCACAGGATTCACATACACACAGACGGGAATCTTGATATATCAATTTTCATAGAGTTGCAATGAAGAAGGAAGCACAGAAGGCAATATAAGTAGAAAGAGCAGGCCTATGAGAATGTTGTTAGCTCGTATTTCGCTTGTTCTCATGATGGGATTAGTATTTTATGGCTATTTGTGTGCTATTAATGAAGTTGGAGTAAGAAGTGGGAGTAAGAAGCTAAGAGAGTATTGCTTATAAAGGTACTTAAATTCAAATAAACAATATAAATAACTTCCTGCAAACTTTTTGCAATTTTTCACTTTCTTTAATTTCACTTTTGTATACATCTTATTTTAAGCAATAAGCACATCCTTAGCATATCCTGTCTACATATAAAACAAACACATCGTCAAAAACACATTTCCAAACACAATTATTACATACAAAGCCAAGAAGTGCCCAACGCAACCACAATGTACTAATAAGCCTCATCAAGAAGAGCAAAGCACGAAAGTAAAATTCAATGAAACCTAACTTTTGATACCCTCTACATTAGCTTCTTTGTTTTACTAGTCTGTGTTTTACTAGTCAGTCCCAAAAATTTTGCTTACCAATCACTGGAGGTCCGTTGAGTGAGTGAGAAGGCAACCCACCTCACCCCTTAATTAGAGGTTGGTGCGCTGGATTTGGTTACCGAAACCGCAAAAAGACTTCTACCAGTGAAGATATAGAGCAAACCTAAGATATGATACCCCTTTCATGATGATACCTGATGTCCTCGACAAATACAAGGCTGACATCACCGCAATACTGGAAATGCGATGTTTACAACATGGTTACAAATACATTATATTTTACTTGTTATGCGAGGAAACATGAATTTAGATGGGGTTTCATGTATAATACTACGTAGTCTCGTCTCCAGATTCGTACCTGTTAGCGAGCACATAGCTGCGACACGTACCACAGCTGAAAACTTCAACATTAGTCTGATCATATTGGCCCTGTTGTGATGTGTTGGATGTTCCAACGATACGAGTTCCCAACATAGACTCGGACCACTGCCTTGTCGCAGACAAGGTGCCCACCATGATCAGAATGGTGCATGCCGCACATCACACCACTCAACGAAAGCTAGACGTCGGAAAACTGAAGTCAAAACAGATCGCCGGAATCCTCTCCATCTACTGAAGATATATGTGAGTATTGGTGGCCAGACCTTCGAACTCTTGGTATGACGAGGGCCGTTACCAAATTTTCATTCTACGGCAAATTATGGAGAAAAGTACAACAAAGACATAAACCACTTATTGGTTGATTATAAAGGCGCTTTCGACACGCCGATAAGAACGAGGTTTTTTAACGCCCTATCTAAACTTGGTATCTCAGCATAAATTGTTCGTCTTTGAATTATGGCGTGATCATATACACAAAGCGTCGTCAGATTAAGAAAGAATCTTTCCGAACCCTTTGATACCAAAAATGGTTTCAAGCAGGGTAATGCTTTATCGTAAGACTATTTTCATTTAGTGATGGAGTACATCCTACGCCGATGCCCACACGTGGAATGGTTGGGCACGTTTTTCCATAAGGAAGTGATGCTACTCGCGTATGCTGATGAAATTGACATCATCGACTCGAACAAATTGCGAGTTACCAAAGCGTTCTTGGAGATTGAGAAACAGTTTCGTCTCATGATTTTAGCAGTGAACGTCGACCAGAGGAAGTATTTGGTGTCCATTCGCAAAACATCGTTGCGACTTTGACGATCTCTGAGGATGGCGATTTTCAAATTCAGTGTTGTAAATATTGTAAACATATTAGAGTTGACGACGACTTTAGGATCCGTATGAAACAAGAGCTGAGTGAGCTGTACGATGAGGTCGACATACTCTAACGTAGCAAATTTCAGTGGATACACTCTACTGGTCATCTTATATGTATGATTCCATCACTGATGATTTTCGATGGGAACCTAAACCTAATTGGATGGACAAAGTCAGACAGAGCGACCTAAATAAACTTGTTGTTGGCAACAACTGAAGCCAGCGCGTAAAATACTACAGAGTCTGGCACACCTTCCTACGTACGGTCATAATCGATAGTACGGTTGTAGCGTCAAATAAGTAAGTAACCAGCTTTGATGTGGTTGCACAGCCTAGATTGCAGGTTGACTGGCTGTGGTAAAAAACACTTATCCAGCTGTAACAGAAGAAAGCAGACTTCTAGAATAGCATATGTATATTCCACCATAACCGGTTAGTGAATGCAAAAATGTGCTCAATAGGGTCGACACCCGCAACGATCTATGCTTATCATGGAACTAAATATACCTATAGACGGGCTAGGCAAAAGCTTGCAATATTAGCCCAATCCGAACTCATTAAAGACGTAATGAATTCTAGAGTCACTTTCATTCGTACACACTTTACTAATACAGGCTAATAGAGGTACAGAAAGATGGCATAACCAAGGTAGCTGAAAAGAGTTGCTATAAAACTCGTGGTGTAGAAAAGTTCTAAAAGGCTCGTAAGTGAAAATGGTATCCTATTCACTTAGTAATACTGAAACTAATACAAAAAGTTGATAAACGAATAGTCTAGATTTTTAACCATTGTTGGAAATAAAAATAGATCCGATTTTTTGTGGTCTAAAATTATTAGCATTTTTAGTTTTGAATTAAATTAGTTTTAAATGTTTCAAACTTTCCGACAAACTGGTACATCCAACTTTTAAATAATACGTGCAGGGTATAACAAAGTAGTTACAAGTCTAACAAAACCAACAAGGATCACAACGACAGACGACTAAACAATAACAAACAGGAATAATAACTGCCATAATCACATTTTATATTTATCACATTTTGCTTACGAAACCCAAACAGAAGAACAGAAGCGAAAGGAACTGACGCTCCTTTTAACCTAACCTCACAATTTGACCGTAAATAAATTGCGCGCGTTCAGTGGCTTCATTTAATTTACAGCAAAAACAACAGCAACAACAACAAGGACAATAATGATGATGATGGTGGTGATGGTGATGAGAAGTAGAAGAAAAACCAACAATGTGGCAACATTTTTAATCCAAAGGAATTTCCCACAATTGCCGCTGTCAACTTTCGCTAAGCATGAAAGAGTGTGAGTGACAGCGAGCGAGTAGAATGAGAATATGGCGACGACGATGTGAATGTTAATGTGAATAAAGGAAGTTTGGGGAAGTTTGTGATGTATTTCAATGTGTTTAAATACAATGCAAATACCGTTATAATAGCACAACAACAAAACTCCTGCGGCATGTTACGCCCCCACAACAGCAACAACAACAACAACAACAAGGATACCGGCAATTGCTTGTAATATGCAGACGATGTAGATGAGTAGGCGTTGCGTATGAGTGATTTCCCTCAGCTGTGCGCTCAAAAGTATGCAAATATTTTTCATGTTTAACTCCATTTTGTGCGATGCCTTTTTGGAATGGCATCTAAGAGAAGGGTTTCTTTTTTATACCCAGTACACATAGAGTGAAAGTGTATATTAAGTTTGTGGGAATGTATGTAACAAGTAGATGGAAGCGTTGCAGACCGTGTAAAGTATATAAATACTTGATCAGCATCAGGTGACGAGTCGATATAGACAAGTCCGACCGTCCGTCAGTCCAATAAATAAAAGGCATACAAGGATCTCGGAGGCTATAAAAGACAGAAATCTCAAATTTGGATATTTCGACTCTCCTTTTCCCTCTTCATATATATAGATTATACGAGGGGTACTATTTACATTTCGGGAATAGCAAATAACAATAAACATTTTTAAATGAAAATGGCTTTATCGCTCGTAAATCGTTGATCACGTAGTTTACCTTTGATACTCGGGAACAATAAGAATTCATTGGGTGCCAAATCAGGACTGTACGGAGGATGAGTTTAACGAGATGTGTGATAGCTCGCATTGTTATGATGGAGAATGATTCGTCTTTGGCGGTTGGTTTTACGAATTTCTCCGAAGACTTCCGGCGAACAAATAGTCGTGTACCACTCAGAATTGACCCTCCTACGTTGCTCAAGCGGAACAGTGGCCACATGACCCATTCGGCCGAAGAAAAAGGCGATCATTTGCTTCGCTGTGGTTCTTCCACTAACAACTTTTGTTGGATTTGGCTCGCCTTGGAATACCCACACGGCCTTCTTTTGAGCGATTGTCAAATTATGGGGTATCCAACGAGAACAATTTTTTTTTATACAGCTAAGTGTTCATGCAAAATCGAATGTATTGAGGTGGAACTAATGTGCAAGGATGCCGCTATCTCACGATATGTCACGATATGTCACGATATGACGATCTTGCATTATCAGTTCATGCGCTGCATCGATGTTTTTGGGCACAACAACCGATTTTGGACGACCTTCACGGAATTCGTCGGCGACCGAACTACGACCACGATTGAATTCACTATACCAGCGATATACTGTTGTTTTTGATGGTGCTTTATCGAAATACAAAGAACTGAGTTCATTGACACATTCTTGTTGAGATAATACACGTCGAAAGTTGTGAAAAATAATCCAACGAAAACCTTCTCTGGAAATTTCCATTTTTTGGCCAAATTGCTTTTCTTAACTCACTGTAACCAAAACAAATAGCAATTGTACATCAAAACTTTGTGAGTACGTTTATGCCAAAAAACTTCAACTTTATTATGGTGTTGCCTGATTTTAGCTATTGACATTAGTGTTGCCAGTTCCCGAAATATAAATAGCAGCCCTAGTATATGCCAACCCCACTTTGAGAGGTTGCCCCCATATAAACCAGCCCTCACTTTTATTTTTTAGGATGCAAATTTGTTTGATTTTTGAAGGATTTTAAGCATAGCCCCCATACAAACTTAAACTTCATTTTTAAATTTTTCTAGTAAATATTTTTGTTTTTGTTCTCAATTAGCTTTGAAATGGCAAATATGGCGTATTTTAAGTTAATTCATACAATATATTCCATACAAGGTCCAATTTAAAGGTCAATAATTGTTACCATTATTGAATTTTAGCATATACATTTTTTTTGTTTATATTTTTAATGAATACTAATTGTTCATCAATGCTAATAAAATATCCCGCATATGTCCTGATCGGATCATTAAAGAATATAATCTATGGTTAATATAAGGAACTTTAAACAAAGTACAGGATATTTCGAAGCCGAACATACTCAACTGCAACTTTCTTTCTTGTTTTTTGTTTTCTTGTTGCTGTCCTTGTTGGGGGGATCATTTGTTGCCTGAATGTTCGTTTTATGACTTCATCAATTCAGGTTGTGCGGATGTAAGGACAATGTCGTTCATTGTTGTTGTTATTGCTGGTGTTGTTTTTGTAGGCTATTAAATTTTGTAAAGTGTTTTTAACTGCAGGCAATTCAATTTTGCAAAAGGACTATATTGTCTACCGTTGTAAGGTTGACTGCAATTCATATAGAGTATTGCAGGCTTCTGGGTGCTTTGGTTTGGCTTTTTTTTCTACTTTTAATTTTACATGTAGCACGCCTCTTGCATTGTGGTTTCTTTTTACTTATTTGTTTCTGACTGTTTTGTGGTAAATTTATTCATGTCATTAGCTAAGGCACTTTAACCCGCGTAAATTGAATGTTAAACATGAGCATGCCCGTAGAAGTGAAGTTGGGGAACTGTTTTATGAAATGGTTGGCGTGTGATATTTTCTCAAAAAGTAGTTGCAAGGAGTCAAGACTTTAGTGAAGGAAATAATAAATATTGAAAATAATTTAGTTTGTCTTGAAATAAAATGGAAAGAACGCCACTTTTAGTTAAAATTTTTATATATTTGACATTATATTCAATACAATGAGAAGAAGGTCCCAGCTAAATATGATAAATTTAATATTAATGATTTATCACTTTTATCGACGTTCGATATTGCCTTTTTGGAAAAGCGATGAAAGGAAATCGTTTTGTGAACGTGGAAACAATCCAAAAGGCATCGACCGACATTCACCGCTTCCAGAGGAACAAATATCATAAAGTTTTTCGCTGGATGTTGGGAAAGCATGTTTCTTACCAACGCACTAAATAATTTATACGAGGTGCTACCAGTAAATTTCAAATTTCAAAAGTCCCATTTACTTTGCGACGCACCTTGTATATATTTGTAAACATATTAGAACTTTCTTTGAGTCGAACTCTTAGTTGGTATGGCAATTTAACTATTTTGGATGTTGTACAATAGATTAAAAACATTTTTCGAAAATGGAGACCAATATTTCATGCATAAAGAAAACAAAAATTGAGGCAATTGAGGCTTTTTTTGAGTTTATGTCAAAAGCCTGATGTAAGGGGATTAACTAGTCTTCAGATTCGGTTTCAGCGACCCCAAAAAAATAAAGTAGTCATGGTAAGACTTATAGATCAAAATTTTTCTTGATTTTAAAATTTTGGGTTCGAATTTTTATGATTTTTTTTTAAGGTTATGTCAAAAACCTGAGATTATGGGGTTAACTGAACCCTAGATTCGGTTTCAGCGACCCCAAAAACATAATGTACTCATGGTGAGAATTTTTCTTTATTTCAAAATGTTGGCGTCAAATTTTGAGGATTTTTTTTTAAGTTATGTCAAAAACCTGATGTAATTGGGTTAAATAGACTTAACTTTCGGTTTCAGCGACCCCAAAAACATGGTCTGATCCGAAAGTGATTTTTTTTTTCTTTTTTTGTGGCTGTGTTATCAGTATTGTAAATGGTGTGAATGGTATTAGAGCTTCGGTTCAACCGAAGTTAAAGTTTTTTCTTGTCTAGATCAATTCTTGTACTCTGTACGCATAGGGTAAACGAGTATATTAAGTTTATGCAATGTGTGTAAAGGCAGAAGAATGCATGCCAATAAAGTATAAAAATTTTTGATAATCGGAAGACTAGTCGATATAGACATGTCCGTCTGTCCTTCCAACCGTCTGTTTGAATGAAGAGTTCTCGGAGACTATAAGAGACTTCAAGTTTGGATGTTCCCTCCTCTTCCCTCTTCAAATGCTATAGAAAATGAGAATGTTTTTAATTGGCTATACCGCGAAAACCGTGCCTGAAAAATTTTTTTTACGAATTTGGATTCGGCGACCCTAAATTCACCAAATGAAGTATATTTTATCCAAGGGCATTGAAATGAGATAATTTTCATTCCCTAGTGTAATCATAGTAGATCGATTTGTTTACATGTTCAATAATTGCTAGAGGCAATTTTTGATACGAGGGCAATTTGAAGTAGTCAATCTGCATCATTAAGTTTGTGTTTGACAGCCATTAAAAGCAGAAATTAAAAATGGACTGAAAGCAGGTCGGTGCCGAAATTGAAATTTAATCGTGTGATAACTTCGATGTAGTGTTTGTCGTACCGTTTGGTTAACCGCAAAATTGTCAACTTTTTGCGCCATTTCATGAACGTGAAAGATATATGATTCCATTAAACTACATCAGCGACCAAGCAGTGGTTTTCTTTTGGTCGGATCAACGCAGTAACTTTCTGATTTCTGTCCACCTGTCTGCCTTTCTAATACTCGTATGTGCTCAAAGGCTGCCAAACACATTTTTAATAATGCAGATTACCTAAAATTTGAACGTAGTCTATTAACTGAACTGGTAGTTGACTGTTTGTATCGTTTTATTATGTATAGTAGTGTAAGTCCACGTGTAAGTCTTTTAAAAGTAACGTCTATGAAGGTTCTGTAAACATCAGTATTATCGATTTTATGAGTCAAAATCTATGAAGCTTCTAAAAGACAAGTCTTATGAAATTCAAATTCTCATATTTCTACAGATTTCGAATTTTAGCTCGAAATGTGGTCGCTTAAAAAATTGCTAGTGCTGCTGGAAGTTGTTACGAAACTATACCATTCAAAAGTTTACTAAAACACTGACCATTCAAAAAAGTTGATACTCTTTATCATTAACATTAAACCAAATTCAAATAACCCATATCATTCACGCTATTCAGCTTTTCGACATTTTTCGCTACTAAAACACATCTTCAAATGCAGGCTTTTCAAAAAAAAAAAAAAAAAAAAACTGACACTCAAGCCGCTTAAACTTTGAACTTTGTCGTTTTAATTTTGCTCCAGAACGGATGCGCATTGTTTCAGTATACTATACTCGTCCTACATAGTAGCTGACAGTCAGTTTGAAATTCGAAAGAGTCTGAAACCACAAAACAGACGACTTAAAATGAGAATCCGAAAGAGTATAGCACTGAAATGAGCAGGCAGGAAACAGGCACAGTCAGCCTCTGACAAAAGGACTTGCAGGCTTACTCTGCATCCGCTCAGTGCCTCAGCTGCTGCTACGTTTCTCACAACACTGCACTACAAGTTTGCGAAAGTGAAATGAAAAAGTTTTTCTACTGAATGTGCTTCTGCTGATCATTGTCACAGCGAAGTTGCATTGTTTTCAAGCAGTCTGTGTGTCCGTCTGTCTGTTAGTCCTTCTCTATGTCGCTCAATGAAGACAAGGCGGATGTTTCTCATGCGCCATGACAGTTTTTGTGCGCTGCGCGTGCCAACCGTAGTAGCAGCAGCAGCAGCAGCAGCAGCAGCAGCCATTTTCGTTACGAAAACGGAAGTATGGCGAAGGTATCAACAGTAACTCGGCAACTCCTATATTTTTCTATTGAATTTGGATGCATGGAAGCTGTTTGCCACTACACAAAATACAACGTGGCGCAGACAAAGCCGATTACTAACCACAAAATGGAAGTTGTGCGACCTGGCAAGCAGTTCTATATACTAAACCTACCTACTGTCTGTCTGTCTGTCTGTCTGTCTGATTCTTACTCCATGGGTTATTTATGCGTTGGTTTTTGCCAAATTTTTCTACTACTACAGCAAACCGTGGTTATGTTTGTAACTTACTCATACTGTTTTTTCTTTATCGTGTTCGTTTATTTTTTGTCAAAATAACTTTTCAACTCTCTCGCGCGCGATGAGTTTTGCGGCTGTTTTCTGCTGTCATAACTTTGGCGCATAATTAATAGTTTTCATGGAGCATAAAAAGTGCAGCATGTCTATTTTTTTTTTCTTCATAAAGCTCCCGGCTGCTACTGGGCGTTTTAGTTTTGCTCAATTAACTTAGCAGGTAGTTAATTTTCGTTGGCACAATGTACCAAACACCAACATTGCGGCGACAAGTTGACTTTTATTAATTGACATAAAGTTTTTGTGCGGTTTTCTACAGTCAGTTTTTATTTGAACTATTTTATTTGAAATCTGTCGGATCTAGCAGTTATAAATTGGATAGCAACTTAACTACTACTGAGACTTTTGAAGAAATAACCATTAGCTTGGAAAGAAACACAGGTGGAAAGCTGCAATCACAACAGACCGCTGAAATATTTTCGAAAGGACTCTCCTGACTGTTCTGGAAGTCTTTTTCGGCTTCCGAATATATATGTGAGCAGTGGAGATATATCTCCCAATTCATGTGTAATGCTGTCAAGGAGATCATTGGTTATACCAGACTATCGACGAGTGTCGCCAAGCTACGGTTGGCAAAGATGCCGCCTGCTGAAAAACCTGCTGCCGGAAGCAACGCGAGCTGTTAAAGAGAGATATCGTGAGAAACAGAGAGAGGCGAAACGTCTTTTTAAACAACAAAAAAAGGAGCAAAACTTGAAGATGTTGAGGTGTTATGTGATAGAAGTGAAGCTCAAAAATTTTATTAAAATGTCAAGCGTCTGACCGAATGTTGTAAGCCCGGATTTTGAAAGAGCTAAAATGGAAGGCTGGTTACGGATGCACATGATACTATGGAGAAGTCACTTGGAGGCGATTAAGCGAACCATGCCGCCGATAGAGAACTATTTGCAGCACCACGAAATAATGATGGCTATCTTGTAGAGAATTCAAGACTGGTGGCGAAGAGTTGGTAAGGCGTAAGCATTAACTCTTATGCCAGATATAGTCCGATGAATGCATGTCCACCGATTAGATTTTCAGTGTGTTGTGTACTATCTTCAAGAAATGAGACTGCCGTGTATACAATTCTGACCCGGGAACTGTGTAAACGGCTGGACCCATGCACGGATGCACTGATCCATACCGAAAAGGGTAAGCAGAGATCAAATTTTCAATGTACGACAAATATTGGAGAAGACCCGTGAGTACAACAAAGGCACACACCACCTATTTGTCAATTATAAGGCCGCTTTCGACACGCCGAAAGAACGAAGTACTTCAACGCCTTATCTGAACTTCGTATTCCAGCAAATACCGTTCGTCTTAGCATGATGACACTATCACACACCCAAATCGTCGTCAAAGTAGGATAGAACCTCTCCGTCCTGACTGTTTAGTCTCCTGTTGGAGTACATCCTACGCCAATGTCCATACGTGGAAAGGTCGAACACGATCTTTCATAAAGAAGCTCAATATCATCACGTATGCTGATGACATTTACATCATGGGGACAAACGACAACCAGCAACTTGCAATACTCTGTCGAAGTTCAAAGTTAAAAATCTATAAGATGGTAATAATCCCCGTACTACTGTATGGCGCAGAAGCATTGTTCCTGACAACATCGAATGCAGCGTCTTTCGGAGTATTCCTGAGAAAGAATCTTCGTAAGATTTTTGGTTCTGTTAGAGGTGGCGAACCATATGTGTTTAAGATCCGTACGAACCATGAGCTGTATGAGCTATACAGCGCATAAAATTCCAGCGAGAGTACTGGTCTGGTCATCATATTTCGATGAATCCAGTACTGTATGTTTTCGATGGGAACCTAAACTTAATTGGTGGACAACGTCAGAGAGAGTGTTGTTGCAGCCAGCGCGTAAAAAACTATAGCATCTAGAGTGCCTTCCTACGTGCGACCATGGCCGATATACGGTTGTGTGCTACATAAGTAAGTAAGTTCTCTGTAAAATTAAACGTTTTCTATGGCTTCTTGTCAGCAGATGAGTGGTTTCTTCTTAAAATTGCTTGATAACACACACACCCTTTAAAGAGTTAGTAAAACGCTTTTCTTACAGTGTATCTTTTGCGTATATACGGCACGCATTCAAGCGGAAATGCAGCAAATTACATTTGAAACGCCGCCAAACGTAAACTGAAATCGTAGCCAAGTAAATATTGTAAATCGAAAACGATTCGCAGACTTTGCAGTTTGATATTTCACAACTTGTTTGTTTCAGCAATAAATTTCACTTTGGAAAATGTACAAATACAGCCCCCTTCCCCCTTCCCGGTCATACGACAACCGTTTTGAGCAACTGATTTCCGCTGCCGCACATCCGCATATCCTTGATTTCATTTAGCGTTGCATGCCAACGGCAAAGGTGGCAACTGTCGCTTGTTTCGCTGAACTTGCAACATTTTGTTTCTTCATCTAAATTTGCGATGTGCGGCATCGTTGGCGACACTGAACGGAAATTGAATAACTGCCTGTCAAATGCTGCTTCTACACTTCCTGTACGTACTTATGTAGTGTGTTGGGTTTCCTCGATCTTCTTGGCGACTTTTTTACCTTTCAGCATGTGCGCGCAAAATATTTAGCATGTCAAGTGACATATTTACATTTTTTATGCGCCACTCTACTTGTTAGATACAATGTTTACTTTACTTCACTTTTTTTTGGCAATCTGCATGCGGCATATGTGTGTGGCAGTAGTTACTTGATTCTACTCAACAGAAGCCATTTTCATTTTTGCTGCGCGCATCATTTATCATGTGAATACATTGTTGCTCAACTGAATAGGTTCGACAATTAAGATTTATTAGAATTTATTAAAGATACAAATAAAACAAGTTTACAAAATACTCAAAAATGGGGGACAGGTTTGCATGGGGCCACCCCATAAAATGGTCCGGTCCGTTCTTATATGGTATATTTTTAAGGATTAACGTAAGATACGAAATATTTAGCATTTCTAGCCTAATTAAGACCCAAAGCAACCAAATTTTAACTTAGAAAAACTTGAAAATGGAGGGAAAGTATCAGGGCTGCCCCTTTTAGTACCTCGATCTGAAGCTATGCGGTATATTTTATTCGGATTTATGTAAGATATACCAAATTTGGTATATCTAGCGTAACAAACCACAAAACCAAAAAAATTGCATATAAAAACATATAAATGGGCGCCAGGTTTGTATGTGGGCTATACCTTAATACTATCTGATGGAAAAGGAGAGCCTAAATATTCAAAATTGAAGTATTTTTATCTTGTAGTCTCCGAGATCGGTTCGTTCAAACAAACGGTCAGACGGACAGATGGACGTGTCTATATCGAATCGTCTTCCGATGCTTATCAAGAATTTTTATATCATACTTTGTAGAATCTGCGACGCCTCCTTCTGACTGCTACATACATTTGCACAAAATTTAATATAATGGGTACAGGGCATAGAAATATAAAGTTATATGGAGCAATATTTTTTTAATGTAATCCATTTTAAACTCGGTTTTCTCTGTAACTTAGCATATTCTATACTTCCGAGATCGCTACGTGGATGAGATTTTGTACATCTGTAAAGGGCACCGGAAATAATAAGACTCACTGGGAAAATAGGTAGAGCCTTACCTACATATACCTACAATAGAAAAACAATAGGGGCTGTAGCAACGAACGCCGGGTAATATAACATTCCTTCATATATATGTTCGGAATAGGTTTCCTTTTTGACGGTTATGGATGATAATTGAGTGTTGTGGATAGTTTAGTTGTGCATGAAATAAAAAAAAATTGAAAGAATAAAATTAATACAAAAACTCATAATGGGAGGCAGTTTTGCATGGTGGCTACCGCTTATAGTGAAGTTAGCATGTCTATTCAATACATATTATCTGAAGGGAATAGGAGAATCAGAGTCTTCTTATAATCTCCAAGACCTCGATATTCAAACCGATGGACAGATGGGGGGGGGGCAGACGAACATATATCGACTATATCGACTCAGCTTCCTATGCTGATCAAGAATATATAGAATTTATGGGATCTATCACGCCACTTTCTACGTGGTACATATAATTAATATAACCTATGAATACAAGGTATAAAAGTAATTGATTTAATTCAAACATGTTTTATATAACAAAATAAATGCAAAGTTGGAGCTATTAGGGATGCGCCAAAATAAGTAAGTACTCTATAAGTGTCCGTACTTTTTTCAAATAATTTTGGATCGATGCCCAACCCGATAAATAACGAAAATATCGTTACTCCAATTCCATATCTAAAAGTATTCATCTGTAAAATGCTGTACAAAAGTAGTAGTGAAACACAACGAAACACAATATATACGAGAGTATATATTGTGTGCCTAATATTGATAAAAAACGGAAATTTATCGTAAAAATGGATTTATTGTTTTCCAAAATATTCTCCATGAAGATCAATACTATTTTGCATGCTTTCGAAGCACCTTTCGAAACACTTTTGCCACTCAGCTGGAGCTATCTCTAAAACGAGCTGTTTGAAGACATCGACAGCTTCTTCAGGCGTCGACAAACGTTTTCGGATTTTGTCAAAATTCCGAAACAATGTTATTGTAATTAAGATAGCATTATTACTGTGTTTCGCAATTTTATTCAAAGGCGATTTTATGGCCCAAAATCGAAATACCAAATACCGGAATCTTCTGTATTAGCTGTCACAGAGACGTCGTCAGTAGTTACCAAGCGAATTCTTTTTCAAAAACATCAACAGCAAATCTATTTCAGACATAGTAAAATCAAGGCCATGCATTTACTGCTTGCAAAAATGTTGGCTTTGACTTGCCAGAATCAATCAAAATTCCCACACAGAGTATAAAAAACATTATTACCAATTTGAAACTCTCTGGTTGTGACTTAACTTGTTAGTTGCCTGGTAGCCGAGGTTATTAAGATGGTGCCACTTTGCAAACCAGCGCCGCAAGTCTTGCCTTGTTGTGGTTCGATGCCAGCTTCAACCACAAGAGAATTTTTTTCTAAATCGGCGGAAATTCAACAAAATAAAATACTAATAAAATTTCATGGAGCGAAGCTACTACGCAAATTTGACGACTCTAATATTATTTATTGACTAGCTGGTACCCGGCGCGTTGCTGCCCTTCCCCTTGACTCTCCCTTCCCCTGGCACACCTTCCCCCGCCCCACCTTCTCCCTGCCACACCTTCCCCATGCCTCTTTACTCTACCTTCAATTCACCTACGCCTCTTCTTCTGTCTTCTACTTTACCACCCCTTTTCCCTGCCCCCTTCGATCCCATTAACATGTATACAACATTTCATCCCTCTAACTTAAATAGAACCCAACGCGTTGCTTTACCTTTACCCCTCCTTCCCTATGATCCCTTAATCTACCACCCATTCTAATTCCCCTGCCCCTCTTCAACCCTTTTCTCAACACTCCCCTTTCCCTTCCCCCTTTCCCCTACCTCATTTTCCTTTTTAAAAGTAACCCGGCGCGTTGCTGCCCTTTCCCCTACCTCTCCTTCCCCTGCCCCTTTCCCTACCACCTTTCCCCTACCACCTCGTCCCATACCACTTTTTTTACTTCCCCTTCCCCTACCACCCATGCCCTCCACGACTCTATTAACTCGTATTTGAATTTTATTACATAATAATTTTAATATTATTTTTTTAATATAAAAAACTACTTTTTGTGACTTAAATATAAAAGTTAGACATATGCTGTCGTTGACTTTTTTGTAGGCATTATCAAGCTCTATAACTTTTCTCTCGACCTCAAACATATATCTCTCATCGGTAAGGCAGCATTCGTAAGAAACTATTTCGTTCGAGCCTATAACACTCACAAATAACGTGGCTTTCTATTGGTAAAACAATTTTCAAAATCGGTTCAGTAGATCAAGAGATTACCCCCTACAATGTCACAAATCACAAACTCACAAACTTTACCTCTTTATAATATTATAGTATAGATTTATTAATTCAAAGATTATGATTCTTGAAACCCTTTGGGCTAATTAACAAAATCAGAAGAAGAAACTACTAATACATTAACTCTTTTTTGATGAAAAAAATGTCAACTTGATGATTGATTTCGATGATTTTTTTTTCTCTGTGCAGATATTTTATTTCGATATTCGAAAATGTTTCGTAGCTTTTCTAAACCTAACATAACTTCTGTATACATTCTGATGAACATTAGTGTAAAAAATAAAAGACATAAATATATTCACATATGTGATGATATATTTGCGTGTTACACTTAACATAAAGCATCCATAAACTCATCGCTCCATGGCGCCGTACCTCATATGTTAATAGACGCAGAGTGTTTGCTACACTGTACACCCTCCTCCAACATACTCAGATTGCTACTTTGCCTACTTTTGTAATTTAGTTAAGTGGTCATTCTTCATTTTAATGCACATAATTTCATAATGTGCTGACCACTGTCATACACTCGTACATCGTACATACAATCGCGGGGACCACCACTAGTATATTTCGCTCCAATCTTTGCATTTTCAGCCATTTAGCAAACGTGTAAATTAAAAATCCACATTAAATCACAGAACAACATGTTGTCACCGTCTCGTAAATACTCATACCGAGCGAAAAAGATAGAATTTTGTCGCCATGTTGGCAGTGCTTACTATAGATATATCATACCAGATACAATATATGAATATGTATGGGGAAAAAAAGCCAACATACGCTGCTGTTTCTGCATATATTCTATATAAAAGCATTTCTTTCTGCTGACTATTGTTTGCAATTTACGAGCCAGAAAAATAAAATTTAATTAAATAACTGGCACATTTTAAATAGGATATTTTCAGAGCGACTAATTGAATAGCTTTAAGTTCAGCTGATAAATTTACAATACTGATAAAATTACAATAATTTTCGAAAAAACTTTTTAATAGTAAAATTTTGCAAATTATTATTACTATAATTTTTTTTTTCGCGATAACAAACAGGTTCAGCAATAAATATTGACACTATTGCCTGCGTTAAGAAAAATAAAGCTATAGCGACAATATTCCGATTTATATACATATATAGATAGATAGTATCGTAGTAGTTGGAAAAGAATATTCCAAACAGTAGAACAAAACTTTCAAAGCATAGGAAAGTATCGTAAAAAATAATATTATGCAAATTTTTATGATTTGATTATGCAAATGTCCTTGCTTGACGACCCTTGGCATAAGGACGACAATACTCACGCTCTGGTATGCTCACAACCACGACACGACTGCTACTTTAAGCATACTCAAATACTTCCAAGTTAGTTTCTCACTTTTCCAGCCAATGCTGCATGTTTTTTTTTTATTTTTTTTTTTCAACCATAAATATGACTACTTGTTTTTAATATTTTGCCCCAATGGTTTTTATGCACTTCAAAAGTAGTGTGAAAAGGGCATTAACAGTTTAACAGAAGTCATGTTACGCATTGCGGCATCATTGAATACATAAATTGTTCCAGTAGAACCCGACCAGTCGTCGAATGGCACTTTTAAATTTTAAACAATGTTTTTGACAATTGCCATATACTTTGTATCATTGTACTACTGGCAAATTTTGAGCAATCTGCATCATTAAGTTTGTGTTTGACAGCAATTGAGTGCAGATGTGATTAGCAGACAAACAGACGGAAAGTAGGTGGATGGCGAAATTGACCATAAACAATTCGAAGCTGTGTTTGGCTTCGGTTATCTGATCTGCATTGATTGGCTGTCGAAATTTGACCGTATTGTAGATGCTACTTCTCAGAAAAATATACTTGTTTAAAACACAAAGCGTCATCCGACTTCACGTCGGCTACTAGGATTAACCTCGTATCACTCCTATCACTGACAATCTCGTTACAGAATCACTAAAATATATTCTTACTAACTAATTCAAATTAATTTCAACCTTTCTAGCTCTCCGTTTGTCAAACACTAGTAGCTTGTCGATATGAATCGAACAAAGCATATACCTCTGGACAGAAATTGGTGGATTTAAACCGAACCGGTAATTCGAATCGGTTTGGTTCTTCTTCTTAAATTGGCTGTCACTGTCATTGACATGCATGCCAAGGTTGAGCAGGATGCGACAATTAGTCTAGTGACAGCTGTTTGTTTACGATGGGAAAAGTTTGTATGGCGATCTTTAACATGGAAAAAAAATTGTACAACGATTTTGCTTGAAGTTTTGTGTTTCCAATGGAATAACGGCAACGGAATCATTCGAAAAATGTTACAAAAGTGTTATGACGACTCGAGAAAGCAAGTATTTGAGTGGCATAGAGCATTCAGTGAGGGTCGTGAAATCGTAGAAAACTTGCCTCAGGCAAGTCATCCATCCACCTCTGTTAACGACATAAACATCGAAAAAGTGATGGAAATTGTGCTCGAAAATCGTCGTATTGGCATTAGAAAGATAGCAGAGATACTCAACGTCTCTTATGGATCGACCCAACATATTTTGGTTAATGTTTTGGGTATGAAACGCGTCGCCGCCAGACTCGTACCAAAAGATCTGAATTCTTTGTAAAATTGTTTGATAGTGACGGAGTTTTTGGTCAAACATGAAACAAAAGTCATCGCACAACCACCATATTCATAAGATTTGGCACCCTGTGACTTTTTCTGTTTCCGAAACTTAAATATCCGCTCCTTTTTTGCCATGGTTGCATTATATGTACAGGTGCAGTAAATATTTTTGTCTTTGCGACGACAGTTAATGAAAAAAGCAGTTGGTTGTCAATTGGAAAATGTCAAAATAAATCTAGCTGGCGAGAGTCAAGTGCATATCTGTATAAAAATAGGCAAGTGCAAAAACGTACACATCCTTTTTAAGCCCCTTAAACCCAAAATAGTCGCTTGATATTTGATTTTTGTTGGACTAAGCTAGGTATAAACCAAGTAACACCATTAGGTTAATAACAAAGACCTGTGCTAACCGTACTTGAACCAAGCATTTTGTAGTTCATTTAAGAAAATCCTTACTGACCATACTTTTGCTACCGCTACGCATTAATTCAAGTGCGGTATACAAAGTGCTTCTTATCAGTGTATACATGTTATTCGCTCCGTTTTATAGATTGAGAGCTAAAACTCAGTATAGAGACTTCTTTTATTTTAATCAATTAAACTGCAATATCAAAAATTGATGGGCCACGAACACTAAAAAGTATGACCTTGATAAAAACACGGCCAATTGCCCATTTTGTTATTGTTATGATGATTTAAAACAGATATTTCTTATATAGAGCCTAAAACATACAAGTATAGAAGACAAGCTTATATGAAAACAGTATTGCCCACAACCACTTACATATATGATCCAGATAGGGCTTCTGGTCCAGGAAACTCTACTATTATGCAATCTTGAATTGGATATCGATGTTACTAATATGAATCCTCGTAAAATATTCAACATTTGTTCAAATCAGACCTCAACAGAGTCTTATCAAATATAGAATTTAAGTTATAAATACATTTCATCTATAGAAAACTATAGGCGTTCCTAACTAAAATTGGACATTTCAAAACAATTTGTTTTAGTTTCGAATAGGCAAAGGGTACTTTAACTTCGCTTTCACAGAAATAATCATTTTTTTCTTGACTTTTTCTCGCTTTTCGCGAAAATCGCGCTACAAACATTTTCCATTTTTTTTTTTTTTGTTCTTCCAGCAAAAAAAAACAGACGGAAGGATGCGCTACAATATCAGACAAATTCATGCACAAAAGGGGAAACTGAGGACGAAGAAGCGAGAATTGTCATATGTGGTTGGAAATTTTGAATCTGTTTGCAACCCCTTCGAGCGTATCCGTTTCCTGTCGCTGCTTAATTCACCCTTCCGGATTCAGTATTGTATTTCATATCACATCGCGGTTTTCATACTTATTCTTGTCTGTTTAGCTTTTTCCACGCATGAATTCGCACTCGATTTAAATCTTTTACGCGAAATATTGTTGAAATCATTTCTGCTTGAGTTGTACGCAATGCGTTTTGTATCTTATTGTACGTAGAAGTACTTATTGCTGCGGTTTGGGAGCATACCAAACTTTGTTGCTCATTAGAATAAGTTATCATTTAAAAGTGTAAGAAAATATTTTAATTAAAATTCTTTGCGTCTTTTTCGCGTCAGAGCACGTAAAATGTATTTAAATTTTACCATGTCTTTTGGTGTTTTATCTCAGCGATACTCCTTTTTCCGCGGAAAATTTTATTGTTTCTTGTAATCAGTTTGAGTAATTGGCGAAACGTGTCGCGACTGAAGTTTACTAGGTAGTCTGTCTATATGGGGAACATGTACCGAAATCGTTCTGAGAAGGCAATAATTGGTAAGAAGGAGTACACAATGAATTCTTTAATATTCTGGCATAGTAATTGATATAAATACGCCGAAATTTTTGAAACTTTATTGTCAAAAATTATCTGCAAGCCGCTTGAAATTTTTAACTAACTAAGAAAAACTGATGTAAACGTGATAAATAATACACTTGTATGTAAATAACTAAGTACATACAGGACTCTACCGACTAACACTTTCGGTAAGATTTTTGCGAAAGTGAATTCGTTAAATAGTTCTCGTTTTCACTTTAGTTAGGATGCTTAGGTTTTAATATACTTGGCAATGAACATTTGAATTTCAAAATTTCAAACCGAGTGAATTAAAACCGTAGAATACTTCTGAAAGCCAGGCACTGACCAGTTTAACGAACTCACTAGAACAGACATGACGCATAGTTATGTACACATGATGCCCTGTAAAGAGGAAGAGACGTCGGGAGTATTACCGTGATTTTTTTGGGGCAGGGATTTATGAACCAAAAAAAAAAGAAATTCATTGTTCCGTTTACTGTTTTACTAAAAATCTTCCCGTATTAAAAAATTACCTGAAAAACATAAAAAAGTCGATTGGAACTTTGATGTTTATTTAAATTATGGAGTCAGATTTGATTCTTCGGTATGGTACAAAACCTAGCAAGTAAAGAATCTGATTCTGCTACGCCAACATTGATATTTAATTCAAAAACCTTGAAAACCTACTTTCTGTACAGCACCATTAGAAACCTTTTTGAGCGAAATTTTCACTTTCGATAGGATTTTGCAATTTGAATTCACTTGCATTGAGTAATGTGAATTTCACGTGTTAAATGCCAAGTGAATTTAAATTCTGAGGTCATTCTAAGCGAAAACAATTTTCACTCACTTTACGAAGTCACTTTTGCAAAATATTCCGGAAAGTGAACACCGGAACAAGCCGAATATGTTAATAATGTTTTTATGCTCGACGTAGTTTCGTGTGTTTGAGAGAGTGGTTGTCATCCAGAATTTTTTGACTCTCCCACACATGCGACTGAACTTATATTTAAAAGCTCATGAGTGAGATGGAGAGAAAAAAAAATGCTAGTCGGTAAAGGGCAAAGAAGTTTGGACAATATTTTTTTAAACCTGATACTTCTATTTAAACCATGTATAAATGAGTGAAGTGTTCGTTCATTAGAAGTATCAAACCAAAATTCAAGTTTGGTGGTAGTTTTGTAGAGAGAGAATTGTTTCAAACGAAACATTAATAGTATGGTTGAGCCTTTCCAGTCACCACGGTCATTGAAACATCTATAAAAGCCACGTTCACAGCGATGTTGTTTAGAGATACCGCTAAAAGTAGGTGTGGCTTATTGGTATTGCACATTTGTCAGTTTAGAAAGTGTCCAAACGATTCCTAAAAATTTAAGCTTTCGTAACGGAGTACACGCCCTACCTTACTCTAGTTCACACTTTGCGCAATGGTTTTTCTGCACAAAGTGAACCAAACAGAATGATCCATTTTTTTCGTTTGTAAATTAATTTGTTAAAAACATGTGTTAACTCTCAAATTTCACTTTAAAAACTGCGAGGAACAATGGAGTAGATGTGAAAATAATGATAAACTTGTTCAAGCTTATAAAATTATGAATCTATTCCAAAGCACTAGATCAGATAGACAGACGGACGGTCGACAACGCTTCACTACTCTCATCGATCTACAGCTACTATTATTATATTTTAATCCCTGTGGAGCATACAGCTCTACGATCAGTTTAAATCTATCTTAATTTAGTGATGTTGTTCCACTAGTAATTATAGAGTGTATATCAGAATTTCTACATTTCTTCGCCTTGTCTTAGTTGGTCCTCCTGATTGGGTTCGAACAAAAGGCCTAAAGCGTTGTTGTTACTAGGCCTTCCCAGTATGTGTCCAATTCATTCCCAATTACTTTTATACACCTCACATTTTTAGTATAAGTTTCATTCCTTAGACTGGTATTATTATTATAACCTTTAAATCCCCTGTGCTGGCTAACGAAATGGAGGATTGTTTAACTGCAGTTTATTATTCCTCTTTGTCCATATGAATGATAAGCTCAAGCACACTTCACGCTCAAAATACTAGCAGCTTTTGAACGCAGATTCGTGTTCAGCACGAAAAATCCATTCGGAAACACTAGGTCCCATCTTATTCGCATCCAACAAATTGGAATTTGCAGGGCAGTGTTATTATTGATGTACAATGATGCGGATGTGAAGGAGCTTGAGGAGCCCTAAATAGTTCAAAGCAAAACCCTTGAAGATTTAAGGTTCCGCAAAAGTTGATAAACGATGTTGAAACACACTGTAATTCGACAATGTTTATGTTTGAACGAGTCTCTAAACTCCAGGTTCCACTTGTCGACAGTTTTACAGTCTTGCAAAATAAAGAAAGATGAGTTCAATACAATGAAACAAATTGTTCAACTTTTGAAGCCGTACAACACCAAACCAACATAACCAATGAAAAAAATATATTTTTTTGCTAAAAGTAACAACTTGAGAGTAATAGTTATTACCAATTGTTACTTTTTAGGTACCTAGTATTAAAAGTAACAACTTTGCCCATCACTAATTCCGACTATCATGGAGAAAATACTTCTCGTATGCAGGAAACAAAACGACTCGACTTTTGGCCCAGGGCAACACCGAACTAAACAATATCTCAATCCTGGAACTTACTACAATACGACGGCTAGAAAGGACACGTCCAGTAGATCAAAAATGGTTCTGTGGTACACTCCGTAAATAGTAGCTAAATACAGTGGAGTTCCTACAGTACTAGCGACACTATATATTTAATGCAAATAGTAAAAATTGTTCACTATTTTAATTCTCGCACATTTAACATTAGTAAACAAAACAAAAAAAAAAAAAATACACAAGATACACAAGCCGCTTTTCCTAAGAAGCACGGTATAAATAGTAAGACTTGCAATGTGTGGCCAGCGTACTGATGAGAACTCGTAGCTTTGTTGTGGTTTTCACTTCACAATAAGAAGAATATGTCAAATATTTCACAATATAAAATGAGGTTGAGTACAATAGTTTGACAAATAAAATTTTAAATTTTCAAAAGATATATTCTTGTTATCAGTCATATCTATTCTTTGCTATAAATACCAAGATCTTTTGGACTTTAAAAGAGTGAAGAAAAATCTTAAATTTTTAATAATTAAACATTAAGATAGACAAACAAAGTAGCCATGATTAGATTGAACTATCTTAGATCTCCAATTTGACCAACAGAACAGATGCAAGCGTTAGCAAAGCTCCTTAAAAACTCCATGGAAAAAAACCTTTTAAAAAGAAAAAAACAACATCATCCGTCAACTACAATACAATGAATTTGCTATAAAACTAAACACTTAAACAAACAAGAATACTAAATATGTATAAAACAGCACCAAAAATCCAGGCATACATAAGAAGTATTTCCAAAAAGAAAACTGAATACAAATCAAGCAAAGCAATAATGCCAAAGGCAAATGAAAGTACAAATTGTGCAGTATGAAGTAGGTTTTTGAATACAAAAAAAAAAACAACAACAACAAAAACAGCTACAAAAATGTCATCAATCAAAGTATACATGACATAAATCATATAAGAGCAAGAAGTGTGCAGAATATGGACTGAGGCAGAATATGTACTAAGTATACTAAAAGCGCAGCACAAACTTACATAGTAAAGTGTCAATATAGACTGAGAGACAGAGTGTTGACCAAATGACAAACGGAAGTGGATATACTATATAAGATACGTAGTATATATTTAGCAGCGAAGATTGATTGTAGCAACACTCTAATAACCTTCTACTCATACCTCATGGCATAAACGACAAGGACTAACAAGCAACAGCCTCTTAAAAGTGCTCAAACAACCAAAAAAAAAAAAACAACAAAAAATAGAGTAGCAATAAATGTTATGTAGTGAAGCAAAAAAAGAAATAAAAGAAGAAAATGGAGGTCCTTTGTTACTCTAGCAACACAAAAAGCACAACAATTACAATACCATATATGCATATCGTACATAGATATACAAATTCAGTCTGTTTATTTACATGGTATCGTATGTGCTGTTGCCGCCTTACATATGCACGCGCCCCTATTGAGAACTTCTCATCTCAGCTCACCTCCTCAGCCCAACTCGACAATTTCTAGACTCGGCGGCAGCTCGTTGTCGTCCATACGGATTGCCACACATCACACATGTTGTTGCGAATATACACGTATGTTGCCTGCAAGCGATAGCGTCGACATCGAAGTCGGCGTCTCGATGCTATCGCACAACAGACAGCGTAGAGTCAGCAGCCAGGACCAGCTACAGTTACAGCTACAGCTAGTGGCTTCGGGTTCAAAACCAGCACCGAATATTCCAACATTTTCGCCATTTTCAGTTTTGGCGCACACACACACACACACACACACACACACACACACACACACACACACACACATACATACATACATGTAAACAATGGCGGTAGTAGACATCTTAGCCAACAATCGAAAAGCACATATGTGCCACACACTCTTCCCTCCAGCAAGTATAATGCGAGTGTGGCAAGTAGTATGCATCCCCCAATCAATTTCCTGCAAATGCCGCTAGCAACTGTAAGCCCTCTTCTCCATTAATACCCCCCAAATATCGAAAAGAGTACATAGCCTCTGACTCCATTTTGGTTTTGCCATTGGAGCTCAAGGACTCCGCCTTCGTTGTCTGGCTGCTTGGCGCAAATTCACTTGGTGTGCTACTCTCTCGATTTCTCTATCCTGGTATTTGTGCGGCGCATGCGTTTTCAATTTCGATATCGAAAATGGTTTCTTTCGAACAGTCACTCAGTCTGCTTTACTACTTTCGGTCAATTGAGCAGCTTTTGCATCAGTTGTAAGCCCACGCAGAGTAACCAAATTTGGTGTCTTGAAAATTTTGGTTAGCGAATGCTTTGAAATATTGAAACAATTTGAAACTTCAGTTCCTATGAGTACGAGTATTGCCTAAAAAAAAATAGTTTTTAAATTAAACTAAGTTGAAAAATTAAATTATATTCAGTTTTCAGCAATATAAAATATATAAGCTTCTAAAATATTAAATTTTTGCAAATACAACAAAAATGTAAAGAAACAAAATAAATTTTTAGCAAAAATACAGAAATAATTTTGATTGCTGTGATCCGTTCTTGCAGACAATGAAACTACATTCTAATCTCCTTATGCAAATGAAACAGAACATGAACCCCTCAGAGGCATAATGAAGTCTATGCATAGGTTTTCCCCATTTGCATGGGTTGATATTCTTGCTCAGTTTTCTTTCTTTCTAATAGACACTAATATTTTTGTGTGAACACCCTATTTCATGTATCGATTTTTTAACTAATGTATGACTTAAATTCAGTTTCATTTACGGTTGTATAACAACCTCTATTAATAATGGCCCTAATGCAAAACAGTTGCCAATTATGTTGTAAAATAAACTTCTTCAATTAAATCAGATATTCGTTTGAGTTTAAAAATCAAAATATGAAATAGGTTGTCCATACAAAATAATTATTGTCTCTATTAGAGAGAAACTGATCAAGTACCTATGCAAAGGTGCATACCCTATGTATATGCTTCATTGGGTCTCTAAGTTATCCTTTGTTTCATTATATACATTTTGATATTTCAACCAACACAATATAACCCATACAATAATTACACTGATTTACAAAATGAATAAAACAAAAATTGTTCATTTAATGCCATTATTTTTTTTCTTATGTATTATGGTCCGCTAAACTCGAAAACAGATTGAAAAATTCTTTATTTTTTCGGAGGTAGTTTCACATTTTAGATCACTAGTCTTTTCCATGTAGTTAAAATTCAGCCAATATAGCGACAATACAAAACAGTTCAGTACCATTTGATAACGCTGAAAGCGTTAAGTATACACGTAACTAACATGTCGGGCTCAACATGAGGCTTGCCCGTGTAAGCGTATTCGCTCTCTTCTCTGTTCCTTTAATGCCGAGAGCGTTAAGTGTGACCAACATGTTGGGCTCAACAGGTTGCGCTCCACACAACAACGAAAAAATGTTGATTCCTCTTTTAAAATTTTACCAACAACACTAGCTTAGCTGATGCTCTCTAGTATGTTAACAAGTCCGTCTGTTGTTTATTTCAATGACGTCATTTACTTTGACTTTTTTTGTTGTAATTTTTTAACAAATTGAGAGAACTGAAAGAGGGAGAGAGCACAGGTCTTTGTGATTGTCCTAGAGCGTTACCTGGTTTTTACCTACCTTACACGCAATACTTTAGATGAAAAATTACATTCTTCCATACTCCTCTTCACTCCTACTCTTAATCCGTACTGCATTCACGGTTCGGAAATGGCACAAAAGTTTCAGCGCACCAAACTATAACCAATGAAAAACACTAAACGCTCTTTCGAAGCAGTAAGACATTTCCGTTTGTGATCAATATCTACAACCATCTGCTTTCGTTAATCAAACACAATCTTAATGATGCAGATTGCTCAAAATGTTATAGTCATACATTAGTTAACGGGGCCCCGATAAGCGGACATAATTCACTAAAGGTAATTTTAATTTAAATATTAATTTTATAATCTCTACGAGGGTTGACTTATATATTTTGCACCTAATTATAAAAAAAAAGAGTAATTTATCATTGAAAACAGTTGACCCATTTTGAGTGCTCAAAAACTATCTTGTGGGATTAGATATGTGATAGTTGCTTTGTTGTGCTGAAGGATGATCCATTTTTAACGGTTGATATTCCCAATTTTCTGACAACTTCTGACAAATGGTTGTCTACTATTGAGAATTGACATCTTGCATCTGTATTCCTTCACTATTTCTTTGCATCAATCGATACGAAGCCTCTTTTTTTTTTGGACGATTGTTTAATTGTGTGATGTTTAAAGCGAACAAATCGTGACGGTTAAATATCTATGTTATATCAAATGTATGCCGGTCCCACTTATGCCCAAGAATACATCAATCTCATTGTATGTCACATGATGATGGCCTTATCTTTTCAATAAACCCTGCTGTTTTTGGTCGACGGTCTCTTTGATTCATTCAATTCATCCTTAAGAGAACTGCAAGAATGGTGACCTATTTACTCGGACATGTCTAATAAATCTAAATAATTTAAATGAAAAACGTTTAGTGAGTCATTTTGACCAATGCATCCAATCATAGAAATGTGAAAATGTTTCCTATTCTGGTTCGTTATTTTATACCACTAGGAGGTGTGACAGTAAAAGTTATGCAGCTGACCAACGAATCGAATGAAAAATCTCATATCCACTGCAGCCTTTTAATGCTGTCAGTCATCGATTCGATTCTAGGAAAATTTATCGCGCATTGATACAGCATTCCAATAAAATCAAAGATGCACTAAAGTTTCTTCAACAATGATCTTTCGTCATCATGGCTTTTATTTCTCTGTTATCAAGTCAGAATGAGTTCAGTTTTTTATTAATTTTTCGAACCACAACTATGTTTCGATATTAAACAGGCTTTCGTGTTCAATCAAGCAGTGTTGAAAGTGGCAGGTGACAATATTTCTGCGATGGAAGTTGGCATTACTCAGACCGATTTGATCTACAGCCGATTTTATCGAAAGACGAAAAAAAGAAACAAATATCTTTCTGTTGCTGTCCAAAATGAAATAGAGATTTTATTTGAAAACAGTATCGACATTACAATGCAGTTTTAAGGACTATGGTACATATTTCATTACTTTATTTAAAAATCGAATCAAAATTATTTAAAATTTTTATTCAAATTACATACGTACATCGACTATCTGAAAAGTTGGACCGAACGATTTGACGAGGTCAAGTCGTTCCAATGGGTTATTCAACAAGACGCACCGCAATGGGAAAACATCAAAAATACATTCAAAACATTGCTTGACCGCCTTCACTGATAGCGATTGCGACGTTGATCGTTCGGTTAGACAAAACACCATTTGATGTGCGCTGGGTGGATTGTGCTTCAAATATTTTGCGACAAACAATGTGCCGTACAAACTATTAGGAGATATGATCCAATATACTATCTATTGCTTACCCAGTACATCTGCCGAACGAGTCTTTTCGACTATCAACCGAAATTGGACGAAGATAAAAAAACACTTTTAAATAACTATCTTGGAAAGTATCATAGTCGTCAAGTGTGACATAAAGTGAAATATCGACAGAAATGGTAAAATCTGACATGAAGTTTGCTTTGAAAATGGATAGAAATGCTAAAAAAGTTTGCTGGTACCAATAAATATCACCAATACACAAATAATACGAATGAACAATTGCATTACGAAGTAGCAGGTCCTTACTTACTTACTTAGGTGGCTCTACAACCGTCTATCGGCCAAGGCCGCACGTAGGAAAGCGCAACATTCGGTGTAGCTTTTGCGCGCCGGCGCCAGTCGCTGGCATTGTGTTTTTTATGAAAATTTCTTTTTTTAAATTAATATTAACTTTAAATTCGATTTGGTGGATTTTAGTGGATATCCGCTTCATATACATATACAAAAATGCGTGTTTTTGAGGTAATCGCATACAAAGCCACAGCTCACTTTTATGCATTTGTATGAAAAGCGTCAATATCAACTTGAAATTCGATATAGATGGTCGTTTCATACACATCTACATTTTTGGGTAGCCCCTATTTAAACAAGGGCCCCCCTCCCAACCGTGTGAATGGTATTAAAGCTTCGGTTCAACTGAAGTTACCGTCTTTTCTTGTTTAAGTTAATTTCTATGATTTTTTATATTATCAAAAACTTGTGTCGATTTTCACAGAAAAATGTCATCGAATTTAAGCCAATGTCTCCGAATTTTTCTCTCCAAATTTTCGTCCACGAAATTTTGTCCACGAATGCCGCAAAATCGAAATGGTCACACTAAATATTAGCAATAATCAAAAGTACCAAAATGCTGCGTCAACATAATAAAACATCTATTTGAAATTAATGTTCAGCATATTTCAATTTTCACATTTCGAAAAATTAATTTTATTAAATAATAGTATTTCAGTTTCGTCCTTTACACATTGCTCATTTACTGTAATATACAAAAAACAGACGACAAATCCGCTTAAAACACAGAAATATTATTATTTTCATATTTTCCATAAAGTTTTAAGCCGATCTGATTAACAATAAAATGGACAACAAACTGATAAAAAGAGCAGCATAAGAAATAACAAACCGAGAACAAGTGTTGTCCGTCATCAGCACCATCACCATTCACTCCACTCTCTGCATTGAGCCCACCACAGTGCAGCAAATACGACTGCAGCAAATGCTGCACGACGACAGCGTGATGAATTCTTGAAGCACGAACGCGTAAAATTGAATCGTAGGATTTCACGGAGCTTAAGTTTTTTAGCAATTATACGACAAGCAGTGTCAAAATCAAAAAAACAGAATGAAACACTTGTCACAGCAGAACACGGCAGCAAAAAAAAAAGTTGACAGCATGTCATGTGTCAGAGCAAATACGGGGAGGGTGCGTGATAAGAGAAATACTTATAACTAGATAGGTGAAAATCATATTATCAAAAACTTTATAAACGCAAAACATCTTCAATCTAGCAATCTAGAAATTTAACAACGCTTCGAAAACAATCAACGAAAGTGAAAGTCGCATATAAATTTACAGAACACTTCCCCAAAACTCTTGCTACTCGGCAGCTATTCACATAAAGTCGAATTTATTTGCCACATTTGACCCTTTTTGTTTGCCGTTTATGCCCCACACCCTTAGAGATATTACCAACGGCAAGTCGCTTCAAAGTCGATTAGCATTATGTACTCAAGGGGGGAAATAGAACACAACCCATCATCATCATCATCAACATCATTGGAAACAAATGGGCAAAGCCAGGTAATCGCATTGCTACCGAGAGACATAAGTACAGACAAACAAGCAACCCTCTGTCCATGTCCTTTTATGCAGGATCTCTGTGAATATGAATCTGACTGTGTGCATGCGTGTGCGTGTGTGTTGAATTGTGTGCGAAAATCTGCTGAAAAACAATGAAAATATTTGTGCGAGTTTTAAGCCTTGCGGCAGCCTGTCGAGTTATGATGGAGACACACGCCAGCCAGCCAGCCAGCCAGTCAGCTACCCAGGCCATGTTGCTGCAAGTGTTTTGGGTGATAATTTCGGGGCGATTTTTGCACATGCCAAGCTCTGCATGTACCATGTACTACTACCATCAAGCGAGACAATGCGACTGCCACAGTTGGCGCTCAGATAGTGTCCATTCCATTGGTAGTTTGGAACATGGGACAATGAATTCGAGATGAAATCTTAAATCGGCTTATGTCAACAACTTTGCGCTGTTTGTGCAAAAGAAGCTCAAAGATGTATGTGCGTGAAAAAGAGATAGACAGATATATGATATCTATAGGGAGAGATTTTTCAAAATATGGAATTGTTTGGACTGTGTTGAAAATATTGTATTTAATTTGTGATTTATGGCGACTTACTTCGAAAGTAATTAATTTAAAATAAAAGATTTCTTATGGATTTTATATGTTTATTTGAATTGCAGTTGAATTTGATTTGGGTTGGCATAGCTGGAATGAATTTTAAAACAAACAAAAAATAATGAAGTAAGTATTAAAGTAGAGATTTCGACTATATTATACGAGGGTAGACCCATAAATATACAATCTGGCGTCGGATAGCGCTTGTAGTTTTTAAACATTTTATTTTACGATTAATTTTTCATCAATCTGCATCATTAAATTTGTGTTGGACAGCCATGGAAAACAGACATGAAAGACAGACAGAAGAAGAGAAATCAGAATGTTGCTGCGCCGTTAGAAGCTTACGGTCATAGAAACCCACTGTTTGAACAACTATTTGGCCTCTTATGTATTGCGATGCAAAAACTTCACCATATTGCGGTTAACCAAACACTACTTTGAAGTTGTCACAAGAATACGTTTAAGAACAATTTCAGGTACCCAACTGCTTTCAGTCCGTCTGTCTGTTTTTCAGTGGTTGTCACAAACACAAACTTAATGATGCAAATTGCTCAAAATTTTACAGTAGTCTAATAAAAGATTGTAATTGTTAGAAATATACTTGTTTGAAAACTTCAAGCTGACTATTTCTGGGCTTACTCTTGTATCATGCAGAGTGATGAGAAGCATATTGGAGAAAAACAAATCAGTTTATTTATATTTTGTAGATCTGATAAGCAAAGTTGTTTCCCAATAAGTAACAGTTCGTAATAACTGATAATAAACGAGCGATATACTCTTTCGCATGTCGCTCACTTCACTTGGTCCCTTCCATATTAAACAAATATGGATAGTTTTATGGTTTGTGCTCTAGTATGTATAAGTGATGCAGTTGCACATGTACATTAATTTTGATTAGAGTGTAAACGAAGCAAAGAAAGAGGCGAACGACCCAATCAATATTGTTGAGTAAGTAAAATGAAAGACACTTACACGGGATACTTACACTACGAAAACAGGCAGCAACGGTTCTCTCCCAGTTATGGCTAACGACACATTTAATAGCAAATAAATTAATTTTCAAACTAACCAGCTTAAAGGATAGCGGTCTTATAAGGTGGTTATCAAAAAGTTATTCCACAACACCTCTATTGAGTCGTGCTAATGGTTCATCGTTGGACATTTTCTAGAGCAAAAATACCATAATTAGGAGGTATATGATATTACCACCATTTGGCGTCAGAAGGTGAAAATTGAGGCCCAACGCCGATTTGATGATCTAGTTGAGTGCCACAGCCAAGTTAATAAAGATTGCTTCAAAGTGTGCTAAGTGTGTTTTTCACTCTAAACCCAAATCAAGAATGGTTCCCTTTTTCATGACATCCAATTCTTCAATTTTGTTCTCCTAGAAATGCTTCAAAAAAAAAAATTCTCCGAACTCAAAGCATTCGCCCGTAGTGATTTCACAGGACGAACCTCCGAATGTTCCAAATACAGTATTTTTATCACCGTTCGATGAAAAACCAAAAAATTCTACGGTTTCTGCTGCTTCCTCTTTAATACCTTCTGAGAAGTCAAACTTGGTGTGAATGGAAATTGTCACTAATAAAACAACGCCTGATATCAACTTCGAAGCGTTAACTAAACATCAACCCTCTGGTAGTAGTTGAAAACAGTACTGTTGTGCCACATTACGGTTTCTTGGCAACTGATTCTGTTGTAGAAGCTGTGACTAGCGTTTCTGCTGGCCCATTGTCTACACAAAATCCTACTACTGCCAAAGCAAATATCCTGAACGTTATTTCCCGCAAAAATCTGTGTTTATCTCTCGACTCTTTTCTGAAATGACTGAATATAATATATAATATCTAATATAAATTCTTGGGGTATCACACCCATTGATATATATACATGAAGAGTCCCTTTATAAGAAGCCACCATGGCAATTTTTATGGTGTTATTGACAGCATTAAAAAAATATATATTTATTTAGTTTCTTGATATTTATCTGCTTTTTTCCGAAACTAGTAGAGATATGGAAAATGTGATCATATACAAAATTAAAGTACATTTCATTTGCAAGCTACAAGTTCTTACATCCTAAGTCGTAGGTGTGATAGTTTCCGAGATATAAGGCCGGAACCTATTGTTTCAAAAAAAATCGGAACTTTTTACATTTTCGCCTGTTTCTCCGAAACTAGCAGAGATACGGAAAATGTATTCACATACAAAATTACTAAAGTACATTAAATTTTGAAGGAAATTGCAAAAAAAAAACCGGAGCTGGTTTGTACATTCCAGTTCTGATCCATTTGATTATTATATTATATACAAAATTTAGACCACACCATAGTTTAACTTTTTATGCCAATTCCAGCGAACCTTCTGCATATAGATACATTTCATAATCATAAAACATAAAAACTGTCATTAAGCATTTTATAGTCAAAAATTCAATTAGATAACCATGTAAATCAAGATCCATTAAGCCAAAATTAATGATAAACTGCGTACAAAGCGCATTATGCCATTTAGGTGCCAGCTCATTAGATAAAGCCAGCTTCTACCATAGCATCTTATCTCCAAAAACCAAAATGTTCGAGTGTCATTAGCTTAAATTCTCGTGTACAATAGAAGAAGCGCTTTAATAAAAGTACAAAAATCAATTAAAATTTATGTGAAAAAACTTGATTAAAATTTTTTACACGCAAGTTGACTGCGCAAAACAAGACTAAATCCCAAAGGCGCTATTTGTTATCAATTTCGAAACAAAGCAATTCAAAAAGAAACAAGTAACACCGTCAGACAGACAGACAGACAGACAGACAGACAGACAGACAGAGACAGAGAGACAAACACAGCATTCAGGATATCCGGCATTAGAGTGTAATTTGTCCTGACGCAGTAACCTGACTGTTGCAACAATAAAACGTAGCTGCCAAGATTTAGCGGAGCATCATTGTTTGTGGCTGTAAATAATAAAATCATTGATTTGTCAAGCACAAAAAGCTGCACAGGACACGTGTCCTGGCGCTGCCTCAACGAGTCAACGAACAAGAGCGTGAGCGTGAGCAACGCGCAAAGATAAAGTTGCTTAAATTAATGGGCGGCACGTGTACTCGGCAGTGACAGTCGGAGATATATTATAAACCAAAACACTTCCGCGCTAATCGAGTCATATAGAAGTATATAACTTCTACATGGCACAGGATTTGTTGCTCAGCAGAAGGACCACACAGCATGTATACGTAGCGTCGGTCAGATTGAGCAGTCTCTGGGGCACAATCGCGCAGCATGATTTTTATGATATTTTGCACTGGATTTAACACTTCATATGTTCGGCTAAGAATGACTTCATTTTGTCAGCTGGACGGACGGACGGACGGACGGACCTGCCGCATGAGGTGTTAATTGAACGCGCCTGGAAGTATGCAAAGTTAATCCACTTACTGCTGCATGGCATTTGAAATCCTTGCAGCTTGTTTGTTTTAAGGACTTAAAGGGTTTAACTGTCAAAACAAGCGTGGCAGTCTTAAATGCCAGCAATTTACTATTTTTTAGTATGTACTACTATATATTGGCTTACTGCTTTTTTAATGGTATTTTTCTTTATACCAAAATTATGGTTTGTTTGTGTACTTTTGAACTATGTACTTCTGATTTATGGCATAGTCTGCAACTACAAAGTTGTAGATTGACAAGCTATTTAAAAATACTAAAAAAACTTTTGATATTTTTCAGAAGTTAAGCAACTATTTTATGCACTTTTTATGCACTGCAATAAGGAACTGTTTTGGGTAAATAAATTATATGTTAAATGAAGTGAATATTTAACAATGTTGCATTTTAAAAACAATATAAATAATATAAAGTTGAGATTTAACAAGAAAAAATTTTAACTTCAATGAAGTCGGAGCCTTAAAACTACTCACTCTTGGGCTTTTTCCTCGGCACGCTGGTGTTTTACTTCCGTTTTTAAATTTTTGAATGGATGCTTAGACCTAAAAATTTTAAATATTATAAAATGTATTCAAATTATTGTTTTATTTATTAATTGGAATCACCTTTTCTATTTATAGGGTGTCCCAACAAGAGTGCACTATTTTATTTAAAAATATGAAACACATTATTTGAGCGGGTGGTATCACCCTTTATTGCCTTGAAACGTAGACGATTATGTATGGATTAATATATGCGGCAAATAGCACCTGCAGCTCGGAACACAGACATTTGATCCTTTCATGAAAAATTGTTAATGATATTTTGATAAAGATGTGGCGCTATCTCACCGATGACGCGTTGGATCTCGGCCTTGAGCTCAGGAATTGTTTGTGGTTTATTAACATACACCTGAGTCTTTACAAAACCCCAAAGAAAGATATACCACGGTGTTAAATGGTACGATCTTGGTGGCCAGTTAACATCGGAATTTCGGGTAATGATTCATTGCTCCAATAAATCGATTGTTTCATGCACGTTCTAGCAGGTTGCGCCATCCTGCTGAAACCACATGTCCTCAAGATTCATACCGTCCAGTTGAGACCACAATCACTCGGTTATCATGTTCCTGTAACGAATGCCATTTACAGTCTATTCACAGTCATTTCCCGCCTAATTTTCAAAGAAATAAGACACAATCGCCTAACCAAAATCCACACCAGATCGTGGCTCGTTGTGGATGTATTTATTTCTCATGGAACACGTGGCTTTTTCTGAGCACCAAATTTGATAATTTTGTTTGTTCACAAACGCATTCAGAAGAAAATGCGCCTCATCGGTGAGATGATTTGTTACGAAAAATCAGCATTTTTGGAAGAGGCCATGATCCATATCTGTATGCTCTGTCGCCACATGGGAGATATGAAATGCAGGTATATAGATCTCTTATAATAAAGAGGAACCTTGCTACGGCTGTTCAGCATCCAATCAAGACACCAAACAGTTGTTTTACACCTTACACTTGTGAACTTATCACCATATGTGGTCGGCGAGAGTCAGTTTCCATTCAAGGATGATACCGTTTTATTACCATTTTATTCTCTTGCTTAAGAGCAGATCTGTTCAGCATCAGTGCTAGGGCATGTCCTCATCTTCAAGTGAATCACACATTTATTGACTTCGCCGAGTTGAACTTAACGTGCCAGCGTCTGGCCCACTCAATAAGCGAGACCAGATACTCCTGAGCTGCATCTGTGGCGACTGGTAGAGAACGCGAATTTATTATGATGCAAACGTCAGCAGCGTAGGCGGTCATTAACGTTGATCCAAGTTCGTTAGCATTCGTAGGCAGTGAAAAAGGAAAACGGGCGAGCACACTGCCCTGTGATACTCCAGCTTACATTCGTGTGAATTGAAGATAACTGTGGACCTGAACAAAAGTATCTCCAAGTAGGATCGGATTATGGCAAAGTAGGGCGGTGGTAGCATATTTTAAGCTTTTATGTAAAGCCCGTGATGAGCTACATTCACCATTTTCTACTCAAAACTCTCCAGAGCATGGTCTAAAATTCGAATAATCTATTGTGCACGTTGCCAGCGCGAAATCCATACTAGAAGTCCGGTATGAGATTCCGGAACACGGCGAAATTCATAATTCAGGCGGAAATCAGTCTTTCATATACCTTTGATAGCGTTGGCAGGATACTGATCGGCCGGTAGGATTAGCCATCTTGTTCCAGCTTGCCAGGGTTGTGAATCATCGTCACGATTGATTACTTCCACCTCAACGGGTTTAATGTCAAGAAGTGGAGCGCGCTCTCTAGCAAAAGCTTGAGTATGCAATTGTAGACGTTGTCGTGGCCCGGGAATTTGCCGAACTTGTGATGATTTATTTCAACAGTTGTTTCTTTCATAGTAAACGGAACGGGTGGGGGCAGATACATCTGAAATAGCCCAAATAACAACAATATCGTGTGGCGTTGCGAAAACGCTGAAGTGTTTGCGGAACACCTTGAAGAACGCTTCCAGCCACTTGAGATCCTAAATAGCTTTGTATAATAAAAAAAACTTGATGCACAATTTGTTACTATCTTAAATACTCATAGAAATGCTACAAAAGGCTAAATAAATTACAAAAGACTGTCAAGCAGAATAAATAGTACCCCAAATGCTGTTTAACCTAAGTATTTATTATTACTTCTGCAAGCATTCCAAATTGCTTAAAGGACTGCAAAATCGATACCAGTTATGGTATTTCCAAATACAGGTAAATCGCTTGTCTATAGGAGGTAGAGCATTGTTCCCAGTATACTACCCTGAGGAACACCTGCTCCTTTACTGTGAAGAAGCGATTGTGAAGATATGAGGATATCGTTGCACAGAAGTCAGCAGGTAAGAGATAACTGATTTTCTGTATTAAGTAATCCTTTATGCCATACCTTGTGAAAGGCTTTTGACACATCAAGGAAGACTGCTGAGCATATTTGTTTAATTTCCATTGATTCTTCAATACAATTGGCAATTCTATGCACTTGGTCGATGGTTGAATGGTTCCGTCTGAATCCAAATTGGTGAAATGGTAACAGGTTTCTTCTATTATAAATACTTGTATCTAGTTTACCAGTATCTTTTGAGAGAAGTGGCAAAAGAGAAATTTGACCGAGATTACGAGATTAGGATTTTTCCCAGGTTTTATAATCATTTTAATTTCAGATATTTTCCACAATGTCGGCGAATACTGTGTGCGTAATAAGGCATTTATAATTTGAGTTATTTTTTTAATAGTTTTTATGGAAACTGGTTGCAATACCGCAAGCTGTGATGATCGTATCAAATCTCCCAGCCTTTTCCATATTAGGTTCATTGTGTAAAATAGACCATATCTCGAATTCTGTTGTAGATGCTATACTGTTGCTTGTAGAATTGTATTTGCGACTTCGCGGTTATCCTCGTTGCTTTTCACAGTTGTATTTAGTCCATTGATTTTGTCATTCCTGCTGGTGCAGTTTGCAACGTAGTCCTTTTATGTTCCGTGTGTACTTTCACAAGCAGTACACAAGAACTTGATTATTTTACTAAAGATTTTATTTTTGAATATTTTTATTTGTCGACGCAGTTCTTCTGTTAATTTAATAAGCTTTATCTTATCCGGACGATATCTTGTTTGCTGCCAGCGCCTACGACTACGACTACAACTACGAATTTTTTCCGCTTTTCTGCGATCATTTTTAAAATACAAAAGTGTGTCGGATTATTCCAAGACACGTTATAAACATAATATCAAATGAATTCCTCAGCAATCAAATAAAAAATTATAAAAATATATTAAAACTAATGCCAACTTAAAAACAAAAAAATCTGGAATTACAAATATGTTTGGCATAACTTTATCGAATTAAAACATAAACTGTTTGTGAATTATAAGCTTCTATAGCTCTAAAGCATATACATATAGCTACTAGACAATAGCACGTTCTTCTTGTTTTCACTTGGTTCTTTAATAATATTGCAAACGAAAACATAATGATTCAACCAGTTGTTGTAAGTAGTGTCGCACTTGGCACGCGATACAGAAAACAAACAAACCGAATAAAAAGACACATAAACTGAGCAAAACAAAAAGAGCAGTCTTTCGATGAACTTGCTATTCAATATTGTGATTGGATCGTCCGTCTCCTTCTCTGCTACGTTTGCACTATACAAGCAAAAAATCAGGTTTTTGAAGTAAAACTTCTTTAGGCGCGATATGACAGGTAATTCAGATCTTTTCTTAACGGAAGTAACTTTTTCACGAGGAAATAACGTTCAGTAAAAAGAATTGGTCATGCGTTCGGAAATCTTGTTTGAAAAATCGTGAAAAGTAGCCACATGGAATGACAGATATGTTAGACAGTTTACGGATGACAGCTCTACGTTTTTGAAACCACGAAATCGGTGATCCTATAGTATTGATATTAAGTATTTCAATAAATTTGTATATTTTATTTTTTATTATTATTTTTTATTCAATATGTGTTACATTCAAAATGTTTCACTGTTTTTTTGCTGATTGAGACCAAACAATTGATAGCGATATGAACCATATACTTCCGTAGTTTTAGAAAAACTGACACTTAATGAAAACCACCACTAATTAAAATTCTGAAATGTAGAAAATTGCTCAAATCGAAAAATAGTCCTCTTTTAATGTCAATTTAGGATTCAATTTTCTAAAAATTATGCAGCTAATAAAAAAATGGAAATAAAAAAGCTGAAAGTCGTGAACGTAGCATTACCTTTCGCCGACCAACAAGTGCAGAGAAGAAGTGAAACAGCTGATTTTTACTGAATGACCTATACGTAGAAATATTACAAAAGCAGACTACGAAATTTTTTGTTCTATTGGAACAGATTTAATAAGTAAGTTGCACATTAAGTAAAAGTTCAGACTACACGTATACAGTTCAACCTGATCCTCCAACCTCTACCCGACCACCCCCTGTCTACGGCAGACCATAATATGCACCACTCAGTCACTTTATCAGGGTGTAATTTCCTCTCTTCAATTATTTAAGTATATTCAAAATCACGAAAAATAGCCATGCTAGAACTTGGCCACTTTTGTTATAGGTTTTAACAATATTAAGGCGTTATTCCGTGGTTAAACAATCTATTGTAATAAATGTCAGAGGACGCGTAGAATGACAGACATTTTGGACAGATTGCGGATGACAGTTCTATGGTTTTGAAACCACTAAATAGATTACATTAAATATACTTTGTGAAGTCACTAGTGGTTCCCTCACTGCGTTACAAACTCTCAGACTTTATGTTTTGTACCATTTCATAATGATGTAAAAATCTCGGATGCTTTCTACCCAAAGGCTGATATTGACTAAACTGAAGAAGTTTTTCATACAAATGCATTAAAGTGAGCGGTGGGTTTGTATGGGGGCTACCGCAAAATATAAGCGAGACACGTCAATCGATCATAAAAAACCACCACGTCTTAATGAAAGAAGTTTTTCATATAAAAGCACAAAGCATTAATATACGTGTATGGAAAGGCTGCCCATAGTATATGAATAAATCACCACATGAAATTTCAAGCTAATATTAACTTAAAGAAGTTTTTCATACAAAAACACAAAAGTGGGCGGTGGGTGTAACCCCCCAAAGAGTGGGGAGTATCATACAAATTGATGTATATGCGAAGCATCCACCAACTAGAAGCTACCATATCTATTATTGATATTGACTACATTGAAAAAAAAGTCAATAGTGGGCGGGCAGTTTGTAAAGGGGCTTCCCCGTGGCGGATCAACATAAATACTATATTTGACTGCAATAAAAAGAAGTCTAGGGGCCAATGAAAATGTTTCTATTAAATTTACTGGTACTTCCCTCCAGATAACACCAACATTATTTTTACTTATGAATACATTATATACATATATGTACATATATTGACTGATTATCAGTAATTTATTTATTTTTTTTTTATTTTTTTTTTGCATAATATTACGAAAATCTAAAGAAAAACAAATTTAATAAAGGGGAATATGCTCAATTTGTTTTCCAAAGTTTCAATGGTTAGCTGATGACTTAAAGCTTCCGACCATTAGATGTCGCAATATCACTTACAAGTTAATATTGAAAAAGTTTATCAAACAATATCCGAAAAGTGGGAGATGATGCAAACACATCTCCCACTTTTCGGATATTGTTTGATAAACGGCTACCCCTGGGCGTGGCATGATAGTTGCGATATATGTTCAGCCAATGAAAAAGGAAGTACTCAAGCCCGTTTTCAGATCCATACCTTCAAACCTGAGCGACTAATTTGGATTCAAACAGACAGACAGACAGACAGACAGACGGACATGACTCGTCTTGTCGTGGTAATAACGAATGTTTGTACTTTAGGTAGAAAACATTCGCGTTTTTTTTTTCAAAGTTTTTCTAAAATATATTCTTCGGAAAAGTACAAAAAAAAAATGACAAGAGTGCGAATTGGTTGGATTTGGTTATATAGAAAGTCACCTTACGATTATGCTACAAATATAAACCCATTTTAGCTTTGGTGGCACATTTTGTGTGGCTTTTCTGCTGTGCACTTTTTCGATTGTAAAGCCATATTCAAACGTGTTTTAATTGATTTTCTTATATTGTACATTTTAAAGTCTTAGCAAGAAGTGTGGACTGCAAGGTATTGAAGTATTTGTAACACCCAAAGTTAGCGTAAGCAGTACAGCTTGGTTTTTTGTTTAGTTCATTTAAGAACACAATAGTTTAAACATGTTGCAAAACTCCGAAGCTTTTGGAATTCCACCACCAAAATCAATCATTGTGAAAGATTACAAAATCGCTTTGATTTTACAGATCACTTCATAAGCTCAAAGTGTTAGATACCAGTATGTAAGAATAGACTATATAATGACTGCTTAAATTTTTCCGACCATATGTATAATTTTCTCTTTTAGAAATAATTAGAACAATCTATTATTAATAATATACCTTTGAACAAAAGTTGGCGCAATCTTGTTGCACAGCTTCAAAGCAAATCACACCACATTGTACAAAATTTTACATTGCCTTTTGACGCATCTAGAAGGCTGCTCTGACGCCTGCCATATGGCATATGCATGAAAAATCAACAGCATTGAAAATGATATGCAAGCAAAAATAACCACAATATTTAAAACAACAGCCACAATAAATATATACATAGTATATGAATAAATAACTGCAGGACATGCACATGAGCACATTTCGAAATAAGTAATGCGATGGTTTCTATATTTCTTCTTTTTTTTTTCAGATAAAAGAAGGCGTATATTTGTATTATGTGTGCACGTATGGAGAGGGTTGAATCACACCAACAGCATCACCACCAGCAAATATATACAACAATAAATAAATCCTTTCACTCTTTGATCCTTGATTTTTATTTAATGCGTTACGAATTTTTATATGCAATGCATTACCAAGTTGAAGTCGAACTTCTTCAGTTCGAGATTTTTGAGTACCTAAAACGGACACTTGCAGTATCCGGAAACGGAAGTCAATCACTTATGCGCTACACGATTGAAAGTATCTCGAGGGCATCATCGTGTGACAATGATTGATTGATATTGGTATTTGGTCACTACACATTTGACACTGCTTGTAATTGCAAAAGAATATATGCCAGAAGTGTACATAGTAAAACAGCTTTACAAATTTCAGTTCAGTGATTACCAGCGATGCTTTGGAATGGGAGTTCTACTAATATTTTTTTTTTCGAAATAGCTTAAATGGTGTCAAAGCTGGGCAATCATGTCGTAAAAATTTATGAATGCGTACGCGACAGATAAAATATTTTCATACTTTTTATGTTTATTTCTAAACTGCTTTTATGTTTGGAGATTTGAATATGCCACAAATTTCATAGTAACAAACACCAATAAAATTTGAGCCACTGAAGAACTTTTCGAGAAAACAATATTTGAATTTAAAGCATAAATTGGAAAAAGAAATGCCAAATGTCTTAGCGAAGTTGTTAAGTCGAGACAAAGCAAAGTTTTTTGAAAACATTTTACGCATTAAATGAAGCAGAAGCAAGATTGTTCTTGGTTTACAACAAAAGCATCGCATAAAAAACCACACAGGGTGAGTCTCCATTGCTGATTGTAGCGTAAGTTTATTAGCAAGCTGAGCAGTCAATTGAAGGTGTTCCATTGACACTGACAATTCAATTTGAGCACACTTCGTTCTTTATTTTTTTTTCTATATAGAAATTGATACAGGCACATTACGCTTATTTCTTCTTTTTTTAATAAATCATAAATCAATAGTGGAAGTACAGCCGAAAAAACAATTCCCCCAAACAAAAGTTAGTAAACGAACGCATAAGGACATACATATGAGCGTGCTTGGGTGAGTAGTGTCCATAACTTAATGATGTCTTAAAAAAACGATTTGTGCGCACAAAAAAAAAAAAAAAAGAAAATGTGACAAAAAATGTGGCAAAATAATGTCCTCAGGTCAAAGCTATTATTGAAATTGGTACTTTTTCTTTTTTGCAGCTACTTAGGGTAGAACATATTTAAAGAGATTGCTGCTACTGTTACAGCTCCATCGAAATATGTCCAAAGGCGCCGCTGAAAATTCAATTTTCGCACACATCCAAATGAGGTTAAAGACGAATATGGCCTTTACAGGAATAGTATAGAGTGTTGTTAATGGTGCTACCGAAACTTTGATACTCTTTAGATGCGGTAGAGAATATGTACTACGAGTACTGTGACGGTGTTAATAACTCTATAAATGCCTTCTGATAAGAATGCGCCAAAGAATTAACTTAGACGTTGCTCACATGACGTCCGTTGGTAATATAGAAGTAGCTATAAAACAACACAGTACACTGCAGAAATACCATGGTAATGGCATGCTGTATCAAATGATATACCAAATATCTTTTTCGACTCGCTACTATGTTAAATGCATTGGTGAACTAAGTAGATATCTTCCGGAACCATTCAAGTGCAAATAATAGTTGTCAATAGTTGTTCATTGACTTAATATTAGATACATAAGCTGGACTTGGACAAAGAAAGCTTTAGTTAAATAGGAAAAATTTCTAATCCACATACTGGTATGTGGTTATCTAAGTAAACTTACACTTACTTCCGAAAGCAACTACTCGCTGTGGAAAGCAACAAGAGATTTGACACAGTAAAACCGACCTAAAAAAATGATTATGATTCCTGGACAAGAATTAATTCGGACAAAGCATCTATTTTATCAGACTACTTCGAAAATATCTTTTCTCTTACTACTGACAATGTGGAGAGATAAAAATCACAGATACAAAAAATTGACAACAAAAGAGTCCAGGATATGGCATGTTGACAGGAAATTCCAAGCAAAGCTGTGCAATATATGTGCCCAATTTATAACATTTTGCTGAAAATGGAATACTTTCTGAATATCACATGTCATCCCCCATTCTCAGAAAAAGTTTCAACCAAACCATCATCTTACAAAACAATTTGCCTCTTGCCATTACTTTCAAAAATCGTTGAAAAAATATTATATAAACGGGTCGAACCTATTATAACAACAAAAAGATGTTTTCCTGGCCACCAATTCGGATTCTGAGTAAAACATTCAACTATCCAGCAAAGCTTTTGACACGTTCTGGCATGACGAACTTCGCTCCAAACTGAGAGACCTTTTTCCAAACCAACTTCTTAATATTCTAAGAAGCTATATACTAAACGATCGACATTTTTTTTTTATTAAATATAACGATGGACATTCGAATTTGTGTAGATTCCAAGCTGCAGTTCCACAGCATAGCGTTTTAGGACCCCTTTTGTAAAGAGATAGTTCAACATTTGCAGACAACACCGTTATCCTCTACTCCAACAATGATTTAGCAACTGCATCAGGAAAACTTCAGGAAATTCTAGACGAAACATGTAACTGATTCAACAAATGACAAATTAAAATAAATGTCCAAAAAACTTGGCATGTAGTATACACCACAAAACTCTACACCAGTCTCTCAAAATTAATAGCAGAGAAATCCCTGCTGAAATCATCTGCTTTGCAAGCATCGTCTTGGTCTACTCAATATTTCTGCCAGTCACAGCGACGTAGTCGGTGAAACCGACCCACAGATCCTTGTCTTGATGTTTGTGCTTTCCTAGTGCTTGGGCAGTCTCTTTCCTTCAATTGATAATGGCTGTATGCTGTAGAGTCTCAAGACAAGAGAGATTGCATTTCAACCAATTACGAATTCATAAAAATATGGCAATTTTTTGTTCTCTAAATATCACTAACATAAAATAGCACAAAAAAACGTACATACATATATCATAGAGCGAACACAGCGATCAATAATAACCGTCTTGTTCGTTTTTTTATGCCATACACACAATGTGAAATGGTATTATCAGTTTGTCTGAAAGTTTGTAACGCATTAAAGAAGCCATCGTAGATCCCATAAAGAATATATACTCTTGATCAGCTTGACGAGACGAATCGATCTAGCCATGTCCGTCTGTCTGTATACTTCTTTTTATTCCAGCCACGCCCACATTTTGGGGTAGCCCCCATACAAACTCACCTCCCACTTTTGACTCTTTGTATGAAAAACATTTTTATTGTAGTCAATATCAACTTAATAATTGATATAGTAACTTAAAGTAGACGGATGCTTGACATATACATTAATGGGTGGGACCCGCCCATTATTTGGGCTAGCTCCCATACAAACCTACTGCCCACTTTTAACTTTTTGTAAGAAAACTTCTTTATTAAAGTCAATATTAGGTTGAAATGTAATGTGGTGCCTGTTTAAGGTCAGCCGCTTAACATACATAGACTAACGGGCGTGCCCCGCTTACTATTTGGGGTAGCTCCCATACAAACCAATGGATCACTTTTGACTTTTTGTAAGAAAAACTTTTTTATGAAAGTCAATATTAGGTTGAAATGCGATATAGTGCCTTTTAAGAGACAACCGCAAACATACATAGACAATTGGGCGTGGCCCGCCCACTCTTTGAGGTAGCCCCCTTACAAACCCACCGTGCAATTTTGTGTTTTTTATGAAAAAATCCTTCATTTAGATCAATATTAGCTTGAAATTTGATTTTGTAGATTTTAAGGGACAACCGCTTCATATACATATACAAATGGGCGTGTCCCGCCCACTTTTTGAGGTAATCCCATATAAACCCATAGCTCACTATTATGCATTTGTATGGAAAACGTCAATATCAACTTAAAATTCTAAATGGCGGCATCTTGCACATCTAATGTAATTGTTAATAGTCATTGTCATACGTATTGTCACCCGTTCATACTACATATTCCGGCAAATCCGGCTTTATCAACGTATAACTGGTTATTGTGTAATACATGTGCGTGTCCATTTGTATTTCATCTGTTTGATTCGTGGGGTTAGCAACGATTATTGAAGCCTAAAATATTTTACCGAATTTGATAAAATTCAAATTGCATGCATCTGCAAATGAATACCTTTCAAATGTTATATTTTTGGTCGAAATCGGTTGTATGTCGTGAGCATAGCAGCTAAAATCCGTTAGCCTATTAATATATAGATATGGTTACAGCTCGATTTCCTAACAATGTATGTTGAGAGTAAGAAGAAATTCATGTCACAGCTCAGGCTCTGATAAGGTGTTATTGCCCGAAAAGAAAAAATGCTTTTTTTTTCATTAAACTACTTAGAGTGTGCTAGATTCATAAAATAATATGATACTCGTATATAATCGTAAATTACTCATAATGAAATGTTATGGAAAACAATTGCTAAATGAGAAAAGAAAACAAACAAAACCGCTGATATGGTTCCATTTACTGGTTCCAATTAACATTTGTCCAGTTTGCCTGTTTCATAGTCTGCATAGGGCATAAGTATTTTAGTCTGGTTTTTCGTGGAATCTCCATACCGATTTATAGAATGATTCGATTAAACTGAGGGTCACAGCCAGACAAATGAGCAGTCGGGCATGATTAAAACGTCTCTACTTGTCGAACAGATCAAGAGTAACTATAATTTATATGGTCACTCACGCCGTCTTCTGGGTATTACAAAATTAGTGTCAAAAAAACTGTACTATTTGTAACATTAGTCGTATGAATAAACAATTTATAATAGTATATTCAAAAATTAAATTTTGTAAAAGTTTTGCAAATGTCCAGTTTTAATTCTAATAGTACTCTATTTCCACATGGTAAAAGTATATTTATGTTTGAAATAATCTATATAACAGCCAAAAGGATTCTTCAGCGAACCCATCAAGTATTTATATTATATAAAATATATTCCAACAACTACATCTCTCTATAACAAACTTACCTCTAAACTTTTTTCAAATTACATCAGAAGAGTATAAAAATTGACATTTTTAGCGCACAGACACTTACGTAGAGACGCACGACGGAATTAGACAGCAACGTGCTGGCCTAAATATGATGAAACAATATTTTTCTAAATCGGCTTTAAGTCATGAAAAATAATAGGCGGCATACACGCAAGCAGCCTATATGAAGCAAGAGACAACGTCAGGGATGCTAGCGCACTAAAAGCAGATTGTACACGCAGACATTTAACGTCAGGAATAGAACAGGATTGTGTGTATGGAACACATGCTGTGCGAGCGTTGTTGTTAATGATGACATACATATCGTACAATTTAAAAAGAAAATCTTTTTTACGAGCAACGGCAAGGCGAAAATACGCTTATCAAACAAAAAACACGCATCCTGTCTCTAGAGGCGACCATACGGAACGAAAAGAAAATAAACCTTGACGTACATGCAACAGGCCATCGTTTGGTCTTGACATAAAAATTCATTTATAACAATAACTTAGACTAAAAAACATTAACTAAAACAACTACGACAAATCCATATCGTCTGGTATTTCCGAATCTTCAATAGTACGCGTCGCTGGTATGTAGACCTTAAAAGCAAACTTAGACTTAACAAAAGAGCCCGTATTGAGCACGGTGCAGCTATGCTGACTCGTTGAGAAGCTCTGACATGAATCACCAATAACTATGAGATCCGGCAGCGGATATAGCCAAAGTGCTGGATCATAATCCCAATGCACAGGCATGGCTATCGGATGTATAGGCACCAGATGACCCTGACAGATGAGTGTACGCGAAAAGTGCTGTTCAATGCGTTGCGTATCCGGCGGAAAGTGTAGCGTATTACGACAAAATTTCGCCATCAAATCCAAACGGCAGACAACAATCTGTTGTGTACAATATTGCAGACGGCAGGGATTCGTTGCGAGTTGTGTGCGCGGCCAGACCTTGAGCAAACCGGTAGCAAGTGAGGCGGGCAATGCTGCACGTGGTAAAATATTTGGCGCTGTAGGATCTTCACCGGATGGTACAAGTATAAGATCTGTTTGTTTCTTCAATTGCTCACAGCCAACAGCGAGTGCACCGAGTGCAGTGAAATGTTGACGCAATTCATGATGGTTGCGTGTTGTAGCAGCAAAAGGACCCATCAGTACAATTGCCTGCGGTGGACAGGAATCATAGCCGACAAATAGTTGACGCAGTTTTTCCAATACCACAGGCATATCGAGACGCACATCGGAGAGAAAAACAATTGTAGTATCGGTATTGGTGCGTTCAAGTTCCTGCAAACGTGTTGAGTATTTTAATAGCTTGGAAGATTCACCGCCCCAGGAATTTTGTGTACCAAAGAAAGCACGACTGCTGGTGGCAGGCTCTGCGGGTGGAAAGCCTAAACCGTCAACTGTAAAGAGATCAATGAAATGTTAAATAAGTTATAAGTTAAATTTCACTGAGCAAGTCGGAAAAAAGGCAAGACCGATGTCTACGGTTTTACACTACTTCGGGTTGTAGGTACCGAACTGAATCATTACTTTTTATATCCTATAGCCATAGGGTAAAAGGGTATATTTAATTTGTGCATATGTATGTAACAGGCAGAAGTAGGAGTGGCATATCCTATAAATTATATATATTCTTGACTAGCATCCAGTAGATATATTAAACAAAATGCAGGGTATCTTGAAGTCGAGCACACTCAACTGCACCGTTATTTCTTGTTTGAGTTGTCATCAAAATTTTTATTTAAAGATTATTACTCAAATGGTGGTTGGAACAGCTTCTTTTTGGGCTGAACAAGGATCAATATATATAAAATTAATTATATTTCATGATAAAATTGTGCATAGCAATAAGTAATATAATGAAAGATAACTGACTGTTAAACTAACCCGAAGAGTCGAGTTTCAGGAACGAGGCTACCTCAATACGATGCATCCATAGATCCACAGTGCTCAATTGCCTCAGATGGAGTGGATAGTTAAAAAAGTGAGTCATGTTATACTGCGACTGACTACACTCAGGACAGCAATCATTGGTGCTTATCCCACTTCGTTCCCTGTAATACTCGAGTATGATGCTCCACCTAGATCTTAACTGTGTTACTTTAGATCTGGTGTTACAAGGAATACATTCTCTGCTCTCATCAATAGGTCTACCACCAATCCGAATATTGTCCCTAAGAGAGTTTGTTGATTCTTCAATGCCATCTTTATGGAAAGGAGTCCTACTCTATGTAGAAAAGTAGTCCTCTATATGATCTTGATGTGCGAAACGAGATATACTAGTTTTATAACTTCTGATGTCAACTCGAATACGAGGTGGAACAACTCCCGAAAGGGTGCTATGATTGGGATGAGTGTTTCTATATACAGCTAATAATAACTGCTTCAATACCAATTCAATATGCAGGTGGTCTTCATTAGTCATGTGTAAACAACCAGTAGCAGTACTCAGAACACAGTTCTGATCTCTATGCATATATTGTCATTGGTCCAGACAGGATCGTTCAATAGAATGAAAGGTGGTTATGACTGTCTCATTGTTCTTACCCCATGAACACCCATCAAGTGCATTTAGCAGTTTGTTTCTTAACTTTAACCTTTTTTTCGTCTTGGTGACGTGAGCCGAGAATCTTAGCAGGCGATCAAAAATTCTACCAAGTATCGTAGGGTACTGAACTCCCGGAATACTTAAGCTCCCAACAGAGGCAACTAGTTCCATTCTCAACTCCTTAGTTCAGAAGGTGAAGATGCAAGCCAAAGACTTGTGGGTTGTGCGCTTGAGGTTGTGAGCATTGAAAAAATTTAACATATTCTCTTAAAAGGTATTATTGCTCGCACAAATTTCTTCGCGGATGATAAAATAGTACAATCATCCGCATAGGTCACCAATTTTATACAGGAACTACTTTTTTGTGTGCAGATGTGATGTGTGATGTGGAAATTTGGCAAATTATGGGCGAAAAAATCAAACAAAAATTCAATTTTTGTCCAACACATCGCCAAGATCTTAATTTTGGTAAAAAGTAATAATGCAATAATGTTTGATTACTATGGCCCAATATAATGAGAATCTGTTGACATAAGCAAGGACCTAGCCAGGGGAAGGTTGCCGTTGCATCATGGCATTACATTTTTGATTTTCATAAACCCATCCATCTATGGCATTCTTTTGCATTCTTATTCGGGAAAAGTTCATTGAATTTATAGAAGTGATGCATATGGAGCTGCTAATATTTAAGACTTTGTCGCGGAAATTAATCTTGATCTTGAGTAATGTGTGTGACTAGGTTTTAAGGGAGGTTCTGCAATGACTGGCAAAATTGCTGGTACAGAAAACATTTTAAAGCAATCATTTAAAAATAGACTGCGTAAGTCACAGTCTAAATTATGTCGCCAATAATTTGAAAACCATTTCAACTACAAACGACATTTTTAACTTTTTTAAAAAATCGATTATTCGAAGACAAAATGTGCCAAATATTCACATATTTTTTGAAACACGCTGTCTGGTAAGATGTGAAAGCTGGAGCAGTAATTTAAAAAAATTCAATTCAGTTGAACTGAAAAAATATCCGAAAGCTGACTTTTTGGCGAAAACACGCTTGATTTCGGTAGTCGAAATTTCTTCTACAGGTTGAAGTTGAAAAGATTTTGTTGGTCAAAATTAAGCTTTGTAAATTTAAAAATTCATGATCCTTCGATTTCCAAATAGGGGTTAGTGAAGTGGTTTTTGACAAAAATCTCTATTTTCAACTCGACGATAGTAGAGATTTAGCGATGTAGTTTTTAATGATATGTTTTAAGACGCCTCTGAATTAACTTAGATAAAACGACGATATGAAAGCTTATAGTGAGTCAAGAACAAAACTAGGCAGATTTGGTTTCCGTTTTCGAAAAATCCAATTTTATCCAAAAATTAGGCAGTCCCTAAAAACTTTGCTTCAAATGCCAGAGTGCATAATTAGTTCAGCACTCTGAGAAGACTTAAAACATGCCGGAAAACAATTGTCTGAATTGTATAATTAAAACTCTTTTAATACAGCTTTTCTTTTAAGATTTATGTTTGCTGAGTGCGCATAGACGGTTGGTCGACGAAAGGAAAGCGGAATACAAAGTGCTCATTTTGGATGAGTTTGCTGAAAATCCAAAAAAATCTGGATTAAAGCCGTAAAAATCACCATATGAGTAAAATTCTTTTAAAAAAAGTACCTATGAAACCATGATGACAAGAAGTAATGATGCAGTTCGAATTCTAGAGCCTGAAATAGTGTAAAACGGTTGACATAATCCTGGTCTTTTTTTTCGACTTACACAGTGTTATGAGTATTTAAATACTAACCCTTCAAGATCTCATTCGCATACCTGCCCTCGGCCAGCACAAAGCAACCTTCACAGAAGAAGCCAGCATGGAAACGCGCGCCGCTCAGATCCAGCTCAACACAACCAGTCGGATCCTCCACATAGAATTTACCCTCTTTAAGCTGCGTCAGTAGGCCCAATACAACTGCCTCGTTCACCGTCGAACTGGCCAGCAGATTTTCAGCAAATTGCAATTTGAATTTCTTCGCTTGCGCCTCCGCGGAGACACCATTCTGTATAACTGAAGGCGCAAAGAGCTCATGCCGCAGCGTCTTCTGCAGCAACATGGCATAACGCTGGCGCAGATGTGCCGCTTTCATGTTGGGCCGTGTCAGCAGCTGCCGCGTCTCCGTATCGCGCTCGAACTTCTTGTTTTGTGTATTGTAACGAAAGCGCGGCACATCGAAGGCATTGATCAGCGCAAAGACTGTCTCACCTTCGTCCAAGCCAACGCGATTAATTTCATTGATCGCCTTCTCCAGTATGCTGCGTTCCACATGTGGCGTCTGCAGTTTTTGGCTCTGCAAATTATCACAGAATCTGGTTAACCATTTTTCACGCTCCGGTTCGTCGAAGGGCAGCAGCTGTTCTGCAAGGTATGTGCTATTCTCGGAACGTATAAGAAAGCCACTAAGCTTAAAGGCACTTGTAATACGCTTGCGCAGCTTTGCCAAATCGTCCATTATGGAAGAGTCTTTTGTTTTTAGCACTTCTAAATAAAAACTAACAGAGTTGCGAAAACGTTGCGCGCCAAAATGCTGCAATTGCCAATCACCGTGAAAAATATACCCACAGACGTTTTAGTGTACATCTGTACAGTGGTCAGTATGCTAAATCTAGGTAAACAAAATTCTTTAAACCACTGTGCTTTTAATGTTATACTGATAATTTTTTTTCGCTGATTATGAATCTGAAGCTTCAATATTCTCAATATTTAGCAACATTCCGATAGATATTGGCTTATTCAATTTCAGCAAAATTATTTTCCATTTCCTTTTTTTGAACGTCATATTCACTTTCAGCATTGTCATAAGCAGTTTCCTGTTTATCGTACAATACAAAATCTTGATCTCTTCTACTAATATCACCATTTCTGGAATATTTTTTAAACATTTTAGTAAATGAATTTCACAACAAGCTTACTACATGCTAAGACGAATTGAGAACTTACTGTTGACTATCATAATTAAATGTCACTGTCCTATCTGTATGTCAATCGACCTTTATTTTAACTATTTTGTATAATCGCTACCAATATGAAAAAATACCATTTATCAAAATTTATTAATGATTAACATTAATTATACTCATCACACATAGATTGAATAGTATTATAATTTAGTCAAAATTTTTGTCACTCGATAAAAAAAGCAACGGAGACTCCATAAAGTATTTAAATTCGTGATTTGCACGACGAGAAGAGTCAATTTAGCTATATCTGTCTGTGGCCCATATCTCAATCTTTGAATTATTGATTTGTAATTTGGTGTGGAGACTTTTTGTAACTATAATCAATATGACCGCGATTTATAAGAAGGTCTAGCTGCCATATAAAAACAGGACAAGTGTGAAGAGTATTTAAGCTTCAGTTACATCGAAGTTAACGCTTTCTCTTGTCATAACTCGCCCTATTTCGGAAACTTTAAAGATGGAAGCTCCAGACTCGAATTTTTGATTCGCATGAATCGCGCAGAGTCAAGTTTAGAGTACATGGGCTTTCAAGGCCCCCAATACGGCTACATACTAGTATCCTTAAAATTCATGTTTTTCAAGGTATTTTAACTTCAGTTAAATTTCATATCCTGCCCTATCTCGCAACGCTCACAACGCCCAAAATACGGATTCAAAAAGTATCATGCAGATTTTACATTTCAACCACTGTACACTATGCAGCTGTTCTATGTGTAATTTGTCATTCACATGTTAGCATAGTTTTGCTTATTTGTTTATTGACTCTGAAGTTGGAATTTGTGGAGGGGATTTAGCGCTGAAGATGCTCGAAAACTGCCAGAAACAGCACATGGTGCTTGGATTGGGGCTACTCACTCTGCTCACCGTTGTTGTGCTTATAATTGAATCACGGTATGCAGCAGCAAATGGCGAAACTAGTCGCCGACGGCAGCAACAGTTCATCATCGAGAATAATTCAACCTGTTGGAAGCGCGAAGAGTATACAGTAGTGCAGGAGTGTCATCCGTGCAGCGAATTCGATATAGTTAGTCGCACTCTGGGCGTTTGCATACACACGCACTACAAGGAGGTGCTGCGCTGCAAGAGCGGTGAAATTGTAACCAAAAGCTGCGACCGTGTGGCTTTAATCGATCAACGTAACTTCATTAAATTTGAAGTGATCTGCTTTACAATCGGAGTGATTAGCTACTTGATTGCATATGCGCGCGACCGGGTGCTCTCACGGCGTACGCATATGAAGATCGAACGGCAGCTGAATCGTGTGCAATAGCTTCCGTGGAATCATTAATACTCATATGTAATATATTCTTTTAATAATAAACAAAAAAATTTATTTTCTTTAAGTACAATTGTCAAATAATATGTGTATATGTATGTATGTATAATTTAAAACTAGATCTAAACAATAATATTGCAAAAAAATATTGGAATGCTGCCGCGGGACGGGACAAGTAACAAATTCAACTAAGTCTAATAGCTTTAATATGTTTTTTTTTTTTATATAAATATTAATAACATATATACTTTACCTACTTCCGCCAATTCGCTATTAAATCCGGTTCATTGCCTTGTAAAGCAACAACAGCATCCGTTGTTGGTAACGTTGCAGTTGATAGCTGCTGCTGCTCCACAACTTCCTGCACGCTGGTATTGGCTGTTTTCAGTGTATTGTCTGTCATAGGCAATGGTTTGGCAACACCAATGCGCACCACACCCTTCGGTGCGCCTTTCAATGCCTGCACTGCTTGATCCAGCGAAGCATTCTCCAAATTAATTGAGTTAACAAACAATAGACGATCGCCCGGTATTAAACGTCCATCCAATTGCGCTACACCGCCCGGCACCAATGACCGTATAACAATTAGTGTATCATTGGGATCCAGCGGATCCTGATAGTCAAGTATGGAGAATCCCAAACCACGATCGCCCTTGACCAATTCGATAATCTGCGGTTCGGATGACCACATGGCTAAGCCGGTTAATGGCTCTAGTGAGCGTGATTTGAGCTTAGAAAAAGCAGCGCTCGTATCAGCATCCGCTACCGAACCGACAGTGGCCAGGCTGCCATCGGATTTGGCTTTCACCAGACGATCCGATGCGGGCAATAGATTCTCAAAATTGCTGCTTAATTTCTTCAGCGTATCATCGGAGAATGGCATCAGTGCATTCTTGCCGCGCCCGCAGACCATACGCACATCTAATGGTAATTCTTTGAGTATGGCGACAACTTCGAGATGATTCATGCCGAGTAGCCGTTCACCATTAACTTCGAGCAGTTCATCTCCAGAGCGTAGCACACCATTAACGCCCACTGGACCATCCGGCAGTATGGAGCGTATATAGTGATGTGGACGCACCTCGCGTCCACCTTCAACATCGACAGTACCCTCAAGCGATATGCCCAGACCGCCAACTGCAAATTTCTTTATCTGCGCAACTATAACTTCGACATCGTTGCCCACCACCTTACTCCATTTGCGTATAATATCCTGTTCGACATCGTGTGTTAATTCCGGTTCCGCATAGTATTTGTGACGTGCCAGTAAACTGGTATTTTTGGCATGCAGCGGTTCCTGTGAAGACGTGGCATTTAGTTTAGAGTAAAACAATTTTATTTTACACTTACCTCATTTTCCGTACGTTCACTATCCATAGCAGTTAGCAATGCCATAGGCAACTCCGTTTGTATAATTTTTGCTGTGCCATCAATTGAATCACGCACTGCAACCAATTTCTTACCCGAACCGAAACTGCTTAGTAACGTTGTCGTTGTTGTAGGCATGCTTTCAGTTGTGGCAGACAAGAATGCCTCCGGCGGCACAGCCACCAAATCATCCTCCATTGGCAGCACCTTTGCAATGCTACGTTGCGACGCTGTCGCAACAACGGTTGCTGCCACTGCAGCTGCTGCTGGCGGTGGTGGTGGCGGCAATGCAGCACGTGATGGTGTTGATGGCAAACTAGAAGGCAGTTTATCATTTGCTGCAATAGCCTGTTGCAGCTGCTCATATTTGGGTCCACGCAAATAACGCTCCAAACGCAAATTAACCACTTGACCAGATTTCTTAAGCAACTCGACTGCTTCATGATTGGAGAAACCTTGCAACGATTGTCCATCGACTTCGATGATGCGATCATTGACACGTATGCGTCCGCTCATATCTGCTGCCGAACCGGGTGAAACACTCTTAACAAATATGCCAGATAGCTCTTCCTTTTCGCAGACATAACCGGCTATGGTAATGCCCAAACCATTTGCATCCTTAGTCAGCTCTACTTGCAGTTTTTCCGTTTCCGGCAGCGCCAGCAGCTCATCCAAATCAATATTGGGATCTATAAGCATTGAAGTTTCGCCACGATACACAAAGCGCTCATCCTCAGTGGTTGTCTGCGGCGTTGATGCTGTTGAGCTTTCACCAAAGATTTCCGGATAACCAGTTGATATTAAATAACGTTCCAATTCGGCTGGATCGATGAGCACACGTGTGGGCACTACAGCGCTACCCGGGTCAAGCGTAAACGCAGGCGGTGGCGTTGCCTGTTCAATGGGACGCGCTACAACCAGACGCACATGTGTACCGGACTGCCGCAAAACTGCTGCCACCTGCTCCGAGACCATATCATGTAAATTGACCTCACCAATCTGTAGTATATGATCACCGGAACGTAAACGTCCATCACGATCGGCAACACCACCTGGTAGTATGGTCTTCACAATGACGCCAGAGCTGCGCGCACCAATAATGCCAAAGCCCAGTCCGGTGCCATCGTTGACCAATTCAATTGCTTGTATTTGCGCATAGTCAGCAGCATAAAGATCCGTACCCGTTGGCAGTGGTGCTGTTTTAGAATTTTGACTTTGTGGTCGTGCTAGCTCTTCGCCGGCCATGGCTGCCGCTGCAGCACTGCTGCCGCTGTTGTTCTTATCTGGACTACCGTGCGGCGAGAGTTGCGCCGATGCATTGCGCTCTTCATAATCATAGACAACATCACCGCTGTTAACACATAACACCAGATTGCCGGAGACATCTATATCGAAATCATTCGGCAGCATAGACGGATGTTGCGTCAGTTGCGCGTTGAGCTCTGACAGCGAATCCTGTACATGCACAATGGTACGAAAGACCGGATCTTGCAGTATATCAAGTATTGTCTTTAGACTATCGGCCGTTTGCATTTGCAGCTTTGGATCGTCGGATTCATCGATGCTCTTCTTCACAGCTTCGATTTGCTGCAAGGCACTCGAAATATCAGCACTCAAATGCATTTTCTTTTTTCTCTTTGTGTTTGCTTTAAATCTATAACTGTTGTGGGTGCGGCTCTGCTCAGTTAAAAATCGCTCAAGCGTGTCAGCACTCTGCAGTTTGTTTATACAAATTCGCTATCGCCGTCGTCGATTATGTTCGATGGATGTTTAGATGTGTACTGCGGAAAGAGAGACAAAGGCGTTAATTGAATTAGTACAAAAAAAAATGCAGGTCGCCACCTACTTTTTTTGTAGCTGCTATTAAGTCACTCGCATTTGATTTATTGCCGCTATTTGTATATATTGCAATTATTGCATTTACGCCCATTACATTTTAGTGCATTTTGTCTAATTAGCTCTTGATTAATTCCCGGAAATTATACGAATTTTAATTGTTGTTTTGTAGACTTTCGTTGCACTTGTTTGCTAATGTACAAAGTTACTGATGTGCAATATTTGATTGTGTGTATGTTTCGTTAACGGCATAATGAAAAGATATCGGTTATCGGTGCTAGTGCAATGCGTTGTGTTACAAAATCTTAATTCACAATTTATATTAAATCAAAAATTTAGTAAGTATCATATTCCATTTGCTTAAACCACTTTGTGTTAAAACTTTTAGGATCATTTTCACGACTTAGAAATACATACGAGAATAGATACACTAATTTGGGAATTATATTGTGTAAAATATTACGCGACTTCACAATTGTAATAAATCCATCTCAAGTATAAATCTCGATTTTTGGTCTGTTATCGGTCATCTTTTGTCTGTTATCGTTCCGTTTTGTCTGTTATCGCAACGTTTGTCCTATTTATCGATCAGGTGCTCCATGCTGAACAGATGGACAGTCCATGCATTTGCATGAATATAATATACATGTTTCCATTCTAAATTTTAATAAAAAACTTCAATTTTTTGTTTGTTTTCATTTTGCTTTAATTTGTTATCGAAATTATGAAGTCAAGTTGGCAGCTACCTCTGAGATATATATATTTATTTATTTATAAATAGGTTATACGTTTATAGACTTAATAACATGAGCTATAACGATATAAAGTCGTGAAAATAAAGTGCAATCGAGAGAACATTCATTAAAATGTATAGACCTTAAGTAAGAAAAATATAGTTTTTAAATATAAATTAACATGCTTAAGGTCGATACTAAAACAGCTGATGCTTATTTGTTCTGTTGTTTGTTGACATAAATCGGGAAACAGAAACAAAAATTTCACCAATCAATCTAAAATCGTCAATAAGAAGAAAAGGAAAAAATGGTCTTCAACGTGCTTTCTGCCCAGAGAAGAAGTCTAGTAGTAATATTACTATTAGACGACTGAGTTCTTCTTTTTTTTTTTTTTGCTCCTCACTTGTGTCATCCTCGGGTACCCATAACCATGTGTCTCTTTTCATTGAAATTGTAGTTTTTTGTTTGTTTTCCTCCTCACTCCTCAGGGGCTATCAGTACCAACGTTTCTTTTCTCTAAAATTCTTCATATATTTTGTACTCCTCCTTTTGGTCTTGGTTTGGTTATATGGGTCAACCAAATATCCGTTTTTTAGGCGTAGCACCCCACATTTTTTGTTGACATAAATGGACGAATTAACTGAGCTCGGAAAATACGTGATACAATTAAAATTATTAAATCGTCTAAAATCGTCAATGTGAAGAAAAGTAGAAAATGTTCTTCAACGTGTTTTCTGCACAGAGAAGAAGTCTAGTAGTTTTCTGTTAGATAATAAATATGAATGATACTATATAAAATACCAATTACGTTTAAAAAAAAAAAACAAATTATTGAAAGCAGTTCATGATGAGCATGAAATGCTTTACCGAATTATGAAACGTATGACTCCAGTCTAGTTTGAGAAAAATTTTGAAAAAGAGATTTTTCACGGAGAATGGTACATGGTTCAAAAATTGCATTGTTCGTGTTTAAAGATTACAGAATACACTTCGCTATGTAGCTACTGGTATTTCATTAAACTCAGCTAAGAATAATTCAGAAAGAGTACCAGAAAAATCTGCAATTTTATTTTGAATTCACCAATCCACGATATCCACACTTCATAAGGAATGTATTTCAGCCATTTATGACGTGCTGAAGGATGAGGTATTCAAATTTTTCTCAGCACGTTAGAGACTAGCAGCAAATAGCGGACAATTGTTATACCCAATATACAGAGTATAGGTTTGATGTAGGTCTGATGTATACTGATAGTAAGCTAGCTTTACAAAGCTGCAAAATATTCGACTCCTTTATGCAGCGGTGACAACCACTTAGAGAATAAGGGAAACATTTAGTCATACGACACTTTTATATATATTTGTTTTATTCCAGTTTAGTTTAGCGTTAAAATCCTATATAGATCGATCGATTTCAATTCCATAAACTATATTCACTAAAGTTCTTAGAAACAACTTGTTAAATGAAGGTAACCAGTCTGGCAACACTGCATTGCGGCTCACATATGTTACAAAAAAAAAAAACAATTATAATCAGACAAAAGAGAGAGAGAACAAAGCGAATAAAATATTTTTGTTTATACAGCAGCTACTGAACTTACAAGCATTCCAAATCAAAATAAATTGAAGAGTGCAGAGATGGAAATATCCGCTCAATATTTTCCATTTACCTGCAGATTCTGCCTGCAGCGCAGAATGAGCGTCACTCAGGATTCGCTGGTGCTTCAGTCGCTCTACGATTATCCTGCTGGAGCGCTGGACGGCATGAATATAGCCGAAATATACACGGCGACAACACCTGAAACGATGATAAGCCCATTAGATGGACTGCCTCAGGTACTCTGCACAAATTGCGTTGAAAAATTACTAGAAGTGCAGAAGTTTCAACGCATTTGCAAGGAGTCGGATAAGTTTTTACGAAGCGTAATAAATGTTGAAATACCAAAGCAATTTATTGAGACTGTGGACAATAAATACCCAGCTACTATGCCAATGAGTACGATAGTAGTTAAAGAAGAGCTCGAAATTGTGGATGAAGATTTTATCTGTGATGTGTCTGACTGTGTGGAAACAATGAAAGTGAATCCTGCAACAGCAAAATTTGAAATTAGGCATTTGGATGAACAAAATGTGTAAGTATATTGTTTTAGCATTTAAACTAGATAGCGGTAGTGCCACAGAAAACTATTTCACATTTCATTTCAAAATCTACAAATTTCATTAATAAAATTTAGTTTAGGGAGTTCCAATCATTCTGTTGGTCCTGATGTCTGTCAAATCGTATCTAATGGCTGAAGAAATCAGTATATATATTCGACAAGGCTATTGAATTTATCTGTGTTAAAATATCATTATGTGATTTTAACATATACATTCTTCGGAAATTAGGATTTACTTGCTTCACACCAGTTGCAGTTTCACGTGTAGCCACCATTGTACGTGTTACATAACTTCTTAAATTCTGTATTGAAACTTTGTACGGATTCCTTGGAATAATAATGGATCCAAAGCTGAACTTTAATGCCCACATAGACATTACGGTGAATAAAGCCTCGTCGATGCTCGGCTTTATAAAAAGGTGGTCCAAACGTTTGTCGACCCGTGTATAACTAAGTTGTTGTTCACTGCTTAGGTACGCGCCAACCTTGAGTATGGTTGTATAGTGTGGAATCCTCAGTACGAAGTTCATTCTATAAAAATTGAATCGGGCAGAAACAATTCCTCATTTTTTGCTTTGAAAGGCTTAAATTGGGAGCCCTCTTATCGTCTTCTCTCGTATTGGAGTCGTCTTAAGTTATTTGGTTTACCTTCGTTAAATAGCCGCCGTTCAATGTTAAGTGTAATGTTTCTGCATAAAATTATATCCGGTGAAACTAACTCTGCCTACATTTTAAATAATATTTAATGTTCCCCAGAGACCAAACAGGTGTTTTGTGCCTCTTAAACTAAAGAAAGTGATAAAAGTTATAAAAATGTATAGACCCCCTTGGCGTCAATACATTTTTAAAGTCGTCTTGGAACTGAGCACACTAAATTTTGAAAGACCTCCAAGGATATCTCGTTCCAAAGGGAAGCGACTTCGGAAATGGCCTCTTCTTTGGTTTTATGTAAGGAAGCAATTCTTTTACGTTTCATAAGATACCACACGTTCTCGATCACACTCAAGTCTGGACTTTGTTGCGGTCAGTCCACAGTAATAACACCAACATCCTTCAAGAAATAGGATATCATCCTGCTTTTGTGGCATGAGACATTATCCTGTTGCAGAATAAAAGATTCTCCAATCAGCCTGTCTCCGGAAAGGAAAGCTTTGTCATTTAGGGAGTTACAAATATATTATTTCTATGGAAAATAAAGCAAAAGAAATTCTTGGTTTTATAAAGTATTGGTCCAATATACTACGAAACTTCTGTATACTCTTCTTGTTCGTTGGATCTTAACATTCCCATCTTGTGTGGATTCATTATGTATGTAATTCATCGAGATCTCATCGAGTTTCTGCTGTTTGCTCCCAGAAACCTCAATTATGCTTCTGACATACATCTCTCGATCGTGGATCAATTAAAACTCTATTGATCTTCCTTCTTTCTTTCGATTCTTCTTTGAGCTGCATAAAAAAACTATCCTTAACTCTGGACTCTATAATAAATTCTAATTTCATATTTTCATTTTCTTAAAATTTTTGATTTGTAATTACGGCTGCTCGGACCACTTCCTTGGCTGTAAATTGAGGCACAATCGGTTAACTTGGCTATCTCCTCGTCCAACGGGTCTGAGTGGTCGTAATTTTCCATTAATAAATAATGTTTAATATTATAATAATAAATAAATATATTTTGAGGCGAGAGCGTTTTCCGTGGCCCTCCTAATATATGTACTAAATTTAATGTAAATATATTTGTTTTTCTTTGTATCGAAAAGTGACTCTGCTTGTACTGATGGGGATATGCTTGCAGAAGATACAATTAGCATAAAAGAATTGGAGCCAACAATTCAAACTGGCGATGAACCTTTAAGTGATGAGTTGTCATTGATGTCCTCTAATAGTATAAATTCCAAAACAAAGCATATAGGAGCGACCAATGTTGATGTTAATGAGGACAATATGCACAAATGTGAATACTATGATATACGGTAATTGATTTAAAGGATTTTATTAGTTTGTATAAAAATGAAATACTCTACCAAAACAATCATGTCCCTCTGTGTGTTGCAACGAAGTACGGTTTTTTGTCACCATCTTTCTTTTTGACTATTTTAAATATTATTGTTTTTACTAATTTTAGCTGATCTTAAATTTGTATACTCTTCCCACGTAATGTAAATAGTATTATAATTTTATTATAGAGTCTGTACCGCATTAAATGAAGCATCGGAGATCTCATAAAGTATATATATTCTGGATCAGCTCGACAAGGCGAATCGAACTAGCTATATCCAATTGTCTGTCCGTCTGTCCCATGTCTGTGCGAACAAAACTAGTCACTCAGTTTGTAAGATATGGAGTTGAAAACGGGTATGAAGCCTTTCTATATAAGAAAAACTTTTAAATATGCCAATATTAACTAGAACTTCTGTATGGTAACTTGTTATAGACTGAAGCTTCACATAGGCGTGTTCTGTCAACTTTTAAAAGTAGTCCCCATAAAGACCAACCGCCGATTTTGTGATTTTTATATGTAAAATTTTCTTATTTTCCGAGATAACCGCCTTAAAAATAAATTGAAGGCATGAAATTATTTGAAAGTAGTTTATTAGATATTTGTGAAGAGTGTTGAAGCTTCGGTCCTAAGGAAGTTAATGTTTTTTTTTTCTTGTTGTTTATATATATTAATTTCATGTTGTTTACTTGTCTGTAACATGACTAACATTTAGAATTCTCAAATCGGTTGTATGAGCATATTTATACTTGGTGCTTAACATTTATTTCGTACCTTTAAACTATTATTAAACTATTATTCCATTCTCTGTTCCCTTTGCATAATTTCACGGTACCCTTTACCTGTACACTTTACCTTGAAGGTAAAGTGTACAGGTAACAACATTTCATTCTCAAATGTATGAAAATTTTTATGCGATTATTTTTATTTGCTACACTACACAATAGGGTTGGGGCGGATGCGGATGTCAAGAGCCTCAACCGCGGATTATCCGCAATAACTTAATGTGCGCTTTTTGTATCCGGAACCACATTTGCATCCGCGAATTTGTGCAGAACATTGATAAATCTTAAACATTTTTAAAATTCATTACTTTTTTTTTCAAATTTAAAGTAAACGCAAACCACTGTGGTACTTCGAAGTACTTCGAAGTTTTACTAAAATTCAATTACTTAATGATCAGTAAATTGGCAAATTTTACAACTTTTGTTTAGTCAATTTATGTTTTTCACTGATGTTATTGCTTCTAAAAATGAGTAAAGTTTTTCATTGTGATCTGCCGGCGATCTTCTTTTTCATGCAATACAAACACTAACTACGAGTATTGTAACGTAAAACCAGGATATAAAACCGAAATGTATTTCGGTTCTGGTTCCTGTTTTGGTACATACCGAAACTTGTGTTCCGGTATAAAGTTCTGTACCGGTTTCCATTTATTTAGGTTTCGGTACGATTCTTGGATTTTTGTTTCGGTATACCGGTTTGGTACTGGTACTGGTACCGGTCAATATATCAAATTAATAACATGTTACTTCACTTTTTTGAAATAAACTATTCTTTATTCATACATAATCACATTTCACATTTTTATACTCTTCACACATAGTGTTGAATTACAATATTGTCACGAAGTTCGTATTAAACAAAACATCAGTATATATTTCTCCTTGATCAGATCGATGAGACGAATCAAACTTCAAATTTCTGTCTGTCTATCAGTCCCCTGTCTGCATGCATCAAAACTAGTCCCACAGTTTTTAAGATATTGATCTGGAATCGGGTATAGATACTTTCCACGTTCCTAGGCTGAACATATATTACAACTAGCCGGACACGCCGGGAAGCTACAATACAACCAATCATCCACTTTTCGAATTTTGAAACGTTTACGTCCAGCCGATTCCTAAGCGGATTCATAATAAACTTGAAACGCTCTACACGTAATTGCGTAGCTGGAACTGCGAAAGTAACTTTTAATAATTCGAATAGTTCTGTGAAGTTCTGTGGAATTTATGTGGTCTGATACTGTTTTTGGGTTTCTTTTCTTGGGTTTTGTCTAAGTAAATATTTTTGTTAAAACAAATTAAAATTGAGAATCGAAACTTTACCGTCACAATAGTTTTGGTTTTGGTACGGTTCTTTCATTTTCTTTTATTTCAGTAAAAGTTTCCGGTTTAAAAAAAAAAAATGTATTGGTTTCGGTTCTCAATTTGAATCGGTTAATTTCGGTTAACGGTTCCGGTTCCGTTTTTATACCGTGCTTAAAACACTTTCTCAAATTGGGTATCGATCTGTGTCAGTTAATTTATGTTCCTGTTTATGCTTTAAAATTGTTTATTTAATTTTATTTCAAATCTGTTCTTTCGACAATAAGCTAATTGTGTAACATTTCAAAATATACAGGAATATATAATCTAATCTAAACTATTTACATTTTATCTATATAAGATATAATTTGATCTAACATCAAGATAGTAAGTCGAGGATATGAACCCAAATCTCAACCGCCTGACAATTTCACTGCTGTCGAAAATGTTTATAGGCAGTACGTTTTCATGGCTACTCAGTCTCTATAAATTCTGTTTTGTTACCCTAACTATTGCATTTCTGACAAAAGTTATGTTGAGGTCTTGGTGTATGGTACAGTTGGTCATATACTATGGAGCATTGACAATACTTCGTAGCAATTTGTTTTAAAATCGTTGAAGTTTTTCTACATTCGAGTGGCTTGTAGTGCCCATTTTTGGTTGCTTTTGCGTTATGTGGAGATGCACCATCTTGTTGAAAGGTATATTCTCCACAGTCAGAAAGCTTTGGTATTGATGGAATGAGGGAATTTTGTAAAATACACTTGTAATTTTCTGCATTTACAGTTCCGTCTATGAAGTAAAGCTCTGCCACACCTTTGGCTGGCATGCATCCCCACACCATTGTGCTCAATGGAAACTATACGGTACGTTTTAGGCAATATTTGTGGTATGCCTCCGTGCGCTTTCGTATCAAACGTTTTCGAGCCTCACCGACACAAACATCAAATTTGGATTCGTCGCTGAAAATAATAGAATTCCACTGCCTCTGCACCCAGTCCTGCCTCTTTCTTGCCCATTGCAATCGTTTTTTCATTTGCAAAGCTGTGAGCAAAGGGTTTTCTTTGGCCTAAAAATATCACCATATATTAATTGTGCAAAGCATGTGATGAAATCATACCTTGTAGGAACTATATCCAATTTTTTTTCATTTGCTGGCTCATCCATTCACGTTTACCTGTTTTCCCAACATTTTCAGACCATTTTGCCGCTATATCTCTTACAGTACTTCACCGATTTTGCTTCATTATAGTCGCCAAACTTCTTTTGTCACGTGAAATAATGTTTGAGACTCGACCTCTGTTTGCTCCATTATTGTGAATGTGGCCATTCTTTTTATAGCTTTGGACTATATTTTGCACCGTAGACTTGGACAGATTGAGGGTTCTTGATATTTCGCCGTAGCTGTTGCCCAAATTGAATTTTACTATAATTAAAGCTCGATTTTGCTCACAAACTGGCTTGCCACGTGCCATCGTGCCCAAAAATGACAAAATTAACCTAATTCAACAACGAAATTTCAAATTGTTCTCACAGTTATATTTGAAGAAATGTTGCCGTACCAATTAATAACACTAGTTTTAAAAATTTTATATACCCCTCTATTTAAGGGTAATTTCCGAAGTAATTTTCTGCGTAGAATCTTAATCCGTAGTCAGAATCGGCCCTTCACGTCAGGATTTTGAGATATTTGAGGTTATGTATATTTGGAAATGATCCTTAGCTTTCCAAAAACTAAACCGTGTTAACCTGTGTAATGGTCAAAAATATTTCATGTACATATTAAGAACGTAGTTTTATTTAAATTGTTTTTTCATTTTTTTTATTTTATAAAAAACGTACGCATGTTTTTATATGAAATTAAAGGTAATTAAATTACCTTTCCAAAAATTTAATTTAGAATGTGTAATCCTACACATAAAAACCACCCATTAAAAGTCGTACTTTCAAAAAAAAAAAAAAAACTTGCCGTACCAATTAATTGTAGTTGGGGCTCGTATGTACAGAATAACTTTGTTTTCCCGGCTCAACTGTGATTTAACACCAAGCAGCCAATACATCCTATGCGTTTTTATTCCAAGTTGTGCCTTTTTCGCTTTACGATGTACCCCAAGTTGTTGACAGAGTTATTTTGAGGTATTTTCATTCCATTAAGTCTTAGTTTTCGACACAGCTGCCTTCTCAGTGTAAATGTGACGTGTTTTCATTTTTGAGCGTTGACCTTTTTTTTCGATTTCTGAAGAAAAGCCTCAAAAACATCAAGCTTAGCTGCAGTAAGAGGGGTTGTGAAGTTACTACAGGTTCATCAATTGTTGCTACGATTGCAGTATCGTCAGCATACGTTGCTAGATTTATAGTATCTGAGACAGGCATGTCAGCGGTAAATTTAGTGTAGAGCACAGGGCCCAGAACACTTCTCTGCGGAAGAGCAACATTAAAGGATGTTCTGAACGTAGCAGTAGTAGTTTGTAAGATCTAAGTAATAAAAAATGTGATGTAGGGAGTAGTTTATCTAATTTTATATAGAATTCCGGGTTGCCAAACTCTGTCGAATTTCAATAATGTTTTCTCACAAAATCATCTTTGCTTAAGTGCACCCTGGTTTCTTCTGAACACTGGTAACGTTCTTCTCAAAAGTATTTTTTCAAATAGTTTTTAAAAACTTACCAACAAGTTGATCGGACGGTATGACGAACCATTGCTTTCTAGTTGATTTGGCTTGGGTAACATTCTGACCTCCGCGCATCTTCATTGACTTGGCTAGTAGTTGAGCCTCATCATTGCGTTATAGATTTAGACTAGAACTCTTATATATTTTGGTTGCAGATTTTTAAGCGTATAACCGTCTTTTAATGAAATCTAGAAATTGTGAGAGTTCCTCTATTGTTCTCTATAAATCTGTACAATTATAGCTTCGGATTCTACCGAAAAAACTTGATTTTATTTAATATATATTGTTATTTTTTTTTATATGTATATATATATTTCTAGTTTCGCTCATACCGAAGATTTGAACAGCCATACTACACATACAAGACACACTATCAATTGTAAATACTGTAAACGAAGTTTTTCACAAAAACATCACTTCGATAAGCATCTCACAACGCATTTTCCCAATGGTAAGTAAAAGTACCATCTTTCTCCACATAACTTTAGTTTGGCCTCCATTATGCGAAAGCACTGTGTATGAAACACACAAATTTGTAAGCTTAAACCCCAAAAAATTAAAAAAAAAGAGGGGGACCAAGCTTAAGTCTATGTTGAAATCATGTCATATAACATGGACAATTTTTATTAGATTTAGCTTATAATAATATATTGATCATAAGTACGAGTATGTTTGATTATTTTTTTAACAGATAGTTTTATTTTATATATTTAAGGGCCATTTTCACGACTTGCCGATATCTTTAGAGTTAATTTTTTTCACATTATATCCTAGACTTCAATGTCATATCAGTTATTAAATTTATAAACGTTTTGCCTATTTCGACGAACCAATATATAAATTTAGAAGACTTGACTTCATAATATATATATAGTAGGCAGTACGTTCATAGACTTAATATCAGATACGGCATTGAAATCTAGGATATAATGTGAAAAAAATTTACTCTAAAGATATCGGCAAGTCGTGAAAATGGCCCTAAATGCATTAAATATTTTCATCAACTTCAAAACAGACATACTCTTAGACTTTAAGCTGCAGTCCAGTGTGTTCGACTTCAAGATACTCTGTATCTTTTTATGACTCCTTATTTGAACGATATATTTGTATGGGACTAAACTCTTTGGTGGTACGATCTAAAGCTGTGAGTGATACTTTATTAAGATTGACCTAAGGATAAATGGAAACAGGAGGTGTATGGGTGCTACTCCTTATGTGGACAGGGAATAGTAGTGTCTAAATTTCCAACTTTAAAGACTTGACATAGCTATAACGACTCAACTTTTGGTTGCAAATGTATGTTTGCATAAAGTTAAATAGCTTCTTACCCTTTGGATACAGAGTAAGGTGTGCGAAATAAGTAAATAGAACAGACAGTTCGTACACTGTATTGTCCATAAAGTGAAATGTTTCGTTTACTCTCACACTCTCCTATATTTTGTTTGAAATGTGCTCGAGCTATGAGTAAAGAATTTCGAAAAAGTACCGCAAACTTTTCCCGTTAGGTTTATTTTTAGCAGACTACGTTGAATTTTGCGAACGAAATAAGTAATTAGGACAGATTACTTTGCATGCATTTGCGTACACTTTATGAAGAGAAATTAAAGTTTTTGATACTAAATTCATTGCAGACTATAAAAATTAAATAAAATAAGCGGTTTTTTAACTAAAATTATTCTTTGTAACAATTTTTAATGGAATTTTTTATTCAGAAATGTCAAATTTCACCCATTTAAGCGATGAAGAGCGCGGAAAAATATTGGCACTGCGTGAAATGGGAATGTCAATACGCAAAATTGTAGAAAATGTTGGCAGAAATAAGTGTACGGTGGAAAAATTATTAAAGGACACAGAAAATCATGGGAAGAAAAGCCGTCCACAGTTAGTTAATAACCTGGACAAATTTGAATTAAATTTCTTGCGGTTAATAATAACATCAGCTCATCACAAATTCGAAGCAATTTGTCTCTACCGATATCCACCCGACGTGTACAACAAATTTTATCGGATAATGTTTCATATGAAAAAAAAACTGCTTAAACTGGAGCTACTGCCTGGGCACAAAACTGCTCGATTGCAGTTTGCCAATAGATACAAATTTTGGCATAACGAGTGGAAAATGTTCATGTTATTCGTAGTCCAAAAAACGTCCACGTGTCCAGGAACTTCCACGGAGGTTCTCTAATGATATGAGCTGCGTTCGGATACAATGGAAAGTTTTAGATGTGTTTTATAACACATAGAATGAACTCATAAAACTATGTAGAGCTCTTAGAGACAGTTAGAGTTCAATTTGGAGAGGATTACTTTGGTGACGAGTGGATTTTTCAGCAAGATAATGCACCCATCCATAGTGCAAGAGACACTAAAGATTTTTTTTCGACAATCCCAGTTTTGGAGTGGCCAGCTCGCAGCCCAGATTTAAATCCCATAGAAAATCTTTGGGGCATCTTATCTCACCGGGTTTATGCTAACGGGAAACAATTTGTAACTCTTAAAGAATTAAAAGAAACCATTAATCAAGAAAGGGAAAAGTTGGACATTAAAATGCTCCAAAACTTAATTAATTCGATGCGAACAACCAAGGATGTTCTATTTAAAATATTTTTATGATTTAAAATACTACTTAAAATTTCTTTTTTGTTTCTTGTAATATTAAGTTTATGAATTTGTCCTACTTACTTACGAGTATTTCGTTTGAAAATATTTTGTTTAATTTTTAATAATTTTTCACTAAGTGTTATTTGTCTTTTGTGATTTAAAGGCTATTGATAATTTCGTTATCATTAAGCAAAAATTTGGTTTTGGAAAAACACTAAACAATTTACTTGTCATGCATTATGCCATATTGTCCTATTTACTTTTTATTCATTTTCCTCTGTATTCGCATGAAAACTTTCCAAATCAAGGTAACACCAATCTCTCAAGTTTTATCGAGGAACTGGAGACGCCATCAGAGTTCAAGAATTTGTACGTGGCACCATGACTTGTATTAGATGGGAAACTATTAAACGTTTTTTTGCACTTCAACAACAATATCGAGAATATGAAATCGCCTGATAAAGCCGGGTTTGATAAGCTATTCAATATTCGACCGCTGCTAAGCAAAATCCGTGAACAATTATTGCTCGTAACTAAGGACGAACAGTTGGTGTTTGTGATGAGAAAATTATTCCTACAAAGTGGCGACACCACTTGAAACAATACGATTTCGATATTTTTGCTGGAGCCCAAAGTGATACGTATGCCAATTTAGGAGTAAGCAGAAATGTTGTTACAAGACTAGCTGCCACTGTACAAGTACATCTCATGAAAAATGGTCTATTGGCTTTGTGTAGGCTTAATAGAGTCCCTTATTGCAAGATACCAATTGAAAATGAATTGAAAAAGCTAGGATGTGGTAGCATGGTCGAAAAAACAGCTAATATCGAAAGAATCGAAATCTATAATTATTACATGGGTTGCGTTGATTTACTCGATTCACTACTTGGCCTTTATAGAATTCACTTTCGTACAAAAACAAACAAAAAAAAAATGGTATAAAAAAGTCTTCTTTCACATGATAGATATCTGTGTTGTTAACTCATGGATATTATGGCGTCGTAAGTCGGGGCAATATATACCGCTGTTTGACTTCAAGCTTTCTGTAGCTGAGCACCTTAACAAAGCCGGAAAATTAAAAAAAAAAACGTGAGTGTTCAGAGCAGAGAAACTACTCCTACTAGCAGTAAAAGAAAAAAGCGACAAGATTTTTCATTGAATTTTGTTCGAGCTGATGGTATTGGACATTTACCCAAGTGGATGAAGAATAAACAATCAAAATGATTGCTCTTTCCGTTCCTACATTTTCATACTGAATAAACTGAATAAATTTTTTTTTTCTAAAATGGACTCTATGCTTAGAGCATGTTATGGCATATTTTTTTTTTCTTGAACTGTACACTCTATAAAAACTGTTAATGTTATGGCATATTTTTTTTTTCTTGAACTGTACACTCTATAAAAACAAAATTGTTCCAAATATACGTGTATATAAAAATGTTCTAAACAAATATATATATATATATATATATATATATATATATATATATATATATATATATATATATATATATATATATATATATATCTCTCTCTCTCTCTCTCTCTCTCTCTCTCTCTCTCTCTCTCTCTCTCTCTCTCTCTCTCTCTCTCTCTCTCTCTCTCTCTCTCTCTCTCTCTCTCTCTATATATATATATATATATATATATATATATATATATATATATATATATATATATATATATATATATATATATATATATATATATATATATATATATATATATATATATATATATATATATATATATATATATATATATATATATATATATATATATATATATATATATATATATATATATGTATATATATATATATATGCATAATTTAATCGTTCTTTTCAGCCCAATAGTGAGAACGATGAAACGATTTTACCTACTGAAATTGTTTGTGTTCCCAAATCAACATGAAATACTAAAATCAGATATTCAATAGGTGAAAAGTACATACATATAGATTTTTCTTTGTGTTTTTCTGACGGAAATGGAAAAGGTCACAATCTTTGTCACCTGATTTTTAAGTATATAAAGAATTTTCGGTATCAAAAATTTTTATTATCTGAGTACTCAATGAAAAACTGTACGTGACGAAAATTTTGGATCAAAAATCAAAAATATCATCAATCTTAGTTTTGAGCTTTATTAAAAAGATGTCCATAAAGTAGAGGGTTAACAAATAATATGTAAAAACTATTTGTGAATTAAAATTGGTATTAAGTTTTAAGTATTTATTAAATTGTGGTCATTTTGATACTTATGTTCATTGTGTTTATAAGAGTCTCTATATCAACTTTCAAATCAACATTTCAAAGATTGATGGAAAAAAGACTGACAAACTCACATACAGACAGACGGACATGGCCACATCGACTCGTCTTGTCGAGCTGCTCACGAATATATGTATATACTTTATGCTGTCACCGATGTTTCCTTAAATGCGTTGCAAATATTGTAACTAAATAGCAATTATATTCATACTCTTTTTGAAGAGTTATCATCGTCCACCCTCTTCCACATTTCTTACTTAATAACTTAAGTACACTACAACAGTATTTCGATCGTGGCCATATATAAGAAAGCGCACCAATCGCTATAATTTTGTGTGTCGTTGACAATACGTCAACTTCTTGAAGTCATCCCCTACTGTGAGAGAACCAAAAATCCTACGAAAAGTCTTTCGCTCGAACACTCCCAAAGACTCTGTATCCGATGATGTCAGGCTGCCACAAGGTAGTGGACCAAACCGATGTTGGCACCTCGTACCGTTTGCCCATCCAACACGTTCGATTCGTGCCTTCCGTCGATCACAACATGATCAATTTGATTGCGTGTTGTATATTCGGGACAGTTGTGTGTGTTGTATGTGTATCATCCGTCCATAAGAAGCTATCATATCAAAATGCAAGTTGATATTAATCGAAATAAATAAGTGGGCGGTGGATTGGTATAAGTGGGCGTAGCATGTTGATATGGGTACTCTATTTGGTTAGTTCAAAAAAAAAAGCTTATATACTATTATATTCGGATATGTTAAAATAGATACAAAAAAAAAAAAACAAGAAAAAACGTTAACTTCGGTTGAACCGAAGCTCTAATACCATTCACACGAAACTTTAAATAGTGCTGTACGATATAAAAGTGGGGGTTTAAATAGGGGGTGGTATACGCTCACTAGTAGATGTGTATGAAGCGATGTACTAGACGTGTAAGATGCCGCCATATCGAATTTCAAGTTGATATTGACGTTTTCCATACAAATGCATAAAAGTGAATTGTGGGTTTATATGGGACTACCTCAAAAAGTGGGCGGGACACGCCCCTTTGTATATGTATATGAAGCGCTTGTCCATTAAAATCCACAAAATCAAATTGCAAGCTAATATTGATCTAAATGAAGGATTTTTTCATAAAAACACACAAAATTGCACGGTGGGTTTGTATGGGAGCACCTCAAAAAGTGGGCGGGCCACGCTATGTATGTTTAGCGGCTATCTCTTAAAAGGCACCATATCGCATTTCAACCTAATATTGACTTTAATAAAAAAGTTTTTCTTACAAAAAGTCAAAAGTGGACCATAGGTTTGTATGGGAGCTACCCCAAATAGTGGGCGGGCTACGCTATGTATGTTTAGCGGCTGACCATAAAAAGGCACCACATTGCATTTCAACCTAATATAGACTTTAATAAAGAAGTTTTCTTACAAAAAGTCAAAAGTGGGCAGTGGGTTTGTATGGGAGCTACCCCAAATAATGGGCGTGGCAGGTCAATCTTGATACTCTATTAAACTGCAATAAAAATAAGTATATGTGCAAAATTTCAACTGGATAGTTTAAAAATTGGTCCCCAAAAAATGCGCAACAACATACAGACGGACAGACTGACAGACAGAAGGACATGGCTAGATCGATTCGTCTCGTCGAGCTGATCAAGAGTATATATACTTTATGGGGTCTACGATGGCTCCTTTAATGCGTTACAAAATTTCTGACAAACTGATAATACCATTTCACACTATGTGTGAATGGTATAAAAGCTGAGTTCGAGTGTGTCCGACTTCAAATTACATTACCTTGTCTAAGGTTCTTGAACCATATATTTCTATATTTCATAGTGGTTCGATCAGGATATTTTATTAGGATTGATGTATGTGACACACCAAATTTACTATTCTAGCTTCATTAACAACAAAAAGAAAACAAAATAGTACTAAAACTCAAAACCCCTTATAATGGTGTGGGTTCGTTTTATACATTATAGACATTGCCAATGAACTGCTTCGATGTAGCAGTGAAATTCCATCGCGAAAGAGAGGTCGTCCAACACAGCTCTTGTTTAATTTTGACTCGCGTGATTCGACTCCAGCTCCAGCGTCCCCAGCTCTATCTGACTCATCAACTTCAAAATCTAAAAGAATATATATTCCGGAACCTTCTAAAGCCATTAAATACGACAAAACCCATCATTGGATTCATTGGGACTCAAAAGGCAGATACAGACTGTGCAAAACAGGATTTCCTCGGTCAAAATGTTCCAAGTGTGACGTCTATCTTTGCTCAAATCCTCAAAAGAATTGCTTTGTATCGTATCATGCATAAGCTTTATTGAAATCTATAATATATGTATGTAACTTTATATGTTAGACAGCAAAAAAGTGCTGACAACCTATGAAAATGTGTTTTATGATTTAAAGTTTATAATCGGTTAAAAAGTATTCGTCATAAATAAATGAAATAAATTAATTTTTAGTTCAGGAATTGCGTATACGTTTTTTCTGAAATATAGTATACCATTCAGGCCCAATGTTGCCTAGAGGCAACATTTCAGTAAGGACAAACCAGGATACGTAGGACCTTGAAATTTATTTTGGTTAATATTTGTTGTCATATTAACCATAATATAACCTCAAACATTTTTTAAGGCCCCCCCCCCCCCCAATTTACTTCGGTCCTGAAAGGGTTAAATATCGGATTTGAGCGTTTGTGCATACCAAATTGTTGCTTCTTATACTCTTCACACATAGTATGAATGCTAGCGGAGATGTGTGCACTTTGGGTCGTTATCAATATCTCAGCAGTCCGTGGAAATTTCATCATTGTTGTTGCTATTGATTTAAGTTTTGGTGGCAGTTAATTATGTTCTTCAAGTGTCGATAAATTGACAGTGTAGTGTGAATATCAAAGGTTTGCATTTGTCGTTTAGATCGATTTTCGTTTAATTTTTAAGTGTTAGTATAAAATTTTTTCTTTAAAATTGCATGTTGGACCGACCATATGTGTGAAATGATCATTCTAACGGCATATTCATGTCGTTTTATGTCGTTTATCAGCGACACTAACACCACTTTTGTGTTTTTTTTTTTTTTTTTTTTTTTTTGAACTAGCAAATTTAGGCAGAATATCACGTCGTCCACGTAAAACTGAGCGCGGAATTACTGATTTTCCTGCGTTGCTTGCAGCAATTAAAGAAGTGAAAATCTATAAAATGCCGATGAAAACTACAGCACGTACATACAATATACCCAGCTCCAGTTTTCTACGGTATATTGAAAAGTTTGATGCCGAAATTCCGGATATTACCCAAGTGAGCGATGATGTCTTGCTGCAAACTCTCAAAAGAATTGCGTCATATAAAAAACCATCCATGGTAAGATGCATTGTTATGCTATAGTTACTTCGATTCGATTTTCAATATTTTTTTTTTTTCGTATGCAGGTTTTTACTGAAGAAGAGGAGGAATCTCTTGTGACTTACATTGTGAAATGCAGTAACCACTATTATGGTCTAAGCATCACTGAATTACGTCATTTGAGCTTTGAATTTGCTCAAAAAATTCAAGCAACATGTCCTGAAAGTTGGAATGAAACAAAAATGGCCGGCCAAGCATGGTATTGTGCATTTTTAAAACGCCACAACCAATTATGTCTTAGAACGCCTGAGCAGACTAGTTTAAACCGTGCGAAGGCGTTTTGCAAAGAAAATGTTGACACATTTTTTGGAAATTTGAGAAATGTTATTTTTCCAACGCCATTTTTACCAGAAAATATTTATAACATGGACGAAACTGGATTTTCAACTGTAGGCCAAATCATCTCGCTGAAAGCGCAGAATACGCTTGGAACAAACGCAACGCCAGCGCGGGGAACAATGGTGACGATGACATTAGCGGTCAGTGCTCATGGCAGCTCGATTCCACCGTTTTTCGTGTTCCGTAGAAAAAACATGCAAAGCTATTTAATGGAAAATGCTTCGCCTGATGCCGTTGGCTTTGCCAACAACTCAGGATGTATGCAACAAACTGAATTTATCAAGTTCCTGACACATTTCATCAAATTCAGCCACTCATCACTGGAGTCAACTACCTTACTGTTGTTGGACAACCATGGCTCACTCTTATCGGTGGAAGCCCTCGATATGGCAGCCGAAAATGGCATCACATTGCTCTCATTCCCGCCGCATTGCAGTCATCGTATGCAGCCATTAGACATTTCTGTTTACGGGCCATTGAAAACATATTACAAAACCCAGCGCGACTCGTGGCTGACTCAACATGCTGGCACAGTGTTACAGATGCGTCATATTCCTGGGCTAGTTGCGAATGCTTTGGGAAAAGCTCTTTTATCAGAGAACATCAAGAAAGGCTTCAAATGCACTGGCATTTTCCCATTCAACCCGGACTGTTTTGGTGAGTCCGATTTTGTACAGGCGGTTCTAAATGGTGAAAATGAGAAAGCGCGTGCAGTTGAAAGCTTGCACAATGATGACGAGCTGCGGCGTATTTGCGTGTCACTCGAGCAACGAGAAGTTTTAACTTCTGAGCCGTCAACAGCTACTGGAGTTTCGTCGTTGCTCGGTGAAATTGGAGCGCTGCAAGCACAAACACCTAAGTCAAAAACAAATCACGAAAGCAAACCAAAGACGTCAATAGAAAATATTGCTTCTTTGAAAGAAGCACGTCAAAAGCGAGATGCGTTGAAAGCAGCAAAGGAAGTCAATTCGTTGAGAAAATTAGCAACGATCACACAAAACACAACACTAAAACAGGAACACCCACTGACCTCGAAATCGGGCAAACGTGCTAGGAAGCGTTAATCATTATCATCGTCAACAAGTTATGGAAACTTCTAGATCTAAATTATTATTTCAATGTTTATTTAGTGTGCGAAGTTCATCAAATATATAACACTGTCAAGAAATGTTCAAATTTTGATGTTTTTACTTGCTTTTAATCAAATCTTTTAAGGGGTCCAACCTGCACACAAATAGGTAAATCCCTATGGGTTCAGGGAGCAACAACATTCGCACAACCAGACGATTCAACATAGCCATATCCGTCTGTCTGCAAATGTGTTTGGACTTCTGCTCCTGTCTGGACTCCTTACCTTAGTAAGAATCAATGGCAATGCCTGCACAGAGGTTAAAATAAAGCTCTGAGGACTGCTACTGGTTGTCTACAAATGGCTCATGAAGACCACCTACTTGAAGAATCGATGGTGCTACCGGTTCACAAGCATAATGAGCTGCTTTCGAAACAGTTCTTGTTAGGTGAGTATAAGATATAAGAAGCTATAAAGCGAGTATTGTTAGTATTTGACTTTTGAAATTTAACCTTGTTGTTCGGCTGGTGGTTCGAGAGCCGAATGCACTACCCATTCGCTAACTACTGGTCGTTATTCTTAACGATTTGACTAACTACTGCTCGTTAGTGCTTAGCTATCGAAAAGTTTTTCAGCACTGCGCTGATGGCGTGATGGTTAGGCTATGCGAAGCTCATAGCTGAGTTCATTTTCTTATTAAGTCAGCTGAGTTTTCAATAATCATAGAAACCGTTAGACATACTTACGCCGCACTCCCAAACAGGTCCTTGAAATAAAGCGCTACAAAAGTGTATTTGAAGCTGATTTAATAATTGTGTCATATTGGTTTGATGATTATCTAGCTAATTGCGAAAGAAATTGTATATCTGTGGAATGTCATCAGTAGAGTGGTTCATTTTTTTTTTTTTTTTTTTTTTTTGTGGGGTGGATTACACAATTAACGCCATATTTTCATGTTTCATAAACTTACACGTGCATATTGTGTTTTGTGCTTGGTTTTTTTTTCAATTTATTTCGATAGTTTCAGACAACAAGCTACGCAAATACGTAAAAAAAGTCACCGATACACCAATCGACTATGATAAATTGGTAAAAGCTATAAAATTGGTGAAAATTGAAAATAAATCAAGACGTTCGGTTGCTGCTAGTCATGACATCAGTCAAACAACTTTTGTTCGCTACGTCAAAAAAGTGTCAACGCAATTTCCAGATTTCGCCACGGTCACCGATGATCAATTAAAAGATTATGTCAAAGCTATAACACATCATGCTGGAAAGACGGTAATTATAGTTTTTCTAGCTATTTTTCTTTTGAATTGTTATTCAATAAACAAGAGAAAACGCTAACTTCGGTGGAATCGAAGCTTTAATACTCTTCACACTTTGTATGCGAGCTACTATACCTTCTGCTATGTGAATCAAGCTTATTTTGATAAGTATTTTGGCTATGGTTAAAAAAAGTCTATATATCAACTTTTAAACCGATATATTCGGAGGTATCACAGAAATCTCTAGACAAAAATCCGTCTCGTGGTTTGAATTTCTCTAAAAAAATTCCGTAGGTGTGACAGAAATCTCCGAGATTTCATAGAAAACAATTTTTAGTGTACAGACGAGTTTTGTGCTACGCTGTCATTCGTTGTTGTTGCGTAAACCGACCTGGTCGGCAATTAAATACACATTTTTTAAATTTAAATTAAATTATAAAATGTGCTGTTTATATCCTAAGACACAGTTACGAAGAAAATACATTAAACTAGCACAAAAACAAAGTTTTATCTTATGATTTGATGAGTTTATATATGCAATTAACAATTTCACCAAGTAAAAGGCTGGAGATTTCAAACGGTCTAAAAGAGACACCTACGAAATTTATTTAGGTCGGAATTGGGGTGACAGAGATTTCTGTGACACCTCCGATTACGAGAATAGTATCCGATGCTTCCTTTAAGACACTGCAAACATTGTGACTAAATACTTAGTATTTTCACGCTGTGTGAAAAGCACAAAAATAATTAATAACTACATTTTTAAGGTGGTTAGCTAATAATTGTGTGAAGCTTCCGTCCATTATTAGCTACCATATCAGCCTATAAACTTATAAACTTATTCATAGACTGAAAATATATCACACCGACGTATCGACTCGACATCAGATTAATATTTTAAAAACTGAGGGACTAGTTTTGATTCATCATACAGGGGACAGACAGACAGACAGAAGGACATGGCTAGTTCGATTCGTCTCGTCGTGCTGATCAAGATCATATACAATTTATGGGATTTCCGATGCTTCCTTTAAAGCGTTGCAAACTCCATGACAAAGTTAGCATACTACTTGTGAAGAGTATAAAAATCAATTTTCAAGTTCAGAAAATATAAAATAAAATTGTTTTCGTTGTTTACAGCTCTTTACTAGCGTCCAAGAGCAATCGTTGGTGGATTACATCATCAAGTATTCCAAGCTCAATTATGGTCTCAGCATCAACAATATTCAGCGTTTGGCATATGAATATGCAAAAAAATGTGGTGTTCATCCGGCCAGTTGGAACGAAAGCGAAAAAGCATCTAAAGATTGGTATTACGCTTTTATGAAGCGACATCCGAATCTGTCGCTTCGAAAACCAGAACCAAATCGAGCAAAAAGTGTTTTTAAAGCAAACGTTGATGAAGTTTTTGGGAACTGTAGTGCTCTACTTGATGCTTAACTGTTCGAGCCTCAACATGAAAACGTTGTGAATTACTGGAGAAAGCCGGAAAGGAGTCAGTTCGAGCAAGACATCAACAGCCACGAAACATTACGTAATAAACAGTAAATTGAATTAAACTGAAAGAATAAACATATTTTTCACCCTAAAACGTTTAGCATTTAGACCAGAGATGAACTTCTCTGTAACTCGAAATCCTCGTGACAAGATGCGCTTTACTCAAGGAATCAAATTCTTGAAGGGAGTGTTAAAAGAACAAAAAAAACTTGTAACTAAAGAATTATCTGTCTCGACTAGCCCCTACGAAAGCAACAGACTTTTAACTTTGTAAAGCCACAAAGAAGTTCGATTGACCAGCTCCGCATGCTCTTCTAATCAAAAATAATAGCGGAACTCAATAGATCCCATAAAGATAACGCGAACTCATTTGCTGAACATATTTGAGTGGTATTTACCCGTTCCAAACCAAAAACTTACTGGAAGATGAAAAAATTGAAAATTATCTTGAATCTCCCAACCTAGTACATACCTTGGGTCATTAAAAACAAAACATATGTAAAAAAGCACCTCAATCACTCACTCTCACTCAAAGTTTTAGAAGAACTACCGGACTGTGGATACAAGGCCATTACTAAAATATCATTGCAAAAGTCCGTTGTTAATACTTCTCTAGACAATGGAAAGTAGCGCAAATCGTACTTCTTCCAAAACCTGCGAGACTACCAAACTCTGTATATTTGTATAGACCCATTATATTGCTTCCAATACTATGAAAGATCTTTGAACAACTGCATTATAGACCCACTATAGACCAATAACAAATAATACCTAGGCATCAGTTTGGGTTTAGAAAAAACCAGCAGGTGAATCGAGTGTACTCTTTTGTTAGAAATGCGCTCGACAATAAAAATATTGCATTCAATAAAGTCTGGCATTCAGGTTTGTGACACAAGCTAAAATTACTTCCACATCCATTTTATTCGATCTTTAAATTGTATATTGACACTTTATGCTAAAGGTTAATAATTTAGCAATTCCATATTTTCGACCAACGGGAGCGTAGGCTACGGAAGCAGCTGAGACTACCTCACAGGTCATTCTTCACTGTCGTCTGACAACCAAGTTTTAATTTACAACACAAACATAAACCCAGTTCGGAAATATGGAGTTCAAATTTGGTGTTCCGCAGCCCGATCAAACCTGGAAATATTGCAACTATTTCAATGTGTTATGGTGCACTAAGATAGAGTAACAACAATAAAATCTATCATGACGTGTATGTGTCCACGGTATTTGAAAAAATAAGCCATTGCGGACAAAGATAATATATCCGCTTAATCAGACATACGAACCCACTTGTGGTAGAACTTATTAATAACAGTCACTCCTACAGAAGTCTCAGGCGATTCCTTCCAATCGAGTTACAAAATAGCTTTTCATCATGAAAGTGGAAATCGCGTATAAAATAAGTTCATAAAATTAAGCAAAATAAATATGGACCAATGATTCCCTCTGCCCATAGAGCACACCAAACAGTGACTTTTTGAGGATGTAACGGCGTCTCAACAATGGCTTGTAGATTAGCATTACTCCAAATGCGACAATTTTGTTTATTAACGTACCCATCCAACAAAAAGTGAGCTTCATCGTCATGAACAAAATTTTCTTGTGAAAATCGGGATCGTTGGCCATCTCCTTTTCGTAATAAATTTGCACGATTTGCAAACGTTGTTCCGGAGTAAGTCTATTCAGTATGGAATGGCAAACCAAACTGAACATAAATCAAGTGACAACTGCCGAAAACAGTGCTGCCAGATTGAAAACCACACGGCTTAAAAAACACCCTTTATGTGGAAAACTTTAAATGGAATTATATCATTCGCTGCTCTGCCCAATTGACCAAAAATCTGCAAGCAAGCGAACAGCCAACTTAGGCAAACATTGCGCGTTCCAGATTTTGTCTCTTCTCCATTAAAATGGCTCCGTCTAATTCGTATTTAATTTTAAGGTTTAGTTATACGATTATAGGCAATAACTGTATGAAGCTTCCTTCCGTCCATACGAGTGCATCATTTGGAGTGTAAAGATAATATTGACTGTAATGGAAAAGATTTTCATTTTATACTCGCGGTCATGGTAGCCAATTCCTCAAATAGTAACTAACTAGTTTCATTTACGATTCACAACCACAAGCTTTCAACACATAAGTTGTCTGCTTCCGTCCGTAAGAAATATGCATCCTGGCGTAAGAAAGATGCATTAAACATATGAAATGTATGGTTTTCCTGCCTAGGAATTCCACGGTATTGTTCGATGTTTGTGAGCTTTGAAATTGTTATTTTGTTTGCCTTTTGACATTTGGGGTATAATATGATTCTTTTCGTTGAATTTGTGCAACTTTATTTTTTTATACTCTTCACACATAATGTGAATATTATTATAATTTAGTCACAATTTAGTTCCGTAAATGCAGCTGAAGCTCCCTTACAAAAATTTATATTTTGTTTTATCGAAAATCTATAAATTTACTCGTATAAATGGGCAAGTGGAAAACTTTTACACCCTTTATCGATTTTCAATTTTTGACATATTTTTCGAAAATTAGATGTCAGTTTGTTGCCGTAAACTTTAGATTTGACGTAACCCCACAGGAAAAATTACATAGGGGTTAAATCGGGACCTCTCCTGGAGAGGTGACATAAATTGGCTACAGTCGCTGAATTACCGTTTTTGTAAAACTCACGTACGCAGAACTCACGGTCCGCTCCCGAGAAACGCTCCATAGCGACTAATTTACCAAAAGCAAGGCTACCGATTGACATACCCCCGCGCCCCTCGAAATAGTTGCGTTCACGCAATCAGCAAATCAAATGTGAACTTTCTTTTGAGACACCCAGTAGTTGTAATTAGCCAAATTTGCTGCATATAATCGAACAGCGGTGTGATGAGGTATCGTAGCTAAATTCGAAACAATTGTCGAAAGATGAAGGGAAACATTTCTCAAGAAAATGCTATGTTTGATTGCTTTAAAGCGCATGTGGACCAAAGCCTTTCACGAATATTTGAAATCCTTTTAAAAGAAAAAAGCCGAATATTTTGTAAGGATATGACATCGAGATGGTAGAGACGGAGAAATGTAAAGCAAATCCGTCCCTATTTAAAAGAAGACATGCAACATGTCTTAAAAAATGGAACATACTTAAACTAGTTACTAAGTATAAACCTCCATTTGAAACTTAATGCGCTTAGAATTCACAACTAGTTCAAACATTATTGCCAGTAAGTTATAGTGGAAGCATTGTCGAAGTAATGTGATTAATTTAGTTATTGTTTTTTTTTATTTCTTTTGTTTACAATTTTAATGGTTTTTGTATAATGTTGCTATAGTCTAACAAAGTGATATTAATCATACGTTGGTTGTTGACGGTTTATTCTTCTGAATGAGATGTTAGCACTTCGTTTTCAGTAATGTTGGAGTCTAAATTTAATAGATGTAAATTCATTTATAATTTATTTTTCGGACAAAACTTTCGATTACGACAATTGTTCACGAATCTTTTTCGAATCGAATTTCCTCCGATTATGGGCAGTCGAATAATCGTTCTCGAACTACAGATATTTTCTGTAGTTCTGGTGCAGGCTTTTCACAAATAACAAGCATAAAAGAGAGCCGTGTGCCAACTTGCCAAGAATGTTGGAAAAGAGTTATGATGAGTTCGCAGACTTACGAGTGTTGCAAGACGTTTAAGAACTGAGAGAGAGAGAGCTCTTCAACATATAAAAATATCGAAGAAGTGAAAGGACTTTTGCTCGATAATCAAGGATTTTGTACAACGACAATGTACCATCGCATTGTGCCCGAATTTAAGACCAACATTGCCGGAAAAAGTCTATGAAATGTGTTTCAATGACTGAATAAAAAACTAAATAATATAGTTTTTGCCTATTTTGAAGCCGTCAAAATAATTGATTTATTGACCACTAGCTGTCCCGGGCGCGTTGCTGCCCTTCACCCTGCCCCACTTCTCCACTTCGCCATTCTTCATGACCCCACGGGTAATAAAATTGTTAATACAAAATACTAAAACCGTTATTAAAAAATAGGGGGTGGGGTAGGACGGTGAAAAATACTTAACGACCTATTCTCTTATGTATATATAGCTGGTTTCCGGCGCGTTTCTGCCTCTCCACCTGCCTCTCCTTCCCTCTGCCACTCCTTCTCCCTGTTCCTCCTTCCTCATGCCCCCTTGCCCTACCCATCTTCCACTACCCCCTTCAAATACCACCCTTTATCAACCCATTCCCCTACCTCCCCTTGCTTTACCACTTCTTCTCCCTGCCCCCTTCCCATCCCATTAACATGTATACAACATTTCATCTCAACTATCACTCCTTCTCTCTGTTCCTCCTTCCTCATACCCCCTTACCCTTCCCATCTTCCACTACCCCCTTTCACCCCTTCACATACCACCCTTTACCCAAGAGCTTCTGTTAGGACATTGTTGAAATGCAGAGAGCAGCAGGGTGTCCTGAATTATCCACCGTGGGTGTTTGTGCAGTGCCGCACTCATTATGCATTAAAATCAACGCCAACACAAATACTGAGAATCAACTATTACTACGTATACCATGACAACTATGAACTATAATAAGCCACAGCTCTACAACATGGCACAGCACGCTCACGTGCCTTCTGACGCTCACGCTAATATCCTTGCAGTCAGTCAGCCTAGCTGCTTCCTTTTCACATTGTATAGTCTCATACCAGCTGTCCTATGCAGTTCAGTTTGTGTGTCAGACTTCGTTTAAGCTGCGTTGCATGTTTCCTTGATACAGCTGCGTCCTGTGTATCTGCCGCCCACTAATATGCAGTTGCAATTACATTTCGGTATTGGTGTTGTTGTTGTTGTTTTTGTTGTTCTACCGCCCAAAAGAAGGCTGCATAATTTTGCTGCATTATCTTCAATATTTACTTCAAATTCTTGCAGTTTAATGAACTTTCAAGCAAACTTTTTTTTATTTTGAATTTTGATTTTTGAAAGTTGTTGAAATTTTGAATATTTGTTGGCAGACTGTGCTTTCTAGTATTTAATAATTTAATAAAAAATAATTTAATAAAAATTTTAATAAAATGAAATAACTTGTTGTAAGTTCATCTAACCACAAAAAGCAGCTTCGAATTAACCAATATCTTCATAGCTTATGTGTTCTTATGATATATGAGCTATATTACTGTAAAGTTTCATTAAAATCCATTCAGTAGTTTTTACGTGAAGGAGTAATAAACATCCACACATCCATACAAACTTTCTCGTTTATAATATTATAGTAGAAGGATTTTGTTTATTTTTAGATTAATACTATTATTCTTATTTCCTAATTGGTAACTTTTGGTTTTTTTTGTTCTTGATTTTTAAATTTGTAGTGTTTATTTCAAAAACGGTTTCTCAATCTTCTGTTTTTAGTCACCGTGTCAGGCAAACGTAGAATGGAATCATCGCATGACGTGAACAATGTTATTCAAGCGATCATGCAAATCAAAATCGATAAAAAACCATTGCGGGCAGTAGCTGAAACATATAATATTCCGAAATCAAATCTATATCGCTACATCGCCAAAATGAAAACAGTAAATTTAAATATTTCAACAGCTAGCGACGATGAATTGTTGGATTTTTTTAAATCGTCTTGCTCATATGGTGTAAAACCGGTAAGTTAATTTAAAAGATATATTTCCACGTGCGCCGCTTTTTGACTTCGAATAAATGGTAGGAATGCGGTTTCGATAAAATAGTTCGTATTTCATATTCAGATAAATTTCGCAATTTGAATTCACTTGGAATTGTAATTAGATAAAAATCGCGAAATTCGAATTTCTAAGAAACCGCAGCCGTATAATGTATACGGATTCAAAAACCGCAGCACATGGAATTATTTCTATTTTATTTTCGTGCAAACTATTTTTCATTGTAACACATTTTTTTCAGGTCTTCAGTGTGCAACAAGAAAATGGTTTAATGAATTACATGAATACGGCCAATGCAATTTACTACGGCGTGAGCATAAATTTGGTGAAAATGTTTGCCTATCAATATGCAAAGAAGATTTCAAATAAATATCCTGCTGCATGGAATGTCAATCGCAAATCAAGTAGAGATTGGTGTTACGCATTTTTAGCACGTCATCCGAAATTGTTGGTACGAACGTCAGAGCAAGCATGTTTAAACCGTACAAAAGCCTTCTACAAAGAAAACGTGGCTGTCTTTTTCAACCAACTTCATTCTTTGTTTAACGAAACTAAATTGGAACCGCATAACATCTGGCATATCAATACGACTAAATTATCAACGTGTGCAAGTAAATTTGTAGTTGGCGAAAGTTTATCAGATGCAAAAGACACTAATTTATGTATGACTTTTGGCGTAAATGCCATTGGCCAACGCATACCACCATTATTTTTCACGCCAAAAAGTGAAATGCGTACGTTTTTCACGGCACATGCCAGCGCTAGTACAACTAATGATACATCCAATGATTCAACATGCATGAATGCCGATGAATTCTGCAAATTTATAACACATTTTATTAAGCATACAAATACAACGAAGAATACGCCACCAACTCTATTACTGCTGAACAGCCATACATTTCACTTGTCTGTCAAAGTTATTGATATGATAAATGATTACGGCATTTCAATGGTAGCCTTTCCACCGTGCTGTGCGCATAAAATGCAACCATTGGATGAAAGAGTCTTTGAACCATTCCAGACTATGTTTCAAGAACAGTGTCAAGCATGGTTGCATATGCACAATGATGAACGTTTTAAATTGCAACACGTATCAAATATTGTGCATAAATGTCTCGAACATAGTATCACAGCAACAAATATTAAATAAGGTTTTAAGAAAACTGGAATCTTTCCATTCGATCCAAATATTTATGAGAATGACGATTTTCTTGCTTCAAATCATAGTGAAAAAAATGAAATGTAACTTGAAAAAATCCAAGTACTTTAGTCGCTAGCAATTCTATTCGCACATTACACGATTTTGATGCAGTGAAACCTAATAAACTAAACTAAACTAAAAAAAAAGAAAAAAAATCAATAAAGCAAATTGGAACCAATATTTTAACAGCGTCTGAAGTATCGCATTGCAAGGGAAGCTTAGTAATATTTATTTAAATACAAAATGTTGTAAAATATTTGAAATTTTCATAACATTTTAATAATATTTCAATAAAAAGTGTTAAGATTGATAATAAATGTAATAAAAAAACTTATTAATACAAAAAACACAAAAGTGTTCGATGGATTTCTATGGAACTAATCTAAAACTGTTAAACCGACTGAGCGATATTATTCGCATGCTGAGCTCAGAGTATCTCCAGATTGATTTTTATAATGATTTGATAAAAACTGAGCGTACAAATAAGTTTTATGGGTGTTTTTTATTATAACTTTGAAGCTTGATTCAGAGAAATTGATACAATGAATTCCATTCAAAGGATTGTCCATCGTTAGCTATGACTTTTCCACATCTTTCAGGCAGCATACGTATTCTGCGTTGAAAAAATGTATCGTCTTTTGACGCGATCTGAGAATCTACCCAATTTTTGGATACTTCTTAAGAAGTGAAGCATTGCTTGGCCAGGCCAGCCCATGTCTAATTGATCGGAACAAATGGTAGTCGAGAGAAGCAATGCCAGGTGATACGGCGAGTAAGGTAGGGCATCATATCAAAGCCACAGTTTTCTTGACGAATTTTGCAACATGTTGCATATTGTTGTCGTGCTTTGTCATGTCTATTGAGCGCGTTGGAGCTTTAATGCTCGACTCAAATGTATCAATTCTTGTTGCTAACATTCCCCAGTGATGGTTTCGTTAGGCTGGAGTAGCTCATAGTAGATCAATCCGAGCTGATCCCACCAGATGCAAATCATTAGCTTCTTCCCATGTATATTCGGTTTGGCCGTGTTTACTCCACGATTTTTTGCGCTTTGTCGAGTGCCGTAGTGGATCCTAGTGGACTTCGTTCCCTGTCGCGTTCGAACGGCGTTCGACATCTCTTGACTTGAATACATACGGAAACCAATTTCCATTTTTTTTGCACCACACCCATGGCCTTGAGACTATTTGAAATCGTTTGTTGAGTCACACCCAAGGTTTCAACAAGCACCTCTTAAGTTTAACATGTTTCTTGGTCCAACAACGCCTCCAACTCAGCGTCTTCAAACTTTGGGGAACTAGTGCTCACATGTTTTTGTTGATGGAGCATGTTTCACACAACAATCGATGTGCATCAGCTGCACTTCTTCAAATTAAAACAAAAAAATTGAAGAAAAAAGGGAAGCGCTCCCACAAATTGTGGTTAAGTATGGAAAGTAGGTTGTTTATACTTTAGCGAAATGACATATACTGATTCTTAGAGGAAAATTATGATGCTTTAACATGAATATAGTTACAAGCTGATCCAATGTGATTTAATACTATTTACGTCATCTTTTGAAAATCCCTGAAAACTTTGTGAGAACACTATGCGCCCGTGACTAACACCTATATTGTCACATTTGATTTATACAGCCCCACATAAACTACAATTACTTACATTTATTAAGTCAGACCATTGAACAAATTTTCTAGTTTGAAGTCTCTAGCTCTTATAGTTCCTGAGATCTGTTGTGTCCACCTAAATCCAGACGGACTGACATAGCTAAATGAATTCAGTTTTCGTTACTTATCAAGAACCACGCCTCCTTCTGCCTGCTGCCTACATTCGCACAAACCTATTTTTTAGGTACAGGGTATAACAAGGAATCGTTAGATGAAGCTTTTTCTCTTTTGTTGGTTCATTCTACAACTCATGCTGGATGACCAAACAAAGAAAATATTTCTAGCATCATAAATCCAACTCCGTGCGTTGAGGGTATCGGAGAATCATGGCATGTTCAGGGCTGGAGAGCGTATAGCATCAAAAAAAAAAAAAAAAAAACAAAAATGATCGTTCTATTGAATGGTATGTTTTTAACATTTTTTTTTTGAGAGTGAATCTCAAAACCAAATAGACTCAAAGTCTTAAACTTAATATAAGTCACAAATTTATTGAAAAACGTAGTATCAAATAAGTTTTTATAATGCTTTAAGGTTAATTAATAGTGTGTATAACCACCTTTATTTGAAATCACTACATAAATTCGGTCAGGGATTGAATCGTAGGGAGCCTTTAGATAGTCCAAGAACACTTCGCTCCAGGCATTCTTAATGGCAGATTTTAATGATTCAACGTCCTCAAATTGTCTACCAGATTGCTAGACTTTACGCGAAAGCCATCCCCAGAAATTCTCTATAATGTTGAGATCAGTAGATAACGGCGATAACTCTACTAAGTTCACATTTTGGTCACTTATCCACTTTTTTACTACTCGAGCAGTGTGGATTCGGGCAATATCCTGTTGAAACGTCCATGACAGTGGCTCGAAAACGTTGGAGAAATGAGGGCTTGCATTTTGGAGCAGCTCTTTGTATTGAATTGTATTAATTTTAAATGAAACGAATTGATTATCAAATGTACCATAATAGGATATGGCACCCCACACCATTATACCCCCCTCACGACTATGGTGACGGGTCAAATTGTGTTCTTGCTTTCTTATAACATGAAAGTAGTAGTTGAATCCATCTGGTCCATCCAAATTAAAGCGTTTTTCATCAGAAAAAACGATTTGATGCCACTCCCTATTCCATGCCACGTGACTCCGAGCAAAAAGACAGCGAGCTTGCTTACGAATGTCGGTAAGCGGTGGTTTTTTTTTTAGTTTTAATCTCTTCAGATGTTTTGCCTTGCGGATTAATCGTCTTACGGTAGCTACACTAGCATTTATACCCAAATTTTGTAGAATTTTGGCTGCAGAACACTTTGAGTTTGAAGCTTCTCGAAGGATCTTTCGCTCCTCGCAAGGCGTAAGCGCTTTCCAGGTGGGTTTTTTTTTTCATATTTTTTCCGTAAGTCGATGGATTTCTTAGAAAATGACAAACAGTAGACTGACTTCTAGAAATTTGTTTTTGAGATTTGTCTAGTTGAAAGATTGCTTTCTCGATACGCCAATATTTTGCCTCGTTCTTCCAAAGTTAGTGCTGCTCCACGACCCATTTTGTGTTGAATTATTCAGAATTTGATGTAGAAGACAATTTGCAACTTTTAACTTGCACAGCTAATGAGTCTATTCTGATTATCGCCTAAAATGCACATTTTTTTGCACGGCATAGGCAAAGCAAAATAGAAATGTATAACTGTAAATTTGTTGCATTCAACTCTTATCTCTTAAATTTGTCTATTGCTTTGCTCTAAAAAAAAAAACAACAACAACTGTGGCGATAGCTTACAGCATAAAGCAGAAAATCAAAAAGGAAAAGAAAAAACATGTTGAGTCTATTTGGTTGATCGGCAGTGTACATCCAAAATATGACGTTATACGATCAGCAAAATATAGTGCTAACCGGATGGAATACATCAACAATAACAATAACAATACAACAACCCGTTTTCAGCGACCAAAATTAGCGCCAAATTAACTTTTCGTCAATATTGTTTATAAACCGCATAACTATTTGTAAAAGTATAATCCGTGACTATATGTACAATTACAAATTCACAATCACGAAACTGAAATAATACAAATGTTACCACTTCCAATCGGACAAAAATTATTAAACATATTTAATAAAAAAAAATTTTAATTTTACAAGCAAATAAAAAAAAAATTTCCCATACCGGGAATTGAACCCGGGCCTCCCGGGTGAGAGCCGGGTATCCTAACCACTAGACAATATGGGATAGTTGAATGGCGGTGGCAAAATGCCATATATAAGATTTTACCATACATATACTCACCATACTCGTGTACTTGTTTTGAGTTCACCACGATTTTGGTGAGTATATTAGCTGCGTACATACAAATGTAAATTCATCACATACAAATGCATACTTATATTTATAGCTATGCAAAAAGAATTTATCGGTATAAGTATAATGCAGCGCGAGAATTTGTATGTAAAGGGTGTTTTTCTTAGAGGTGTAGAACATTCAACTGAATAATTATGCTGAGATTACATATTTTCAAATTGAAAGTTGGCTTTTTTAGAAATACAATTTTATATTATTAGTGTTTAAATATGAGTTCGGGCATGGAATAGCCGCCGCTGGTTTGGATGTGGCGCATTCTGGAAGTCCAATTTACGAACACTTTTTCACGCAATGGAAGTTGTATCTCGGACAATGTTCGCATAAACCAACAACTTCAGCTAAGCCCATATGAAATATTTCAAAGATGTTAAATCGCATGTTCTCGGTGGCCAATTGATTGGTCCATTTCGAGAAATCAACCGTTCGCCAATAATTTCCTTCAGTAATTCAGTTGTTTGATGCGCTGTATGGCATGTGGCGCCGTCCTGTTGGAAAAACATTTCTCCAATAAACATCACGTTCGCGCTCTATCTCATCCAGGGTTGAAGTTTTACTCGGAAATAAACATCTTAAGTTCGAAAGAATATCACGATATTTGCGAAAGCAAATAAATCGAGGTATAGAATATAAGTTGAAAATCGATAATAATATTCAACTTCAGTGGCCAAACATCTCGGTATATTCACAAACCTTGCTAACAGTTTGAAAAATTACACCAACATTTCTGTCTACATTTTCGTTGACAACCAAACCCTCTCTACTCCGTGCATACGGTCCTGGATGCTATTTCTTTAGTGGGGTTCTATTTTGGACGTACTGATAGTACAAAGTAGTGTTCAAATAAACTTCTTGTAGTCCGCTGTTGATCATATCGTTTCTTCTTTATATACAAGCTTTCTTTTCATATACAAGTCGGCTCAGCCCCGTCGAGATAGGAATTATTAAAAATAAGAATTGAAATTGTGAGTTGCTGGTCGCAATTTTTATGAAAAATCATCTTCCGTGATGTAGCTCATTTTCGCTTAAGCAAAATATGCGTTATTGGACATGGACAACAGGCTGCAAAAGACTCCATGCGATCGGACTATTAGTTCTATAAATATAGCCATTTTAACAATTTTTTATCTATCTCGAAGGTAATAGCTAAACTTCGGACGTCTAGTTCGTATCGGAAAGGTATATAGGAGTAAGAATCAACGACGAACTTATACGGAACGACGAGCATATCAAAAATTTAATGCAGCCTCGTCTAATATGTAGTTCTTGAGATCTAGCTGATTTCGACAAACGGACGTACTCGTTGAGCTGGTCAAGAATATACACATTTTATATGCTACAACACTACAAAATTCAATTTTAAAGTGATAGAAACCTTTTCTTACAGTTTTTTAGAGTAATTTGGGTGCCCTGAACACGAAAAATATACAGTTTTTACAGAGAAAAATTAATGTTGAACTTTCACCACCTGTAACTCACCCATTTTTAATTTAATCGAAACGAATTGGATACCGTTAGACGTCATCCTCAATATTTCACATATAGTACATCAAGATGATAGCAAATCAATGCGTGGAATGTAAACAAATTAATTATTCAGCAGTCAATAACACCAAGATCTCGCTGATATGCATTCCCGGGTATACTGGAATATAGCAGGTAACGAGAAAATCGTCGAATTGGCACACACACATAGAGTCTGCTTTACATCTAGAACATATTAGTACCGAAAATATTAGTATCATTACTAATAATCACCGCCGAAAACGTTATTTCCGGAGCACTGTTAACAGTAGCTACAAAAAGCAGAGCTCCACATTAGGTCAATAGTCGAAACAAAGTATTGAAAGCAATAAAACTATTGTCTTCACCTACAAAATCATAGCCACAACTCTAGTGTGCTACGATGAACCAGCCTGGACACCATGTATGAGTACAACACATTGGAAGAGCTTATACTCGTATAGAGTAGAACCCCTTTATAAGCAGGCTAAAATAATAGGTGTTAAAGACAACTGCTCTGTGAGCACTAAGTAAAATCTTATCGCATTCTCACCCCAACAATTGGTTTCACTTCCGCCTAGGAACATTTGTTAGCTACGCTTTATTAACCAACGTTAACGTTAGAATCCACTACGATGGCACAATACGCGGAGAAGTTCTAGAATGAGTCAACAAAAACATGCTTAACAACGTAATTGCTTTCGAAATAGTTTTTGTTAGGTGTATAATGAAGTAATCATCCGAATCATGGCACCCTCACGTGTGTTTTTTCAACTTGTATCCGAATAACAACAGACGTTGCAAAACGAGTATATCTAGTATCGTAACTGAAGGGTGCACATTTATATAGGATCAGCACCAATGAGTGCTGTTCTAAGTGTGATCAATTGCTGCATAACACAACCCACCTGTTCAACTGTCCACTTCTTTCGATGCAATTGAGATCTGTGGATCTATGGATGCGGCCAATCGAGGTAGCCTCGTTCCTGGGACTCTACACCTAGGCTGACGTTTATCTTTCTCTTAAATTACTTATTAACATGCACTATATTTTTATTATGATACACGATATATAACTAACAGTAAGTGTAATGATCCACTTGACACCTGACAATATCTGGAACCGAACAGTTGAGACAGCCACCTTCCTCAACATAGACCAAGTCTTTTCTAAAACTTTTTCAATTTCCATATTTCTTAACATAAATTATTTGGCATAAGACTATGTAATATATTCTATGTTCCCTTTACAGTAAGAATCAAAGACATCGCTTCACTAACGGACCATTGATCAATCGGAGCACTTGCCCATGTTTAGCGTAGATATTGCCAAGATAATTTGGAGCAGGAAACTGCCGAAGGTCTATTCTGTCAATATTCATTCCAGATGGTTATGATGTCCCGAATTCATACAGGTTCTAACAAGTGAATGAAAAGGGATCACCAGTCAAACCAAACAAGTTTTTTTTTTGTTAAAAAAGAATTTTATTTAAATTACTGTTCCAAACGATTTTTTTTTCCAATACAATTCAAAAACAATTTAACACAATTTAAGTTGCGCCTCTTCTTCCTTTTGTGCCAACTGGCTAAAGAAAGTGCGTGTCATTTGCTTCATTTCACTAGTCAAATAATCTGGAAATTGAACTAAGGAGAAACACAGTTGGGATGCATTGTTGATTTTTTTTAACCAAACAAGCAACTTACTCTTAAATTCAATAATCAAATCACCCAAGTCATCATAACGTTTGTTCGGATATTTCATTCTGGTAACACTATCCAAATCCTGACACTTGGGCAGGCCTTCGCATGGAATAACCTTTGAAAAGCCCGGCTTGATAACATCCGAGACGACAACCTTTAGCTTGCGCTTGTCCAGCGTGTCAATGTAAAAAACGAAACCCGTCAAAGCCATTGATATATCAATCTCATAACGATAGACAAGATCACACAAATTGCGCCGCTCGAATATCTCATGTGGCTTATCGGCTGCAATGAAAACTATATCGCCGGGTATGCGTGTCGGATAGCGATCACCTTCCTCCTTAAAGCTATAGCGTGTGCCGGCAGTGGTACCTGGCGCAATGGTTAGCTTTAAAGTCTTTTTGCTGCAGAAATGAAAAGATTAAAAATTAAAATATTTATTTGATACAATAATTTCGCCTACCGTTTTTCCGTACGCGTTTCATTTGCATCGACATATTCCTGACGCCACACATGCATCAGCTTCACACAACCGAAACGCACTTCCTCCAACGACAAATACATAAGCTTCTCAATTGGCGGATCCTTGTTGCGCACACCGATGCCATGCTCCCGTGATGCGTACAAGCTTGGCGGATTTGTTATGGCATCAATGACATTGGCATATGGTGAATATGTTGCAAATACCTCGCTGTATGTACGCATATGATCGCCGTGATACTGATATGGCGGAAAGTAACCATTCGGCAGCATCATGCCATGAAACAGTCCAGCCTCACCGAAACGATCGTATATAGCGCGATACATATCATTGCCGAGCACATCGAAAGCCATATTAATGTATTCCCACTGTTTACGCTCACCCATTGGCGACATGTGCGTCAGACGACCCTCCTGCGCCAGCGGCACAAAGTCCGCCATATGCACCTTATCACGATGCGGACACAGCCGTATGGCTAGTTTACGATAGGCAAGCGTCAGCTCTTCCTTGGTGGCAGTACGCGGCATATCGAGCACCGCATAATAATCCAACTCCATGCGATTCATTATGAAAAAGCGTAGAATTTTTTTTTTTCACAAATAATAAAATATACTTTCCATCAAACCCGGAGGAACTTTGCTAGAAGAGAATTTTTTCCGTTTGCTAGTTGAAATTAATTTTGTAGACAAAGTTTACTTCGTTATTTATGGCAGAATACAAGGTGCTTTGATAATTTATTAATTTTTCGATTTAAATTACTATTGAGAATTTAGAGCATATTATACAAATTGTTTAAAAATGTATACTAATAATATTTATATACACAGAGCCTAAAAAACGCTTCGGCTCTGAGTTACAAACAGCATGCACAACAATTAAGGAAGCGAAGTCGCCCTCATATTATGGGTGGTTCGTATTGGAAATGCCTTCTAGAGAACGCAGCAACTTCAATTACGAGTTTTTAACTTACAAAAAATATATACGTATATCTATGAATGTGCATGTAGTTATAATTTGGAAATATTTTATCGCATCAATAGCAGTAGACGTGTAGTAGTATAAATATAAACGTATACGCTTAATTGTTTGATACACAAACATCAATCCAGATCTTCAATGCTGACGCCACTATATATCGGTTCATCTTTATCATTTTGTTTTTTTGGTGGCTCAGCGGCACATTTGGCATCGTCTGTCGTTGTCTTTTCCAATTGTTGATTGTCAACGCTACCGCTACCGCCAGCGGCAGCATTGGCATCGGCATTGGCATATTCATCACCGCCTTCATTAAGATCAGCGGCATTAGGTACCCAAAGTCCTGAGTCAATACAGCGTTTCATATGATATTTGGCAACTTCAACCGGCATGGCTGCAATTGTCTTCTGCAGCAACTCAATATCACGCGATTCAAAACAAGATTTTAGTTCCTGTAATACAGAAAATAATAGAACAAAACTTAGTAATCAACATACATATGTTTAGTATATAATTTCTGATGGAATTGACCGATCGTTATGATATTTGTAGAGATAGGAGAATGTTTTTGGCTATAATTGAATCAGATAATTTGATATATACAAAGCTTGATCTAAAAATAACCGCAATGTTGGCAGTATTTGAAAGGTACATTTTTCTTCTTTCGAAAGCAGCAGTTCGTGCTAATCGTTTCACAGGTTACAAAATTACACACGACACACGTGATTGTATGAGTCGCACTAAAGTTTACATGTGATTTACACGATTTAAAAACGGTTGTTATGATTTAAATTATGATCCAAGACCTGGACGACCCGAAGCATCTAATCGTGCTGAGTTATTGGAATTAGTAAGTGAAATAATCGCTATCGATGCAAATTTCACTGTGCGAATGCTGGCAGAAGAATTAAATTAATTTTACTGTACAATCTACTAAATATTAACTGAAGATTTGGGTAAAAGAAAGGTGTGTGCACGTTTTGTTCCACATCAGTTAAATGATGATCAAAATAATCGCTCGTGTAGACCATTGCAAAGACATCATTTCAACAGCTGAAAACGATCCAGATTTTCTTGATTCGATCATAGCTGGTGATGAAATATGGTACTTTAAATATGATCTTGAAACTAAGCGACAATATGCACAATGGAAGTCATATTGAGTGAAAAATTGAGTTTTCAGAAGACAAGAATTAAGACAATGTTGATAATTGTCTATGATTCCAAGGGTATTGTCCACAAGGAATTTGTTCCACAAGGCCATTTACAAGTTTTACATCGTTTATGGTCGAGAGTTCTACGTGTTAGGCCCGAATATTCGAAAGGAAAGCATATGTTTTTAGTGCATGATAATGCACCACCAAGGAAAAAAAAGTGAATGCATTTTTGATGAAAAAACAGATTTGTCTCATCGACCACCCTCCGTATTCGCCAGATCTATCACCGTGCAATTATTTTCTCTTCCAAAAAATTAAAACTCCAACGAAAGGAGCTTTTTACGATGACATTCCAGCCATACAAGCAGCCGTGACACAGTTCCTAAAGAACATACCAAAAAGCGAGTTTAAAAAGTCTATGGATAAATTGGTTGAGTGTTCTAAACGTTGTATTGAGTTAAATGAATCGTATTTTGAATAAATATTAGAAATTTGAAAAATAATAACATGCTTGTTTTATTTCATAACTAAAAAGTTCGACATAAATTTGCACTAAACAACTCAATAATGGGCGACAGGTACGTATGGTACTATACATTTTATAGTGGTATGATCTGGGACTTTGTGGTATATTTTATGAGAACTAACGTAAAATACATCAAATTTGAAATTTCTAGCTTAATAAAAAAAAAAAAAAAATAATTTTTGTCATATAAAAACTAAAAATATAGGCCAAATTTGTATGATTACCTCTTATATTGGCCCTATGCGGAGAATTTCATCATGTTTTATGTAAGGCACCCCAATTTTGCACTTTTAGCTTAATTTAAAAAAAATTTCAACTAAAATCTTCAAAATGGTGGGCACATTTGTATGGGGGTACCCCTTAAAATGGGGTTGGCATTTTTATTTTAAACGCATTATGTGAAGAGGTCAAAAGGAGAGTCTAAATATCCAAAACTTAGTCTCCAAGATTTCGTTGTTCAAACATACGAAGGACGCCTAAATGGACATATCTATATCGACTCATATTTCTATGCTGATCAAGTATACACAATATATACTTTATGAGGTCTACCTACACTTATAATACTCTTGTCCCTTTGGGTACCGGGTATAAAAACTCCAAAATAGGAATTAATGTTGTACGAGTATGTGCACTACTCTTTTTAATGGAGTTGGCAGGTTAGATTTGTGCACATTGTCTATTCAAGTTTGAAGGCTCAATTTAGTCTCCGAGATATTCGCGATAATGCGGACAGACGGAAGCACATGGCTATATCGACACAAATTATGATGCAGATTAAAAATATATAAAATTTAGGATTCTGGGACACCCAGTATTCAGCAGGATATCTAAAAATTGTTCACTCTAAATAAGTGTTGGCGTAACACTCAGTCAGACAGACATGGTAAGAACGACTACTCTCTGAAACGCTGGAGTCTACAATTGCAATACAAACATCTAATGCAATAACTGCACACACTATGCAGTATGGTATAAAAATCATTTGAAATCACTTACATCTGGCAGAGTATCAAATACATCAGCTGGATCCAGTCCACCGGGACCCAAACGTGCCTTACGTTCCTCCTCCTCGACTTCGGCCATTGCCTCGGCAATTTTCTCTTGCGCACGTTTCTTAATCCGTCCCTTAAATGCTTCAATTTCGTTCTCGAATTGCGTACGATATTCGGGTACACAATTCTGTATCTTGGAGAAAAACGGTGGTATACAGGCGCGTGGATCAACATCGAGCTGCTTCGATAACTCCAGCATATACTGCATGCAAATGCACTGATGCGCTACATGCGCCATCAATTCAGATTTCTCCTCCATTTCCAGATTAATAGACCATATAACCAAATAGTTGGCAGTCTCCTCGCATACCAAATCGGTGTGCTCTTGCAGGAAGCGTTTGGAATCATCATATTTTCGCAACATGCCATACTGTTTACATAGCTTTTCATTTTCTTTGATGAATTTTTTCATACGCAATTCACGCTCCTCCTCCGTGAGTTCTTCGTCGGCTTTACGTGCTGGCTTTTTATTAATGACTGTCTTCTCGAATCCGGGCTTACTAATAGTATCCACATTCCATGGTGTTTTATTCTCTTTTTTTTGCATTTCCGTTTCGGTGCGATCGAGGTCTTTGCCCTCCTTTTCGAGTATCTCCAATTTTTGCTGCAATGACTGTTTTTGGAGTTGTAAAGCATTCATTTGCATTCATTCCGGCAATGTCTGACTCACCTTTAACGCAGCCTCATTTCCGTCATTTTTGCTGATGCGCTCCTTTATATCCATTAGACGCGCCTGATAGCTTTGCTTATGTAATTTTAAATCTTCTTTTTCCTGCTCCATTTCAGCCATGCGCTCGACGCGGGCCTGGTGCCGCCAACGGAACAAGGATGGCGTATCAATGTTTGGATGCGTATCGTCTTCATCATCTGAAATCTGTGCCGATAGCCGTGCATAGTTAGCGTGCGCGTATTGCAAATACTGTCAATACTTACTTCTATATTTTTCCATTTACTATAATCGACCATTTTTTGCTTTATTGTACTATTTTTTCGCTCAACTTTGAAGAAATCTCTGGAAGAATTTTTCGTTTGCTGTGTAGACGAATTGGAAAAGTAAAAAATAACACTGTGTGTACAAATGATGCTAAAAAATACCAGCATAATTGTAAAAATTTGAATTAACCGCCAAAGTATTAATGTATTCAAAAGATAAATAGTAATATTCAACAGGAAGTTTACGTTTCAATGGAGGCAGCGGTTTGAGTTGCGTTTTGACTTTGAAAATTAAATGTAAATAAAACACTGCGTCAAAGACAAATACTCAACTTAAATATTTAATAAGACGTGTTTTCCTGGCGCATATGACGAGGCATTTTAATACAGTTTAAGTTTGTCTGCATTACAAAACGGTTGGAATCGCTTATTCTTAAATCAATGGCTAACTTTAATTATCGTCGCAAGAAGCCTGACACAGTTTTTCTCAATGTCAAACCCGTTTATACTGCTCAAGGCTATATGAATAATGGTGTACGTAAGTATTCCATAGGTTTAGCGGAACGTCTGGATGCCGGTTTTGGTCAGAAGTCTAACAATAATATGTATAATAATCGTGCCTCTGTGAGCACTATTGGTTCTTTGAATCGTGTATTTATACCGGTAAGTACAATTAATAGTGTAACTTCTGATCAAAAAGTAACTGGAAATTGTCAATAAAACGAAAGTGCTTTGATTACACAGGCCTACGATGGTGTTCGCTGTACAAAACTTAGTAGTAATTTCGGTAGATATTAAATTTTAATTTACACTTGTGTGCTCGAAAAAGTCTGCGTACACCAAAACAAAAAAAAAAAAAAAAAAAATTGAAATTTTAACTTTAACTTTAATCGCAAATATCTCAACTAATGTTTTATGTATTGAATCAAACTTTGTTTTATTATATAGTTTATTAATTTCTCTTAATAATAATATTTTTATTACAATTTAATACTTAAAATTATAGTTTTAATTGATTTTATGCTACAACATGTCAAAAAGGTAGTGCTTTTTTGACATGTTGTAGCATAAAATCAATTAAAACTATAATTTTAAGTATTAAATTGTAATAAAAATATTATTATTAAGAGAAATTAATAAACTATATAAAAGTCTGCGTATAGGCTTCTTTTTTTTTTTTTGAAGAACATTATGTGTTAATAACTGGTAGGATAACCATTTCTCGTCAGTACCTCCGTCTTGACATGGAGTCCACAATTTTTTTTTATCTTCAGTTGTAATTTTTTCCCATTCCTCCATTATTATGTCTTTTTTATATTTTTGGAGGGTTCGCGTTGACGGGTTCTGTGTTCGAGTAAGTCCCACAAATGCTCTGTGGGAATCTGGTCCGTACATTGGGGAGGTGTCCTCAACTGATTTTCTATATTATAAAGGAGCCAGAGCTTTATTTTATGTCGTTGTCTTGCTGAAACTAAAACTCTTCTTGCAGTCCCAACTTCTGGAAACTTTGCAGCAAAGTCTCCCTCAATACTTGGATATAATTAGTTTGGTCTATTATTGATTCAATAAATGTTAGTTTGCCAACACCATTGGCTGCCATACACCTCAAACGTTAACTCCTCCACCATGTTTTATGGTTGGCAACAAAGTTTCCTTTTCAATGGTCGTCTTGCTCTTTCTTCATACCACCTTTTTTCCTTTTATACAAAACCAGTAGGTCTCCGCTACGTTGTACGCGGCCCTCCCCTTCCCCTGCCACTCCTTCCCCCTGCCACTCCTTCCCTCTGCTACTCCTTCCTCCTGCTACTCCTTCCTCCTGCCACTCCTTCCCCCTTCCCCACCTTCCACATGCTCCTTTTTATTGAAACAACAAAAAATGAAGGAATATCTAAAAAATCCAAAAAATGTTCTGTTTATCCAAGAGTATTTTGAATACTGCCACATTTGATCAAAATCGGTTGATCGGTTTCGGAGTCTATAGGGAATATAGTACATACATACTTCCATTTTTATATATGTAGATTTGGTCTCATCAGAAAAAAAAAAACATTTTGCCAAAGGGGCTTGGAAACGTATTTATTTGCAAACTCTATGCGCTTATTACTGCTTATTTACAGTTGAGATATGGGGTTCTTACGGGCAACTCGACCATGATAGAAAGCTTTTTTCTTTTTTTTTTTTTTAATTTCACACATCGGAAATTATTTTTGAATGCATTTCTTCTACTTCTAGTCTCAGTTGGTGAGCTTGTTGCTTGGATTGTTTCGCACTAACTGAATGTCACGTTTCTTCCCTCATTTTTTTTAAGAGAGATGAACGATCTGATTTGGGTTTTTGCAGGATGGAACCCGTTGAAGTGTAGTTAGCTCTGCTCACTGCTTTTCCAATTTTTCTTGTACAATTTTCCATCAATATATAGCTTTTAAATAACTTTTCGCCCATATGCACCAATTTGACTTCCGTTGTTGTCTATGGCGCTATTAACATTTTTTGAATGAACTAAAACTCCAAAGTCAGATAAGCATTTCTTAGAATATTTTCAGGTAGCGGTAATTGCATATTCGTTCATTCCATGCATCACGCAGACTTTTGTTTTATGGCTCTTCTGACATGTTGTAGCATAAAATGAATTAAATCTATTATTTTAAGTATTAAAATGCAGCAAAAATATTATTAGTTAAAAGAAATTAATAAACTATATATAATAAAACAAAGTTTGATTCAATACATAAAACTTTAGCCGAGATATTTGCGATTGAAGTTAAAATTTCAATTCTATTCCGCCAATTTTCTGAGTTAATGGTGTATTTGTGTTTTTCGATGTATGATTTTACTTAAACCAGTTTCCGGTGTGAATAGCCAGCCCGATCAAAATGAATGATATATTGCTAATAAGCTAATGAAATTATCTATTTAACGGTACCCCACTCGTTACTATCGAATTGAAAAATTACTGAGTTAGCTGATGAAAATTCAAATTTCATACATTTTGAAATTTCATTTATTTTTCTCATTTGTTACTGTTTTTCAACAAAATAAAAACTCCGGCATCTAATATTTCGATTTTTTAAACGATAGATTAATCAATTTTTTTTGCCGTTAACTCTCGACGCTAGTTTAAGTAAAATCATAAATCGAAAAATAAACCATTATCTCAGAAAATTGATGTGATAGAATTTATTGGTAAATTTTTTCATGGATTATTACTTAATGTCTATTGAATTAGTCTTAAGTTTTGTAAAGCGAAAACTATTGCAGACCTGTTTTATTATTTGATATTTATTTCGTCTACTTCAAAGTAATTTCCATTAAATGAAATACACATATTCCAATGCTTCTTTCAAACTTCGAAACACTATTCATAGACCGAATTTTGAAATAGTATTCACTGTCCTGCCCGAATTTTGCTTCTTTCTACCCAATTGGGTCAAAATGCTCTCTGCCGAGTGGTAACCTGAGTCGTGGTGGAATAGAAAAATGTCACACGAGACCATATCAGTTCAACATGGAGCTTGCGGAGTGGCATTAATTTTGTTTTTGGTCAAATAGTTGCACACAAGATTAGTTTATCTGCAATATATCTCGCAACAAGTCGGGTAAGAATTTTACTCATGCCCTAAATGTCATGCATTATGCTCTGCATTAATCCAAACGAGACCACAAGATCGGCTGTTTAATAAATTTTGTTAATGAAGTGTAACTATAACATAGAATATAGATACTTAATTTTTTAAAAGTAAATTTAGTGCGCTAAACATGAAGAACAATCATGTTTTTCATTGGGGAAATTTACATAGATAACGGTATATTTGATTTTTTTTTTTTAGATTTATGATTTTACTTAAACCAACGACCAGACTGTATCATTGGCTAAGTATTTTCGTTAGCAAACATTTTTGTTATCTGAGTATTCGATGAAAAACAGTTCGAGCCGAAAATTTTTGTTTGTTGTTTGACAGCGTTTTTTGTATAAGAAGTTTTTTCGCTATGAAAAAGTTTCATCGATCTCAGTATTGAGCTTAATTCCAACAAAATTTTAAAAATTAGATAGAAGAAAAAAAAAGCATTTTAGTTTACACTTAAATTCCTATATTTTTTACATATCCATCAAATCCAAAAACTTCAAAACTCGCTCACAACACTAACATATTTACCAAGTTATTTCGCACGAACCATCTGTCATTTGTCCAACATTTATACATGACAGTTGTATAAACCACGAGAATAGAATTATTTCACCAAATCTCAAGCGAGGTTCTTTTAAATGTGAAATTTGGAGTATTTTTTGATCAGAAGGTATATTATTTCAGTGCACTATTCCATATTTAATTTATACCTTTTTCGCAGAGCGTTTTCTATCGCAGCATAGCGCCCATTTATTGGTTTCTGCGTCTAATCGGTGTGCTGCCCATGATGCGTAGTGGTCCTGGACGTGCAAGATTTGAAACGAAATCAGTATCATTTCTCTATTCGGTTATATTTTTTATAGTGCTGCTGGTTAGTATTACTGTTGTACGTTTATATTAAGTATTATACACTATTCACACACTGCTATTTTACAGAGTTGTGTCGCCTTTGTTGCTAACGATCGCTTAAAAATAGTCGGTACATTGAGTGGTCCCTTCGAGGAAGCCGTAATTGCGTATCTATTTTTGGTCAATATACTACCGATTATTGTTGTACCTATAGTCTGGTTGGAAACACGTAAAATAGCGCGTCTTTTTAATGACTGGGATGAGTTTGAGATACTATACTATGAAATCTCAGGACATACAATGCCACTTGATATGCGACGTCGCACATCGACAATTGCTATAGCTTTGCCCGCATTATCTTTGCTATCCGTTGTTATAACACACATAACCATGTCGGATTTGGATCTAACACAAGTGGTACCATATTGTATACTAGATAATTTAACTGCTATGTTGGGTGCCTGGTGGTTTCTAATCTGCGAGGCTTTAAGTACGACTGCGCATTTATTAGCTGAACGCTTCGAGAAGGCATTGAAACATATTGGACCGGCTGCCATGGTCGCCGATTATCGTGCACTCTGGTTACGCCTTAGTAAGCTGGCACGCGATACAGGCAATGCAACTTGCTACACTTTCGTTTTCATGAGTCTCTATTTATTCTTCATCATAACATTATCGATTTATGGTCTATTGTCGCAGCTATCCGAAGGTTTTGGTATCAAGGATATTGGTTTGACCATAACAGCACTCTGGAATATTTGTTTGCTTTTTTATATTTGTGATGAGGCACATTATGCTTCGTTCAATGTGCGAACCAATTTCCAGAAGAAGTTACTCATGGTCGAATTGAACTGGATGAATTCGGATGCACAGACAGAGATTAATATGTTTATGCGTGCTACAGAAATGAATCCGTCGAATATAAATTGTGGTGGATTTTTCGATGTGAATCGAAATTTATTTAAAGCGGTATGTAAGAAAAAATTAGCTACGAACAAATTATAAATTCGGTGTAACCAAATTATTAATACATGTTTGAAAGTTTTACATACAAAAATCACAAATTGGGAGGTTCGAATTTTTATTTCGTATGTGGCGTATAGTTGAGTAATGTTACACCATGTTTTGAGTTTGAAATTGAAATTGAGTTTGAGTTTTGAAATTTCAAAATCTTATAAAAAATCTTCTTTTTATATCTTCTCTACATAATCACCATTAATTTCAATACATTTCTTTAGGCTGTAGATACACCTGTCAAAAGTCCTGAAGTTTTTCTCAGTTTCTAGATAAAGTGCATCAATTATCTCCGTATTGCCACTGAAAATAAAATTTTTTAATTTTTTTTTTATAGTCAAAAATAATCGAAAGAATGTGGCTCTAGATGCCAGAGAATGTAATTAAGTTATTAAAGCTGTAAAATGTAGCGACGCAGTTCCTCTTTTTTTACGGATTTCCAACATGACATTTTATCCCAGGTTCCCAGCAATCCTTTATTCTGAAAATCTTGGATTTTCGTTTCACATTTCTGTTGTTGGTCGACCTACGCAAAGCTCGTCTTCTACCGGAAAATGTACGTCTGAAATATTTAAAACCACTTGGAAACAGTACTAAGAGATGGTGCAATTATTTCAGTAGTAATTTAGCATTCTTTTAAAATTTGTCATTGCTTGACAAGGCGTAAAAAATTGTAAAACCAATTTCTTGCTGTGTTGGTAATGGCATTTTTTTTTTTCAAACTTGCAAACCAAATTTCTGGTCTCCATACCTTCTTGAAGTAAAAAAATCAAAATGTCGTAAGACAATTGTTAAGCGTCTACCAATTAAAAAAATATTTACAAACAAATAAAAAGCAACAAATATTAATTTATGTAGGATGTATGTAGTACTATTGTATATGCTAACTAAATCAATATTGAGCATATTTTATAGGCATTCATATCAGTAATGTGTATAGTAAATTTCTAGGAAGTAGGTTTGTACGGCGTGTTGGGCGCATTTATTAAAAAAATAATCTGTCTGTAGAGGGAGTAGGAGAGTCAACATATTCAAATTTGGTGGTTTTAACTCTGACATCTTGGCGTTTATATAGATGAACAGATTGAGAGACCGACAGACTGACATTGCTATATCAATCTGTCTCGTCGTGCTGATTAAATATGTATATACAAACTTTTCTATTATGTGTGAAAATACACTTTTCTTTAGATTTCTTTAACTAATAGTTTCCTCTTTTCCATTTAAATAGCTGCTGACCACTATGGTTACATATCTAGTTGTGCTATTGCAGTTCCAGATTAGCATACCGACTGATAATGGAAAATCTGATAATACTACCGTGGCTGAACTTCTATATGATTCGATGATGAATAGTATGGAAAGTGATGAGGACATAACCACAACAACAACAACAAAGAAGCCAACAAAATCATCGAGAAATGCTGCGCGTCGTGGTCGAAATGGTTAAAATAAAACATTTGCATTAATATAAATACGAAAATAAAGTTAAAAATTAAAAATTATATATGTTAACTAGCCTATACAGGCGTACGCAACTGCGCACTTTTTTGTGTTTCTTTTATATGCGCCCATATTTACAGTAAATCTTATTTCTCTCCCGTTGCTTTTGAAATGTGTTCCAAATCTCATTCATCTGCTTCAAATAGATACAAAATATGAGGAATTTTGTTTTTCATTTAAAAAAATAATAGTCCTCTAACCACCAAAATCGGAAAGCCGTGACAAACAGACAGACAAAAATTCGTTAAATTATACAATTCATTTATTATATATGGTAAAAGGGTACACAATACAAACACAATGAAGTATATATATTATTGATCATCATCGGAAGATTAGTCAATATAGACATGACCGTCTGAACATCTGTTTGAACGTATAGATTTTGAAGATTATTAGAGATAGAGAGAGTTCAAGAGTAGATTTTTAGCTTTTCCTTTTCCTCTTCAGATAACTAGTGTTCAATGAACATGCCAACCTCACTTTAAGGGGTAGGCCCTAATAAATCCTAATAAAGTATTATGTATAGGTCCAGATCAGATCACTCTAAGGGGTAGTCACCATACAAACTTGACCTCCTTTTTTAAGTTTTTCTATGCATTTTTTGTTTGTTTTTATTCTTAATTAATATTATCCTTAATAAACATTCCATATAAACCACTAAAGAATATAATCGACGGCTCATATAAGTAGCATTAAACAAAATTCAGGGTATTTCGAAGTGGAGCACACTCGACTAAAACGTTCTTTCTTGGTTTTATTTAATTTGTATTGGATTGCATTGGGTGTACAACTTTGCTACCGTCTTATAGATGGCATAAGCGGTGTATAGTTCTAGAAATAATTATATTATGTGCAGCGTGTAGTACTTTTGCGCATCTTGTAAACATAATCCTATATCATCAGTAGTCTATTTGTGTTTACATTAATAGGTTATTCGTTACAAAAAATGTCCGTTTATGAGCCAAATTCGGGATAATGTGATAATTTTTTCTTAAGCCCACCAAATGCTCTCAAACCCTATGAGTGAAAGAACGAGTCCTGATGATTTTTACGTGAAAGGCCGGCATAGCTGTGGAAGAGCGAACATTGAAGAAGAAGATGCAGAATTGGAGGCATTGGTTAATGAAAATTTGTATAAAAGTCCACATGATCCACAAGCAAGCGAGATACGTGGAAAATTAATTTTTCACCTGTAAACAGCTGAACGACATTTTAATAATTTTGGCCTAGATTGATTCTTGGACTGCTTCTAAAAACGATGTAGAATCCGTATATTGCCAGAAATATGGGATGGAAAGATACAAAAATTAAACAAAGAATCTTTATTAAATTTTGTGTGAAAAATAAAATTAAGTGCTCCAATGCGCACTTATAATATTGACTTGGCATTTTGCGAGTCTGGTAAAAATAAAAGTTTATATGTGTTTCAAGCTCTTCACAGAATGCCGAGAAGTAGTTAATGTCAATGTTCGCCGTGGATGCACCAGCACGTTAATAACCGATGAAAATGTTGAAGCAGTGAAGAAAATTGTTTTGGAGAATCGTCAAATCACAATTAGAGAAGTTGCTGAGGATGTTGGCATGTCGGTTGGCTCGTGCCTTGCAATTTTTTCGAAGTATGTACCGAAATTGCTTAATTGTACCCTTGCTTGTACGAGATTTTTTGGCCAAAAACAACACCGTAGTCATGCGTCAGCCAACGTAGTCTCCAGATTTGATCCTCGAATTTTTCCAGTTCCCAAAAATGAAAAGACCCATGAAAGGACGGCTTTTTGCCACGATTGAGGAGAGAAAAAGAAGTGCTTCAAGTTTTTATGGGAACAATGTATATATTGATAAATAAATAGATGAATTTTTCGATAAATATAAAAAGACAGCTTTTTTGGTATACGAGGTGTATACTGATGATTCGTGCGAATATTTTACAATAGCAATGTTTCGGAACTAAACTTCTAAGTTGCCCTCACCAAATTTAAGTAACCATTCCGGGTACCTATATTATTTTGATATTTTCAATGAACTCATGAAGTGCCATAAGGGCGGTAGTTTTACTCTAATTTTGAGACTGGCTGTTCTACTGGTTTGGAACTCTTCTCCTGGCCTATAGTAACAATCGGTCAAATAGTAGCTAAATTATGACGAACTTGATTCGTACTTTTGTATGGAGAGCGGAGGCATATTAATACGTTCATAGTTGCTGATATAAAGCGAATTAGGATCTTCTTTTCTTCATATAGCCAGAAAACTTCTCCGGAACGACATACTCTATGAATTTCATAACATTCGGTTAAATAGTTGCTGAGATATAACGAATTTTTGTTTTCTCTTAAATGTGGGCATGGCTCCACCTACTTTGCCAGTGAATCTTTATTTTATGTCATTAGCGATGAGGTTAACCTTCGAAACGATGGCTCAATCATTCGTTATGGTAAAGTATTAAGGGAGATATGACCTTGTGACAAAAAAAAAAACAACAACTTAAGGAAATAATACACATGCATACCTACATACATACATACCTACATACATATACACATGTATTTACAGATTTTATTCAACCCTTTAGATTGTCTCTTCTTCTTGTGCACTATTTTTATCACATGCGCATTGAGTCGCTTCGTATGTGAAAACGTGTATTTGGCAAAGCAAATTTAACTGGTTCCATGGTGTAATGGTTAGCACTCTGGACTCTGAATCCAGCGATCCGAGTTCAAATCTCGGTGGAACCTGAAAGAGTTTTTTTCGATTTTTTTTTTTAATTCGTTTTTAAATGTATGCCCATTTACAGAATATATAATTAATTATATACATAGTTAGCACAAAGAATTAATTACAAAATACATTTTTTTTTTTAATGTTACAACAAATTGAAAAAAAAAACTTTCAAGCTTCCCATACCGGGAATTGAACCCGGGCCTCCCGGGTGAGAGCCGGGTATCCTAACCACTAGACAATATGGGATGGATGATAACTGGTGGCAAATTGCTAAATATAAACGAAAAATAAATTTAAATTTTCTTTTTGTTTACAATTTGTAATAGTAACACAAGAAAGAGTGTTGCAGACGACTTCGTAATACCCTGCTGCATTTCATACATTAATGACAATGATTAATTTTTATGTTGTATATACAAAAGCAACATTTTTCTTATTGTATCTTGTGCGTCCAGGGCAAAGGTACACAAAAAAGTTGGTAAATTGAATGCACATTTTGGCTGTAGACTAGTTATATACTGCCCCTGAATGGCCAAGAATAAATTAAGTTTATGCAAATGTATGTAACAGGCAGAACGACGCATAGTAGACCCCATAAAGAATATATATTTTTGACCGGAAGCTGAGTAGATGCAGTAATGTCCGTCTATTCTTTTGTCTGTCCGACCATTTGTTTGAAGGAGTAGAGCTCAGACACTATAAGAGAGAGAGAGGGACTTCAACTTTGGATATTTCAACACTCATATTCTCTCTTTAGATAAAGAGTATTAAGTGAGTTAAAGCTTTTGTATGAACATTTTTTTGGTATTGTTGTTAACTTCGCTAGAAACGCCAACATTGGCCTAGTTTCCGTTAATCTAAGTAAAATATCCCACATAGGTTCGGATGGGATTACATTAATAAGGAGTAGCTCCCATACTGACCTGACACTCAATTATAATTTTTTTATGAGAATTTTTTGTTTTTATTTTTAATTAAATCAAATTTTTCATAACTTTTTAATAAAATATACCGCATATGTCCTCCAGATGGGACAACTAAGAAATGAAATCTATGGTTCATATAAGAAAGTCTTACGCAATGTACAGGTTATCTCGATGTCGAGCACAGTCGACAGCTGCGTTCTTCTTGTTATATATATATATATTTTTTTTTTGTGAGTTTGAAGTTCTATTTTTTTGAAAATTCCAATTTAATTTCATTCTATTTACACAGCTTATAAAAATGTTTCTTGGTGGAGGAATCTGTTATTCGAACATGCATCCAAAACATCGATTTGCCAAATTACAAGCATTTGTTTTTCTCATTGATATAAAGTATGTACATATGTATAAGTATATCTATCACAGGATGCTTTTTTAGAGCCACTCTGTCCTATTTATGGCATTTTCTGTATTGTGGTGATTTGTGTTGTGAATAGTTGCATCTTCCCTATAGATATTCCGGAAATTCCAGCTGAATAATATATAAGTCATGATATATAAATCGTTTGCGAGGATCGTCTTCAAAAGAAGATCGTATTCGGCTTTTTCACTGTCTTTAATGGTACAAGTTTATAATGCGGTCGTGGGTATCAACCCCAGCGCTCGAATACTTAAATAAGGGTAGTACGTTCCCACAATTTGTTCATCCTTTCAACGGATATCGTTCTTGTCTTTTCCAAATGAATGTCAAGCAATACGTCCTCGTCTGAAAACGTCCCCTACCACACGGCTGTGATAATCCATCCAATCTAACCGATTCCACCGACTTTGTGTAATTTATCCGGAGTGTTGAAAAGTATATAGACTGCATTGTCGTATGCATATTGTTCTGATAGCTGCAGTGTATGTTTATTTATAGAACTTTGCTGAACTAATATCTTATGACTCAGTATGAAGAAAATATTTCCATACAGCGATTGTAGTATTTGCGTTTATTATATTATTCCAAACTTTATTGCAAACATAATATATAAAGAATTTTTATGGGTTGTATTTGAAACATAAACGCAATAAACTATAATTAGAAACTACATATAGTTTATTAACTATAGTTAACTACATATCGATATATTGCATTTTCTTGCTTTCATTGTCTTTTAATGTATTGAATACTAGCGGGCACCCGGCGTGCGTTGTTACAAAAAGATATACTATATAATTTAGCGAAAATATCCGTCCTCTTTTTTCACATAACATTGTCATTATGGATAGTAACACACTGAAAATGTTGTATATCGATCGGCAATTATCATTCGCGGATCAAGTTGGCGGGTTGTACTGCCGATGTCTGTTTTCGGTGGCATTTTCAGATATACTCGTATTCCTAGGAAACTTCGGATTAAAATTTACTTCTAAACTAGAAAAATTTAGAGTTCGTTAAATATATCCAAGTTGTGTATTGTTTACGTAAGGGAAAACAAAGAGCCTATGGAAAGGCACCAAAATTATGATATTGCAAAAATTTGTACTAAAGTAAGAGTTTTTTGCTGGTAGTTTTTACATTATACAAAGCATACTTGTATATAGGGCTTTTCAATAGGGACATAATAATTTTAAACTTTAATGTTAACCCACTCTTAAAATGTTTTCTGTCAATGTGAATAAGTCAGTCCTGGCTTACATTTTTATGATGGTGGAGTTCGCAACTTTAAAAAGGAAAAGTTAAACTTCAGCGATGAAGTTAATTTTTAACGTAAATCTTTTTCGGCATTGTAATTTGGGATTCTTTTCAGAAAATCTCAGTCAACTGAGCGATAATAGCGTAAATGATTCAACTGTAAAAATGATAATAGAAAAGCATTTTGAAGAAAAGAGCCAAGTCAGAATGGTGGCTAATTACTGCTGATCATTGAAGCGAGACACTTACGATTCGGTTTATAAGCATAAGAGATCATCAAACGAGTAATTATTTATATAGCCAATGATTGTTTCCGTTTGCTAGATTAATAATAAATAGATAAAGGAAAATTTTACTCCATTGAAATAAACAATGTAAAAGAAGTAATATTTTCAGACTATTTAGTTCAAAACCCCACTTATTTTATTTCAATTTGATTGGCAGAAATGAAATATATTTAAAAAAATACAGTTGAGAAGTCTAAAATCAATATAAGTATTCGACATGTTCGTCATTTAAATGATGCGCCAACCCCTCGATTCATTGGAAAATGGGTCGAGAAGTTTGAAGCGACCGGTTCAACGCTGGAAAAATCAAAATCCGGGTGTCCAAGGTCTTCGAGAACGTTCGAAAACGTAGATAGTGTTACTCAGTATGTTCGTGACAACCCGGACCTTTCGATTCGGAAGCGTGCTGTTGCTTTAAACGTGCATAGATCATCATTGTTCCGCATTTTTAGCAACTTCACACACGTCCAACAGGTCTCTACCACGAGTTTATGAAATTTTTCTTGGCAAATTGATCTCCAGGAGAGGTGACATAAATTGGCCTCCACGAAGTCCCGATTTAACCACTATGGACTTTTTCCTGTGGGGTTACGTCAAATCAGAAGTTTACGGCAACAAACCGACTTCCCTGGCACAATTAAAAGGAAATATCCATCACGAAATGGCAGCCATCACGGAGAATACGGAAATTAAGAAAGTATAAAGAGTATAAAGAAATTATTTACATGAAATGATTGTAGTTTTATCGTTTATTATATTATTTTTAACTTTTTTGACTATACTGCAAACAGAATACATAAACATTTCTCATAATTTGTATTTGAAACATAAACGCATTTGAATATAATTACATATTTCATTATAATCTTTAAATATATTGTACATATGAGTACATAATATTATTACACTGCATTTTCGAAGATGAAGCATTTCAAATTCATGAATATCATTCGATTTATTATAGTAGGTGTACGTTTAAGCAAATTCTGGTACTTTTCAAAAATATCACACACGTTTCAAGGATTCCGGATTAAATTAAGATTGAAGCGCACTATATAAGGTTGTATTATTAATATTATTTATATTATTATTTATACTATTATTAGTGAAATCTAAAGTACTAGATATATTATTGCCGAAAAATATATATATTAGGTATACGAATCTGGTGTTCACATTATATTGCTGCAAAAAGAAAATACAATGTACAATATACATATTTATATCGTAAAAGGTGTTCTATCGTGCTGGAAGTATGAATTGTACGATGCTATTTTGTATTTGTTTTTGCATATTCATAACCTCAATATGGTCCATCTGGAGATTCGGTAAGTATATGCTTATAGCCATTACTACCCAAATACATATTTTCACGACGAAAGTGGAATGGTATCTACAAAAAGAGATTAATTTGAAAAGTATTTCATTTGAATTTTAGTAGCTATATTTCTTTTAGTCACTTACAGCACCCGGTGCCGGACAGGGTATGGCTACTGTGGCAATCTCACGCAGTTTATTCATGGTACGTACATTCTGATAGAATGAATGTATGACATACCATTTAAGTGCATCGAATATTAACATTGTAAAGCAGATAGTCACTGAAATAAATGAAAAATGGTCAAAGATCGATACTTATATTCATTAAAGTATAAACTTACAAAAGAATGCACGTCCGCCCAGTAATTCCGTAAATTTCATATTACCCATCCAGAGCACAAGTAGCGCCATTGCTATAATGAAAACGAATTCCACAATAAGCCAGGGCAGCACAAATTCCGAGCGATTTTTATAGATGCCAATGAAGAGCGAAATAGTGCTTAGCAGATAAGTTGAGGCTATAAAAGTCGCCAGATAGAGCAATGTTTCCGTAACGGAAGCCAACTCGGATGCAGTACGCAAACGTAGCTGATTGTGCAGCGGAGTCATATCATAGAAGCCATTATACTTCTGATCTTCAATATCCATGGCAAGTGTGGCCTTCATTTGCTCGGCGTGCGCGAGTCCAAGTAACACAAGAAAGAGAAAAACATGCGCAATTAGCTGAAAAGAATAAATAATTCGGAAGAAGAAAACATTAGTTAATAAATACTAGAGTGTGCTGCATGAATTAATTCATTATTCAAATTCAATTCATGAATGCAACATATACTAATATGTCAACATTCATTTCATTCAATTCAGAATGAAGTTCACTTCACTAGTAGCAATCAATTTGAATGAATGAAATATTAATTAATTTCACTATGAATGCACGGATAATCGAGACTTTCATTCATTCATTCGAATGTTTTGAAGTTTCGAATTAATTCAATTGTCGGTCGCTTGTGATATCAACACGAAGTATTTATCCAGCCGAAGACCTACTGCAACAGAACTTATGTTCGGATGCTAGATAGCGACAGTTAGAATGATTTGTAGAAGAATTGTAGTGAAGATATGTTACTTGATCAATGCTGGGAAGGATAATGTGGGATATACATATTCTAATGGATTATTGGAATGGGCGCTGCAATAAGAAATGGTTGGCACTAGGCTATATATACAAATCTGATGACTACCTAAAATACCATGTTGCCGCCTCAGTTCCCCAGATCTTTGTGAGAAACTCATATTCTGTTGCGGGAGCTCAATGATTACAACTATCTCCCACAATATCGAATGGTTTCTTGTACCATTTTAAGCCAATCCTCTCCAGAAATTGCTACCACAAAGCAGAATTTTGACAACACCATGTATTTTCTTTAAATGTTTTCTTAGTATCCAAGTGTGATAGTCAGATATGCTACCAAATCGATATATAGTGACAATTTATGGAGAGGATTGAGTATTTATTAATATTGCACTTTGAAAACATTTCGTTCTGAAAAGAACTTTTTTACACAGAACATTTAGTACAAATATGAAAATCTTATCTGAATAAATGAATAGTTCTTTACTTTGTAATATCATTTTGTAAAGAACCTATATGAAGACACCCTATGCTCTCAGAAAGAGTTGTGGAAAATTTTATATATACAAGCTGAACTCCGAGAATGTTGTTCCGATTCCGTCACTTGTATCTAATATAAAAAAGGTCTCATTCTAAAATTACTTTCCTTTTATTTCAAAGCAGGTTACACTATTTCAGTTCCTCCTATTTACTTATAACAAAAATCTTACTCGCCACATTAATAACATACGGTGTGAATATGGTCTCAATAGGTTTAGTGGTTTGACCAGTGATGATGAGAGATATGGAGTGAACGGATTAGAATTTAAACTTTTATAACAACATTTAGTGCTAATTTTATCTAATTTGTCCTAGGTTTTATACACTATACTGACATATACTGTAGAAGGATATTATAAGTTTTCCTGAAACAAAAAAAGTGTTTTTGTGAAGTTCAGTCGCGATCGGTGCTTATGTTTTGTAAAATTTACTTTAGAAGAAACAGTATCAGAGTAGAATACCATTAAAATCTTTGGGCATTTGGCTTTTGTCTGACGAAATTTAGTTTTCAGCTTCTTTTTTATTTGATACTAAATTCTATAAAAGTATATTTGACGTAGAGCATGGCCCCTAGTTGGAGCATAGGACGCACTCCGCGTCTTGAGTGACATGTTGTGTGTTATACGTTGGTCATATACACTTCTAAGGCGACCTATATAGATCATATTACAGGTATCGTTGAGAATAATATTTCTGGATTTTTAAAAATTATCTTACCTCCGCAAATTTTATAGTTTTGGTAAAAAAAATGTTTTTGCGGAACTTGAGCCAATTATCATCCAATAACTTGGTAAATTTTCACTGATTTTAGACTTCTCAACGGTTTTTGAAAGAAGAAGTGTAAATACTTTATTTCTCTTCACCATATTGAAATGAAATTATGAAATGGTTTGAAGAGGTTTGAAGAAAATAGTAGGGAAATTTTACTTTTTAAAATTTATTTTCTAATGGAATCAAATTTTCGTTTATCTATTTATGTTTGTGCTGACAAATGAAAACGGTTATTGGCTAAAGAAGAACTCGTTTGATGATGTATTACGTTTATAAACCAACTCCTCAGTGTATCTCTTCAGTGATAAGAAAGTAGCTAGCCAGCATTATGACTTCACACTTTTCTTCAATTATCAATATTTCTTGGTGGAATAATTTACCCTATTCTTCGCTGAGTTGACCGAATGGTAAGAATCCCAAATAACAATGCAGAACATGGTGTTCCATCGCAACTTTCCACAAGCCTAAAGAAAATCATTTATCAATCATCAATCAACGAAATTAGCATTTCTCCTGTTTTGTAAAAAGTTTTCATACAGAAAAAATGAAACTCAGCCATATTTTATTTACACTTGATTAAATTTAATAATAAGATTATTTAATAATATTATTAATTAACATAATGTTATTGATCTTCACTAGTGGAATTTGAGGACATTATTAAGAAAATAATTTCTTAGTGGCCTTGGTCAGTCGCATTTTAATATATTACTAGAGAGTTATTTGGGCGTGCTTTCCGAAGGCTTTCCGGGACCGAAGATTTTAGTTGTCGAAATGTAAAAATTATTTTTCTCTTTTGGTTTATCCCAACTATCCGCACTTTTGTTAGTGCACGCTGCAGATTCGATATATACAGATAAAATATTTTGAATGGCTCAATAAAAGTTTCTAGACATGATTTGCAAGATTGATCAAACGCTTCTCTTGCTAACAACTGATCGATATGCTAGTAAGTACAGTTAAATTAACCAAATTTTCATTCGTTTGCTTATAATACGTATGCGGTTCATGCACATTGCAGCAGTAGTCAACGAAGTTTTTGCTCGTCGATTTAAAAGGGTGCTCGTCTTGCTTGTTCATAACATGCAGACGCACTGCAGCGTTTACCCGCTTTCTGCTTGCTTCGTTGCGAGGGGTCCTATTCTATGTGGTTAGTTTTTAACGCTGCCATATGGAACGACTTTGAGCGGCGTGCAATGCTTCAGTGGGGTATGGCTTTGCATATCCAGTGCATAATTTTTGGTATATGAGACACGGCTGCACAACTCGCCGGATTGCTATAGACTGCTGGCTTACGTTAGCGGTCTTTGCGTGCTGACGAAGTGCGCTGTGTCTCGGTTATTAGATGCATTTTATAAATTAGGTTTCAGTTGTTGGAAGGTTGGTTGGTAGTGGTGCACATTTTGCTTGTGAGGTTAGTGGGGTGGTTAGTGCGCGCGCCTTGTATGTTTGTGGCTTACGTAAGTTTAGTCGTTTGTGGAGGAATTTTAAACATTTTTCTTAATTTTTTGTTTCACTTATTTGAGGCTTATTGTAATGTAAAGAGAACTGCAGACTTACCAATTGATATATGCCAATTAATATGGCCGAAAGCCTCAAATTCTTAGGTGATAGCGGCGCCATTAACATATCGACCAAGTAGCGCCAATAGCTCCCAACGGATTTCAGTGGCAACTGCATAATTATTTATTTTCGTTGTTCCAAACTTTTGCTCAGATATTTATTTGCAATTTTTTTGTGTTTGTTTAATCAATAATGAAACTTTTGCAATAATTTCCGAAATTTTCTGCATTGATTTTAGAGCAATGGATTTTCCACAGTTTTTTTTCCACAATTCAGCGATGACGACGCCTCCCACGCAATTTTAATATGCAGTGTCTTCACCCTCTTCTTCTATTTTATACATATTCGCTGTTGTTTTTTTGTTGGTTTTATTAAACTTTTGCTTTCATCATTTCCGCGAAGCTTTTCACAATGAGCGCAAATCGTATCGCAATTCATTGCCGCCCCCCGCAATTTTTCCTATCTATTGTTAGTCTACGTATTTCTTTTGTATTTCTATTCCGTATTTTCCACGCTTTTCGCTTCGCTTCGGTTAGGTTCGGTTTCGTTTCATTTATTCGATTTTTCCATAGACACTTAAAAGCTTTTTTGTTTTGATTCCCATTTCTGTTTTGCTTTCTTTGTTTACATTTAGCGATTGCTATCTTTTGTGCTTAACTTCGTAGTGTTGTTGTTGTTGTTGTTGTTGTTGCTGTTGGGGTAAATATTGAAGCTTTTGGGGGAGTGTTTGAAAGCTTTTTCAAATGGTTTACGTCATTTGTGTGTTGCCAGACTGTAACATGGTTCGGAAGGGGTTGAAAACAGAGTTTTCCAGCAAAATATGCCGTTAGTTTTAAACATTTTAACTTGAGATGTTAATAGAAAAATAACCGAGTATTCGTTTCGATGGTATACTTTAAAAAAGTTCAAAAGACTTCAAACTAGAGTTGAGCGATATTTAACTACCTGTGATTCATTCACGGCGACTGAAAAATCACTGATATCTGATATCAATGATTGCTAGTCGGTATTGTAAATGTCAGTGATTGAGTATAATTTGTTTCTTACTAGTGCCACTGTGATTCACGGCGTATGAGATTACTCCTATCATGCATGTAGTGTTAGCAGCACAAAAAGTATTAACGATGATATGCAAGATATTTTACTGATACACAGTGAATTACAATATAGAGTGGCAATTGATTGAAACACTGGCAGTTGTCTATCGTTCAACTGATATATTGAATCATACACGTAGTGTTCACATGCGAGTACTTCATATTTAATAAAGCTATTTAAGCACTTGTTTTGAATTCAATCTTTATGCTTCGTTGGCTTTCATGTCTGCAATCATCTTTCTTTCTTTCTTTCACTGGAGACGAAAATTAAATGTTTCTTTCTGATATTTTCTTGGGTTTTTTGTATCCAATCCTTTCTAGAAAATGACATCAACACAAAAATCTTTCAGCATAGCATTGCGGTTTCACGCAGTATTGCCTTAGTCCTTAGAAGTTGTAGTGGAGATATGGTACTTGATCAATCTTGGGAAGAACAATGTGGAAAATAGATTATACAGTAAATTTTTGGAATCGGAAATGAAATCAGCAATAGTTGGCACTAAAATAAGTCCAAAACCGATGACTTCCTGAAATACCATCTTTCCCTTAATTCCCAAGATTTTGTTAAGGAATACTTCTTCTGTTACTGGAGCCAAATTATTTAGTCTATATCCAACGCTCTCCTATTGTTATACCATTCACACATAGTGTGAAATGATATTTTCAGTTTGTCTGAAAGTTTGTAACGCATTAAAGGAGGCATCGTAGACTACATAAAGTATATATATTCTTGGTCAGCTCGACGAGACGAGTCGTATGTTGTTGCGCATTTTTTGGGGACCAATTTTTATGCTATCCAGTTGGAATTTGGCACATACGTTTCTTTTTATTGCAGTTTAGTAGAGTGTCAAGATTGACCCGCTACGCCCACTTTTTGGGGTAGCCCCCATACAAACCCACCACCTACTTTTGAATTTTTGTATGAAAAACTTTTCTATTGTAGTCAATAACAACTTAATAATTGATATGGTAACTTTTAGTAGGCGGATGCTTGGTGGGACCCGCCCACTATTTGGGGTAGCTCCCATACAAACCTGACTTTTTGTATGAAAACTATTATATAGTTTAATAAAAACTCAATATTAGGTTGAAATGCGATGTGGTGCCTTTTTATGATCAGCCGCTTACATACATAGACCAACGGGCTACAACAGCGAATATGTTCATACACATCTACCGCCCACTTTTTTGGGTAGCCCCTATTTAAACCCCCACTTTTAATGTATTTCAATACTATTTAAAATTTCTTGTTTTTTATGAAAATGGCACCAAAAAGAAGATATTCTAGAAACTAATGGCGGTTTCCTGAAGTATGGAATTAGTCCCAAAGAATTGTAGTGAAGATATCCCACTCGATCAATCCTGGAAACGTACATGTGGCATGATGTGGGATATACATGTTCCAATATGTTTTTGGAGTGGGCGCTCCAATCAACAATGTTTGGCACTAGAATATGTAGAAATCAGGTGCCTACCAAAAATACTCTGTTCCCGCCTCAATTCCCCAGATCTTTGTACGGAGCCCATATCATGTTGCGGAAGCCGAATGATGCCGGCTATATCCCACACCATCGAAAGGTTTCTTGTACCATTTCAAGTCAATTTTCTCAAATTACTCTAACAAAAATTAGACAAATTTTCTATCTCTCTCTATTTGAAATTTGTAAACTAGAAAGCCGATGAAAATCTTTTTATTCAAAATTGGTTGCTCAAAATCGCATTTTGACCAATGGGTTTTATGGAAAAGTGGTTTAAAATTGGGCGTAGATTACTTTCCGCTCCGCTGAGATCGATGAAAAATTTTGATATCAAAATAACTTCATATAAAAAACGTCAAACAACCAAAAAATTTTGGCACCAACTGTTTTTCATCGAGTAATCGGATAAAAAAAATGTTTGCTACTGAAAATACTTTATATACTCAAAAAACAGGTGACAAAGAATGTGACCTTTTGCTTTTCCGTCAGAAAAAAACAAAGGAAAAATCAAAATGTGTAGACTTTTCACCTAATAAATATCTGATTTTAGTATTTCAAATTGATTAGGAAACACTGTTTTTCGTTTGTTTGACTTAGCAGTAGTAATTAACAATTTCGGCATCAAAAATTGTCATCGATCTCAGTATTGAGCTTTACCAAATAAAAAAAAACTAGACTAGTTGGTTGGACTAGAGAACAGGTTAGACTAGACAAAATAGATCTTTTTAAGTCACAGTATTCAATAATGTCCAACAATAATAATTATAATAATATATAATCTATATATGCTATAAAATACAGTTTTTCTTCAAGGACATAAAATGATGAATGATGCCGGCTATATCCCACACCATCGAAAGGTTTCTTGTACCATTTCAAGTCAATTTTCTCAAATTACTCTAACAAAAATTAGACAAATTTTCTATCTCTCTCTATTTGAAATTTGTAAACTAGAAAGCCGATGAAAATCTTTTTGGTACAGGGTAAAAAATAGAAACATATTATTTCGATGTAGCCACCACCTTTAGCGCGGATAATAGTTCGAGTTTGTCCGGTAAGGCTTCAGACGCTGCACGAAAGTGATACGATGGTATTTTGTTCCATTCTCGGCGAAGAGCAATCTATAAGGCGTTGACCGTCTCAGATTTTTTAGTTGATACTTTGGCCACCAGAATGGACCAAATGAAAAAATCCATTGGGTTTAAGTCTAGGGAATATGGTGGCCACTGTTGTGAAGAAATATTGTAAAAAGCGTTGGGTTTCTCTGGCTTTAAGGGATGGTGTCGAGTCTTATTGAAACAGTTGAAATAGTTTCTACCGAATTGTTTATGTGCCCAAGATAACAAAGCATCGCTTAAAGGTTTGGGCCTATTATGTGTACAACAGATGTAACAGCCATTGACGCATTAGGACAAATAGCTAAATTGGAAAATCTAATATTTGCGATGCTACGGTATATCTCGGCTCACGGAACTTTCACAGAAAATCCTAATACATATAGTTACAACAATTTCTCCAATCTCACAACGTATTGGCACTCGAAATGAGCACTATAATTTGGTCTACATTTGATTGTACAACATCTTATAAGAATTCGTTTCAAAGGTATTTAAAAGAATATTCTAACGACATATTACATGTTGAAAAATATAGAGTTCTTCAATAGGAACATAACAATTTTGCATATTAATCAAGGAACAAAACCGGTAATGTACAAGTATTTCGGTTTTGGTTCCGGTTTCAGTATGTACCGAGTCGTGTGTGTTCGGTATAAGTTTCTGTACCGATTCCAATTTATTGTGGTATTCGGTTTTAGAACGGTTCGTGAATTTTAGTTTCGGTATACCGGTTCGGTACCGGTACCGGTCAATATTAAAATTCATGAAAAAAGAGAAGAGTATAATTACTATTGCCAACTTTCCAGAGGCCATATATCAAATTTATAAAAAGTTATGTTGGAAATAAAAACATACTTAAATTTTTATACTCTTCACACATAGTTTGAATTGTATTATATTATAATAGCATTAATTGAAGCATCGGAGATCCCACAAAGTATCTATATATATTCTTGATCAGCTCGACGAGACGAATCGAACTAGCCTTGACCGTCTGTCTCCTGTATGTGTGAAATCTTTTTGTGAATTCTTTTTGCATCCTGCTGATTCATTAGCAGATTCATAACAATACGGTTCTTCCATTTTATTATATTTCGGTAAAAGGTTTCAGTTAAAAAACAAATTGAAATATCGGTTCTGTTTCCGTATTCGGTTGTCAATTTGAAACGGTTCATTTCTCTTAACGGTTCCGGTTTTATAACCCGATTTTGATGTTAGAATTTTCAACATGGTGAAGTTCACGAACGAGCAACGTTTGGAAATTATAAAAAACTACTACCGAATTTTTGAGTCTGTGGTCACATGAACATCTCTGAACTGCTTACTTTTACAGCATATCAAAATCGTTGTTTAAAATACCAAGAGGATATATAGAAGAAGCTTGTGCAAATTGATTCGATAATTACTTATACTACAATTTTACAGACCAATTCCCTCAAAGTGTTGAATAGTGTGGTTAAATTTTGGTGTAGTCGTATTTCGGATAAGAATATTGAAAATGAGAGGCCTGAGGCCTACAATCAAAATAGTTTTAACGCACTTTGGGAGTGATAGCTGTGTTACCTGTGACTACATCAACAAATGAACGATGCTTTTCAACGTTACGTTATCTAAAAATCTAATTACTACATTCATTGAAGCTTTCAAGTTATTATCAACGCAGTATTGGACACATTTTTTTCTGTTCCAACCAACAAAAGATGCAAGTAAATAATAAAAAAAAAAAAAAAATTATCCAAATAATTTTTCTCTCCTTTTTGTGTGCTTGTTATGTTATTATGTATTATCTCCAAAGAAAGGAACTCTGCGCACGGCTCTGGTAATATGTAAATATTTACTAACACTCGCGGTTAATCTTCATGTTGACTGCTCAATTTTCAACTTTAACGTATGGATTACTTCAAATAAAGCAATTAAAATTGTTCAGTATCAGTATTCCATTTCGAATACAAACAAATTCTTTACTCTGCAAAGCATTTTACAATTTAAAAGTCAATTTACACTTGAACTATAAAAATGTAAAATAAATTAAACACACACACGGGGGGGGGGGGGTAAAGCATCAACCCAAAAAGCCGTAAAAAGCAAATTCGGAACACTAACAAAGCAGAAAATATTATGGCTCAAAGGAATTGTGATGCCGGATTGGAACGCAGGAGCTACTTGAGCCGCTTAATTGATTGTTTTTCTACAAGTTATGATCGTTTTTGCAAAAATTTCGCCTTTGGGCTTACACCAAAAAAAAAAAAAGAAAAAAGAAAAAAAGAAGACAATGTTGTTGTTGCCGGTTATTGGTGTGGATTGAGCATGAATTAACAACTGAAACTGAAATGCGAAGGATGATGAAGACCTCAGGGGCAATATATGAGATTGTCTACGGCTCGGTTGGCTCTTGTTATCATTGGGCGTATTTTATTAACTTTTAAGCAACATCTTGTGTGCAACTTGCTTGGCCATTTCGCCGCTTTATTTATTATTGAAAGGCCATAAAAATGCAACTACTTGCTGGTATAAGAGGAAATAAGAAGCTGTTTCTGTGTTGCATCTTCCCAAAGTCAATTAAAAATTTTTTCCATTTGTTTGCACACAAATATCGAAAGCATTCGTAAAGTGGCGGCGTGATAATCATACTAACTTCGGTTGGGTAGGGAGGAGTCGGGGGCAATGGTGCTAGTGTTGCCACATTTTGTTGCATGCATCTACCAGAGTTGTTGTTGGCTTAGAGTTGCTCTTGTAAGCAGGCGTCACCAGCAACTTCATGCAATAATTTATGACCAGCAAGCTGCACGCTCAATTCGAAACTATTGAAATATCATCATCATGATCCTAAAGAGTGTCTCGTTCGTCTGTTCCCTGACCTGCAACTTAGTGTTTGGAGAACTGTTGGAGCTCAACTGCTTTTTTGATTGGTTTTTCTGGCTTCTTCATTTAATGCTGCTCTGCTCCTCCAATTTACTTCTCCAACTTCAGCTGCAGTTTGGCATTTAAGACCAACAAATTGATTGCTTTAAAGTAACTTGTAAAAAGTAGGCTCTACCCGCTGGAATCGTTCTTAAATTGCAAAATAAACTGCTGAAACAGAAGCAACATTACAAATGTGTGGCGTTATTGCTTCGGGGAGGAGCAACTTGCCGCACTTTTGATTAAAAAACTCTTAGCCTCTAATCCCATACAATTTACTTTTTTTATTTTTACTATTTAAACTAGCCAATTTGCCTTATTTTCTGGAAAATGTTTAACAAGCATTTCAGCGGCGCATGACACTTCAGTTGAGCCTGGATTGCATCTCCATGCTCGGGGGCATTAATATACGCTGACACATTTGTATGAGGTTTCGATCGTTTTGGCGCTACTACTATGCGCAGCTGTCAATGCTCGAAACAGACTATGGTTCCAAACCACTGCTCTTGAGTTGTTCATGGAAGCGACGCCCGCGCCACTTTTTTTTTTTTGCTATATAACTGGTGTCCTGTTACCGATTTGGTAGCTTGTTACACTCGCAAATGATTGCAGTTGTCTTGCGGGCTTATTCAAAATTGTAATATTAATTCATAGAAAAATCTCGAAATAATCGAAGTCGTAAATAATCTTTTTTTCACTCTATTTGTACAATTTGTTTGCAAAGTTTTGACAGTTGTTTAAATGGAATTGTAAGCGAGTTTATTGGAACTGGTCTAAAGAGCATGATGTACACATATAGCTGATAATATCTGTGCATATACTGTAGGAAAGTGTTGTGCTTAAATATTGAAGACTTTATTAAATTTGAAGTAGGTGTTGGTTTTTTTATTAAGGAAAACATCACTTTTATGTAATTAAATGGTTGCTGATCAGTGATCACGGCTAAGAACACTGAAGCAATTATAACGACGGTGTGGATTAGAGTTGGGCGTAATTTAACTACCTGTGATTCAATCACGGCGACTGAAAAATCACTGATATCAGTTGTTACTCGATATTGTAAATATCAGTGATTGAGTATCATTTGTTTTTTACTAGTGCCGCTGTGATTCTCGGCATATGAGATTACTCCTATCATGCATGTAGTGTTAGCAGCACAAAAATATCAACGTATCAAGTTGATGCATGCTATTTAAGTGATAAGTTGGCTTTCATGTCTTTCTTTCTTTCTTTCACTGGAGTGGAAAATAAAATTTTTCTTTTTGATATTTTCTTTCGTTTTTTTTTTTCATTCAATCCTCTCTAGAAAATGACATCAAAACACAACTTTTCAATTCTCTGACGAACTATGTGAAAAATGGATGATCCAGTAAATTTTTGGAATCGGAAAGGAAATCAACAATAGTTGGCACTAAAATAAATTCAAAACCGATGACTTCCTGAAATACCAGCTTCCCGCCTCAATTCCCAATATTTTAATACTTCTTCTGTTGCAGGAGCCCAATGATTGAGTCTCTTTCCAACTCTCTCCTTTTGTTTTTTATGCCATTTTAAGCTAATCCTCTCCAGAAAATGGACCCAAAAAGAATATATTCCAGAAATTGATGGCGGTTTCCTGAAGTATCGAATTTGTCCCAAAGAATTGTGAAGATATGCCACTTGGTCAATTCTGGGAAGGATACTTTGGGATATACATGTTGCTATGGGTTTTTGGAATGGGCGCTCCAATCAACAATAGTTGCCACTAGAATATATACACATCAGGTGACTACCTAAATACCACGTTCCCGCCTCAATTTCCAAGATCTTTGTGAGGAGCCCATATACTGTTATGGGAGCCAAAAGGTTCCGACTATCTACCACACTATCGAATGGTTTCTTGTACCAATTTAAGTATATCCTCTCTCTGTCACTAGATATATATTGGTGACACATCAGGCTATCACGCTTGGAAACTAAAAAAAAAATTTAAAAAACACATAATATAGTCAAAATTCTGCTTTTTAATTAAAAAAGCCCATATTAATAGTGTTGGTTTAATTAATAAAAAAAAAAACAGGTAAAAAGTAGCTTTTTTTTTGCTTTTTCTTTTAACAGTTATCGCAGTAGCAGTTGAAAATCACGGTAAGCAAAAGTAGCAGTCACAATAATCACTGCTACTCAAAAATCACTGACTAGCTCATCTCTAGTGTGGATGCTTTTCAACTTTGTATTTGTGTATAAAATTTTTATGCAAAGAAGTGAAATTTCATTTTTCTGTTGTCAGCTGTTTGTTTGATGCTATCAATTCTTGGTCGCAACAATGATGATCAGTGAAATCTTTTTGTGATCTCGAACACCAAACTTACTGATTATGAGTACTCGTCTTCACCAGCTATCGCCTGGTCTGATGGATCAAATGGATTTGCTACCTACTTGAGCACTTAATTTTGTATTTATCTATGTATCTATGATGATGTGCTGAACTAATTTTCAAAAAATCGTAGACGACGTTTGACATAATATACTGTGACAATTAAAAAAGAAGAAAAAAAACGTTAACTTTGGTGGAAGTGAAGCTTTAATAATCTTAATATTTGCCGTTTTTGCTCGGCAATGCTGGTGTGGAGTCATTCTGTCATTTCTTTAACTTTAACTTGGCTGATTAGCAATTTTCGAGTCAAATCTTACACTATCTTCTATACGATGGTGTCTTTTGAAGATTTCCCCTTCGCGAAAAAAGAAAAAATTAATTTTTGAAGGGATGCTTACATATAAAAAATTTTAATACATGTATAAGCATACACAATGTTTCACATATTGACAGAATAGGGCGCAGACCAACACACCGACAGTCGGACAGATAGACGGACAGACAGACAGGCATGGCTAAATCGACTGGTCTTGTCGTGCCATATACTTTATGTGGTTGCAATCGTTGTGACTAAATTAAAATACTTACAATTTAACTTAGAAATATGCTGATTTTGATAGTTTTTTGTCCTTAATTGATCAGACAGAAAACTATCAAAACTTACCAAACCGGAAAATTTCTAAGCGACGGTGCTGCGAGTTATTGGCATAGTTTAAAAGGGCAGAATGCAACAGCAACACATAGAGAGTGAAAGAGAGTCGTTTTTGCAAGTTTGAAAAAGATATAGCATACTTGGAAAGGTGAACGTGTTTCTCATTGGATGTATAGAAATTCATATGATGCGCAGCATACTGATGAGAGCTTGTAGCTAAGTTCGAAACACGTGTATGTGTGTCAAAAATATTTTTCTGTGTAACAAAAAATTTTTGTTATTATTCTCTCTTGGCATTGAAAAAAAAAATTTTCAAAATATTTCTCAACGTAAAATGACCTTGAGCCAGCAAAAATTTATGTATAAAATCTTTTTTAATTTATAAATAAAAATATGTAAAAGTAAAAAAAAAAACAACAAACTACTTTAATTTTTCTTTATCTAAAACTTTTATAAAATTCACACGCAGTTTTAATTTGTGTGCTTCGAAGGTGTGTGAAATAAAAATAATTGTAAGACCTAACGACCTAAAAGAGGATAGAAAGTTTGTTTGGGGCTACCGCTAAAAGTGAGAGGGACAAGGTTGATATTGGTATTGGGTGCATTAAATTGATATTGGATGTAATAAATAATTATTTCACACAAAAAATCAAAAAAGGGCGGTGGGTTTGTATGGGGGCTACCTACACAAGTGGGCGGGACAGCTTCCTTCTTATTTATGTGAAGCTTTCATCCATAGAATCAAATTTCAAAGTTGATATTAGCTGCAATAAAAATGTTGGCACTACAATAATGCAAAAGTGGGCGGGTAGTTTGTGTACGGGCTACCCCAAAAAGTGGGGAGATCCCATCCATTGATATATATGTGTGAAGCGTTCGTTCATGATAAGCTACCATATTAATTTTTAAGTTGATATTGACTGCAATAAAAAAGTTTTTCGGGAGGGGTAGTTTCTATAGGGCTATCCCAAAAAGCGAGCTTGGCATGTGAATAAGGACACTCTATTTGACATTACAAAGAAGCCAAGCTGCCAACTTTCAGCTGTAAACCTTAAATTTATTTATTTCCAAGAATATACTGAATAGCATCCAGTTGGATGCTTAGATTTAAAAAATTTGAATATAAATAAATTTATTACAATTAATATCATTCATGAAATCATCCTTTTTCAGGGCTTTAGATGAGATAGAGGGTGGATAAATTTTTTGAGCATTACACCATTAGAAAGAAGTTGAAAGAATTAAATTAAAATTGAACGAAATTTTGGATCGAGCGGTGGTGGAATCCGGGTCGTTTAAAACACGCTAGACAGTTGAGTTATCAAGTCCACAAATGTTTTTTGATAATAATTTACAATTCATACAACATAAATATTATAATATTGTTAATTGGATTCATCTTTTGTATAAAAATAATTATTATTTTCACCTTGGAACTGGAGCATCTCTCCACATCTCTCCACATCTCTCCAGTTCGCACGTTTTGCATTGAGGTTCTTTTTTGTAAAATCTCAAAGTAAACACAAAAAATTGATTTGGTTTCTATTGTATTTTATAATAAACCATGAAAACTTGCACACAAGAACTGTTATAGTGAGTGTGAGTTGGTTGGAGTATAAAAGTCGAATTTCCCTTCAAAATTAATTGGCTCAAGTTTGATTTAAATAAAATTCTATTGAATGATGTTGTCAAATACTCGTATGTACCTATCTAGCTGCTATGCTTAGCGTAATTATTTCTATTTATATAGCTTTAAACTATTCTTGTATCCAATATAACTACTGCTACTTATATGCATTACCAGACAAACCTATCACTTACAACAAATAGCATTCAATCATCTCTACAAACACATCAATTTGTAGATGTATTTAGTGTAGAGTATCATTGCCTACTATAATAAATGAAAGCGAGCATGAATTGACAGTCAAACCGACAGTTTAGGATATATGTAGTGTATATACGAGTATAGTATAAAGATAAACTATCTCAACATGTTAAACTAGGCAATCCTAACTGATAGCTGCACAAAATGCATAATTAACACGTACGCCGGGAGTGCAATATGTACTGAGTATCTACACTGCTAAACACTTTGCAACAACATTACAGCTAAATAGTAGATAGATAGTATACAATATTAGTTGTCAGTTAGAGTTCAATACGGACGGAATGCATCTGCATCCATTCGATTTGGGTGGTTGGTTCAAAGGATGACGCTCTGATCTGATCCAGTGGCAAACTGCAGATACAATTAATTTACCCGCTTGCCACTGCTGCTTGTCATATGGAATATGCTTGTTTTATAGACTACTTAATGCATGATTGACTAGTGGCATAAAGTGGGTGTCTACCGGCGGTAGGGCGGGCGTTTGAATTGAGTGCCTGGGGTACTTGAAGGGTGGCAACATGTGTCGACGGCATTGACGATAAAAGGCGTTAAATTGACACAATTGAATGCACCCTTGAGATTTTGTTGGTATTGCTGTTGTTGTTGTTGTTGTTGTTGTGTGGTGTGTAGCTAGCTTGAAATTGTTGCTTGTGTAAATCCCATGCTCGAGGGTGCGTTTAAATAGAAGTGCCAACATCTTTATCAGGTACAAGGTACGAGAGGACTAAAAAAAGTTCAATAAGTTGGTAAGATTTAATAAGTATTTCAGAAATTCAAAAAATGGCAAAGTTTGAAGAAGTTTGTTAAAAATGGGGGTGAAAGAAGTTTTAATTCTTAATGTAATAAGTTCTCAACGAGATCTCCCTCTCGGATCATCAAAATAATAGCATACAAATTCGAGAGACTTCTAAGATCCTCTCTAAAGTTTAGTTTCCTACGGGTTACGGGATTGTCGTTTTTAGCCCAAAGTAACAACAGGTCCATAGAATTGGCTAAATTTTATAGACCCATCAGTCTTACCTCCTTTGTGCTCAAAACTAACGAACGTCTCAGTAGGTAAAAATTGGATCTATGTAAAAAACACTAAACAAAGGTATTCCTCAACAAGAAATTAAGCTGGAATACCTATCTTAAGAACATTCTCTACAAGAATGGTCCTTTGGACATGTAAACGCTTATTTGGACATATGTGAGGTCTTTTCCCTAACATATTCCTGGCATCAAATTCTGTAATATAAAAGAATGTTTGACCACGGAATTACGTTTCGGCACTCGTTTCTCAGTTCTATTTCCCAGTCGCTCAGATTGGGTTGAAGGCATTCCTGGTACTGGACCATCAAATAATAAATGGTTCACTGATGGTTCACTCACCGATACGATAACAGATGCGGGTGTCTTCGGACCGAAAAGCAGGATCTGTATTGCCATGAGTATATGGCCCACAATATTTCAGTCTGTGGTCTGTGGCTGATATCTTTTGAATGAGAGTCGAATGGGGTCAATATTAACATTGTTTCAGATAGCCAAGTGGTTATCAAAACACTAGTTTCCTGGTTTTTTTTTCGCAAAACTGGGTCTTCGAGTGGTTCTGTTGGGTTTATGGTTATAAAGGTATCGAAGGTAGTGAAATTGCTGATAAGCTGATCAGAATTGGATCGGCAACTCAATTTGTGGGTCTAGAACTCTCATGGGCTATGTCCAAATGCTTCATTCCAGATTTCTTTAGAAATACAGCATCCTAGACTACGGCAGGGTATACAACTAACTCGTTCCATATACACTAAAACCAAAGCACATCTCAGCAGCTCAGAATTGACGCTGATCATGGACTACATGACTAGGGTATAAAATATATTCGTTTACATCGAAGTGGCCGTTTTTCGTTAGAATGGCTTTCTAGGTTTCGACTCTGACTAGTGAAACGTAACTGACTGTTCGTACTTGTTTCGCAGTGAACTTGCTTGTCATGCGGCTTTTTAGGGACCTGGCGCCAATGGGATCGCACTTTACACGCGTGCAAAGCAGTTGGTAGAACATGTCAAAATAGGAGTCCGAAATTTTTTGGTTCCAGGCCCGGATTTTCGTACGACGGTTTTGCGCTTTGGTTATTCATTCGGCTACGACCAGTCATAAAGGTTATTTTTTTAGAAAGATAGAATTTAACCTAGATACAAGACTAAATCAGCAATATGGGAAACTGGTTGAAGTCTTCTCAATAGACTGCACGAATTTTAAGTGATACCCAAAAATGGGACGAATTTGTTGACCTACCTTCTGCTAACCTTCGGCTGTTGACAAAAAAAAATTGATTCAAACTTTTCACAAAAAAATCTAATCACCAAATCCTTCATGCAAAAAGTCAACGCTGTAAATGAATTTTTAATATGTGCTGAAGATTCCGGAGATTGATCGGACAGAAAATAAATCTAAGTAATAGGCAACATAATCAAGTAAAACATGTAAACAAGTAAAGCTTTCCTACATAATTTCAAAAAGACAGAAACGCAATAGATAATGGAACAACTGCTGCATCAATGCAGATCCCTGCTCGTGCGCCGCTTCAAGTCAAGATTCCATCTGGTGTCGAGTAATTTCTGTTTATATTCGAAAAAAAGTAAATTAATTGCAGAAGTATTCAATTAGATATATAGGACAATTTTTTTCTAACCCACTTATCTTACTTCTTTTAACCCCCACGCATACTACTACTTTAAATGTCTTTGTTTCTTCATATTGTACTTGTTTAAATATATGCATTACATTGTTATCTAAAACAAATATGAAAATTCGCTAACATATTGCTTATTGTATGACGTTTAAAGTTCTATTTCAGTATCCCAGTTGAATGAATTGCATAAATCCCAATCCTGTTGTAATCCATTTGCACGTACTCAGTCATCCATTTAGGCAGCCAGCCTGCCTTACAGCCTGCCTTACAGGCTGCCTGCCAGCGTTAGTAAATATCCTTGATATCATTTAGTCAACTGGAAAAAATTCAATCAGCATACTTTGCAAATACTACGAGTACAACGAGTCAACGTCATTCGATGAAGCGGCTCGACGGCATCGAATGAATGAATGAATGAATGAATGATTGAATGAATGAATTACTGAGTGATGCAATGAATGAATGATTGAACAGTGGCAGCAGTTTTTCCTATATTATTGTACAATGTCGCAAAGTGGGCGCTCCTCACGGTTTGGGGCATAAAATCAACGACAAATAAAATGCTGATACGCTAAAAGTTTGTTCGCTCGTTCACTCGATGCTATTTGTTTCCTCTCGATAGGTTTTTCATTTTTTTTTTGTTTTATATTTTTTTTCCGATTTTTCCCGCCTTGTTGAAACAAAACATGCCAAGCGGAATCGAAATCCTGTATTCGATAATTTAATTTTGTGCAAAGAATGAACAAGCATCGCACCGAATGAATAAAATAAAGAAAGTAAGCTCCAGAGCGTACAAAATGCAAAGTAAAGTGCGGAGTACAACATTTAAATACCCTGTAGTTAGATACTCTTTATATGGTGATTTATTTTTAAATGTTAATTCGTAGTACTTGCAAACAGAAGTGTGTTAACATCATTAAAAGTTCGATTTTTGTAGCATCCCTTAAGATCTAGACTTTCATAAAGTAACAAGTAAATAAAAAAACTATGTTCTCTGAATCTTTGACAGCTACGTAACCGTGGAAGACACTCCGATCTTCTCTCTCAGTGGTCCTGCATGAAATTCTTTATCCCACGTATCAGATCGACTTAGAAAACTGAGAGGATTTGAACCAAAGTCTCGTAGTATCGATCAATAATAGAAAATAACGATAGCTACTAGTGTGCAGTCTTCGTAGGCTCCCTTAAATCTTTCCGAAATCCAAATTCTGTTCACAATAGCTTATAGAATACCCGAATACCCAATAATCCGATTTTCATGTAGGATGTAATAAACTACGTTTGATATCATTTGTTGAAACTCAAAATTTTGAAGAATATTGTTGAAGCCTAAAGAACATTTTCAATTTGGAATATTCTAAAATTGGGGAGTAAATGGAGTAAAATGCAAATTTTTTGATAATCCAACTTTATAAAACTTGAAAAAATGAGAATACAGATAATTTTGATAAGAAAAATTAAACAAATAATGATCTTTTTTAACCGTTGGATCGATATTGGGTTCTCAATTAGCGTATCTCAAAATACCGAACGTCTTGCAAGAATCCATCTCCCTACCTTTTAAAATTATAATCAGGTGTATGTGCCAAAAAATACGCTTGCCTGGAAACGTTTTTTACCAATTTTTGATTGGGTTTTTGAGTTTCTGTGCTTAAGTTTTCTAAAATCGGTTGAACGGTTTGAAAGTTATGAGCTAAAATATTTCAAAAATGGATAGATTTACTCGTAGATTGAGTCTGGCACATACCCGTTTTTATTTATTATATATGTACGTATATATTATAATCAGTATCAAGATCAAGGAACTTTCGCATTGTTTTGAAGCGAAAATATCAATAAAATATCTCAGAGCTGAACCACGGAGAACGTTTCTTTCAATAATCAAGATTATCTCCTGGCAATTGTATATTAGATTTCGAATTTTCTATATTTTGTTTAATTTCATACATTTCGATAGCATTTATTTTCGAAAACTGTAACATATGCAAATTTTTATGGTGGCTACTGGGGAACTCTAAACGATGGGAGTCCAGGTCCCTAAACACACTGTATCAGCGCTAAATTCGGACCTGGTTATACAGAAATATCACTATATACATTTTTCAGAAGTGGTTTAGCTAAAATGGTCCTTATTTCACTTTTAGAAGAATTTCGCGATTTGAATTTACCGTACCTTGAGAATATGAATTTCATAATGAAAATTTCAATTGAATTCAAATCGTTGCTATATTCCCTCTTACTTTTATATAGTGACACCATCTATCTATAACTACTTTTTCACGGTGTCCTTTACATATATGGTGAATATATAATAATTGTTTGTATTGTATAACGAATTAGATAGTTCTCTTATAAGGGCGTGGCTGCACACCTTTTTCCAGTAGATATTTCTACCAGAGCCCTTTAAATTTGTACAAAATCCCATCTATCTGAATAATATAGTTACTGAGAGACAATGTATTTAATTTTCTCTTATGTAGATCTTATTTTTCCAGTGAATCTTATATCTACGAGTACCTTTTACATACATATATACCAAATTTTGATACAGGTGCTTTCAATAGTTTGTGAGATACAATAAATGGAATGGTTTTCCTCTTCTTTTTTTTTGGGGGGGGGGGGGTGTTGGATAACGCCACTGCCATTTTTGCAGTGTACCCAATGTCCCAATGTTCTTTACTTATGTACCAAATCTCATCCATTTATGTAAAATAGTTGCTGATATACAGGGTGTCTCAAAAGAAAGTTCACATTTGATTTGCTGATTGCGTGAACGCAACTATTCCGAGGTGCGCGGGGGGTATGTCAATCGGCAGCCTAGCTTTTGGGAATTTAGTCGCTATGGAGAGTTTCTCGGGAGCGGACCGTGCATTGTACGTACTTGAGTTTTACAAAAACGGTAATTCAGCGACTGTAGCGCGTAAAAAAATCTGCAGTATTCGTCGACATGTTCGTCATTTAAATGATGCGCCAAGCCCTCGACTCATTGGAAAATTGGTCGAGAAGTTTGAAGAAACCGGTTCAACGCTAGAAAAATCAAAATCCGGGCGTCCAAGGTCTTCGAGAACGTTCAAAAACGTAGAGAGTGTTACTCAGTCTGTTCGTGACAACCCGGACCTTTCGATTCGGAAGCGTGCTGTTGCTTTAAACGTGCATAGATCATCATTGTTCCGCATTTTTAGCAACTTCACACACGTCCAACAGGTCTCTACCACGAGTTCATGAAATTTTTCCTGGCAAATTAATCTCCTGGAGAGGTGACATAAATTTGCCTCCACGAAGTCCTAAAGTGTGTATTTTATATGTATATGTAGTAAACATTTTTCCAATAAACTACTTACATTTTTTATCGATTTTTTAAATGTGAATTCTTTTGAGACACCCTGTATAACGAATTTTGGTTTTCTCTTATATAGGGGGCTTGCTAATACATAATATATAAACCATCATCCCAGGAACCAGCCTTTTTACTTGTGAAAACAAATTGTTTATAAGATTGGAGGAAACATACAGACATGAACCGCAGGTGAATTCAATTTATATATATATATATATTATATATAGAAGGGTACCAATCGGGTAATCGTGTATTACAGTAGAACAGATTATTGTTCGATTTAGCGCGCAACTTAATCAGCAAATATCAATTAATTTTTCATTAAATATATATATCTCAACCTAATATATACCTGCATATACCTATTGCTAAACCTTGCTCTGGAACCTGCCTGTCTATTTCTGAAAATTAATTGAAAATCACCGCGTTAGTTTTTGAGATTGCAGGTAATATACAGACATGAAAATCAGGCGATTTTAATTTATATATGTATGTATTGCTGACTTTGGTAATTTGAGTTGATGATCTTAGGAAATTGTATCAGCAAGAGAAGAAAGCTGTTAATGGTATGGAGCGAGCAAACATATTTGCATCCGTGGTGTTTCTGGATATTACTCCAAAAATAAGAAAGTAATTGTCTTTCATAACTTTATTCTATTCGATCAGCCGATAGAACATGAACCTGGACTTTCTGACCCTGACCTATCTCAGTCTATTGATGATGTTTTACAGTCCTGTTCCAAATTTAATGAAAGTCAATCGAGTGGTGATGAGTTAATATCTTCTCCATTAAATTTAAAACCATAGTTGTGCATAAAAGCAGAGTTGAATGATTTAGTAAGAGATTTGGGTTTTACGAAGGAAAAAGTAAGTTTGCTTGGTTCTAGACTGAAAGAAAAACATATATTGGAATATGGAACATCTATTTAGCATGGTAGAAGAAGGTACAAGAGATCAGCAGTTTACAGAATTTTTCAAACAGGAAGAAGAATGAATTTGTCATTGAGTACAAGAAAGAAGATTGGAGACTTTTTAATAATATAATTTTCAGAAAATTAACTATACAGCTCACAATTGGAAGCTACTTGGAGATTTAAACAATGTCTTTGATTGTGATTATTTTAAATATTTATGTGGAACAGTTACTCATTTATCGGAAGCTAAGCTATGGAGAAGAAGGCTTGGATACCATTTAAAGTAGTTGTACCTAAGTTTTTGGGCAATGTGAAAGTCCCTTACTATGAACTTACAGTAGCTAATATGATAGACAAGTTCAAAATTCTTATTTGTCTGGGTGGGTGTTGTGAGTGAAGAGCAGTGGAAACGGTTTCATAAGAGAGCTGAAGAAACGCTACTAGGAATGTTGGAATATCAAGATGATGTGATTATTGACACTTCACACAGAACAACAAAATGCATCACATCGGAGAAAAAACTATACAAGAAAATTAACAGAGAAAGGTGAAAGAAAATACAAACAAAATACGAGTATATGGAAAATGCTTTAAAATCTAAAATTTCTACTGTCCGAGCTTCTGATGAGTGTCAAAAAATGTGTAAGGTCATTAAATGTCCGAATCGAGAATTTGGCTATTCGAAATCTGCTTGTTTTCGTTAATCCTGGTTCTCTGCGAAGGGCTGTGTGAGCTTGATGATAGATATGAAGACATTAGATTTAAAAGATGTGACACAATGTTTATATAGAGTATACGATTTTCGATTTTACCGAATAAAACAATTCTTGCTACATTTTATCTAGCTTTTTTCTTCACTCTAGCTCTATTTCAGCGCAATTCCACTCCGAGGCATTTCGCTTTGTGTGCTTTGTGCATTTGCCTCGTAGGATGGCATTTCCTTTGGCGCTGGTTCCGCTGCTCCTGTTGCTGCTGCTGCTGCTGCTGCTGTTGCCCACTGATGCATGAGTGCACGTTCATACTTTATATCTTAGAGCACACCCAAAAAAAGTTTGTGTCCTCCAACCATTTCAACATCGTTGCTGCTGCTGTTATCCATACAAATAATAAAAATGGCAGCAGTCTTCATAGAAAGATAGGAAAAAAAAAGTGGAAGGGCTTGCTGACATTTGTTTGAAATCTACTCAACTTTGCGCTTGTCCGTCCGTCTGCCTTGCAGTCCTTCAGCAACTTCTCAGTTTGCGCTGTCGTACGCTCTATATACTAGTACAATAATATGCTCGCCCATATTATGTGCACAATAAATATACGTGATCAGCATATTGGTGCGCTCTACTGCTGCTACTGCTGCTACCGTTGCTGCTTGTGCTTTATATCCTTGCGTTTCCTTCCTGTCGTCGAAGTCGTTGTATGCTGCGCCGGCACTTGTCGCTTTTCATGGTTTTTCCATTGCGATTTGTGCTTGAGTAGGAAACACTTGACAAGAATGCGCTCTCCTCGATGCTTTAGTTGTTAAGCGGCTTGGAATGGCTCAAGTGGACGCTTGAATGCCCACTCTGTAGATGAAGATACTTGTATGGCATAGCTTTGAAATATATTTGTGGAAATATTTTAGCAGTTATTAGAAAAGAAAACTACATTGCTACATTTGCGTATCACAAACATTGTTCAAACAAAATAAACCCAACGAAAGAACTTCATCCCCACTACGCACTTACGTAACCCCCCCCCCCCTGCCGAAAGCACAAATATGGCGTTTCTTTCTTTTGTAACTTCTTTTATTTTTGTAACTTACTTTGTAGTTTTCTTATACTTATTTGCAACTTTGATTTTTGTTTATTTTAACGCGCTCCCCGCATGCCAAAGAACTTCCCCATTTATACTCCCACCATACACAAACACACACACATCCACACAGCTACAAATTCATTTAAATTCAGTTAGGAGGGTGGCTTTTACTACCCTCAAAATGGCTCCACTTTCACATTTACATCCGCTTCACTCCGTTCGTATTCCCAAACGAATTTCAACGTCCTCAAAGTCTGGCGCCAACTTTTCATAAAGAAGATTTTCCTCTTGGCGCTGCTGAAAATTCACAAGAATTTTATTTCGTAACTTTTTTCTTTTTTCCACCAGTCTTTTGTACATTTTTATACGATTTTCTTCAACATTTCAAAATGCGCCATTTTGTTTGTTCTGGAAAAAAAAGGAAAAAAATGACGGAAAACTTGAAAGTACATCAAGTGGAAAGTTTTATGAATTTAACACAAAGCAAAAAAAGATGCTTGCTTTGTTACAAAAAAATAAAAGTTAAAAAATTGTCGAACGGATGTTGGCCCAAGTATCTTGGCTCGAAATCACTGCAGTGGAAAAATGGGTGGAGCGCCAGGAAATATGCATAATCATCTTTGTGATAAATTTTTTTTTTTTTTTTTGTGTGCACAAATGTCGAAAAGAAGATTTTGTTGAGTGTGCCAAGTTTGGGAGAATAAAAAATTCATGTATATTTAAAGAAGAAAAGAAGAAAAATGTCTGCACAAGAAATGTTCTTCAACAAAGATTTTTCTCGTATTTGGAAAATTAGTTTATGCTGTGCGCAACTTTATCAGAGTGAAAAATTTATTCTGATCAAATTAGCCTAAAAAGTAACTTAAATTTTAAGTTAAGTGAGTTCAAGCTAAAAGTTTTGCAAAGTTGTTTATACATTGCAACTTGATTGAAATATAATTTAGGTGTATTTATGTAATATGGTATAAGGTTGTATTGGTATTAAACTTAAACACGGTTCTGAAGCATTTATATATGGAAATAAGTAAGATCTTCTTCAGTTTTTGAGATGCTTGCTATTAACTGTTTACCATTGTTTATACAGGGGCGGAATAAAAACTAAATTTTGAAGTAGGAGAGGGAAAAACTCTAAGCAAAAAAATTCACAATAGTTGAACTGCCCAAGTCATTCACACCCAGCACAGCAATATGACATCAAAGGGGAATCATATTCGAGGCTTCCTCTGAGTCTTCACTGGTGAAAGTTTTTCTTGTTGTGGTGTAAACCAAATTTACACGTAGTGTGTATAGTATTGTATTATAATCTTGTCATGCATTGATGGAAGCATCAACACAAGTCGCTCACTTTTTAAGATATCGGATATGGAGACTTCCTATGCATATACTATGCCATGTGATAAGCAATCATAACCATTAACTTGGTTCATTAATTTTGATATATATTTGATTTTCTGTTGGAACTGGGTCACTCCCATGTTTTTATACCCTGTAAAAAAATATGTTTGTCAAAATATGTGTGACATATCGAAGAAAAATACGTAATCAGCGCGACAAGACGAGTCAATCTAGCCATGTCCGTCCGTCCGTAAGTACGTCTGAGAGAAACGTTCCATGACTAGAGAAGACTTAGGGAAACTAAACTCACAGTATAGACTCTCTACGTATCGCACTGCTATAAGTATAACTTACATAACTTGCAACCGTTTTACAAATTCTGTTCGCAGTTTTTTTTTTTTTTTGAAATATTTGTTATAATAATATAGTATGTCACGATTTGCCTAAAAATTGTTAGGCCCACATGGTTATATAGTTGGTAGAAAGCGAATTTAGACGCAAATCAAAACTTACTATGCTAAATTTTACATAAACACTACAAAATGACAAAGAAAAATGGACGCAAATGAATGAGATAAGGAACATATACTGGAATAATGTATGCTGACAACGGAGAAAAACATAAGAGGACACAGCAGAACACGGATACGCTAGAATTCTTACATATGTAAAGAATGACGGGAAAAATAAGATCAACTGGCAAAATATTCGGTGCCACGGCACTATATAGAGGAAAAACCATGGAGAAGAATGCATTATATGAACCATAAATTATATTCTTTAGTGGTCCGAATTGGACATATGTGTGACAATTTATTAGAATTGATTTAAATGTATTAGAATTAACTAAAAACAAAAAAATTGCGTACAAAAACTAAAAAATGGGGCCAGATTTGCTAAGGGTTATCCTTTTAAGTGGTCCGATCTGTATTTATGCGGTATATTGTAATAAGATTTATGTCAGATAACCAAATTTTAACGTTTCTTACGTAATAAACAACAATAAGTAAAAGAAATATTCATACAAAAACTAAGAAAAGCAACAGATTTGTATTATGGCTACCCCTTCAAGTCGGGTTGGCATGTTCATTTGTATCAAAAATTAAGTCTATATCTCTTATAGTATCCAAAATCTGTTCGTTCAAACAGATGGTCGGACGGATGTGTCCATATCGACTGGTCTTTCCGATTAGAATATTTACGTATATGAAGTGAAGTGCCACCCATTAAAATTCACCAGAACACATTTCAAGATGACATTGACTTAAGTAACAAATTTTTCTTGCACAAACACATAAAACTGGAGTGCCACGCCAATTCGAATATTTATGTAGAACGGCTGTTCATAAGAAGTCTGCATAATGAATTTCAAGCTGATAAAGACTTAAATAAAAAAAATTTGTCATACAGAAACACATCAGTGGGCGGTGTGTTTGTATAGGACCTACACTAAAAAATAGGCGTGACATATCAAATGGTTACTATATAAACTGCAGATCAAAAGGAGCTTATATATTGAACGTCAGCCACATAACTAAAAAATGTATACCCAAAAATGGCGCAATAACTACAACAGACGGACGGACTGACTGACAGACTGATTGACTCGTCTCGACGAGCCGATGAAGTATATATGTATAGGTAGGTACATTATGGGATCTACGATGCTGCCTTAAATGCGTAACAAACTTTCAGACAAACTAATAATAACATTTCACACTATGTAGGCGGCTTTTAAAAGTGTGCATAGAAGATTCGTATTGTGAGCGTTTTAGACGTAGTGGGCGTTGTAGACGTGACACACTCAGATTTAAATAAAAGCGATCTGCGTATTCTAAAGGAGAATCTAAATGTGTTCAATTTTGAAGACTCTAGCTTTTTTATTTTCTGAGATTTGTTTTTCATGGATCCGCATGGCTAAAATGGTTATATCGACGCACTTTTCGATGCTGATCAGGATTATAAATATATTCTGTATGGGGTCTACCATGCCTTCTTCTGCATTCATACAGATAAATATACTCGGATATTATTTTAAATAAATAAAGTCAAAACTTAAGTCAAGTTAATTGGTTTATATAAAAATGAGTGCTGGTTTGCATTGGGCTATTTATTCCTTAAATCTGGGCCTATATGAAATATTTTCCAAAGATTGACGCCATATTTTGTATGTCTAGCTTGATTAAGTACAAAAACTTAAAAATACAAGTCAAGTTTGTATGGAGACTGTCCATTATAATGGCCAGAACTGGTGATATGCGACATATTTTATTAGGATTTACGTAAGACATACCAAATTTGACGTTTCTAGCGTAATTGATAATAAAACCAAACAAAATTTCACACAAAAGCTTAAAAATGTGGTTTACCCCTTTAAGTGGAGTTGACATGTGCATTTAATACTAGTTATTTAAAGAGGGAAATGGATAGTCTAAATATCCATATATGAAGTTTATTCAAACTTTATAGGATCACATTTACACAAACTAAATATACCCTTTTACGAGGGCTGCTATTTATATTTCGGGAACTGGCAACACTAATGTCAAAAGCTAATATCTGGCAACACCATAATAAAGTTTGACATTCTTTGGCATAAACGTACTCACAAAGTTTTGATGTACAATTGCTATTTGTTTTGTTTACAGTGTGTTAAGAAAAGCTATTTGGCCAAAAAATGGAAATTTCAAGAGAAGGTTTTCGTTGGATTATTTATCACAACTTTCGACGTGGATTATCTCAACAAGAATGTATCAATGAACTAAGTTCTTTGTATGGCGATAAAGCACCATCAAAAACCACAGTATATCGCTGGGTATAGCGAATTCAATCGTGGTCATAGTTCGGTCGCCGACGAATTACGTGAAGGTCGTCCAAAATCGGTGGTTGTGCCCAAAAACATCGATGCAGTGCGTGAACTGATAATGCAAGATCGTCATGTGACATATAGTGAGATAGAGGCATTTTTGCACATTAGTTCCACACAATACATTCGATTTTGCATGAACACTTAGCTGTAAAAAAAATTTGCTCTCGTTGGATACCACATAATTTATCAATCGCTCAAAACAAGGCTCGCGTCGATTGGTGTAAGGAAATGATTAAAAAGTTCGGCCGTGGTGCTTCAAAAGACGTGTATAAAATCGTGACAGGTCACGAATCATGGATATAAGCGTATGAGCTGAAAACAATACAGCAATCGTCCGTGTGATTATTCCAAGACGAGCCAAATCCAACAAAAGTTGTTCGTGGAAGAAGCACAGCGAAGCAAATGATCGCCTGGTTCTTCGACCGATTGGGTCATGTGGCCACTGTTCCGCTTGAGCAACGAAGGACGGTCAATTATGAGTGGTACACGTCCATTTGTTTTTCCGGAAGTCTTCGGAGAAATTTGTAAAACCAACCGCCAAAGACGAATCATTCTCCATCATTACAATGCGAGCTCTCACACATCTCGTCAAACAAGTGCATTTTTGAGCAGTCAAAACACTGAATTAATGACTCAACCTCCGTACAGTCCTGATTTGGCACCCAATGACTTCTTCTTGTTCCCGAGTATCAAAGGTAAACTGCGTGGTCAACGATTTACGAGCGCCGAAGAAGCAGTTGAAGCGTTCAAAAACCAGATTTTGGAGGTGTCTCAAGAGGAATGGAAAAACTGCTATGACAAATGGTTTGAACGAATGCAAAAGTGTATTGATCATCAAGGGGAATATTTTGAAAAACAATAAAGCCATTTTCATTTGAAATTGTTTGTTATTATTTGCTATTCCCGAAATATAAATAGTACCCCTCGTACTCTATGGGTATACAAAAATACTAAATTTAAAATCACATAGAAAAGAAACTTAAACAATCTCCACTGTTCTACATTTTGAACGGAATGGGTTTCATTAAAATGATTTGTTTTGTCACTCTTGAAAGTATTGGGCGATTTGATTTTACTTCTTGTTGAAATTATGAATTTTAAGTAGCAATTTTAAATTTTCAAAATTGACAAAGTGGACCATTTTAATGAAATGGATGCCTATCATATTATGCGGATCGAAATATAGAACTCTAACTTCTAGGTATAATATTTCAGTTAGTTATGAGCAATTTTATATTCTTGAATTGAATACTACATAATATTATGTTCTTAACTTTCTGTCACAGTGTGTGACGCCTCAATTGTACGAATTTCTCCTTGTGTACATTCTCATACCACACAATGGGCGCACTATTTCTTAATATAATTAACGACTCATATGCCGCAACGGTTTTGATGACCTTAATTATAATGATTAGAAATTATGTGTGTGAGTAATTTTTGTAGCAGCAAAGATACTACTTTATTTGCTACTTTCGAATTAAAAATTTTCAGCGTTTCGCTCATTTCACTTGACTTCATTAAATTTCAATTTGTTGACGTTCAGTGCCGCAGTTAATAGCTTCATTAGAATGTCGAAAGTATCAATATTAGGTTAAAATTATTTTAAGAGTAAAGGGTTGAAATTGAGACTTCAATTAGAAATAGTTTTTAGTCATTAAACATTCAAAAGTACATGTTTACAACAGATGCGGGTATTTGGGTTTTTAATGCTACAATAGTAAAGCTAGAATTAAATTAATAATCGATTAAGTTGGGAGTACTTCGATAAGGCATACTGGCATGTGAAGTTCTATGACTTCAAATTGTTGACTTCATGTTTAAAATGAAATTTTCGTTACATTTGCCACTTTCAAATATCCTTGCGCGTATGTAGCTCTGCAGTTATTATTATCCTTACTAAATGCCAAAAATGAATTAACATAAATTATGCACGCCCACTTTCGCAATGGAATTCGTGCGTTGCGGAAAATGTTTTGCACGTGCATTTAGATACATGCATGACGCTGTTGCATTGAGATACATATCAATCTTTTAAGCAGGTGCGCTGCTACTTTAAGCATAATTCAGCATATTTAATGCTACAGCATAATTGCATTTACAAAGTAAAAATTGCTGGCATAACTAAATTAGCATGCTAGGCAAAAATTTGGCACAAACAAGCAAATAAAAAATTATACTTAGATACATAAACAGTGAAATAAAAATAAAATAAGCAGCTACAAAAGAATAAAACGACCGCCTGTGTTGCAAGGACACCCACTGGGCACCTTTTTTATATGCTCCCTCTCTCTCTCTCTCTCTCTCTCTCTCTCTCTCTCTCTATCTCTCCCTCTCTGTTCATACAAAAGTAGCATAATCGAATTTGTACGAGATTCTTTTGAAACTTGAACGCAAATCAAAGACAGACAGACAGCCAGACGGATGTACGGACTGGCTTTGACTTGTTTTCATAAAACCACATTTGTACACGCTCGTCTACACATTTGAGTTAAGTCGACTTTAGCTTTGCTGAGTGTGCGCCTTTTTTTGATTAAATTAGCAGCAGTTGCATGGATTATCTTGCGCTTATGCAAGATACAAGATACACACATCATGCCGCACATTCAAGCATCCATCGAGGGGATGAGACCCCTTATTTTTTTGCATGTTTTGTTATTTTTGCTGCTGCTGCTGCTGCTGCCGCTGTTGTAGTTGTTGTTGTTGTCCAAACCCTATGATTATAGATTTCCAAGCACGTGCCACGATTAGGAGTACGCCTGCCTGTCGAAGCGTAAGCGAAGTAACACTTTTGTTGAATTGCTAATTTGTTTAAATTCGTATGCCTATACATTGATTTCGTCGTTTTTATTTATGTATTATGTGTTTCACAGCAGTTTTCACTTGCCTAACCTAGTAGCTACAGTTTGCAATTGATTTGAGAAAGTATGGTTGAATTATAGCTGAGATCAATGGGTTCGTTGGAGTGTTCTTTATTAGAGTTAAACGAAAAATTGAATATGAAATAGATAAAATAATAGCTCAGGCCTAATTTTCGGTTATGTCAATTTCAATTCAATATATTTACAGTTTTTAAAGCCTTTCTATTAATTTTTAAGCTTTAGTTATACGAAGCAGAACTCTAAAAAAAAAAAAATGTTTATACAAAAACTAGAAAGTTGACTATGGGTTTGTATGCTGTCTGCAGGAAAACTTAATACCAAAAACACGAAATGTATGTACATCAGGAATCTACGTTTAATTCGGCCTTAAGTTTTTTATTTTATAGCATTCATACAGACGGACAGCCAAATGGACGGAAAATTGTATGATGATAGAATTTTTATGCTGATTAAGAATATACGTGTACAATACCTTATGTGGTCTCCGGTGCTCCCTTTTGGCTGTTACTTACATTTACACACATTTTATACAATGTATCCATTAATTTGTTGTTTATAGCGTACATATGTATGTATGTACTCATAACTCTCATTGTAAGTATATTCTGCTACACAAGCAAACAATTTTTATTCGTTTACCATTTTTGTAGTTATAATTCACAGTCAGTTCATGGCTGAATTGTGCTAAGTAAGACACAATTTGCACGTTCTAGTTATCGCTTCTCGGCCTTATGGCTAAGATCAAAGTGTAGTATCTGTTCTTATCAGCTTAACATCTGATAGCTCCTTCATTGAAGGACAACAAATGTTAAACTGATTTTTGGAAATAGACGGAGTGTCTAGGTGCTTGCTCCACCTCTGTCACGGGTTGGCCCGGTATTGCAGTACCGCCGGGATTTCAGCCCAAATAATTAATAAATATCACTAAAAAAAAAAAGAATGAAAGTAGAAAACTTGTTGTTAAGAAAGTTGTTGTGCGCAAAATGAAATGCGAGAAAAGATACTGAAGAGAAAAAAAAAACAACAGAAAAATAGGTAGTACACAGAACATACATACATTTTAAAAATAGGTTTGGTATTCTTGTTTCAATCCTACGGAATAGCTACACAGACAATGTTCTAGAAGCAGTATTAAAAATGTGTCAAGCTCAGTCATTTTTCTGCAGTTTCTGACTTCCCAGTATGATAGAGAAAAGTTGTAGTACCCAGAATACAAGAGACGGTTTGGACCTAGATACCGGACTTTTTATCTCGATATCGCATCACTTATTTATTTTTACTCACGTTCATCACTAGTTACAGTAACGGGTATGGTGCAAAATTTATACAGGAAAACGTTTGGGAAAATGATCTCCAAACTTTGAGAAAATATTACATTTTAACAGACAAAATTTGATTTGTGCATGTGGATAATTTCTTCCAGCAGTTCTTAACAACCCAAAACTTTCACATGTACAAAGAAAATTTTGTCTTTTAAAATGTAATTTTTTCACAGAGTTTGGAGACGATTTTCCCAAATGTTTGTATAGGCCTGCATAAATTTTGCACCATACTTTAGCTAATGATAAACGTGAGTAAAAAGAGATAGGCGATGGCTTTATAGATATAAAAAGCCTGGTATCCAGTTGCAAACTACGCATTACTCTCTCTTGTATGCTGGGTACTAAACTTTTCTCTATCATAAGGGGCAGTCAGAAACTGCAGCAAAATGACTGAGTTTGACACATCTTTAATTAATTTCCCTATAAAAAATGTTGCCTCTGCTCTCCTAAAACATACTCCTCTGTTGGTTGCAGTTCATTAAAAAGTGGAACATTCTTGTAACATTCTTAAACCGTGCGTGTTCTTCAAAGAAAATCACAATATCTTTAGCGCATCTAGCTTTCTCTGTTATGAAAATCTAATAAACTTCTCTTCCAGTACTCAAGAAAATATAAACGATTTCATACATTGCTTTAACAACTTTGCTACTCTCCCTTTTTAGTGATATTTATTAATTATTTGGGCTGAAATCCCGGCGGTACTGCAATACCGGGCCAACCCGTGACAGAGGTGGAGCAAGCCCCTAGACACTCCGTCTATTTCCAAAAATCAGTTTAACATTTGTTGTCCTTCAATGAAGGAGCTATCAGATGTTAAGCTGATAAGAACAGATACTACACTTTGATCTTAGCCATAAGGCCGAGAAGCGATAACTAGAACGTACAAATTGTGTCTTACTTAGCACAATTCAGCCGTGAACTGACTGTGAATTATAACTACAAAAATGGTAAACGAATAAAAATTGTTTGCTTGTGTACCAGAATATGCTTGTATTGAGACTTAGGGGGTTATTGCTCCTGCACATATGTAATCTATAAACAAAAGATAAATTGGTACACTATATAAGATTTGTGTAAATGTATGTAACAGCCAAAAGAGAGCTTCGGCGACCCCATACAGTATGGCACAAGTATATTCTTAATTAGCATAAAAATTCTGTCGTCAAACAAGTGTTCGCTCACTTGTCTGTCCGTCTGTATGAATGCTATAAAATAAAAAACTTAAGGCCGAATTAAACGTAGATTCCTGATGTACATACATTTCGTGATTTTGGTATTAAGTTTTCCTGCAGACAGCATACAAACCCATAGTCAACTTTCTAGGTTTTGTATGAAATACATGTTTTATTTTTATGAAACACATGTTTTATTTTCGTTTGATACATCTGCTTTGTATAACTAAATAAAGGCCATAAAAACTGTTAATACATTGAAACTGCTAATACGTTGAATTGAAATTGAAATTGACATTGACATATCCAATCTTAGTTCAACTTTGTGGTTCAGGACTTGGTTATCTTGGAAGTCTTTGAAATTCGCATAAAACTATTATTTAAGAAATGGTTTTAGAGTGAGATTGAAATTAAAGTTGAAGATCTTTCCAGAATTCATGCCTATGGGGTCTACTTTCACTGGTTGTCAAACACAAACCCAAAGTTAGGCGTTTAGACTTTTCATATATTTGTTTTTCTTTCGAATATCCTGCTTTTTACTTCTTCTGTACTGATGTATTGTATTCTTATAAAATAATCTGCGGTAATATAACAGCATTCAATTCTTGCATCTATTGGAAAAATATATAATTTTCAGTACATTTCATGTCCCAGAACTAGTACCCACAATTTAAAGATACTTAGTGTAAATTCTGTTGGGTTATAGTTGAGTTCAATGGGTAAGTTTGGGTTTTCTGTATTAAAGCTGATCGCTTAAATAATAACGTAAGCCCAAATATACGCTCCATAGCGTCTAAATTCGCAAAAGCAAGGCTACCGATTGACATACCCCCCGCGCCCCTCGGAATAGTTGCGTTCACGCAATCAGCAAATCAAATGTTAACTTTCTTTGATATAAGTTTCTTAATATACCAAAATACTCAAATACCAGATCCAGATCCCTTCACACTTTCATCTCTGAAGTTACACGCAACCACTTTGACTTCTTGACATGTGCGTGTGGCCGCAAGTCAATTAATCTTATAAACTGCCTACAGCCTTTAACGCGCACTTCCAATGTTCATCTGTCCATTTTTTCCGTTCAGATACATCTTTGCAGTGGTCTATTCAGACAACATCAGACCAGACAGACAACCGCGAAAACCGCCAAAAACGGCGTAAAAGCAAACACAAAGTTTGTGTGAGCCGCTCGCGCTTCAGTTTGTTAAATTTTTGATGAATGTCGATGGCTGTGGATAATATCCACTGTCTGCAATGCATCTGTATCTGTGCTCCACAAGATAGTTGGTTAGTCAGTCAGCTACACATATAGATGGATGGTTGGATGGATGGATGTATGACTGCTTCTGCTGCTTTTTGGGTTTTCGTTATTTGTTGTTGTGAAATTGTTGCTTCTTGAACTTTTGCTTAGATGAATTTTTGATGTTTCGTTGACTTGGTATTTCATTTTGGTTTTCGCGTTTTGATGTATTTCTTTTTTCTGTCTCCTCTCGGTGACCACTTAACATGATGATTGATATGTCGCAATATTTCTTATCAAAATGTTTGTTTCATTTCGTTTTCTTTTGTTATTTTTTTTCGGATTTGTTTGAGGGTTTGAGCAAAACAAAAGCAACCAATATTGAAATGATATATGAAATGTAGTTTGTTTGTTTCTCGAATATATACTACACTGAGCAGATTTGGGTATGAAGTATTTGCAATTCGCATAAAATTTGAACAGAGGTTTTATAGTGAGATTGGAATGAAAATTGTAAATGTTGTCAGAATTCACGACTTTCATGTCTGCTCTCAAAGGCTGGCAAAACACAAATTATAATTTTTAAAATTAAATTTTACCGTAGTCTTATGATTTTGAAATCCAATAATTTTTTGTTTATAGTGTACATTCGTATGTGCTGGAACAATAACCGCTAAGTCTCACTACAAACATATTCTGGTACACAAGCAAATAATTTTCCTTCGTTTGCCATTTTTGCAGTTATAATTCACAATCAGTTCATAGCTGAATTGTGCTAAGTAAGACACAATTTGCACGTTCTAGTTATCGCTTCTCGGCCTTATGGCTAAGATCAAAGTGTAGTATCTGTTCTTATCAGCTTAACATCTGATAGCTCCTTCATTGAAGGACAACAAATGTTAAACTGATTTTTGGAAATAGACGGGGAGTGTCTAGGGGCTTGCTCCACCTCTGTCACGGGTTGGCCCGGTATTGCAGTACCGCCGGGATTTCAGCCCAAATAATTAATAAATTTCACTAAACAGGGAGAGTAGCAAAGTTGTTGTTAAAGCAATGTGTGAAATCGTTTATTTTCTGTTGAGTGCTGGAGGAGAAGTTTATTAGTTTTTCATAACAGAAACTAGAAACTAAAAGGAAGATATTGTGATTGATGATGTTTATCTCGAGTTGTATACTTGTGGAGATACTTAAACATTATAAGGATCTATCTTAGGATTCATTTTGAAAGGATTTATTTGATTGCTTTCATACATTGGTTCCCAGAATCGGAGATATATATCACCGGATCTAGGAAAGGTTCGACCTCAACGATAAAGAAATTTTCTCCAATCATCATCGTACAAAGATCCGGTTATCATTCTCACTCTACTTAGAATTACAGAGTAAAGATTACTAAGAAAACTATTCCACAGAATTGGGATGAAAATTTCGTCAATTCTTACACCTCGCCAAGGTGTATCATTTTTAAAACTATCTTTAGCATAAGAATTATTCAATACTATTCTAAAATTGTATATACATACATAGTTGATTGTTGAGAACGGTGCAACAATCTCAATGATCACTTCCAGCACATCGTCTTTTAACGAATACAACTATCGCAGCTTCTCTATAATATTTTCTAGTACCCAGATCATTTTTACATTGAGAAATATCTACATATTTTTCAATATGAAGTGAAAACCATAACAAACACTTTTTGTTTCACAAAGAGTGTTTAGCCACGGAGACAATTGTTTCAGGTTAAACTACGATCCCTCAACAGTCTGCTGGTCGCACATTGTAAAATATTGCTACTTATGCTCGTATTGTATCGTTTTTTAACTTCATGTTGGAAAACATGAACTCTAGCGAAATACTTGGGGCTTCTTCTGGACAAGTTTGACCTTCACTGCAGCAGTGTGTACCTGTCGTTTGACATTAGGCAAGTATTTCTTGCACCAAATATTTTCAGACCCTTCAGAACAATGCTTTGCGCCTAGCTTGCACATTGACCCCAATTTGGCTATTGTTGCGCTACAAGTTTCTTTAATCTCAAGCAGATACAACGATCGGTTTATGGCCCACGAAATTCGGCTGGCCAGAGACTAGGTCACTGCTGTTCTTATAAGGATGCTTAAACATCGTCACTTTGGGCATGTTAACGCCTTGCTTGACACACACCGACCCAGCCTCAGTTACCATCTGGAAGGCTATGGGTAAAAAGAGACAGAATTGGTGTTGAAACCCAGTTCAGCAAGACCCAGAAGAAATATGTAAAGAATCGTTTTGGTTTATATAGAGCATTTGGCTTTTATTAGCTTATACACTAGTAGTCACAATAGAATAGACTGGACCCAGATTCTCGCCCTTATAATTAATATCACAATTATTCAGTGACTTCTAATAAAGAAAAACTTCATTCTCCTTCAATTTTTTTACTGACAGTATATTTTTTTCAGTGTAATTCTCTGTTCGAATGATTTTTTAGGGCGTCTACTCGAACTACCAAAAACACCACCACCGAAAATAACTGAAGAGAGATATTTCGCTGTGGTTTTGCGGCTATAACATGCTGTTCAAATAAGAAAGTCTCAAGAAGCGGTCGTTCGGTCGGTCGGTCAGTCGTTCAGTTATTATTTATATAAGATTTCAAAAGTGTTTAAGCTTGCACATACATGACACCTGAAGCGACTCCGATTGCTCTTGATCGCCAACATAACTCGCCTCAAATCTACTTTACTATATGTATCTCAACATATATCCATCCATCTAAGATATATTTGTATCTTTTGCTTTGCAGCACTTTGGCTTGATGAAGTTGTTAGCCGGCAGCGCTGCGTGCTTCAAACCAATTCAATCCCGGTCGTTTGCGTTGCTTTGGGTTTATACATATCGCGTGTAATTCTCACTTTGTAAACATTATTAAGAAATATTAATTTTCATTTATCATTTTGATTGAGCGATCAAATCAAATGAACGCACAGCACAGCGCAGTGAAATGAATGAGCTTGTATGTGTTTATAAGATATTTATGTTGCTGGATTTGTTTTGCGTTTTGATTTCTTTATTATGATGTTTTTTTTTTTTTTTTTGGAGGTTTTTAATGTACAAATATAGTTCTCTATGGAGTATTTCCAATTTTTTTTTTTTTTTGATTTTATTTTTGTTGATTTATGATGCTAAGCTGTGGTGGCTCTTAGGTGTCGTTAGAGTTCAGAGCGAAGAGTATGGGAAAATGTTTGGAAGACCTCATGAGAATTTTTTTCTATTTTTTTTTTTTTTTGTAACTAAACCATTGACTTGTGCCACTTGTGCGCCCTAATGCCACTTCTAAATTTTTATAGGTTTTTTTTTTCTTTGCAAAAGTGAAATAATTTAATTATGCCATCAAATTGAAAGCGTTGAAAGTTGCAACGTCACATTTTGCACTTTTGTTTGTTGTTCGACGACGCTCACGGTTCGGCATGCCACACCCACTGCAGACCTCGTGAAACACTTCCTGCTTCCTGTGCGTTCTTTGTGCAATATTTATAATCAGCTTAGAAAATACTTACACGCGTCATAAGCAATTGAACTCACCCGCTCTTCGAAATATGTTCCAATTTCTCTAGGGGGAGTTGTATGGGCGTTTGAAGGGGGTGTGTTTTTACTTCAAATGTTTTTGCACGCTATAGTTTTATTGAGTTGTACATAGTAGTGGCAACTTGACAACTAAATGCCAAACCAGTTCAAACTAACAAATGCTGCAAGCGTACAAATTAAAATTTGGTTTTTGCGGTTGCAATGCACTGCACAAACCAGAACACAAATGACAAACATCTATTTAAGGACTGTGCCAGAATAAATTATTAATTGTAATTATTTAGACTTCCAGCGTATTCGGCATGGTTTGCTACGCACCTATGGTGTTTTTATAATAAGGCAGCGTGGCACCGCCCATTTTTCAAGTTGATCACATTTTTCCGGTACTCTTTATATACGATATGTAAGCATTCTATGCATCGTTTTTTTTTAATCTGCCGTGAGCGTTACTTCGCCCATTTTTCCTGTGGGTTTTATTTTAAGGTACTCCGTATATACACGGTGTGATCTATAAATAAAACAAGCATTCAAAATAAAATCCATTTAACTCAGTACAACGTTTGGAACGCTCAACCAATTTATTCATAGTCTTTTTGAACTCGCTTTTTGGGATGTTTTTTTAGCACCTTTGTCACTGCTGCTTGTACGGCTGGTATTTCCTCGTAAAAAGCTCCGTTCATTGCAGTTTTCATATTTGGGAAGAGAAAATAATCGCACGAAATACGGAGGGTGGTCGAGGAGTAAATCTGATTTTTTTATGAAAAATTGATTGACATTTTTGGTCTTGTGAGGTGGTGCATTATCATGCAATAAAAACTGCTGCTTTCCTTTGGAATATCCTTGCCTACCACGTAGAACTCTCGACGACAAACGATGTAAAATTTTGTAAATAATATTCTCCATTGACAGTTTGACCTTCTGGAACAAATTCCGTGTGAACAACACCCTTGGAATCATAGAAAGTTATTAACATAGTCTTGATTCTTGACTTCTGAAAACGCAATTTTTTAGGTTTTGGCTCGTCTTTTGACTTCCATTCTGCAGATTGTCTCTTAGTTTGAGGATCATATTTAAAACGCCATGTTTCAACTGCAGCTATGAAAAATCAAATCAAAAAAATCTGGACCGTTTTAAGCTTTTGAAATGATGTCTTTGCTAAGTTCTACAAGAGCGATTTTTTGATCATCATTTAACTAATGTGGAACAAATTGTAGACACACGTTTCTTTTACCCAAATCTTCAGTTAATCTTTTAAAGATTTAATTTTAATATTTCTGCCAGGATTCTTATAGTGAAATTTGCATCGATAGTTCTTATTCCACTTACTTTTCCACTAACTCAGCAATATTAGATGCTTCACGACCGTTTTTAAATCGTGTAAACAATGTGTAAACTTTATTAAAACTCATACAATACAATAGATGCTGCTACGTGTTCTATGATTTAAAATAAAAGTTCGTTTATTATTAGATCAACCTTGTGTATACCAAATCTCATCCATTTGCGTCATAGAGTTCAACCCGAGCACCCAATTCGTCAATTTTGCTGTCACTTCGGAGTGTTCATGCCACGTAATTCGTGCCGTTTCAGATTATCTTGCATTGGTTCGAAATTTTTCAAGAGTAGTTCTCGTTCTTCTGGCGTTTCATTTTCATTTTCCTCCAATATTTGCTTTTATAATGCGGGTTTTCATCCGTTCTTTGAAATAGTAAATTTAAAAGTAAATTTTTTGTTTGGGAAAAGTCAAGGCATTCTATAATCTTAGTTTGTGAACTATTTTCTTTTCTGACCTATCTGAGGTCTGCCTACAAATTTGAAAATTTCGTTTGGACGGTTGGCTGTCTATAGCTAACATACATACATTCGTATTGGTACATAGTACATATTTGTACAACATTAATTTTAAAACCCTGTACCCAAAGGGAAAAGGGTATAATAAGTTTGTGTGAATGTATGTAGTAGGCAGAAGGAGGCATGGTAAATCACATAGAGTATATAATATATATTTACTAGCTGTACCCTGGCAGCCGTCGTTTTGCCCATCCCCTTGCTTCTCCTTTCCTTGCCACACCTTCCCCCTGTCCCACCTTCTCTCTGCCCCACGTTCCCCATGCCCCTGTACTCCAGCTCAAATTCTCCTACCCCTCTTCTCCTGTCTCTTCCACCCTTTCCACCGCTTCTACAACCATCACTTATGCTGCCCGCTACCTCTCCTTACTTTACCACCCTCTTCCCTGCCCCCTTCGATCCTATTCACATGTGTACAACATTTTATCCCTCTATCTTAAATGGTACCCAGCGCTTTGCTGCCATTCCCCCTCCTTCCCTCCTACCCTATGATCCCATACCCTACCTTCCATTTCCCTACCCTCTTCCCCTTCTACCCTTCTACCCTTCTACCCCTTTCCCAACACTCACCTTTTCCTTCCCGCTTTCCCCATTCCTCTACCTATTCTTCCTTTTAAAAGGAACCCGGCGCGTTGCTGCCCTTTCCCCTACCTCTCCTTCCCCTACCACCCTTGATAAATCTCCTTCCCCTGCCCCTCCCACCACGCCCCATACCACTTATTCCCCTCCCAATTCACCCTACCTACCATCCTTTCACTCAAGCCTGGCAGTAGATACAGACATGACTCATCTGGCCAATGACAATATGCCGCCTTCAACTATAATCAACAGCTGAATTGTACCGGAACGCAAGACGATTGTATTGCAGATTCAGATCAGCTGTTCTTTGGGTTCGTATTTCAGCTATCAGATAAGAGCTTCACCACGTGGAAATTTTGATACTATATGATGTATTAAATTCTTTGGGAGATCAATATGAGCTCTGCCATTCTCCCAAATTATAGAGTATAACTGTTCGCATCTCCACAACCATCCAATTAGCTCAGTTTTAAATGCGAATTTAGGATAAAACAAGAATCGCCCCTGAATTTCTTTTTAGTAGTTTAGACGAACGTTTAACATATACATTACTGGGTCGGACCCGCCCACTGTTTGGCGTGGCTCCCATACAAAGCTACTGCCCATTTTTGTGTTTTTCTATGAAAAACTTCTTTATTAAAGTCAATATTAAGTTGAAATGCGATATGGCACATTTTATGGACAGCCGGCTAACATACATAGACTAAGGGGCATGCCCTGTCCACTTTTTGGGGTAACCACCATACAAACCCACTGCCCACTTTTTTGTTTTTTATGAACAAATACTTTATTTAAATAAATATGGCTTGAAGTTCGATTTAGTGGATTTAAGGGGACAGCCGCTTCATATACATATAGGAATGGGCGTGTCCCGCCCACTTTTTGAGGCAGTCCTATACAAATCCACAGCTCACTTTTATGCAAAAACGTCAATATCAAATTGAAATTTGATATGGTGGCATCTTATAGATGGTCGCTTCATACACTAGTGGGCGTGTACAGCCCACTTTTTGGGGCAGCTCCTATTTAAACCCCCACGTTTATGTTTAACAATACGATTAAATATTTTGTGCGAATGGTATTAGAGCTTCGGTTCAACCGAAGTTAACGTATTTTCTTGTTCCTTATATGGGTTAGAAAACCAAATGTTCAAATTTGTCCGTTGTACCTTTCAAATAGAAAACGCAGAAGTGGTCGCTAAGATTAGTGGATGTTGTATTGGCAGGTTCTAGTATTGATATCTGATCTATATGTTTCAGGCGGTTGCCATTGTGATAACACATCAAAATCTCAAGATGGGGATTATGGAACACCAACTAAAAAAAGATTTTCAAAGCAAATCAATTAGACTAAGAACTTAAAGCGGGTTTTCTGACATTATCGAGTAGTAGGTTAATATTCTTAATAAAAAATAATATTTCTAAGCAATTCAGTGCCTTAGTACAATATATGCTTGTAATTTTTCTAGCACAGCCCTTAAAAATTTTCTATGGTATATAATTTATTTTGGTGACATGTTTGCCAACATTTCAATTGATTTTATTGTTGCATTCTTTTCGTGTATGTGTCGCTAAAATACTCATGTAATAAAATATTATACAAGAAATAATATAAATTACATATTTTATTGTTGTCTCGTACATAAATAGAACCCACATATTAAAATTTTCCCTTTTTTTCTTTCGGTCTCAAAGCGGGCGGATTGTTGTTGATATTTTTGACTGAAATTTGAGCCAAATAAAAATTCTAATAATGACAACTTGTAATCAGCCAGTCAGTCAGTCAGTCAGTCGCACTTTTCCTTTTTTTTTTGATAGTTGCTATGGAAAACGAAGTTCATGATGCTACCCACACCAATTTCCAACCATTCGAATTCCCTTGGCAACTCACTCCTTTAATGTTCCTTGGTGGTAAGAGTTGCGAGGTGCGTCACAGTTAAATAGTTTTGCGGATTTGTAAATTAACAAATTGAATTTAATGCCCGACTGCTTGCGGTGGACAGTGCGGTAAGGGGGCGTGAAGTGTTAGCATCGCAAGGATAAAGGATGGTGATGCTATAAAATTTGTTGTTTAGTGTTGGCTTTGATTGTTGGTGGTGGTTGGTTTTAAAGTTTATGCATATTTGCACTTTTTGAATGCGCGTTTCATAGTTTCATAGAAAAAAAATTTTGTATAGAATTTTTTTTTTTATTTTTTTTTCTTAACCCATTGCACAAATCTGCATAATTTTGATAATTTTTTGATAATATTCATAAAATATTGGATTGCATGTTTACAAATTGCCGCAATTGTTTGTTAATGATTAGCGTTGGCGAATTTATTTGCATTAGGTTGGTTTATTTTTTGGTGATTTCAAAAATTTGGTTTATAAAATTTAGCTTTTTTATACAAGTACATAGTAAAGTGTTGCAGGTGCATGGCTGATGTGGTATGTCTATTGAAAATGATTATGTAAAATTGATATTTATCGCTTTTTATGGTTGGTAGCTTCCAAATAAAATGATATTGTCATAGATGCTAAGCAAATTGGATTGTTATGTGTAAAGAGGGTATGTGGTATACAAATACAAATTAAAGCAGTTTAATTAACAATAATCTAACTTTTCGATTAGACAACAAGGCTATGTTTCAATAATAGAGAACATTATTGGTCCAAGAGTTAAATACCCAATACAATGGATTGCATAATACATTCGTTGATTGGATTTAAGAGCATTGGGAAGCTGTCCTGAGTATAGTATTAAACATCTGCATTTAGAGTTTAAGAGTTTCAAAGTGCTGTTTGGATTTCATAGTTTTCATTAGGGAATAAAACCGAAAACTCGGTTTTGATTCCGGTACGTACTGAACCAAATGTTTCGGTATAAGATTTTCTACCGGTTTCAATATATTTCGGTATTCGGTTTCGATACGGTTCTTCGATTTTAGTTTCGCTATACCGTATCCGGTACTTGTACCGGTACCAGTACCAGTCACACCTAGTGTGAATAGAATTATAATTTTGTCACGGAGTTTTTAATGCATTAAACGCAGCATCGAAGATGCCATACAGTATATATATTCTTGATCAGCTCGACGAGACGAGTCAAACTAGCCATGTTCGTCTGCCCTCTGTCTGAATATAAACTAGTCAATCAGTTTTAAGAAATCGATCTGAAATCTGGTATGCATACATCCTACGTTCTTAGGCTGAGCATATGTCACAACTCGCACTCCACGCCCATTTTTAGTGGTAGCCACCATACAAACACACCGTCCACTTTTTGAATTTTATATGCTATGTTTTTGCGCCTGAAAACAACGCTCTACTTTTGACAATTCGCATACTTCTGGGAAATTTTTAGAATTTTCTTACCATATATGGAATTATCTGTTTTTGTTTTCCTTTAAACATTATGCATAACTAAATATTTAACTTAGAAACATATATAAAAGTGAGAACCGAAACTATGACGGTATAAATTTTTTGATACCGCTACGGTTCTTTCATTTAGTTTTATTTCCGTTAATGATTACGGTTTAAAAAAAAAATTAAAATATCGGTTTTGGTTCCGGTATAAGTTCTCAATTTGAATCGCCTTATTTCGGTTATTGGTTTCCTATTATACACCCTGGTTTTCATACAACATCGTAACTCATTTCTTTAAATATTAGGCTGAAGCTCGCGTTTCTTTTAACATACGACAACATACTTTAGTAAGGTTTCAATTTATTTAAATATTGTGACAACCGTGCAGTCTCTCAAGTTTGAGTGTTCTAGAGGGTTAAGTGAGATAATGTTTGAAAGTTACAATCAGGTCAATACTGCAGTGTTCCCAGAACTCGATTCAAATTTAGATAAACTAACATTTTATTTGTTACGCCATCACTTTAGAAAATTTATTTGCCGAATACATATTGTACGTCGATAGATGGCCATGATCAATGAAAATTGTTCTCAAAACTATAGTTTTGAAATCATAAAAAAAGCAATATGACAACATTCTGAACAAAAAATAACATTCGTAATACATAATCGCTCGATCATTATTATTATTATTTTGAAACATTTTAAACTTGCGACCTTAAAGATCTATAGTTTATCCTTTGATGTCCTGCTTTAGTACAACCTGCTGAATTAATCTTATACTTTGCTATGAACTAAGCTTTTCGATTGTTGATTAGTTTCGATGCAGTGTGACTCAAAATGACTATCATTGGTATTACCTCTCTTCTTTTCTTTTATTGCTAGCCTATAAGTTTGCTCATTTCTTAATACTAGTGTTTGCTCTGTGGTTAAAATTCAACCGTTGTAGCGACAATACAAAACACTTCAGTGCCATTTGATAATGATGAGAGCGTTAAGTATGACCAACATGCTGCGGTCATCATAAATCTGGCCCGTATAAGCGTATTCACTCTCTTGTCTTACCGTTAAGTAATGTTTCGCCCGAAAAAAATAGTTATTCCTCTTCGTTTAAAATTTTCCCAACAAAAGCAAGGCCACGATCTCAAAATAGAAATTATCAAAATAGAATTATAATTTTTATATCATTCACACATAGTGTGAAATCGTATTAACAGTTTGTCTGAAAGTTTGTAACGCATTAAAGGAGGCATCGTAGACCCCATAAAGTATATATATTCTTGATCAGCTCGACGAGACAAGTCGATCTAGCCATGTCCGTTTGTCTGTCCGTCTGTCTGTTTGTCTCTCTGTCTGTCTGTCTGTCTGTCTGTCTGTCTGTCGGTCCGCTTGTCTGTCTATTTGTTTGTTGTTGCGCATTTTTTGGAGATTAATTTTTACGATATCCAGTTGAAATTTTGCACATATACTTCTTTTTATTGCAGTTTAATGGAGTCTCAAGATTGACCTGCCACGCCCACTTTATGGCAGGACAAACCCACCACCCACTTTAGACTTTTTGTATGAAATGTGTTTTTGTTGAATCAATATCAACTTAATAATTGATATGGGAACTTTTAGTGGACGGATGCTTGACATATACATTAATGGGTGCACGCGACCCACTATTTTGGGTAGCCCCCATACAAACCTACTGCCAACTTTTGACTTTTTGTATAAAAACTTCTTTATTAAAGTCAAGTTTAGGTTGAAATGCAATATGGTGCCTTTTCTAGACAGCCGCTTAAGATTCATAGACTAATGGGCTTGGCCCGCGTACTTTTTTCGGTAGCCCCCATACAAACCCACCGTTCAATTTTGTTTTTTTTTTTTTAATGTATGAAAAAATTGTTCATTTAAATAAATATTAGCTTGAAATTTGAATTGGTGGATTTTAGTGGACATCGCTTCCTTCACATCTATTAGTGGGCGTATAGCGCCACTTTTTGGGGTAGCCCCTATTCAAACCCCCACTTTTATGTTTTGTATTACTACAATTACACTACCATTTTACATTTTTATAGTGCCAAATCTTCTTTAGCTGATTCAACAAAAATTCTAGCTAATAAAATCACTTACAAAAATTTACACTTATCTAACGCTTCTAGGAATTAGTACTTTAATCTAACTAGCAATTTATCCTTAAAACTGCTGGCTTTGTTTTCTTTGTTAGATATTCTCACAAAGATTCCTCATAATAAGCCATATAAACATAAAGCTTCATTAGAGGCCAACACCCGAATGGTTCAAAAGTGAGAATAGTTAAGCAAACAAGTACAACATGGAAGCGGCATTAGCTGCTATCGAGATAGTAGTGTTATAGATGTAGTACACCGACCGAACCGTCCAGTAATGTTGCCAATGGCCAAGTGGCGTCAAAAGGCGTTAATTGTGAGGTGCGAAATCGAACAGGTACCGAGGCGCTTAATAAAAGAAGAAGACCAATGGAAAAACCAGCTAAATATACACAGAACACAAAGCAAATAATAAATAGCAATAAAAAAAAAGAAAGTACATAGTACAATAAAAGAATGCTTTGATCTATAAGCGCAACGCCGTGAAATATTAAATAATTAAAGCATTAAATGCCGAATGTAATTCGAGGAATTGGACTCGGGGGAACCACAGAAGGCGTGGAGCAACAAAATGGCTGACTGTATGAAATTTAATTTTTTTTTTCGTATATCCATTTGCAATTTTAAACTGTAAAACAAAGCAAGCAAAGAGAGCAATTGAAGAAATGAATGAATGAGTGAGTGAATGTGAATGTGAATGTGAAAAAAGCAGAACTTCATTTGAATAAACAAAAGCAACAGCAACAGAAAGGATTCGATGAGGCAGGCAGTGAATGCAAGAAGAGTAAGGATACATGTGGAATGAGAGAAATTTGTTGTGGAGTAGTATGAGTCACATTGCCAAGTGTGAAATGCACGATTTCATCATTTCATACAGGATATGGCTGTGGGTGCCAAGCACCAATAATCCTTTTAATAAATATGATACCGCAAAGGACCGAAAAGCGCAGAGTGTGAAAAGCGCACAGATCCATTTGCATTTTATGCAAATTCCGTTTTCACGCAAGGACTACGAAGGAAGACGGCAGTTGAAGAGCAGCGGAGTGACAAAGCAAAAATGCAAATGTTGGAAAACTGAGAGATTCAAAAAAAAGAAAGAAAACATGAAGAAATGTTAAATTCGGTGCAACCGATGCTTTAATATCCTTCATACGATGTGTCTTCGCATGAGAAGACAGAAGAAGAAGAAGAAGAAGAAGAAGAAGAAGAAGGAAGTTGTCAATACTGGAACTTCTATCTGGATTTTTGGACTATATGTGGTTCAATCTGGACTAATGTTTTATATTTTATATTAATTAATGTGGAATTTGTAGCATTCCCCCGTAATCCGGTTTTCGAATCCGTATAAATTGTTCGGAAGTGATTTCGTTAAACCGGTTCGTATTTCACTTTCTGAAGAATTTCGCGATTTGAATTTACCAGACCTTGAGAATATGAACCCCAGTAGTGAAACTCCAAATGAATTCAAATCTCCAAAATCTTCTGACAGAGAAAAAATGACCATAGTGATTCTGCGATAGCGGGCGGCACGATCTGACCACGGATTCTTATAGAACTCGTCAAAATAAGACGAAAAAAGTGAATAAAATTGTTCGACATCTCCCTTAGTGTTCGAGATAGCGAGTTTTAAATATAAAAATTTTAGTCAGTGTCCCCTATACAATTTTCAGTGTACGTTTTTGAATCTTTAAAAGTGTGATATCTCGAAATGTAAGCGAGATATCGAAAAATTACGTAAAAAACGAATTCAGCATTGAAAACAATGCTTTTTTTTTTGTTCCGCTGGCTCTAATACTTTGCGGTGTGAAATGACTTTTAACAATATAATATCTTATACCTCGCCGAAAAAAATTTTTGTTCCGGCGAACCAGAGTAACCAAGTTGTATAGATTGGATCACTAAATACGAATCCGAAGGCGGTTGTAGTTATATTTTATTTTTTTCATTACCTCAAAATCTATAGGATATGACTAAGCAAAACACGCTAATGCTAAAAAGCTGGTTTATCCTTTTATGGTGAAAACACTAATAAAGGTGTTGTTTTAGGAAATTTCGTACCCAGGTGGGTAAATTTTTAACCCCATCGTTTTTAAACTCTGTTTGTATACTCTACACAATTTAACATGTGTTTCGCCGATTCTAGAAAATTCCACCCCAACAGTGGAAAAAGTGGGTCAAAAGTTATAATGTAAAAAGAAAGTTTCATTTGTTCGTTCCCAAAGTCGGTTTATATACTCTATGCAAGAAATAATTATATATGTGTTTAGTCGATTTTGTTAAACTTCCCAAGGGGAATAAGGGTAGTCAAAAGGTTTATTGGGAAACGATTTTTATACCATTCAGACATATTTGTCTGCAAGACCACATAAAGTATATATATTCTTGATCAGCTCGACGAGACGAATCGATCTAGCCATGTCCGTCTGTCCGTCTGTCCGTCTGTATGTTGTTGCGCATTTTTTAGGGACTAATTTTTATGCTATCCAGTTGAAATTTTGCACGTATACTTCTTTTTATTCCAGTTTAATAGAGTTTCAAGATTGCCACGTCCACTTTTTGGGGTAGCCCCCATACAAACTCACCGCCCACTTTTGACATTTTGTATGAAAAAAATTTTTATTGTAATCAATATCAACTTAATAATTGATGTAGTAATTTTTAGTAGACGGATGCTTGACATATAAATTAATGGGTGGGACCCACTATTTGGGGTAGCTCCCATACAAACCTACCGCCCACTTCTGACTTTTTGTATAAAAACTTCTTTATTAAACTCAATATTAGGTTAAACTGCGATGTGGTGCCTTTCTATGATCAACCGCTTACATACATAGAATAACGGGCGTGCCCCGCCCATTTTTTGAGGTAGCCCCCATACAAACCCACAGTTAAATTTTATGTGTTTTTATGAAAAAATCCTTAATTTAGATCAATATTAGCTTGAAATTTGATTTTGTGGATTTTAATGGACAACCGCTTCATATACATATACAATTGGGCGTGTACCGCCCACTTTTTGAGGTAGTCCCATATAAACCCATAGCTCACTATTATGCATTTGTATGGAAAACGTCAATATCAACTTGAAATTCGATATGGCGGCATCTTATACATCTACTACATCGCTTCATACACATCTACTATTGAGCGTGTACCACCCACTTTTTGGGGTAGCCCCTATTTAAACCCCCACTTTATGTATTACAATACTATTTAAAGTTTCATGTGTATGGTATTAACGTTTTTTTCTTGTTTTTCATCCGATTGTTTTCTAACTCGTAAATAATTAAACACGTGTTTCGTCGATTTGAAAATTTTACCACCAAGTAGAGAAGTGGGTTGATTCGTTATATTGTATCTTTATATATAGAAATGCTTCAACTGACTGTTTTATCCTCAAGCCTAAACCGCTAATGCTATATAGCTGATATCTAGATAGTAGTTTCCTTTTTCGGTGAAAATTTTCAGTAATACTGTGTTTTTTTAACATCACCCTTAATGGTGGAAAATTATATTTGACACGATCGTTCATTCCAACGTCTTCCAACTAGATTCAAATCATATAAGAGTCTTTAGTTGGATTATGAAGTTGTTATACAAGTATGGGTCTGTATGGTAGAGGGTTCTACTATATTTCATGTGGGTTGATCTTGGAAAATATGTATTCAGGTTGAAGAATATAAGTTTTCCATATAAAAACCCTAAAGTGTTCACTAAGATCTAAATGTGTAAGAGCATATCGCGCAATAACTAGCAAAAGGGTGTAAGTGACAATAAATACATATTACAGAAGTTGTTTTGTTTTTGATTATCTCTTCATTTCGGAAAAATATAAACATGAAATTCAGAATGTAAACAAATTCTGTCGGTTACACCTTTTTGGTTGTTACGACTCGATAAATTTCAAATATCGCACATCTCAATAACTCAAAAGATGTCTGATTGATTGCCACAGACGGACATAGCTAGATCGGCTGATTGCGTCAAGCTGTTCGAAAGTATCTATACTTAGCTGTGTCTCCGATATCTATACATACTTTGCGACAAACTGAAACAACACTATTCAAACTATATGCGAAGGGCATTAAATAAAAAATAAGCAAAAGCAAAGCTTTGCGCAAATAAAACCGAAAAATATTCAAAAATTCATATTCCTTTGGTTTTGTTGTTCTTGTACTTTTCACATCATCCTCTTTTATTATTTAACTTTTGAGTTCTTGTTGTTCTTGCCACCGTTTGCCAGTTTGTATTGGGCAAAATATTGTAGCACTTTATTCGAATGTGACTCCATGCGACTCGACTCGATTGTGGACGGGGATTGTGCCCGGCTATGCTTTTTACAAGCACTTTGCATATGGTTATTTATTTTATAGAGACACATACATATGTGCACATGTATATACTTCATAAATACACATACATACATACATACATACATACATATATTTACATAGGAATTGTTTGCTTAAAATATGCATACAAACACATACCTAGATACATACAGTCATACGTCTGTATAAAAAATTTGTTCAACGCTTTTCAACAAATACGAATATCTACGCGCCGAGTACAAAATTTCAAATTCAAAACTGACAAAACTCACAAAACTCACAAAACTCACTTTGAATGCGAGAAAAAGTTTTACGCTTGAAATATTTTTGCATAAACCAAATGAGATTTGTGTGATTTTTATTATCTTGGTTGGATTTGCTGCTGTTTGTTAGAAAGTTTTATGTAAAAAGAATCACATTTGTATTTTTTTCGAAATTGGGGAGCAAAAGGTTTTTTGTATTGGCTTTTTTTTTTTTTTTTAAATTCTAAGCACATGCGGCATATTAGATATTTATATGTTTTGTTTGAGTGATATGCGTATGTGATTTAAATTTATCTGTTTATGAACATATTTCGATATATGAAAACAAACAACTTCATATAGTACAACTCAGGTAAGATGTTTCTCTTAAAAAAATTCAGAATAATTTCGTACAATAATTGTTTGAGATTTATTTGGATTCCTTCACGTCAAATTGACTATCATTCTGTGGTAAGATATTTCGGGTTTTACTTTTGAAGAGCTGTGCACAAGCATTCGTTGATTTGTCCACAAAATACTATGAAGTCCAGAATATTATATTTAAAATGCCAAACATTGGTTTTCTGTAAATACTGTTTCAATCGTTGCTTGAGTGAACGCCTTCTTACTAAGAACCAAAGGAGTATACAAAAGCGATTCTCTTGTGCTTACCATAAAAAACAGATCACTGGTGCAGATTTTGGAAACTACTCTGGGCTAAAACTTTACGGCTAAGAACTAAATTTCATTGTGTTATAGGTTTTATGAAAATGAAGATTTTAAAGTTACTAAATCTGCTCTGCAAATATTATATTATAAAGCTGAAGAGTTTGTTTGTTTGTTTGCTTGAACGCGCTAATCTCAGGAAGTACTGGTCCGATTTTAAAAATTCTTTCAGCGTTAGATAGCTCATTTATCGAGGAAGGCTATAGGCTATATAATGATGCTAAGACCAATAGGAGCGGATCACCAATATTAATATAATTCTAAAATCTATATATGTATGTATGTATTTTAGACGTTTGGCTTTCAATCTGGCAACACTGTTTTCGACAGCTGTTTTTTTTTTGCAGCTGTCACTAGATTTATGTTCAGTTTGGTTTGCCATTTCATAATGAATAGACTTACTCCGGCACAACGTTTGCAAATCGTACAAATTTATTACCAAAATGAGATAGCCACCGATCCCGATTTTCACAAGAAAAATTTTGTTCAGCGATGTAGCTTACTTTTTATTGGATGGGTACCTTAATAAACAAAAATGTCGCATTTGGAGTAATGATAATCCACAAGCCATTGTTGAGACGCCGTTACATCCTCAAAAAGTCACTGTTTGCTGTGCTCTATGGGCAGAGGGAATCATTGGTCCATATTTCTTCAAAAATGAACCCGGCCATAATGTTCTTGTCAATGGGGAAAGCTATAGAGCCATGATTAATGACTTTTTCGTGTCTGAATTGGAAAATGTTGATGTGGACGATCTTTGGTTCCAACAAGACGGCGCTGCATGCCATACAGCCAACGAAACAATCAATTTATTGAAGGAAACTTTTGGTGAGCGCATTATCTCGCGTCGTGGGCCTGTGGCGTGGCCTCCGAGATCGTGCGATTTAACATCGCTGGACTATTTTTTGTGCGGTTATGTGAAGTCGCTTGTCTACGCAGATACGCCCGAGACGATTGACGCCTTGGAAGAGACTATTCGGCGCGTTATTGCTGACATACGGCCCCAATTGCTGCAAAAAGTAGTCGAAAATTGGGTCTCTCGGCTGGAATTTATTCGAGCCCATTTGCCCGAAATCATTTTTAAAACATAATGGCAAACCCTTATCTTTATAATAAAGGCAAATTCTTGGACACAACATTAAATTATATGCGTTTTATTTCTTCTTGAAAACCACACGTCTATTAAAAAACACCCCTTATGTGAATGGTGGGGAGGACCACACAATTTCACATAAGCGCTAGCAAGCGAACTAGATGTTGTTCAACTCAACGCTAGATGTCGCACCAGCTGGTCATGAGCTAAAGAGGTAAATGATCATGAGTTGGTGTTTTTAAAATTTTATTACTATTATATGTATTTAAAATGTATCTTCTATATATATATATAAATATAAGTATGTATATATGTTCCCTATAGTCTCCGAAACCGCTCAACCGATGTGAACTCTCTTTTAAGACACCCTGTACTACAATATTTATGTAAATCGGAAAAACATATTAAAAAATTCGAAAACGATCTTAAGAAAGAATCAAGAATTAACGCTGCAGTCGATTGTGTCCCGACTTTGAAATACACTGTATCTTATTTAAGGCTCCTTTATATGAAGGATAGATTATATGTTTTAGTGGTCTGTGCTGGACATATGAAATACTAACAAATAAAAACAACAAATTTTCATACAAAAATTCCAAAATGGGGGGCAAGTTATCATGGAGCTACCCTTTAAAGAGGTCCGATCAGGGCCTATATGAAATATTTTGTAAGGATTGCTGTAAGATACGCCAAATTTGGTATTTCTAGCTTAATTAAGAAAAAAAAAAGAAAAATTAAAAACAAAACTTAAAAAGGAGGGCCATGTTTGTTTAGAGGCTACCACCTATATTTTTTACTAGGGTATAGGTAAGATACAGTAACAACAAATACATAAACTGAAAATGGGTTTGGTTTGCATGGATTCGTGTATGTTATATTGTATGCGTTTCATAAATTATTTCAATCAAGTGTTTAAAATGCTTCTCTTTTGTTCGCGCATATCATTCCTTGTGTATCTGCAAAATTTCATACCGCTTTTTGATAACAAAAAGAAAAATTCGGTCGGCACCAAAGAATCAATTTCGACCAATGAGGGATATTAGTTATGGAAAATATACTAAAAATTAAAAAAAAAGACAAAAGTTTTTTAAAAAAAATTAAACTGTTGATGCGGTTCGAGTTCAATCCTAGCACCTATGAATAGAAAGAACATATACTGCCTTGCTACCATTTTCACTTACGAGTACTTTTACGCTTTGCGATTTTATGCGCAAGTTTATAATGTTAACTTTTAATTTTACTTAAAAACTAAACAAACTTCCAATGAAGGTGATAGCAAACTCAATGAAATCTAAAAAAATCTGATTGAACCTTTACGCAAAACGCAAAAATAAGTGAATATGGAGGCACGGCTGATAATGATGCACAACACCAGGCAGAGAAATCAACAGTTTTGACAGAAATAGTTTTTCACCTCAATGTGGTGAAATAACAAAACTGTTTTCTTGTCACACATTTTCCAAATTAAAGAACAGAAAATATAGTAGTATCTTTTAATTGACTGTCGCTCAAATGCCATAGTAGAGCAGTCATTCATCACTTAAAATAAACACAAAATATAAATTCAATTCAAAATCATATTCGCTCTAAGAGTGTTGTGTACCGCTTGAATATCTTTCATGTTGTCTAAGATATGTTAGCCAATAATCCCAACTACTAATAAAATTTTCATGGAAACTTTACTGCAATTTAAAGTTTAACCCGTAGTGTTGAAAATTTTAGAGTTCAACAGCAATTTTAAAGCAGTAAATTACTGTGTCAAAATGGCTTTTAGACGGAAACATTTGCTAAAACACACACAGACGCACACACACACACACACACACACACACACACACACACACACACACACACACACACACACACACAAAGAGATGCTCAGTCAAAAGCACTCTCATACAGCAAAGTTACACATCGCAGATACTCGTAAAGTCATGAAAGTAGTATACAGTACACATTTGTGGCAGTAGTATGAGAGTATGTATATGTTGGTTGCATGTGTGTATCTGTGTGTGCGAGTGTGAACATCAAAAGCAACATTTGCCGCTAGACCGCATCACAACTCAACTTCAGGCGACACGAATTCACCGCATTTGAACAACACCCACATGCACTAACACCGCCAATTTCGACATCCATCTCCAATGTATTTCAATAGCCCCCTGCTTTTCCATTATCCACGTACTGTACTGTATCTAGATACATACATACTCGTACATACACGTACATATGTATCTGTAGGAGCCATTCCAACAACAAAAAAATCAACTCAATGGCACAACAACACTTCAGTTATTTTGTGAAAATGTTAAAGTATCAAAATCATTGGAATTGCGCGTTGAGAATGTTTGACAGTTCATAAATGTTCACTTCTTGACTTGCATAAATATTTGTAGGAGGCGGTGGCTACAGTTGTGGTGTCACTCAGGCACATATGTATATAGTCGTATGTACACACTTATTCGTACTTTTGTACAGAGGAAGGAGTGGTACAAAAGTTTGCATAAAACCAAGAAAAAAAGTGAGAATTATGGCTGGAATTATTAACCCATGTAGCGATTTATGAAAACTAGAGTTCTCCCGAAATTGAACCTTTTGTCTTTACAATGCCCAATAGTAAAAATATCCATCATACAGGATTGTCACGCAAAATGCTTTCGCCTCTAAATCAACGCTGTCCAGCCATAATCCCATGGAAACGAGCACCTTCGTGTTTTCACACACATACGAACGAACGCATGCCGAAGTCGGTTGCTTGATGCTAAAGAGAAACAAAAATTTTAATTAGTTACTTTGCATTGGTGTTGTATTTTGGCAAACTGTACAAATTATGACTCAGAAATAATTTACACATTTTGGGTGCTCTCATTTTCGACAGGCCTGCTCTACTGGCCGCCCAGAAGGAGAGTAGCAATAAGTGAGCAATTTATTTGCAGTAACTAATGCGCAGTTATGCAATTAATAAATGCACAGTTATAAACAAATTTTTCTTTGTGTATCAATTCTCTCACTGTTTTATTTAAAATATTTGTTTGATTCTTCTTTTTTTTAAATTTTATCAACTAAATTACCATCAAAAATGCAGTCAACTGATGCTCTCCAACATGTTTGCAAGTCGAGCCTAACGTCGAGCTGCTCGATCGACATGTTCTACAGTGTGAACACGATAGAGCACGACAGAGCTGAGAGAGAGAGAGAGAGAGAGAGAGAGAGAGCTTTGTGAGAGATATAGATTTGGGGCTGGAAATTTAGTAAAGAAAAAATTTCGTTTTAAATAATTCTTTTGAAGTGTGGGTGTGAAATTAAATTACACCATAAAAGGGAAGTAAACTTTGCGTGTTATTCTTACAAAATTTTGTTGTTCCGAACCAAGTTGAACACAAAATACGTTATAGAAATATATATTTCACTTGATGTATTAAAAACATTCACCTTTAACGGCAGTCAACGTTTTCCTAAGCAACACAAATTTCTTCTACCAGTATGAGTAATACCAATACCAATAAGAGTAATTGAGTATCGCGAGGAAATGGAACAGCTACCGCGGTCGACCAAGTCAACATCAAATAAGATATCAAACTTTTCAATAATTCACATTAATTTTCACATTAATTTGGGAATCATTAAAAACTTTGTCAAGATACTGGATAAAGATTTAGTTCCTTCAGCGAATGTTTTTTTATGTCCTCAATCGACTCATGTCGCGCTCCCCGGAGCGGATATTTAAGTTTCGGAAACAGAAAAAAGTCACATGGGGGCAAATCTGGTGAATACATTGGTTGTGCGATGACTTTTGTTTCATGTTTGGCCAAAAACTCTGTCACAATCAAGCTGGAATGTGCAAAACATCAACCAAAATGTGCTGAGTCGATCCATAAGAGATGTTGAGTGTCTCTACTATCTTTCTAATGCCAACACGACGATTTTCGAGCACAATTTCCATCACTTTTTCGATGTTTTTGTCGTTAACTGAGGTGTTACGATTTCACGACCCTCACTGAATGCTTTATGCCACTCAAATACTTGCGTTGTCGACAGAGTAGAGTCCTGAAAACGCTTTTGTAACATTTTTTGAATGATTCCGTTGCCGTTATTCCATTGGAAACACAAAATTTCTAGCAAACTTGATGTTACATTTTTTTTCCATGTTAAAAATCGAGTCGTAAACAAGCAGCTGTCAAACATAGACTAATTATAGCAACCCGCTCAAACATGGCATGCATGTTAATGACTGTGACAGCCAACATAAGAAGAAGAAAAATCACCGATTCGGTTTAAATCCACCAGTCCGGGTCAATTTCAATCGGATGATCCAGTCATTATAAGCAGAATTAGATGCGAATACAGGAACGTGTTGACGCGTTTTTCTGCCGCCACAATGCCGCCTCTAACAATTTGTGCAAATAATGAACTAGAGTTATACATTTTATTCTGGGTTTTATTACATTATGACTGAAGTATTACGAAGTAATATCGCAAAAATGCCAATATTTTCTAGTGTGATTTTCGTATTTAGTGAACCAAAATCTATTGTAAAATTATAGTGAGATATGGGGAGCACTCTCTTTGACAACTAGACAGGCAGAAAGTGGTGGTATATTTAATACCAGCATACTGATGAGGGCTTGAAGCTAAGTTCGAAAGACGTGTATCTAAATGCTATTAGATTTGTATAAAAAATATTTAATTATTAATACCATAAAATTTTTTAAGTTCAGATAAGTAGCATAACTTTTAAGTCAAACCTTGCAAATGCCAATTCATTTATTAAAAGTTGTTGCAATCCGTTGTAAGATAGATTACGTGCTCCGCCGATATCATGCCTCAAAATCAAAATGTAAAAAGTCAAATAGAAAAGTTAAAGCACCCGCGGCAAAGTCGGTTGAGTCTGTAATCGTGTAATTTGAGTGGAGTACTTCGATGCTTATTGCAGCATAGTTTCCTTTATGCTTCGGTTGCCATTTTGTTTTTTTGCTTTGACTGCTGTAATATGTTTTTTTTTTGTTGAGTTTTTTATTATATTTTTTTTTTTTTGCTGTTGAACTTTTTTGAGTTGCATTTGCTCGCGTCGGCGCTCAACTTTCAACTCAACTAGCAAATAATATTACCCAAAATGTTTATACTCAAACTAGTAAATGAGTTTGACTCAGTTATTCACTCATACATGCGTTCTCTCTTTCGCTCTTTTTTGTGTGTGTGTAAACTCACTCAAATATTTGTGGGCGGTGCTAAATTAATTCATGACTGGTTTTTAAGCACGGCTGTTGTTGTTGTTGTTGTTATGATTGTATCTGAAGTAGTATTTTGTTTTTGTTTCTCTGCATGCAGTACAGGGTGCTCTTGTTGTAAAGAGATTTATGTGTGTTTCAATTTTCAGCTGCTCTTGTACTGCTTTGTGTTTTTTTCTCTCTTTCTCTCTCTCCCTCTCTTGCGCTTCAGTAAACAGTGGGAGTAGTCGTTTTGAACAGCTGTTTTCTCTTCAAAAGATACAAATTCTTATGCCTTCTTTTTTGTTTTTTGCAGTAGACATTTCATTGTTGTTCATTTTGGGTAAAAGTTGCCCAGTTTGCTTTCGTTTCGTGGAATATTTGCCACGTGCCTGAGGCACACTTCACGAGAGTTGCGATGCTCTACTTAGCGTCGACTTTGTTTTGAGCTGTTGCGACTGGTGGCCACTTTTCGTCGGCGTTGAATCTGAGTAACCAAAGTCATTTTTGCGTCGGCAAAACTTCTTTGAGAACGTAAACATTGTAAGCGTTCTTCTGTTTTTTCAATTAAACTTACTTCAGTTTCATAAAAATTCTGAAAACTTGAAAGAACATCGCTATCACAATTACTTTATCAGTTTAGTAAACTGAATAATATAATTATTTGATTGCTAAAATTTTGCTATCTTGTAAAGATTTTAGTTGATTTAAACGGGAGAATAAGTTAGTGAAAAAAGTAAAAATGTTTCAATATGGTTTCAATCTAATGAACTAGAACAACAACTAGAAAACTTTCTTATTAAAGCCCTACTCAGAGGACCCTATATATGTGATTGTTTCTCATATTGTATTGAAAATATTATTGGATTTCTACCAGGGGCGGATCTCTCTCTTGGGAGGACTGTAATAATATTGGGAAGGGGGGAACTCTATTAAAAATTAAACCTATTATTTTATGAAAATGAAAAAAAAACAGTTTTGTATTGAACAGGGGAGGGGAAAACTTCCCCAGGTTTCAACTAGAAATGACTGCGAACTCAATGAAGATAGATTAAAATTCCGAGACTATGGCTCGTATATGTGATCGTCTGAACGGGGCTTATTTCCTTAGTTTTACATACTATGCCCCGAACAAAAAATACTTTAAACTAAACTATATATATTCGTCATCAGCACGACAAGACGCTTCGATGTAGACATATTTGTCCGTCCGTATGTGTGTTTGACGGAGAAAAAATTCTCTGAGTAATGAAACTTCATTGTTCTGTCATTGTTTCAGGTGGCAACGCTGTCATTCTTCGATAATTGTGTTCTCTTATAGTCACCATTTTACTATTAAGCGCTACACCATTTAACAACGCATCGAAACTGTAAAAAATTTATTATAAAAATTAATGTTTTCCCGAGCTACAAAATATTTACGAACGAAATGAACGTCCAACCGACCAATTAATTCAATGAATTATCGTGAAATCGAGGAAAGAGCTGTCCCTGCATGAGACCGCCATACGAGAACAATGCTGCTTTTGCTGAATGTATGGCTGAAGACCCAAGGAGTTGACCTTTTTACGACCTCAACTTCGTGAAATTTGTAAGAAGACTTCACCATGCATCCGTAGAAGATCTAATTCGCACAAGAACTGAAGTCCCAAGACCACTCTGAAACAATTAGATTCGAATGCAAATTTTGGCGAAAAAAATAATCTTCGGTTGAATAGCTTCGTGAACAAGTGAAAGCCGTATTTGGGAAGTGCGTAATCGAAAGCAGTATCAAGAGTCTCAGTATCGATTTAGCCATGTCCGTCTGTTCATCTCTTTGTTCGTTCGCCCGTCTGGTTGTGTGAAACAACAGATCTGAGAACTATATAAAATAACTGGGTCACTTTATACACAATTTTATAGTTTCCGAGATCTAACCTTTCGCATTACTACACACATAAGAAGTTCCACAGAGCTACAATAATTGTAATTACAGCAATTTTATTTTTTTTTGTATTATTTTTCTTTTTTATTGTGTCAAAAATTAATTTATGTTAGAACAAAATGAATGAAAAGATTAATCAAAGTATTTTCCAACTCTGGTTACTACTTTTTCTCACCTCTCAGTCAGTTTTCGAACTCCAACTCGGAAAATATCTTGTCTTTAGATATGATATCAATTATGATATCAATTTTCGATTTCTACGAAAAAAAATTTACCGATGACCTATCAAATCGTGCTGCATCCGCCGGAACAACCAGTAATCAGAAGGAACAATGTTCGGAGAATACGGCGAATATCCATTTCGCATCCCCAATCACAATTCGATCTAAAAAACCCCTTCTTTCTTGCCTTTGAATCAGTTCCCATAGATTTCAATCATACATAAACTGCTTCTTGAATCATTCCCAATGATTCTGCAACACTCTCTTATGTTTCACTCAGATCTTCATCGAATAATACATCCAATGCTTTGTCTTCGAAGTTTTTCGGCTATGCAGAGCGATGCTTGTCTTCAATGCTTGAATCGCCATTCTGGAAACGTCGAAACCAATCCCTACATGATTTGACAGTTGGAGCATTGTCATCATAAACTTTTTCCAATTAAAGGAGAAATCTAAAACCTCTCGCAAATGCTGCTTTCTAAAACTGAAGGCAATATAATCAGCATATTTTTGATAGATAGATGTCAACCTCTCTGAAGCTACCGAAATCAGCTATTACAATGGAACATTCACAACAGCCAGAATCGTCTTTTAAAATCGGGTTGAACTAGTTTGTACACCCGTTAAATATTATGTATATTATTTTTTCTCTTTATAAAATAATTGTTTTTTTTTTTAAGTTGAGTTCCCAATGTTTTGTTCTGGATACGCATCTGTGGTATCATCTGGAGAAAACACATGACTACGAAAGCCAAGCAGTGCAAGTGGATGACTAATAAAATACACTGGCTTTTGCACAGAAAGTGCCAGATGAGCCGCTAAAACAAAGTGCTCATGTACAAGTTCATGATAGTGTCTGTATGAGCCTAAGGTCTGTAACTTTGTTGCACGGCTAGCAACACAAAAACTAAGAAAAATCACCGATGTTCCCTGATGTGTTCGAAACAGTTATTTAAATTGAGGCCTTCATACCATATATGGCTCAACTATATTAGCTCAGCACCAGGTGCATGGAGCGCATGTATGAGCACCTTAATCGTATCGTTCTCAGCTTGTTGGTAAAACCCACATATGGTTTAAGATATGAGGCCCAGAAAAGTTCGACCCAGAGTTTCAACCAACTCAAGAACAGCTTTGCATTGTATACCTGTAGTTTTAGCAAGCTTGAGGTCCAAGATTAATTTTATAAGTCACTTTCCCTAAGAAATTAACAATATTACATACCATTTATGTACATGTATTTCGAAATGAAAGTATCTTGAGCAACTGCTTCAAGTATCTTAAAGTATCTACTAGATGCTTTTTGTATTGAATAACTAAAAACGCTTCCGTGTTTAACTGTTTTCGTATGCAAGAAATGAAACAGTTTCCGGTACATATTTTCCACAAAAGAGCAAATGAAAGATACAAATAAGTAAAAATAAAAATTAACCCAAAAGAAGAAAGCCAAAACAAACGCAAACGCAAACGTCCAAATAAACTTTTGCGCAAACTGTGAAGTTAAAGAAAACGGAAAACGGACCCAAAAGAAAAACGTATGAACAAACACAAAAATAAATAATAAGATACGCAACAAAAATAAAGATATAAACAAAAAAAAAAAAACAATAACAAAAACAATAAGAGCAAAACACGCAGTCAAAAGGTAGGCAAGCAACTCAAACAATGATGAAAGATACTTTTCTTGTCGAGTGGGAGGAAGGCAGTGCAGTGCGGTCTGAGGCTTTAAAGCTGCCACACGGCGATGAGTGTCAAACCAAGTAGAAAAATGCAAAATGTTACCAATATTGATGGCCAACATGCACGAAAAGCGCACACAGTGCATATACCTAGTCAAGAGAGGTCGGGCTAGTGTATCTGACACGTCGACGATGCGAAGCAAATAAAATATTACATGATTAGAATCTGTAATTAGTTTTCATGTAGCCAACAATCGTTGAGCAAGTGCGAATTGCACTTGTTCGTCGGCAAAAGTAGAAAGGCGTTTTGCGTTCAAATATATACAGATGCGATGAATTCTACTAAATATAAGTGTACATATAAAGTCAATCCAGCAGCACACGCAAAAGGGTGGTAGCTGCCAAGGTGCACGTAAAGTTGGAGCAGCAACAGCAGCGCCACTTCCACATGATAAATGTTGCCGACAATTATGAGCGAACTAACCAACGAACGAACGAACGAACTAACGAAACGCAGATACTCAGATACATCTGTATGTGAAACGTTTTCGCACATAAAACACTTTTATTTGCACGGAAGTTTGAACTCTCATGCAGCAGCAGTAATAGTCGGCACTAAGTTATTGTACTTGCACAGAAACACAGATACATTAATATAGATACACATACACACCACTTGAAGCGTGTCAAACTTTGTATCTTATTGGACACGGCAGTCAAGAGTCAAACTAATTTTAAAGCCAATGTTATAGCAAGTATTAGGTTCTTTCTTTTTGTCCGTTACAACCAAAATATTCCTAATTTTAGAGGTATCTTAGAATAATTTCTTTAAAATAAATAGTGCTCACGATTAATGGAGTATTTCAAAAATCCATTCTATTGGCTGCCGCCTTCCTACGGCACCGCCGTTAAGCATTGCGTCATAGAGATGGTACCGACTATTAGCCAACTCTATGCATATTTCGATATCTTTCGAGGATTAGAAGAGATATCATCACTGATGCTGCAAAAGTGTACACCGCACGCCACTTGGAGATATCATATAGCATATGTCCCACAAAATTTTCTTCGGTAGGAAGCTCACCTAGGGCTTCCGCCAGAACCTGTCGGTCATGATGAAATCTATCACATTTGAGCAGGATATGTTCTGCATTTTTCAGTTGGCCGTCCACTCAAAAGGTGCATAGTAGAGAGTCCTCGTATTTAAACCGATACAGTTACAGTTAGTAGCTGTGTCAAATAGAAGTTTACTTCTCCATGTGGCCTGCCAAGCCACACTTGTTTTTTGTTGTTGTGCCAGCGTGTTTGCCACCTGGCGAAGCTCTGCAACTTAGATTGCATACGGAATTCTCTGCCTTCTGAGCCTAGCTGCTGCCTATTCTCATAGGTAAGTTTTGCTTCGATAGCTAATATATCGAACGGGATCATGCCTTCTACTACCAGTGCAGCGCCCTCTAACACTGTGCGAAGTGCACACTCTGATAATCCCCAGTCTGTATGTGGATTCTAGGCCCTTGCAATAACTTCTCACGTTCATCGCATTAGCCCAGATAGGTGCACCGTACAGTATAATTGATTTGGTTACGTCTATGACCTTGCTTGGGACATCGGTTGTTTATCATGATTCTTGCGAGCGATCTGCATGCTATCAGAGCCTTTTCATTAATATAGAGATGATGTTCTTTGTAGCAGAGACGAGTATATAGCATAATACCGAGATACTTGATGGCTCTCTTAGATGTAATCCTGGTATCACCCAACAGAATACAAGCTTGTTCCGTCTTGTGCTCCGCGTGCTGCACCCACTGTTTCTAGCCATTCGCACACTCTCAGGATAACTACTTTGCATAATATCTCTACCTCGTGGATAGTTTTGGCTACTCCCACAAAAGCTATGTCGTCGGAGAAGCCAATTATTTTGACGCCACTGGGCAGATACAAATTGAGGATGCCGTCGTACATTATATTCCAAAGTGAGGGTTATAGGACAGAGCCCTGTGCAACCCCACTGGTGATTTTGTACTTCCTCTCACCAATATCAGTGTTGTACAAAACCACTCTATTATGAAATTAGCACTCGATGACTTTCGCAAGGTAGTTGGAAATTCCGATAGAACCAATAGCTTCAAGGATCATGTTCCAGTTGGCAGTGTTAAATGCATTTTTTACATCTAGTGTTACCACTAGGCAATATTGCTTAGTACCACCTTTCCACCGAGTGCCCTTAATAGCTGCAGAAGCTGTATTAGTCAGCTCCGAGATAGCATCTACTGTTGATTTCGTCGTTTTGAACCCAAATTGATGCTTAGATAAGCCATCAATCTGCATTACTGATGTATCCAGTCTATGACACACTATTCTATCGAGAAGACAAATAGAAACGAAATACAAACGAATATAGGAAAAGAACAACACTGGGCTAATGAGCCCAGCAAGCAAAGTTAATTCTAGGGTTACTACCCGAGCAGATCGAAAACCATGCTCCAAATAGGTAGAAACCAACTAAGAATACTAACAGCACTGCTATCAGGCCACTGTAGACTAAATAAACATTTGTATGTTTTGGATATACAAAACTCACCCGAATGTAGATTCTGTGACGACGAAGAGGACACCGCTCTTCACATTCTTGCTGAGTGTGAACCAGTAGCTAGAAGCAGACTGCAACAATAGATCTTTTAAGTCGCGTGTTGAAATGTCCGAGTATAAGCAATTATCTATATACGATAAACACAACATAGTCAGTGGCTGGACAGCGTTGCTTTCGAGGCTTCAGTGTTTTCTGGACAACTCTCATTGTGCATATTTATATTAATGGGTACTTTAAAGACAAAAAGTCGATTTCGACCACTGGGAGAACTCTAGTTAGTATTAAAAGATTAATAATAATTGGAATTATTGTTAATTGCATCAAACATACTATACGCTTTTCTGCCCAGGAATAGGAGTTGGACATTGGGCGGAATCGGAAAAGCGTCGCAACATCAACATCAAAATTTTCTTCCAGAAAATGCTTTGATGGACATTAAAATGAAAATAAAGAATTTTATTGTCCAAGTCAAGAGACTGCTGAATAAAGAACAAAATCCTAGCTGGCTTGCATCAGATATAACAATTTATTCAAAAAAGGATAATAGTGGCAATAAAGGTGGACGGCCTCCTCTATCTTATGACGAAGGAAGTTCACGCCAATAAAGCAAATTGGCTTCCGAACTTTCAAAAGAAAATTCAACTCATCTCCTTATTTATGCAGCTGCTATGTCTGCTAAGAAGACAAATGATAGAGATATTTCACATATTCTGAAAACAACATTAAATTCTCCTGACACTTCAAAATTAACGGAACAGCTTTAATTGAAAGAAACACTAACATTATCACCTGATGAGGCCTTAGCATTTATTATAGAAAATTCGTTTTCCAAGCAGCTATAAAGAATATCGAAAAGAATTGAAATATATATCCGAGCTACGAAAAGGTGAAGGAGGATAAGGAAAAGTGGCGGCCTATAGATACAAGCTTCTCAGAAACTGCTGCCGAAGTGCCGCTACAGAACTTACTTGAACATACTGCATCTCGGATAATTTTATATCCAAAGCCAGTACTTAAACAATTTATTGATATAAACAAATTAAAGCTAACAGTAAGCTATGGTTTTGACGGTTCAACCGGCCAGATCGTTTATACACAAAAATTTAATGAACCCGAACCAAATAGCCTGGACCAATCTTTGTTTGTTACAATAATAATTCCACTCCAAACGATGGATCAACATGGGCGAATTATTTGGAGAAACCGGTACCCACACTCCGTTAAATATTGCAGGCCGCTTAAAAGAGAGTTCACTAAAGAAAGTCGGGATCACATTTTGAATTCAAAAGCACTTTTAGATACTCAAATAAAAAACCTAAAGGCATTTTTTTTATGAGGCGGACCAAAGGTATGTAGAAGTTATCTTCGACTTACACATGACGCTCATCGATGGAAAGGTGTTAAATACTTTAACAGGCACTAAATCAACACAATCATCTCCAATTTGCGGTGCTAGCCCAAAAGAAACGAACGTCAACAGTCAACAGTTCAAGCCAAAACCGAATACTTTTCAGTACGGAATTAGTCCTCTGCACGCATGGTTTTTTCAGTTCGTTCTTAATATTTCATAGCGCGTCGGTCTTCAGAAATGGCGAATCAGGACGGATTCTGACAAAGACACAATGCTGATACGCAAAAAGGACATTGAAAGAAAACTTTGGTCTGAAATGGGATTACATATAAACAAACCAAGCCAGAATGGTTCTGGAAATTTTAACGATGGCAATACGGCGCGAAGCGCATTTTCTTAGGCGAAAACGCATCTGGGGCTCGCAACAAATACTATACGCGTGATAGGATATTACATGCAGATCTGACATATGGAGATGAGGACTACGCCTGTCAGAAGCGATACAGGCGTAGTTCTAAAGTTTTATTTCCATCCAGGTCAGTCGGCGTCATCAGCGATTTGGAGTGGCCAGCCAGCCAGCCCGCTCCCCTCCACTTTATTACAACCGCTGAAGGAACATAAAAGACCACCAGCAACTTTAAAACCCTTTTGTTGTTGTTTTTGGTACTCAAATGCAAAAGTAACTGTTATTGTCGTCTTCCTTGATCTATGGTGTGCGTGCTTTGTTTACTTTGTACATGTATTTTATTTGAAACAAACTTTATTATACACTTACAATGTTATTATTCATTCATTCTACCATGTGCATACCGCACCCCACCGCGCGCTAGATAACACTAATTCGCAAACGCACACACACACACATAACTATTGCTGTCAACAAGCCAATGCACGCTGGTCTGTCTATCGCTTGCTTGTTCAGGCGGAACGACACAATCGTCACATGTATTCATATGTGTACGATTAAATGTTCCGATTTTTTGCTTTTCGTTCGTTTAGTGTCGTGTCGTAACGGTAAACGGAACGTCAGAAATGAGTCATGCTTCTGCGCTAAACTAAACTATTTAAAAATAGACAAATAAATAGTAAAAAAAAGTGCAGTTGTAAAAAAAATATAATTCGCAAAAAGTTAATGTTTTAATTCATTAAAGTTGTGCCGTGCATTTCCTTTACTTTACTTATTTATTTAATTATTTTTTTATTTATTTATTTTTGTTTTTGTGTGTTAAATGAACGGTACTTCTGATAGTTTTTGTACATAGTGGTTTTCTGTTTGTTTCAAATGATGCGTCTGTTTCTGGATTTTTCGAAGATGATTTTATTTAGAAACAAGAAAAGAAAACGTTAACTCCGGTTGAATCGAAGCTCTAATACCATATTCACATGACATTTTTAATCGTATTGTAAACCATGAAAGTGGGTGATTTAAATAGATGCTACCCTAAAACCCATTGTATATGTACTCGTATATTTTGTCCATTAATATTCGTTAAATCGAATTTCAAGCAAGTATAGATTTAAATTAAGATTTTATAAAAAACATAAATGTGGGAGGTGGTTTTGTATGGGAGCTACACCAAAAGGTTTGCGCGACACGCCTATTAGTCTATGTATGTTAAGTGGCTGCCTATAAAAATGCACCACATTGCATTTCAGCCTAATATTGACTTTTATAAAGAAGTTTCTCATTCTCATACAAAAACATAAAATTGGGCAGTATGTTTATATGGGGGCTACCCCAAAAAGTGGGCGGGTCACACCCTTTAATGTATATGTGAAATATCCGTCCACTAGAAACTACCATGTCAATTAATTAGTTAATATTGACTAAAATAAAGAAGTTTTTCATACATAAAGTCAACAGTAGGCGGTGGGTCAATCTTGATACTCTATTAAACTGCAATAAAAAGAAGTGTATGTGCAAAATTTCAACTGGATAGCATACAAATTTTTGCCCAAAAAATGCGCAACAACATTAAGACAGACATACAAGGGACAGACGGACATGGCTAGATCGACTCGTCTCAACAAGCTGATCAAGAAAATATATACTTTATGGGGTCTACGATGCCTCCTTTAATGCGTTCAGTCAAACTGCTAATACCATTTCACACTACTATGTGTGAATGGTATAAAAAAGTCGATGTACACAAAACAATTGTCCAAAAAAGAGTTGTCCAATTTATTGGCTATTTTAGCTTAAAACTTAAAAGCACATAAGTATAATTCACAAATCTTTTTACATTTTGTTTCACTAATTTATTACTCATCTCTCGTTTAAAAACGATTTTCTGTGTTTACTGATTAAGGCTCACATTAATAGCCACGCTATAAATATGCAGGCGATCCAATTTTTACGAATTGAGTTGCAGTATATGATTGTTCTCAGTGTAACAATTAAGTAATTAATTAGCTTTCCCTTATGAATTTTGTAAGCATGAAGCATAACTTCATTTTTTCAAAATGGAATAAAATCCAGACTGGCCACTCCAAATAGCCCCTTATTTATAAGACGCGCTCCGCGAAGTGTTCTCTCAAAACAGCTATCGATGCTCGTTAAGTGTTAGCCGTTGGTAGCAAATGTCTCCTAAGTTTAATACATCAAGTTGTGGAAAAAATTACACCGGTCAAAACTGAATAAAGCCACGGTCCAATAAACCCAGCTGGGTAAATTACACACTACACTGTGACTTTAGGTGAATGCAATAGCCCGTATTTTTTTTTTTTGCGGTAGCCCCTATTTAAAGGAGGCATCATAGACCCCCATAAAGTATATACGAGGCATATCCAAAAAGTAAGTGTACTGAATTTTTGTAGGTTTTAAAATTTTTGATTTAAACAAAAAAATTACGTGATACTTTGCTACATAATGTAAGCTATTTTTCGACAAGGTCACCATTCCTCTCTATGCAGGTGGTGAAGCGGGGTATCAATTTTTTTATGGCTTCCTCGAAGTAGTTTCCCGCCAACCATTTGGGACCCACCTCGCGGACAATTTCCCATATCCGAGGGTTTCTGTGATTGTTTCGTATAGTAAAGATCTGAAGATTTGCGGAAACATCGCAGAAAGTTCATCCACAGTCAATCTGCGATTGTCACGGAGAGCATTTTCGATTTTTCCACAATATCGTCAGTCACAATTGAAGGGGTTCCGCTCCTCTGATCATCATGCACAGACGTACGACCGTTTTTAAGCTCGCGACAACACTTGTACACACTCGTACGATTCAAATCTTGATCACCATATGCAGTTTTCACCTCATTATAAATCTCAAACGGAGGTTTTCCCTTCCAAACGCACTTGGCGGGAGACTGGATTGACATTGTTCACGAAACGTGTTGTCGCGTCGACAGTTCTCAACGTACTGACCTCAAACCGGTCTCGTTGCAAAGGGGAGAAGTCAGGCTACACTGCCGTGTTGCCAACATGACGAAAATGAAATCCCTCCGGCCATGAGAGCCTCAGTACACTTACTTGCTGGATATGCCTCGTATATTCTTGATCAGTTCGACGAGACGAGTCGTTCTAGCCATGTCTGTCCGCCTGGTTGTCTTCATGCTGTTGCGTATTTTTTGGGGAACAATTTTTATGCTGTCCAGTTGAAAATTTGCATATACACTTCTTTTTATGGCAGCTTAATAGAGTATCAAGATTGACCTGCCACGCCCAATATTTGGGGTAGCTCCCATACAAACCTACTGCCCACTTTTGACTTTTTGTAAGAAAACTTCTTTATTATCGTCTATATTGGGTTGAAATGCGATATGGTCCCTTTTAAGAGACAGCCGCTAAACATACATAGACAATTGGGCGTGGCCCGCCCACTTTTTGAGGTAGCCCCCATACAAACCCACCGTGCAATTTTGTGTTTTTTATGAAAAAATCCTTCATTTAGATCAATATTAGCTTGTAATTTGAGTTTGTGGATTTTAATGGACAAACGCTACATGTACATATACAAAGGGGCGTGTCCCGCCCACTTTTTGAGGTAGTCCCATATAAGCCCACAGTTCACTTTTATGCATTTGTATGGAAAACGTCAATATCAACTTGAAATTCGATATGGCGGCATCTACTAGTGAGCGTGTACCACCCCCTATTTAAACCGCCACTTTTATGTATTACAATACTATTTAAAGTTTCGTGTGAATGGTATTAGAGCTTCGGTTCAACCGAAGTTAACGTTTTTTCTTGTTTTAGATATATTTAGTTGTACAAAGGGCTGATTGTTGTTGTTGTTGTTGATGCATGTTAGACGACATCCGCTTGTGTTGCAGCGAAGCAAATATGGCGCCAGCTCATTTTGTTGATAGCACAGGTAAATACGATCTACATAAAAAAAAAACGAATAAATTAATTGCATTTGTTTTTTTTTATGTTTTTACAAAAGCAAACATAGTATTGCTGCCTCTTGTTGTAAAAGCTTTCATAAATATTATTCCATATGCATCGTACATACATACATATATAAATAATTACAAATGTATACATGTAACTATGTATGTATATACTCATATGTATAAGCGACAACATTATCAACATTTAAATTATATCGATTTCGTATCATAATCAAATGTTTGCTGCTTGCATATTTGTTGCACTTGCTGTTGTTGTTGTTGCTGCTGATGTTTTCGGTACATCCCACAATAACAACTATTTGCAACGAAGCCAGCAGCAGAAATAGCATCCTGCAACAGCAACAACAACAACAACAATAATGCCAACAATAATACTGACAAACAGTAGTGGCAACAACAGCAAACAATCTCATTTGAATATTTACCATACATATATATGTATGTATCTATGTACATACGTAAATGTATGTACAAGTACAATGCCACTGTTTGGCCGTCTGTGTATCCGTCTGCCCGTCTGTCTGTTTGTGTGTGTCTATATGTTTGTATTCAATACGTATGAAATATACGTTATCATCGTATATCGTTCATAATAAGTATCTGATAAGTAATGATATACAAACATGCATACAAACAAACGCACACAGCCGCACACGCACACAAAATGGTCATAAGTATTGTTGTATATATTGAGGCAAACAGTCATTCATACCCCAAATTGCAACAGCAACAGCAACAACAAGAGATCAATTGACAACAACGGCAACAAAATGTTGCACTTTGCGTTTTAAATAGTTTCATTGCGGCACATTTTTGGTAATGCATTTATACGCACACTCCATCCCGAGCGAGAATAATGCACTATAATGTGTAGTGTGAACAGTGAAGCCCGATGATATTAGAACGAGTTAGTATAAACAACAGTAAACTCTTGAATAAAGTGTGTCCAGACTGAATAGACTGCAATCTAGAAATAAGTTTGCAAGAATTACAATCAGAGAAATGGTCACCAAAATAATAGCGAAGCGCATACAAAGTAAACCACACATTTTCCTATATATTTCACGCACGCAGAGTCTTACCAACTTATAACTGGCAGAAATTTATCGTTTAAGATTTGTGTGTGCGCGTTTGTATTTCATGTAAAGCCTATATGTGTGTTGATGCATTGTGTGAGTGACGATTGTTTAAGCCTTTTACGCCTAAAATATTCAATCGATTCTGATAAAATAGTATATAATAAAAGTAGATAGTGCACAAATTAAATTTTGCTTTGTGTTTTTTATGCTAGTCAGTCAGCACTAGAGAAAGTCTTATACCTTTTCCACTGATAAAGTAACTAGTCCTTCAAAACCAACGAAGGAGCTAGTAAATGGTATTGCAAAGGGGGCCAATTGACACCTTGCAATGACATTGCCGTATTAAGTACGGTAGTCTAATCCATATAATAGAAATACAAGTGGAAGTAGTGATGGTTGCAAGGAGACTGGTGATTTGCCAGTTCCTCACTTTTCATTGCATCCTGCATTCGTTTATGATTCCTAGTCGCGCTCACTTAAAGATTTGCCTCCATACTAACACACCGCGTACTTAGATTTTTGCACCAAACATTTTTTTTTTATTAGTGTCAATATCAACTTAAATTAGAAGTTAGAGACTTGTATGAACCTATTGACATTTGGCTAAACTGGCTTGGAACGCTCCTTTGGGAGACTCCACCAAAAATTTTCAGATTTTCACTTCGGAAATAATTTTATTACCATAACTAATATCGACTTGTATTGCTTTGCATATACTGTAAACGGAACTTCTTCAAAAATCGCACACTAGCGGTCCCACCTATATGTGAGATAGTACTTTCGAAAATTTCATACTTTTTCTTACATTCAGTACAATCTTCATGACATTGGGTCCACTGGAAGCGGAGTTATTGCATCTGTTTTTTGGAGTGTTTACTAAAATAATTGACCGTTATTAACTGCGAACGTTTCAGAATGTAGTTGCTATGGGTATTTAGTGATAACAAATTTCAAGTCAACAAATTTCTTAAATTGTGTATGATTGAAATACGAAGGTAGTCCCAGAAGAACCCGACCTGACTTCGGATAGAGCTTGTACTGTTTAAACAAGTATTATTTTTCTTAGTGGTACCACGTATCATTAGAAAGCAGTGTTGATATGCAGATAGACGGGCGGAAATCAGAAGGTTGCCACTCCGATCCGGCCAGCGAAAACCACTGTTTCAATCTTAATCGAATTGCGGTTAACTTACGCCAAAACACTACTTGATATTTGTCTCCTGTCCCTCACGTCCGATAATTGTTAAACACAAATGATGCAAATAGCTAAAAATTTGAGAGTATTCAAATTATACCCATAGATGGTACTTTGCAAACAAGCTTATTTAAAAACTACAAGCGCCATCCGACGTTACTTTGATTACATCTGAGTTTATCCTCGAATTTCCATACCTATTTATTCTATATAATGTTTCTAATGGCCGTATGTCACACGAATACAATCAGCAAACTGATTTCCCCTTCATTTCTGTTAGAGCAGATCAGAAAATAGACAAAGCAAAAATTCTATAGTTGCGAGAGGTTGAAATATAGTTTCATCAAAAAGTGAAACGAAAACCAACAGGAAAATTAACAGCAAAAATACCATATTAAAATGAAAATCTATGTACCAAGTACAAAGTACCAAAAGTTCGGCAGAACTAGTGTATTTATTTATATTTGTATGGTGTTTTGAATTATTTTTTCATTCGGTTACTCTTTACACAAAAAGTGTACTAGTGTACAATAAAACCAGAAAAAATACCAATATTGAATAATGCAAAGGCAATTGTCATGCGCAAATGGTGAATATACTCAATGCATGCATTTTTAAAATGCTTTTATCTATTGATTCTTTATATTTTAATAAAAAACATAAACAAAAGTCAAGTGTCGAAAAATACGAGTCGATATGAAAAATGTTGTTGTTCGTCGAGACAAGTCGATCTAGTCGATCATGTCCGTCTGATTGTCAGTGTGTGTGTCTAAAAGTTGTTCCTGTAACCCTGCTCCTAAACCTTTTATTGCAGTGAAATAGAATATTCAATTTGACGTGCCATATCTATTTTTTGCAGTGGACCCAATACAAATCACAAGTGCATTTTTGTATAAAAAATTTAAAAATATCAACTTACTTAGTCCTATGACCTGACTCCTCATATATATCAATGGGTTCCAGCCTCCCACTTTTTTGGGCAGCCCGATACAAACCACTAGCCCACTTTTGAATTTTTGTATTAAAAACTACTTTATTGCAGTCAAGATCAATTTAAAATTGTATATGGTGGCTTCATATGCACGACCGTTTCACAAATATTGTATAAAAATGGATGTGATGGATGTGTTTTCACAACTTTGTACAAATTCGTACTTTGATTCCAGTGAATTTGTCTTAAAATAAAGTATGTATGTATATTCTTGATCAGCTCGACGAGATGAATCGATTTAGCTATGTCCGTCTGCCTGTTACACATTTTTTGGGGACCAATTTTTAAGATATACAATTCTAAGTCGGTACATAGACTTCATTTTATGTTTATAGAGTAATCATATATTGACATGCTATGCCCACTTTTTGGGGTAGTCCCCGTACAAACCACCTGCCCACTTTTGACTTTTTGTATGCACATTTTTTTATTCTGGTCAGCAATACCTTAAAAATTGACATGGTAGCTTCTTATAAAAGGAATCTTTACATATATATCAATGAGTGTACCCACTTTTTGGGGCAGCCCCCACACAAACCCACCCACTTTTGTATGGACAATTGTTTTGCTGCAGTCAATATCGGCTTGAAAATTGACATAATGTTAAAGGGGCGTGTCTCTCCTAATATTAAGGGTAGATTCCAAACTATACACACTATTGGGATTTTGTATGAAAAACTTTCTTATTACAGTCAATATCAACTAAAAATTTAATATAATAGCTAGCTATGGACAAACTCTTCACTTATAGATTCCGCCATTTTATTGAAAACGCCCATACAAACCCACCCTCCACGTTTGGGACTTTCATGAAAATTTTGTTCATGTCATGCAAAATCAACTTGACATCGTATGACTTCGTATGGACGGACGCTGCAAATAATTATCAAGCGGAGTGTCACGTCCACTTTTAGAGAAAGGCCTCAACAAACTTAAAGCATACGTTTAGCTTGTTAGATTTTACAAAACAATATTTGTTTCTTTACCCTTGCTAAGTTCACAACTTGAAACTTCGTATGAATGGTAGTAAAGCTTCGGTTCCTTTTAAGTTAGTTTTTTTCTTGTTTTCTCTTATTTTTATCTTAATTTGATTTGTGTTGATGTATTGTTTCAATTTTGAAACCACTGAGGAAAATCGTTCATAGTAACAAAAGATAAAAGTTATTTTAATCAAGCGTTGCCAGTCGTATTTCACCGGCAAGACAGTTCTAACATTATTTAAGTTAAGTAGGTATTTGGTCAATATAGAAGCAATTACTTCGGATGCTGGCTTATTTATTCTTGACGCCTACTTTATTTGTCGGATCGAGTTACACACGTGGAGACAATTTATAGATACAAGATACATTTTGTGTTGCCACTGTACTTGCTAATAGCTGCTATTCACATATGTACATAGAAACAAACCAACAAACATAGCATAAAAGAGCATTTTAAATATCGATGATGATGATGATGATGATGACGACTGAGCTGAAACGCCTTTATACGTATGCCTTTCTCCTACTCTCACTCTATATTCCTCATGCACGTGGTATCCACTAGATACGTCTATGAAACTGCATTCGTAGGCGGAATTTTCATAGCGCCAACAAAAATAACAACAAAAGTCATTAATTCAAACATGCTGGAAAAGTCGATGGTTATATAGAGGGGAAAAAATGGGCATTACCATATTGTCGACTAATGTTAGAGTATCTGTATCTGTTGCTGTCTTTTTTGTTGTTGTTGTTGTTGTCACGCTGGTCATTATTATTATTGTTGTTGTTGTGCTTATAATTGTCGTTGTTGTTGTTGTTACTGGTAGTACTATGGTTGTTTTTGTTGTTGTTGTTCTGGGTATTAAAACTATTGACACTTTAAATTTTATAGCTTGTTATTTGTCGCACGCTATCTCATTTAACACAAACACTGCTATCTCTATTTGTATCTCCATTTCTCTCCATTTCTCTCTCTCTCTCTCTCTCTCTCTCTCTCTCTCACACACACACTTTTAATAGATTTCTATTGCTGTATCCAGTGTCATCTCTTGCATGGTGCTTAAATTTTCAACTTTAATTTGCTGCTGCATTAAAAACGCATAAAAACTTCGAGTCAAATTTTATATTCGAGAGAAAATCGAGCTTTGCACCGAAAATCAATTAAGTAGAAAATCTATCCTTAAATTAGAATGAATAAAAGACAATTTTATTACTTTATATTGAATTTTGATGCAGGTAGTTAATAGTTTTAGTAGTTAAAGTGTTTCCATACCATACCGTGCTTTTGGTATTTTGGTTGACTCTTAATTGTTTACTACAATATAGTAAATTTTTATGCGATTATATGATTTTTATTGTTATACACAATTTTGTAGAGCTATCTAGTTAAATGTGCATAAACCTAAACAGTTAATTTTAATTACTCTATAATATCGTAGATTATTTCGAGCATAAATATATTATTAAAAAATTGGGTTAAAGATTTCAAAACCATATTTAAGTGGTGCTAGGCGCCTTAGTTATTATTGATGGAAATAGTGGAGTTAGTTTGTAGCATAATTTTCAAAAATGTTTGAGTCACAAAGACTGTCATTGTAACTATTTTAGTCACAAACCTGACTTTATTTAGTCGTATATAGTCATCGAATATTGCAAGATTTTATTAGACCCGTTATGCTTAGTGCAACTTGCTGCAGGTTTTATTCGTCAGTTGACGGTGTCAGAATATAATCTGTACAATTTGATAAGTATCTACAGAAGATGAGTTGAACAAGTCTTATAGAGTTCGCATCTCGGTTGGAAATTAACGCTTCGATCATACTTAAGGTTGATAAAAGACGGTAAGCTAAGATAATTTAAAGTTTACCACACCTTACCACCGCCTTCAATGTGTCATAAGTAGAGACGATTATTGAGTCTGGCCTTACCGAAATTAGATTATACCAGTCGGGAAGTCGGCAATTACAATTCAAGATAGTCAATAAATGCTTTAGTACCCTGTACAGTGGTATTTTGCTCATCATATGGATGTTGAAACAATCAATGAACTATCCCTTATTGTTTAATAATCATAACAGAACCATAGTGTTATATTCATAACCAGCTGAGTTCCACAAGAGTTCATGCCGAATGGGGAACCACAACCATGGCGAAGGAGGCCCCAGGGTGGAGTTCTCTCACCCCTAGTATTATGGAACTTAGTGATAAACGAACTGCTTAAGAAATTTCGCATAATTATCTCAGATAAATGTCCATTGACTCTCAGCTCAATCATGCACCGCACATTAAAAGAGATACTTGGATGGGCCGGGTAGAAGCCGGACTCAGTATCAATGCGGATTAGACAGATCTCATTCTCTTTATTAAGAGATACAAGATGTCTCAATGAATTCCACCCAAAATAAGCGGTACACTCCCAAAACGGTACCCAAAAACGGCGTAAAGTACCTTGGAATAGTATTGGTATGCAAGCTGACATGGACATTCAATGTGGAAGAAAGAGTGTTAAAGCAACCAATGCGCTCTATGCATCGCAAAAGCAGCACATGGGGCCTCTCACCAAGACTTATGCACTGGATTTTCATTTCAGTAATGCGAACGTTACTATTTCATGGAGTTCTGGTATGGCGGCACGCCTTGAAGAAGTCCACATACCTAAAGCTAATGGAGAAGACCCAACGGCAGGCTCTAGTCCGCATTACGCGGGCGTTGGGATCCACCACAACAAGTTCACGAGAAACGATGCTATTCTTATACCCACTGGACATCTACGCGCGTCTACTCGCACAGAAGTCTGCGAAACGCCTCTGTACGACAGGCACCATGGCGCCACTAAGCTATGGACACAGTTGAGTTGGCAAGAGTTCAGTATTAGAAAGGACTACATGACTCCCAAACCCAACTGTCGGACAGTCTAGCAAAATAAAGCGTCGGGCTACCGCGAGACGTAATAACAGATGTACGAATCTCTCTACAGATACTGCAAGGCAAACTGGAAGAGGACTCCTGGACCAAAGCTAGAGAGCGGTGGAAGAGCACCCCCAGCTGCACATAAAACGTAACAAAAAGCTGTCGCACTACCTGCTGCAACTTCAGAGGAGAGACTGGAGATTATTGGCAGGCATTTCACGCGAAAAAAACTTGCGTTAACCAACAACAACGGTTGCAGCAAATGCAAGGAAACGGGAGGCACGGAAACTCTGGAACACCTCATCTGCAGCTGTCTAGCAATCGCAAAATCAAGACTAAAGTACCTTGACACCATCGGGCTCACGTCACTGAAAGTTACGGCCAGAAGTACTCCTAATAGGCTAAACTCGTCTACTTATTGGGTTAGCCTCCATACAAACCTACTGCCCGTTTTTGGGTTTTTATATGAAAAAATTCTTTATTAAAGTCAATATTAGGTTGACATGTAATGAGGTGCCTTTTTATGCTCAGCCGCTAAACATACATAGACCTATGGGCGTGGCCCGCCCACTTTTTGGGGTAGCCCCAAACGTGGTGATCAGTCAAAATTATAATTTGCCGTAATTGCTGAAATAATTTAATGGTGGCTCGGACTGTGTGAGCTGTTAAATAGTTACAACAAAACCTAAAAATCAGCACAAATTCAATAATCTAAATTAATTCGTCTGGTTGCTGACAAATTCAAATGCATAACGTGTAAAAATCAACAGAACCCTTGAGGCATGCTTGACTTTGTCCACTCGAAATGCGCGTTTCATTAATATAACCGAACATAGTCAGTGAGGGCGCAGACAAAATATGCTCGAAGCGCACTCTGAATTGCGAAATTAATATAGAAAGACAGGGCGGAATAAAAAGATCTATATATACGCATACAATAGCTGTTGACATATTCCCACACTTTGCTACACACACAAAAAAAAAAACCGAATAAGTTGAAATATAATTGTAGACGAATTGTAGCCAGCTTAGTGCGTTGAATCTATCTTTCACTATATTTCAATTGGTTTATTCGGGGGCGCTAAGCATTGTTAACTTGTTAATTTCGTTTGATTGATTTTTAAAGCGAATGATGTACAATGATGCTCTATTTGGAGGTTGATTATTATATGTGTGTGTGTGGCATTTGAGCTGCTATTAAATCAATCCGTGACTGAGGTGAGGTTTTCGGCTGCGGGGGTGAGTCACACGCCAATTATGTACATGCGAATGCATCTGAACAATGCAAAAGAAATGCGTAAAGTGCAGGAACGGATCAATCGACCCACGGTACATGGTACACGGTACACGGTGCACGGATGACATATGACGCACGAAACGCTACAGGCCACAAAAAGTCAGTTCAAAGATAAATTGAGTACACAAGCGGAAGCTGTAGCCAAAGTTGGCCGAGGCATGAAAGTAAGCAGCACGTGTCCTTAATCCGGTAATTATAGCACAAGATACAAAATATATTTATATAGTGTATCTATTGAATAGTCAATGTCAAAGTGCGTTTGATTTGACTATTTGGTTTGAGGTTTGTTCTTGGGATTTTAGTTAAATCTTACGCTTGAGTTACATGCATATGTAGCTACATAGTATCTACAAGATACAATCGGTTAGATTTTCTCATACAAAGTTTCCCATGAACAAAGCGTAACAAGTTAATTTATGCTTGATGCAGTAAAGAAAATAATACGCTATCGATGCCGTTGCACTGATAAAATCTTAGTGAAAAAAAACGGATTTTGAACTTGTTGACAGTTTTATGTTGTAACAAGTGCAGCGGTCTATGCAGCTATAGATACAGATACATACACCACAAGATGAGACGATGAGATGCACGCTGCACAGGTAGCTGCTGTCGCTGCGCCTTTGTCTCGACTCAAGTTGCCTTTTCTTTTCAATTTTTGTTTTTTCTGGGTTATAACTCTTTTTGTTTTCTCTCTCTCTTTCTCTAACTCAAATAAATCGCTGTCGAAAAAAAGATGCTTACGCGCATTTATCTGTGGAAATACAATGCGTCAAAGCCAAAGACAAAAATATTAAATACTTGTAAATCGCTTGTAGTCGCTACTAATAACGCCGCAGTGACCTCTCTACTTTTCTTTCACTAGATACATATCATATAATAGAGTTATCATGAGTACGCGACAGCCGCAAAGCGAACTCAGTTCTGTCAGTCTACAAAAAAATATTCATATGTATGAAAAAAATATAAAATAAAACAATCTTGATTAATTGTCGCTGCTTGAGCTTCATTGCTGAAATATGTTTATAGATATGTATGCATCTTTTTTCCATGGACTGCATATTTTTCAATATTTTTGTTTTTTTTTTTTGTTTTGTTGGAGAAATTAATTTTCGAACAAAAAGTTAAATTGGTTTTTTATGAAAATTTCTTATGGGCTTTTAAATGTTTAATCGCTTATGAATTTTTATGTCGGCGTCTGCTACTAATAAAAAAACAAAAAAAAAAAACAAAAAAAACCTCAACAAAAATCTCTGAAAACAATAAGAAGCAGTTTTTGTTATAACTTATATCTTATACGAGGGGTACTATTTATATTTCGGGAATAGCAAATAATAACAAACATTTGTAAATGAAAATGGCTTTATTGTTTTTCAAAATATTTCCCTTGTTGATCAATACACTTTTGCATTCGTTCAAACCATTTGTCATAGCAGTTTTTTCATTCCTCTTGAGACACCCCCAAAACATGGTTTTTGAACGCTTCAACTGCTTCTTCGGCGCTCGTAAATCGTTGACCACGCAGTTTACCTTTGATACTCGGCAACAAGGAGAAGTCTTTGGGTGCCAAACCAGGACTGTACGGAGGATGAGTCATTAAATCGATGTTTTGACTGCTCAAAAATGCACTTGTTTGACGAGATGTGTGAGAGCTCGCATTGTCATGATGGAGAATGATTCGTCTTTGGCGGTTGGTTTTACGAATTTGCCCGAAAACTTCCGGCAAACAAATGGTCGTGTACCACTCACAATTGACCGTCCTACGTTGCTCAAGCGGAACAGTGGCCACATGACCCATTCGACCGAAGAAACAGGCGTACATTTGCTTCACTGTGCTTCTTCCACGAACAACTTTTGTTGGATTTGGCTCGTCTTGGAATACCTACACGGTCTATTGCTGTTTTGTTTCCGGCTCATACGCATATATCCATGATTCGTCACCTGTTACGATTTTATACACGTCTTTTGAAGCACCACGGTCGAACTTTTTAAACATTTCCTCAACGAGATTAAATTTTTTTTACAGCTAAGTGTTCATGCAAAATCGTATGTATTGAAGTGGAACTAATGTGCAAGGATGCCTCTATCTCACGATATGTCACATGACGATCTTGCATTATCAGTTCACGCACTGCATCGATGTTTTTGGGCACAACAAACGATTTTGGACGACCTTCAAGGAATTCGTCGGCGACCGAACTACGACCACGATTGAATTCACTATACCAGCGATATACTGTGGTTTTTGATGGTGCTTTATCGAAATACAAAGAACTGAGTTCATTGACACATGCTTGTTGAGATAATACACGTCGAAAGTTGTGAAAAATAATCCAACGAAAACCTTCTCTTGAAATTTCCATTTTTTGGCCAAATTGCTTTTCTTAACTCACTGTAAACAAAATAAATAGCAATTGTACATCAAAACTTTGTGAGTACGTTTATGCCAAAAAATGTCAAACTTTATTACGATGTTGCCAGATTTTAGCTTTTCACATTAGTGTTGCCAGTTCCCGAAATATAAATTACAGCCCTCGTATCTTATAAACTAAATTTATGAATATTCAAATGAGTTTAGTTTCAGTTCTGTTGTGGTTTATTTGTTGTTCTTTTTTTTTAAGTATTGAGGGTGATGGATCAGCGGTCTTTAGTGGTTTTAGTCAAGGGATTTACGAGTATGCGCATGGTTTTAATAGTCGCCATATTTGTCGAAACCGGATAATAACTTTAAGGGAATTTAATTTTAAATATGCAATAATATTTTCTACAAATAAAGTTCTTTGAATATTTGTTGCTTCATTTGCTTCATTTAGTCATAAAAAGTATATTAAATTCAATTCCATAGCTTTACAACTATTTTAGATAGAAAGTTGGGTTTTGGTATACTTTTATATATGTAAATATGTATGCCAACCGTATCTGCATAAATCTTTACAGAACCTTGGTGAGTTGAGTTTAGTCAGCTAGTAATTTATAATATTTGGGGTTTTTTTCAAGTTTATTATGTAGACATACTACTTAAATATATCTGTATAAAAAATATTTCACCGTAAATTCAGTAGATGGTCTGATTCCCTGCTGTTATTGAGCGCTGCAAATGTAGATACAAGTAATTATAGGAGTATACAGACTATAAGTCTATTACACGCTTCAAGTCATTGAGGTTCACGAACCATAGCATTTTCCATCTGAGATCTGCGCCCGACATCTTTTGGATAATAGTCCTAAAGGGGCCAAAATAACCATACTTTCAGATAGCCAAGCGGCACTATCCTGTTGGAACTTCACCTCGAGACTGGTTACGTTGTCGCGATTTGTTGTGTACCTGGCCATAAGGGTATCGCGGGCAACGAAAGTGCTGATGAATTAGCCAGTAGTGGCTAAGTCAAAATCTTTCATAGTAGATCGGTTTAAAAGCACTGCTTCCCGGTACTGTATACAATAACCTGGTCTACGGCAGGCCAAGCTACTAACCCGTTCTATATATCTAAAGACCAACGCCAACATCTCAATAGATCTGAACTGCGGTTGCTTTTAGGCTACCTCAGCGGACATCATCCACTGAGATATCACTGTCTTTCCTCAGAAACAGAGTGTGGACTCTGTCTAGAGGATGACGAAACTAGTTTTCATCTGCTTTGCGATTGCCCGGCCTTGGCCAGACTCAGAGTGAATGTACCCTCTATTACATCTGTTGAGATCAGAAACACCTCCTCTAAGGATATTCTCCGTTTCATTAAAGAGATCCTAGATAAATTAACTTTACCATATCCGAGAATATACAAGTAGAATGTTCAAAGTATTCTTTATTTCTCAAGTACCTATAATAAATTTGTTCGAATGATTGTAATTAAAAAAGAGGCGTGGTGAGCCCCATAAAGTATAAATATTTTTAATCAACATCGAAAAATGAGTCGATATAGTAATGTCTGTCCGTCCGCCAATCTGTCTATTTGTATTAAACAACACATCTCAGAAACTACAACAGGTAAAGACTTCAAGCTTGGATCTTTAGATTCCCCTGATTCATACGCTGATCGAGCTTATGAAATTTTGTGGGTGTCACGTCCAGAACGATCACAACGCTTAGCACGTCCACCATATGCCTAATTGTCTTTTATATGCAAACTTTTTAGCACAGCACAGTGGTCCAAATTAAAAACAAAAACAAGAAAAAACGTTAATTTCGCTTTAACCGTAGATCTAAAACCATTTTAAATAAGTGCCTAGTAGATGCGTATGAAGTGACCATCTAGTATAGATGTTACCATATCGAATTTCAAGTTGATATTGACGTTATTAAAAGTGAGCTTTTTGTTTGTACCGGGCGGTACACGCCCATTTGTACATGTATATGAAGCGGCTGTCCACTAAATCCATCAAATTTAATTTCCAGCTATTATTGACTTAAATAAAGAACTTTTTCATAAAAACACAAAAGTGGGCGGTGCATTTGTTTGGCTGCTACCCCAAAAAGTGAGCGGGATGCGCCTATTAGTCTGTGTGTGTTAATCGGCTATCCATATAAAGGCACCACATCGCATTTCAACCTAATATTGAATTTAATGAAGAAGTTTTTCTTAGAAAAACACAAAAGTGGGCAGTTGGTTTGTATGGGGGCTACCCCAAGATGCAGGCGTGTCCCACTCTTTAATGTAGATGTGAAGCGTTCGACCACTAGAAGCTACCATATTAATTATTAACTTGATATTGACTATATCAATATTGATACTCTATTAAACTGCAATAAAAAATAGTGTATGTGCCAATTTTCAACTGGATAGCATAAAAATTGGTGGCCAATAAATGCACAATAACATCCAGACAGACATAGAGACAGACGGACATAGCTAGGTCGACACGTCTCGTCGAGCTGATCAATAATATATATATAATTTATGGGGTCTACGGTGCCTTCTTTAATGCGTTACAAATTTCAGACCAGCTGATAATAATATTTCACAATAGGTGCAGTTAGTTTTTAAAGATATCAAAACGAAACGAATATGATGTCAAAATTCCGAAGAGCAAAATGGATTACAACATTTTTTTGAAGTTATTAAATCAAAACGAAATTTAGTATGAAGGGATATTTGAGGTCGGTAATTATGAGGAGGTAATTAATGCGGAACTAATTTCGAATCCGGTGTAAAATTTTCCGATACAAAATGGCGGACCCAAAATAGTGTACAAATTTAGGAAATGACACTCAATATTTTTGTAAAATCGACATTTAAAAGTTTTTGGTTTTTTGTCGTTGACTATGATATTCGGAGTATAGACACATTTTGCAAGTTAATATTAATACCCTGACATTTTTTTGAAGAACCACATTTAACAAAAATTTCATCGATTAATTTCTATTTTTCGAGTTTCGGTCTGCTTTCGGCGGACAAAGAACTTTAACCTTGAACAAAACTGGACTAAAGTTGGAATAAATTTTCACAATTCTTATAATTTCACACTTCGATTTTCCAACTTAATTGCGCTTATCGAATGCACAGCTATGTATATTGCGATTTTCTAATAGCATTGGTTAAATACTTTCTGCTACTATTCAACTCATAACTTCAGTTCAGCTTAATAAAGATATTAATGTAAATTCCATTTTGTACTTCCATTACAAAAATCACACTGTATGTATACAATAAACAGCTGCATTCTAGCTATATAAAAGTCACTTTGATAACGTTAGCACATTGCCGACCATAAAATCCGCTTTAATCGCATGGGTTATGCAACTTTGTCTGCTCTAAAATTTATTTGGCAAGTGTTGTAAAATGCATGTAGCGCTTTTATAACTTGCGAACGGAAATCATAAAAATTCACTTGACTACCAACTTGCATTGAGAGTTTTTCTTTAAAGAAAGTTTACAACAACTGCAGTTTCTACAATTTTGATTCTATAAAGTGTATACAAAATTGTATACTGCATGGCTCGCTGGCGTCACTATCAGCGCCATGGCATCGTAGTAATAGAAGCCCCATTTCATACCGCACTCCGGGTACACAATCTCGCTACACATTTTTACGATTTTACAAGCATTTCAACAAGTTTTAAAGCTTTTCCACAAAACCAAAGCCACAAAAGCTGAAAAAAAGTAGTCGCCATCAAAATGAATAGTTATGCTGAGCGTATAGATCTACCAACTATAATGGCTAGTATCTTGCTACTTTAGTTGGTTGACTCTCAAGCAAAGGGAATCAATTCGAAATGAGCCATTAAATGCCGCTAAACATGCATGCATCTTCGTTTCACTGCAGATGCCACTTGCAGTGCGCAGCTTCAACTTTACATGGCTGTCTTTTTGGGATTTTGTCATAAATTTCCGACAAAAGAATGTAACCTGAACCCGGCGGCAGCAGCGGCAGCGGCAGCGGCATTGATGACTGCCTGACTTGAGTATCTTTCCTGGTAGGCAGTTCGATGCATTCGATTTCTTTGAATAAATTAAAAATAAAATCATTTTTTCGGTTGTTCTCTCGCATGGAGCGCGCTTAATCGGATGGTTGGTTGGTTTCTGTAACGTGGGAATTGTATTCATCAGCTGTTAAAATCTTTAATTGAAGTCTTGCTGCGTTTGCTGATGTTAGGTGTTTGAGTATAAAAAGTGCACTACCTATTTAGAACAGCATTTTAGATTAAGCAGTTGAAGATATAGTATCTAGAATTTGTACATATAGTATTAAAGGCTTAAGATACATATGTATCTTTTATAAGATACATACGTATCTTAAGCCTTTAATACTATATGTACAAATTTTCTAACACTAACTAAAATTCGAATTAAATTGCATTTCTCTTAAGAGCAAGTTTGCAATTCAGCTATATTGTTTACACATCTCACATATTCAATTCATCTTCAGTATTATATGATAACAAAAACAAGAGAAAATGTAAACTTCGGTAGAACCGAAGACTGACTTAACAAATTATTTTTAAGTCTATCATTGCTCTACTGATAATTTGACGCCTTTGTTGCATTTTTAGGGTGGTTAGCTCAAAAAGTACTCGAATATTGAGAAACAGTCACGACGAAGTTCTTGGTGTCCCCTCGCAGAGAGAATTTCAATTTCAATGTTGTACAAAAATTCGTCAATCTAGGAACAGAAATTATCAGCGACAACAACGTCAGAGTTTAGACGAAGAATCACGCTTGCTAATCGCTGTTAGTTCAGCAAGCAAATTAGAAGTTGTATCCTCTCTACAAGACACTGATAATACCGGTCCTGCTGTATGGCACAGAAGCGTGGAGCCTGACATCAACGGATACAGTCTTTAGGAGTGTTCGAGAGAAAGATTCATCGTAGGATTATTAGTTCCCTTAGAGTTGGCGTGTAGTTTAGTACCCCTATAAACCACGCGCTGTATGAGATGTATGATGCGGTTGACTTAGTCCAGCGCATTAAATTCCAGCGGCTGCACTGGACTGGTAATGCCATCACTGAAGGTTTATGACGGAAACCAGAACTTGATTTGTGGACCGTGTCAGAGCTTAATATGTCAAGATCAGGTCTATGATGACCTGAAGAAGCTCTGGATTGCCAGCGAATGGCGCCGGCGCGCACTAAACTACACCGAATTATCCGCCTTCCTACGTGAGGCCTTGACCGATAGACTGTTGTAGAGCCACCTAAGTAAGTAAGTAGCTAAAAAAGTCATAAAATTTTACATATAAAAACCACAAAGAGGCCGGTTCATTTTTATGGGAACTACATCTAAAAGTAGACAGTATACGTTCATTAATACCTATGTGAAGCTTCCGTGCATAAGAGAAGAAGAAGAGTTGATATTGACTTATAAAAAATTTCATACAAAAACCTAAAAAATGGGTGGGTGGTTTGTTTAGGGGCTTCCTATTATAGTGATGGGACATATTTATGTGATACTTCCGTCCATAAAAAGTCATCATATCGAATTCCAAGTTGATATTGACTGTTAAACAAGTTTTTCATACAAAAACCGATATGAAGGTGGCGGGTTTTGTATGAGACTACCTCTAAAAGTGTGTGGGATACGTCCATTAGTACATATATGTGAAGTGACTGTCCATAAGTAACCATCATATCCAATTTCAAGTTGATATTGAATTAATCAAAATTTTCTTACAAAAACCGAAAAGTGCACAGTGGGTTTGTAGAAAGCCTACCACTAAATTCACACAGATAGGGGACAGACGAACATGGCTGTTTCTCGTCGAGCTGATTCAGACTATATATACTTTATTGAGTCTCCCATAATACGTTACGAACTCCGTCACAAAATTAAAATACTATTCACACTACGTGTGACAGTATAAACATCAGAGAAAAGCTGTCACCGAATTTTTGTGTACAAAACAGTTGACATTAAATTTTTTGTTATTTAAATTTTATGAACACTTAAGAAAAATAATAACCTCGAACGAATCACAGTTCTCTCACAATATTCGGTGCGGTTTGATGAACTTGCCTCGGAGTTATTTTTTTATTTTTATCATTATGTCATTAAAGATTTAAAGCAAGACTTGAGCTGAGCATAAACACCCCAAACTTAAGCAAATTTGGCATGTGTCTGAGCACAAACAAAGAATTTTGCAAACAAAAGTCATTTGCATAGAACACTTTATCATTTCTGTGATATATATATTGAGACAATAATCCTGAGTTATAGCATGCTATAAACGACAACCGACAAGCGAACAAGAAAAAAAGTATAAATGTTCCCCAACAACTTTTGCTAGGAATCACTGTCGGCTTGTCGATCAATCCATAGGCGCTCAACTTGTAATTCCAGCTAAATAGGCTCAAGATAAGATACTTTTCTCAACGATTTCAATTCTTACGAATACATTTGACATTTAAAGACGATTGCCAGCCAGACAGCCAGACAGCCAGACAGCCAGCCAGCTAGGCTCAAGTCAAAATTGATATTAAATTACTCACTTTGGTGATAATCGAAATGAACGCGACACGATTACCACTCGCGGCAAGAGGCATGCAACAGATTTAGCGCTTGGAAGCTGTTGCAGCACGCAACGCCAACAACGAATCGCCGCCGTCGCCGTCGTCGATACTGCCGCCGCTGCCAGCTAACCAGTTCAGCAACTCCTGCCGCTCGTAATGTAATGAGTCAGTTGCTCGGTTGACCAACCTCCTCTGACAATAAACAAAATAAAATATTAAGACGCAGACAAGCTGAAAATGCCACCACATCACATTTCGAGCGTTTTGAAAACGATCAATTTCCGAGATAAGACATCTTATCGGCGGCAAATGCAGGGATAGCATAGCTCTGGCATAGGCCAAAGGGATAAACACTACGTAAGATTGAATGAGGGAGCCAGCGTGCGAGGAGCAATAACTTGTTACTGCTGCTGCAGTCTTCGGATGAAACATCTGTATTAGGTGTGCGCTCCCATAAAGATGTCAGTTGTTCAACAGTCGGTCGGATGGTTGATCTTCTGGTGTTTTGGGACGCCTTCTTTTTTGGTTTTGTTTTTTGTTTTTTTGTTTTGTGAGTGTAAGTATGTGATGAGACCCTATTAAGATTGAACATGGCAGATTATGTGACCTTAAACTTAGTTTAAGCATTTATTTGAATTTTTTTTTGATAGATATTCTATATGTACAGTATTCAAAACTGGACTCTTCTTATAACTCAGCAAATATGTGAATTCAATTAACAATTTGTGAAAATCGAATAATTGACGAACAAAAAACATTTGATGGTTTGGGAGATTACTCGATAGTGGCAAAAAAAAGTATCGATAGTACTATCGGTTGTGTGTTCCAACACTAGAATATACAGTAACTCAACTTTTTGATCACGCTAACTAGCAAATCTGAAATAAGTAAATAAGCACAGTAGCTTGGAAATAAGTTTAAATTTAATATATAAATTACCACTAGCTATAAATATAACATGTTAAGTGAAAACATAACATAAGATAGATAAAGTTATTTTATTTGCTTATATTTAATAAAAAAAAAAGGAAAATATTCCATATGATCAAATAGTTGAGGCTACGATGATTTAATATTGTTACTATAATTTAATATTTGGTGTAGCCTCCTTTTGCTGTCATGCTGTCTATGAGGTTTTGGCACTTATTTGGACTCATGTTTTGCCAGGTGTCCTGAAATACAGCCCACAATTCGTCCATTGTTGAGTGAAGGTCTGTCTTATTGATTAAGTCTCTTTTGACTACAACCCAAAGATGTTCAATAGGGTTTCAGTCTGGTGATTGTGGGGGACATCATCAAGGACATCAAAACTGTTTACCGAAAAACACTCCTTTGCCTTCCTGGACGTGTGCTTGGGGTCGTTATCATGTTGGAAAATAACGTCAGAAAGCTCTTTTTGCAACCTTTGAAGACTTCCCTTCAAACCATGATCCAAAATGGGCACGTATTGATCGGCATCCATACGCCCATGGACCCGGACAATTTTGCCGACTCCTGCTGTGCTCATACAGCCCCAGCTCATTATTGACGTGGCGCTCAAGCAACTGTTCTACTTTTCTTTTCCACACCCATTGTCGTCCGTCCGAATTCATTTTGTCAATCTTTGTTTCGTCGGACCAAATAGCTTTTTTCCAATCCTCAGCCATGAAATATTTGTATTTTTTAGCAAAGCTTAATCGAAGCATTTTATGGCTCTGTGTTAAAAGAGGTTTCTTGATATTAGCACGTCCATGAAACGGGTGCATTTTAATTTGATCTGTCGCTCAATTTCACTGACAATATATTGAGATGTTCTCGGTATCTGGTCAAAACATGAAAAGTCAATTATATTGACCGAATACTTGATTTGCAATTGATTTTATAATCAACAAACCTTTGAAAATTGTCCACTTCATAAAACAGTTAACCAAAACCTTAAATTTAAACAGAAAAATGCTAAATTGAAGAAATTTGTGCGCCCAATTCACCAAGTCAACTAATTGATCACATGACTTTTTCGGTTGAACTTTATTTACTTGCATACCTAACGGTACCTTTCCAACAAAACCAATTCCAATAAACTTGCAATTTGTTGTTGCATTTTTAGAGATATTGAGCTTTTAGCAAAAGCTTTCGCTAAGAAGCTCCACAAAGATAAAAACATTTCTTACAGAAGCGTGATCAAAAAGTTGAGTCACTGTAGCTCCACACAAATCTATGTTTTATATAAGGAAACTAAAATAATGTACAGGGTATCTCGAAATCGAACTCACTTGACTGTATCGTTCTTTATTGTTTTAAATTAGTTGAAATTTTTCAATAATTTTTAGTCGACATTTAAATACATAAACACATTGGTGATTCTACCAGTTTCCAGTTCTTTAGGCATGCAGCAGATTACAGAGCCTCATGTGTTAGTAGAATCGAACTTCGGCGCAGAGCATCTGATAGAGATTGATAACAAGTTCATTGCATGTCAATATCAGCAAAAGTAATAATGATCGACAACTTTTTTACGTTAATGGGAGATCAATGGTTCATGGGATAGGAGTGATTAAGGCCATGGCGAGCTGATCCCTTTGATCCCGCCATACCAACCACTGTACGAATCGTCAGTAAAATGTCTATGAGATTCCATTTGTTCTCTGTGCATGTCATATACTGGTATGGTTCAATAAGCACTTTAAACGAAAACCATTGTTTTCTTTCTATGCATTAACTATGCATTAATTCTCTCCGCTTCTATGGGTAGTCACAGTTAACCAACTGTTAAGGCGTAAGGTAGTGAAATGCTACGTGGCGATAGCATACGCGGACGACGTGGAATTGATTATCAGAGATATATTTCCGCAAACCCTATGCAACCTGGGTGTACTGAGTAGTGAGTTAACTTTCAGAGTGGTCTTTGGGTTGCTTGTTGGCAATAAACCTAGTACAATACTTCTTTCGATATACAAATACAAGATATACGAATACAAGATCCCATTCCTCATTACCTCAAAATTAAATCATATAAGTCTCTCGTTTACTGATAGTGCAAAGTATATGAGTGTGATTCTGGATACAAGACTTAATTGGAACGACCACACCGGGAGACGATGTTGATACTCACAATCTATTCTTCACTGTCTGTAAACAGCCGTGTCTTTACTCTACGAAATATGTATATGTGTATGGTGTGCGGCACTTGACATAGTTTGTACACTTAACTAACTGTAAAGAGTACAAAGATAACTTGATGATATGGCCAAGTTATATCTAATCCATCTCATATGGATGCTTGGGCACCGGAATATAGAGGCATATTTTGAAGCAGATAAGCTGAACAGAGAGAGAGAGAGAGAGAGAGAGAGAGAGAGAGTACTACTGCCGACATACAAGGATGAGGAAACTGAAATACTTATAAAACATCTAAAACCCTGGCTGAACTACAGCCTGAAAAGAACAATCGTACTGCTAAGCCAGAAAAGGTTTCACATTTCTACTCCGGTACGACTATTTATTGCGCATTGCCTTACTTGGCTAAGGATTAATTCACAGGATTTTGGCAGAAGTTGTGGGCATGCCGAAGAGAAGGAAACGGTTGAGAGAATTAGTCTGCCACTGCCCAGCTCATAGTAGGAATAGACTTGGTATAATCGGGTGTCCCTTCGTATATAATCTTAAAGATATATCTGTAAAAGTAGTTAAATATGTATCGAAGAGTCTGGTCCAAACAAATTAATTCACATAAGAGTTGCAAGGAGAGATGGAGTGTTCATATGTCAACACTGGCCTAAGGGGCTTTCCAATCTGACAATTGCAACATATCCTAACCTACCAATATGATAAATTTTTTTATAAATTTTCTCTAGTATATTTTTTAGCTATGTCTTTTCACAATTTTAAAATTTTAGTATTTTAATCCAACAGTATTCGGATCAGCACCCTTTCTATTAATTATTCAAATGACAACTGGCACGGCACTCCAAATAGAATAAAAAAATCTAAACATATGATAGACTTGTACGCTACAACGCCACATGAAATCTCACTAAAGAACTAATCACTTCGATAAACACAACTAATAGCGTATTTAGTCGATTTATATGAACAGCAGCAAACAGCATAGAAAACAGAAAACAAGTGTCATTATTTTCTTTTTTTTCTGGAAATGTGTTGATTGCCTGCGAAATAAACAACAACAAGAAGAACCGGAAAACATTGAAATCCCTGCGCAGTACTGTGAAGGGAAATCCTATTTACATTTCAAAAGGAACAAAATCAAACATAACTATTAAATACAAATATTTGTGCGGCTAACAGAAACAGCAACAACAACAACAACAACAACATTTTGCAAGCGATTACAACTACAATAAAAACAAAAATAATCGGGTCAAAAAAAAAGATACACTACGCTACATTGTAGAAGTTCGAGTGTCAAACACAAAGTGAACATATGCACCGGAGGCACACACGCACACACACCGGATTGTCATAGTGAGAGTACAAAGCGCAACCCCTTTTCCGCTTAATGCTAAAACCCCTCACCCGCACGTGTTCATTGTGCCACAGCCTCCTTCGCGTGGCAGTTTTGAACTATTGTTGGACGACGACTATTCCTGGCAGCATTTCCGCCTTAACAATTTGTACAATTGTCGCTCAATTTATCGCTCAAACGCTCAACCGACCAAACGCCCGAACGCCCGCCCGCCCGCACTTTACATGCATCGCAGAAGGTTGACCGAGGGGGCGAAGTGCAAGGGTGTCACTCTATAACACAGCTCAGGGCGCCTCACAAACGAACAACTTCCGATTACAACTTCATTTGTAAATGTTTTCCGTATAAATACAAATATACTAGAGCGGAATTTGTTCGTTCTGTCAATCAGTCAGTCAGTCACACATTCAGTCAGTCAGTCAGTCAAATGGTCCTTTATAGTCCTACTATTGCATTCACTTTTTGCTTTTTCGGATTCTGTTCTTTATTTTTGCTACTATTTGTATTAGTTCAATGCTCGGATTTATATAGCATGTGGGGGGTTGTCATCGCATATATCAGTAGTTAGGGTAGGAGGGGTGCTTAATAGTTGTTTTATAGAGCGCGTTTAAGCAACAACCACAACAGTCCACATCTGTCAACTTCAATGAAGTGTCAAAAGGAAGTTCGTCATCATCACCATCACCATCATCCTAGTAGCAATGATTTCTTCTATGTTTTTTTCATTTGATTTGCTGTTTTTATTGCTATTATTCGTTTTTCGCTCAGTGTGCTTTGTTCTGGGAATTTCACCGTGTAAATGTGTTTTTTTTTTGTCGCGCTTGTATTTTGCCCCTTGGGTAAGTAATGTGCGTTAGTATACAAAGTACTGGAATTTTTTTGGGTAAATTAAGCCCCTGCGGATTTCAATGCGCGAATTTTTATTTTGTTTTTTTGATATTGTGTTTGCCTGAAACGTTTAAAATGCACTGAACAAAAATGTTTGTGTTTCTGATACAAAAAAAAAGTTTATTAATCTGTAGCGTCCAAACCGCTATACTTTGAGGAACTGCCCTCGTATTTATTACAAGCCAAGCTAGTCTTCAGGCAACTAAGAAAAATTTGAGTATCAGGCCAAATCAGCGCACACACATATACAAAACTTCGTATTCTTAACTCCAATGATGATTTTCTTTTATGAATTGGAATTTTGGAAAGAGGCAGCTCACTGCTTTTTCTTCCAATGTTCGCTAGTAGCTTTGCTGTCCCATTCGCATACAAAGCATGGAATTTTTGTATACCCACTTTGCTGTCCCAGAAGGAAATTTACCATTTTGGGATCAACACAAACAATCCATTGATGTTCTTGATAGTTAGTTTTTTCTAACACGAAAGCAATGTTCGAGTACTTTTCTTTCATCGTTGTGGTGAAATGGCCAATGGGAATTGAACTGTATTTGTTTCCATTATGTAATAGAACACACTTTAAACTCTGTTTAGAGCTATCAATAAACAAACGCCAGTCAGATGCTTTGTACGTTTTCAGGCCCATGCAGTTCTCTAATACACCTTTCACGTTGTTGGAAAATACAAGGTCGTCTTCTTGAGAGAAGAAAGGTAAATAATCTTGTTCTCTTTGACGATGAAGTGTTACTCGTACCTGGAGACAGAAAATTTTTTTCATACAATCTGGAAGCGAGCAATTCCGAAGATTGTTTAGAAAGATTGAGATCGAGATATGAGGTCACTAAGTTCGCTTTGGGTAAATAATTCAGGAATCGACCGAGTTTCTGGAACGTCTAGATAGCAAGCCTGGTCAGATGAGTCGCTTGACTCGCCAATCTCTTCTGAGCGTTCTTTTTGGCGAGGAGGTGGCATAGGTATTTCATTTGAATGCAGAAGCGGTCGTTGAGCTGAATTTGTTCCAGGATATTTCCACGAGTTTTTTTTTGTGCTTGTTGATGCTCTTGATACAAACGAGACAAAAAATAACAATCAACATGGTGGTTTGTCTGTTCTTTCCATATCATTGGCACTCCAAATCTAAGACTCATTTTCGTACCATACATCCAAGCTTCTTTTTATTGCAGTTTAATAAAGTGTCAAGATTGACCCGCCACGCCCACTTTTTGGGGTAGCCCCCATACAAACTCACCTCCCACTTTTGATTTTTTGTTTGAAAAACATTTTTATTGTAGTCAATATCAACTTAATAATTGATATAGTATCTTCAAGTAGACGGATGCTTGACATATACATTAATATAATTATATACATTATACGCCCACTATTTGGGGTAGCTCCCATACAAACCAACTGCCCACTTTTGACTTTTTGTAAGAAAAACTTTTTTATTAAAGTCAATATTAGGTTGAAATGTGGTGCCTTTTTTCTGGTCAGTCGCTTAACATACATAGACAATTGGGCGTGGCCCGCCCACTATTTGGGGTAGCTCCCATACAACCTATGGTCCACTTTGATTATTTGTAAGAAAAACTTTTTTATTAAAGTCAATATTAGGTTGAAATGCAATATGGTGCCTTTTAAGAGACAGCCGCTTAACATACAAAGACAATTGGGCGTAGCCCGCCCACTTTTTGAGGCAGTCCCATATAAACCCACAGCGCACTTTTATGCATTTGTGTGGAAAACGTCAATACCAACTTGAAATTCGATATGGCGGCATCTTACACATCAACTACATCGCTCCATACACATCTACCCCTATTTAAACCCCCACTTGTATGTATTACAAAACAATTTAAAGTTTTGTGTGAATGGTATTAGAGCTTCGGTTCAACCGAAGCTCTAATTTTTTTTCTGACCTTTCACAGACGCTTGTACTATATATTGTGTTTGTTTTTATTATTTTTGCCCCTTTACATTTTATTTCAACTAGTTTTAGAAAATAATATAAATTAATATAACACGTTGTCTTTGAGCTACTCTATGGCCCTTGGCTTGACGGCATAAACTTTAATCTTAAAAATCACCACTTGGAAATGGCCGATGGTGTCAAATTCGGCTCAATTAAACAGTCGTAGGCCGTGATGTAATTGCAAGAGATAATGAGAATGCTAATCATTAAACAACACATGTTTATGAGGAATCAGGGAGATAGAACTGTGGACTATTCCCTTCCCCCAACAGATGAAAATGTGCTGTTTTGGTTTGAAGCCGCTGTAAACACACAATTAAAACGAGGTATTTGATTTGTTCATTTCCCTATTTATATTTTTCTATGCACTTTAACGCTTAGCTCATGGTACATTAATACAGGAGTCGGCGCTCGAAGTGTTATCAATTAAAAATCTTTAATAATGCAGCGTATTCCGCATAGCTGATTTCTTTTTTGTTTCGTTCGGTTCCTTTGCTTTCAGAGAAAAAATGTACTCTATCTCTGTCGTGCTTTAAAGTGTGATTCACAGTGCAGAGCACGTGGGTCGAGCAGCTGGACGTTATACTAGAAACTGTTGTGAGCGCACTTGCCAACATGTTGAGTGTGTTTTGATAGTGTTTTTGTTGGTAACATTTTAAATATATGTATAAGAAAATCAATAAAAATTATTTTATACAGTGCATTAATTGATTGCACAGCTGGATCCTGATTTAGCACCCAAAATGTGACTGTATGTGTCTGCTCTGCGCTGCACAATATTTATGCAAATCTATCTGAGCCATAATTTGTACAGTGTGTTAAAATAAAACACCATTTTTGCTTCTCTTTATCATCATTCGAGCCCCTGGGGCTATGTCAGCGTTGATTTAGAGGCGAAAACGATTTTCACTCCTGAATTGTTAAAATTTTTATTATTGGTTATTTTTAAGACAAAAGTTCGTATTTCCAACACTGGGAGAACTCTAGTACCAATTTTTATACCATTCACATATAGTGAGAAATGGTATGATCAGTTGACTAAAAGTTTGTAACGCATTAAAGGAGGCATCGCATATTCTTGATCAGCTCGACGAGATGAGTCAATTTAGCTAAATCCGTCTGACTGTCAATATCGACTTGAAACTTGACATGACAGCTATGTACATTTCACAGAAATATGAAGGGGTGTGTCCTTTCTACTTTTAGGGATAACTCCCTTAAAAACCTACTGCCCACTTTTATGAATTTGTATGAAAACGTTCTTATTACAGTGAATATCAACTTAAAATACAATATAGTAGCTTTTCATGGACGAACGCTTCACATAAAGAGAAATTGGTGTGATTCCCCATTTTTTAGGGGCAGCCCTCACAGAGACCCACAACATAATTTTGGGATTTTTCATGAAAAACTTTATCATTCCAGTCAAAATCAACTTGACGTTGTGGCTTCGTACGGACGGATGCTTCGCATAATTATCAAGGGGCATGGGGTAGGCAGAATGTGGATTTTTAACTACTTCAGATAAGTTTTCATAAAATATTTTGTAAAAGTTTTTAATAGCTAAAAATTAGCTAATTTGGTTTTTAAAATATTCGTATACAAAACTGCTCGAATCATCTAAATGTACAGAAGTTCCATTTAATGTGTTGCTGTTATGAGCCATTTAAAAAGTTTGATTTAAGAACTTACATCAAATTTTTTCTAGTGTATTTAACGTATTTCAATTCACCTTCAGTGAGTTGTCTTCGTCGCTTTGAAGTGTGTTAATCTCTTTAACATATATTTGCATGCATTTAAGCTCTTTTGACCCTCATTACGTGATGGATGGTCTTGGCTCGGCGCTTCGTTTACTACGTCAGTGTGTATATACATTCAAATGAGCAGATTTTGCTTAAAATTTTGCCGCTCTGTTACAGAACAAGCATCTTTTTCTGCTTTGAAGCATTCTCCGCTCAATTCATTTACCGATTACTGCCCGGGAGCAATTTTTAGCCATAATACAGAAGCGTCATACAAACTGTGAATCAAATGGATAAAGATTTTAAATAACATAAGAGTATTGTGGAAATTTTGATTTTTAATAGTTTAAATTATAATACACAACTTAGTTTTTGTTTTTTCAATCAAATACCAATGGTAAATTTTGAGCAAGTTGGCAACACTTTGATGTAAAGTGTGAGTTTAATATACATGAAGTAGAATATCTGTATAAACTTCTCAGCGCATTGTATCTATTAGATACTATCTAATACAATTAAATACTTCGTTTTGTGGTACCTCACCTCACATTAGCCCCTTTCAGAGCTGTCTATTTCGCCCAACTTCTGGCACTGCCATTTGTCACTTGCTGCTTGCTGCTTGCTTAGCGCATGTCTTCAGTGCACATGAACAATTTCGGGGCGTGTGAGTTGCTGTTTGTATTAGATTTTCACTGCAAAAATACGGGTTGAGATTGCTGTCGGAATTTTCTCGTTGAATTGTTTTTTGGCGCACAACTTTTGTTTACACGACAAGAGCAAAAGAAAATAGCGCAGCACATACACAAAAAAGGTATCTCTCTTGAGGCAAAGCAGCTCGACAAATCTAAGCTTCAATGTTTAGTTGCAATACATATTTGTCTATGCTACAGCAGCAGAGTGTATCCTTTTTGCCATTTCCTTGCCACATTTCCAAGGCTCCTCCCTCACTTGTACGTTGCGATTTTCATGCTTCGTCTGTTTACACCAGCGTACTCGCGTCTTTTTACTTGGGAGAAAACTAAAAGTTTTATATGCAATAGTTTTACTAGTACTCATACTCTGGTTGTTGTTTTTGGCGTTGTTATCCTTGTTTTTACACAGCTGAATTCACAAAATTTGTCACGTTTGTTATACCCTTTAGATGTAGCTTAGAAAGGATATTATAAGTATTTCGATAAGTTTGAAATACTTTTCAAGAATCTTTATGTAATGTAGACAATAATATTTATGCAAATTGTATCACTTAAACATATAGACTATATATAAATCTCTAAGCAGATATAGCTAGATCCATATATATTTATAGGCTAGCGAAATCTTTGTGACGGCTGGCAGCACACAGTGTACAACCGATATACCATTTGAAAGATATTCGTTTGCAGACGTGCAACATCAGTTGAATATTTTGGCTGTAAAAGGCTTAAACAATCGCCACTGACACAACAAATCAAGCACACATAGGCTTTACATGAACTACAAACACACACACACACACACAATATCATGCGAGCAGCCGGTTGATAAGACTCTGCTGAAGCGAAAGCGATAGTATGCGTTTAGATATTTGCTTACTTACTTACTTACTTAAGTGGCATTCCAACCGTATATAGGTCACTATATACGTTTGTGCATGCCGGTGCCAGTCGCTGGCAATACGAAGCTTCTTGAGATCATCACAGATCTGGTTATGTCAACATAAGCTCGGACGATCTCCTTGACGCCGTCCACCTTAATTGGTTCAGGTTTCCGTCGTAAGCCTTCAGTGCTGGAACTTCGGAGTTCATCCGGATGAGATGATTAGCCCAGTGCAGCCAGCGAAATTATATGCGATGGAGTATGTCAACCTCATCATACATTTAGTGCTTCATACCGGTCCTAAACCAAAAATCCTGCGAAAAATTATTCTCTCGAAAACTCCCAAAAACACACCCTGCATACGATGTTTTCAGGGTCCATGCCTCTGCGCCATACAGCAGAACCGGGATTAACAGCGTCTTATATATTTTTAGCATCGTATTTCGAGAGAGGTTGGGGTTAGATATGTGCTCTTCTCTATTCTATAGGTGGCTTTCTCGCTGTTTGTAGTTTTTGTGATTGGCGCGCGGTGAAATAGCCATAACAACAAACACATGGAAGCAATAGTATATAAAAATATCCCTAAATTGAGGTCGATTGAGTCGTCCGCTGAAAAAGGTTTTGTAAATACAATCAATTATCCTTAGAAAGTTTACAGCTTACATAAAAAGTGTACTAAAGCTTCGGTTACATTGAAGTTAACATTTTATCTCATGTTATTTTCACAATGTGCTTGTCATCCTTTTCGTTCTCGTTCTGGTGTGGCATTTATTTACTCAACTGATTTTGATAACATTCGTGTACATGCAATGATTTTGAAATTAATTGTCGAATGCAGTTGAGTATGAGCGGATGCTGTTCTAGTCGCTTTAAGTGCAGGATAAAGAATAAAGTTTTTTTCAACTACTTTACATGATTAGAAAAAAAGTTTAATTTGTAAAATATTGAAAGTTTTGCACTGCGCGCATATAAGATTTTAAGTACTTCTAAGTTTTTCAAATTATTCAATCTGTTCGATTCCAATATTGCGCATAAATTTTCTTTCTGAGCGAGCACTTTGTCCTTTATGTGAAGTCTAATCCGCATTTATTTTATATGCAGCTACAAATCGTCGCTTTAATAGTGTCAACATGAGTTATTTGCACTGAACAAAAATAAAATAGCCAGATGGAAAGAAATACCACTTTAGCACTTCTCATAGCCGTCTAAGGTCGCCGCATTTGGAGCATAACTTGTGTGGTTTTTGTGTCAGCATTTATTCGGTACAGGGTGTTAGAAAAGATTGTGAAAAATACAAAATCATCGCCTATGTTCTTTATTCTCAAGGAAAATCATTAATTTCTTAAAATCTTAAATCTTAAAATCCTTGAATCGTTATTTATATATCGCAAACTATATTAAAGGCCTGATCAGATATAAATATATTCTTTCACGGTCACGCGAGGTGGCGCGACTATCATTGCAATCTGACACGTAAATATAATACCGTCTGATCAGGCATTAAAGAGACAGTGCTCCATCGATTTAGTAGTGTCCGTCTGTCTGTCTGTCTGTCTGACTGTCTGTCCGTCTGTCTCCAGTCTAGTTCGATGCAATCGACTTCCTTAGTTTTTGCTACATTGATCTGAAATTGGGTATCAAGTCTTTTTATATCATACGCTGATAATATGGTGTGACTAGTGCATGCCAATATTTATTTGAGCTGGAAGACAAGCAACGACCTGGACAGCCGAAAAAGTTCAAAGATGAAGAATTAGAGTCGGAATATATAGAGTAGATGGACCGAGAAAGAAAAGAACGAGCAAGAAATACGGCTTGTGAATTTTGTGAATGAGAAGACTGAGTCCTTGGAACTTTATGAACCAATGGAGATGTAAAACGTTGTAATTCACAATTCATAGAATTTGATAAAATTTGAATTATTTCTGACCAAAGGGGTCGCAGACAGCTTACAGCATCGCTGATAAAAGCGCCAGCCTATGAGGCTGACACCTTTTGGGGTTTGTCTCTTCAGCTCATAAAAAGTATTGGATCCTATGTTGACTGACGCCTTTATCAGCGGCGCTTTAAGCGAATAAAATGTTGTTATCATTCTTTCTGTTCGCATTAAGAAAAAATATTCATAATGTATGTATACCTGAAGCCAGCTAGAAAAATATTATTTAATTATCCAGAAAGGCTTCTCTTTCACACAGCCCACCGGGATGTGGCTGTGGCAGGGATGCTGTGTGTCAAGCTAGGTACTAAAATGCATAAAGTGACGACGTTCTATACTCCTTGTATGAATTGCAGTGGCCAAGCCAGATTTTGTGAACCAGCAACCATTCGTTGCATCTTCAAATAAACTTCTTCCTCCATGGTAGCCAAATGGCGTCACTTTGAAAGGTAAAATTATGCTTGTGCACTTACCATGCACAACCAGTGATTAGGCGCAAAGCTTTATTCTGGAGAGACCTCGCCGTGATATCGTAATTCCATGTTGAAGCGACAAATTGCTACACTTATAAAATAATCCAGAATTTCCGTACTTAAATTGATCCATAGCGGTATCAATAGTATATTGAGTAAGCATTCTTTTAAACGGAATACATAATTCTTGGTTCGAGAATTTTTTTTTTCAAACCCGGAATTCTCAAAATTTAGCCATCTTCAAGTTCTATTGAGCTTAATTTAACAAAAAATTGGATTGATTTGAGTACGAAAGGGCTCAAAAAAGTAACAACTTTTTTTTTTGGTATTTTTTTTTTTAGTAAATTCTAATTTAATTTTGTTGTACTTAATAATGTTGGTTATAAAAATGTTGGAAGAGCGTGGCATCGAACCATGGCATATAGCGAACGGCATGGAGTTGCCGAATCACAACCCATTGCTTTTCGCATCTACTGTCGGTGCAAAGAAATTGGAATAGATGTGAAAGTAAATTGTGCTTTTTCAGGTTTTTTTTTCTCCTCTAAGAGATTGATTTAATGTTTTTCTACTAACTTCACATCAGAAAGGACTTTTTTGACGTTCTGAGACTTTTGTACATGACTTGAGTGCAGATTTGTTCTTAGAATTAGATTTTATACTTATTCTAAGAATTTCTGGACTTGATTTATAAATCTAACCCGTTTTGTACTAGATTCAAGAAAATATAGTACGAATCGTACTAAAAATTTTAAGTAAGCCTTCGGATAAAACGAGAGTTTCAAACCTATCTTTAGAATGACTTTTTTTCGGTGTAGCAGATCATCATTTTGTTGTGCAACAGCAGTTTACTCTTCCAATTAAGAGGCCAGAACAGATTCCTTAATGGAGTACGACAGATCGCCACGTCGACCGCAGTGATGTGGTCTCTAAAAGTCACTCTGATATCCAGAAGGAACCATGAAGTATTTCGCTTTGGTGGCTTGATGCATTGCAGTGCCGTCGTGTTAGATTGCCGGAGAGTTTGTCTCTTCAGCACATAAAAATATTGCATCCTAAAAACAAGTACGTTTGGTCTTAAATTTTTGATCTTCCGTTCTTAAAATTTAAGACTTAAAATTGGACCTAAGTGAGTCGAAACATCTTAAAATAAGCATAATGTTCTTAAACTAGCTAAAATTTTTAATTTAAGAGTAAAAATCTTGATTTAGGAAAACAAAATCTTATATTAATATTTTATAATCTTAAAACGAGAATTGCTGGTCTTAAAAATAGGAATTTTCGACTTGTTTGAAGCGGTCAAGACCATTATTTTTGTTTTGAGCAAAAAAAAAAAAAAAAAACAGTTTGTCCTACTTTCGTCACCGGATAATTTTGATTTCAAGACCATTTTCTTATATTACATCATTTTTTTTTTTTATGAGTGTACTGTTAGAAGTTTATTACTGTTTATTACTGTTTCTTCTACGTGCCAGCATACGTCTCGCTAGCTGGTTAGGGTGACCATTGTTAATTACGACCCTGATTTTAGGGACATTTAAGTCCTTCTCTAGATTGGCTGTGCACATGTACCACGGCGCTCCTGTTAGTCTGCGGAGGATATGTCTGCAAAGCATGAGGAAAGATTGTGCAGCTATGCCGTATACTTGTCTCCCCTAACGCTAGGCTGGTCCGATGATGACCTTGTAGATGTGCACCTTGTTGCTCAACGACAATTTGGTTCTGCCGCTGAGAAGCCAGCCCAATTTGTTAGCCCTGGCGTTTAGGCGCTTATCTAGGTACACTCCTAGATATTTATAACGTGTGTAGTGGCCAATCAGCTGGCCTAGGAGAAAGACCTCAGCACATTCGTCACGTCTGCGTGTGTATGTCACCGTTGCACATTTACTGATGTTTATACCAATATTTCAACTTTTAGCCCATTTCCCAAACTTGGCAAGGATGGCCGTGTCGTCAGCGTATGTAGCATTGGGGAAGTCTTTAGGATCCTCAATCGGGATGGTACGCCCAGTGGGCATATCCCAAGTAAAAAGAGTGTACAAACTGCATGATTTAAATAAAAGTGAAATTTCTTGTTTACACACCCTGTATAAGAAAGCAAACTTCAACTGTGCTGCCGACAGACGAAGAAAAAAAAAACGTAAAATAAAATAAATGCGCGCATTAGTTAATGTCCTCGCGATGGCAGTGCAACCCTTTCGAAACGTTTGTACTCGCGTACTCTCCGATGAATGGTAGCACTTTTTGCTTAAGTGTACGCAGCAGGACGCAAAACCACAAAACGAATATTTCGAGTGTCAAGGAGAGCAGATCAGAGCAGAGCATGAAAATGACTTTAATCCAATTCAGAGCGTACACCAGAGTCTCCACTTCTAAGGTAGATACTTCTACATTTATTGTAGTTGTAGATACATACGAGTAGTAGTTGCACGGCGAGGGCGTTCTGACACTTTGCGTATTTCGCATTTCGCATTTCGCATTTCGCGCTCGATAAATCTCACTGTCCACTGTCCGTTGGGCGGTTGTCATATGTATCTGCTGCCGCTGTTGATGCCGCTGCCTTGCAGTTCAAAAGCTGCGCATAACTCATATCAACAGCAGCTCTGTTGGTTGCGCTTCATAAAGCAAATTCGCACTTTGAATTATTATTAAAAATATTGTGCGAGGCATGCGTTGGGCCAAAGTATCTCAACGGTTGATCGCTCTCTGTGTGTGCGTTGGGCATGCGCGTCGCGAGGTGTTAATGATTATTATCAACGCGGCGCATTGAACTTGTTGCAATTCAGCTGCGATTCGAAGATTCAAAGCTGAGACTGTTGGCATGTTCTTAAGTAAAATTTAGGAGCTTTTCTTGCCATTCTGCTGCCTGTTATGCGCATACTTAGCTCTTCGTTGCCCCTCAAGTAATTTTTTTTTTTTTTTTTTTTTTTTTGTTGCTTGAGGGTTTTCTTGCAGCTTGGGGCAACTAGTTGCTGTTGCTGTTGTTGCTGTCCTGCGGCGGCAGCATTTTAAGATGATTTGCTGTGGCGGTATAATTCATTTATTTCATGCGATTTTATTTTACTCTTGCGCTGCTATTGTTAGTATGTCTTTGTAGACGACGACGCGACTGACTTTTATAAATAGCTATTGCAATAATTTAGGGATTTCAATGATAAACGTCAGTGTCGGTGTTGTGTGTCAACGCATTGCTGCGCAGAGTTATGCTATTTCATGACATTAAAGCATAAAAATATTACAAACTGTAGCAGCAATCGATATGAGATACTTTCTGTGCAACTCACTGTACATAAGTAGTTGGATGAATATCCTAACAGAACAATAATATGTTGAATTTATTATGCATTTTTATGCATGCTTAGAGTGTTTGTATCTATATATAAAATGTAATTGTTCCTCGTGAGGTCAATGCAACAAGTAAACTTATGTGACATAGGGTGGAAATGAAAAATTCATTTGTTTTCAACAGATTACTGATAATATATTGGAATAGAGCAACAGCGCCTGATATAAGCTCTAAAATTAGATTTAAATTATTTGCTAGACCCCTTTGTATTGTATACATGTAGTTTATCCGGCTCAACGTCCAAATTAAAACACAATTTATCAGCGGTATCTCTGGAATCGCTAGCGATTTGGCTACAAGAGATTTGCGCATTCGCTCAAAAGATAAAACCATGGCACAGAACTTCGAGCCAACATAGGGTAAACACCACGCAAGTCTATACACTAGTCTAAGGTTTGTTCTGGATTGTTATTGATTATTTTCAGTGTCAAAATGTGCATTTTAAAGTAATATTCAGTTAAATGCAAATCAATTGCATTTATGTAACTTTATTTTTGTAGTTTCCAAGAAAAAAATTAATAAATTTATGGCCCGCCAACCTAAATGGACAAGTTTGTATGAGCGCTACCCCTTATAGTGGCCTGATCTGGACCTATGCGGTATATTTTATTAGGATTCACGTAAGATACACCGAATTTAGCGTTCATAGCGTAACTAAAAACCACAACAAATTTCATGCAAAACTTTTTATAAATGGGGCCCAGGTTTGTATGGGTGCTACCTCTTAAAGTGGGGCTGGTATCTTCATTTAATAGTTATTTGAAGAAGCAAAAGGAGAGTCTAAATATATCAAAATATTGAAGTTTCTATCTCTAATAGTCTCCGAGATCTGTTCGACAATGGGCAGCGGAAAACCCGTTGATTGTTGATTTAAATCATATTTTCCCTTCCCAAGTGATCCTCTCTATCGTGCCTAACAGTTAGTGAGAATTCTGGAATTTGATGTTCTATTTTCATCTTGCATGGCGGTTCTACTGGTACCGACTGCTGCGATATCTGATAGTATGTTCCGTTTAGACAGAGAGATGCTGTCTATGTCGGTAATGGAGATGCATTCCATTTCGAGACTGTGATTTATAAGCGTAAACGTTCTTGTATACCCGTTTTGCCCGACTATTCGGCGTAGTGGTGCTGAGAAAGACGTTTTACATGACATTGTTTTACTGTTTTACTTGGGAAGAGAGTTGGTGTTTGTTCATTTTTTGCAATGTTCCATAACTTTCTTTGGCTAGTTAACATAAACCTTGGACTTCAAAATTTCTTGCAAGAAGAATTTTGAATTTTTGGTCAAAATAAGCTATCAAAAATTACATTTTTTCTAAATTGGGGGACCGGCTAAAGCTGTATGATTACAACACAGATGTTAAAATCACACACACACCGCACTTTATATTAACCATATGAATTTAAAATCGATTTCATCATTCTTTGTTATCTTTCTACGAATAACAAAGAGCATAGCGCCAATACCAACAATTTCGTAAGCTACGTGATTATATTGTTTTTTTTTTCCATTAACAGCACACACACACTTATACGCAACTCTTTACATCAACCAGCGAAATTTACCCCACAATTTTCTGGTTCATTATTATCGTTCTGCGTATACTGAGCATGAAACAAATATCAATTTCGTATGTATTGTTGTATGCTCTTCCATTTGAAACTAATAGGGTCCCCAGATCTGGGCTTTAAGATAGAATAAAAACTGTAAACATTTTCCACCAGTACATCCAGTACATCTTGAAAGTGAGCAGATTCTTCCACCTAGTTGACCTGGTAAAATGATTCCTCAAGCTCTGCGAGCTGTTCACAATGAGTGAAAGCAACAAACAGATGTGTTCTTACATTTCATTTGTAATTATTACATCCACTTTCTTGTTTTGAATATGCTTCCATACAAATTGTTCGATACTTACTGCTGCTGTTTCTAATGGCTTCTGCTCTGTATTCTGTTGCTTGCTCCATAGTTCAAATATGGAACCTTACACAAGGTACAGGGTATCGTGAAGTCGAGCAAACTCGACTGCAGCGTTGTCTCTTGGTTTTTTTCTTCAGAATCTGTCAAGAATAGATTGCATGAGTACCCTTTATAGATGAGTCAAAAACGTACAGGAAACTTTTAATTAAAAGACACAATTTTCATGGTTAACATCAACAACATTTATTTTGTCATCTGCGAAATAGACCCCATTTGATGCAAAACAAATTTGTCAGTCTTTGAAGCATCTTTCATATTTGAATTACAGTACCCCATAATTGGATAGCATATGTCCACACAGGCTTTAAAATAGCCTTGTAAAGCCGAACTTTGTTCTCCAAACTAAGCTGCGATTTTCTCCCAAGCAGCCAATACATTTTTTTGTTTTTATGTTGAGTTTCTTTGTCTTGCCTTTAATATGACTTTTCCAAGTTACTCTCCGAGGTGTATCGAGTCCAAGAAATTTGCGAGGTCACTATGTGGAATTTGTGTATTATTTAAAAATACTGACGGACTATCTCCTCTTCTCAGAGCAAATGTGACATGTTTCGCCTTCTCAGTATTAACTTTTATTTTCCATTTCTTAAGCCATCGCTCTATTTCAATTATTTCATTTTGAATATCTTGAGATACTTCTGCCGCAGTGTCTTTAGATGCAATTATAGCTGTATCATCAGCATAAGTGGCTACTTCAACATCACTGACAACAGGAAGATGGGCAGTGAATATTGTGTAAAGGACAGGTCCCAGAACACTGCCCTGTGGAACACCAGCATGGATACTATATAGTTTCGATGCTTTTCCTTCCATTTGAACATAAAAGTGTCGATTGCTTAGATACGATTTCAATAAGAGGAAAAATGGAGCAGGAAACAGTTTTTTTCATTTTATATAACATGCCTGGATGCCAGACTCGGTCAAATGCTTGTTGTATATCAAGAAATACTGCCGCAGAATACAGTTTCTTCTCGAATCCACTTGCAATTATATCCACAATACGATGACATTGCTCTGGAGTCCCATGACCTCTCCTAAACCCAAATTGATGTTCCGGTATTATAATATATTCATCCAAAATTGGTAACAATCTACTCATAAGTATTCTTTCGAATACTTTGGAGAATGTCACCAGCAAGCTAATAGGACGGTAGGACGAGAGAATTTTTTCAGGCTTGTTTAGTTCTGGAATCATTATCACCTCCGCTCATTTCCATTGTGTAGGAAAGTGATCCAGCCTCAAAATCGCATTGTAAATTAGTGCTAAAAATTTAATACACTTTTGAGAGAGCATTTTCGTAACTCTTCCGTCTATTTTATCATAGCCTGGTGACCTTTTTTGATTCAGTTTTGCGAATTCTTCTTTGATTTCAGACACAGTAATTCTACGAATTGGCATGCACATTTGACAAGGTTCATCCAGAAATGTTGAGTGTAAATGATGTGCAAATGCCTCAACCTTAGTTTTGGCGGTTTTACACCATTCTCCATTATGATTACGTATAGCAACATTTCGTTTTGCAGGTCGTTTTAAATATTTGGTAGCTCTCCAAAGGCTGCACTCATAGTCTTTCGTGTTAGGATCCAGACTTTTGAAAAACTCTGCAGTTGCTTCATTTCTTACTTCGTGCAAGCGTTTCTTAAGTTGGAATGATGCTGTATTGTACCTAGTTTTATCTGCTGGACATCTACTGGTTTGCCAATTTTTCCGGAGCTTTCGCTTATTATTTATAAGGTTCCTAAGCTCAGCTGATATAAAAACAGTATTCGCTAAAGAACTTTTGGCTGGTGCAGTACACAACAGACCTGCTTCATGTATAATGTTTGTAAATGATTCCACAGCCGTATCCACTTCTAAACCAGTTTTGAGAGATATATTAGTATTTAGTTTCGCATCTATCCAATCTTGAAATGCTAAAATATCAGATGAGATCCGATATTTTGCGGGGGTCTGATGGCCAATACGTTGGTTTTCCCGTAGACAGTGTTGAAAAATTATTGGTATTTATGCATTTATATAGCTCCTTAACTTTGGGATTTACTAACCTTGATCCCCACCAAGGATGTTTGGCATTATAATCTCCACCAATAATAAATTTACAGCCAAGTTTTTTGAAAAAGTTACAGTAATCTTGTTCTTTAAAACAAAATCATGATGGAAAATACACTGCACCAACTGTAATATCAAATGACATGCATTCAACATTAATGCAAGCAGCCTGTATAGCATTTTCTTTCACTATTTCCATGATATTATATTTAAGCCCTCTTTTAATGAATATTGCAGAGCCGCCATGAGCTCTATTAGCTGGATGATTTGCAACTATTATATCATAACCATGAATTTTAAAGTGTATCCTATTGGTAAAATGAGTTTCTGATACCAAGAGGATATCAATGTAATTCGATTTAAGGAAAAGTTTTACTTCTTCTGTGTGGTTGGAAAGCCCATTTGCATTCCATATAGCAATTTGAAGATCTACTTGCATATTTTTGATATTAACAGAGATATCATGTTGAGGAGGTTGTTTGTAAATTCAAACTGTTTGGCTAATAAACCTTCGATTCTTTGCATATGAAATTCAATTCGCAAGACAAAATGTTAGGCAAACTCTTTGTATATATATTTTGTACGTGGTTAAAATCGTGTCGGACTTCTGAGATATACCAAGATTAGTATAGCATGGCATAGTACTTAATTAGGGACAGTGGTGCCAAGTTACGAAAAAAAATTTTTTTTTTTAATAATTACGGGGCTTTTCAAATTAGAAATTTCCGGTTCTTTTTTAACTTTTTATGCACTTCTTAGTTACATACCAGCAAAATACTCAATATAAATTATAATTAGGTCCGAAAAATTGCTCGAGCTTTTTCAAAAACTTAAGCGCCAACCTAGACTTTGTTAAGCAATTGCATCATTTCTAATACATATTTATAAAGGAAATAAAGTTATTTAATTAATTAAAATTACTACGTGGTATGTGGTTTAACTCATTAAATCAAAATGCTAAAACTTACAGGTAGCCCAAAAAGTACAAAACCAATGCGTACAACAAAGATCGAATGTTGTGTGGCATGTAGCATAGCATAGCACAGCACAGCACAGCAACAGACAGACGGACGGACATGTTTCAGCCACAACCGCCGCCTTGTTGTTGTGGTTGTTGCTGTTGTGGTTGTTGTTGTTGTTGTTGTAGGTTGATGTCGTTGCATACAACATATGCAGCCACCCGAAAGTGGCTAATAAAGCAAATCTTGTTGACAACATTTAATGCGACAATGCTAAAAAAAAAAAAAATACAAACAAAAAACTGCGAAAACCAGCCACACTAAACGTACAACAACAACAACAATAACACTTTGTTGCTGCTTTTTGTTGTTAGCCACTTTTAGTTTTGGGTTTTTGCGCGCGCGCAACATGAAAATTTCGCCAATTAACACCTTTTAGCGTGTTTGGTGAGGCGACGACGTGAACGACGATGCTGCTGTATGCGAATGCGTTAATTAAAATTATATAAAAGCAACAGCGAGCAACGTGCAACGTCCAACAACAACACCAACAATACCAGCAACATCAATGTATAAAAGGGCTGAAGGACGTCTGTTGCTGATGCAGTTGCTACTGCTGCTGTTGCTGCCCATTGGAAATTTATTAATAATAAGAGCATGCAACTAATGCCAAATAACAAATTTTGTTGCTGTTGTCCATTGTCGTTCACATTCATTGCTACTTTTACGTTATGCGTCACGTACAACTGTGCAACAGCATGGCAAACAGCATGGAAAACAGCAGCAGCAGCAGCAGCAGCAACAGCAACAGCAACAGCAACAACATTGGCAGCGGGAGTTGTTGCTGGCAACATGAATATCGCACCTTGTAAACTCATTTGCGCGTTCGTGTTGAAACAAATGTTTGCGGGGGGCCAGCAGCATTCGAACAACATGCGATAAAAAATATATATATCGACAACATCAACAGCAGCAGCAGCAAGTTGTTGCATTGGCAATTGCCATAAGTCAAGCAAGCAATAAGCAAGTAGCAGCTATCGTCAGCAACAGACGCCACAGGACTCGGCTCAGCTCAGCTCAGCTCAGCTCGGTTCGGTGCGGCGCTCAGGTGGGTGTTGCATTACGCTTCACTACGTCTCTCAACTGAAATGCAACAGCAATATGTCCATCTTCATCATCATGGCGAGCAGCAACAAATTCAGCTGCCTTTGGTATTGCTGCTGCTTCGATTACTGTTTGCCATGCTGTGTACGTTTCTGAGCATACAGGGTGTTTACAAGTTACAAATTTATAATATAATACAGCTATAGCAACTCGAAGAAAATACAGGAGGAATAATGGACTTTTAACGAAAACGAAGAACTTAATGCTTCGTAGTATTTTTACTCGGTATAAAGAATTGTTTTTGAATTAATGAGTAGATTGTATGATTAGGGTAAACGAGGAATAGAACTCTTTATTCTGTAGAGTAAATCATAGTAAAGATAGATTCATGGAGAAGCATGTTTTTACTTCAGTCAATGCTTAAGCACACATGACTAGCTCAAAATCCAGCTCTTTACATTGTGGTACAAAATCGCAACTTTTAATGGTCTAGAAAATTTCGATATCACAGAATTGAGAGGCATTAAGAGGTATATTATATCATTAAGTGATACATTCTAGACCATGTTGAGAAGCTGAAATAGAACTCATCAACAAACAGTTTGCAGATTTGGATATCACAGAATTGAGAGGCATTAAGAGGTATATTATATCATTAAGTGATACATTCTAGACCATGTTGAGAAGCTGAAATAGAACTCATCAACAAACAGTTTGCAGATTTGGAGAGAGAAGTATTTAAAGTAATAGAATGATTCATGTCAAGCTTGGAGGCAGCTGCATAACGTCATTCTTAAGCAGGGGTACCTCCAAGAGCCACAATATTTTTATTTTTCGGCTTAGCAAAGACTGTGGTCTATTAGGAGGTTACTAGTATGGATATCATTAACAGGTGCTGGATACTCTCAGTAGCTGCCCGTATTAAGCAGCTGATGAATTGATAATCCTGATCAAAAGAACAAACATAACTAACTTTGGGCTCCCGAAGCTACATAATTAATAGCTTGCATTGTTTCAGAAGGGCAAATATTTGGAGGTAAATATAATCGAAGAAAGAATGCAAAGGTACATATCATACCTTCTTTAAGATAATGTTTGGAAGAGATAGTGAAGACTTCATACTTCATAATAGCCGGTAGAAGCAGTACGACGAAGAATGACAGTATGCAGAAACCCGCATGCAGCGACGCTACAGGAGCTTTGAGAAACTGTAAATGGGCTTCGACTGAGTGAAGCTGAGATTCAATTCTCCAAATACACGTTAGTATATTGGAGACGCTACATCCAACTCTGCACAGCCCTATTAACTACAGTCCAGCCTTCAAACTCATTACGCCATTTGAAGTGTGTCTTCCATCTAGAAGTGTGCTTTCCATCTACGAGTAGATCTGATTAGAAAAGAGTGTTGCTTGGACTAAATGAGATTACTGTATCTACGCCAGGGAAAAATGATGCAGTGCCAACTAACAATTAATATTAACTAAAATCTACTCCGAAGGATCCAAGATAAAGTGTAATTTGGACGCAGTAGTAATACTGGAGTACACTGGGGAAGATACTTACTAAGTATAATGATCACTGCTAGCCTTTTACTGAAAAGCATTAAGAGCAAACAATAAGTTTTTATTTTCCCTGACATTGAGGCTTCCAACAGAGCGTTCTCATCACAACTCATCCACTCTAAGCCATGTAGTAAGATATCTTTGCTTACATCAACATGCGAGGGCTTTCTATTGAGTTTAGCTCCTAGGCCACTAAGACGTGAAAGGAAATGAAATTCAAGACATGGTGGCCAGCAATGGAACTGTAATGCATTTTCTGCATAAAATATCTTCATTCCGATATTAACACTATATAGCGAGAACCAGTGGATTACTAAAGTTAGACTTACGGACAGACTCAGAACGAAAAATTTGGCACTCTTTAAAAGGCAATAGATATTGCCGAAGTTGCATGAGAGAGACCGAACTAGAAACGATAAAGACAAACGATAAACTCCGCACCCAAACTTTAAATATATGTAGATACCACTAACAGCAACATCGCAGATTGGATATAATGAGTGATGCCGGTATACCCTAGAGTTGTGTTAATACCAAAAAGGCTTTTTCTCATGTCGAAAAAGTTGAGTTTGCTATTTATTTTTAATGGGGGAAGTCAAGAAGAAGAAGAAGAAGAAGTCGTTAGGTACCAACTCAGATCTGTACGGCGGATGGTTCATTAATTCGATGTTTTGAATGCTTAAAAAGACATTTGTCTAAACCGATGTGTGAGAGCTCGCATTGTTGTGACGAACAATTTGCAGTCTTTGGCGGTTGGTTTTAAATTCTCCGAAGACATTTGGCAAACAATTATTATAGGATTCAGAATTGACCGTTCTTCGTTGTTCTAAAGGAACAGTTGTGACGTGACCAGTTTTTCCCAAAAAACTGGCAGCTATTTGCACCGAAGTTCTTCGTTCGCGAATAACTTTTGGACTTGGAACATCCATACAGTCGATTGCTTTGTTTGTTTCGGGAGAAAATGCATAGATCCATGATTCGTCACCTGTTACGATGTCATAGACGTGAACAACTTCTAATGTATTCTTCAAGTTTTGTTTGCACCTATCGATTGGTGAGAGAGTTTTGGTCGCCGTTCGTGTTTTTGGACGCCCTTCTCTAGATTCGTCTTTAGGCGAACGGCGACCACGTTAGAATACCAGCATACCAGTCATAAGCATTAATTTTTGATCACCAAAAGTCGAAGTCTTGTTGAGATAATCCAATGGAGTCACTGTCAAATGTGCTCGTATATCACAACATTCTGCGTACGTTTACACTATAAAATATCAAACTTACCAATGGCAATATCAGCTGCTACATAAAAACACTTAGGGTTACCAAGGCTTACAATATACAGGGCAATCCTACAAGACAATTTTCGATTTACGTTAATAATGTCAAAAATAAATAATAATTTCAAAAGTAAAAACTCAATTGCAACTCTCGACCCTTGAAATGACATTAATTGTTTAAACTTTAAGCACCCAGTACAATATAAATTCCATACCCTACACCCCATTCTCCGCATCAGCAGTCATTTTATCATTTTATGCGCTACACTCTTTACACCTTTATGCAAATGCTGCGCTGTTGCTGTTGTTGTTGCTGGTGCTGTCAATGTTGGTGTTGGATTTTTGGTGTTGTTGCTGCTGTTTCTGCTGCTGCGTGTCAATACAAACTTTGCTGCCTTGCATGCGAATGTTGCACAAACATTGCGGTAAGCAAAAGTTGAACTCATACTCGTACTAGTACTCGGACTCAGACTTGCCTTGACTTGACTTGTTGTTGCTCGCTTTTCATGCTGCAATGGTTTTAGCCACAATCTCCTGCTGCTGCTGCTGCTACTCCTGCTGCTGCTGCTCCTGATTCAGCTTTAGCTTCTGTGCAACCTGGCTCTGTGTCAGCTTTAGGTTAGACATCAGAGTTAAACTGTTAAGCAAACGGGCAACTAGAGCGAGTTGTGTTAAGATTAAGAGTGAGAGGAAGTTGAAGCTGCATGTTGCTACCATGTTGCTGCATATAGTCTATGCATGTACGTGCAACAGAAGAGCAAACACCCACGCAGTAGTAGTAACTGGTCACAACGTATTGATTAATGCCAAAGTGCTCTAAAATGCATGTTTCAGTTGCTGTTGTGATACTTGCGCAACATAACTACTGAAAATTTGTAGCACACTCCAAGATTATACCATATATTAGCAAGAGTGCGTTATAAAATACCTATATTGCCAATATATCACATCAAGATAAATTCCACACTTTGAAAATCCATTAAAATACCACATAAATCAATAAAAAAAAAAAGAAATCAAACAACAAAACGCGTGTGCGACCTCAGCCTTAGATGCCCGAATGTGCTTTTGATCTCAGCGACTACAAACAGATCAGTTGCCGAAGAATTGAAGATGATCGCACGATCGCAGCTATTCAAATTGATTGCGGGTGTTGATAGCTTTTGTCCAACTACAATATCTTTCTTTCCATTTGCTGGTCTTTTGATGTGTGACTCAACATTCAAGTCATCGCATAAAGATAAAATTTGCATATCTTCCCCACTGGCTTGACCTTATTTTTTTGCAGAACAGCGCTTTCAACACGCCAGACGTTTTGTTGCATGTAATCGATCATCTTCCAACCAATCCCGAACTTTGCTATTCAAAAAGGTTTTATAATATATACCTATAGTATGCTGCATACCAAAGATATCAATTAATTTTCACTGCTACAGAAAAAGAAACAAGGAAAAACGCTGCAGTCGAGTATGCTCGACTTCACGATACACTGTAGCTTGTTTAAGGCTCCTTGTATAAACCATAGATTATATTCTTAAGTGGTCCGATTGATGAAATATTACAATTATTTAAAAGTTAGAACAAAAAATTTTCCATATAAAATCTCAAAAATTTGGGGGCAGGTTTACCCGTTAAAGTGGTCCGATCTGGTCCTGTATGGAATTGTGGTGTCAGGGCTGACGTAAGATACGCCACTTGCGGCATTTCTAGCTAAATAAAAAAAAAGAAAACATAAATTTCATACCAAACTTAAAAATATATGTCAAGAGGCAAGATTTACGTTGTATACACCAAATTTTGCGTGTCTAGCGTTATAAATGGCATATATATTTAATACTAAAGAGAGAAAAGGAGAGCATAAATATCCAAACTTGATGTCTCTATCTCTTATAGTCTCCAAAATCTGTTCGTTCAAACGGACGGTCAAACGGACCGACGAACATATCTATATCAACGCATCTTCCGATGCAGATCCAAAATAAATATACTTTATAAAGTCTCCCTCCTTCTGCCTGTTCCATGCATTAGCACAAACTTAATATACCCTTTTGTCCTATGGGTAAAGGGTATAAACAAACGTGATTGAAACCAACAGAATAGAAAGAGTCCATCGACGTTTGTAAGTTCGTTCTTGACAACAAATGTGTAAAGGCCAACAAATGTGTAATAAGTCTTTGTTGCTGTTCCTGCGACTGCATGCAACAGCCTTCATAAATAACTTACATATATACTTGAAAATCTGTTAATAAATACAAATATTTTTGTTGTGAATACACAATTCAAGACGACAAGTTGAGTGTATGCGTTCTCATATCCATTGACCGTCTTGCATCGGTCAGCAACATCATCAATCGGTTATGAAAATATTTAACAAGTGTTTGAATGATTTTGAAAAATGATCTTGCTTTCACAGCTATAGATACATATTGTAAAAAGCAACAACAGCAGCAGCAGCAGCACAGGCATTCACAACGAAGAGACTACGTCAATACAGTGGATCTTTTGGGAATTCATATATTGGTTCAGTGTAAAATTCTTAAGTGGAACTTCGATCGTAACAGATTGGATGAAAAAATGTTTGTTTTTGAAATTCTAAAACTGCGCAATTTCAGGTCTATATGATGAAATATTAGAGTTATTAAAATTGTATTACCTACTGAGGCAATTCTATTTCATTTCAAATTAGCTCAAGTGCAGCTTTTGGGCTGTAGAACACAAAAAAATAAAAAATATATATAAAAAAATTGCTTTAAAACTGTGGTATTGAGTTGAAATGGTTCGCAGAAATTTCTTTAGAATTATTCTCGTGAGCAAAGCTGGTATTTTGAATTAGTTAAATAAGACCAGCCCGCTTCATACATACACACTGTTTTTACTATTAGAAAAGTCTATCAATATTTTTGTTTTCAGCTCGACAAGACAAGTCGATCGAGTCATGATCGTAAATCAAGCCCTCTGCCTGTCCAAGTTAGTGCTTCTGAAAGACTGTGCGAAATAATGACTCTAAATTCAGGGTTCAGACTATTTAAGTGTTGTTGTAGACCATTTTCACATCTACATACTTCAGTATCCAGTATACAACAAAATGAAAGATAACATATCTTTGGATTAAAACTGTTCTGAAGCTCTCAATCGTACCTTCCGAACACACAAAAGGTCACTTCGTCACATCGTTTAAAGTGGTAAAGACGTCAAAATTAAAATAAAAAAAAAAAATTCAAAAAACAAGAAAAAACGTTAACTTCAGTTGAACCATAAAGCATAAACATGGGTGTCGGGTTTGTACAGGGGCTAACGCATAAAGTGGGCAGGACACGCCTATTAGTATATGTGTGTGAAACGAGCACCAAATCGAGTTTCAGGGTGATATTGACTGAATGAAATAAGAATTTTATAGAACAGCACAAAACAGATTAGTAGATTTACCCCAAAAAGTAGGCGCGACATCTCCATTACAATATTTATGTGAAGCGGCTGTCCATAAGAAGCCAGTATATTAAATTTCAAGCTTATATTGACTTAAATAAAGAAGTTTTGCATACAAAAAAACAATAGTGTGTAGTGGCTTTGTATCAGGGCTGCCCCAAAAGCGGCGGGTCACCCATCAATGTATTTACGTGAAGCGACTGTCTATAAGTAACCAACTTGTTAAATTTCAATTTAGTATTGTCTTAAATAAAGAAGTTTTTCAATCAAAAAGTCAAAAGTGGAGTTTATGGAGACTATTCATAAGAGGGCACCATATCCATTTTTAAGTTGATAATGACTGCAATAAAAAAGTTTGCATAGAAAAAGTCAAAAGAGGGCGTGTGGTTTGTATGGAGGCTACCTTAAAAAGTAGGCGTGGTATGTCAATATGGATACACTCATTGACTGCAATTAGTCTGGGTGCCGGTTTACAGCCTAAAAAACGCGCAACAACATACGTACAGACTCCGCAGACAGACGGACATGGCGGCATCGACTCGTCTCGTCGAGCTGATCAAGATTATATATATATATCTATTTATATATACTTTATGGGGTCTATGAACACTCCTTGGTTTTTTAGTGTATATATGTATACATGTTTATGTTTTGGCTCGCCCTTAACGGCTTGTGTATTTCGAAATATAAAGCATCGTTAGATTCGTCTTGAATGAGAGAGTGCTATAGCATGTACTATGAATAAATAAAGCTACCATATATCTGTATCGCCGACTACAAGATGTAGTATATTGTAGAAAAGTATATCTTTTTGATGTCGCTGAAATTAATCCAAAGAAAACCAAGACTTAAAATTTTCTTTGACAGCCATGTTGATGACAGTGCTTTGATATGCCACCCACCATAACAGGATTTTCAAAATTTAGAACTATACTATAGATTCCACGCAACCGTAGCGTGGAAGTAATTGAATTTGACAACCGGTAGCTTAACAAAATATGCGCGAAGCATTTGGTGGAAGATGATATCTCCATTCAATTCAGAAGCCTATATATGGAAATTAACAACCGTTATTATGTGGTTAATTGCGATACCAGCATTCAAGCCTAGTACAGGGTGTCTCAAAAGAAAGTTCACATTTGATTTGCTGATTGCGTGAACACAACTATTCCGAGGGGCGCGGGGGGTATGTCAATCGGTAGCCCAGCTTTTGGGAATTTAGTCGCTATGGAGCGTTTCTCGGGAGCGGACCGTGCGTTGTGCGTACGTGAGTTTTACAAAAACGGTAAATCAGCGACTGCAGTATTCGACATGTTCGTCATTTAAATGATGCGTCGCGAAGTTTGAAGAGACCGGTTCAACGTTTGAAAAATCAAAATCCTGGCGTAAAAGGTCTTCGAGCACGTTCGAAAACGTAGACAGTGTTACTCTGTCTGTTCGTGACTTTCGATTCGGAAGCGTGCTGTTGCTTTAAACGTGCACAGATCATCATTGTTCCACATTTTTAGTAACTTCACACACGTCCAACAGGTCTCTACCAGGAGAGGTGACATAAATTGGCCTCCACGAAGTCCCGATTTAAACCCTATGGACTTTTTCCTGTGGGGTTACGTCAAATCTAAAGTTTACGGTAACAAACCGACTTCCCTGGCACAATTAAAAGGAAATATCCGTCACGAAATGGCAGCCATCACGGAGAATACCTGCCGAGCCGTCATACGTTATTTTAGTGCTCGATTAAATGAATGCCGTGAACGCAACGGTTTACATTTGGACAATATCATTTTTAAAAAATAGACTCCCAAAGTGAGTATTTTAATATGTAATCAACATTTTTTCAATAAACTACTTACTTTTTTTCTATCGATATTTTAAATGTGAACTTTCTTTTGAGATATCCTGTATATTGGTTGCATGGTCCATGCATCGACCATGAACATGAAATAACGCAAAAACTAGTCCGGATTGCGATTGTACAGCATCAAATACTCTTATGAAGTTGTTACACGATTACGTTTGTAGTCAATTCCTGGCACTCATTTGATTTCTGTCCATCTGTCTGTCTACATATCTGATTTCAATAACGGTCAAAATTTGATAGTAGTCTAATGATACGCGTAGATGGTACTTGTAAGAAACAAACTTGTTTAAAAACTATGAGTGCCTTTTCAGCTTACACTTGTAAGTTCTGTTAATGAAAGCGCAACGAATTCTCCTTTAAAAAAGCAGTTTCTATCATTATAATGATAATTTTTTTAGATTTAACGCTAGAACAGAGGATGATCGATAAAATTTTAAAAAAATTTCTGACATGTCGATATGTCCCATTTTTGTATAACTTTTGAACTGCTGAAAACGAAAATCGCAACACAAATGAATAGGATTTTGATATATGAATTTTTGAATATTTTTTTTTCGAAACTATACTTAAATATTCTACTATATCTCGTTTCAGTGTTAACTGATTTAGTTAAGTAAAATACCAAATCAAAGATAATTAAATTACCTACAAATGCAAGTACTTGAAATAATATAAAAATAATTCTAAGATAATAATTTTTTAAGTATAAAGAAGGATCTTTTGAAAAAAATAAGCTACTGTTGAAGTTTATCCATGGAACGATAACGAAGTTATGGATAATTGAATGAAAGTAAGTATTATTATAATTCATTGTGTTCATTTTTAAACTACTCCAATGTATGTTTCTATTACTTTAAACTTCGATAATTGCTTCAATACTGCCCGAACAATCTTCCGAATCTGCCGCATCTTTCGCGTATTTTGTTACTTTCTCTACACATATTTCATTTGTTTTGAGTCTTCCCAATTGGATCAAGACATTTCAGCTTCAATATTGTATGATGTTTAGTATCTGCGTAGATTCAAGACTTCAAATTCCATTCAAGTCTCATCATTTAAAAAGTCTTTACATGCTCACTATTGAATAATCTCACCCACTGTGATTAAAATACGTTGCTTCTCACTCGAACTCACGAACAAATTATTGCATGCGATCAGTCATTTCCAACAGAACTAACAACACCAACAAAACCACAACATTCTTTGAGATACATTTAGCTACATTCTCTCATACCAAGACATACCTATCGCTTGAGTTTATGTTTATAAAAATGCAGATAACGCGATCCCTAGAGATCTATAGTCAAAGATATGAAATGCGAACAACACATACCCATATAAATAGATACATATCTCATTGGTAAAAATAGCACATCATTCATAATTTCCTACACATCGTCCTATATAGTATTGAAATTGAGTTGTTGTAGCAAGATTGTTATACGGATTCAAACGAATGAAACGTATCGGATCGGATTGGATTGAATCGAATTGTATAGAGTTCGTAAAGAAGTGCTTGAATGAGTGTTGAATGTTTGCTCAAACAAATAATAATAATAACAACAACATAGTGAAAAGAGGTAAGAGAAGATTTTGTTGAATCGGTTAAAATTTGACAAATGAAGCAATAAAATCGAAGCGAAAGCAAAATTGGAATGATTTCGAATACATAGTTGTATATGTATCTAAAGGTTTGTTGGGCTAGCTAGCTTGCTGCTGAACTGTCTTGACTTGGCTAGCTGGTGTACGGTGATCATTATTAATGACAACGCTGACGATTTGTTGATATTTTCATAAGTTTGAATAAATATGAAAACACTGAAACTAGAGACGTGCGCGTGCCTGATTTTTTAGAAGCGGCCCAATGCGAGCTTAAAGGTGCTATTGGAACGTAAGTGCTTTTCGGCTTGTATGCCAACAATAGCTGCTCTGAAGTTGGCTTCGAGGTCATACAATGTTTTGGATCCGTTGCTCTAAACAAGCGATTTAAATTAATCCTAAGAAAATATCCCCAACGCTGTTTAATCACAAAATTTTGGTGACCAGTTCCAAGGGCCACTTCTGAAAATAAACAAGTCACCTAACTTTTGGTGTAATAAATCCATTGTACCACGTGCTGTGTGGTAAGTTGCGTCGTCTTCACGAAAATAAAAATAGCTTCCATCGTTTTCATCAAAATCGACGAAGAAATAGTTCGATATCATAGATATATGTGCGGAACGGCGTGAAATGGTTAAATTTAATTTAATTTTGAAAATTGTTCGTGCTTTCTCGTATCACAGTACACTTGTCATTTACGCAATATACACACACGAAGCTTCTTTTACTCTGCACGAACACGCACGAACACGCACGAAATTCTGCTGCACGAATATATCGTGCACAGAAAGCACAGCCCGCACCCATCTCTAATTGAAACATAACACCGTGTCATGCAGTACTACTCGTACATACATATGTAGGTATGTGAGCTAGCCAGTCAACAGAAAGCCGTTTCGTGTTTATGACAGTCAACTTGGCACCTTGATCGTGTACTTGTTGCTGGGTATATGCAAGAAATAAATAACTGAAATACAAACAAGTGCAGTCACAGTCATCAGCCAGATACATGTCTTTCACTATGTTGAAAAGTAACATTTATATTGCTGACGATCGTTTGTTGGCTTTCTGGATGCGCTCGCTCGATCACTTGCTGTGTGTGTTATGAAGCATATGTCCTGTTCTGTCTTGTCTTGTTCTGTTCTGTTCTGTTTGAATGCCGAGTCACGCAATCTCAAATGCAATGCAATATACAAACCCAAACCGTTCTCGCGCCTGACGACGCCGATGATCATCAGCAACAAGATCATCGTCATTTTTATACAAGATCAATGAACAATGTGCGCGATCATGATTGTGCGTTTGTGTTGTTAATTCACAAATTGATTCACAAACTTATTGTTTTCATGTACAACGCCAGAGATATTATGGTCTTTTTTATTTTAATTCACTTTGGTGTTGTTGACTCAATCGCCAGCTTCATGATGATGTTATCAACATCATCATGAAGCTGGCGATTGATGCTGATGTTGATGTTGATGATGCTGATGATGATCATCTTCATCGTCAACATCTTCGTAAAGTGCTCGAATGCATATCACTTTACACACTCACAACAGAAGCATCATCGACATCACACAGCAGGAAATCTTTGCATAATCTAGGCTTATAATTCAATTAATATTAAATAAATATCATCGCTATATCTCATTCTGACTCGCTCGTAAAGTATCTTACGGATGAAGGCGCGCGTGTGTGTAAGTAACGTCACTGAGTGCACTAGAATTCATGCACATGACTTGCAACTTAAGCGTCCAACACTCTCAACTCGATCTCAATCTCAATCTCAAATTCGAATCTCTTGGTGGGTTCTATTTGCGTTGTGGTTGTTGTTTTTGTTATTGCTGTGCAACTATGAAACGTCATACTGTCTGCGACGGTTTATTGCTCAACATCTGATCAACGTACCTAAGCATACTATAAACGTATCTTATTTTCAACCAAGTATATTTCGTTAACTGAACAGGTGATGAATTTACTATTTTAACCGGAAATGATGTGCAATGCCTTTGAGTATTTCAGTTGATACTCTTGTCTATGTGTAAATAGATTGCTTAGGCATTTTTCTACACTTTTTTTTACCGGCTTAGGTCTCAAGTGGCATTAGTAGTTGCGTGAGATCGACAGATTGAATTGATTTGAAGTTGTTTGCTTATGAATGGAAGTGATTGCTATGTTTATTTTAAAGTGAAGATCTAAACGGCAACGATCGGTAGAAATTTATATGTAGAAGTAGACGTGTTTAGGCTTAGATACTTTTAGATTATTTTAATACAAAGTAAACCTTTATGACAGCATCAGGATACTGAATAAATTAGATTCAGCATTGAAAGTTTTTAGAGTCCAGTTTCGTATCAGAATCGTCTAAATCTATATATATAAAAATGGAAGTATGTATGCATGTATTTGATTTTCAATTCACTCGATTGGTAAAAAAAACCTCAAAATCAAAAAAGATGAGCGAAAAAAGAGCAGCGAGAATCACGTTTGCAAAATCTTCGTGAATGGGCATTTACATCTAAAGCCACAGAAACGAAACACGAACAGGAGTCGCGGCTTCGGCAAATGCGCGAAAGGGCATCCTCATCTAGAGACACAGAAACGGAACAAGAACAGGAGTCGCGGCTTCGGCAAATGCGCGACAAGGTGAGCATGGAAAGGGGGCAGTGAGAAGTTGGCGTCAAAGAAAGGTAGGTAGGGGGAAGAAGTCGTATGAGACGAGGTGGTTCGAGAAGCGGTGGTAGGGAAAGGGAAATGGTGGTAGGAGAAGTAGGGTGAATGGCAGCAACGCGCTGATTACCATTTAATATAGAGGGATGAAAAGTTGTATACGTGTTAATGCTCTAGATGTGGAAAAGTAATGAGAGGTAGGGGAAGAAGAATGGGGGAGCCTAAGCGGTGGTTGGAGAAAGAGTGGAAAGGACAGGAGAAGAGGGGTGGGAGAATTAGAAGTAGAGTAAAAGGGCATTGGGAACGTGGGGCAGGGGGAAGGAGTGGCAGAGGGAAGGAGAGGCAGCAACGCGCCGGGTACCAGCTAGTATTAAATAATTTACAAAATTAGTTGATCAATAGTATTATCAGATGAGCTGATCAAGCTATGTCCGTCTGGAGGTAAATTGGCACCTTAACTTTTTTTTTTATTGTAGTCAAACAGAGTATCCATATTGATCCGCCATGCCTACTTTTGGGGGTAGCCCCCATATTATTGACACTTTATATGCAAACTTTTTTATTGTAGTCAGTATCAACTTAATAATCTGCATGTGCTCTGAAGTTGACATGGATCTATTAATTTACATGTCTATAAAATAACATCAAATACACACTGTGTTACTCTAAGCCGGCCCTTTTTTTGCTGACTTGGCTGAATGTTGATGTAAAGCAAAATTAAATTCACTTATCAGATTAAGTATTATTGAAAGTAGACTTGTAACACACAGTAAATTTTACTAATGAAATAAAATATGTCAATGAACGAGCAGCGACAACATTTTATCAGTGATATATTCAAACACCATTTTTTGTTTGAAAATCGATTGCGTTCTCGTTTAAGTTGTGGTAGACCTACAATCCACAGTGGACGGTTTCATAGGCCATTAAGAAAAAAATCAAAGTTTTAATTTTGACTCCAAATGTGTCATCACCATTTTTTAAATGAATAAACTATTAATCGGTTAATTCGTTTTTGCTTTATTCCGGACGTGCACATAACGAATAGCTTCAAAAGAGAGACAATAAATGCACGTGGACTGTGCAGTTTAATTTGCTGGAAAGTGAGCTCGCGTCAAATCAAAATCAAATAAAAATATATAAAATGAATATTAAAAAAAAAGGTATTAACTATGCATTACAACTGTTTTTATGTAATAATGTGTTTTAGTTTTGTTTTAATAATTAATTTGCTCCCAGTGCTATTGACTGTATTGCCTTTGTCTGAATATTGTTAATTTAGCTAAAGTAAAAGTTGAGATCCCCTTCTTTGCCTAAGTTCCGACTTATGCCTTAATAATAGTTATTGTTTTAGTATTCTGAGCTATAAATTTCAGCTGACCGTTTTTGCCCGTGTTTGTGTTATATGCATTTAACTAAAGAGGTCTCGTTGATTTATTGTGCTGTCTTGTTGTTTTTTTGGTCTGTGCTTTGTGAAGCTGTTCTCGTTCATTGTGTAAGTCCATTTTTCTTTTATAATCATTTTCTCAATTTCTTCAAACGTTTGTTTTTTATACATAGGCACAATATGTCAATGTATGCTTTCTCGCATTACTATTTTTGATATGTGGTGCTTAAGTAAAAGTTCATTTCCTGAAAAAATCTAAGAAAGTTTGCAAAGATCTACAACAGCGATTTGAAACTGAAGGTTACGAGCTTCAGTCACCAGATATGAAGAAAAGACTGGATTACATTTTAAAAAAATTAAGAAGATGTGGAATAAAAGCAACAGAACAAAATCAAATGCTCTGCAAAAATACTCAAAATGGTTTGAAATAAATGAGTACATTCTATTAAACCCACAAGTATTGGACATAAGTCAAGATCGTAGTCGTCGTAGATCGAATTTTGCAGAGGATTCTGGAGTTACCTTAATTAGAAAATGCGGTTTCGATGGTAGTTCGGGGCAGAGCGAGTATAAGCAGAAAGTTGAAAACAATAATTTTGAAGAAAGTAACTTATTTGTCACATCTTTAGAAGATAAAGAACAATTTCTAAGAAGAAAAAAAAGTATTCAAGTGGAATTTCGGAAAAAATTGGCGCTAATAGTCGATAAACCCAAAACAGGTGGTAGTGGATCATTCAATGATGGAAACACGGCAAGAACATTTTTTAATAATGCTCCCTTGTCTGCCGAAATAACAGGCATTGAGAAAAATAGTATTGAAAATTGTGCAACATTATTGCAAGCCTTGGCTTCAGGGTATTCCATATATATGTTGGAAAATTTAGAAAATTTGTGCTAGATATAGAACTGACAAAGAAGTATTACTGGTATTACCTCCCACCGTCAGTCCGCAAACTTTTAATTCATGCTCATGAAGTCATTGAACATGGACATAAAAATGTATCGACCCCATCACACTCGTAAGAGCTCATCGCTGAACAAAATTTTCTTGTGAAAATCGGGTTCGCTGGCCATCTCCTTTTGGGCCCATTCACCGAACATGCGACGCGCTTGATGGTCGCACATCTTCAATTCTTGCACGAGTTGGATTTTCAAAGTCCGCCAAAAAAAAAAAACAGCTGCCGAAAACAGTGTTGCCACAGATAGTCGTTGAGAACAAGCAAAGATTACAGGAGCGCGTTAAGAGTTGCTGGCATGCTATATTTTTAATAAAATTTGTAAAGACCGATTGAAAAAGAGAAACTGTTGTTTGCAACAGTCATCAGTGAAACTCTTTAGAAAAATCCAAAATACCAAAAAATGTTTTTATTCTTTTTTTGCTCTCTTCGGCTCAATTTAGCTTAAAGTAAAAATTGTTTTTCCGCTTTCTTTCAAGTTGAACCAAATTATTTTATTATATTATATTTATACTCATAAAAAAAAGTATCTTAACTCAAGAAAACGATGACCATCCGGTGACGAAAATGGGGTAAGGTGTGCAGGGCTCAAAACTTGATTATTTTTTAATTATAAAATATTTATATAAGATTATGTTTTCTTAAATCGAGCTTCTTAGTCTTAATTTTAGAATTTAATCTTGTTTGAAGAACGTTATCTTGTTTTAAATTGTTTTGGCTAACTTCTTTCTAATTTTAAGACTGGAAACGAGCTGCTGCTGAGTTGAAAAAGCTGTTGTATGTATTCTTGATGAATGAATTCTTTGATGACATGCTTCGCAATGCAACCTTTGAGACACATGCCTATCAAAGACTTCAACAACTCCTGGTGCCGCACGGATAAAGAGAAAGCTGAGGCATTTGCCTCGAAGGACACTTTACACCTTTCGATCTAGCTGATCTTAGCTAATTTTCTGGAAGAGAGCTGCACAAATATGCAGTCTATCAAGCCTATCTCTCCGCAAGAGGTTCGTCTGCAGATTAAAATGCTTAAGAAAAAGAAAGCCCCGGGGTATGACGGAATTGATGGCAGAGTGGCAAAGGCGCTTACTGATAAAGCAATAATGTTTTTGGTACTACTCTTCAATACCATGATTCGCATCCACCACTTTCCATCTCAATGGAAGTGCGCTATAATTATAATGATACCGAAACCTGGAAAACCAGAAAACCTTGTTGCGTCTTATAGACCAATTAGTTTGCTACTAACTTACTTAGAATGTTACCTGATTTGGACGTCCAGAGTGCCATTCCTGATCATCAGTTTGGCTTTAGGCAACACCATGGGACCCCTGTACAAGTGCACAGAGTTTTCCAACATATTCTTAAGGCCTATGAGAATAAGCAATATAGCTGTTTCTTGATGTACAGCAAGCTTTTGATAGAGTCTGGATTGAAGGCCTGGTTACTTCGCCTAAGTACGAAGGGTACTATTTATATTTCGGGAATAGCAAATAATAACAAACATTTTTAAATGAAAATGGCTTTATTGTTTTTCAAAATATTTCCCTTGTTGATCAATACACTTTTGCATTCGTTCAAACCATTTGTCATAGCAGTTTTTCCATTCCTCTTGAGACACGCTCGTAAATCGTTGATCACGCAGTGTACCTTTGATACTCGGGAACAAGAAGAAGTCATTGGATGCCAAATCAGGACTGTACGGAGGATGACTGTACTGATTAATTCGATGTTTTGACTGGTCCAAAATGCACTTGTTTGACGAGATGTGTGGGAGCTCGCATTGTCATGATGGAGAATGATTCGTCTTTGGCGGTTGGTTTTCGAATTTCTCCGAAGACTTCCGGCAAACAAATGGTCGTGCACCACTCAGAATTGACCGTCCTACGTTGCTCAAGCAGAACAGTGGCCACATGACCCATTCGGCCGAAGAAACCGGCGATCATTTGCTTCGCTGTGCTTCTTCCACGAACAACTTTTGTTGGATTTGGCTCGTCTTGGAATACTCACACGGTCGATTACTGTTTTGTTTTCAACTCATATGCTTATATCCATGATTCGTGACCTGTCACGATTTTTTACACGTCTTTTGAAGCACGACGGTCGAACGTTTTACCCATTTCCTTACACCAATCGAAGCGTGCCTTTTTTTGAGCGATTGATAAATTATGGGGTATCCAACGAGAGCAAATTCATGCAAAATCGAGTGTATTGAAGTGGAACTAATGTGCAAGGATGCCTCTATCTCAAGATATGTCACATAACGATCTTGCATTATCAGTTCACGCACTGCATCGATGTTTTTGGGCACAACAACCAATTTTGGACCACCTTCACGGAATTCGTCGGCGACCGAACTACGACCACGATTGAATTCACTATACCAGCGATATACTGTGGTTTTTGATGGTGCTTTATCGCCATACAAAGCACTGACTTCATTGACACTTTCTGGTTGAGATAATCGACGTCGAAAGCTGTGAAAAATAATCCAACGAAAACCTTCTCTTGAAATTATTATTTTTTGGCCAAATTGCTTTTCTTAACACACTGTAAACAAAACAAATTGCAATTGTACATCAAATGAGTACGTTTATGCCAAAGAATGTCAAACTTTATTATGGTGTTGCTAGATTTTAGCTTTTGACATTAGTGTTGCCAGTTCCCGAAATATAAATAGCAGCCCTCGTAGTAAACTCAGCCTCGAAAATAAACTGCTTATTTACAAATCAATCATTATGCCTGCCTGAATGTATGGAATACAGATATGGGGCACTGCTGCTGCCACAAATATAAACCGTATACAAGTACTTCAAAACAAGGTCTTGCTTAAAATTACAGATACTCCTTGGTATATGCGCAATACAGTTTTACATCGAGATTTGAAAATACCAACAGTCATGGAACAGTTGAACTTCCACAGCAGCAGATATAATGATCGACTGGCTTCTCATGTTAATCATTTAGCAGCGGCTCTGGTCGTTAATACATGTCGTAGACGGCTCCAACGTTTGATTTCATCCAAACGATATAGCATGATATGGCATTAAGCCTTATTTTTTTGTTAGTTATGTTTATGTACATACTCTAAGCTAGATGCCTTAATGTCACATTTTTTTGAACATACAAATGTGTTATAGTTTTTAAGTAAACTGATCGACATTGATTTAAAATAATAAAAAAAAAAAAAAAAAAAATTTTAAGACTGAAATTTTAAGAACGGAAGGCCAAAATCTTGAGTCCAAACGTACTTATTTTTAGGATGCAATATTTTTATCAATGCATATGTGGTTTTTCCGGCCGTACCATTAACAGCTTAGTCGATGAGAAGACTTATTGTCCTCGAACCTTCATTACAAACTCAAAATGAAACATTTTAAACACAATTTGAGCTAAAACCGGCGGAGAAATTATGAATCGGAACTGCGAAACTAAAAATACTGCGAGTTATTATTTTTTTAAATGTTTGTTACTGTCACTAAAGCGCATTTACAGTGCTTAGTAACTGATTTTAATGTATTATCTTGAATCAAATAGGTATGTACACTGCCCAATAGAATAGAATAAAATAAAAAGAAATCGATATCTTGTTTTTAAAAATTGTAATTTAATTGATTTTGTGGATTTTGTTGTTCATACTAATTTAGTTTATAATTTTTGTTAACTAATTTTAGTAATAGATTTTATTTCATTTAACTTTCTTTTTTTTTTCAAATATTTATTTTGGCGTTTAATATGTACAAATGCTGTTTTTATATATTAAATTTTATAAATAAATTTCTGTTGTATTATGTATTCTTTTTTTTAAGTTAAGAATACTATTTCTATAAAAAATGTGTGCATTACAAATAGATTTTTTTTTTTATACATATAAAAAACAAGCATACAATACAAATAAAACAATAACAATTTATGTATGTGTGCGCATAAATATTTTACAATAGCAAAGAAGTTGACCCTAAGCCAACGATGATGAAGAAGTAGTTCCATAGTTAATAACTATGTGTGTATAATTACGATTTAAGACTACTTAAAAGCTAAACAAACTGGATAAACGTATGAGAGCAATTTGTTAAGTTAATATACTACTGTCAAATTTAAAGCAATCTGCATCATTAAGTTTGTGTTTGACAGCCATTGAAAGCAGATAAGAGAGAGAGACACCCGGACTGAAATTAGAAGGTTGCCGTAACGATCTGACCAAAGAAAACCACTGTTTCAGCTACTGCTTGGCCTGCAATAGATTCATAGTTTATGCAAGTTCATGAAACAACGCAAAAACCTGATCATATTGCGGTTAACCAACATCAAACAATACTTCGAAGTTATCACACAATTAAGTTTGAGTTCAATTTCGGCACCGCGAGCCGATCTGCTTTCTCTACGTCTGTCTGCCATGCGTGCCTGATCTCAATGGCTGTCAAACACAAACTTTTTAATGCAGCTTGAGTACATCAGGAACTACCCTCAATACAATCAATATAATTCGAAATTCAAAAAGTCACGGACCTAACATATTACCCTCGCGTAGTTAAAATTAAATTAACTAAAATCTTAGTCTAACTATTTAGTTGCTTAAATGGAACAGGAATGTTTTGGTGCTCAATTCGAATGGATTTGATTGATTGGTTTGTTTGTTTTGCTAGTTAAAAATTAAATTTGAGATTTACGCACTAATAGGATGACAAAACTTGGCCTGGAATGTATATTACATACTTATAAACAAACATGCTTAGAGCATTGTATTAAAAAATAATAATAATAATTTTAATTTTAGTTACAAATCTTGAAAATTATGCTAAGCTTAAATTTTAGTACATACTAATTTTCATTTAGTATTGTGAGATTTCAACTGCTTAAGCTACATGTATAATTGCTCGGTTTCTTTTTTAAGATAGTAGTTTAGGCAGCTTTAACTAACATCTTGCTACTGCCACATGTATCTGTGTCTAATTAATTGCTTCTCAACTTGAGCAAAACTCCGTGCATAATGTTTAAGATACCCTTGATTTCTGTGATTTTATATAAAAATTTTGACTAGGAGAGGACGTTTTTCACTGTGCCACAAGTTTTTGCGAACTTAAGGCGTACAACGATCAATAAATAAAATTTTTATCGATCTATGGATGTGTACGCGCCGCATGGTGCTCTAGTCACACTTCACTGGGCATGCAATGCACACTCGAATCCTGTGACATTTCATCCATGGAGGATTCTGTAAAGAAAAGCGTTAAATAAAATAATTGATTAGAATATTCGCAATGTCGAAGTAGTTTAAAGTAGTCGAATTACATAAAATTTAGTATATCTCATTTTTGCAGTGCCTATCTTCACAATGATCTGGTCTTTGTCTTTAAAGGTTTAACGAGTTGACCAATACTACTTTCATATTTTCCAAGAAATATCTCGCTAGTGTGCTACGAAGGCATATCTCTCTGGCTCAATATCGTGTTTCAGCTATAGGTAATAAACTAGGCTTAAAAAAACATTACAAAGCGCACGCCGCGAGAGAGGATGCAGCATACGCTACAATATAAAGCATCGTCCTTAACGACTTCTGTCTTTCAGTATTACAGACCTTCGCCAGCGGCTTTGCATATGACGTGGTTCTAATAGGAAATGGCAAACTTCTTTAAACCGAAGAAACTTTGAAGGTGGGAAATTGAGTTTAATACACCCCACCATTTGTTCAGAGAAACGCCAGAAATTTTGATATCCCAATTAAGCAGCACGTAACTCTTCAGAAGGCTTTAAAATCGTCTTTCAAGCCAGGCAGAATAAATAATCCGTTTATAAAAGCAAATTGACTAATTGTTCTGGCATCGGCATCTTTATTTATAGAGAACAACTCTCAATCTTCAAATAATTTAAGTAAGATGAGTATAATATGTTTTTGATGGAGATCTGTTTCCCTCTCTATCTCTCCCTTTCTCTCTCTCTCTCTCTCTCTCTCTCTCTCTCTCTCTCTCTCTCTCGGAGATCCCTTTTGGAAGGTGACTAGTTAGCAAATATGCTACCTTGTATTATGCATGCTCCTTACATTATACTATGCCCCAGATATTAGTCGATGCTGTAGACTACTTCTCTATAAAATGAAAGAGTGGGAGAAAACGCAAACAGCTTCTTCTGAGTACCAGACTTCAATGGCATCCCAACGATCGAAATGACATGACCAAATCACATGGTAGCGAGTAACTTAACAGTTCCAAGCTGCAACCCTCTATATGGCAAATTTAGCTGGACACAGTATTGGGTATATGAACAGAAAAAAATACAAAAAGTAACCATAACTAATGTTGCTGTAGCTGTGAAACTAAGGAAGAAATAACTAGACGACACTTCAAATAGGTTCCCATAGGTTGCTGTAAGGAACTATAGATATAAATCACTGAGAAAGTTCTCAATATTCCTCAGGGCAAAAGAGTGACTTGAACCACCCGAAGGAAGGAAAACAAATTCGTGGGAATGTATGTAACAGGCAAAAGGAGGCGTGGTTGATCCCAATACGTATATAGGTATACCTATTCTGACTCAGCATCAGAAGCAAATTTAATATTGCTATGTCCGTCCGTCTGTATGTATGAAAGAAAAGATCTCAGAGAGTAAAATACTTAGAAAGATCAAACTTAGATAGTTAATTTCTATTTATCCAAACGCAGATCGAGTTTATTTTAAATGATATTTATAAATTTTTTTTTAAATTAAATTTCATTATACAAAAACAAAAGAAAACGATAAATTCGGTAGAACTGGAGCTTAAATACTCTTCAAATGCATATAAGAAATTAATATCAACTCTTTTAAAAATTGATCGAATTATATAGTGTTTATTTGAAGCCTTTATTTTTTAATTTTTTAGTTGGTTAGCTCAGAAAGTAATACAGTTTTACCTACAAATATCGCTGTTTGACTATATGGAGAGTATCTCTAAAAGTGGACAGGACACGCATATTAAAAAATATGTGAAGTTTGCGTCTATTAGAAGCCACCATATCGAATCTTAAGTTAATATTAGTAGTTAAAATTAACTTAAGATGAATTAATGAAAAGTTCAAAACCCAAAAACTGGGCAGTGGGTTTGTATGAGGGCTATTCCTAATAGTGGGCACAACGCGTCTCGTTATAGATATGTGAAGCTTCCCTCTAAAAGAAGCCACTATATCGAAATTAAAGTTGATATTGACAGTAATAACAAAATTTTGTACACAATACACAGAAAGTGAGCGCTGGGTTTGTATGGGGCTAACCTTAAGAGTGGACGTGTCAATTTAGTTGTGAGTATGTTAAATCTAGAAGCATAGTAACTTACTATACCCGATTTTTGATGGATATCTTAAATACTGAGGAACTAGTTTGAATTCATACAGACGCAGTGGACAGCCAGATATAGAGACGGACGGACAGTAAGACATGACTCATTCGATTCGTTATGTTTTTTTTTTTTGTAGATTTGACTCAAAACAATCCCTTTGATCAAATTTTTTTTGGAATATTATTGAATAAGAAAGGATGGTCATGGACTATTTTGGAACCCGAACAAAAATTTTATTCCAGATGGTGTTTTTTAAAGTCGTTGAGCGATCTAATGATGGATGATGGTTTTAAATATGAATTCACTCTTTGCGAGTCATGTACTCGTTTGCGTTTCATCATAAATGTGGAAATACGGACACCAAACATTGATTTTTTTTTTTGCGGATGTGGTGGAGTCTCCAATATCTACTGCCGATTTTGATCGGTCAAACACCGAATAACTTCGACACATTTTTCAATCGCATGTTTTTCTATGATGCTATGGTCAACCTTACTGAACAATTCCGGCGAAAGAGGTTTAAAATACTGTTTGTGATAATTGGAAGCTGTCAAGTCGCAGATGAAAAACCCTATATAGTTTTGTAGAAAATGAGAAAGAAAATGTAAAATGATTGCATGAATTTTTTAAAGAAGATTTCTATAAACTAAACAAATTTTGTTATTTTATCTAACTCTGAGTATATTTTCATCTAACGAAATTAAAGAGAAATCATATATATCTGGGCCGTTGCATAATCATATGGTTCGGTTAGTGTCTACTAGCCATAATTCTACTCATTCCTTCTGTCCAAATTTAGTCTCACTATCTGTATATGTACATATGTACAGGATGGTTTCTCAGCTTTCATTTTCAGATCTGGCAACGTTATTTTCATGTGGTTGCAAATTGTGCAAATTTATTTCGAAAATTTAAAAGTAATTCAAGCTTTGTCTCGGCTTTTGCCTTATAAGTTCCAACTGGCAGTCAATAAACTGTATGATGACAATATTCATAATTAAACCCTCTGTTCTTAAGTTTGAAAATTTCTATTAACATCTGACAGAGTTAAATAGTTCAGAATCACTACTTTAATTTATCATATATGTAGGTGTGTACATACCATGAGTTGGATACAGCGCTCCTTTATTGCCATTCATTTGCATTGGATTAGGACCATTATTCTGAAATGAATACGTTAACTGCAGGTTAATATGACGGGCAAATGAGCTTCCTTCCGGTTCACGTACTGCAAAACGTTCGAACAAAAAAAAAATCAAACGATTTTGTTGAAAAAGAGAGAGAAAAAAGAAATTCATTTGGTTAGTGTTGCCATTTTAGTTATAGTTTTCCGAAGAGTCATTCGAGTTATTTTATGTGCAACTACTATGGTTAATATTCAGACATGCTTATGAATGCCACACAACTGTAGTTCTTCACATACATATATACTACACTACATTCTAGTCTACTACTACTACTACTAATCCACTACTTACTTTTATTCTTACCGGCATGTATATGTTTTTTTTGACGTGCACGCGAATTCTGAAACCAGACTTGCGTTACACGTTTACTCAGGCCCGTCACCGAGGCAATACGCTCCAAATCCTGACCATCCGGATTACTGTCAATCTGAAAATTTGCCTGTAACACTTGCAATTGCTCCTCGGTGAAGGTGGTGCGTACACGTTTCGTTTTGCTTTTGTGATAACCATCACCATCACAGCCATCTAAAATGAAAATGAAAATGAAAAAAAAAGCAGAAAATAATGAAATAAAAGTGTAATATTTACGATTTAACTATAAGTCCACAAAGTTAAAGTGCAATGTTAAAAGCATTTTGACAGTAGACCAAATTGAAAATGTCAAAAACGTTTAGATTTAAAGTGTTGGTGGTCCACACACACACACACACACACACACAAGATACAGATACATTTAGATCCTCAGTTCATACTCCATCGTCCCCATACTTCTGCTGCCCCTCCATCATATACTATGCGACGTGACTGCTTGTATGTACTTTACGGTGCAGCACAAACTGAAAACCATGACAAAAGTTTCTGAAAACCATGCAGTCGCATGTGATTTAGGGCTTATAACGTTTGTAGACGTCGACGACAAGGTAACCAGGCAGTACACTAACAAAAACAACAGCAGCAATAACAACAACAAGATGAACTAAAATCTAAACTATATAGCGTACTCGTCCACACAATCCACATGTCTGGTTGACTCTTGGCCGCCACGTCGCGTCGGCTGAAGCACGTCGCGCTACTTGTCAACTTGGCTGGTCTGGTCTGGTCTGGCCTGGCGTCAACTTTGATATGTTTTTTTATGCCTCGGTTATGACACGATTCTGTCAGCCCCCAAAACGCGGCTAGTTGACTGACTGACTGCCTGCCTGCCTGCCTGCCTGCCTGACTGGCTGTAAGAGAGATAGAGTGTGAAGAATGAATGAATGAATGGCTGACTGACTGACTGACTGGCTCGTTGGCAATGTCGCCGTTTACGCTATGTGGTTGGTCTAATGTATCTTTTTGTATACGAGTATATGTATCTATGTGTATATTTGTTCCTGTGCGTCTATTTAAACGTGGCTAAAATGTTTTTCTAGCCGTCGCCATTCGCACATTTGTTCTGCAAATCATGCAAACGACATCCCTGCCAGCAATTTTTTCTTGCCATTGAGTTTGCGTGTACTGTGGCCAGGGATGTTGTTAAAGACTGATATTTTCTAAGCGATTATTCGTTCATGTACAAACAAGAAGAAAGCTAAAATCGAGTGTACTCGATTACGATGTATGCTGTAGCCAGTATAAGGTTTTTATTCAATCGATATTTTATCGAGATTAATATAGAATTCATTCACTTTTGGTTTGCTATTTCAATCTTTAGTTACAAAAAAATTGTTCATGCACAAACTCCAAAACGGGAGAAGGTATATACTGTTTCGTAAGAGAAGACGGAAGAGAGACAAACAAATCGAAATATGACCGCTTTAACATTGAAACGGGTCTGTTCTGGTTTTCACCTTCGGAAAGCCTCTGCGATGGTGATTCCATGTCACTTTTGGAAGGAGTTCACTGTTTTGAATTCACAATTTAATGAATTTACTTTCACTTTCACTAGAAAAACCTAAGTTTTGATTTAGACGCACTAGTTTCACATGTAAATAAGTATAGATATGTATGTAAGGTATTCGATAGCATATCTACGGGTGCGATTTTAGGTAGAATTTTTTCAAAACTGTTGGGGTTTTTGGTTTGGTGGGTTGTTAGGGCATCTGCTGATTTTGCTAGAATTTTTGTGTAGTGTAAAATTTAATTTCTTATTTGATGAATGTGAATTATTATTGGAGGCACAGGTTTTTAAAGTGTAAATTTCTGAAATATAATTGCCGCGGCTGGCTTCAATTAAACTCAATTTGGAACTTCAATTTTAGACTTTTTCGAGCTGCTGGAACCGTGTATCGCCAATTATTTTATCTTACGCTTATCCGCACAGAAGATGTTAAGTCAGAGCCTCTTGGAGGATATTTCACCAAATTATGCGCTCATCAAATTGTTGCATTATTCAATTTATTTCGTACGCCACTGAGTATCATGTTGCGTCGTTTTTCGAAAACAGTGCTCTTTCACATTATTTCCACTTAAATGAGGAACTAAAACGACAGTAATTATACATATATTGCGCTCTCCATCGACTGCGAAGTTCTGGTCTTCATAATTTTTCAAGAAATATGGATAAATGATGCTAACAACTCATAAAGCACAGCAAGCAGTGACTTGCTTTGTGGATGTAACGAAGTCTCAGTATTGTGTGTTTGTGGATTGTCTGCACTATAAATGCATCAAATATTGCTTGTTGGAGTTTTACTATTCATTAAAAATGTTTATACAATGGGTAAGTGCAAGAAAGCCAATTTCCATTACTTCAATTTCGATAAAATTTTTAAGAAGTTGGGCAATCGTTTTCATATCCCCTACCGTTTGTTAGCACCAAACTTACATATAAGTTCAACAATTTTTGGACGCTAACTGGAAAGTGGAGCTTCAGTATTCTGTGGCAATTGTAAAGTAACTTATTTAAATCATCATGAAATTTGAACACCATGTTGCTTTCTCTTATACAGTTTCAATGCTAAGGATGTGCAATACTGCACTCAATTTGTACTTTTATCTTTGTTTTATCTACAATATAGGCGTGTATAGTATATAAACATTTAAAGATATTTGTACGTGTATAAGTTAGGTTAAGACGACGGTTGAAGCTAACGCAGTTTCACCAGACCTCACTTCATACAACGCTCCAATCCAGAAATCACCTATTCGATCCATTTCAAATTCATGAGCAGACTAAATGGAATATCGATACCAACTTATCACCAGCAGCTTCTGCAAAAATCGATTTCTGGGACATTTAATCTGGTGCTTTGTACACCGCTCCAGCCAATGTCCAGTGACGACTTGAACAACTGGCGCCTGTTTAAATTGCATAGTTTCTGTGAACGTGCATTCCGCCGTATAGGCTACATGTAGCCGGGAATTTCGTCACGTTTTACCGTAAGCGAATAGTGTATTAAATAATGCTCTTGATGACTTAAAAAACCAGTGATGAAGTTCTACTTACAACTCACTGAATTTCTAGTATCATTTTAGTGAAGATTAATTTAGTATTTTCCATTTATATTGTTGTGATTAATTAAAATGTTTACCTGAAAGCTATAAAATGAATTTTCTTTTGTACGCAAACAAACTCGTTTTGCTACTTACTTAATTGAAGGAAATTTTAGAAAAGTGCAACACTATTTCGTTCAATTCATATTGCAATCAAACCGAACAATCGTCAAATCGAAAAAAGTAAATAAAATGACTAGTTTATTATGTTTTAAGTAAAAAATAATCTAATGTACATTTTTTTTCTTTGGTTGTCTAATCAATCAATAAAACCCTTAAAATTCCACCAAACCATTCCAATTTTCAAGCAACGGAGTTGCTAACCATTGGCGCAGTTTATAAGGGCATAATGGAACAACAACAACAACATACAGAGAGTGATAGTGAGCAGTACTTGGAAAGTTGAACGTGTTTATCCTAGGATGTATTCATAGATTATACATCTCATTTTGCTGAGATGCAAACATTTTCAATGTGCGGCCAGCCAACTGATGAGAACTTCTGGCCAAGTTCGAAACATGTGTATGTACGGCTAAACATTTTTCTGTGTAATTGTTCTCTATTTATATATTTTGCAATGAAAAATGATCATCAGACTGCTTAAACGGAGTTTTGTACAGTTAAGTGAAAATATCAAAATTCGACTTTATGCAGTTTTTTAGTTTTGACCGTCTTGCAACGGAAAACCCAAAATTTATTTAGACAGTGGCCATCCCCAACTTGATTTTCGAATTGAAATTTTAACAGTAAAAAAAATACTTTTTCGCCATAACTAACGAGCTGATTGTCCAAGTTTGATTTGTTATTTTAATTAATTAACCAATTGGTGCACCCTAAGTCTAGTTATAAAAGTTACTCCGAAAAAATAGCATATAAAATTCATGAAAAAATCCATAATGCAAAATCGTTACATAAAAAACAATTTCTAATGTCATTTTCGTGTTCAACATAAATCCATAAAAAATGGTGCTGCATAATGTTATACCTCCAATGTTTCATTAAAAAAGTAACCAATTAAATGCTTCTACTATCCCTAGAGATTACCAAAATCACCTTCAATAAATTAATGATTGCCTAACTAACCCAATACTATTATTTTTCTTTAAAGTGTGTTAAGTAAATATAAACATCATTAACATTCTAAATGCTCCCTGTCAACCCGTTTCATTTAATAAACCCAGTTCAGACCATAGTTGAAAACCTCGACTTTAGCACTGTGACTGGCATACATATCGTTAATGATTATTCGTTACTTGTCAACACCAACCTTCCACACACTCACATCTACAAGACATAAAAAATACATATGTATATATATATATATATAGAATATGATATGGTCATAGATGGCTTAAAGCGTTAATAATTGCCAACATGCGTCCGTTCAGACATACTTGATGATGATGATGATGATGATGTATTGGAGTCTGTTGTGACAGACTCGTTTCCACACATCAGCTGCACGTATTTCTCTGCACTTGTTTTCAATGTGGCGCCTATTACTTAATAAAATGTTTCGTTTTTGTTTTTGTTTCTCGACTAACAAGGGAACACATTTGGTGCAACCTTGTCGTTCGACATGCACATTTTCCATATCATTGTTTTTTAGCGTTTTCGTTGCATGGTTTTTTGAACTTTTGCACCATACTGGCTACTTACCGTCACTCGATGTGGTGCCACCCTCGACCGTTTCCAGATAGTGCGCCTTGCATAGCACTCGGTCCTCCATGAGTGCAAATTGCTCGCCGGTTGATAGCTGGCGCCCGCACTGATCGCAGGCGAAGCATGCCAAATGAAAGACCAAATCACGCGCACGTCGCACCCAATCGGAGGCGGATATGCCGCGACAGCATTTTGAACATTTGGCGCCGAAATTTCTGCGGAAAGTCAATAAAAAAAATTAAAAAAATGGAAAAAACAAATATGAATTTCAATTAATTTTATACACTCCTTGACAGTGAATAAAAAACCAAAAAAAAAAAAAAAAAAACGAAGTTTTTAATATGAGAGATTTAATGACTGACGTCAGTATTAATTGCGCGCGTTTTGAATGCGTTTTGTATGCGTTTTTCTGTCGCCGGAAGTTGATTTTTTCTTTCTTGTTCAAAATGAACTTGCATCTTTCTGTTTTCTTTTTTATCGTGTGTGTATATATTGACTGGCATTAATGTAAGTTGTGCGCATTGTTAACTTTTAAGCTTATTTTTACAGCAACAACAACAACAACGTTGATGATGATGATGATGATGACGACGTCGAGGTCTACAACCAAAAACAACATTGATGAGTTGCCTGTTTTATTGTGGTTGTGAACGACGATGTCTCAATACTTAAAATTCTTAACTTGAAAAATAAATATTTTTCCAGCATCGCTTGGCATTTCTACATCGCATTTATGTTTATTTGCTGCCACTTCGACTGTCACCAAACGTATGTATATATTGTAGCTGTTGCTATCTATGTTGTATCTGTGTATCTTAAAGATACTTTACTTGCAAGTTTCTTTTACATTTTCTTTCTTCTCTTTATTTCTCAACAATTCAATTCAATTAATTTCGTTTCACTTCAAGTTTTCCTTATTGCAACACATCTCACTTGGCTTCGACACAATTTCTTTTGGCTACATGTATCTAGTTTATTTCGTCTCCTATTTTTGCCGGCTTATATGCATTTGATATTTATCTTACGGATTAAATTGTTGTCTACACAACAGCTGGAGTTGCTGTCGTTACTGATGTTGTTGTTGTTGTTGTTATTGTTGTTGTTGTAATAATTGTTACAATTAACAACGCTTTTTATGTTGTCTCAAATGAAAACACGATTGTACGACGCGTACATAAGCGTATTTTACTAGCAATCTAATCTAGCAATGTACGAGTGAGTAACTGTGGGAAAATTGTTGCCCAACACTTGTGTCCACAAACACAATCAATCGGATGAAAATATTGTACTTGTCTTGTATAGAAATGCCGGATTCGTGTTATCAAAATATTTAGCGTTACTAATTTACTTTGGGGACAATTTGAAAGCTTTCCAAACAAACGTTTCAAAGTGTTTCGTTTAGCGTGTAAGATACAATATGAATGAAGTTTGAAAGTTTATTGAGCATAATAGATACATTTTCTTTTTCTTATTGGTGTAGTTGTAGAAATATTGTCTTGAAGTTATAGTTGGAAAAACAGAAAAGTTGTTATTCGATTTAGTAAGCTACTAACATCGTTCAGTACATTCTATAAAAGTCATAGAATTCCTCATCTATGGTATGCTATCGATACAAAAACAATTTAGTGACGTAGTTTTGTCATAGAGATATTCAAAATCAGCAATTTTCACTTTCAAAAGGAAAAAATTGATATTTCATGTTAAAACTATATATAAGTGTTTGAAAGCAAAAAAAAACCGACCTCAGAATCACTCATTTGTCATTCACATGCTTATGCAAATTTAAGAGTTTGAAGATGTTCCCATGTGTTATTCCAGAACTTGACCAAATATATGTCAGACCACCCTTAAGGTAAATACTTTCTAATAACAACGATTCATCGAAATAGCTCCACGCGCTAAAGAATTATTATTGAATATACGAGAACAATTTGACATGTCAGTGACTTTTTGAATTTCGAATTATATTGATTTGAGGGTAGTCCACGAAGTACCCAGTACGAATCTTACAGTTTGTGTTTGACAGCCATTGAAAGCAGCTATGAAAGGCAGACAGACGGACAGAAAGTATTTCGCTGGCGAAATTGACATCAAAAGTTATCTTAAGTTAACTTCGAAGTAATGTTTCAGGCTGGTAAACTGCAATATTGTCAAGTTTTTGTTGCGTCTCATTGCAGCAAACCAGCAAATGATCAGTAGATGAAACAGTGGTTTTCTTTGGTCGGATGATCGGCACAGAAACCTTTTGATTTATGTCCGTCTGTCGGTTAAACGGTCGGTAAGCCGGTTAAAAATCGGAATACGTCAGTAAATTGACTTGAAATTCGAAACTAAAGGGTTTAAAAATTGACAGAGACTTTAAGAAATTTTTGTTGGGGTTGAAAATGCTTTACATAACTGTTTCTTTGCACTTATTCATCGTAGGACCCTTTACTTTGCTGCTGACTGTGAGAAAATCAATCAAAATTGAAATCAGTTACGTACAAAGTACATGAAAATCCATTTTGAAAATGTTACTAACACAATGTTAACTAAACGACACACGTACATGCCCTAGTAGAGACGACAAGGAAAAAAATAAAACAAGAAATAAGGAAAAAAAGGAATGTTCTAAACCAAATATTACACCAACAAATTATAAGGTTTCCGTTATGTTTTTTCCTTGTCTTTTTGTCTCTTAGTTCTACTTCTTTGCTTTACTTTTATGTCTAGAAATCTCTTTTATGTCTAGAAATCTTAAACTTAGAAGAAGAAGCCCCTCTTTTAAGCAAATGATCAATTCATTTCATTAAACAAAAACACTTTAGGACTTTGACAATCTTAGTGTTGGCATTCGTCCTAGCTGGAATGAAGATTTATTCTCTGATAAAAATATCTAAAGTAGTATTCACAGGCTTGGTTAGTTACGGTTGGTTTCAAACTGCACGGAGATGACTTCTGATCAAAATAAACAATTATCAAAAAAAAAGTAGTGTAAGCGACTGCATGAAATCGCAAGTTTGAAACGACGGCTAAAACAGTGATTTTTAAATCGCGGAGTGAACGGTGACTGTGTGATTTGAAAATCACCGTGGCTGTAAACGGTGATTGTGTCACCGTTTACGTTACAGTTACTTTTTTATCAAAATTTTGAGTTTGTGTATGTAAATCTGAGATTTGAAAGAAGAAAGACCTAAAGTCGTGGAGCTCGACTATATTATACCCTGTACACACTATATTTTTTTCGTAGTACGTATTGATTACCACGAAATTTGGCTTTCTATTTTCTGCTGTAAAACTGTTCCGAGTCTATACCGTGAGTCTAAGCCTTCTCTAGACAGAGAACTTTTTTAGAAATACATGCGGAAGGACAGACGGATGAACATGGCTATATCGACTCGTCTTGTCGCACTGATCATGAATATATATGTATGCTTTATGTAGTCTCCGATGCTTCCGTCGCCTTGCTGTTAACTTGTTCAAAATAAAACGAGTATTTCTACAGGGTATAAAAATGAATTTTGAATGTACTCGTATGTATGTATTTATGTTAGCTACAGACACAAACTATGCAACCAATTGAGCAAAGGTCAGGAAATTAATCATGTGAAGTATGGTTGCAATTATTTCACATACTGATAACATAGTATCCCTTTCAATCCTTGTTTTGATATACTTGCATTTACTAAGTCTACTTTGCATTATATTTGTACAAATCAAATTTGGTTGCAAGTCAATGCTTACTGTGAAACAATTAGCATGATCACTGAGAAATGACTGCAAAATTTGCCGGGCTGGATGCTCGGGTGGAACTATTTGATACAAATATACAAATATATATTTCGGTATATACTGCTATGTAAAGCGCACCGGAAAAACTAATGCGATTCCTCGCTCTCGGCGGAAAACACACAAAAGCGAACGTAGCAGCGCAGGAAGAATACGCTATAATTATTATATGTAAAGAGTACAGGGAAAAATAAGATCAACTGGAAAAATGATCACGTCACCATACTCGTATAAGAAGAAAATTGGAAGTGTAGCAACGCACGCCTGATACGCCAGTTCTTTATAGTTCTACTCATTTTAAAGCAGTAATTTTTATCTGTAGAGTGTTGGTTACAGTACCCAGAGTTATTAATCTAAATGCGTAACCATTTGAAGTGTGCTTTAAATAAGCAACCTTTCAAATATTTTTATAATATTAGGCTAAATGAAAAAGTTGCTGTAGTCACACTTCGACTTAACTGATCATGTAAATGTAGATATATGCATGACCATTATTTACCCCAAAAATTCAAAACAATCTGTTTTCAAGTTCGCTCAACGCCATTTTTCACCAACTTAGAGTTTTTTATATACAATATAAGTCAAGATCACCGAACTATATATACTATATATACTACGCGCAGCACATCATCAATTATATACTTATAAATATATTTTCAACGTACAACGCATTCAATTAATATGCATGAAATTTATGCAAATCAAAGCCATTAACACTTTAAGCTTATAAATATGAAACGCATACAAAAGACACGACTAATAAAATTAAGCAATGTTTCATAAATTAAACATGTTCTAAGGCATGAAATGAAATGAATACGAGTAAAAAAGTTACGCTTCCGCAAAACATAAAAAGCAAAAAACCAAAAAAAAAAAACAGATACAAGATACAAAAATACAGGGCTTAAATCCAGAACTCACTTGCTGTAATCGGCCTTGCAATAGACCTGTCGTTCCCGTATGAAGCATGACTGTTGACGATCCAGCGGACACATGCACATGCAACAGCGTAAACAGTTTGCATGCCACGAACAGCCGCCAACCTCAAGATAGAAACGATCCGAGATTGGCTCTCCACACGCTGCGCACGAACGCAGCTCAGTCTGTAAATACAAATATAAGAAGATGAAAAAATATATGGAATGGCTATTGAATATATAATAATATATCGAATATTAATAACTATAAAATTTTTTTAATAGCATTTCAAATTATAATCGCGCTTTTAATCAGATATTTTGTAATTAGTTTTAAATGCCAGCTAAGCCAGTTGCAGCTAAGTTCCAAGCCAGTCATATGCATATTTATTAAACGCAATATATAATAAGCATTTCTACATAATATTTGAATAAGATATTAGCTTTTTTTGTAAAGGGTTTTTCATTAAACTGCAAAATTGAATACAAAAATGATATCGTGATGAACGCATCTATTGGACACAACTCCGCACCGGGTTCAGACGTTTTCTCGGGGCTATTTGGCTCAACGAAAAGAGTATTTTTGGTTTTGGGTGCCCCTGACGAAAAAAAGTGAGAAACAAATTATTTTCGAGGCCCTTAAGACCAAAGTAAGCAAAAAGAATGGTTCAAACAATTTGAAAGAACCACATGAACTGAAGAACTGAAAGCACACAAAACAAAACAAAACAAAAAACAAAACAAAAAAAAATTATGAAAAGAAAAACATTGCTCTTGAGACGCCTAGGTCCAACGTGAGGAGCAACAAAAAAGTTAAACAATTTCAAAGAAACACATGGTGCTGTAGGCTCCGAAAGCCAAAGTTAGGAGGAAACAAAATTTTAACAATTCCAATGAAAAAACACACATGTTTCTGGGGTCCCAAAAAGAGTGTAAAAAAAACTACAAAACCTGCGTACACCCACGTCCACGCAACTGGTTTGTAATTGCACATCGCCACTGCAGGAAATAACGCCTTCTACAATAGGAACTTTTTGCGCCTGAACTTCAATGTAACGCTCGATGTGAGACACGTAGCGCCCACTTCTTAGCACCACATGTCGTCCAGATCCATGACATCTAACTGAGACCAAAAAAAAAACTCAGTTATGGTACCGCACCATTCGCCACTGATAGTCACCGTCTGGCCATACTCGTTTTGGGATGATGTATGACACTGACCCAATGACGCCCGTTGATCAAAATGCATACCAAAAATTAAGTTTCACCGGATGCAATGAAGACTCTTGATACTGCAGTGGTTTACTCTCACCGCAAATACGAAAAATCTGCTTTTTCACGAAGTCGTTCAACCAGAAATATGCCTCATCACTGAACATCATATTTTTCGCTAAAATTTGCATCCTTTTTCAGCTGTTTCAGTGTTCAAGCAGTTAATGTAAATGTAAAAATGGTGACTATGACAGAACTAAAATGTCGAACAATGACAGCGTTGCCAACTGCAACGACAGTGCAATAAGCTATCAAAGTTCGTAAATACCTATTGAGAAACTCTTTACATCGATCGAACATCGATTGAACTGCAAATAACGCATTTGCACACAAATGTGACAGCTACCGATGTTTGCCCATATTTTTCGTATGGCTACGCATTTCAACGCTTAAAACAGATCATTTCGTTTTGATAACAATTAAAATGAAATTTATCTTAACTATTTATTTTGGCGAGCATCCAAAATTTTATAAGATATGATTTGTATAAAACATCTATGTATAATGTCCAACTGATAATATACGTAGCGAATGTGCTATATCTTTTTCGATCTTTTGTGTTCGTTAGAGCGGCTTTTGTTGTAGCTTTCAAATGAAATCGTTCAATAAATCTATTAAATGTCGCGGCTTCTGTTTTTGTTCGTTCATGTGCCTTTTTTTTCGAAACATTAAAATTATGTATATTAAAATCGTACGACGAAAAACGTTTATCGAACCAGTAATCTTTTAAAACAAAATCAGCATTTGATCTTTCGAATGCTTCAGCTTTGAGCATTTTGCTTTTTGGCGTTCGAAAATTGAACTATAAATTTTCAAATTTCATGCTAATTGCTTTTGTTTTTGTACCCGAGCATTTGAGATTTCGGTGTTAGTAGCGCTCAGTGCTGTCGCAGATACGATGCCGCAAATATTTATTGATTTGCTTATAAATATTCAAAGGCTATTTCAATTTTTTTTTTTTTTTTTATTCATTTCATTTGATTTCATTTCAGCTTGACTTTTTTCTTATTTTATTTGACTTTCGGTCAAAGTGTTTTAAACAAATTTTATTGCGTTTCATAAAGTACGGAGAATTATACAAAATAACAAAAAAAAAAAAAACAAATAAGAGATATAGTCAACTTGTTCGACTATATTATACTCTATTTTTTTGTTTTTTTTTTTTTTTGTAGATGGCCTTGATTTGCATTAAAATTTGAGAACTACAAACTATATTACAAAGTAGGCTATAAAAATTTGACAAAACAATTGTAAAAGAAAGTCAAAGAGGAATGTGATGTTCGATTTCGATACAATTTCGCGAGCATTTCGATTGGTTTTTGGGCATCCGGGTCACATATTCAATAGTGTTTCGATTGAAATCAATTCGACAACATTTTGCCGGGGATTTGGGATTGGATTGGTTAATTACTATAACTTATGCATTAAAAAAACGTGATATAGACGTGATATAGATTTGAAGTTTCCGTGTTCACCATAAATCAATAAATCATAGTTTTCATTGCATTTCAATGCTTATTAAAATGAAAACATTAAGCTAAATGCTTCGTCGAAATCATATCTAAATCGTAATCGAAATCGAAATCGAAAGTGTGCCAGGACTGCCAACCTGTCTGCATTTTCGTACATTAATTTTAAGCATTACATTGATATGTTATGTATTTGAATAAGCACTACTTTGGGAAAAATGACACCATGGCAAAATATGGTGCCACAATATTTCGTGTGCAAAGTTGACATCTCTGCTACGCTTGACAAGAAACAAGTGGAAATGTACAGCAGATTTTAGTAGGAAACACTGATTCGAACATTGGACTCGAACATTGGATTCGCACTTGTATCTTTCGATCGAATTCTGTCACTCCATGAAGAATTTTGTTCGAAATCGAATTTCGATTATCTGAAATTTTCGATCGTAATCTATTACACTCTTGATAGTCTAAAATTACAACAAATATTTAGAAGAAAAAAAAAATAAACTTTAAAATAAACTTGTAGCAGTGCAGCACCTAGAGAGTCTAGCACGCAAAGTTAGTATTCGTTAAGTCTGCTATAAGTCTCCTCGAAGTCAGACGGTCGCATATATCTGACGTTTTCATTGCATTGCATTGCAAATAATGTCAAGCTTACTGTCACTTCTAGTTGAAATTCGTAGAGTTTTGAAACTATATTCAATTTTCAATGCGTTTTGGAAAATGTGTCACATATACAATATGATCATCTGTACAAAACTTTACAAATATTTCTTGTGCAGGGTATAAAAAACGTATTTATTTTATTAACGTTGTGCAGTTTTTCTGATTTTTATTTAACTGCGATATTGTTGAATTAAATGTTTCTCATAAAAAAATAAATAAAAATGCATATTCGCAATATTTGAAATGTGCCAAATTAAAATATGCTTTTAACAGCTTTTGGCAAAATATTAAATTAAATTTGCATTTTTTTGTCATTATTTACAATAGCACAAATGAAATATAATAGGAATATAGTAAGTACAAGTTTTAATGTGAAAAATTATTTCGTCTGACGATTGCCATTTTGTCAAATAAAATATGTAGGTATACAGTTCAATATTTTAAAGCGAAATGCTAGAATGAAGATTTCGCGCAAGTTTTAATGGAATAGAAATTAATTTAAAGTATTTAATAATAACTAACACAAAAATTATAAAAAATAAATTAAGAGTAATTGCGGCTGCACAAGTATGAGCATCCATAATAAGTCACCAAACTGATATTGACTTAAATAAAGAAGTTTTTCATACAAAAACATAAAGGTGGGTGTAGCATATCATTATATACACTCTATAAACTTGGAATCAGATATCCGAAAAGTAAGTAAAAACAAGAAAAAACGTTAACTTCGGTTGAACCGAAGCTCTAATACCATTCACACGATTTTTTAAATAGTATTGGGGCTACCCCAAAAAGTGGGTGGTACACGATGTGTATAAAGCAATGTAGTAGATATGTAAGATGCCGCCATATCGAATTTCCAGTTGATATTGACGTTTTCCATACAAATGCATAAAAGTGAGCTATGGGTTTATATGGGACTACCTCAAAAAGTGGGCGGGACACGCACAATTTGAAGCGATTGTCCACTTAAATCCACTAAATCGAATTTCAAGCTAATATTGATTTAAATGAAGAATTTTTTCATAAAAAAAACACAAAATTGCACGGTGGGTTTGTATGGGGGTTAACCCAATAAGTGGTCGGGCCACGCCCATTAGTCTGTCTATGTTAAGCGGCTGTCTATAAAATTACACCATTTCGCATTTCAACCCAATATTGACTTTAATAAAGAAGTTTCATACAAAAAGTCAAAAGTGAGCAGTAGGTTTGTATGGGGGCTCCCCCATAATGTATACGTCAACCATCCGACCACTAGAAGTTACCCTATCAATTATTAAGTTGATATTGACTACAATAAAAAAGTTTTTCATACAAAACGTCAAAAGTGAGCGGCGAGTTTGTATGGGGGCTACCCCAAAAAGTGGGCGTGGCGGGTCAATCTTGACACTCTATTAGACTCGAAAAAAAATAAGTATAAGTGCAAAATTTCAACCGGATAGCATAAAAATTAGTTCCCAAAAATGCGCAACAACATACAGACGGACAGACAGACGGACCTGGCTAGATCGACTCGTCTCGTCGAGCTGATCAAGAATATATATATACTGTATGGGGTCTACGATGGCTCCTTTAATGCGTTACAAACTTTCAGACAAACTGATAATACCATTTCACACAATGTATGAATGGTATAAAATTAAAAAAATGCGTAACAGACGGACATTACTAAATCGACTCGTGACGTTAAGCTGATAAAGAATATAAATACTTTAAACGTTTACAATCTTTCAGTTAAACTAATAATAGCATTTCACACTATCGGAGGTGTCACATAAATCTCTAGACCAAATTCCGTCAGGTGATTTCAATTTCTCTAAAAAATTCCGTAGGTGTCACAGAAATCTCCGAGATTTCATAGAAAACAGTTTTTAGTGTACTGACGAGTTTTGTGCTACGCAGAGTTGTTGTGTTGGCAACGCTGTCATTCATTGTTGTTGTGTAAACCGACTTAGACGGTTTTCAGCAAATAAATACACACTTTTTATAAATTTAAATTAAATAATAAAATGTGCTAAATGTTTAAATCCTAAGACACAGTTACGAAGAAAATACATTAAACTAGCACAAAAACAAAATTTTACCTTATGATTTGAAGAGCTTATATATGCAATTAACAAATTCACCAAGCAAAAGGCAGGAGATTTCAAACGGTCTAAAAGAGATTTCTGTGACACCTATGAAATTGATTTAGATCGGAATTGGGGTGAAAGAGATTTGTGTGACAGCTACGTATATGTGAATGCTGTAAAAAGCAATCCGAAGTACATATTACTCAGTTATGTAGCTATGCATCTAGTTCAACAGCAACCTGAAACTGAACAACAACGAGAATTACATCTTACGCAGCCTCCTAGCATGAATACTGCGAACTGACAGCAATATTGGCGGGATGGGTGCTTGCGTGGAACTATTTTACACACATGAATGAGATTCGATACATATGTAAAGAGTCAAAACTACCAGAAAGATAAGACCAACTGGAAGTATGGGCATATAGAAAAAAAACCATAAACGGCGTAGAAACACACGCCGGGTACTCTAGTTTAAGACAAAATACATCACATAAAGAACCACTGTAAACATTTATGATTTCTTGTATTGTATTTAACTTTCTTATTAACATTTGACTTAGATAAGCTATATAATTGAGAATTGTTTTATTTGAATTGTTTATTATTGTTTATTAAAAAAAAAAGTCACCATTTTTAACACAACCCCGTATGTGTATCGTATTTACCATTAAGAACGTCCGAACTCTAAAATTGAATAAAACAACAAGTGTATATTTAACCAAAATTTGAACAAAAAAATCATTGAAACCATTTCGACTAGTATGCCAACACTGGCTGCTCGGATTTTGACTTGGATGTCATTCAAACTATTTGGAGCCGTTACTGTAAACAGATCCTATAGATAAACGAATTACTGTACTGTTACTGTAAATAATCCAATGGTGTTAAATCACACGGTCTTCGTGACCAGTTGTGATTGCAAATTTTGGAAATAATTAAGCAGTTTGCAAAAGTAGCGCCTTGCTTAAAAGTCGTGCTCATCTATTTGTCAAATTTCAGTGAAAAAATTGTCTGATCTAATGGCGATATCTGAAAGACGTCGTGAAACACATATATTTTGGTTTGCTTTAACCTTGACTGCTACAGCTTCAACGTTTTCTTCTGTACATGCGTTTCGTACACAGGTTGTAGGCTTCTTAGTAAGTGTAGTGTAAATTCTGTTCAAAACTTATTCACTAATTGGCGTAAATCTAGCTTATTGGCCGCAAAATGACACTCATGATTTGCGTAAAATGCTCTTTGAGTTTAAAAAATCGCATTTGAATTTTTCTTATAATTTTGGATAATTTCCATTGTGACAATTTGAATTTAATCTACAAAATTGAATTTTTCTTATAATTTTGGATAATTTCCATTGTGACAATTTGAATTTAATCTACAAAATTGAATACAATCTACAAAATATTAACTGAAGATTTGTGTAAAAGAAAGGTGTGTGTCACGTTTTGTGCCACATCGATTAAATGATGATCAAAAACATCGCTCGTGCAGAGCATTGCAGAGACCTCATTTCAAAAGATGAATACGACTCAGATTTTCTTGATTCGATCATAGCTGGTGATGAAACATGGTGTTTTAAATATAAGCTTGAAACTAAGCGACAAACTGCAGAATGAAAGTCAAAAGACAAGGCAAAACCTAAAAAAATTGCGTTTTCAGAACTCAAGAATAAGAAGAATGTTGATGACTTTCTATGATTCGAAGTGAAGAATATCACAAGGAATTTGTTCCAGAAGGTCAAACTGTCAATTGAGAATATTATTTACATAGTTTGTGGTCGTAAGTTCTATGTGTTAGATACGAATATTCCAAAGAAAACCAGCTGTTTTCATTGCATGATAGTGTACCACATCACAAGACCCAAAAAGTCAATGAATTTTTTATGAAAAAAAAAAAACAGATTTGTCTCATCGACCACCCTCCTGCCTGTTCTGTCATCGTACGATTATTTTCTCTTCCCAAAAATGAAAAATGCAATGAAAGGAGCTTTTTACCATGACATTCCAGCCATACAAGCAGCCGTGATCCCGGTGCTACAGAACAACCCAAAAAGCGAGTTTCAATAGTCTATGGATAAATTGGTTGAGCGTTCCAAACGCTTTCAAACATAATACCATGCTTGTTTTATTTTACAACTAAAAAGTTTGGTTATTTTTAGATCACACCGTGTAAATGTCAAATATTGATGAGCAAATACGGCTGGTGGAAGCAGTCAAAGTTCAGATATGCCTTTTGTTAGAACCGAGCATACATTTACATAGTTTCTTTAATAGTATTATATGAAATATTCATCATATAACTTTTTGAGCGCTGTTTTCTCACAAATTATCTTTGAATTACTGCCAAAATTTTACAAATAAAAATATCTATACATAATATCTGCTAGTTATTTTTATTGCATTCATTAACTATACAAACATTCTTAATCATAGCATTTGTGATAAACAAGTGATTTACTACCACCACTCATTAGTAACTTCAAATGACGCAGCTTAGCCAAACAAAAAACGGATTGTTGCCAAAGATACTACTGCGATTAAGGCAGTTACTTGTCTATTTTAACAAATTACCATTGTTTTTCACACAAATTTTTATCATTTAAATTAATAGCAAACATTTTTGTGTGTCTGTTTAACAGACTCATTAATAAAGAAATGAACGCAAAAATAAAACGGCATCATCAAATAAAAATGATTACAATTAATCAAAATGAAAAAAACAAAATCAAATTCAAATTCAAATTCAAATTCAAGTAGCTAAGTCAATAACAACGAAGACATTTGGTAAATTAATAACGCTGTCTAAACATTTATTCGTGTATACAGAAGTACTTGCAGCTAAATTCTTTGATTTTTTGTCAATTTTACAGCTGAATTGTAGCTATGAAGCAATGAAATGTGAAAAATAATAATTACATATTTTATTAATGACAAAGAGCAGACGAAGTCATCAAAAATGGTGACTATTAAAACAATAACAAGAAAAACAAATAGTTAAAACACAACACGAATTAAATACACATATTTAAATATTTAAACAGAACGCGGCCATGACTAGTCGCAAGCGGCAAAAGATCTAAGAAATATGTATCTAGATACATTCTGTTGATGTTTTGTTGTTTTAATATTCATTCTTTTTTTCTTTTTTTTTTTCTTTTTTTGGCGAGTGTCATAAAAAAGTACAACAATTACAAAAACAAATATGTAGCAGCAGCAGTTGTGGTTGTTGTTGTTGTTAAAATATATTTAATAGCTATTTTATGACTTGTATTAAATAAATACTTTTGAAGATACATTCACTGTATCTTTAAGCAATTGGCAACTGTTTAAATAATAATTTCAGCATGCAATGCATAAATGTTTTGTTTTCTTTCTTTGTTTTTTTTTTTTTTAACAGTAGCTACAGCAGTCAAGCAAACAGTATGGCAGTTTGATAGACAGAAATATCTCATAGATACATGTAGCCAATGGCTGCTCAATTTCGAATATGCTATTAAAATATGTACGTATAGAAGGACTAAAAGTCACGCTCTTGTGCGCACATACAAAACATGTCAAAATTATTTATTACAATTTTATAGCCAACATAGCAAATAGCAGATACAAAGATACTTTCAAGCGCAACCACTACGTAGACCAGCAGCAGCAGCAGCAGCAGCAGCTACAAATATGCGTACATGACACAGGATAACAGTGCGAACAACAAATACAACACAACACAACACATAATGTCGCCTGCCCGTTGCCCATAAAACGGGGAATGCGCGCGCGCCCTAAAGTATCTGCGTTGCGTATCTTTATTGCAATAGAAATTCCTTTGAAATGCCATATAAAATATTGTCGAAAAATATGGCCACCATCAACCGCAGGCGCCGCATTTGGTCTACCTCAGACTGCTGCCGCATTTAACGCAGGCGCGCGCAACATGTATCTGTAACTGCGTGCAGCTCGCGCTCCCTCTTGCAATGTGTATCTTTGTGTATCTTTGTGTGCTTGTATGTAAGTTGGCATTCTAACTATGCGCTGCCATTGCTGTTGCTGCCATTTAACATTTCATTTCGTATGTGACACGTTTAATAGTAAATCGCAGGACTGCTTTGCTGCTACCTTTACTCAAACTGTTCACTGTTCACTGTCCCTGCTGCCGTTTGCTCATTTTCAGATTGCGTTGTCGCTGTCACTTTCATTTAACTTTTCACATTTTTCGTTTAGCTGTCATACGTATATGTAGTACGTGTATGTAGGCATGTTTCTATCTACGAGTGTCTGTGTTTCTGTGTGTGTGTGTGTGTGTGTGTGTTCTTTTATATATCTGTCAAATGTTGCTAGTTTTGTGTCGCGTAGGGTGTTTTTGGCAATTTGTTTTTCTGACACCCCATGCCTGTTTGATGTGGCATGCCTGCATGCACATAGAGTAAAGCTAGTTAAGCTACTTTTTTTTCCACATTTTATTTGACGTTACCGTGTGATATATCACAAATATGGCACAAGGTTAACAGACTTTGGTTTAGTTTCACACTTTTGTATACAAATCTGTTAGCTGTCAGACGAGTGTAAGAATAGTTTTAGTTGGAAGCTAGTGTGAAATGTGAGATGAATTTAAATTTAATGTGCAGTCAATAAGTTTAAACGACCTATAAGGAAACGTCGAAATGGTCAACTACAAAAATGAATACAAAAAGCTCTACAACACATTTATAGTACAAGAGACCGCATAACATAAATAGACTCTTCTTTTAAGCATTTTGAATAGAATTCTAAGCCTTAAATAAATATTGTTCCCTAATGCACTCCCACAATTCAGGCGTATGTATATAATGACACCTATTAACTTAAAATATGTCAAGCCGTTTAGGCTATAGAGCATGTCAATGAAATATACAAGCATACATATGTACATACTATATACACTCAAAAAATATAATCTTTCTGGAACAGTTGGGTAAAAACAACACAGTAATAACAATAACAATATTGTGGAGATCTTGTTCTCTTCTGTTCTCTCTCAAATGTTGGCTTGGCAACGCTCATTTTCAAGTTGATCTTGTGCGCTAACAAATTCTTTATAACGCTTCCTGTCTTGTGCCATGTACTTATCTTATATCGTTCCACGTTGCACTACTTTCAGCACCGACGAATCTCACGAATCTCCATTTCATTCGAGGACATCCTCGGCGCAAGGTGCCTTGTGGGGTCCACTGAAACGTCATCTTTGCTATATGGTTGTCATACTTACGAAGATCTTTACCTCTCCATGTCCAAATTCATCTTTTAATCTCTCTGGCTATAGGCACGCTGTTGGTCACAAATTACTGTTTTTTTTTATTTATTTATTTATTGTGACTGGCCAGAAGATTCGGCACACTATGCGTAAGCATTCTTGGATATGGCAACTTTTACCTTCCATGTTTCTGCGCCATATGGAAGGATTGATTTTATGCTATTATTAAATATATGAAGACAAAACCTCAGTGATAGCTCAAGTAATCGCCAGATTTTTGACATTCTGTGGAAATTGCTCCTCCGTTTTTGGAGACAATGCTGCCAAGATAAGAAAAACCTCCGACATACTTAATGAAAATATTCTGGCTAGTAATTGAAACTGTAAGAAGAATGTTGTTTGAAGTTTCCAGACGCATCAGTTTCGTTTTCGTTTTTTAATTTATATTCAGGCCAAACCCTTTAGAGTTTTCGATGAGTCGGACGAGCTTAAATTTTACAGTAGCTAGGTTTGGTGTTGTGAAGCATATATCATCCGCGTAATTCAGGTCATAGAGTATTTGGTTTAGACGCCATTGTATACCCTGCAGAGGCTCGTTGTTTGTCTTTGTCCGAACACTAGCAAGGACCGAAATAAAAAGCAGTGGGGACAGAACACAGCCTTGCCGAACGCCCGTAGTCTTAGAGAACTTGTTGCTGTGTTTGTTTTTAAAGCGGATCGAGCACTCTTAATCTGTATACAGTGCTGTGAACATCTGTACAATTTTCTCTAGTTTTTCGCAGTTTCTGAGGGATTGGCTATTACATACCCGAGGGACAAACTGAAATGGGTTTAAACCAAACCTTTTATAGACCGAAGCAGCTTAAAAACTTCTTTCGCTTTTAAACTAATACGCTACGTTCTCGATCAGCTCAATAGCTCACCTTTCCTAATGTATAAATTGTTTCGAAACTTGCAAAACTAAATAAACTTTTTTCAACTACCTATAGAAAAACTTATATTTTATTTGCCTATACTTGCTTGTCACTTCCAGTTTAAGTCAAGAAAGATACAAATGTATCTTTAAATGGTTATCTAGATATTTAATATAAAACGCACGGCAAAAAATACTTAAACTGTATCTCTTTATAAATCTTACACTGTCTTACTCTGTCCAGTCACTCTGTAGCTTTATAGCGCCCATAAAATGTCGTTTTGTTATAAACCTGCACCTTGCAACTCTTGCTTAATGTCATAAATAACGCACACTGCTTGACGTTTGAATACAATAAAACAAAGAAACAATAACAACAACTTGCCAAGAATGCAATAAAATTGACAAGCTGCCATTCAATACTACCAACTCACTGACGCCTTTCCGTTGGCCAGTACCGCTGCTGCTCTTTCTAACATGCTATATGCGAATTCTGGCTAAGACGATGTGTGATAAATTGAAAATAAAAATTTTAAAAATTGTAAAAAAAAAACTCAAGAGCTACAGAAAAAATGCTAATAAAACTTTTTTATAATACTTCGAAAACAATTAAAAAAAAAAAAGATACTTAAACAATATAACAACAACAAGCACAACAAACACATACATACAAAAAAAAATAATAAGTTCAGCATTTCGTCGCGTAAAATAACGAGCATTTAAAACAGCAGCAAAGTATCTAAAAAATATATAATGCAATGAACTGCATTCTGCATGAAAAAGATACATAGATACAATTTTGCATGATGTTGTAGTTTCTTTTCTAAATGTAGCTAGTGCATTGTATTCTAAACAGTAGCTGTAGCTACTGCAACACTCTTCGTGACAAAAGCGTAAATTCTTTAGTTGTAACATCTTCACTCGGAAAAAAAAGAAAACAATTAAACCGCCGCACCGACCTCATACTTCAGGCCACAAGAAGATCGATTGCTGCGCGCGTTGACAATTTACACGTCATTGCGCAAATTGAGCGATCGATCGACGGTTCAATTCAAAAATGTTGCATCGATACATGCGATCGATCGATAGTTTAAACTAAAATGATACAGCGGAACACTGCTTTGACTGTATGCTTATGTATCTACAATATGTATCTGTAGTGTAGTGAAATATACAACGTAAGCTGACAGTCGGATCACACAGATATTTTTAAGATCTCTGGTAAGCGCAAGCAAGCATGTCTGTCTCAATTTTATATTATTCTTTTTTCTTTTTTTTTTTTCTTCTTTTTGTCATGTCATCTAACTTTGAGGTGATAATATTTTATATATTTTTGTATGTAGTCTATTGAGGGACAAGCCTCTGTCGCAGCTACAGATACAAATAAATAATAATAATAATAATAATAATGATAATAAAGAAATCACAAATAAAAACAGCGTGAGAATGCTGACAGTAAAAGATACAAAATCAAACAAAAAAAAAAAATTCAATAAAGAAAAAAGTATCTTACAACCACTACCAACTAAGATATTTTGCTTTGAAATTTTTTATCTTAAAAATAATAGTAAAAAAAAATAAATAAATATTTTGATTTTGGCAGCTTTACTTTGCTTTTACTTTGTTCGATTCAATACATCTTTTGCGCTATTTATTTTGCAAATGCTTTGAAGACCTTTTACGCATCTTATTTGCTTTATATTGATTATATTTATTATAAGCGCCATTCGAAGGTTTTTTTGTTTGATTTATTTATTTAAAGCAAACAATTAAAAGCAGCAATTGATGCTATTTAACGTTTACGTGTAGTAATGCGCAAGATGAACGATTAGTGCCTAAGTCTATGACTTTTGAAAAGTTAAACGGTCGACTCTGTGCAGTATTCTTTACTACGCTATTAACTTTGATTTGCAGAACAAACGAATGAAAAACGGCAGAGCCAGCTGAAGAAAAACTTCCTGCAGATTAATGCGACGGTACTCAGTATTAATTCAATATCAGTACGCATTTGTTGATAGTACTTTAGATTTTATTTCATATTCCATGAATTGTATTTCTCCAAAAGAGTTCGATAGTTATGGCATTAAGTAAACTACAGAAGAAACTATCATTACTGCCGTCGTATCAGTAGCAGTTTCGTAAATATTTCAAGTATACATTAATGAAAATTAGCTACAATGAATGCGACATAAAATATGTTTAAGTGGAGTTTGATACTAATAATTTACAATACTAATTGTAAGTAAAATGTATACCCTGCACTTCAAATGAAGCTATTTAAGCGAGATCGATGAAAATTTTTGATATCGGAAAAAATGCATATAAAAAAAAATCTGTCAAATAACAATCAAAAATTTTCGCCACATACTGTTTTTGATGGAGTACTCAGATAACAAAAATGTTTGCTACCGAAAATATTTTATAGTATACTCAAACAACAGGTAACAAACAGTGTGACCTTTTCATTTCCGTCAGAAAAAAATCAGAGAAACATCAATAGGTGTGAACTTTTCATCTAATAAATATCTGATTTTAGTATTTCATATTGATTTGGAAACACTGTTTTACGTTTGTTTGACTTAGCAGTAATAATTTACAATTTCGGTAGCAATAATTTTCATCAATCTCAGTATTGTGCTTTAGCTAAATCGATACATTTTATGGATATTTCGGAAATGCTACAAAGCACCATCAAAAACCACCGTATATCGCTGGTATAGTGAATTCAATCGTGGTCGTAGTTCGGTCGCCGACAAATTCCGTGATTGTCGTCCAAAATCGGTTGTTATGCCCAAAAACATCGATGCAGTGCGTGAAATGATAATGCAAGATCGTCATGTGACGTATCGTGAGATAGATGCCTCCTTGCACATTAGTTCCACTTCAATACATTCGATTTTTTATGAAAAGAAAAAAAATGTGCTCTCGTTGGATACCACATAATTTATCAATCGCTCAAAAAAAGGCTCGCGTCGATTGATGTAAGGAAATGATTAAAAAGTTCGACCGTGGTGCTTCAAAAGACGTGTGTAAAATCGTGACAGGTGACGAATCGTGGATATATGCGTATGAGCCGGAAACAAAACCGCAATCGACCCTGTGGGTATTCCAAGATGAGCCAAATCCAACAAATCCAACAAAAGTAGGACGGTCAATTCTGAGTGGTACACGATCATTTGTTTGCCGGAAGTCTTCAGAGAAATTCGTAAAACCAACCGCCAAAGACGAATCATTCTCCATCATGACAGTGCGAGATCTCACACATCTCGTCAAACAAGTGCATTTTTGAGCAGTCAAAACATCGTATTAATCCGTACAGTCATCCTCCGTACAGTCCTGATTTGGCACCCAATGACTTCTTCTTGTTCCCGAGTATCGAAGGTAAACTGCGTGGTCAACGATTTACGAGCGCCGAAGAAGCAGTTGAAGCGTTCAAAAACCATGTTTTGGGGGTGTCTCAAGAGGAATGAAAAAACTGCTATGACAAATGGTTTGAACGAATGCAAAAGTGTATTGATCATCAAGGGGAATATTTTGCAAAACCATAAAGCGATTTTCATTTAAAAATGTTTGTTATTATTTGCTATTCGCGCAATATAAATAGTACCCCTCGTATTAAACCAAACTGCAAACGTACATATGGATCTATATAGCCACTTCCTATGCCATTTCAATAAACTTCAGCATATCCGCAATAAATAAATGAAATATCAAAATATATAAGCATACAATGATACAAACAAGTGTGAAAACGTACAAAGGACGAACAAGCCAAAGGAACACCTACTTGTGTAGCTAACTATAAGAACAACAAGAAAAGCGACAACATAATTTCAAAAAATTAATGACTATAATATAAAATAAGCAGCTATACTAAACGCATACAGCAAGACAGACAAGATCTGCCGATGCAAGAATAAAAACAAAACAAAAAAGTATCTAAAAGATGCAACACTACGTATGAGTAATAAAAACTATAGAAAAAGTCTGACTGTGAAAATAAACGAAGAGCAAACTTAATTACCGCTTTATGTCAATGGGTGCAACATGTTTTCGTTAAATTTATCAGCGTTATTAAATTTTATCGCTAAGGACAAAATGTGCAGAGACAGATACAGCCAAGCCAAGCCAAGCCAAGCCAAAGCCAGGCCAAGCCAAAGCCAGGCAGGCCAAGACAGTCAGTTTCAGTTACATATGACTGCATCAACTGCAACTGAGCGCAAGCGAGCTAAGCTGATGCGTTCTAGTATGTGCAAATATTATGATGGCTGCCTAGATTGCCTAGTTTGAATGACGCAGCGGCAGCAGCAGCAATTGACAATATTGGCGCAACTTTGTCGTAAAAATATTTTTTGACTACATTTTTTATGACTTTCGAATGTGCAGCATACTTTGAAGTACAACTATCTAAAAAAGTATCTAAAAAAGTATCTAAAAAAGTATCTAAAAAAGTATCTAAACTAGACAAATTTATGCTAAAAGTCACAAATTTTGTGCAAAAATGAGGCTGGGAAAATGTTTGTTCAAAATTTCATGTAACAAAGTCAATGACTGAGAACTAAAGTTCGATTTGTAGCATATATCTTCTTTAACTTTTTGTTTTTGTTTTTTTTTTTGTTTTTGTTATTCTTTTGTATGGTGTCGTTGTCATATTACTGCCAGCGATAAGATAAAATTTTACGACAATTTTGTTGTATTTTTTTCTTTTTTTTTTGGCATAATTTACAACAATAATTAATCCGTCGCAATGAAAACAAAAGCGAGCGCACATTTGAGCAAAAAAAAAAGAAGAAGAAATATATATATCCAGACTTAAGATTATCCCACCAACCAAATTTGACTTCTACTCAGTTCAACGTCGCTTCAGCGTGCATTATCATAAAACAGAAGGTATCAGCGACGACTTTAATGGACACATTGGCCGACTGTGTTGACAAGTTATTACCGCGCAACTGAGCGGATGGCTTAAAATGTCGCACTTTATGAGCGTGCACAAGTGTGAGGTGAGGCTGTAGCTCAAAGATACACAGCAACGAAATGTATCTTAAGATTTGTTTTTTTTTTCTTATAGCCATAAGCATTTGTTGGCAAACATAGCTTTTGTTCTTAAAATCAACGCTTTTGCGTCACACTGCCGTCTGTGTGTGTGTGTGTTGTTTTTTTTTTTTTTAAATGAATAAATTTCATTTGAATACTTTCTTCGTTGAGATTTTTCAAGTTCGTTGCTTGAAAGGAACAAAAAAAAAAGTAATTTACATATTTAGCCGTTTGTTGTTCTCACGTTTTCCCACAAAGATTATCTCTAGCAGCGTGGCTAAAAGCCAACTTTGATCTTTACTCTTATACGTTATACGTTTACTCTTGTACGCTTATACATTTTATTAAAGTATCTATAAGATACATACACACCCATATATAAATACTATAAGATCAATGATAGATGGTTTGATTTTAGGCAACGATTTCTTTTCGGAGACTTTTTTTTAGTTTTTTTTTTTTTGTTTTTTTTTTTTTTGTTGGTTATTGACTACTACGACTACTAGCTACTAAAAGCAGGGAGTAAAGTATCTCATAAACAGGTGGCAACACTCATTTGCATATACAACATTTTGATATTAAATTTCAAAGCGTTTTGCGGTCGTCTTCGTTCGGTTTTGTAGACTCTTGCACAAGTTTTCGCCGCTGATAATAATTTTATGTCAATATGTAGCGCTCTGTGGCATTTTAGACTATTCCAAGTTTATTTATGACTCTCTTCGATATACACTGGCCATACACTTTGCTGCATGTATTAGACGAACGTGTTATATGGCATAGAAGAACAGTTATATGTACTACTGTTTTGGGAGCAAAAAACGTCTACTGCCTTTTGTTTTTAACCCGAAACCAAAAAAAAAAATATATATATATAGATTAAACTTGTTTTTCTTTTTTTTTTTCGATTCTACTTAAGTAAAAATATCTTTTGTGTCTCAGCAACATTTTTCGGTTGCTGCTCTGCGCTCGTAAAATAAAATTTATAAATAATTTAAAGTTGACATAAATTTTCAAATATATATTTTAGTTAGTTATGTTTGTGATTTTGACTTGATTTAAATATCTTTAAGATTTTGCCGCAATTTTGCTTTACTATATAATATACATACAGTATAGACTTAAGTAGCATTTACTTCTGTTAAGATAAGACGCCCACAGCTGGCATCTGCTTAATTTCTCTTGCATGAAACACTTTTTCATGCAATCATTTATCAAATCGTGTCTTATCCAAAGTAAATCAATGCAAATTATTTTCAAATCGCCTTAAAATGTTTAAAAACACCTAAAACTAAAGTATCTGCTCGTTGCTCGCATTGCGTAGGCGTGCGTTTTACATTTTTTAACCTCAGCTGCTGTTTTATTCATTCATAAAAAGATACTTCATTCATACATACAAGCGCATAATTAAAAAACAATAAGTTAGAGCGACACGCAAACGCCGACGTGTAAATTATCATTAATATTATAATATTTTTTCAAGAAATTTCGCCCACACGACATCGATTGTACAATAAATATTTATTTATATACGTACGTACTAAATATGAAAGAAGATGGCTTCACGCTTTAATTAAAAAATTGCCTTTTCCATATTTGTAAGCACGTCTGACCAATTCGTATCTCAAAATATTTTGATCGGCAATCATCGCATGGGTACAAAACCAATATGAGGCATAAAATATAATTAAATACAATTTTATCTCAATAAGAAAAAAATATACTCTTTTAACTGCGCATGCTTAAGGAAGCCACCATGGCTTTACGCCATAAAAATGCAAAACAAACCAGACATGAGAGTTACTTTACACTATTTATATTCTTGGTATGCTCGATGAAACGCATTTATCTTTTCGCGTTTATCTTTTTAATACTCGAATTATTGCTTTAGTTTTGGAAACACATTAGTAGAGCTCATCCAAAAAAAAAAAAAAATATTTTTTACTTATATTTAACGTACCTAAACTTTGTAATAATGCTTTGTACTACTCTAGTTTAAAATCACATATTTGGAAGCTAATACAATTATGGCTTCATAGTATATGTTCGTTGGTTTCTGTGTATATAGGAGGGGTTAGTAGCTTAGCCACGATATTGTATATAGTACGGGGAGGCAGTGCTTTTAAAGCGAGCTACTATGAAAGATTTTGACTTAGCCCAGCTAAGTCCGCAAAAAGGTTCAGCACTTTCCTTGCCCGCGATACCCTTATGTCTAGCTACCCAACAAATCGCAATTTTGCAGCGGATTGACAGTTATTGGAGGATATCGTTACATTGAAGGACCAGCCTCGAGAAGAAATTCCAAGAGGTCAGTGCTTTAATAGCCGCTTGGCTATCTGAAAGGATAATTATTTTGGCCCCTTTAGCACTTTGTGTCCAATGACACCCGCACCTGTGCCCGTTTCGGTAAGTGAACCACCAGTGAAACAATTGATCGTAGATGGTCAAGTACCTGGGCTGCCCTTCTCCCAGTCTAATCGACTGGGAAGAAGAACTGAGTAGCGTCTGCCGAAACGCAGTTCCGTGGACTACATAAAAGCATACTGCAATATGGTTTTGGGATCTTTGTGAACCTGTCCAGTGCTTTTCCATGGGCATTTCTGCTTGCGAACGCATACATGCACACTAACAGCGCAGAAAATTCTTTAAAACTGCGTTTCAGTTGAATCGCCAGATGATTTGTCGGAAAGGTTACTACGGTATGTTTCAGAGTCAGATAAGCAAATCTGAACTAATAGTAGGCAATTCATATGCGGCTATTTATTGAGGAACATTTTCACGACATAGAAATATTATAAAAAATGCGTATTTTCAAGATGTGATATTGCTGGAAATATATTTAGTAGTGAATTTCACGACTTTAGAATAGTAATAAATCGAATTCGAGTAGCTCTGCTGATTTTTTCTGGTCTGTTATCGTTGAAAAATCGGTTACTTTTATGTTATTTATCGGATGAGTCCAAACGGTGGGCAGTCCACAAACGTAAATGCATAAAAAGTGTAAATTAGATGAAGAAAATAAAAATGGATGAGAATGAGCGCTGCCAAAGTAGAAACAAAAAAAATAAAACGTATCATCCACTCCATGAATATAATAAACACTTTGGTGCCGAAATGTTAAAAAAAAATTTAAATTTGGTATGTTTTGCTTTGGGTTTGCTATCGAAATGGTGAAGTCAAGTTGGCAGCTCTAAAACTAATATCTTTGAAGTATATTTATTGGGTAGTCGAACTAGGCAATTCGTTTTGTATGCTAAATAACATGCGTGACATTTAAAACTAGGATATAGGGTGAAAATATTAGCGGACTTAGCTGGACTAAGTCAAAATCTTTCATAGTAGCTCGGTTTAAAAGCACTGCCTTCCCGTACTGGATACAATATCCTGGTCTACGGCAGGCCAAGCTACTAAGCCGTCCTATGCTATACCCAAAAATACCGAACGAACATCTCAATAGATCTGAGCTAAGGTTGCTTTTGGGCTACCTCACCGACCATCATTCACTGAGATATCACTTAAGTAAACTAGATCTGTCCTCCGAAACAGAGTGCAGACTCTGTCTAGAGAATGACGAAACTAGTTTACATCTGCTTTGCGATTGCCCGGGCTTGGCCAGGCTCAGAGTTGAGCAGATGACTAGACGCTTTATTACATCTGATGAGCTCAGCAACACTTAATGAATGCAAAAAGTAATCACAAGTAATCACATATTGCATAAAAGTATCAATACGTGTCGAGTATCAGCGCATATCTAGTTAATTATAATTATAATTTTTTAATAACTTATTAATAAGTATTTTTTTATTATTTTAGTAGGTTTAATTTTAATTTTCAAATATTTCATCAAACCACAAAGCGCCGCCTAAAATGTTGACTTACAACTGGTAAGTTACAAGTTCAATGTTATCGGCAAATGATACAAAACACTTTGAAGCTTTTGTTCTACGTATTTATTGTAGAATGTCGTCTAAGGAAACATATGTATCTATATACGTATTAGGTACATATTTATGTTTAAATTATTACACAAGTTTACACAAATAAGTATCTAATGCTATAATTCTATGCGACAAACCTTCAGCACAGCAGCTTCACTTCACTTCAGTTCAGTTCAGTTCAAAGCCACCGCTAAACTCGTTCAATTTTTGCATATATTAAGCAGCTGTGCAAATAAATATTAATATTTAGTAGATACATATATGCATATAGCTATATTGTATATTGTATAGGGTGTTTTTTTTTTAGAGATGTAGAACTTTGAATTGAATTAGTATACTGAGATTGCACAATTTCAAACTGAAATTTAGCTTTTTGTTAGAAAGATATTTTTGTATCAATAGTATTTAAATATGATTTCTGGCATGTGAGCTCGGATGTGGTGCATTCTGCAAGTTCAATTTCGATCAGTTTTTGTTTAAAGTATACGTGGTGCCAAACGATTCATGGTAAATCGAATTAGACGCTCGTATAGAAGATTGTGGCAACCGTAAAATGGTAACATGCCCAAACTGGTAAAATGTAAACACTCCCGAATAGCCAACGTTGTTCTGGCGTTGGTATATTCATAATAAAATGGCAAACCAAACTGAGCACATATGACAATAGCATTGCCACATCTGAATAATTTGTGATAGTTTAATCTGTTCAACTTCTAAAAAAAAAATACCCTGCACAAATGTATTTATAAGCATACAACATTAAATAAACAACTGCGTTGAAACAAGTTCGCTTTGTGTGTGCACACACAGAGTATCTCTAATAACTATTATTGTACTTTTAAGTTATGGGGATATTAATTTCGCTTTATGATTCACATAAAGTTTTTGTTTAACTGTCGCATAAATCAAATCATAAGCTTGATCATTTTTTCGATGCCCTGTGGCGCCTGCGCATAACAGCTGACGATATTTTGAACTTTTGTCAAAGCCGTCAAAATGTCACTAACACTAAATATCAAAAAGATACAAGATACTTTATTGAATATTCTTGTATTGTATTGTGTTGTATAACGCTTGCATTGTATTTGCTCTATTGAACATTGACTACAATTAATTAGATAAATTTGTTATTTTGCATAAATTAATTTCATATTTTAATATGCAGTTTTATTTTCTTTATTATTGAATTAGCTTTTCTTTTTATATCGCATATAGTTGCCAATTAATTTTTGTGTGTGCGACATACAAAAGCATATTGGTGTTTTTTTTTAGTTTTTATGCAAATTTTATGGCAAACTTGATAGCCGGCTATATTGTGGCTTTTGTTTAAGTTTAGTGAAATAAATCAATGTATTGCAATTTGTTGATAGTATAAATTTTTGCGTTGAAAGTCAAGCTTTAATTTGTAGGAAAAGAAAACCAGTAAGAGCTATAGTAGATGAGCACGAACTGATTATACCGTACATTGCCAAGCTTGCATAAATTTTCATTATACTGCGAATTTATAGTCTCCGTGATCTAGTCTTTCGCGCTGAAGAAAAAAAACGGATGGAAGTACAGACGGACGGACATGGCTAGATCAACTCGTCACGTTGTGCTGTTCACGTTTATGTTATATTTACATCAATCTATTAGTAGATACTTGTTGATATAAGTAGCAAAATATAGATTTTGACTAAACTTTTGGAAGTTCCAAACAGATATGATGACAGTTTTCCATTTAAAGACAATCCACATTTCAAGTATTCTAGCATAACTGAAATCTAAGTTGTCTGCAAAATCAACAAATATTTCGAAAACGGGCAAAAACGCGCAAACCAAGTGAGTGTAGTTGTATTATAAAAATATCAACGAGCAAAATAGCATCAACACTTTCGAGTAGCCTCGAGTATATTGCCAACTTTTACGCCGCGAAACACAGGACAGTTCAGTTAACGTCGTCTAAAATATAACACAACAAAATACAACAAAAAACATAAACTTGGTTATTTAATTTTACATTTCATATATTTGAAAACATTTTTAATAATAAAATTAGACATTTTTTTACTATTGGAAACGAAACAAAAAAAACCATTCAAAATAAAGGTTTTGTCAACCATTTTCTTTAGGTACTCGTATCTTGGAGTATATTTGAATAATTTCATTAATTTTTATCAATAGTTTGGCAACTCCAACCAGTATGCATAGATTTCATTCAATTTAACTGTGGAGTTAGACTGTGTAAGTACTATCTAGGTGCGATAGTATTACTAGAGACTCTACTTTGTGTTTAACTAATTTAACTGAAGAAGTGTTCGCTTATTTCAAGTTAAGTCTCTTCTATGTGCTTCAGCAATATCTGTTGTAGGGGATAATAGTACATCAGTTTGAAGTTTTACGGTCTGCACTTCACTGCAGATTCGGATTCGGATTCTACGCAGCAAATTACTTCAGATATGATCCTCAGCTTTCCAACAGCTGATATGACACCGGTATTTGTAGACCTGTGTAATAGGGAGATGTAGAGCCTCTTACATATCGTTTTTAGCAGAGTTATAGAGTCTCTTACTACTAGTTTGGTGTGGTTGACACACAATGACTGCTTGGTCTTTGCAATGACACTCCATTAAGAGGTGAGCTGCGATGATCTTCGCTTGAAAGGCACTTGCTGAAATAGAGAGATGGAAAAACTTCTGATCTCCACAAATACTTCCGTTTCTATGGAGTCCTTTCTGGAAGCTGAACTGCCTGAGCTGCAGCCCCTATCATATCCCCTATCACACCAGATGAGGTACGCTCAAAACAAAAAGCTCAAAGCCACCAAAACTCCTGGCTATGAGTGAACGGTAGACTTGCTAATGATTAGTGCTGCTTACAATGGCTTCAATGCCATGGCTTACATTCTTCATTTTCGCTCTAAATGGAAATACGCTGTGGTTGTGATTGGCTAACTCCAAGACGTAGTTAGCCGAAGAATCTTACAGACCAATATGATTTCTGTCGACTTTCTCCAATAGATATTTTATAGAAATTTTCTTGGTAGAATGTTTGCAGTTCCAGGTGTGCATAGTGCCATTCCTGACCATAATTTCGGCTGCAGGCAACACTATGATACTTCAGAACAAGTTTTAGCAGTATTTTGTGAAATTGGTACTATGAACATCAAAGTTTCAATGTGAATTCAAATTGCAAAATCCATTTGATAGTGACAAAACGAAACATTTTAAAGAAATCGAGTTATCGAGAAACCGATAACACGAAGAAATGAAGATTTAAACTGATGCCATCGATATAGATGCGGTACCTCTAAACGTGCATTTCCAAGTCTCTTTTAATGGAAATAAAACTGTGAGATGTGTAGTGAAAGTAAATCCAGGATGAAAGTATTTCTTCTAGCTTCTAGCCACGTACAATAGGCATATAAATATGTAGAAGAAGCAGTAAGGAATTTAAGACATCAGTAGAGCAGATATTTATGCCACCGATGCCACTCTCTACTCTCTGCATATCTGCATATTGTTACACATCTTCTGCCAAGTCGGCCATTAACCAGTATCATCGCAACAATCGCATATCTGAATATCTTAGCTAACTAAGAGATGGTTACATAGTTTTGAAGTAAATTCTTCAACCGTTTATCAGTTGTGCGCAATCAAGGAATTTTCAACATAAAATGCAACATTTCAGCAGCCACTGTGCTACTTTTTCTACGCCAAAAACAAAACATACAAAAAAAAAAACCAAATTGATTTCAACGCAACCGATAAGCTATTTATTAGAACTAAAATGAACTGAAGTTGGCATTCGAACTATGCTAATTGGAATTAGTTGCGGCTGCTGTTGCTGCTGTTGCTGCTGTTGGTGCTTTTTAGACTATAAATGACTTTGGCAGACGTCGGAACGACACTTTTTAAAAGCAAATCGTTCAACTATTAATTTCAAAACAATTAAAAATCAATAGAACTGCTATATAGAGACATATATACACGTATATAAACTACTGCAGTGCATATCGTGTCGTTTGCAGCAGACACAAAAATATAACAAATAAAACTTCTTTGCAAAAAAAAAAAGAAATAAAATAGTTTCACAACGCAATACAACAAATCTGTTTGGAAGTAAATCATTTATTTTGTCGTTGAAAGTTTAGAATTTGTAAAATAAATTCGAATTGATTTGATGTTACGGATTGTTAGGCATGGTTGAGCTAGCAATACAGCTGACAAGGCGTGGAATGTGGGAGGTTAAAATGTACACAAATATACAGGCATACAGATACAATTTTATAGATACAATTTTATAGATACAATTTTATAGATACAATTTTATAGACACTCAGGATGCAGCGCAAACCCCAAAACAGACAGGGGCGGTTTGCCATTGAGTGTTCAATTTTATTTGAAATGCTTTTTTTTCATCACTATTCTATGCTATATAGTATGTATGTATGTATGTATGTATGTATGTATGTATGTATGTATGTATGTATGTATGTATGTATGTATGTATGTATGTATGTATGTATGTATAAACGCCTCTTGGCTCAATTGACATTTGTTAAATTGTCATGCGGCAAGCAGATACATATGTATGTATTGTATCTACCTACGAGTCAGGCGCTCTAACAATAAAGAAATACAATGATTTGTGGCATCAGCTACAAATGTATTTGCAACACTCGAGTGCCTCAGTCTGTCCGTCTGTCTGTCTGTCTGTCTGTCTGTATCATTTGTATGCCATCTAAGCGCACTTTAAAGGCTATTTTGCGGATTTTTTTTCTTTACTTGGGCAATGACTTCGAACACTCGAGGAAATCTATTGTATGCGGTGTGTGCATTTATTGTATTTGCTGCTTGACGCATCATCTTTTGTAGCAACCCTCTGCAGCTTGTAATACGAAATAAATTTTATTTGATTTTCTTTCAATGATTTTTTTTTTTTTTTTTTTTTGGGAAATTTCACAATTACCTGCTAAGCAGTAGGGAAGAGTGAAATCGCAGTAGAAACAAAAATTTGAAAATTTATGCTGTTGTAAACTTCCTTCAGTTTTTTTGTATGCTTCACAAATATACAAAAGCGCTATTCATTAGTTTGAAGAGCAGTTTGTAACGCATTGGATTTGTTGAAGCAGTTCTATATCCAAATCATTTTCTCTAACTTGATATATATGTTTGGTCGACCATCTGAACTCTCTTCAATAGTGTGGTTTCACTTGAGCTGAGTGTAGCTTCATTCCATAAGTGCATGGAAACATCTCCCCAAGCGACAAATACCTGTCGCAATTCTCTAAAATATCATCGTACATATTGCCAAAAGAGACGAACTTCTATGGTTTCACACGTCCAAATAGAAAACCGTTTAGTTAAAGACAGTTAATTTAAATTTTTAAAATGAATGGTTCATAGTTCCATAAAAGTCTAATGCTTTCTTCTTGTATGAATATTTACTTCTTTTATTTAAATTCTATAATAATTTAAATTCTATTCTATATTTAAATTCTATATATACATATGGCGACTCGTTTTGGAGCCACTGTACCAAATGAAACACATTAAAACACATTGAAATACATTGAAACTAACCACGCATACCAAAAAGTTGCATTGCAGATAGATGGGAACCAGAAATATGTTTCGGCTTTCTTATCTTCTCTGACACTGACATACTATGTGGATCTAAAAATAACCGAACTTTTAATTTATATCATAGAACGCGTGGCGCCATCTATTAAATGTTGGCAGTGCTACAAATGTACATTTTTCTTCTTTCGTAAGCAGCTAAGTTCATTCTAATCGTTTGACAGGTTACAAACTGACAAACGTTTTGACCACAGAACTTTTAAAACGATACAGATTTACTTGATTCGATCATAGCTGGTGATGAAACATGCTGTTTTTAATATGATCCTGAAACTAAACGACAAACTGTAGAATGAAAGTCAAAAGACAAGACAAAACCTAAAAAATTACATTTTCAGAAGTCAATAATAGACAATGTCGATAATTTTCTATGATTCCAAAGGTGTTGTCCAAAAGGTCAAACTGTCAATTGAGTATATTAATTACAAATTTTACATCGTTTGTGATCGTTAATAATTTGTTTATGAACTGCAATTTTCTTATAGTTGCTCGAATCTTTTGCAAATGTGAAAAGAATACATTCGAATACATTCGAATACATTCGAATACATTCGAATACATTCGAATGCATTCGTGCCAGACGCACTAAATAAATATCGCATAAGACCTTATCATGTCTGCTTCATGCTGGAGTAGATTATTATTGCGAGCGAAATAGATACATAACCGTACATAATTTCGCCTTGGGAAGAATATTTGTTCTCGTCAAAAGAACAATCCAACATTTATTGCGTACGATTTAATATCATGAATACCCTCACCGATTTTAAAATTCTAGTTAAAATGATTGCAAAATACACACTGCAAAACTTATTAAACCTTATGTAGGGTATTCATATTTTTGTATTACCGAATTAGTGATTTTTGTGTTTCTCAAGTGGCTGTGATATCTTCGCACTTCTCATATGCTATATTGCTGACTTTATTTGACTATTTGTTGTTTTAGTTGTTTCATTATTTGCTTGTTGCCTGTAAATGCAAGGCGCATGCGTAACTGACCAGAAGGAGCGATCAGATACACTTCGTTCAATACGTTGTCGCTTGTTTGTTTGCAGGCGCAAACCGAAAAAACAAAAGGTGTGATATATGTCATTGTTCTCACTGCGTGTCCGTTTGTATTCCGTGTGTGTGTGTGCAAAGAAGTCCTCAATTGATGGTCTATACAAGCCATGACTGTTGTCGATCAGGGCAATTGGCTTAAGTCAAGATGCTATTTGGTTTACATGCATCGAAAGACAATGCTCATAGTCAATAGTCAATTGTATGAGTCTCAACGAAAACAAAAAGGCTCATCTTCAACGCTGTCGTCAATTAGGCATTATCTTTGCCTTTTGGTTTGCTTTCTATGTTGCATTGTTCTCAAAAAATCCGATTATTAAATGTGGGCAATGAGTGGACATTGAATGAAATGCCTACCACTTGAGATACTAGATACAAAATAGCAGCTGTTTATTGTCTACTTTAAGTAGTGGACATGCTCAAGAACGGCTGCACGGCTGCCTTTGGCACGCGTTCCCAAAAATTTTATGGTGTACGTGGTGAAAGTTTTTGCTTCTTTTTTTATATATGATTTTATTTCAAATCTGTACAAACAAATTTTTAGAAAATGGTAGGAATCGTTATTCTCCAGTGAGAGTAACTATTAGATACTAATTAAATAGTTTTATAGTATGTATATTTTAGAGCTATAAATTAATGATTCATTTATTTATTTATTATTTTTTTCTTTTTCAAAATGAATGATTCAAAAATGTTTAATTCAATGCGTTAATGATTCCAAGATTCATTCAAAATTGAATCATTCATTTCAAACTCTGATCCATTGTTTACATTATTCAAAGTAATATTTACAATTGATTATGTTTATTCATTATTATTTTAGTTTTGTTAATTATAGATGCAGTATATAAAATCGATTAGAAGACTTATAAAATCTGAACTGTTATCTGCCAAGTTTGAGGCTTAAGCAGTCTATCAATATATATATATCAATGTATCTTTTGCTAAGAGTATCTTAAAAACTTTATAAGTTTCTGCATTTGTCACAATCCAGAAAGCGTTGACAATGGCTCTGAGAGTTTTTAACTAATAGCACTTTGGACACCTAAGTTGAATGGCATAAGTCATATCTACAGTTTTGTAAAGCATTACCTTGTTCTTTACACTGATTTCAGATTTTCTTCCAAGGAACCAGTATATATTTTTATATTGAGCTGTTTTACTTTCGTTTTGATATGATGTTTCCAAATAAACCACTTCAAGATATTTCACTGAGTCATTTTGCGGAATTTCAGAGCATCTATTTTTGTGTTTTTATTTTTATCTGCCAATGATTTAACCATTTATCTAATAAGTTCAGCTCAGCCTGTGTATGTTGAAAAACTTCTGCTGAGTAACTGCTAGTTGCAATAATGGCTGTATTTCCAAAACACATAGGTACTTCGTTTGAGACGGACATGTCGGCTATATGAGGTGTAAAACACAGGATCTAAAACGCTAGACTAAAACCCTAAACTATCCTTTGATGATAGACATAAATGAAGATACATTGCCTCACTGCTAGACATGGAAGACACTTGCTGCTGAATGTCCAGAAACAGCTCTGCGCCTCTTTATAATTTGGTGGCATTGCAAAGGTGTTCCATGGCTTAAACACGAACTTGTATGATGGCAAATTCATCCAGCACTGGTAAATTACTTTTCAGTAGTATTTTTTAGAAAATGGTATGGTAAAAGTTACTACCATACTAATCAGACGTTATGACCAGAGGCAGTTTGCCTTGGCCCATTTCAATTGAGTTGGTTAGTGGTCTTGCCTAAGTATAGCATTATACATATACGTCAAAGAAGGATGCATTTTGGTGGAACGCTTTCAATTTTGTCGGAGTCAAACTGATATTCTGTATTTCCGAACTTCCGCAATTAAGATTGATCAAATTGGAAACCTCATTTGACAGGGGCAGAAGCTCTCCACTGTTGGAAGTTCTAGTACCGGTTCAGTCAGTACTCGACGTGCTTGGTCGAATCTGCCCCATTTGGTGAGGACATGCTGAGCGTCCTCTATATTTTCGCATAAATAGTATGTACATACAGATAGCTTTTAAATCACCCATGCCCAGATAGAAGCTGCATGATATGAAAGTTTATTTCACCGTGCGATCGCCCGAGCCACATTCCTAGGTTGGGTATCAGACGCTAAGTCCAGCATCCTTTCTCGGAGGTGTCCCACCGATTTTGCCAGGAGTTAATACACTCTCTAGAGAGCGATGTGACATCGATGTCTTCTGCTTCTCATTTTTTTAATCCAACTCTTAAGATCGTTGGCATTAGAATGTGCTACAATTCGAAATCGTTATACCTAAATACTTTCGGTAATAAACATTTCGAACATTTTAACAGCCAATCAGAGTTTTATATGACAACTTGCCCGCATTTATTACACCACTTTTTTATTAAAGATAATTCACCAATAAATTCTTTGTATTTATGGCTGCAAAATGAGCATTAACTTTTGTTCCATTATCAATGTGCAACCGGGGCGCTATCTCAAACAAATTGAAAACACATTTTAACATTTGCGACCAGTTTAATGTGACACAAATAAATTTCAGACTTTAATAAGTTTTATTTTTAAAATGGCTACTACGTCTAATTTCGAAATCAACTTGCAGCATTTTGATATAAAAGTTTATAATAATATGTTGTCGCAATACGCTAAACTCAATTTCCTGCTAGAGAAGGCGTTACTAAATCTTTAGAGTCTAGAGGCGGCATATGAAATTTGTATCTTTAAGATACATATTTAAGTTTAAAGTTTTTTTTTTGTCAGCTCATGAATATTCAGGCGTGTTAGGCATGAACAACATTTTAAGTCGATGACGCATGCGGCGCTATTAAAAGGTTTAAAGTTTAAACCCGTGTTTAATGTTAGCACAAGATCCGTTTTCAAATAGTACAAGCGTATAGATACATATTATGCGTGTATGTATGTAAATAGTAAGTACAATAATTTCCAACTGTTTGAGTTCTCTATTGAACATCAAATGCTCACACGCTGTGTCTATTGACAGTTAAAAGAAACACTAGGCTATGATCAATGAATAGCTCAAGGCTTTGATTTTTATTTAATATTATACTACTACGTACAAGTATAAAACTACAGAATCGCTATTGCCTAAAGGCAGTTGAAAGCGTGTATTAACATGCTTCAAAGTCTACGCCGTATACTTTTTTATTTAATTACTAAAAGCGTGCCGGCGAAATGTTTGCAGCATGATTTGGGTTAAACGTTTTGGCACTAATCGATAAAAAGAAAAAAAAAACTAAAATAAAATAAAATTGGGTAAAACCTTCAAGCTTTTTAGCGAACCGTGCAAATGGCTTAACGTATTTATTATATTTAGTTATTCATTCAGTTTTTTACACTTTAAACATAGTGTATAATTAAATTGAGTGGAATTGGCTCCTATATACAATATATAGTATCAATATATAGTATAGTAGCAACTTTTACCTTAGAAATTCCAGCGATTCGAGATTTGTTGGCATAAACCTGGCTTATCAAATACGTCCGTGAAATAGAAATCCGTAGAAGTCAAATCTAGTGACCAATATAATCTGTTGGCCTGTCGAAATCTTCGGTTTTCAAAATTAAACCATTGGTAAAAATTTCATTTATAACTCTCCAGCTCATTTATATGAAGTGTAATTGTCAAAATCTAGCTTATCATTTCTCTCCATTGACCGTTCGCCAACTCGCCATTGTCTTATACGAAAAAGTAGGAGAAAATTGGTTTTTCCGAACATATATCTTACTCGATAGCAACTTTTAGTATAAAAAGTGCTGCATTTAGACGCTTAGTACTTTATTATCGATAGAAATTTTTGTTATCCACATTTTTTTTTTGATATATTATGTCAATGTCATTGTCAGACTATAGGAATTTACTTATGCTTTACGCTGCACTGAAGAAATCATCGAACTATGGACTAAGACTCCAATTTCAAGTCGTTGGTAAAAACTCTAAGATTAATGTAGCAAAAATTTGATCGCTTTCACAGTATCAGTGAGAGAATTGTGATACAGTTTGACCAAACTGGGTGTATTGGGTCATTGGGGCTACAGAAAGAATAAAGTCTACAAGGATGATCCAAAAACAATTATAACCTTGAAACGGAACATTACATAAGCTATTCGTGCCATTCCGGTCGTAAATCTCCAAACTGTCAACGAAAATTTGGCCAAAAGAGTCTAGTACCTACGGAACAGTCGCGGTAAACATATCTGGGAAATAATTGAGCATTATGGCCTTTCGAATGAAATAAAATATTTGAAAAATTCATATCCTTCTGCGTTTTCTTTTTTAAAAAAACATCTCTCTGTTTGTTTAGTTTGTACAATATATCTCATAAACTATAAGAGCCCGAGGTTTCCAGCTCTCCTGTTTCATACGTGAACAAGTTTATGAAATTTTGTGGGTACCACGAGCAGAATGGCCAGCATACGGCTAAATATACTAATAATCCGGCCGGATTAAAGTTTATTTTTTTAAATTTTTTTAATATATTTATTGTTAAATTTGTCATGTCATGAGCTCACATTTGCTGAAATCTTACTTATTTTTGCTTTAATTAAAAAAATTTTGCTAGTGTTCAAATAGAGAAAAAAATAAAAAACGTTTGGTCCGCTAACTTTAGCATAAAGTTAGCAGAACAACATCTTCAAATAGATTCTTTGATTACAATAATTTAAGTTATGATATAGCAACTAAATATTTCGTTTAAGGAGCTTGAGTTCAGAGAATATGGCAAATAAAGAAGCAATGCGTATTACTACTTTATGGAGCGTTTCATGAAAACCTTAAAAACGCAAATATGTAGATCTATCGAAAATAAGTACAATGGATTAGAGGTGTTCATATCGGAGATTTCATATCGGAGATTTCATATCGGAGATTTCAACGTATTACGTCTCTGGTGTTTTTACATGAATGCCTACTTGTTTAGGTTTAAGCTCATGGTGGTCTTAGTACATGTTGCCTGCAAGGGCGGACGTCACAGAATAAATTATGTAGCTCCCAATTTCGAGAACATGCTGGTTTTGGCCATCGATCTCCCACCTTGGTATCCAATTGAACAATGTAGGCAAGTAAGTAATACCAGAGAGCCGAAGCAAACATGGTGCCGAAGCAGTATTACTTACTTTAGGATGCGTCCATTACAATTTCCATATGCCGCCCGAGAGTCTGTAATGTAACTACCAATAAGTACACACAATTACGGCATGTACGCTCACATACCAACGCATTGTACATGTTATTAACCCTGTGTGTTTTACTGGAGACAAAATAATTTTATAGAGTTTATTCTCTGTGGCACAAATAACCTCCATATTCATGAACTACAAAGGTAATCTTCTTTTAGAACATCGTTGAATCATTCAGCTTTTATCATGTAACCATAAATCAACTCTTATGGGGACATCGTTACATCTCTTTATGCTACTACAGACAAACACTCATTTGTAGCATCGATTCAAAAACTTAAGTTCATACAGCCTATAGCTGCCTCATAGAACTCTCGTTATTCAATCAAAACACAGATTCCTTCTCCAACGGGCCATCTACAATTCAACCTGGGTATCTACAATTCATCTTACCGGAAGGTTTCGCCAAACAATTCCACGAAAAGCAAGGAATCATTCGAAGAAATCAATTAATGCAATTGTGTAACAATTCCAACCAGTTACAGAACTTGTCTCTGCCAGGAGGCGTCCGTTACGATTTCCATATGCCGCCATAGAAGCTGTAATGCAACTACCAGTAAGTACACACAGTTACGGCATGTATCACTCCATTGAACATGTTATTCCCCCTGTGTGCCTTATTGGCGACAAAGATCTAATTTTATAGAGTTTATTCTCTGCGCGCTCAGTTACTATTAGCCATTCACCAATTTGGTGTGGGCTAGGTCCCTTGGCATGTTTCCGGTGGGGTAGTGGCGACCAAAATTTAGGCATCAGCTTAATTCTCCCTTATTTTCATCAGTCCGTTCACACTACTGGTATTTCGCTAGATATTTCAACGTATTCTAAGATTTATTACGAGTATAGCATTGACACGTGCTTTGAGGTACCAGCAGCATAGTGTAGCACTAGGATATTATATTGGTTCAAGCCAGCAGTGTTCTACCATTCAAGGTAAATATAATCTGTCTGATATAAAACTCAAATGTATTAAAATGCATTGCTACCATTTGTGCTTCTCTATGGGCATTTGTTCAGATGAGTATCTTGGTACATGCATCCCAGTTACTGTTTTCATAGTTACCTTTTTATTTATTTACCTTTGTATACAACATTTGTGAGAACTCTTGGAAGTTCTTCGAATTTGTTGCTCAGCATTAACGAAAAACTTTTGTAAACTCAAATTTTGTGTATGTAATGTAAGCGTTTTAAATAATCGATTAACCCAAATTTGTTGCTTGCTTGTAGATACACATTTTTTATCATATTTTTTGCACATAATTCACGCGTTGTCTACCAAATACCAAAATTTATAGCATTTGTATCTTTTTTTTTTTTTGGTATTATGATGGCGCACAATAAGCGTCAGCACCTTGTCTAATTTGCTATGGTAATGAAAATTCGAGCGAGCGAGCGAGAGAGAGAGAGAGAGAAAAAATATGGAATGAGCAGATCATATAAACGACAAAAGCTATGTTGATATCGAAGATACATAAATCTCACAGAAGTTAAAGAAAAAAGCAAAACTTCAAAGCAAAAAAATCGAAAGCCACGCAAACATACAAAATAAAAAACTAAACTTAAGTCCAGCAAGTCATGCTTAACGCAATATGTATTTCAAATTTATACAAAATATCTTTTAAAATACTTTTTCGTAAAATCCTGTGGGTGGCTAAGCGTGGTTCGCTTGCGCTTCAGATACACTCCACAAAAGGGCAGTTCGCCTCAGCGGGTGGCAAAGCACGGCAAGATCGACACTTCAAAGTACGATCCAAAAAAAAAAAAATCGATTAAACGCATGAAATACTTAGATCAACTCCTATTTCGCCCTTCATTTTTGTTTGTAACAAGAAATTTCTCCAAGTTTTCGCTTCAATGAATGAATGAGTTAAGTTCTTCGTTTGCGTTTAATAATTTGCGACGTCATGCAACTGCATAAAAGATTTCGTTACAAATTAAACGCTAAATACGCTTGCGCATCACTAAACCAGAAAGGCGTAGCAGCTCATTTAAGGCATTTTGTAGGCATTTAAGTCAGGAGAAAATAAAAAAGTCAATTTTAAAGCTTTGCTGTGAATGGGACAGTGATGTGAACTCATCTCAGCGTTTAATTTTCACGTGTGGGTTACAAGTTTCTGAGTTTCTGAGTTTCTGAGTTTCTGAGTGAAGCTGGGACATCCAACTGTGCACCACTGACTGATTTTTAACATGCGCTCTTCGATCGCAAGCGATACCCTGTGGTCTTGCCTGTCAATAAGTCGTCTCGATCATCGTTGTTGTTGTTTTTGATCTTGTTGTTCATAGCTTTTTTTTTCGAAAACTCATCGTTTTCCAAAGTTATTAGTTCAGTTTTGTGCGCTCAATAGCTATTTTGTTACAATATTTATAACTATTGAGGCTCTCAGCTAGTGTATCTGTATCTATGTATCTAAAGCGCCGCATGTTGCATATGAACGTATGTATAGTAAGTTGTAGCGCTGTTGTTTTTTTTTTTATTTTTAAACAATCTCCATATTTGTACGTTATAATACTACCCGCTGTCTTAATATACAAACTGACAGCCATACAAACTGACAGACTGTTGTCCACACACAGCAGGTTCATATCAACGATAGTTTAAATATTTATTTGCTTTGTAGCGCGAATTAAACAAAAAATAAAAAAAAACAACTGAAACGTATTCTTAGTTTTGTGGCAATCTTTAAAATGAAGTTTTAAATTGTAACAAGTATCTGAAACTGCTTTCATAAGTTGCATGATATTAATTATATCACAGATAACTTTCAATCTAAAACAGTGCAAATGCAAGTATTTAAAAAATAACAATATGTCATGTCCTGCTCAGAATTCATGAAATTAATTACTTCAGATTCATATTGCATTAGATCATATTTAAAAACAAAAGAATATTGAATTGAAAGTGACAGCAAACTTAAAGAAATTATAGTATAAATAGTGCAGCCCTATTGACCACTGCGAGACAATAAGAAATAGCACAGTTCCGGCCCAAAAATTTCGCTTGTGTGTGTGTTTTTTTATACTATTCACACAGAGCTATCAGTGTGTCTAAAAGTTTGTAACGCTTTAATAGAGGCATCGTAGACCTCATAAATTATATATATTCTTGATCAGCTCGACGAGACGAGTCGATCTAGCCATGTTCGTCTGTCTGTCTGTCTGTCCGTCTGTATATTGATGCGCATTTTTTGGGGCCCAATTTTTATGCTATCCAGTTGAAATTTTGCACATATACTTCTTTTTAATGCAGTTTAATAGAGTATCCAGATGGATCCGCCACGCCCCCATACAAACCCACCGCCCACTTTTGACGTTTTGTATGAAAAACTTTTTTATTGTAATCAATATCAACTTAATAATTGATATGGTAACATTTAGTGGACGAATGATTGACATATATATTAATGGGCGGGTCCCACCGCCCACTATTTGGGGTAACTCCCATACAAAACTACTGCCCACTTTTGACTTTTTATAAGAAAACTTCCTTATTAAAGTTAATATTAGGTTGAAATGCAATGTGGTGCCTTTTTATGGTCAGCCGCTTAACATACACATACTAAGGGGCGTGGCCCGCCCACTATTTTGGATAGCTCCCATACAAACCCACCGTGCAATTTTGTGTTTTTTATGAAAAAGTCCTTCATTTCGATCAATATTAGCTTGCAATTTGATTTTGTGGATTTTAATGGACAAGCGCTTCATATACATATACAAAGGGGCGTGTCCCGCCCACTTTTTGAGGTAGTCCCATATAAACCCACAGTTCACTTTTATGCATTTGTATGGAAAACGTCAATATCAACTTGAAATTCGATATGGCGGCATCTTACACTACATCGCTTCATACACATCTACTAGTGAGCGTGTAGCACCCCCTATTTAAACGCCCACTTTTATGTTTTACAATACTATTTAAAATTTCGTGTGAATGGTATCAGAGCTTCGGTTCAACCGAAGTTACGTTTTTTCTTGTTTTTTTTTTAAATTCAATAAAATTATAGATAGTTAAAACAAAGTTTTTCACAAATGATACATAGGTCGTCTAGGGAATATGCATGTCTGAGGGAGAAGCAAGCATTCGAGCTTTTATCGGATAATATCAACTCAATAGTACGGAGTAAGTAAAAAAGCGAAATGGGTACCGTCCAACGAAATCTGTTCTACTGTTTCATCATTTAAGCACTTCAAACATCATACCCATTGTTCCAAACAATTATGTATTAATATATGTAGACCTATGTATGAGTGACCAGTTTATATAAGAGCTATGTATATGCATACTTCTAGAACTGTTCCAATGATATATATGGTACAAGTGATTTGAGCCTTCGGATGCCTTTAAAAATATTAAAAAATAAATAATATATCAAAATTTCTTGATATCTATATCCTGTGAGATTTTATATCCAACAACCAAACACGGCTCAAATCACCCGACTCTTCCCTATTTTTTTTCTTATAAAAAAGGATGATAGCTTGAACATCACAATAAAAAGCCTGAACAGATCTAGAATTAATTAGATATTTAATAAAAGATAATATACCTAAATTCTCCATATAAAAAAACTAAGTTTACATTTAAGATAAAAATTTTAGTTTTAGTGTTTCGATCTGGAGTCGTTAAATTGAGTAATACATTTTCCTTTGCTTTATAGAATGTACATATGCAGCCGGAGTGCGAGAGATCGAATATTTTTTCGCTTCCACTTCGACAAAAATCACTCGCTCCTGTCCACTCTAAGGCACTCCGAATTTCATTTTAAAAAATAGGTCTAATTTAAAAATATTACAAAAAATGTCTGAGCATTATAAGAAACGGAATTAATCATTTGGAGTTGTTTCCCTTCAATTTCCTGAACAATATTTTACTAATTTCACACATAAAGTTTCTAGTGAGTTCTAAAATATAATCACGTTCGGTCCATGACTCTTTATATTTCAGTTGAAAGTAGTCGTTTTCTCAACTGACCTAAAACTTTATAGTTAACTTTAACAAACCGATGAACGAATGTTCGTTTGCTCATGTGCTTGTTAAGTTTTCGTTCTGGTGAGATAGAACACCGTCCTGGAAGTGAATTTTTTGACAAGAAATCTACAATAATAATAATCATCAGTAATATTTTTCACTGAAACTTCAATCGTTTCGCTCTGTAGTAATGTTTCAATTTCAAGAAACTTTATGGCTACTCGAAAAGCATTTTATGCAAATGTATTAAACGGGTTAGTAATAAAGTATTACATGCGGTAAGAATAATGGTACAGTACAGTATAGCGTCGGATTGGAGAGTATTTCTTTAAAGATCCAATCAATTACTAAGAACTGCATGCACTATTACGATATTCTACAAAGAATCGGTTATAACTGAAGTCTGTGTGAATGATATTTATTTCAAAATGGCTTAAATTACACACAACTTTTCAAAAGTTGAATGCTACATTGAATCTTTTATGCGGAAAGTTGAGTGAAACCTTAAGTTAATGCACTGTCAATAAAGATTTTGCGATTTACTATAACATTTTTACATAGATTTAATAACTCTAAGAGGCTTACTAAAATATAACAACCAATAATTGAGTCATATCGGCCGATATATCGGCATTCATTTAATCATATCGGCATTCATTTAATCAAGCACTAAAATTTCCTATGACGGCTCGGCAGGTATTCTCCGTGATGGCTGCCATTTCGTGACGGATATTTTCTTTTAATTGTGCCAGGGAAGTCAGTTTGTTGCCGTAAACTTTAGATTTGACGTAACCCCACAGGAAAAAGTCCATAGGATTTAAATCGGGACTTCGTGGAGGCCAATTTATGTCACCTCTCCTGGAGATCAATTTGCCAAGAAAAATTTCATAAACTCGTGGTAGAGACCTGTTGGACGTGTGTGAAGTTGCTAAAAATGCGGAACAATGATGATCTATGCACGTTTAAAGCAACAGCACGCTTCCGAATCGAAAGGTCCGGGTTGTCACGAACAGACTGAGTAACACTGTCTACGTTTTCGAACGTGCTCGAAAACCTTTTACGCCCGGATTTTGATTTTTCCAGCGTTGAACCGGTCTCTTCAAACTTCTCGACCAATTTTCCAGTCCAGAGTCGAGGGCTTGGCGCATCATTTAAGTGACGAACTTGTCGACGAATACTGCAGATTTTTCTACGCGCTACAGTCGCTGAATTACAGTTAAAAAACTCATGTACGCACAACGCACGGTCCGCTCCCGAGAAACGCTCCATAGCGACAAAATTCCCAAAAGCTAGGCTACCGATTGACATACCCCCCGCGCCCCACGGAATAGTTGCGTTCACGCAATCAGCAAATCAAATCTGAACTTTCTTTTGAGATACCCTGTATTATAGAATAGCTGAATGAAATAAGTATCAATTCACAAATTAAAAGCAATTGTGATATTAAAAGTTTTGCTCCAAAGTGTTTATCATTGAATAGAATGAGAAGTTGATATAGTTATTGTATTAGGAACAGTTACTCACGCAATGTCTGTTCAATTTAACGATATGCTATTCTGCCGGTTACAAAATTTTGTTTTCTCAATATTAGGTTAACTTAAAGCACTAACTGGTGCTCATCTGCTGGTTAAATGTTTAATATTAAACTTTAAACCATACATTTGATACCATACAGATTGATTTGAATTTCTTCTCAGATTTTCATGCTTAAAACTTGTTTCGTAGCAGCGTTGCCACACTGTACGCTATTTTTGGCCATTTACACAATTGCAATTTAACCGGCATATGTGAAAATTAAAATAATTTTCTGGCCCGTTAAAGTGACTTGAAGAGTACTTAACTGACACTTTAAACGGACATTGAGAAACTGTGCCTTAATCTACTGTAGCTTAATCTCATTACACATAAGCACTTCCCAATGACTATAGTACCGAGATATAAATATAGATCTGGCTACAGCTAGTTATCAGTTATCAAACTACATCGGAGTATTATATATTTTCCATATTGTATCGAAACAATCCATTAGACAAGCAAAAGCATAACTTTGACTAAATTTGCAACAAATTTTTTAAGTAAAGACCCGAAACTTATGAATTCTAATCAACCAAAATTTAGTTTATTGAAGAAACTGATAAATTTTTGATATTTTTGGGTTGGCATTGATAGATCTTACTTCAACAATAATTTTCCGTTTCTGATATATATTTTCTATAGTTTTTATGTGCACACAATCGTTTATGTTAAAATTTGCCTATTACTTTTGCTGCCGTTATGCACACTCGTGTGCCACTCGATGCAGGCGGTAAAACTCATTTTAGATTATCTAATGTAACTATGAAATCTAGCTCAGATTATTTATTAAGTGCTTAGTATTACTTTTTATGTAGCAGCGTAAAATAAAGTTAGTATATGCTGTCATTAATGTCGCTAAAAACATTTGTAAAAACTATATATAGTGCACTATACTCGTATATAGTAAACCATGGCCAGGTAACTACATTGAACATTATATAACTATGTATAAAGAGTACTTAACTGAAAAGTATATTGAAATAAATTTTGCATATGATATAAAATTTATGGCAAGTATTTTCTTTTTAATAGATAAGACCTATCGATAGTTGCTGAGAAGGCTATGGCTCAGATTTTGGACAAATACGAGTATGAGCTTAAAAGAACAGGGAACCGTTTAAAATTGAATTATTATATATTAACTATCTTATAACGTTCTATCCATCTTAATGTTTACAAGGAAAACAGTATAAACTAAATCAATTCAAATACACGTTTAACTAAAAGATGACAGCAGAGTGCAAGCAAGTCTTTCAAATTTAATGCACAATTGTATCTTAAAAATTTATACAGACTTCTGTATCGTCTGGAACGACAATAATTTTCACATCTCAACTATCACTGTACACTTGAGCAGTTTGCTTAATAACAATCCCAAACCTTAAGTGAAGACTCAGCATTGATTAGTTAACATAGAATAAATTTCATACTATTTCTGTTTAAAATATTGTTTCGAAAGAATCCATTTAGCCAGCCGCAAATTAACAAATATATATATATATATATATATATATATATATATATATATATATATATATATATATATATATATATATATATATATATATATATATATATCGTACTTTATAACTCCGACGGCAATTACTAACCTTCATTTTAAGTGCCTCCACAATTTTGGCGGTTTTTAATCCAAGCGTGTCACGAAAAAATATATGTATAAATTCAAAACGTATATCCTATGTTAGGATACGTTTAGTTGAGTATCTTAGTATTATGCAGTTTTTAAAAACTTGCATGCGCCGTATCATATAATTCACTATTCAAAACAATTTGTTTCTCTTTGTTATGTAAAATATATCAATTCGTTACAGATTTTAAACACTTTCCATAGATATTATTGTTAGATACAACAACAACAACAAAAACAACAGCAGCAGCAACCACAACACAACACACACAGATACATATACATATACATATGTACACAAATGCATAAAGAAAAAAGATTTGTTATAGTTAAGATAAAAATTGTATAATTGTAAATATAAATTGTGATATTAGTTAATAATACAATAATCAGTAGCAAATTCCAATGGCGACGGCGTCCAATAGGAAAATTGCCGACGCGATTTAACGCTTATCAATGCATTTAGATAACAACTACAAACGACAACGACGTCGACGTCAACGACGGAATGTAGCTGCGGCAAGTAATGAAAGAACGTAAGCAATAAACTCGTATCTCGTAGTGCGAACGAACGAGTATTATTGAGAACTCGCGCGAATGACGTTGTTACACCTTCGAGGCCACTACGTAAACTGAGTTGAAGATGAAAAACGGTTGAAAAATAATAATAAAGCCAAAGCAACGACTAAGAACGCAGCAGCAGAGCAACATAAAATAAACAGAAAAACAACTTCAAGCCATGCGGTGCGGTGCGGTGCGGTGTGGTGCGGCAGCGAGTTGTCACGCTGTGCTGCCGAACTGAGCTGAGTTGAGCTCTGTGTGTGAAATGCTTGCTGGCCAACCAACTACCACCAACACCAGCGCAGCTAAACGTAAGCAAAAGATACAGATACACAGATACACAGATACAGATACATTCGTTCGAGTAGTACTCAAACGTCGTTATTGTTGTTGTTGTTGTTGTAGCATCAATTTCATTTCAGCTGAGACAGCTGAGACAGCTGTGCACGCGCTACGATCAAGTCGAGTCGAATAATGGCAAGCCAGACAGATACAGACTAACGGACGGACGAACGGACGGACGGACGAAAACGAACCAACCACTTTTGAGCTATGCACGCAAACTCGCTCAACTGGTTTTTCACATTAAGTATGCGCGCACCCTGTATTCATATATCTAGATGTACAACAACATAGTCGGGGGGTTGTGGTGATTGGTTGCCATGGCGTCTACATTCGGGTAACGCCTCTTTATGAGCGCATACTCGAAACGAGTTTTATCCCCCATTTTGAGTATGTTAATCTTGTGAGCCAATTGAGTGCGCCGGCGCGTGCCAAGCGTGTAAGTGAAATAGAAATAGTATACATTGCTTATGTAAGAGCAAGAGAGTATGTAATAGAGCGCAAGCAAAAGATACAGATACAGATACATTCTCCATTGAGCGCAAAATGGAGTCCGCCATATGTATCTGTGTGTGCATCATTTGATTGAGTAACTTACTGAAGTATCTTGTAAATGTGTTTGTACGTTTTTCTATTTGACTATTTGCTTACTGATAAGCAACGGCAGCAACAGCGTCAGCAGTTGTCAGCAGCACTTGTAGATACAATTGTATCTCATACGTACGTAATAGCTATACTCGTGATGTAGTATGTCGGCTGTCTGATTGTGCGGCATATTGTATTGCTGCTGCTGCTGTTGTTGTTGTTGTTGTTGTTGACTGTGACTTTTTGAGGTCAAGCACACACAGCATGTATTGTATCTACGTGTGTATGTCTGTGCATCTGTGTTTGTGTATAGCAAAGCCTTTGCACTTTAATGTCCCTTTGACATGTGTGATTTGCTTTAAGCCTTACGTTTGTCGTTTTTTACTACGTTTTTTGCCTATAGAACGCCCCTTTTTCGTTACACTTGTTATACTTTTGAGCGCTTAAGCCGATGCAGCTTTAAAAACACGCGCTGAAGTGGCATTTCTTTTAGCTCTCTTACTGCTTGCAGTTACTTTTTGCATTGAAATTGCTATTCGTTCTCTTTTTTTAAGCCTCTGTAACTGCCAGTAGAGTGCCGTTTAAGGATTAACATCAATTTTTCCTTGTTGTACATTGACGGTTTTGAAAGCGCATTTTTATGATGACATACGTATTGAATATGCAAAATGTTTATATTCGGGTAATTATAAGTTTTGTAAGCAGTTCTTTAGAAATAATACCATTCGATGTATGATAAAAGATTGCAAGGAATTTTGATACCATTACAATTAATATGAACTGCTCAGTCGTATAAAAAAATGCACATATCCATTCGCCGTGCTTCGGTTTTCGAATCCGAATAAATAGTTCGGATTCGATTGCGTTCAAATGGTCGGTATTTCACTTTCAGAAGATTGTGCGACTTAAATTACCTTGAGTATATGGATTTCATAGTGTAAATTCTTAGTGACTTCAAATGCCTAAATTATTCTGAAAGTGTAATACAAACCATTTTTCGAAACCGAATCCGAACATTTTTGTCAGTTTAGTAAGCCGTAGAATGGGGCTACATTTACTTATGTAGTCGTGCTGCCCCAAATTTAAGTATAAAGATCGGGCAACTGCCTTTCCTCGTTCCTGAGATCTTCGAAAACGAACAAAACACACCCGAAATAAATGAATTTGACCCAATGTTGAATACTTTATACGAATCGATAAAAGTCAAGTTTTAAGGCTTTTGTTAAAGTAATCCAATGATTGGAGAATCTAAGCCGTATTGAATGAAGTGAATTAGTTTTCGAGTACATATTAAATATGTTATATTGGGCCAGGTTTTACTTGTATTTATTAAAGCATTACAAAAAAGCATTCGAAAAGGCAAACAATCCATTTATAAACTTGCATGGCATCGTTTGGCATGTTTTCGTTTGAACAAGCAAACCAAAGCAAGCACTGTGCGCATATACCAAAAACCAAATGGTGATGAAGATTTCAAGTTATAATGAGAACAAATTAAAGTAAACCATGGTTCAATAATAAGGTAGCGTATTGAGCGCTGACTCAGGCCAATCCAAGACAGAAAGAGAAGCAAGGGAGCACAAGAACAAGACAAAGAAGGAAAAACAATGTCATAAGCACAGCAACAAAGAAAAAATTCGCGTAAGAACAATCGTTCAGCAAAAGCATTAAAAGCTTACTAACGTTTGGCCTGTGAAATTTGAGGGTGCTTGCTCTCATACACTATCTTATAATTGTATCATGGATTTGATGGTTTGTGCTCTAGCCTGTATGAATGACGAAAGAAACAACAAACAAAACAGCTATGCGGGATACGCCATGGTTTCAAATATAAAGTGAAAATGTGATGTGATGAGATGAGATGGACGAGACAAGTAATGTTGAACAATAAGTGACTCGAAAGACTGCTCTGTTTTTGCTTTGTTTATTTGCATTGTATTTTAATTTGGTTGTATCGAACCAAATCACTAAAAGTTACAGCTTGTTGGAAGTTGTTTGGTTTGTTTGCAACATTTTTTTTAAAGAATCAAGTGAAAATAAGAATAGAATTTATTTGTGGCATTTGCCAAATGAGTGTGTTTACCCAATATTTATATAATAAGTAACACAGATTTTACATTAGAAATTTGAGTAAACAGTTTTGTTGGTGTATAAAAATGTATGAAACAACAGAAGTTTATTTCGGTCCCTTTCCTGATCACATACCCTCAAAAATCGCTAAAACTAGCGCTTCTCTTGAGATCTCTGATTAAAATGACAGCTCGCACACAGCATAGCAAACAAGAAAAAGAGTCAAATTAATATATGATTATCCATGTTCAACTGATTTATCAGCGAATAATTTCTTTTGATTCCCATTTACCAAAAACAAAATACATGTGGTACATGCAGTGTTGGTGAAAAGTACTGAATAAGTAGATAAGTGGCTTTAGGAATGGTTTTATGGGGAATGAAACTCGAAATTTTTTTTTTTTTGAAAAAGCAAAAAATGCTATCATTGTTTGATACGAAAGCTTAACTTTTCTTAACTTAACTTGTCAATAGTCAGCAAACGCCTTAAAGCCATGGGAATTATCTAAAAGCTGGAATATTCCGTCTCATACAAATTGAACCCACGAGCATTTTTTAACTTGTCAACAGCTGATTGAATGACAGAAAAGGAAGTGACTTTTGCATCGAACTATGAATGACGATGAATGGCAATTCGAGTAGAGACACGATAAAATGATTTTTTCAGCAAAACAAATCATTTAAAATAAGATTGGAAATGCTCAAATGGAAAGTCCTATCCCACCCGACATCTTTCCGATTACAACTTGTTGCCTTTGAATCAGCTGCTCGCAAGTGAAAAATCGACTTTTAACGTCTCTCTGTTTCAGTTTATAAGCAACCCAATTGTCTTGCTTTTGAATCATTCCCATGAATTTTAACGTATAGAAACTGCTTTTTGAGTCACTCCCAATGATTCTACAAGTTCCTCTTGGATTTGACTCGGATCTTCATCGAGTAATGCCAACCAATTATTTGTCTTCGAATTTTCAATCGAGGCTTGTCTTCAATGCTGAAATCACTAGTCTTGAAACATCGTAACTAGTATTCCCTACATAATTTATCAGTTGTGGAACATTGTCACCATAAACTTTCACAAGCATTCGATGCGCTTCCAGCTGCACTTTTCATCCAATTAAAGCAGAAGTGATGCTTTCTAAAACTCAAGGCTATAAAAACTGAATCATTTTGACAAACGTCTAACCTCTCTGAAACTACCGAAATCTGCTGTTATTATGGAACATTCACAGCAGCCAGAGCTATCATTGGAATATCGATAGCTTCTCAACTTCTACATTAACTGCATCAATTATCTCCGCATTGCTACTGAAGAATTTCCCCTTAAATTTATTTTAATTTTTGGATATAACCAAAAATCAGAACACTCCAGATACGAAAAATATATTACTAGGCAAATTTATTCGATGCCAGAGATCGCAACAAAGTTACGAGTTCTTTCAGCTGTGTGAGCTGCCGCATTATTGTAATGTAAAAAGTAGCGACGCATGGAAAACTTTTTTTTTTGCGGTTTTACAACATGGAATTTAAGTACTCCAGCTATCATTTCTTGTTTACCAGAGCCACATTACACCCGTCCGTCGAAGAATTTTACCGACCTTCTCGAGACTCGTCCTCTTACGCATAATTTTCAGTCTGGAATCTTCGAAAACGCTTGGAATCAGTTTTAAGAGATGTTGCATTTGTTTCACAAGCAGTTAAGCATTCATTGAACATTTGTAATGGCTTGATTTGATGTCGAAAAGAATCGCATATCGAATTGCTTGCACTTCTTCCGGGCTTCCATCAGTAATTTTACATTTGCTTGTCTTCAAATCGAACAATTGTCCCCGAAATAAAACAATTAAATGTTGCAAGACAACTGTGAAGCGTCTAGCCTTTTTGAATTTTTTAAAAACAAAATAAAATACAACTTACTAGCCGGACTTCTATTAGTCCTTCGTACGTAATTCTGTTCATCCTCTTCACAACATTTCTATTGGTTAACTTGCAGTTTTACTAACTTTTTTTCCACTTTCCTATTTTCCACAACTAATTCTGTACTTAGAAATGTATGCAAAGCTACTTTTAAACTAAGTAAAACAATAAAATCAAATAAACATTATACATGCATCACTCGAAACTGAAATTTTTAAATTAGCAGGTTCCACTCAACTACAATAAGTAGCATATCTCAAAAAGTGTCTAACCTATCTACGCACTGACCACCTAGTTTAAGATACAAGAGCTCAGATTGCATAAATCGCATTCCAAGCCATCTACACGTCAACAACTCACTTCAAACTAAAGGTATTTCTACTTATCTAATCGACATATCTAAATACCAAAAAGAGGCATGAATGTCCGAACATGAAATTCCTGCCGTGCTACACCAGAGCGACAAACACTGTCCGTTTCACTTATATAATACTATAATCGGCTTCATCGATTGTCTAAATCTAGCTAAACTGCAGCTAAATTGATTAGTTTAGCCTTTAACAGCCTTTCCCTTTGTGTGCACCTTTCACTCTGTCCGATGTTTTTTCTCATGGTTGAACTTTGCGCAGCATTTACATGCCATAATTTTTCAAATGTCACCAGTTTTCAAAAAAAAAAAAAACAGAACAGAACAGAACAGAAAGAAAAAAGGGGCGATGCGCCAACATTTGATATTTACCGCAGTGTGCAACCGTAACAAAGACGCAGAACGGCTGTAAGAACTCTTCATATGAACCGAAAATCTCCAACTAGACAACGCTGCACTTGTCCGCACTGACTGTCATCGTTCTCGAAGATGCACAGCATCCTTTCCTTTATTTCAGCTATGAGTATTGTGCGCAGGCGCATATGTTAGCTTCTGATGAAATGAGAACAGGTTGCGTAACCAAGAACCTTTTTCTTTTTTTGGTCATCTTTTGTACCTGTGCGATGATTGAGACATCTTTTAGTAGAGGTCAAAGAATCAAAATTGAATTTATATATAGTATTTATATGCCACATTTATTAAGTGTTCCTTTTGCTGCGTATTTAACATCTATTTTTCTTGTTTTTTTCTTTTTGATAGGTTCTTCAATATTTATACGCTGCATACTTAGTATAAAGGAGAGCACTATTGGTTTATTGAAGAGTTTGTTACGCTTTGCATATACAGAGAGATTGCATATGACTGAAGGCAGTTTGAAGCTTATTACAGTTAACATGTTTAACTTACTTTTCCAAATAACGCGCAGTACGTATTGATCTTTACGAAGATGTTGAATTTAAGCATGGATTTTTTACAGTGGACGGCAGTCTAAGCAAGTGACGAAGATGTAGAATACAACAAAATAGTGTTGCTCCCCAAACTATGTGGGTTTGTAATAGTGTCAAAGAAAAATGATACTGCATTGTTAATACTGATATGATTTTGCAATACTACGAAATAAGACCTGGCCTAACTTCATCTTTAATTTGGTTAATTCATAGATCTTAACTGCATATATACCAGATGAGTGGGTTGGTAATACATTGAAGAACATTGTTCTGGCATCGTTGAATAGAATCTGTGTAAGTTTGGCTTGCACACTCCCGAATGAAAAGGCGCTATGTTCATACTGATTTTATGATTTAATTATAATCAAAATTTTATAGTCATTGCGCAGTGTATAATTTCTGCCAATGAAAGATGAGATGTTCAGATTTCTTTATACCATTCACAAACAGTGTAAAATCTAATTTGTATTGTAGACACCATATCGTAATCAGCTTGACAAGACGAGTTGATCTAGTCATGACTGTCTGTCTGTCTGTCCGTCTGACTGTCTGTCCGTCTGACTGTCTGTGCGTTACTGTCCGTTTCTATTCGCTCAATTTGTGAAATATTGATTTGAAAATTGGTATGGAGACCTTTGATAACTAGAAGCAACTTAAGTTCGAAAATGATCGTGATTTATCCACTAGACGGTATAGTTCCCATACAAAAATATTTTTTATTTATTTTGTTCTATCGAACATGTTTGAATTAAAGCAATTATTTCCAAAATAATAAACATTTTTAAATTGGTCAGCTACATAGTACCTGCCTAACATTCTACATTCTAATTAATAATATAGATACTGTATAAGTCGTACATTTGTATTAGTAAACATTTGAGGACTCGGTATTTCAACTGTACTGCGTAGCGAACTTCCTAACATTCCAGACGACCTGGGTTCAACTGCCGCTCGATCCAAAACTGCCTTACATTCTAATTTCTAATAATTTCATAACTTAAAAACTGAAGTAAGACACCAGCGTGCCGAACCAAAACGGCAAGTGTGAATAGTATTAAAACTTTGGTTCCACTGAATTTAACGTTTTTCTTCATCACTTTTTATCATTACTTTTATTCATCACGTTTCTTGATCACTTTACTTTTTAGGCAAGTCAAGACATACTATAATCTGAGTACGTGAAATAATTACCCATACATATCATAACTCTCTGACCAATACCTACAAATTTGGGGTTTCGGAGTTCGTAGTATACATGCAAACATTGGTACATAGATACACAGGTACATTCTTTTTTTATAAATAAATTATAAATAGATTAAAAATACAGATAACATATGGTGTGGCATCCAGAAAATTAAATATAAGACATCTGCGTATGGTCAAGGAGAATCCAAATGTTCAAGTTTGAAGTATCTAACTCTTATAGTTCCTGAGAACTGGCATCTTATAACGGGTGATTCATTTAGATGATTTTTTTTTTATATTTTTAATAAAACACTTAAAATAGAATTCGATGTCAGAATCTTTATAATGATCCGAAAGAACAATCTCTGACATTTACCCTTTAAGGATAATTTCTTTCAAATGTTGGCCGCGACTACGCTGTACGGTATTCAGAAGGTCCAATTTTCGATCACTCTTTCCAGCATTGCTACCGGTATCTCTGGAATTACGAGAACAATGTTGGCTTCGAAGTCTTGAATCGTACCTGGTACATATCGACAAATGGCATTTGACTTTACATAACCCAAAAGAAATAATGTTATATCACACGATCTAGGTGGCTAGTTGACAGTTCCGAAACGCGAAATTAGGTGCTCTTAAAAATGATTTATCAATGTAGCTCTGTGTGCCATAGCACCATCTTTCTGAACAGGCAACAAAAAGTCCGTTATCATGGTACGGCACCCCTCGCGATTGGCGGTTACTTTCTGTCTGATCTCATTTTTAAAGAAATGCAGACCGATGATTCCACCAGCCCGTAAACCACAAAAAACAATGACTTTATGTGGATGTAACGGTAGTTCGAGAATCTCTTCGGGTTGCTCACCAGCCCGAATGCGGCACTTTTTGTTTATTGACGTATCCATTGAGCTAGAAATGTGCCTCACCACTGAACAAAATTCGGCGTAAAAATAGCGAATCTTCATTCAGCTGTTGCAGTGTCCATTGACTGAAATTAGAGCGTAAAATCAAGAGTGGCGGCTTTAATTCCGCAAAGCGTTTGATTTTGTAAGCCTTTAAACTAAGATCCTGGCGTAAAATTCGCCAAGTTTTTCCATACGAAAGGCCAAGATGCTACGCACGTCTTAGAATCGATTACTTATGGGATTCACTCTCCGCTACAGCCGCAATATATAATAAGTCTGTGAGAATCTACGAGTATAGTATAACAGGCAAAAGGAGGCATGGTAGACCCCATACGGTATATACATTCTTTATCAACGTCGGATACTGAGTCTATCTAACTATGTCCGTCTTTCCGTCTCAATGTGTTAGACAACAGATCTGTGGAATTACAAGAGCTAGAGACTTGGGCATTTAGATTCTGCTTAAACATGTATTATGTAAAATTTTTAGCTATGAATTTGTTTCGATAACACACAACAAATTTTTTTTTTTTTTTTTAGTAAATAAATGTACAGGACATTGTTCTGCAGAAAATATAATCGAATAGCAGATACACAGCTTATAACAATCATATAAGGCGAACAAAACTTCACTGGTGTTTCAGCTCGCCTCAAAGCAAATGGATTGAAATTAATATGAATGTTTCCGTTGTCCACACTCAGAACAAAGTATTAGGGTTTCCTTTGAAACAATATATCTCCAATAAAATAGTTTTATTCAGATACAGGTACATAGTTATTTGTACGTATGGATTTCTCAAATAAGAGACTCTTAAGATTTTTTTCTCTTAACAAATTTGTTCGTTAATATGCCGAATAAAGTTACATAATACTAGTATATCAAATGTGTTGTAAAACATTCAAAATTATTTTGTAATACAAGAAAAGAGTATGAAAACTTCGTTTTAACTCAACTTAACCTCTAACACTCTTTGACAGTTTTTCTCTTTATTTCACATTTAAAAGATTTATGCGATTTGCACGAAGGTGGCATTTTTCCTTTAACGCTGCTGCAGTCAGTTGGAAAATAGTTGCCGCAACCCAGTATACTTTTATGTATCTTCTATTATTTTGTAACCTTCTTTTTCTTTAGTTCTATTTTTGTTTTTGTTTTTTTTTTTTTTCTTGAAAATTTCTCGTTTAATTTGTTGCGCGACCACAAACTGTGCCAAAAAATATGAGCGCACATAATTCAAGCTGTTGATTCCAATCGTTCGCCCCACTAACCATTCCAATTCCAATCCATTTGACTTCAACTCAAAACGTCTGTAAGTCCGTCCGTCCGTCCGTCCGCCCGTCTGTCCGTCTGTCAGTCTGTTCATCTATCTATCTGCCTGTTTGTGTGCGCGTGTTATAAAGATGTTTAGTCAAGTTGACGTTTTGATGAGCCCACCTTTTGAAATTGGTAAAAACACTCGTAAATTAAAGCGCCGTAACATTTGTTTGCCAGTGCATTTTATTTCAATGGTTTCCTCTTTTTTTTTTTGTTTTGTTTTTTTTTTCTTTTTTTTTTTGAGGTTTTATAGCAAAGCTGATGTATCTTTCATTGTTGTAAGAGTATATTTAGGTATTTTTCGTTAATTCATACTTGCCACAATTATTATTGTTATTTGACTCGCAACATTGTTTGCATTTCTTAAACGTTTATAGTCAGCTATTTTTTTGTTCTTGTTTATTATATCAAAAAAAAAAAAAAAAAAAAACCTCTGGACGCCGTAAAAACCAAGTGACGAAAACTTATTTGTAACTTGTAAAACTACTGATATCAATTTTGTAATGAAAGATTTGTATTTTTCATTTGTATTGTTGGGATTGACAGTTTTTTATACGGTTTTCTACTTAATTGAAATCATATTCTCGTAATTCACAATCACTACATCGAAACATAACGAACACTCAATTAAACATTACAATCAATCCCAACAATACACATCAAAAATATAAATATTTCGTCTCTCTTATCTCTTATTAGAAGTTTTAATAGAACAGATAAATGTAGTGTTTGGCTAGAACCGTAAATCGCATGTAGATGATGCTCTATTAAGAGGGTTCATTTTCAATTGCACGCTTTTTTATCATTTGTCAAACTCATAACCGTCGCCTATCAGCTGTTAGAGGTAGACGGCGAACGAAAATGTAACGTAGAAACTCGATACATTTAAAATACTTAATGTAGAACCCTTTACAAGTAGCCATTGCAAGGAAAAGGTTATTCATAAATCATTCACCGTGAAATGGTATTATCATTTTGTCTGAATGATTTTAACACGTCGATGGAGCCATCTTGGACCTCAGTAAGTAAATATAATTTTGATCAGCTGGTTATGTCTGTCTGGATGTTGTTCTGAATTCTTATATATTTTTTTTTCAATTTTTTCAATTTGATATTTTTAGCTATAGCACGGTATGGAAACTTATTTTTCCTCTTTTGCTCTTTTGCTCCCGTAGAGCATTCATACCACTTTAAGTGGTTACCCCCATACAAACCCTCAACCCACTTTTGAGTTTTAGTATGACAAACTCATTTATTAGATTTAATATGAACTTGATATTTGATATCGTGGCTTCTTATGAATGAATACTTCCATACAAACACATCAGCCAGCGCAATGTTTTTCGGTTTTACTAAATACATATAATATTATTAACCATGGAAGTTGGAATATATGCAACAGGAACTGAAATTTGGTATGAAAGCTATTGAAGATACGGTTTCACTTAAGCAAAAAAAATTTTTGTTTTAATATTAAAAATAAAAGTGTAACTATTATTCTATTCTATTACCCATGTCAAACACTCTCTTCTTCATCTTTTTAGCTACATATGTATGTATTAATTATTTTTAGTATGTATTAAATTTTAAAGGAATCTAAATGAAAATGTCAGCATAAGTAGGTGTATGCAAACAAATTAAAAAAAAAATAATGAAAAAACGTTAACTTCGATTGAACCGAAGCTCTAATATAATACCATTCAGACGAAACTTTAAATAGTATTGTAATACATAAAAGTGGCGGTTTAAATAGGGGGTGGTACACGCTCACTATATAATGCATAAAAGTGAGCTGTGGGTTTATTTGGGACTACCTCAAAAAGTGGGGGGGACACGCCCATTTGTATATGTATATGAAGCGGTTTTCCACTAAAATCCACCAAATCAAATATCAAGCTAATATTGATTTAAATGAAGAATTTTTTCATAATAAAAACAAAATTTCTCGCTGGGTTTATATGGGGGCTACCGCAAAAAGTGGGCGGGCCACGCTCATTAGTCTATAAATGTTAAGCGACTGACTATAAAAAGGCACTATATGGTAATTCAACCTAATATTGACTTTAAGAAATAAGTTTTACTTACAAAAACACAAAAGTGGGCAGTATGTTTGTATGGGGGCTACCCCAAAAAAAGTCGGCGGGCCACGCCCGTTAGTCTATGTATGTTAAGAGGCTGGCCGAAAAAAGGTACCACATTCAACATAAAGAAGTTTTCCTACAAAAAGTCAAAACTGGGCAGTAGGTTTGTATGGGGGCTACCCCAAACAGTGGGCGGTGGGTCCCACCCATTAATATATATATCAAGCATCCGTCCACTAATAGTTATCATAATAATTATTAAGTTGACATTGACTACATTAAAAAAGTTTTTCATACAAAAAGTCAAAAGTGGGCGGTGGGTTTGTATGAGAGTTACACCAAAATGTGGGCGTGGCGGGTCAATCTTAATACTCTATTAAATTGCAATAAAAAGAAGTGTATGTGCAAAATTTCAACTGGATAGCATAGATTTGAAGAGCTTATATATGCAATTAACAATTTCACCAAGCAAAAGGCTGGAGATTTCAAACGGTCTAAAAGAAATTTCTGTGACACCGACGACTATGACAAATAGCTAAAATGGCACAATCTGATATTTATGATGCTATATCTCGGTTTACATAATTTTCATAAAACAGTATAATATATCAAAACTTGCCCAATCTCACAATGTATAAACACTCCAGCAGCATAACATTTAGGACTCAATTTTTAGCAAATTACGAAAATGTACTTTTCAAAATTTATTTTTAGTTTAATTTTTTTTAGTTGTGATTTATTTATTTATTTATTTGTTTATTTATTTAAAATTCCAAGTACATGTATAAAACAACAGAAAAATTTTTATTTGCCGCCAGGTTGACCGACTGTGCCCCTACTCACAGCATAGGCAGTGGTCCAAGCGGACGCAATTACAAAAATACAGAAAATAGAATAAGCCAGTACAGAGTACAGTACAGTACAGTAATCGCTGTATCTCGCCCCCTCACGCTTGCACTCTCTCGCTCTCGCGCTATTAATGTTCGGCTCGTATACGTGTTTGTGAGTTTGTGTGCGCAGCAAGTATTTTTTATTTCTGCTTTGTGTTGCTTATATTAGTTCCTGGTTCTTTAACTCTATAATACGATTTTGGCGTTGCTTGCTAAAGTGCGGCTGCGTTAATTCGTATAGCAGTAAGCAGTTTTCTAAGTTGCGAAGTTCAAACCTCGGACGAACTCAGAAAAAATATTTTATTGAAACAAACTTATTATACGCTTACAATGTTATTTTCATATATTCTACCATGTACAAACACACACACACACACTTAACTATAGCTTTCAGAAGCCAATACAAGCAGAACGATTAGGGCGGTCGTACCTGTCTATCGCTTGTTCAGGCGGAACGTCAGAAATGGGCATGGCCTCGCGTAATCGATTTAATAGACGTTATCACGTCAAAATTTCTAAAAGATTAGTTGTAATAGATTTACCTCTAACAAAACCATATTGGAAAGGACTGTCAACAGACTTTAACGACTGTTGCAGTTGGTCACTAATGATTGCACAATACAATTTAAAAATTCGTTTGAATGGAATTTAAGAGAGCTTTCCGTTTGGTATCTGAGATTTTTTGCTTTTCCCGACATAATTCGCCATTTGGGAAAAGTTTAAGAACTAAAGTTATAGTACTAAAATACTGAATCAACTAAATGTTGGTTCTCTAAAGGATTCACACAAACACACGAACTATTTCACTAACTCGTCAAAAAAAAAAAATTAGAAATTCATAATTTTTGAACGGGTGGACCGATATTCTTGATATTGGGATATTAGCTCGTCTTGCTGCCAAAAATAAAAAAAAAACAGTTTGGGGTGATAGCCCTTGGGTTGGGTATTTTAAACCCACTATAATTCATACTGAGGTGGTTCGACTTTAAATATTTTAATACTCATTATATACATTTCAAGACTTTTTTATTGGTACATAACACTGCTTGACCGGACTTATCAGTAAAAACTTTGTTATTTCGCTTCTAATATAGTGTTCAATCTGCAGCCACACTGAGGTGGGCTTTCGTCACTTACGTGGACTAACGTCCACAATGACAAACAGCCGCGGAGTAAAAATGCGCATTTTACGAGCATATAAAATATGCCAACATATGCAAGACTGTCCTGTCCGTCTGTCCATCCGTCTCGCTGTCTGTCTCTCTGTTTAACTTCCACGCAGTCAACTCAAGCCATTCATGCTTATAAGCCACAATTTCAATATTAATACATATTTTATTTATTTATTTTAGCATTAGGCATTCTGCCACACGCGCCATGAGTTTCCGCACTCTTGTTTCAGAATACAATCCACAATTCGCCTATTGCTCATAAATCATTGTCTCGACTACATATAACGTAGGAGAGCAGTTTAGCTCAATTCGCTGTGCAGCACATAAATTTATGTTTTATTTAATTTGTTTGTTCGTTTGTTTGTTTGTTGGTACATACCTCTTTCCATATTTGATATACATATTTGCATATCTTGTTTCTATAAATTAATGTACTTTTTTTTTCCTTTTCTTGTGAATGCCGCCGTATTTGCATTTTGTGGTTTTTTCGTGATCTTATCTGTTTATTATTGTGTTTACCTGCTACTAATTGCTTGTCATAATTTGTTAAAATGCTCCTTTATGTTTTGGTTGTTTGATTTATCGCGTGACGGCTGAGTTATCATTTTGACGGTGACACAATGAATAAAGTAGCCATGTATTTCGATATAATTTTACGTAGTTGCTTATTTTGGCAGCCTTGCCAGAGTTGCCTAAAAGTAGGCAATGTATTTGGCAACAAATACCAAATTATTACAAGGTTGTCCTACGGAATTCGGAACTTTTGGAAATTATACTCAATTGGCGCCACCTATATGTAAAAGGGTACATTAAGTTTGCTTAAATGTATGTACCTGGCAGAAGGAGGCGTGGTTGACTATAAAGTTTATATTCTTTATCAGCATCGGAAGACGAGTCGATATAGACATGTCCGCCAGTCCGTCAGTAAGAACGTCTGCTTGAATGCACAGATCCCGGACACTAAAAGAGATAGAGACTTATATCTTCAGACAACTAGTATTAAATGAAAACCCCACTTTACCTGGGTCGCATTTTAAAGGTTTTGTGTGAAAATTTTTTGTTTTTTTTTTGTTAGTTACGCTAGAGTTGCCAAAATTAGTAAATCCTAATGAAATAAACCGCATTGGTCCAGATGGAACGAGTATAAGATATAGTCCCATACAAACTTGCCTCCATTTTTAAGTTTTTGTATTCATTTGTTGCCTATTTTTGTTCTTAATTAGACTAGAAATTCCAATTATGGCTTATCTTACATCAATCCTTACACAATATTCCATAATGGCCAAGATCGGAGTACATTAAGATGTGTTTTAATGTAAACCTGCCCTCATTTTAGAGTTTTAGTAAGAACATTTTTGTTTAATTTTTAACTATCTGGTAATCGGCGCGTTGCTGTCCCTTATCTTTCCTTCCAATGTTGTGCCCTCTTCCCTCTGTCCTTTTCACCTACTACCTCTTCTCCTGCTTACATTCACACTCCCCTTCCATTGCCACTCCCTTCCATTTCCACCCCTTCTTCGTTCCTCCTTTCCCCTGCCCCCTTGTTCACATTAACATGTATACAACATTTCGCTGGTAACCGCCGCGTTGCAGTCCTACCCCCTACCTCTTCTACCTATCCTACTCCTGCCTCTTCTTCCACATGCTCCCTTACCCACCCTCCCATTCCCCTGCCCCTCTTAACCTTGTCCATAACACCCCATCCCCAGTCCCTATCTTAAATTTTTTGGACAAGGAACCCTCGCAGCCATACACAGAAGAACCCAACAATGTTTCATCACAATCTGATGAAAGGGTTAGGGACGCATAGAGGACAAACATACACACATTCATTTTTATTTATATACATAGATTAATTCAAATTTTTCATCAATTCTATTAAAATATCCCGCATATGTCCACAGATCACTAAAGTATAACCTATGGTTCATATAAGGAGCCTCTAACAAGGTGCAGGGTATGTCGATGTTGCGCTTTATTGTTTAAATTCCTGTTGGAACACATCCTACGACAATGCCCATACTGATAACGGTCGGTCAATATCTTCTATAACGAAGTGATACTAAACGCGAATGCTATTGATTATTGGCACGAATGAACTGCAAGTTAGCAAGGTGTCTCGGATATTGAGAAATTGTCACGGCTCACGAGTCTAGCGGTGAACGAGGATAAGGCTGACGTTAGAGTGCGCGATAGTAGTGATAATGTATCGCGCATACATATACGCATTGCTAGAAGCTGTCAGAGTGTAAGCGATATGTAGACCTAAAAAATACTGTTGTAAAATAAATATTCTCGGAAATATTGCATAGACAACAACAAAATCATGAAAATAAGAATCGAGAAGAAGAAGAAGGCAAATCCAAGCGACAAAGCAGTTTCGAAACTGTTTTCTCGCTTTGAAATCGCTTTGACACTTCGTTTGGACAATCACATAAGAAAGTACAAGCAATGGTTTGCAGCGCAATATAGCGCCGTACTATATATCTCTTCCAACGCGGAGTGTGACGTCAACCATATAACACGCTGTAAATATAATAACAAGCCCGACATCAGCAACGCGTTTCCTATGGAAAAAAATATGATGGGAAAAGTGGTAAATCGCAGCGGGTAAACCTGTGACTATATTCATGTGAAAGCCTACTTCATAAGCTTCAATTTTCAGTATGTGTCATTCCACTGAAGTGTAAACAACACATTTTTTTGTCTTGTGAACATGTGTTGTCATTTGAAGAAAAAAACAGCTGAAGCACATCGTACGCTTTGTGAGGCTTACGGGGACTACGCTCCATCGATTTCAACTTGGGAGTACTGGTTTCGTCGGTTTAAAAGTGGTGATTTTGATACGAAGGACAAAGAACGACCCGGCCAGCCTAAAAAGTTTGAAGATGAAGAATTCGAAGCATTACTCGACGAAGATCCGTGTCAAACCCTTCAAGCATTGTCAGAATCATTGGGAATGATTCAAAAGCAAGGAAATTGGGTGCCTTAGGAATTGAAGCCAATAGACGTCGAAAGGAGATTTTTCACTTGCGAACAGCTGCTTCAACGCCATAATCGGAAGAGTTTCTTGCATCGTATTGTTACTGGCGATGCTCTGTATTTGATGGGATCAGAAGGGTGTTGTGTACTATGAGCTGCTGCAACCTAACCAAACCATCACTGATGAACGTTAACCAACAACAATTGATGCAAATGAGCCGAGCATTGAAGCAAAAACAGCCGGAATATGTCAAAAGATACGACAAGGTGGTTTTTCAGCATAACAATGCTCGGCCACATACACGTTGGGTGCGTTCAATTGGGATGAGCAACCACCCCCCCCCCGCCTTATAGCCCAGACATAGCCCCTTCTGACTACCACTTGTTCAGATTGATTACTTACGCCCTGGCTGAGCAGCGCTTTACTTCTTACGAGAATACCAAAAAATGGGTCGATTCGTGTATAACCTCAAAAGACGAGCCGTTCTTCCGACGCGGAATCCTAATGCTGCCAAAAAGATGGGAAAATATCTTGAAACATCGCAATATCTAGAAAATTCTGATTCTTGTTTTGATTCTGATTCTTATCTATATATGTATAAGATTCTTTTTGTATAATAAATAAAACTCAATTCGATTTGTTTTTTGCCTTATTCAATAATGTATATATATTTGTTTTATTATCTCTCTAGTGTATATAAATTAAAATAAATACATTATACTTAACTTTCATAATAATAATCATCGTCGTCATCATCATCATCATAATCATCATCATTATCAACGTCATCAACGTCATCTTCTACATCATTATCATTGACGATGTCTACATAATCCTTCGCATCAGTAATAATAATAATAATAATAATAATAATATTAATCATGCTTAAACTTTAAATTTCATCTGGATTTTCCTCATTTAGCATTAATGCTTATTATTTTGCTTATTTTCTGATATTTTTAGTTTGTTTTATTTTTTCGTAAAATTATCATTATTTCAACGCATTAATCACTAAATTACTTTAAATTAATTACTTTAGTATGTGTATAATAATATATATATATATATATATATACTATATATTGTATAACTTTAGGAGTTCAACATTTTCATTTTCATTTTTTGTTTTGTTTTATTTTTTAATCTCATATTTCAATATTTTCAACGCATTTTCAACTTTACTCATGTTACTTCTAAGATTTCTTTAGCATTCTTCGGTTTTCGAACTTATTCTTTTCATTTAACATAACAATATTATAGTAAAAACATAAACAGAAAAGAAGACTCTTACAACAGGAGCAAAGTCACCAGCATGCATCATAATCATCATAATAATTATAATCAACGTCGTTAGTCAATAGCATCGATAATATTATCGATTTATATATATATATGTATATGTACTGTATTCACTCTAGTACGCAGAGTTCTAGAACTGATTATTTTTTTGTTTTTTTTTTTGTTTTAGAAGTCTTAAGTAAGTTTGACTATAAAGCTTAGTGTTCAATTTTAGTAAAAAATCCTTTCCAAAAATATTTGAGTATTTTTTGAATGAACTTCATACGCTGCATTTTAAGTAATATACTCGAATTTAAATTTTTAATAGATTTTAATTTCATGAACGAACTCTGACTCTCTGGTTGTTTGTGTATGTTGATTAGGGAACTAGTTCCTCGGTTTTCTTTGAATTAAATTGGTATGGTATACGTTCTGTGGCTGGCATACGTTCACAATTCCTGAGTCCGTATGCCATGCCCATTTTTAGAAGAAGCACTAATACAAACCCGCCACACACTTTTCGGATTTTGTAACAAAAGTACATGAGAGTTTATTGAATCGATCTAAAAATCGATGCGGAAGACCTCCGGAACTGACATACGTTTAGAATTTCCGAGTCGATATGCCTTGCCCACTTTTAGCAGTAACGCAAATGCAAACCTAAAGTACGCTTTTTGGTTTTTGTTGGTAATACTTTTTTTTTATATCTACTTGAAATGCAAGTTTAATAATAAAAGGTTCTCATTTGTTGAACTGGGCACGAAATGAAGTCTTTACATTTAGACTAAATTTATATTGAGTGTAGAACAGAGATGCCATCCTCCGGTGTTCGCCGTAGCTAAACACTCTTCGGGTACTTACATGTACATACTCGACTTTTTGCTTACCGAAATCAGTTCGAAAGAAATAAGAAAGAGACAAATTGATTGAGTATGCTCAGTACTTTCAAGGAAGTAGCTACACGTCTCTTTGTTTTCTCGTAACCACATTTATCAATGTTAATGTTTTCTCTTGTTCAAATTAACAAATTAGGCATATTCCTTATTATTCTGTTCGTTGTCGTCGAATGTAGTCGTCTTATATATTGCATCTCTGTAGTACCAGCCTACTACACATATCAGTCTCAACAAACCTTTAATTCATTTATTAAAAAAAACTGGATACAAATTTTTTATTAGGTTTCAAGCATGCAATGTCTGAGGCGACTACTTTCGACGACGACTCACAGAATAGCGAGGATTATTGTCTAAAAGCCTAACTGAAAGCTGAAAATGAAATTTCCTTAGTTTATTTTTAATTTACTCTAAGAAAATTATATATCTTTCCTTGTATACTTTTCACACGTAGTATTACAGTTTTGTCACCATAAAGTATATAAAGCGTGTTTTTTTTAGCAGGTAAGTTTTTGTGGTAACACACAAAAATTTATCGTTTATCGAATTGTACATTTATATACATAATTGTTTGGCAAGCCATTATGCAAAGACTTCTATTACTACAACATAATCTTCAGCAACAGACCCAAATGCCTGGCACATAAAATCGTGTGATCTGACACCGGTGAACTATTTTCTGAGGGTATATAGTTGAAATCGTTAGTCTATGCATCGATTTCAGCATTGGAAGCCAATATCGAGAGCACTATTCGTGCGATATGGCCTCAAATTATTGAAACTTGATTCTCCAGAATGCAGTGCGTAATGACCAAAATAATTTACAGCATTAATGCCCTAAAGAAAGTGTCTAATGGAAAAAAAAAATGTTTCTTTATTTCAATCTAAAGTTCCGTACATCTTAAAAAAAACACCCTGTATAGTATTGATCAGCTCAACAAGACTAGCCATGCCCGTATGCATCAAAACTAGTTCCTCAGTTTTTAAGATATCGATCTGAAATCTGGTAAGAAGACTTCTTATGTTGAACATGTATTACAACTACCATGCCCGCCCATTTTTAGGGGGAGCATCCACACAAACTATCGTCCACCTTTCAGTTTTTGTATAAAAAATGTTTTTATAACAGTTAATATTTCGATATGGTGACTTTTATTAGACGGTACCATCGGAGTTATTAATTGGCGTTTCCTGCCCACTTTTGTAGGCTATTCTCATAAAGCCAATCACCCACCCACTTTGTGATTTTTGTATGTAAAACTTTCTTATTTTTTAACTAACCAACTTAAAACTGGAATGATGCAATGATTCTATTATTATTATTAATAAGGTGGTCGTTGTAACAGCTTGGTTTGGGCTGTATCAGGCTGTATATATATATGGATGTAAGAGAAAGACAGACCGAAATGTAACACTAGGTATCAAGTCCCAGGAAGGAAGGTACTACTCTTGATCGTAACGAAAGGTCTAAAGGGCTCAATTGAGTCGGATGGGTCGGACAATTGAGCAGATGTATTGTGTCGTGCGGCGACTGACCTCATTCAGGGCAGCAATCATTATTGCTGATCTCAATCCGCTCCATATAATACTGGAGCATATTGCTCCATACGGACCTCAACTGTGCAAGTTTAGTCCTGGTGTTACGAGGGAGAGATTTTTTTCACTCTCATTAATAGGTGGTGGTATTCCACCTAATACTATGTTGTCCCTATAGGAGCTTACTGATCATACTCCTCTCTATACGCTTCTTCATGTAGATGATCTTCATGTGTCATTTGCAGACAACCAGTGGCAGTCGTCAGACCTCTGACCTCTTAGCAGGCATCGCCATTGAGTCTTACTAAAATTCAGGACAGAACGTTCATTAGCTTTGTAGGTGGTAATTATTGTCTCTTTGTCCTTACCCCAAGATGACCCAGCAAGCTCTTTCAGCACTATATTTCTCGACTTGAGACGTTTGTTTGTCTTGGTGGCATAAGCCGAGAATCTAATTAACAGATCAAATGTTGTCCCAAGTATCGTAGGGTACTGAACTGCCGGAATCCTCAAACCTCCAACAAAGACATCTAGTTCCATCCTCACCTCCTTGGTCCAGGAGGTGAAAATGAAAGCAGGTGACTTGTGAGTTGAAAGTTTGAGATTGCGAGCCTTGAAAAAATGTAATAAAGTCTTCAAATAAATATTAATTCCCACACAAATTTCATAGACGTTCACCACCGAGGATAAAATGGCATAATCATCTGCATAGGTCACTAATTTTTTACAGGGAGGAAGAAGTGGCATGTTTGCCAAATAAAGGTTGAACAGGAGAGGGGAGAGAACTCCAACCTGCGGAGCAGCCATCTTTAACTTTCTTTGTAGGCACTGCAACCGAACTAAGGCTATGGTGGCCTTACCGCAGTATATAACTTGCAAAACCTCATCCAGTCACATCACCCTAATGGAGTTCACAGGATCCTTCGGATTTAGTGTTTGCATACCCAGTCTGTCCTCTATACAGAATCTACATGTGCTGTAAGGCTTCAAATAATTGTTATAGCTTTAGAAGACGACAGTATTTTCTCAGAGGTGTGTGAAGATTATTGCAGCTTCGGTACTCTACCGAAGTAAAAGCTTTCTCTTGTTTTTTTTTTTTTAAATTAGCTTTACAATAGTTTTGAAATATTTTAAAATATTTCATTTCAACGTTTCAGCACTACCAAAATTTAACATTAAGCTTTTCAGCCAACTTTCTTTAGGTTTTCTAAAACAAAAATTAAAAAAAATTACCACGGCATCTATTTTTTTAAGTTAAACTATCTATTGACTGAACTTATACTAGTATTTTTTCTTGAGCTTCTTTTTTCATTCATTTGTTTATTATTGTTAGAAGAGTATCTTGTATTTGTTAAATACTTCAGAGTTAGACAAGTTAGTGAGTGTATTTGTATATGTGTCGTTAAAAGGTCATAGGCTGCAAAGAATAGCAAGTTCTTTTTATTAATGGCCTTCATCATTATCATTATCATTTCTATTTCTATTTGTATAGCTTATAGTTTAGCTTTTATTAGTTTAAGTTTAGTTTAAATGATACTGTTTTTTTCTTCTTCTTCTTCTTATTTTACGTATGAATTTTTTTTACTTAAATAAGTATTTATTTATACGCCTTTTTGGTTGTTGTTGTTGTTGTTCATATTTTGGTATTGTGGCCAAAGTTCATAAGAATCGTAACGTATGTTTTATTTGATAATTTTACCACTGCTTTGAATATTATTTCTGTGTTTAAAAATAAAGTAGAAAAACAGTTAAAATTAAGTTAAAATGTTTAAAAAATTGATTTATGTATGTCTACTAGCATTTGTTTATGTAAATTATTGTTATATACATTTAGACCTTATTGTTTTATATGTAGGTAGTGCACATCAAAATAAGCAGCCTGTTTATATTGAGAAAAAATTAGTTGACATACAATGCATCCGTCAGTCAGCTTTTTGACACACAGCTCACGCACACACACACTTGCTCGAAAAAGTCTACGTACAGAACAAAAAAATTAAATTAAATTTTAACTTTAATAGCAAATATCTCAGCTAATGTTTTGTGTTTGGAATCTAACTTTGTTTTATTATATAGTTTATTAATTTCTCTTAGCTAATAATATTTTTACAGAATTTTAATGCTTTAAAAACTATAGTTTTAATTCATTTTATGCTACAACATGTCAGAGAAGCACTACCGCAAAAGTCTACGTACAGGCTTCTTTTTTCGAAGAAAATGATGTGTTAATAACTGGTAGGATAACCCTTTCTCGTCATTAACTCCGTAAGACATCTTGGCATGGATTCCACAAGTTTTTCTGTATCTTCAGTTGAAATTTTTTCCCATTCCTCCCCTATTATGTCTTTTTTCATATTTTTGAAAGTAATGGTGAGTTAACGGATTCTGCATTCGAGTAAGTTCCACACAAATGCTCTATGGGTATCAGGTTCGGACATTGGGGTGGTGTCCTCAACTGATTTTTTATATTATAAAGTAGCCAGAGCTTTACTTTATGCGCTTTGTGCTTGGAGCCGTTGTCTTGCTGAAACCACCAAAACTCTTCTTGCAGCCCCAACTTTTGACAACTTTACAGAAAATTATTCTTCAAAACTTGAATATAACACTAATTTGATGCATTATTGTTTCAATAAATGTTAGTTTGCCAACACCATTGCCTGCCATACAGCCCAAAGCACCACTTCTTCACCAACATATTTCACTGTTGGCAATAAAATTTTCCTTTTCAAAGGCCGTACTGCACTTTCTTCATACCAGCTATCGAAAATACAAAATTTGTTCTCATTCAAAAAAAAATTTTTTTTCCTAAGTGGCTTGGAAAGGCACTCATTTGCAAACTGCTTATTTACAGCTTTATGGAGCTTCTTACGCGCAACTCGACTATGCTATCCAGCTTCTTTTTTTTTTTTTTTTTTAATTTCAGAGCTGTATCAACGGAAATTATACTTGAATAACTTTCTTCTAGTGCGTGTGCAGTCAAGTCAAAGTTGAATTCTGACGCACACTAACTGAATGTTGCCTTTTTTCGCTCGTTTTGTTAAGAGAGCTGGACGACGACCTGAGCGGGGTTTTGACTGGATAGAACCTTTTGAAGTGTAATTAGTTACTAGTCTTTGTATTGATGAGTGAGCAGCTCTGCCCACTACTTTTCTTTAATTTTCTATAGGATTTTCCTCCTGATATACATATGTAGCTTTAAAATAATTGTTCACACATTCGCACAAATTTTAATTACCGTTGTCGTCTATGGCGCTATTAACATTGATTTGACACTTTGGTTGTTTGAGAAAGAATGAATTAAAAACCAAATATTTTTAGGTAAAGGTAATCGCATATTTGCACATTCCATGCGTCTAGCATGCAGCTGTACGTAGACTTTTGCGGTAGTGCTTCTCTGACATGTTGTAGCATAAAATGAATTAAAACTATAGTTTTTAAAGCATTAAAATTCTGTAAAAATATTATTAGCTAAGAGAAATTAATAAACTATATAATAAAACAAAGTTTGTTTCTATACATAGAACATTAGCTGAGACATTTGCGATTAAAGTTAAAGCTAAAATTTAATTTAATTTTTTTGTGGTGTACGGAGACTTTGTCGAGCAAGTGTGTGTATGTCTCTCCCTTTCTCACATGCGTAACAAAGTTTTAGTAGTATTTATTGGCATAGTTAACATTATATGTATATGCATATATGTATATTCGAAGCTACTTATATAAATATGCGCATGTCTGGGCTTGCTTGTACCTTTTTCATACATATTGCTTATAAACAGATAGACAGTTAAACAGCCTGCTTAACTTGACGTGAACTACCATACTTTTTCTAATTTATTTTAAATGCTTTCTATTTTTTCTTTGTTTATATGTAATAATATGCTTTCAATTTAAAACTATAATAATAAAACAACCGAAAATTTTGTAAAATAAACATTTTATTTTGCAAAAAATTTACTTAGCTTTGTTTATATCTGTGTGTATAATTGGTATTATTATTATTATTATTATTTATAATTATATTTCTTATACTTTTCATTTTGTTATTGTTATTATTATTTTTACAAATAATATTCGCTTATTTGTACATATTTCTTCTTCTTCTTCTTCATTTCTTTCGTAATTCTTTCTTCTTTTCATTTTGTTTTTAAATTTATTTTACCTATTTATATATATATATATATATATATATATATATATATATATATATATATATATATATATATATATATATATATATATATATATATATATATATATATATATATATATATAATTTATATATGTATATAATAATTTTATTGTTATTTTACTTAGCTAAGTAAATATGTTTAACAATATATATTTTAATAATATAATAATTAATTATATTAATTATAATTATGATAATCATGTATGTATTTCGACACGAAAACAAAAGTAAGGAACACAAATTGAAATAAATTCATCGTATAATAATAATATAAAAAATAAACGAAAAAAAGCAAAAAAAAAAAAAAAAATAACGACAACAAAAAAGAAAAATTCAATTTAATTTTTTAATATAAAACAAAAAATTAAAGAATTAATAGATTAATTAGTTATAGCAAATAATTAATCAATAATTTCAACTTTCGATATTTTCATTTTGTGGATGAGCCATAATTAAAATAAATTTAATTAAACACACCAAAGCAAAACGCAGTTCTTTAGTTTATAATAATTGTTTATTATTATTATAAGCAGCATTTGAGTGAAATAATTTTAGCGTAGCTAGAAAATATATATACCTATTCAAGCAGTTTTTCATTTTAATTCATTTAAATATTTCTCTTCTGTAATAAACTTTTGAGCTTTTGGAGCGTGCACGTTTTTGTTTATGTTTTTGTTTTTTTGTGTATGAACCAGCGCTGTAAAGGAATCATTCAAATTCGAAATGAGTATATGAATCATTCAGGCATTGCATTAAAAATGAAAATGAATTGTACATTTTTTAAACATGCTTTTCGAAAACTGCTTTGAAACAAAACGAAATGTAGAACAATTTAAAGCACTCCAATTCATGAAAGACTCAAATTTCCATTCAAATAAATTTAATTTTCTTTAAAAAGTTTTCAAAAAGTATGCTTCAAAATGTAAAATTCGTTTTGAATGATTCAAATTTTAATTCAATAGCATTTTTTTTTTTTTTTGTTTCAAAACGAATGTTTAAATATATTTGCACATTAATTATGAATTAAATTTGAGTACTTCTTTTACAGTGCTGCTATGGACGACTAGTTATATACTTTTCCAGCTATTCGAACCGCTACGGCGCGCTCCAGTTGGTTACACATTGCATTTTTAAAATGTTTCCCTTTTCCACGACTCATGTTTCACTTAGGTTTTCTTTTTATTTTTTTTTTTTTTATTTTATTGCATGGGCATACAATAAAAAATTATTATTTATAAAGTTATTATTATAATTAGTGTATGGTATTATATATTAATTGTATATATATAATAAATATATGTATAAATATAAATTTATTTATGTATGATGAGACTGTAGGTCTGTAGGTTCGTCCAGTCCATGTGCTGTGCTGTGCGGTGCGGTCTGTTATGTCGTTATGTCGTTGTGTAGTTTTGTCTTTTTCAAGCTTGTGTTGTATCTTTTTATTGTTTCAGTAACTGTTTTGTAATGCCAAATCGTCTATGTGCTGTTTTTTTCTGTAGTTATGTAGTGTGTAGCTATATCCGAATTTTCGTATTTTTCACATCACTTCTCTAATAATGGCACAAAATATACAGCTTAACTTTTTCGTCGTTTTTTTTTTAACTTTACTGAAAAGTTGATTGAGTGAGTATGTGGAAGGAAGATTTTTTTTCTTTGACCATTTTGCAAGCCTTCCAAGTATGTAGTTCGTTTTTTTTCTTTCTTGCCAGCAGAGTTTGTGTTCGTGTGCTTTTATTTCTCCACATTGAATTTAAGCTTTTTGAATTTTTGTTTCTTCTGTTGTTGTTGTTGTTGTAAATTAGGCCGGAAGGATTTGTTTGTGGTTGTTATTACTTGCATCAATTTTGCACAGTTTTTCCGCTGTCTGTACTAGTTGCTGTGGTTGTTTTTCACTAGGCTATTGATTTTAAATTTAGTACAATATATTTTTAATTTGTTTCGTTTTCTTTCGTTTTTTTTTTTTTTAGACTGCTCTCTTTAGGTTCTTCTTTTTCATCAACTACGCCTATGATCCACTAGATTTCTACTACTATATTTATCTTAGATGTAGCGTTTTTTTTATAGTTTTTAATTATTTTTTTTTTGTTTTGTTTGTTTTTTTTTTTTTTTTTTTTTTGGTTTAGCAACGTTGTTTTCGAGCGTTGACTTCTTCTTGCAGCTGCTGCTTCCTGTTGTTGTATGTTGTTTTTAGCGTGGACGCGTACCCTTGTAGTTGGGATTAGGATGACGGCCTGGCGCATGACGCGTATGTGGCGCTGCAGAAAAACATAAATTAAACAACATATTTCAAGCAGTAATTGTGTATAATAGCGACGACGTTTTACCCTGTATCATCATAGTAGGATACATATTTGCAACTTGTGCCATTGGTGGACGCATATCAGTTGATGGCGAACGGCGACTGTTTGGTAAAGTAACCGAAGGCTGAAATGTAAAAATGTAAAAAAACTGTGAGTAAATCTACTGCTACGATATATAACACTTATTAACCACTGTGACTAAAAACAAAAGTAGTATTGCTAAAAATGCGCCAAGTTGAATTTTTAGATTTTTACAAACGGCTACGTTAAATATAGTACTATTCACACAGAGTTTGAATAGTATTATCAGTTTATTTAAAAGTTTGTCCGTCCGTCTGTATGTTGTTCTGCATTTTTTGGGCACCAATTTTTATGATATACAGTTGAAAATTTGCACATACACTTCCTTCTATTGCAGTTTAATAGATTATCAAGATTGACGCGCCAAATCCACTTTTGTATTGAAAAACTTTTTTATTGTAGTGAATATCAACTTAATAATTAATGTGGTAGCTTCACATATATATAAATGGGTGTGACCCGCCCACTTTTTGGGGTAGCCCCCACACAAACCTACTGACCAATTTTGTGTTTGTATGAGAAACTTCTTTATAAAAGTCAATATTAGGTTGAAATGCGATGTAGTGCTTATTTATGGACAGCCGGTTAACATATATAGATTAATGGGCGGACTTTTTGGGATAGCTCCCATACCATACAAATCCACCGCCAACTTTTGTGTATTTTTTTTTATGAAAAAAATTCTTTATTTAAATTAATATTAGTTTGAAATTCGATGTGATGGCTTTTTATGGGCACCCGTTTCATACACATATACAAATGGGCTTATCTCGTACCCTTTTTGAGGTAGTCACATAAAAACCCACAGCTCACTGTTATGTATTTGTATAAAAAACGTTAATATCAACTTGATACTTCGATTAAGATATGTCGCTTCATACACATCTACTAGTGGGCATGTGCAGCCCATGGGTAGTCACAATTTAAACACCAACAAGACACAAGGAATATGTTGTACAATACGATTTAAAATTTCGTGTGAATGATATTAGAGCTTCGGTTCAACCGAAGATTATGTTTTCTCTTGTTTTATTATAAAATGTTTGTTAGTGTGTAGTGTGAAAATAAAACATCTAGAAACGAAATAATGACATCCACCGTAAATATTAATATTGTCTGTAATCAAAATTTGTTTTTTAAACCCAAAAGCTGGCGGTGCGGTGCGATTACTGCCCACAAAAATGGATGGAAGGCAAAATAAATCAACTGTTTTCGCAAGGCTAAAACTTTTTTTAATACTGAGATCGATGGAAATTTTTGATTACGAAAAAACTTCATATAAAAAACGCTGTCAAACAACAATCAAAAATGTTCGGTACGAACTTTTTTCCATCTGGACTCAGACAACAAAAAATGTTTGTTACCAAAAATTCTTTATATACTCAAAAAACAGGTGACAAAGAGTGTAACCTTTTGCATTCCCGTCAGAAGAAACGAAAGAAAATTCAATATATGTTGACTTTTCACCTAATAAATATCTATTTGTAATATCTCATGTTGATTTGGGGAGACTTTTTTTGTTTGTTTGATATAGCAGTAATAATTTACAATTTCGGTATCAAAAAATTTCATCGATCTCAGTATTGGGCTTAAATGAAGAAGTATAATCGGTTCGATTTGTCAATAGTATTTGGAACTTTTAGAATTTTGCCTCTTAAATCGATAAAATTATATTGTCGAACTATCTGTCGCCAGAGTTAAAACACATTTAGTCCATTTTTTTTTTATCACATTTCAAAAAATACTTCATGGGATTTATTTGCCATTTCTTCTACCATGACTGTCTAGGTTTGTGTATTAATGGCGTAAATTTAATTAAGTCCAAAGAAGTGCAGTCAAATCTTAGACGCAGTTTAATTAATTATAAATACAATTAGACAAATTATTCCGCGCTCGAAGGGAGAATAAAGCTACATGACAGATGATGCCACTTGCAAAAATATGAGCATTTTGCAATAAGAGCTAATACGCTAATATTTTATCCACATTCCATATTATTCTATTCTATTCACTTACATGCGCAAAATAAGCCTGTCCGTACTTAAAGTACACACCGGAAGCAGCGCCTGGATTGTAGGTACCTAATGCTGCAGCCATAGCAGCGCCACCTAGCACTGCTGTCTGCTGCTGTCCAGCTGCGCCGGCGCTAGCGTGCTGTAATTGTGGTGGAATGTGTGATCCGCGTCCAGTGATGTACAGCGATGGTGCTGCACTGGCGCCAATTGTTGCGGTGGCTATTTGTTGTGTTGTTGCCACCGGTTGTGGCTCGACAACAGCATATGGCGTTGTTGTGGCAGCTACTGAGCCGACACCACCACCACCACCACCGTTCGCTGCTGCGTTACTTGTGGCTGACGTATTATTATTGTTATTTGTATTATTGGCAGCTATTGGTGTTGTGGCAGCGCTGTTTGTTGCATTGGCAGCAGCGGTACCAATGCTATTGGGCGAATTATTGCTGCTCTCATTACTGCTTGTGCCTGGCGAATTGCGCTGCGAGACGCTACGACGGAACTCAAAGTTTGTCGGCTTGTGTCTAAAGGCAGCAGCGCCTGCATTAAGACGCACTGGTGGCTTGCCCTCGTTCGGCTGATGTGACGTGGTTGTGTTATGATAACTATTGCCACCGCCGTATGTAACATTCGACTGAGGTGGAGGTCCACTGATTAGTGGTGCCTGTTGCGGCTTGTCTCCACCATTACGTTTCGACATCGGATGTGCACGATGCGTTGGATGATAGCCACCACCGCCGCCGCCACTGTTGTTTGTATTACTTGGCGAAGCGCGTGGCGTGGGCTCGTTATTGGAGTTAAGCAGCGGTGTCTTCATGCCGGAATTGCCATTATAGCCACCACTGTTTGACGAATTCTGGCGTCCCATATAATTGCTATGCGGCTTACGTCCCGGACCACCACCATTATTGCGTTTATCGTACGAGTTCGATGAAGAGTAGCTACTCTGTTGTTGCTCGTTATGATTGGTCTGATAGTAGTGCGGCGTTGAGCTGTTGCTGTGATAACCACCACTTCCGTTACTATTTCCAGCATTTGAAGCACTGACAATGGGTGGCGTTGAGAAGAGCGGTGGCTGACGTGCGTTTGTCATCATTCCAACGCCGCCGCCGCCACCGTGCTGCGTATTAAGTCCATGTGGTGTGCTCGGCGCTGAATGCGTTATGTTATTCGTACCGCCAATTCCATGACTAACGAATGTTGCACCTTGAGCAGTCGGCGGTGCCTCGATTAAAGCAGTGTTGTTCGATGCCGCATAGAAGGGCGTCGCAGTGATCACAGCGTTTTGTTGTTGCGCCTGCGCTGATGCCATAACAGCGGCAACCGCAGCATTTGTATTCGAAGCAGGTACTGACGGCGCTGCTTGACCGGCTGCAGCTGCCGCTGCTGCATAGGGAAACACGTTTGTGGGTAGTAGTGTGGTACCGTGCGGTCCTTGCACAGCGTACACTGGTGTTGGGCCATTGGCAACTGCGGCAGCAGCAGCAGCAGCGGCATTGAGATCATTATTTGACGCACTACCGACAGCATTGTGCGCTGGTCCAGCGGTAAGCGTAAACGTTGGTACAGCATGATATGTTGTCGTAGTGGCACCGCCAGCTCCAGCAGTTCCCGGTATGGTGGCAGTTATCAACTGTGCATGATGTGGCTGTGTATGTGCCGCAGCGACATGATGTTGGTGGTGCACACCACCAGCGGCGGCGGCAGCAGCAGCTGCTGCTACGCCCCCAGCATTCTGATAGGAGGCATTATAATGTATTGAACCACCGCCAGGAGTGCGTTTAACGCGTCCACTGCCATAGTACGTAGTGCCACCGTTGTTGCTATGATAAGCGGTAGCTGCGCCTGCATTACCAATATTCGACTGCGGTCCAGCCGCTGTAATGCTCGTAAACTGCATGCCACCAGCAGTAAGGTGTTGTGTATGTGCGCCAGCCGGTGCGCCTGTTTGTATAACAGTTGTCGGCTGTGCTGTTGCATGATGGTGATGATGTGCATGCTGTTGATGCATTTGCTGCGTTGCCTGTGACTGTCCACCATTTGGTGCAGCTGCCGAGACTAGTGGCGCTGCAGCTACAGCCTGTTGTGCCGGTACATAGTATGTCATCGTTTGGCCCCAATAACCATTGTATGGTGGACAGTTATAGCTTATAGCCGGATAAGTTGTCATTGCCGGTAACTGTTGTAGTTGTGTGCCAGCCGGTGCGGCTGCAGTCGGTGCGAACTGTTCGCTTGAGTATATAAGCGGCGTCTGATAGATCGGTGCACCATTGGCAGCAGTAGCAAATTGTGCAGCAGGATATGTAGCGGTTGCAACAGGCATAACCGCTGTGGTGCCACTGGGTGTCTGATAGATGGCCTGTGCGCCGGCTGGTATAAGACCAGCAGCAGCCGCTGCGGCAGCATCGTTGCGTTGCGCGTTGGGATCGAAAACGGGCATAATGTAACCCTGTACTTCACCCTCCTAAAACATTTAGGAAAAAAAAAACGAAATTTAATAAATGTAAATTAGCGAACAAAATTTCAGTACTTACACTTGGCTGTGGATAGGCCGCATAGATCATGCTTTGTGGTACAGCATAAATGCTGCCATCGGGCTACATTTTATACAAAAAAATAATATATTATTAATATAGTAAGAATTATATTTTTATATTTATTATAAATACCGCTTGCTGATATGTTGTGCAATATTGCGCTGAATTGGGCGCTGTTGTTGTATGAAACACAGTCGAACCATCTGGCGCCTGATAACTTTGCGTATAAGTCCAGGTTGTAGTCTTTGGCTCCTCGGTTGCCTGCTTAGCGCTTATCTCACTACTGCTATATTGCGTAGAACTGGGCGAAATTGATGTGTCACAGTTCTGTGGCTGCTGCTGTTGTGGTGGTACCTGTGCCACAGGCGTCTGACTCTGCGTATGCTCCAAGGTATCATCAACGACAGCAATATGCTATGGAATAATGAATTTATAGCATTTTATATACATATGTATTATATAAACAAGAAAGAATGATGCGATGTAACCTGTACCTTTTTTAAGGCTCATTATTTGTATGGGGCTAAATTCTATAGTGATCCGATCTGAACACCTATGTGGGATATTTGACGTTTCTAGCTTAATTAACAACAAACAAAAAAACTAAAAAATGGAGGCAGATTTAAAAAAGGCGTACCCCTTATAATAGTCCTAACTAGACCTATGTGGGATATTTCAAAGAGATTCACATAAGATACTCCAAATTTTGCAATTCAAGCTTAATTTACAACAACAAATATGTGCTTACAAAAATTCAAAAACGGGGGCAGGTTTTCTATGGGCTCTTATTGTGGTCAGATCTGTCCATATAGAATATACATAATTACGATTGATGTAAGATACATAAAAGTTTGGCGTTTATAGCTTAATTTGCAACAAAAATTATCTAATTTCATTCAAAACTATATTTTTTTGTACGGGACTATTGCTTATAGTGGGGTTGACACATTAATTTACTACACTTTATCTGAAGAGGGAAGGGGAAAATCTAAATATCCAAATTTGAAGTCGCTATCTCGTATAGTTTTCTTCGTTCAAAAAACTTTTTCTCATCTCTCTGGCAGCATACGGATTCCGTTGCCGTTTTGCTGTTGCTAGTGACCAACCGTGATGGTTTCATTGGGTTCAATTTACTTATAGTGGATTACACCCAACTAATTCCATCAAATATAGAGCATAAACTTGAACGCATTGATATCTGGCTTTGCCATTGATGTTGATAGCTAGCCGAGCTTAACAAATGACTTTTTGCGTTTGGCTTTTAGCGTATACACTTTTTATCTTCAGTCACAATTCGATGTAAGAATCCCTTCCTTTTCTGTTGTTCAAGTAGTTGTTAACAGTTGAAAACACGTCACTTGGTTTCAATTCGTATGAAGCTTATATCCAATACTTTATGAGATCTACCGCGCCTCCTTCTGCCCATTACAAACATTTGCACTAACTACATATACCCTTTGGATACAGTGTATACAAAAGTATGCGTCACTTGCTTACCTCCTGCAACTCATCCGCATCGCAAGGTATATTCGGACTAGTCGCCTGATGCTTGTACTTCTGCACCTCAATGCGATCGTAACTCTTTGTAGAAGTGGTTGTAATGCTTAAACAACCAGTTGCAGCAGCATTATCACACTCATCATCGATACCGCCGGCACCGCCGCCAATGTTGCACTGCATCATGGACGCTGCAAAAACAATGCAAATTAAAGCATTATGTCTTCAACAATTCACTGTCATCTCAACACTTACATTCAATGCCCGTTTGCTCCACAGCAACATAGTTAATGCCATCACCGGCACCTACCAGCGCTGGTGATACATACTCATAAGTGCAATCCTGTGCAGCAGAATTGTCATCGGTATAGCTTTCAGTAGAACTGGACGACATGCCACCAGCATCGTTGGCATACATTTGCTGCTGTTGCTGCTGCTGGGGCAGTGTTCCCTGTTTCTGCTGGGGCAGTGTTCCCTGTTGCTGTTGCGTTTGTGACTGCATGGCAACTGTTCCGCCGGCTACTGTTGCTGCTGTACCACCACCAACACCACTAGTGTTACTACCACTAGCACTCTTACGGTATGGCACGTAATTATTGTTGCTAGCTCCTCCCCCACCAACTGATTGCTGTTGTGGTTGTTGTTGCTGCTGCGCCTGTTGCTGCTGCTGTTGATAGGCGCTTGTTGCTAACGCTTGATTTTGTGGCAGATTGGATGGATCAAAATGATATATTGAACTGCAAATAATCAGTGAAGAAAAAAAAACATGTTTTACACATATTATTCAGTTGGTTAAATATTTACTATATTGGATATAAATCATCCATATCCATGGCTATGTTGTTTAGTTTGCGGCCGTGCAAAATAAATAAAAAAAATTAATGAACGCGTTATAAAATTTAATTTTTTTTCTCTTGTCTTTTCACATGCGTTCCACAAATAGTTCTGTCTTTTATTTGTCTCTGTGTGTTTAATTCACCAAATAAATAATACACGGCATACTATTTTAATATGAATATTTAAACAAAATAGATGGACAAGTGTCAAACACTGCAGCACAGACAAATGCACACATCCTTCGCGTAGGCAAAAACAAAAGGCTGTTTTTTAGAAGCCGACAATTTCAAGTAGCGGTAATTTATAATAAAAAAAAAAAACGCCGTTCTTTTGTTTTGCTTACGGCTTCGTATTCTTTTGCAGGACGTTGAAATTCAAAAATTGCAATTTTTCACATATTTGAGGTTATGTGACGTTAGTTGGGAACGGCTTGAAACTATTCTCATCACAGCACACTTTTGAGGTTATGTTGCAAATAATTTTTTTTTGTGCTTATGTTATCGGTATGCAGTATATGTATATATGTACATGCAACACTGTGATGACTTTGTACATTTTAAATATGTATACAAGAAAAAAAAAATAGACAAACACACACACATACACACACACACACACACACGGAGAGAAAGCACATCGATATGTGAAAGTGATTTGTTTTCAAGTGTTAAGAACAATTTTTTTTTTGTTTGGTGTAAATTTGATTAGCAGAGTGTGACAAAAAAGATTTAAAGATAGAGTGAAGTATACATAGTTCATTTTGGCTTAGGCTGAAGCGTATAAAGTAGTGGTATGTACCATATTTATAAATTGTTAAATTAGGCAGATAATTTACGAAAACAACAACAACAACGACAATTGAAAATGTGTTTTTTTTTTGTTTCTGATTGAAAATAAGCAAAAACAATAAGTAATAATAATACATAATTTTGATAATGATTAGTTTGCAAAAAGTTTCGCATAAATAAGCTAATATTTTTCGTTGAAATAAAGAAATAACAATGGGCCAAATGTGTTCTAAACGCTGTTGCGAGTTTGGTCTGCTTTGTTGCCGTCTCTTTCGCAGGCACATAACTGGACTCGTGAGTATAAGCAAGACATAAAGCTATTAAATTGACAACAGTGATCCTTCCTTAGTGTGTCCGCGAAAACGAAATTCATAAACATAATTATTTTTATCTACGCTAAACTAAAGGGATTCACTGAAAATGTACAAAATAAATGTGTGAAAGATTTGACTGATGTGAAGCAGTGATGTAGCTGCGCCCGTTCGGAAAATATAAAATAGCGAAACTTGTGGAAAAAATAAGAGCAACATTTTGTTTGATTTGTTGCTCCCTAGTTCATTGAAATCGAAATTACAAATTTTTTTTTGGTGAATCTAAAAGATATCTATCTAGATTTATTTAACGAAATTATGTGAAAAATTGTATATTGGTTATTTGAAACCAGTGGCACAGCTACAAAAATTTGCGTTCGGTGCGGAAATATAAAATGTCACTCCCTATGAGTACAATTAAAGCTATATTTCGATCGTTTATTAACATTTAAGTTTCTTTATGCGATTGAGATTTGAATCAAATCATTATATTTTCTATAATATTCTAATCGTGGAGTGCCTGAAAACACGATTATTTTAATCAAATCATAATTTTCATATTACCGGAAAGATTAGGAAAAAAATGTACTTTACTTTGAAAAATTTACTTTACATTGTATAATTTGCTCACTATAAATACTTAATCAATTTCCATTTGTACATGATAATCCATATGTGTATGTATGTATGTAGATACATTTACAAAAACTAACTAGTCCTACGCGAGTTCGTACATCCTTTACATACATATGTACCAAATCGCCTACATATGAGTCAAACAAATGTTGTGATATAATGAATTTTGATTTACTATTTTATATGGTGGCGAAATAATACAATTGCTCTTCGAAAAGTCATCTATGGTAACGCGGATAGTCATATGAGCTTAAGAAACAGCGTTTATTTTGAAATCACAAATAGGCACTGCAGTTTTTATTATTTGTAATAGATTCTTCATCAATCAACCTAGGAAAATCTATCAATCTTGATATATGCTTTAGATTATAACTTGCCTACATATTAGTAACTGTATCTGAATTATTGGTTTGCATTGTGGTTTTATGCTACAGAAGCTAGACTCGAACTGTGCCGTATATAAACGAGAATGAGAGAGGTTCAGCTTATGCTGAAGCACGTGTAGTGTATATAATATAATTTTATCACGGAGTCTGTAGCGCATTAAAGAAAGCAACGGACACCCCATAAATAAAATCTATATATTCTTGATCATATATGTAAATTCTAGATCAGCTTGGATGAATCGTTCTAAACTTGTTTTTATGTTTGTTCTCTACTAAAAAACAAGAAAAAACGTTTACTTCGGTTGAGCTGAAACTCTAATACCATTCAGACGAAATTTTAAATCGTATATCGTACATCGTTGGTACACACCCACTAGTAGATGTGTATGAAGTGACCATCTATAAGACGCCACCATATCAAATTTCAAGTTGATATTGACATTTTCCATACAAATGTATTGAATACCTCAAAAAGTGGAAGGGACACGCCCATTAGTCTATGTGTGTTAAGCGGCTGTCCACAAAACGGCACCATATCGCATTTCAACCTAATATTGACTTTAATAAAGTTAATAAAGAAGTTTTTCATTCAAAAACACAAAAGTAGGCAGTAGGTTGGTATGGGGACTACCCCAAAAAGTGGACGTGGCGGGTCAATCATGATACTCTAATAAACTGCTATAAAAAGAAGTGTATGTGTACAATTTCAATTGGATAGAATAAAAATTGGACCCCATTAATGTATATGTGAAGCGTCCATCTACTAGAAGCTACTGTATCAATTATTAAGTTGTTATTGACTTCAATAGAAAAGTTTTTCATACAAAAAGTCAACAGTGGGCGGTGGGTTTGCATGGGGGCTACCCCTAAAAGTGGGCGTGGCGGATCAATATTGATACTCTATTAAACTGCTATAAAAAGAAGTGTATGTGTAAAATTTCAATTGGATAGAACAAAAAATTGGACCCCAAAAAATGCGCAGCAACATTTTGTACAGGGCTAGATCGACTCGTCTCGTCGAGCTGATCAAGAATATATATATATATTTTATGGGTCTACGATGTCTCCTTTAATGCGTTACAAACTTTCATACAAATTGAAAATACCATTTCACACTATGTGTGAACGGTATTATAAAATAATAATATTTTATGAAAAGGAAGCGAAAAAAAATGTTTTTATACTGAACAGAAATGCTGTTGTGGAGAGGGGAGGGGAACGTTCCCCAGTTTCCTCTACCACCTTGGATCCGCCAATGAATATACAATAATAAAATTTTCTTCATGTCTAGTTTGAAGCGGAACGAAGTGTCTAGAAATGTATTTTGAATTTGGAAGGTTTGTCAGGCGTGCGCCCAATTTCTTCACACATACTGTGAACATATATAACACAACGCCCTAATATATACTTGATTAGGACTATGAGTCTACTCATTCTAGCTATGTCCGTCCGTTTGTCTTTAAAATTACAAATAACACGTATATCAATTTATAAGATATCGGTATAAAGTAGGTGGTATACCTATAGTCTTTTGTTCTAAAAACGACCTGGCTATGGTTTTTTTTAATCACTCCATGCCAAACTTCTATGAAAATTGAACTAAATGAGACTTAAGCTCTTCGAAGTCTACTTCCGAATGGTAAAAATCTGTTAACAAGTTAATATGAGTATGAAAATTTTTAAAGTCTACAGACTATGTAGAGTTCTTCCTATTTATGCTATTAAACAACAGTCTAAGCAAAAACACGATTGAAGAAACTTTTTTTTTTTAGTTAAAAACTCAAAACAAAGCATTAGAAGCTCCAGATAAATCACAAGTATGCGATATAGTATTATAGTTTAAGTTATAATAAAACAAAATAAAAGTTAAAGCGGACATTTAAATGAGTTATGCACTTGTTGTATATATACAAAACATACATTTGGCGAAAGACTATACAAAAATCGAGCTTAAAGCGCTTAAGGTTATAAAAAGTTGAGAAATCAAAGCGTTAAAACATTTTGCAAACTATACTTCAAAAACGCTTGATATAGGCATTATATAGTATACGCGGAGTAGTATATATAGCGCACAAGCGAGCGAGACATATATATATATATATATATATATATATATATATATATATATATATATATATATATATATATATATATATATATATATATATATATATATATATAATTTAGTGATAATTTGTAAAAAAAAAAAAAATTTAAAATACAACAAATTTGAACAAATTTGAAAAATTAATAATAATAAATTTTGCGGTTGTTGAAAATTGTTGAAAAGATCACGAATTCTCTTTTTTTTTTAATAATTTTGTTTTCTGTGTTTTTGCTTGTTTGTTTTGTAAATTACCCGTCTTGATTAACAATTGGTTGTAGGGTTTGCGGATTTATGAGGACGCTGCCAATTGGCACACTTGAAATATCTGTGACGGCCCAAACCAGACCGCATACTGACGGCGATGACGCTCGATTGGCGACGACGACGTTGCCGGTCGCTGTTGTGCCGGGTATGGGCGACAGCAGTGGCTGTTGTTGTCGCGCATGTTGTTGTTGTTGGCTGTGGTGTTGTAGTTGTTGATGGTGTTGTTGTAAAGCTACTGCTGCTCCGGTTGCTGCTGAGATGTTGGCGGACACTGTTGGAGGTGTATGTGATGTTGTTGGTATTGACGGTTCTGGCGTTTGTTCGTCGCTGCCATAACCGGTGGGCGAGGGTGTTACGGAATCGGAGCGCACGGATTGTGTGCGTGTTTTATAGCTAAGATTTGAGCGATCGCTTTAGGTATTATTTTGTTATTATTATAAGGGTATAATTCAAAAAAAATCATTTTATGAGTACGCAGTGTGAATTAAGATAAAAAAAAAATAAAAAAAACGAAAAACAAACGATTTGAAACTTGTGTCTGAAAATTTCTAAAGCGCCGCGTAAATTTATTACGCACTACTTACCCGCTACTCGATGGTGAAAGACGCCAGGGTGTACTTGTGCTGCCAGTCGAATCCTGTTTGGCAAAGCCAGCTCTACCACCTGCTCCACCACCGCCGCCACCGCCACCACCACTTTTATTTGAAGTGATTGAATCACCACGTGGCAGTGTAGGACCACCAGCACTGGGTGGACCACCGTAACCACCGAAGCTATGCGCTTTGGGCACTGCACCGCTGGCAGCTGAACGTCCATCACGTGATTCCGTGGACTGTTGTTAGGCAAATTAATTTTAAGTTTATTAAAAATTTTCAAACGCCTTTAATAGACGACTTACATTCTGCAATTTAAGCAACTTTCCCGTAGCACGCGCCTGTCGCTGTTGCTGTTCTGCTGAGCTAGACCAGCTGCTGTATGTTTCCTCAATGAGTCCATCGCCAACGCTATTATCCATATGCGTACGACTAAATATGCGACTGCGTGCACGTTCATAGTCTTCTTCACGTTCTTCAAAACTCTTGGCCTTACGATCGAGCACACCACGCTCCGGATATAGATAGGTTGACTGACGCGCCTCATCGAAACTATGTGTATCACGTTTAAGTATCGATTTACGTGAATCCTCGCGATGATCGCGCACTAGCGCCTTGAAACGCATCTGTATAATGAGAATTATTTGAGTTAGTGTAGACATTTATAACTATTGGGTGTTTGAATTAGTTCTTAACGTTTTCTAAAAGATAACGAATGCACTCACTACGAGTGCATTTCCAAGATTTCACTTTCCAAAGTCGTAAAACCCGTAAACCTGTTGCCATTGAGCGTCGTTTTTAGTATGTTTCATTTGATTGAAGCATAAATACCAACATTTTTTACTTTATTGAATATGTCTAACTTTGTGCCGAATAAAGTATTTTGGTGGAAGTTCTATATTATTACTTTAACATGAATTTCAGTGGAAGTTTATGAAGAGCATACTCTAGCTGAGTAATTGTTTTGGAAGTGGTTTGCTCGTTTTAAAAGTGATGGTTTTAAGCTGGACATGGAACGAACAGAGCAGCCGAAAAAGTTCGAAGATAAAGAATTTAAAGATTCATGTCAAACACTTCAAGAATTAGCCGAATCATATGTTTTGACTTGTCCTTGTAATCCTTGTAATAATGATTGAACGATAGAAAAGGAAAGGATTTTTTGCATCGAATTGTGATTGGTGATGAAAAGCGGATTCACTACGACAACCCCAAATGCAAAAAGACATGGATTATGCCCGGCCAACTATCAACATCAACGGCGAAGCCAAATATATGGATCCAAGCTTATACTCTGTATTTGGTGTGATCAGCAGGGTGTAGTGCACTATAAGCTAATCAAACCATCACGGATTAACCTTAATAACAATAAATAACTAGCCGAGTCCGCAATTCGAGTAGAGACACGATACAGTAATTTTACAGCACGACAATTCTCGGCCCCATGGCGCAAAACTATTTAAAATCTATTTAGAAACGCTTAACTTCTTCCGATTGCCACGTGTTCGGATCGAATGTGGAGCACTCTTGTAATTACAAGGAAACCAAAAATTGATGTGATTCTTGGATTGCTGCTAAAGACGAAGTCTTCTTCCGACGCGGAATCCGTATGCTGTCAGACAGCTGGGAAAAAGTAGTGTCTAGCGATGGACAACACTTTGAATAATCTATTTGTAAACATTTTAGCAAATCCTTAATAAATCCTTAATTTTAGAAAAAAAAAACGTTACGAAATTAAAAAAACACAATACAATAAATCACAAACACACCTCTGGTATACGCGTGCTTTTTGTCAATGTCACAATAACACATTGCTGCGTCTCCGTATCGACATTGTGGTCCATACCAAAGTACGCTGCAGTGCGATGTATGAGCATGCGATTATAGGAGCTGGTAGCTGGAAAACGTAACTCGCCGCGTCTGCAAAAAAGACCATACAATATATAACTTATCAACGTATAAAAATGCACACATACCCTTTCTCCTGCACAAACTCAACGAGATCTTTCTCAATTTTCATCAACAAATTACGATCCTTCGGATTACGATTCAGCGTATCTCTGAAGAAGCTTAACAAATCGGTGCCACCATGATCTGTATACTGCTCGCCCGAATTCTCTGAGTTATGGAATACTAGAATCAATGAGCAATAGTTTCAAAAACACTACAGTACTAATGTATTAACTTACCTCTGGATATAAAGCCTGATGTATTGTTGCTGCTGTTATTTGAGTTATTACCGCCGCCCAGTGCTACATTAACACCAACAACACAGCCACCTCCATTGCCGCCGCCAGCGCCTCCACCACCACCACCGCCGCCGCCATTGCCTTCATTACTGCCCGATGAGCTGCCACCGATATTCTTCAAGCGTGGTTTTGTGCTTTTCGAATTAGTATTGGCGCGATGTTTTTTACCGCCGCCGCCGCTACCACCACCACCGCCACCCCCACGCTCGTAGTGATGTTGCTGCTGCTGTTGCTGTAACTGTTGTTCACCATCCATATCGTTGCTATTCTGACTTTCGTTGCGCTGTTGATGCTGATGCTGTTCATGCCGTTCCTGCCGGTCTGCGTTCAGCTGATAATTCATGCCTGAATTATAGATAGTCGTTGCAACGGGCGGCGTTGACGATGGCGAACATTCGTATTGATGTTGGTGGTGCTGATGTTTGTTGCCGCCGCCGCCATGTTTATTGTGCGTTTCAATAGAAACATTGCCATTGGCTTTTAAATCAGTTATATATTTCTTGCCATTGCCATTGCTATTGTTGTTATTGTTATTATATTCGATTTTATTATTCATATCGGCAGCATTTATACTATTGTTGCGATTATGTGCACCACCATTGCCGTTGCCGTTGCCATTGCCACCACCAGCTACACCACCACTACTTTTTTTCGGTGGCGTCAATTTCGGAAATTCTGCCTCATTGCTGAGTGGAGCAACGTTATGTTGCTGTTGCTTATGTTGACTAGTAACAATCACTGCGGGTGTTTCAATCAATGGCGAATTGCCGCGATTGTTGTTGCTGTTGCTACTGTTGTTGCTGTTGACGGCTGTTGATTGTGCATGCAATTTGTTAATATTATTGTTATTGCTATTATTATTGTTGTTATGCTCATTGGCATCACAGACGACTACTCCTCCACCACCACCATTGCCAGCATTTTGTTGCTGTTGATAATTTAGCTGTCCATTTGCAGTTGCCACCGATGTCGTTGGCGGTGTTGTTGCCGGCGTGTTGTTAGCAATGCCGCCGCCGCTATTAACTCCTTGTTGCTGTTCTGGTGTACGTGGCGTTGGCGTACGCGGCGGTGATGTAGACTCACGCATTGCGTGACTACGTGTCAGATGTTTGCCTTTCATATTTGTCTGTAATTCAGTACCAAAAATATAAATCGATAAAAATACTATCGTACTAAAATATGTTTGCATATATTTATTCCAAAAACAAAACAAAAACAAATATATGTATGTATATATATATATATATATATATATATATATATATATATATATATATATATATATATATATATATATATATATATATATATATATGAGATATTTCTGAGAAAATAAACTTTTTTCAATTTTTTTTTATAAAACTGTTTAGTTTTCTACGTCAAGGACTTTATATTGTCTTGTATGAGTAAGCAATTAGTTTCAAATTAACTGCTGCGCTTTAATGTCAAAGTTAACAGTGATGCAATTACAATATAGCAGACAACTAAGTAAAGGTCATTAAAACGTATACTAAGCTTGTATTAGCAGCAGCAGCGCACCAGCAACAACGAGACCCGGGAAAAACCACTAACCTACATATAAAAATATACAAATGACCTCTCTACTCATACTTCAAATAAAATCAAACAGAAAAAAAATCTAGTTGAAACTGGTAAACCACCTGTGCGACCCCGTGCTTGTGACGCTTATCGCCATAAAATAAGCGGCAGTTTAGACCATAAGCTCTGACGTCTTTACTTCACTTTTGACATTTTGTGAACCTCCGTGTGTTCGTGTAGCACAAACGGAGTACACGAATGGAAAACATTATGGCCCCGGCATGTATGCTGATATATTTTGTCCAAATAGGGCCCACTTTAATGCGGTTTAATGCTTAATACATATATCTTCTAACTTTCATATACAGTTTCGTATAATGTTTCGTTTCGGTGTTCAAAAAAATCTTCATGCTTATATCGAAAATAGTTCAATCTCAACTAAAATTTGTTTTATATTTGTTATAACCTTTGCTCCCCTTTTACTTATGGTGAAATTCCCAGAACTATGCATGGTGAACACTTACGCTATAAAAAGAAACTACTGTCTAGAAATCAGTGCTCTAGCATTAGCAGTTCCGGTTGTGTGTCGATGATAAATAAACGAAACAGTCACGTCATGCATTCATATGTATGTACAAGGCGAGATCTAAATTTTTAATTTAAATCGTAAATTAAATTAATTAAATTTAAATTAGAATCGTAGCGCTATCTATTAAATGTTGGCAGTGTTAGAAAGGAACATTTGTCAAGAATTATATTCAACTTACATAACAATCTAATGAAGATTTAGGTAAAAGAACGGTGTGTGCGCGTTTTGTGCCACATCAGTTAAGTGATGATCAACAAATCGGTCGTGTAGAGCATTGCAAAGACAACATTTCAATAGCTGAAAACGATCCAGATTTGCTTGATTCGATCGTAGCTGGTGATGAAACATGGTGTTTTGAATACGATCCTGAAACTAAGCGACAATCTGCATAATGGAAGTCAAAAGACGAGCCAAAACCTGAAAATTTGCGTTTACAGAGGTCAATAATCAAGACATTGTTGATAACTTTCTATGATTCCAAGGGTACTGTTTACAAGGAATTTGTTCCAGAAGGTCAAACTGTCAATGGAGAATATTATTTACAAGTTTTACATCGTTTGTGGTCGAGAATTCTACGTGTTACGTCCGAATATTCGAAAGTAAAGCAGCTGTTTTTATTGCATGATAGTGCACCACCTCACAAGACCAAAAAAATTCAATGAATATTTGATGAAAAGAAAGATTTGTCTCATCGACCACCCTCCGTATTCGCCTGATCTATCACCGTGAGATTATTTTCTCTTCCCAAAAATGAAAACTGCACTGAAAGTAGCTTTTTACGGGCAGCCATATAAGCAGCCGTGTCACAGGTGCTAAAGAACATCCCAAAAAGCAAGTTTAAAAAGTCTATGGATAAATTAGTTGATCGTTTTAAACGTTGTATTGAGTTAAATGGATCGTATTTTGAATAACTATTACTTTTGAAACATAATACCATGCTTGTTTTATATTATAACTAAAAAGTTTGGTTGTTTTTAGATTTTACCGTATATATTGGTCCCAATTGTATAACCCTATACATTTATGGGATCTCCGATGCTTCATTTAAGACGTTACAAACACAGTGAAACTATTGTACTATTTTTACACTATGTGTGAAGAGTAAAAAATTGTTTTCAGATACTTCAAAAGTTTAGTAAGCTATGATTGGATCTCTGATTAAGCTCTATTCAATATAAGGACTGTACCGAAAAGAAACTGCACGGAACGATTTTTGATCTTTTAAGCTTGCACGAAAATAAATATTTTTTAATGTATTAACCATTAATATTTATTAAATAGTATTATTCCCTTCATTTATGAACATTATTCTTTCTTCTTCAAGCGTGACAGTAGCCCAATATCTCTCCATCGGACAAAGTTCTGGATAGTTTGGTGAATTGCTACCCTTTTAAAACATAATTTAAATTTTTTTTCTTATAATATAGGCAGAATGGAACGGCATGACTAACTCGCTGACTGATTGAAATCGGTTTCTTGCTCAATCGAACTCTGTTTATAACTCAAAATTAGTCGGTTAGTAGCGATTTCGTATATGTTCAATGTTTTCGATATGATTGAGCTTTTAATCAATTCATTCAAACCAAACTAAAACTAAATCACTGCAAAAAAATCAAGCTCCCGAAAATATTTTGATTACCGGGTGGTTGGAAAATGTGGCGCAATGCGAAAATTTCAAGAAGAGGTAACAAGCGGAATACAATGTACATAGCAATTTACACAAAACAAATGTATTGTATGTGTGTATAGTATAACGATACGTAATCAAGCTCTTTGAAAGCTATTCACTATTTGGTTTGATTGAAATTCATTTGATATAAGTTGAAAATCATTTTGTCAAAAAGAGACGATTGAACAGAACAAGCTTGACGAGTAACTGACTATTAAGTCAGTTGGTTTGAAAAAGTTACTGGCTCGTTCTTTTGTTTGATGGCCGACAGCAAATGTTTGAATGTGTTTTGAACTTAGTCATGATGATACATTTTGTAAAATTTTTTTCATATAAGTTTATACCTTGACATTATGTGTGGAACACTATCAGGTCTGTTCCGGTTTTCACTTTCCGATAGATTTTGTGAAATGTCAAAGAAATGGGTCGCATATGATCACAAAAAATCGACTTTGCTTATTCCAGTGTTTTTGTTAAAATAGTACACTCTTCACGTTTGCGAAGATTTTGTAATTTGACTTCACTTCCGTGTGAATTATACATAATATTCAATACCAAGCGAATTCATAATGCGAAATCCTCCCAAACTCTGAATAATGGACAATTTTAACGAAATCACTTTCACACAATTTTCCCTAAAGTGAAAACCGGAACAGGTCACTCGAAGTCTTTTGTGACAATTTTCTACCAGTTTTATTAACTTTCGGGCGGTATCTCAGCCATTGACTTGAAGTTTGGGGTGTATCTACATAAACACGGTCTTTTACGTAACCCCTCAAAAAAGTTTTTGGTTTTTGCGAAATTCTGTAACGATAAAATGTGCGCCTTCTTTGGTGGCATTCAGAGATTGCAAAGTTTATTTTTGCCATTCCAGGTTCTATGCGAATTGCGAGCTAATCTTTTCGCTCATAAAGTCGCAGTGGTTTCAAGAAAGAAAACGAAGGGTGATACACACTGCGCGTGCGTTTGTTTCATTTAAGTCAAATTTTAACAATATGACTAGTGTGGAATTTCTTAAATATTTATATACTCATATCAGCCTAATAATGTAAATTATTGCTCGCGATTTAACATTTTTAAAGAATGAATAAAAGTGATTAGTGTGTTTGTATGGGGGCTACTACTAAAAGTGTACATGGCATATTGGTATAGATACTCTTTATGATTACAATAAAATAAACCCTCCACACTGAATTTCAGTCAGATATAAAAAAACTCATACAAGAAAGGAGTAACATATAGACAGACAAATATAGCTAGATCTCCAATTACTGCCTCAATGCGTTTCAAACTTTCAGACAAACTTATAATACACTTTCACACTATATATGAAAGCGTATTATAAGGGGTGAAAAAAAAGAAAATATTTTGTACTTTGATATTTGTACTTCGTTTTAAAAAAATTTTTAAATTCCAATCCTCAGATGGGCCTTGTTAAAGCCGCCGACTAAAAATTTAAAGTACTTTCCTTCTCATTGTATATACACTTTCTTTTCTTCATTGATTTACCGACTTACGCGTGCCAATTTTACTGCAAAAAAATAAAATAAATTACGTCTACGACGATAAAATTTAAGCGCAATCGTGTCTGAAACGCGTTTCAAGCAAATGTCAACACTAGTCGCGCGTCTGACATCACTGCACAATTTTAGTTGCTGACTGTAGCCGCCTAGTAGGCTTAAGTGAGTCAATCAGTTGCTGCAGTCACAAGCAGCACAATAAATAAATATATAAAACATATATCGCATATATACTAAACAAACTACTCGCACCAGCAACAATTCTCAACGATGTTGGTGGTGTCCACTAACAAGACTACGTATTCAAATTAATACAATCAACGCTTCTTAGCATGTGCAGGACAACGACGAACGAATGGACGGATATTGCTGATGATAGTGTAAATAACGCCAACGTTTATGTCGGCGTGGAAATTAAATGCAAATGCATGTTAACATTACCAACACCTGCTGCTGCTGCGTACCTAGGAGCAGCTCATTCAAAGCGGAAAGGCCAGACGAGACTTTGATATAGTAGCACTTAGTCAGTCTATCAGTTCGTGAGCATATTCAAGTCGTCAGGAAATTGAGTTAGATTCACTCAATATGAAACCTTGTGCAGTAGTTTCGATACATATATTTTTTTTCTGCTAGTGTATATCCTTTCGCTGTAGATACTTTGCATGTCTTCAAATACACCAACCCACCCACAAAGAGTATTTCTCACTGGCGGGCGGCATCGTCGACAACTATGGCAATATTTTTTTTCGAGTATCTATCTTCTCGATTGCCTACTTGCTTGCGCTTGCCAAGCGCAAAATTGCCCGTTCAGTGTCGTTAACTTGTTACACTGCACAGTGTCCCACCCTCAAACTAGTATGCAGTTAAAACGTTTCGCATAGAGTACATACTTGAAATGCAGCAAAATGCTTGACTACACTGTTGTACATAGGTACATACCTCATCCGGTGGTATTTTATATATAACTTTTTTTAAGCGATATTATGTGTGCAGCACGTTTTAAATTTTGATACATCTCGAAATGATTTTTGTCGTTTCGTGTATTTTTGTTTTATTGTTAACTAGTAGGTCCCCGCGACGTTATACGCGGCCCTCCCCCTTTCCCCTGCCACTCCTTCCCGCTTCCCCACCTTCCACATGCTCCATCTTATTGAAACAAAAAAAATGGTAGAAAAATCTAAAAAAATCCAAAAAATGTTGTGTTTATCCAACCGACACGAAACTTCACAGGATTACCACGGGACTATTTTGAATATTGCTACAAAATTTGATCAAAATCGGTTGAGCGGTTTCGGAGTCTATAGGGAATATACATACATACTTCCATTTTTATATATATAGAAGATTATTGAACGAAGTTTTAACATAAAATTGTATTATAGATTGACACAAAACACTAGGATAGGTAAGGATGGCCCAACATGGTTAAACCCCACATTGTCACTTAGGCCTGCATAGGGCCCTTGTGATACCATATTTGTTCCTATTTCATCAACAGCTACTCAGGAAACCACTTTGTCAGTGTCAAGAACGTCGAGATGTGTTTAATCTCCTTTTCTGATATCTCAATTAAGTTGTCCAGGAAGGGGTGCCCTAATAAAGTCAGTCTCTTCCTACTGTCGGCCGGACAATGACATAGCAAGTGCTCAACAGTCTCCTCCTCTTCGGCGTTTCCGCAGCTTCTGCAGAAGTCCCAGGAGTTTAAACCTAGCCTTGTGGCATGTCTTTCTATTGTACAGTGGCCTGTGAAGGCTCCCACAATAACAGCTAACTTATCTCTCTTGTACTGAAGAAGTGTTATAGTTCTTTTAGGATTGTATTTTGGCCAAGTGAGTCTAGAGATTCTAGGTGCCAAGGTTGCACCATCTATTGTTTGCTATACCTATTATCTCTGTTGAGATCTGTAGTTTAAAAGTAGCCATGGGTATACTTACTGTGGCCTTCCCTGGAAGGATTTCAGCAGTGGTACCCTCTCTTGCTAATTTATCCGCTTCATCATTTCCCTCTATGTTTTTGTGACCAGGCACCCAGATGAGATGTATAACATAGTGCTCTGCAATCTCGTTAAGAGATTTCCGGCACTCTGTTGTGGGTTTAGTGTTGGAGCTGAAAGAGTTCAGCGCTTTCAGGGCAGCCTGACTGTCCGAGAAGATAAACACATGTTCTTGAGTATTTGAGTATGACCGTAGGAGATGCGTAGTTTCCTGAATGGCTAGAATCTCCGCCTGAAAGACGCTACAATGATCGGGCAGTCTAAAGGATTCTCTAATCCCCAGATCCGGTGAAAATACACCTCCTCCAACCCTACCATCAAGCTTAGATCCGTCTGTAAAGATATTGATACCGTTTTCTCTACAGTGAGGAAGGTTGTCCCATTGTAGTCTTGTGGGTATTATGACGTCATACTCTTTAACGAAGTTAATGTTTGGAGTGCAATAATCCTTATTTGGTGGTATGCTTCCTTGTAGTAGTAGCATCCTCGAGTGTCCAAAGGAACTACCGTACCAAGCTGAAGATTCCCTTAGTCCGAGGGCTGTGACTATTGCATGGAGATCAAGTGCATTTAATGCGTCCGACGGTGTGGTACGCAGCGCTCCACTGATACAAAGTTCAGCACTCCTTTGCACCTTACGCATTTGCTTAAGGGTAGAAGCCTTTTCTAGTGCTGGCCACCATACACATACTCCGTATAGCAGAATGGGCCTAACTACTGCAGTGTATAACCAATGAACGATAGATGGTGAGAAACCCCACCTTCTTCCAATAGCTTTTTTGCACGCAAAGAGTGCTATGTTTGCCTTCTTAATACGTTCTTCCGTGTTTTTGATCCAATTGATCTTTTTGTCCAGGATCACTCCCAGATATTTTGCTTATTCGCTGATAGTAAGACTAGTATTGTTGAGTTTGGGTAAAGTCAATTTAGGAGTCTTGTATTTCCTTGAAAAGAGCACTAGTTCTGTTTTTGTAGGGTTCACACCTAGGCCGCAGCCAGAAGCCCATTTTGAGAGTACCGCAAGTGCGGATTCCATTACGTTACATAGTGTTTGTGGGAATTTTACTCTAATTAACACCACTACATCATCTGCGCATAAAACACTAACAAAAATGAAGATTATATACTTAATCCGAAAATGATATAACGGCACCTACGCTTCCATAACTTGGTGAATTCAAGACAAAGTAAACTACACAACCACTGTATGTGTGCATTAGTGGAACCATGAAGATACACATGCCCAACTGATATAATTGGGGTACTACTACGTACTACACCACTTCTAATAGTACTAAGAAGGTATGGTATCCTTAGCACCTTTATGTTAGAATGCGCCTCCGAACTAAAAAGCAGAAAGTAAGTGTACTGAGGCTCTCACGGCCGGAGGGATTTTATTTTCGTCATGTTGGCAACATGGCAGTGTAGCCTGACTTCTCCACTTTGCAACGAGACCGGTTCGAGGTCAGTACGTTGAGAATGGTGATAAAGCCATGAATCGTACGAATGTGTACAAGTGGTGTCGCGTGTTTAAAACGGTCGTACGTCTGTGCATGATGATCAGAGGAGCGGAAGACCTTCAATTGTGAATGATGAAATTGTGGAAAAAATCGAAAATGCGCTCCGTGAAGATCGCAAATTGACTTTGGATGAACTTTCTGCGATGTTGCCGAAAATCTCCAGATCTCTACTACACGAAACACCACCTGTATAGAGAGGAATGGTGACATGGGGCTTTGAAAGCTATTTTATCACGTTGGTGATTTTATCGTTAGCTGTATTATTCTAATTGGCTAGTTGTTAGAGGAGACACGGAACTAGAACGTCCGTTATTATCGGAAAAATATTAAAGATTTATTAAACCGATGTATCATGCGAAAAACTTGTAAGAGAAAGTCTAAAATTTTGTCGGAGGAGGTTCTGAAATTGATCAAAGTTCCACAACTACATGAAGAAGAACTTACAGACGGACAAAAGGATGGAGAGACGGAAGGTAGTACTTCTACTTGGACCATACTCGGATATGTTTTCGAAATTGACTCCAGTATTCCATATACCGAATTTAAAATCGATCGGTTGAAAATTGTAGGTGTTATTAAGATAAATCTATTTTACTTGCATCTGACTCCATTTTCCAAATACTTCAATCCTCTATGTATCATAGTATTTGATATATTTAATAAAGGGACGCTAGATGAGCAATGGCTCACTCACAGTGTGTTGCTCAACTATATCAAACAACTGGAACTACTTGAATTGCCTTAATAAATTATAACGTCTGTATGTATAACACAATAAAGCCCATACCGGAAAAGAGGCATCATCAAATAAATGTTTTCATATTTAAACTCAATGAAAAACCAATTTTTAAGTAAATTACTGAATAATTTTCAATCGAAATTCAGTCGTAATTCAGCATAAACGTTTAAATCGCAAACAATTAATGGCTTTTGTCGTCGTTTTTGTTGTTGTTGTTTTTGTTGTTGCAGTCGTTTTTATTGTTGTTGACGCTTCGTTTCTGTCCATTTCTAGAGAATTGTTATCGTTTTTGCAGATGGCTTGGAAAAATCAATAAATCGACCTTGAAGCATTTTACAAAACTTTGCGAAAAATTTTTGCAAAAGTGAAAAACATTTTGCTGTGCTGCTGCTGCAGCGATTTTGTATAGAGCCAGACGACAGACGGACTTACTGACAAAGAGACAATATGACAGACATCAAAACATACATAAGCGTATGTAAAATATTACATACTCACTTACATAGTAAAAAGAAAATCCTACAATTCACATGTGTATATTGTGCCAACTTAATTCCCATCCTTTCAGCCTTCGGGTTCTCTCCTCTATCCAATCTCGACAAAGTTCGCTGTGCAGCAATGTCAAGTTGCGATAAAACTTATCGCCATGAAAAATGTGCAGTTCACATAACGCACAAACGGTCAAAGTTAAGTCAAGAGCAGTGATTTAACATTTAAAATATACTACGAGAGTTGTTTCAAAAGTATCTGAGATGGTATATAGATTGCGGCCTATATATAAAAAATATGAATGATAGCAAGTTATATGGAATAGTTTAATAGATTTTAATAGTAAAGATAAAGATATGTTTAATTTAGGAACACTGGAACATTTCTTCAAGATTAGGAAGACAAAATAGTTAAAATTTTTGTTTACAATTGATACATGATGAATATCAATTGCTATTGAGGGGAGTTCTGTGACTGTTGTCAGAATAAATAATTAAAAGCCAGTAAGAATGCATCAGTAGTGAGTTCACGACTACGAAATAACCTAAATCTTTGCTAATGTAGACTTATGCAGAATTTTAATAGTTCCCGAGATCTGTTGTTTCATACGTCCAGATGGACGGGCGGACATAGCTAAATCGACACAGTTTCCGGTGACGATTAAGAATATATGTACTTAATGCGGTATACCACGCCTCCTTCTGTCTGTTACATACTAGGTTAATTTCAACGTTTCACCAACATTTTTGGAAACGTAGAAAAAGTTATGTGGTCGTGTTGATAGCGAAAAAAAAAAAAACTTCTGATTTTGTTCGATACGCTGCACAAAACTTTATTTGTATACACACACATGCCACAAATGGCATGTGCTCCCCAGTAACCTTGAATGCATTCGTAGAAATATTTGCTGTATCGTATTGCTTGCTTCTACTTGAAAAATTACATACATTATTATAATTTCTGCGTACAGAAAAGCTAATTGCGCTGAGTTCAATTCCAAGAAGAAAATTCAAGTTGGCTAACAGGCGGGCAAAACCAATTAAAATATTGGAAAAACACAGCAATCAATGCCATGCAAGTATATGTAAAATGCATATAAATACATTTGCATTTTTGACTTTGTGTGTATGTGTGTATATAAATACCGACGTCGCGACATTTATTGTTTATTTGCCATCGCTGCTGAATGAAACATGCAAGCAGGCGCAAAAGCAAAATCTAGCATACTAACAGGCGTATACGCCATGAAAGCATGCAACGACGCATACATTCCGCTGACCTGACCCAGTTTCATCATTTTACGGATGCTGCCACAGCCACCGCTGCTGATGTTGCTGCATACATATGTATGTACGTAGATGCAAACGCAAATTTTGGGCGTGCTTCGAGTGCAGATGCAGTTCATGGCTATTTCTTGTTTGCTGCATGTTGATTTTGCAAGTGACAAACATTCGTATACATTAACTATGTACTATGTACCCGTTTCTATACATAGTCGGGTACATACCGCAGCATAGTTTTCGGCTTATGTATACATAGATAGCTACATAATATATATATATATATATATATATATATATATATGTATATAGAGATTTATCAATGTAGTTATAGGTATACAACAATTTGTAAATAAGTGCTGTATATGAATATAGTATATACGTAATAAATATGACGCTTAGCGCATCGATTATGCTTTATTTCGTTTTGCTTTTGCTATGATGTACAAACATACACATATTGTATACTATAGGTATACATATTGTATCTGTGTACATCAAAAGTTCACATTGAATTGACCTATTTCAATTTTTGGAGGTTTGAGTGACACAAAAACCACCATCTGAATTGCTTTTAAATGTCAACTAACATAAAATCCAATAGGTTAGTAAAATATTACAACAGAAAAAGCGATCAAAAACAAATTAATTTCATTGAGACATTGTGCTTGTGCGTATGTGGAATGTTATATTGTTTAACATGAATTTGAATGAATTATACACTTTGTAGTTTAAAAATATATCATACGAGTATACAGCCCTATGCCGAAATACTATATCATATACAACCGATTTTCCGAAAATGGTAAATTGCACAAAATGGTAAATATTTCATATATGGGACGATTCAGCGAAATGAATTCACTTGGTATTGTTCATGTTCAATTGACAACCTCAAGGCAACTCAAGTCCCAAAATCATCATCTTATTATTTACCATTTTATTGAATTCAATTTCGCAAAATGTTCCCCGAAAGTATTAAACTGGTACATGCCTGAAAACTGGTACACGCCTGATTGTAAAATTTCAATTTTTCTAATCAGTGAGTTTGAATTCACTTTAAATCGACACTACGAAATTCATATTCTCAAGATCTGGTAAACTCAAATCACGGTTGCAGATTACTGAGTATTTTAACGAAACCGAATCCAAACAAGTTATTCGAATTCGAAAACCGGAACACGAGTGTATGAAACATTTTTCTATAAACGTACTGTTTCCATGATAAATTCCAGTATATAAAGCCATAAAAATAAATTTTTACACCCATTTCCATCTGGATACAGGGTAAAATTTTACACTGCTACTTAAAATTTATTGTTCTTGATGTAACATCATGTGTGCTGTACAAGGATCTATATACCAGGTGAGTCGCTAAAGAAACTGTACTTTTTAAAAATAGCTGTTTCTGGTGGCGCCACCTATTGGTAGGTACATGCGTTGGAAAGGTACATCCTTCACTTTATGACAATCGGACCACTACAAGCGACGTTATCGCGCTAAAAGTGACAGTATCTTTTGGGCACCGGTCGAAAAATGAATCTCGAACAAAGACCAAATATTAAGTTCTGTTTTAAACTTGGTAAAACATTCACCGAAATGTTCCAAATGATAAAACAAGTTTATGGTGACAATTGTCTATACCGTAGCAATGTGCACGAGTGGTTTACACGTTTTCAAGAAGGTCGTGAAGACCTCTGTGACGATGATAAGTCGTGCCGGCCAAAATCAGTGGTGATCGAAAAGAACATTGAAAAACTGCGTGAATTCACACAAAATGAGCCGAAATCTTCGTTGCGTTATATTGAAATGGAATTAAATACTCCCAAAGATTCGATTCATCGCATTTTGACGGAGAAATTGGGTCTACAAGGTCTGTCGCAACAGAATATGAACTTTTTAAAAATAGCTGTTTTTGGTGGCGCCACCTATTGGTAGGTACATGCGTTTGAAAGGTACATTCTCCTCCGTACTTCTACTGTTTTGGCACCGAGTGACTTTTATCTATTTGGAAAATTTTATTTACCGATGAAAGGACATTGAAGCCATCCAAAACGCGTCGAACGGCATTCTAAAGGACATTCCGAAAAATGCTTATTGGCCGTGCAAAACGCTGTATTATCGCTATGTATCGTAACGTTTTAGTCAACAAAGTGAAGATTGAAAAGGATGACTTGTGGATTGAGTGCTTGAGATAGCGAACAGTGAAAAAATTTAACAAATTCATCAAATTTCATCGACGTCCACGCCCGAGGATAAAATGGTGCTATCAGCTCAGCCTCATAGGTCATCAATTTTATACAGAGAGTAGGTAAAGGCATCTTGGCTAGATACAGATAGAACAACAAGAGAGAAAGAAAGAATTGCATGATCAATAGTATTAAATGTCTTGTTCAATACTAGTGCCACCATCACCGATCGCTCACATGGCCTTGGATTCTTGACTCCATTAGCGATAAAACTGTTGATTTCACTTAATGCTAAAGTCAGGCTGCGGCCTATTCGCTAGTAGACAATATTCTGAGCTCGATAATAATGATTGTAGAACTTTTGCAGATCAAGTTAGCTTTTAATAGTCGATCATGCTACCAAATTCTATTAATAACATATACTTTACATTATGTTGCTAATTCGCTACTTCTTTAGAGTTTTATAAATATAGAACTATAGATTTGTATTAAGGTCATATGAAGCGTCTTGATGTGAGTTAATGTCAAATAGTTTATGGGGCTTAGATATATTATAAAAAAATATAAACCTCAAACTGTAGATAACTCTGTCCAATTATCTAAGAATGGGCTCCCGATAACGATAAGTCTCCTCCTGCTTAGAACTGTACTATGATGCTAAATAGTTTATTTTTCTATAGAATTTCCACAGCATATATAGAAGTCTTGAAAGCTTACTAAGTCTAAGTCTAATTTCGTAACTTTTTATGAGACTATATCATTTTATGTTTTCTATCCGAATGGGAATGTCTGAAGATACAATAACGTTGGCTTGCTTTATTTTGCTCTAGATTAGCTTTAGAGTACCAATAGATTCCTAGTTAATGGATCCAGTATCAACAGTTTCCCAACAAGCACAAATTTACACTATAACAATTTTATAAAGATTTGTGAATGTACTTACTTTAGTTACATTCATCAACTTAATTTGTTGCTCCATAGATATAGTAACGAACACTATGTGTGTTGCTAAATATCTTGCAATGAGCACTAACTATAGCAGCGCTAAATATTTTATAAAATTGTATCGTATTTTCAAAAGTATTTTCATTGATAATTCGAATTTTTAATTATGTATGCTAGGTAAAATTTTGATTTATACTTGAATTCAGCTATTACATATATAAAATACTCTCTTTAACTAAAATTCGATTGTTTTAATACAGCTGATGAAATTTAATTTCGAATTTTTGTTTCTATCTTCTGAAATAATTCATGATTTCTTTAAACATCAGAATAGCTTTTTGTTTACGTGTCAAGTGCTGTTCAGTATTTTCTTGATCGACAATTGAATTAGTTTCATCTGAACTCTTTGCATTCTCGCTATTTGATGAATTTTTCTTCTTCTGTTCTTGATATTCGTCTCTCTGTAATGCTGCAAATTGATATTCGGGTAAGGACTCGTGTGCTGCTTCTGGTTTATCTTGATCCTTTTGCTTGCTCTCAGTTTTTTTCTTGAACATTTTACTTGAAAGTTGCTCCTATTTCTAACTTATTTTCTTTTCTTCTTCTTCTTGAATAAGTTTTCGCTTAACGTTTTCTAGAACTTACACGACGACTATTTCCAAAGCTATTTTGACGTCCCAAAGCCGTTTGCTGATCCTCACCACTGCTGCCGTTGCTGTAATCCTTTGACAGTGCTACGCTGTTGGCCACATTGGATGTTGCCACATTTATTGCTGCTGCTGCTACTGCAGAGATGGCTGGAGATGGCGTTGTTGATGCTGTTAAGCCTGCTGGAATTGTTGTAGCAATTGCTACTTGAGATTTTGTGGAACTCATAATCACAGTTCATGTAAAATGTGCTGGAATGAGAGAAGCAAAAAAATAATTGGAATTTTTTAATTAAAACATATTAAGTGTATATTAAAAACAAGAAAAAATGTTAACTTCGGTGAGACCGAAGATTTATTAATCTTCACACGAAATTTTCAATTGTTTAGTAGTTATATATTCCAACGTCTTGGTTTTGCCTTAGGGCTAGAAGAGGAAGTAGGCACTGTAATCTTAAATATAATTTTTGTGACATTACCCACTATAATGGCTATGCGAATTGTGTCAGGATCTTCTCCAATTCATTGGCAAGAGTGAGAATATCCATTGTCGAAATATTTTTGACAGGGTAAGCCGTTCCAAACTAGCTGTTAAGATGTTTGACTCTGAATCTAGCCAGAGCCAGAGAACCAGTTAAACTGTGTCCTGGTTTCGTCTTCATCAAGGCAGAGTCTCTGTTTTGGAGGAGAGACCCATGTTGTTTACATGGTATTTGGTGGCACTAATTGCTTAGCCTGTCAAAGATCAGGATACTGTAACCAAATTCTCAATTATAAATTTAACTGTTGCCCAGCTACCAGTTCTGTCCAACACGTCTACCTACAATACCTATATGACCAGAAACCCAACAAATCGTACTTGCGACCAACTGAAAGTTGTTTGAAAGTAGCAAAGCGTTGTTTATTTAACCTGGATATGATAATAGGTAGGAGGTTACTGTTTTAATTGCCGCTTTGCTATCCACGAAAATAGTGATATATATTGGCTTCTTCATAAGATTTGTCCTAGAAAAAAGCTTAAGCATACAAGAGCGACCCAAATCCTTTAGTTGAAGTTCATAAACAGTCTGAAGCTGTCGAGGTTTGTGTAGAAATATGCAGAGGATGCATATGAATGTTCGTCTCTATTTCGATTGTGATTTTTATCATACACAAGCAGGCAAGTTTGTTTGTCATAAGTTTGCAGCAGCTTAAGCCACCATTAAAAGGCGACATAGGTAAATAGAGGCCACCGTTGTACAGAAAAAATCAAACTCCGTCGAAAGATACATGCATATGACTTTAGTAACCTTGTGGTTAGATGACAGATCCAACTTAGCACATCAGAAGAGTATTTTGTATGTACAGTAGGCCGACTTTTTGAAAAAGGGTATTAGTACCGCATTTTGAGGGTTTATATTATACTAAGGCTATTTTCGATCATCACTCGAAAAGCCTAGCACAACACGACGGTGGGCGTATGATTTGTGTGTCCTACTCCTAAAAAAAAAACCTTGACATGTTAATATAGCCACTCTAGATTTCGAGATACATTGTACCTTGTCTAAGGTTGGTTTTATTAGATTTGTATGGGGAATGTACTCTATACTCACCCCCCTTTTAACATTCGAAAATACTACGAGTACAAATTTCTGAAATTGGATAATAGTTTTTTGGTCACGATTTCGATGAGTCATTCGGAAATAGTGGAAGACAAATTAATAACATGACCGCTTCCTCTGTTTTCATGTTCTTTAAAATGGCTGGCAAGCAATGGATCATACTCCGAAATTTATTCGAGTATACCAAGATAACTTGGTGATTTAATATTATTATTGTAACGTTAGAAAGTCAGTCCACGTTCAGCTAAAAATTCATATCAAAAGCGCCAAAATGAGGAGAGAGATGCCATGGTCTTCAAAAATCTCTTCTTTCGCTACAACTGGAAACATTGCATTTTTTTCATAGTGGCTAGTGGTAGTCTCTAAAACCGGGCCAAGAACTACTCTTTATATCCGGGTTGACATATTGACACTTTATCTGAAGAGGGAATAGAAATAAATATTCAAATTTGAAGGCTTTATCTCTAATAGTCTCTAATACCTAGATGTCTGAGATGCCTGTCCCATCAGAACTTCACTTTATATGAACAATGCAAAAAATAGGTCGATGATTGGACTGCCTCAAAATACGAGTCGTTCTTCCGAGCTGGTACGAGGGGTACTATTTATATTTCAGGAATAGCAAATAATAACAAACATTTTTAAATGGAAATGGCTTTAGTGTTTTTCAAAATATTCCCCTTGATGATCAATACACTTTTGCATTCGACCAAACCATTTGTCATTCCTCTTGAGACACCTCCAAAACATGGTTTTTGAACGCATCAACTGCTTCTTCGGCGCTCGTAAATCGTTGTACGGAGGATGAGTCATTAATTCTATGTTTTGACTGCTCAACGAGAGATGTGTGAGAGCTCGCATTGTCATGATGGAGAATGATTTGTCTTTGGCGGTTGGTTTAACGAATTTCTCCGAAGACTTCCGGCAAACAAATGGTCGTCTACCACTCAGAATTGACATGACCCATTCGGTCGAAGAAGCTTCGCTGTGCTTCTTCCCCGAACAACTTTTGTTGGATTTCCATGATTCGTGATCTGCCACCACTTTATACACGTCTTTTGAAGCACCACGGTCGAACTTTTTAATCATTTCCTTACACCAATCGACGCGAGCCTTTTTTGAGCGATTGATAAATTATGGGGTATCCAATGAGAGCAAATTCATGCAAAATCTTGCATTATCAGTTCACGCACTGCATCGATGTTTTTGAGCACAACAACCGATTTTGGACGACTTTCACGGAATTCGTCAGCGACCGAACTACGACGACGTTTGAATTCACTATACCAGCGATATACTGTGATTTTTGATGGTGTTTTATCGCCATACAAAGAACTGAGTTCATTGACATATTCTTGTTGAGATAATCCACGTCGAAAGTTGTGAAAAATAATCCAACGAAAACCTTCTCTTGAAACTTACATTTTTTGGCCAAATTGCTTTTCTTAACTCACTGTAAACAAAACAAATAGCAATTGTACATCAAAACTTTGTGAGTACGTTTATGCCAAAAAAGTCAAACTTTATTATGGTGTTGCCAGATATTAGCTTTTGACATTCGTGTTGCCAGTTCCCGAAATATAAATAGCAGCTTTCGTATCCGAAAATTGCCAGATTGATGGGGAAAAAGTTGTTGCCAGAGATGGACAATATTTTGAATAATTTAATTGTAACCATTAATGCGTAAATTACGAAAAAAAAAACGCTCATTATTAATTATTCAAGGTCCCAATATCTCATCTGATATATGGCCAAAAGAATGGAGTTCGTACGGGACAGTCACGGTGCACATAACAGGGAAGCGATTTTTCATAAATGATACTATTATATATGGGCTTTCGAACACAAGCAAATTTTTGAAAAAAAAAACTCGTTTTTCATTTTTGGCTTACGCTTTATTCCAATAATACGTTACAAACTTTAAGTACTAAAAAATTATAAACTACATGTGAAATGTTTAAAAAAAAAAATTTAATTGTTTTGCGAGAATTTTTACCTTCACACGAAATAAAGTCTACTATTGCATTGCATTTGGAAAGTTTTTATTATTATTATTTTGTTTTATATTTATTGAAGATATTAATTTTATGTATAGAAAAATTTATTTTTTGCACTTCGGTTTTTTCGATTTCTTCCCTGCTTTCTGTTTTTTTTTTTTAGTTATTAGAATAAAAACATATTTGTCAAATTATTGGCAGTGGTGCAGTTTGAGAGAAATTCAATTAAACTAGTTTTTATTATTATTATTGTTTATATTATTATTAAGATTCTTAAAGCGTTTGCGATATAAAGTTTATTTATTAAACGTTTTAGTTTTAGTTTAGAAGTTTTTGTGCTTTTCTTTGTTTTTAAAAAATTGACGACTTAAAGATTAGAGGACACACTTAGTTTGTTTTTTTATATTTAGGTTTCCTGGTACATTTAAAAAATGTTATACCCCGCCGCGCACACCATAATAATTTAAAATATGATTTTCTTGCGTTGTACGTGATTTTTGTCTTTAAAAGATTTTCTATGCTTTAAATTCCAAAATATTCAGGCTTAGTTTTTAAACAATTAAATTATTGTTACATTTAGTTGTTGTTGTTTATTAATTTATCACATTTACACCATATCACCGAAAAATACAAGCAAAAAACTAAAAGAAAAACAGCACAAAAAACTGCATCTCAAATAATGTACTTGTAAATTTCTTTCTTTTTCAAATATACAATATACAATATATATATATGTATTATTTATTTATTAAAAACTTTTATTTTCTTAAAGCTTTGTTGGGAGTTTGGATAGATGATGAGTTGTTTTTCTTAGTTTTCCATATATTTTCTTATTAGGTTATTTGATTCATATTCTTTTGTTGTTGTTCTTCTGATTGTTGTTTATATTGTAGTTTTGTGACACTGTGCACTGCAAGGCTTGTGGCACACATTTTTTCTTTTTTCAAATGATTAATTCTGCGCACAAAAAAGCAACAAAAAAAAATGTATTAAAATACAATTTTTCACAATAATTTTTATCCGTTGCACATTTGAGACTGGCTCTGCCGATTACTAAATGAATTTCTTATTGGAAATGAACAATGCGTCGAAAAGTGTCTACAAGATACACGTGTGTGTGTGTGTGTTTGCATCTGTGTGCGTTGTGCGAGCGCAAATGAGTATTGAAGTTTTAAAGAAAGAGAGATAGAGAGAAAGAGAGAGAGAGCGGACGCACACATTCTCTGATTACTTCATAGCATTTCTTCTTTATTGAGGGTTGAAGCTAAAAGGGCGCTGTGCTACGTACAAAAACTCCTGCAAGAGTATAGAATATACCATGCAATGACCTTGTTTACGATTTATTTTGATATAAAAGCAAGTAAATAGTAAAGCAGCAGTAGCAGCAACGGAGAAAAAGTAAAACATTAAAAAAAAAAACAAAAAACTATCCAGGATAATCAACAAACAGTTATAGTCCTTGTTGTCGTCGTTGTCGTCGCTGCCGCTGGGGTGTTCTGTCTTGCGTGCTGCCTTCTCTGATTGCCTGCTGAATGCCTGCCTGCCTGCTAGTCTGCTTTCCAACCTATCCAACTAACTTCCTTCGCCTTTTTCAGGTTAAACTAGTTTCTTGTTGTTGTTCACTTGAATATATGTATCTTCAATTTTTATTTTGCCTTTGTTTGCTATTTTTTTATTGTTGTACTTTTCATTTTGCATGTATGAAAATTATTATAATACTGTTTTTATTCGTTTATTCTTATGCCGAATTAGGTAGATTATATTTGATAGCAGCAGGGCAAGCATTCTGTGTGTGTAAGAATTTCTAGAGGGTTACAATTTGTATATTTAGAAAAATCTATGCTTAGAGAGATGGTATCAGATAGTAGCTTTGTAATATTGGTTGTGTGTGAATTAGTTCTCTTCGTTTGCCAATAGATGGCAACAGCTTTAAATGCTGATCGTCAAAAAGGTCAGATCAGATACATCAAACGGTTAGGTTAAGCATCTGTCAACAACTCCTCAACATTACTTTTGCGAATTATTATTGAAAATTTCGAAATTTTAAACAAATAAAAGTTATTTGGTGTTTTGAGCTGATCCAAAACTACAAATGTTTTGAAGCCCGATGAAAAATGATCCATTATATGAATCCAATTTTTTTCAATTGAAATTTTTAAATGTTACGTGGTCTATTTGCAAAATGTAACAAAGTTCTTGACATAAATTGTCTAGGATTATGAACTTTAAATTTAGCTCTCTTATTAATAAATATGTACATTTTCACTTTGTGTCAATGTAGCAACACGAACTAATAGCACAACAGTATATGTTGCTGCCGTCTCATTCCCTTTCTCTCCTCATAATCTATCATGCCACTCACTAATCTCAAGGAAAAGGACATTCAAAGATAATTATGTAAAATGTTTGTTACTGTACCCTGTCTTTCCTTTCTCTCCTCATTAATGTTTTTACAAACTTTTATTTAGCTTCACTTCGAATATTTATTTGTTTCAAATGTTGTGAATTATAGTTTTAATATATTCTTTCACAAATTTATTACAGAGCTGTCGTTCGATAATGATTTTCTATATTTATTGCTCAAGCTTATCATAAATTGTTTATAAAAATCATGTGGTAAACCCGCGTAACAAGCCTGTATCAACATCAATAGCAATGCCATGGTTCTAAACTCATGCTCTCTATTTGATGAGTTTTAATTTGCCATATCGAAAATGTTCAATATGGAGTTGATAATCTGCTCTAATGTAAGCGGGCGGATGATGAGTGTTCTTCTAAAAGTCACCACAAACTGAAGTTGAAGCAACATAAGAATTAATGGTACCCAACATTAGTTTGTGGAGGAAACTCACACCATTCAATATTCTGCGATATGTAGCACACAAGAGACAGTGATTTTAAAAAGCACCGTTTGAGTTATATGTAATAATCTGAAATTCAGTACAGCAAGTTGGGAGGAAAGTCCAGAAGTTGAAGTTTATGAAAGAAAAAGTTATAGTTTTGTAATTTCCCAAAATATAGATACCTATAATTCGATATAAACGTTTTCATACCTCTACTTTATATCAATTAGTTTAACAACAGATGTACAACAAAACAAGCAATCAAAAATATATTTATGCATAAGCAAAAATAATATACTTGTAGTTTATAATTTCAAGCCTGCATGTTTAAATAAAAGATAAATGCTATCACGTTCATATCAACTCAAGTTACTTTAACATTAAAAGCGAGCCAACTGTCATATGGCACAGAGAGTCAGACTAGCCTAAATGAAAACATCTGTCGTACTACTTTTTAAAAATAATTGCAACTTGCATGTATATTCGAGTCTATTTAAACAAGAACCTTGATCAGTGTCTTAAGTTTCATAACTTTCTTAAATAAACTAAAAACAATTTAAAACTCAACTTTCTGCAGAATGGCGGCTTAGTCATTCGAACTAAAACAAATTAACTTAATGTAATTAAATATTTATATAATTTTCATATTTAGAAGTAGAATATAGCGTCATTGCTTAGAAGATACTTGTATCTATTAGATATACAACAAGTTTTTAGCATTAAATCTATAAAACTATGGAAGGAAATAGTATCGAAGTTTATACAGACATACTATTATATCGACTCGTCTTCGAGGTTTTCTTCTTCTGGGTATTACAAACTTCGTGTCAAACCATGTGTAAAGAAAATAAAAAGCCAAGTAGCCTGGATGAACCGCATCGTAAAATGGGCTGGTTAAATTTTGAAGCAATAAAATGAAATTGTTTCTTTGATCTCTGCTACAAAATTCGAAAACTTCTCTAAAAAAAAGAATATGCGTTATCAGGTCTGAAAGCGTTATGAAATTTTGAGAAGTATGTATGTATGCAGTTTTTTCTAGGTTCGTATTTATTACTTTCCCTCTCAATGGAAGTATGCTTAGATTGTGTTGGTTCCGAAAGCTGATAAACCAGAGAATCTTACAGACCAACAAGTTTGATACCTCTATTCTTGTGCCTTTCCAAAAACAAGGCACAAGCAGTATAGTTCTGCAGTTTTTTTAGCTGTTGAGCAAGCTTTTGGATGTGTCTGACATGAATGATTCCTCTACAAACTTAAGTCTCTTTTTGTAGTGAATCAGTACCACCTTCTTTGCTTCGGTTATACTTGCTTCGCTGTTACTTTACGGTTATAGTTCGAAATGATCTAACGGACATTAGATAGAAGCGGATGTACCGCAAGGAAGTCTCCTTAGACCTGTCCTGTACACACTGTAAACTGCGGACTTGCAGGCTCCAGTCGCATCCAATAAAACGCTCTCTATCTACCAGTTTGACATTATTTTGGTGACCAACTCGGGCCATAGCGAAGTGACGGCGGATTCGCAGGAGTTAAGGGCACCATGCTGCAACAATTTTGCACTTTTGCGTTTCTTAGGGGAAATTGTTGTGGAGAGTCTCTTCCTCAGGTAAATTGTGTTCGCTATCTGGATCGATGGTTTTTTTAGATCTGTTCTTATAGATTTTGGACTCTTATAGATACTGAACTCGAAAATGAAAGGTCCACTATTTTAACTATATTTCAAGTCAGGAATGACCACACTGATTAAGATTTATGTCAAAATAAGAGTAAGTTACTTTAAAAATAACAAAAAATAGAATTTGTTTAAGTTTCCATTTTCATCTTATACAAATCTAATTAATTAAAATTCTGAATCGATGAGAAATGTTTACTTTTATTTATATATTACTATGTTTAGTTTAACTAGACTTTAATTGAAAGAGAGTTCAAAAATCCTAATCGTATACTCCAGACAACGCACCAACAAAAGGTTCACCTGTCAATCAGCTTTGACATGTTTGACTGTGTGTATAAACTAAATCAATATCAAGCCATTTAATGGCACATCAAACATGAATAGATATGTCGTCTATTACAATTAAGTAATAATAAGCGTATTTACACATTTCCATGACAAACAATCAAATAAAAAACCAATAAATATCTACAAATTATCTACATACAGCAATGAAAGTAAAGAACAATTAAATGGCAATGCCTACGCAAGAGAAATATTGTAATGTACTGGTATGCATACTACATATAGGCAATAGCTACAAATTATATTTGTAGTAGCACATACACGTATGTATATACTCGTAGATATAAATGTATCTACAGAATAAACAAATTAAACGCACACAGAAAGCTAGCTAAAAATCCCAAAGGACAAATATTTCAACGTATATATGTATGTAGTGTACATAAAACTAATGATACGATTCCATCATATGCCAAAAACCAGCAACAACAGTAAAAAGAAAAAAACTTTAACAAATGAGATTAAATAAAAGCCAAATAGAGGAAAATTCAATGGTTGATAAATAAACGACAGACAACAGAACGTTGCCCGTTGCCATAATTTCAACAAACAGTTTTCATTTGGGAAATACCCGCAAAATATGCGAATAATATATGCAAAAACAAAAAAAAAAACAAAACAAAACATAGCCCAAAGCGGAAAACAAGCTAGAAAATCGGAAAAACAGCAACCGACAGTGGAACGAGTACAGGTAAAAAATGACGTATAGTACGTACGCACGTATGTCAAACGTAAGAAGCAGCAAAATATCGTTGGTGGTGATGGTGGTGTTGGCGTTGAAGACGACGACGACGACGACGCCAATGAAAAGGCCAAAAAACGAGGCAAAGTTCAGCAATATTTAGGACAACAAACTGGCAAACATAAACGCCCGGCGAGCATGTAGTGGCATGTATGTAGTAGCTGAAGCGGCAAGAGGATTACTGGCGACAACGTTCAAGACGCAGGATGTGCAGAGTTTGCACATGGTTAGATACATATATATACACACACACACATACACACACACACAAATATATATGTAAATGAAAAGCACAATGAAAATGTGTAATAAACAGTCTTGTAACAGTAAAGAAACAGCTAAGAAAAATGCTTTTCTATCTTTTTTTTTGTTGTATATTTTTTTTTATATCTTAGCATGACAGCAGCAACAGCAAAAAGACAAGCGCAAAAAATAAAACAGAAAAACGCGGAAAATACGACAAATTCTTAAAAGAAAATGCCAACAACAAAGCGCATACAAAAAGAAAACGTAAAAGTATGTGAAATGTATGCTGCAGCTTTTCTTAGTTAAGTTTTTTAAGTTGTTTTTTTTTTTTTTTTTGGCAATGTATGTATGTGTGTCTTTCTGTCGTAGTGAGGCAACAGCTAACATACATACATACATACATACATAAACATTAATATACAATTGCTGCTTACAGCTGTTGGCCAGTCAGTCGCCTGCTCAAACTCCTGCTGCCACCCACAATTTGACTGTCAGTCTGTCCATTCGTTTGTACATTCGTTCGTTCGTTGAAAAGCGATTGCGACACTCGCAGTTTTCTCGTGAATAAAATGTTGTCTACAATACTCTACACACAAATAAATAGACAAACATTCGTGCATACATTGTTAGTCGTCAGTCAGCACGCGCTAGTATCTGCTAGTTGTCTCTAAAAGTATCTGAAGTGGTTGTGGCAATGTAGCGCGAAGCGGAGCGGAGCGGAACATGCAAATGTATCCGTATGAGCGGTATCAATCAGCGCATGTACTGTTTTATTTTAAAAGAGCAAGAGCGCAATTGAGCAGAGAAGAGAGCCTCTGACTGCAAATTACACTCGAGAGAAAATGAGAGCGTACGTACCATGAAAATGCATTTTAATAAAATGTAGCTAATATTTACTTAACCAACGACTACAACACATTCTACACACTCGTATCTCAACCGGAAGTTATATGAGAAATGATTTATGCATAGAATGGGTAACGCAATATTTGTCTGAAACTGTAATTGAAAACAACGAAATTGCTCATAAATCGAAAAACGGAAATAACAGTCCTCATATCTAGAAACAGTTCTAGTATCTAGTCAACAGTTGTTAAAGTAAGATACAACGACCCTCAACTACCCGGAAAAAGAAGTCTCAGCCATAGAATTTTTTTGTGCCCTAATGTTATTAGCTCTTTTGACCTTTTTGCTAGCATCAGTCGTTTCATAGGCTATAATTGAACTCACTCAATAATTTCAGAGCGAATTATTTTGCGAATGATTAATAATTTTATTCTGTAATATTTTGTAATATTCTGTAATATTTTGAATAAAATTTCGAGAATTTGTACTTGTATGACTTAACGTTCGGAATTCTCCTTCCTCTACAGAAAGTTTTAGAGAAATGCTTTTATAACACAGGTTTACAGATTCAATTTTAGAAAAATAGACACTTTCGCTTACATTTTGTTAGGGTAATTTAGGTAATTTTTTTCATTACATTCGCCTAGATAACGGTATATTTGTACTTCAATTTAAGATTTTACTTAAACCAGCGAGCAAACATGCCGCTACCCGACCAAGATATATCATTAGAAATGTGTTTAATTTCCGAGTCCAACGGTACCCAACTCGTTTCGATCGAATGAAAAATGGCAGAGTTGCACCTAAGGAAAGTTCAAATTCAAGTACTTTTTTTTACAACAGATAATTCTTATAACCCAAATTCGCACTTTTATCAATCGTTTATGTAGTTACAAAACTATCAAGCCCTAGCAGACTAAGCTAGGATAGATAGAAGGAAGAACAAACTTTCATTTTAATTTACTACTAAATTCCTTGAACTATGTGAAGGAAATGAGCATTGACTAAAACTTTTACGTTACAATCGCATGAAAAATGGTTGATTGAAGTTTCCAATGATTTTAGAGAGAGAAGTGGTAATTTCAGATAATTCCCAAAAATTCGTTAAAATAGCAAAAAACAATTGAGATGAACTGACAAAATGGAGCAATGTAAAGAAACTAAATAACAGATGGTGCTCAAACTCCTTATAGAGGACAGTTGTGCCAACTTAGTGACAAAAAGAATTTTGAATTTCCGGTAGTTGTTTTTACAAAATGTATGAACATAACATATGATTTGAAAATTTGGATTGCTGAACTGAAAAATAAATTCTCGAGGTTGACTGCAAGTAAAATTCAAGTGGGTATTTTCGATATGTCAGGAAGATTTGAATTGACATCTAAATACGCTCCTTAATAAGATTATTAAAGCCCTATGAACTTGTAAACATATTTATGGAAGAACATGGTGTCTTTCTTCGAATATGAATATATCAATTTCCGCATATGCTATCTTTATATGATGCTGAAAGCCGTTACAATTAACTTTTATTCGGTAAAGTAAGTCAGTTCCAGATCTATGCTCGAAATGAATACAAGTGTCCCAAAGGGGCTAATACTTATTACCATATTTTCCCAATAGCCTAGCGGCAATCAAATCCCCAAAATCCTGGCACTTCTTCTTCAGTATGAATAAAGAATACGTGGTTAGTCTTCAACAACTCTTGGTTGGCTGCAAGTTCACCATGTTTTTGTTTCTTAGTGTTAGAGCTATTGAAAGAAACAAAGCAGCTGATGAGCTGGCCGGAACTTAGGTACCTCTTCCGAAATAAAGTTAAGAATCTGCCTTCAAAATAACAAGAACCTGCTTAAATTTACTCTGTAAATGTCTGGTTTTGGCCGGAATCAGTATTTTATGGAATCTCCAAAGCCACCTTAACTACTATTATACGGTCTAAGTTCAATAAATCTAGTTATCCATACACATGTGTAGATGTATAAAAATATGTATGAAATTAGCGAAAAAAAAAATTGTAATATTTTTTATTTTTCGATCTACGACATCCAAATCGATAAATCTGTTTGAAACAAGTAATAGAGCATTTCCACTTACCAACATTCTTCACATTGTTGGCGATTTTAAAGAATGTTGCCTGTACATTGTCCCATAAGAATAAGCATTCTAAATGGCACATTCTCAACATTCTCGAAGAATGTTGTCAATCGCTCCGAACAAATTACGTGTTGTTCGATACTATAAATGAAGGATTTATTATCTATACTAAATAAACTGCAATTTTTAATTATTTTACAAATTTTATAAAAAAATTATTTTCAGATGAACAAATAACGTAATAAGAACGTGAAATGGGAGGCCTACCATGGGGAGGACCATACTTTTCGACGTGTGAGGCGAATTTTGCAGTTTTCGAGCCCAAAACTTCCAGCGCATAACGGCACAATATTAAAAAATGTTGCAAATTGTTTGTAGCTGAATACAGCTGGTCATTTAAGAGAGACACTGACAATGCGGTTTGTAAACGTAAGAAACCATCATTAATTTTTAAAATAAAAAGCTTTACAACAAATGAATGCCATTGAAAAAAATAACGTTAAATATTTGTTTGATTTTGATAATTTAAAGTCCATTTGATTAATAATTTAATGCTATTTCTAAATATTATGCCGAAAAATTGCATGCTGAAGCAAAAATTGGAATCAACGGTGCTCAAAGTGGAAAAAATGTAAAAACAAGAGAAGGTGTGTTAACTTAAGTACAATTCAATCCATTTTTAAGGTGATTAAATCATAACTATGTAAAGCTTCCGGTCATTAGAGTACACAATATCGAGTTTCAAGTTAATATAGAGAGAAATAAAAAAGTTTTACATACAAAATTCGAAAAGTGGGACATGGTTTTGTACGGTGGATACCCCTAAAAATTAATGTGGCATGGTAGTTGTGATATACGTTTAGCCTATGAACATACAAAGTATCCATATGATTTCAGTTAGATATCTTAAAAACTGAGCGACTAGTTTCGATTTACAGACAGTGGACAGACAGAGGAACATGGCTAGTTCCATTCGTCGCGACGAGCTGATCAAGGGGTCCCCGATGAGTCCTTCAATGCGTGGCAAAAACTACGTGTGAAGAGTATGAAAAAATGTAACATTTTCAGACTATTTCGTTCAAAGCACCATTTATTTATATACCAGCATGATTTACAAAAATGTAAAGATGTATTCTTCTTTTTTCGAAAACCGTTGTGAAGTCTAAAATAAATTGAAAATGTACTGAGTTGTTTGATGATAATTGGATGAAGTACCCCAAAAACAATTTTTACATCCTGTGTCCATAGGTTAAAATAATATATTAAATGTGTGCAAATGTATGTAACAGGCAGAAGAAGACTTGGTCAGCATCGGTAACTGAGTCGATATAGCTATGTCCGTCTGGCATTCTGTTTAAACATCGAAAACTTGGAAACTATAAGAGGAAGATACTTCAAGTCGACTGTCATTTACCCTATTCAGATAAAGTTTATTAAATGAACGTACTAAAGGAAGCAGTACCCATACAAACCTGCCCCCACACTTATGAAAATGATTTTTTTTTTTTTGTTTATTAAGCGAGAAACGCCAAATTTGCTGTCCCTTATGACAATTCTAATAACATATCTTACAGTGGTACCGATGGAATAACTATAGAATATAGCCCCTATGCAAATCTATGGTTTAATTATAGATCCTTAGAAAGGGTACATGGTAGCAGCGTTCTTTCTTGTTTAGCAATAAATATAAAATTCAGAGATGTCGTACATTTAAACGCAACAAAATTATAATTCCATTTTATGACACTTTTATACTTCGTATATAGCTTTTAGTATACAAAGGATCTATAAGTATTTTATTTATTTATCTATTGTATTTTCATGTGAAATAGAATATAAAAAGCAATTCTGTAGAATTAGTGCACTAATAATTCTATGACTAACACTCAACACTCATAATTAAAATTTTTGCTGCATTTATAATTGCACTAAAAGCAATGAAAGTGAATTTATGAAGACACAAATTTCTATAAAAATTAATTGAAGCAAATTCATTTTGCGTATAAAAAAAAAAAATACGATTAAATTAAGTGTAGGTACATAAGCTATTGTTTTACAAATGTATTTTATGGTATTGTATGGTATTTACAACAAAATTAAAAAAAAAAATTTAAACAAAATATTTAAATAAATTGCAAAAATTCAACAATAACCAAAAAATTACTATTAAAAGAACAACAACAATGGAAAATCACCCGAAGTATACGAACGAATGTGACGAAATATATAGCAACAAAAAGCCGAGCAAGGAAAATCCAAAAAAAGAAAAAACAGTACCGAACGTCAACAACAACGACGACGACGACACGAGTTGTATTGGAGCCGAAAACAACGACGACGACAAAACAAATTTTTTTCTGTTTTTCTTTATTTTTTTAATTTTTTTTTTTTTGTCTATGACGTTGAGTTGTTTGTAGTGTGCAAGAATGAGACAGACTGCTGAGAGAAAGGGGAGCAGATCGTTGGGGAACATTGCAAATTTCAAATGAAAAACCCAACAACAACGAAGACGACTACGTCTACGTTTTGGCTCTCATCGTTTTGTATACAAAATTTACGTATGCATGTGTGTGAGTGTGTTCAATTAGTAAGTGTGCGTGTGTGTATTTTTGTGGAAAAACGTGTGTCTTTCAATGTGTATGTATATGGGCGAAAGCATGAGAAGAACGCAAAGATAAAAAATTGTTTTTTTTTTTTTTGTTTTCGACTTGGTGAAAAATAAAATTAAATATAATTTATTTTCTATTTTTTCGCTAAATATTTTCACGAAAACACTTCACGCACTCAGGAATTTTATTTATTTTTGTTACTTTTATATTGTTTCACTAGGTTTTTTGGCTAGCTTTAATTTTCTTAGGTTTTGTATCTTATAATTTTGTTTAAATTAGATTTTCTTTTTTTCTTTTTGGAAAGAAACATTGTTTTATACGTAATTTACATGCTCGTATAAAATACATATATACACACACTTTTTTAAAGTGTATATATATATATATATATATATATATATATATATATATATATATATATATATATATATATATATATATATATATATATATATATATATATATATATATATATATATATATATATATATATGTATGTATTCATATATGTAAATATATATATTTGTATCTACATATGTAAGCGAACATATATACTTTCGGTTTGTTTTAAAAAACACTTTGCTTAATTAATTTTTTGGTATTTTTTTTTTTTTGCTATTTCGTTTCTTTAAAGTAAAGTTTTATTGCTCGACGTCATTTATCGAATTTATTTTACAAAAAATCAAACTATTTGCTTGGTGAAAAATATAGAGATTGCGACGAGTGAAGCTAAAAGATTCTTTTTCTTTTCTTTTTTTTTTGTTCTGCTCTTGCGCTAATATAATAGCGACAGACACCGACCGTCCGACGTACCGACCGACATGGATGACAGTGGCAGGCGACTACGACAACTCTGCTGTTCGGCAACGCGTTAATCCGCAAGCAGACATTATGGGAAAACGTACAAATTGCTACTGGGCCAAAAGCATCGAATAAGGAGCAAAAGTATCTGAAAGTACGTTTGCAGTTCTCGCTCTCTCTCTCTCTCTCTCTCGCTTTCGAGCAATCTAACTCACTATTTGCTCCCTTGACAATCCTTTGCATGCGGCAAAATGGCAGCAGAATAGAGAGAGAGAGAGAGAGAGAGAGAGAGCGTCAACGTGAGTGAGTGTGTGCATTGCAAGTGCTGTGCGAGAAGTAGAGCGGTGAAATGTTTGGGGCGCTAGTAATGCACTAACAGGAATAATAATGGAGCTTGTACGCCAATGTATGCTCAAACCTCTCAACTTTAACCCTCGCTCTTTCTTTTATTACTCTCTCTCTCTCTCTTGTGACTTTGCGCGTAAAAGCTCTTTGCAAAAAACAGGTTAAAGCGTATTTTGGGGTGGCATTCTGTTTCTTTTAAATTTTGATTTTGCTGTGTTTTATACGTCTTTGATTTCTCTACTTATTGCATGTATTTGTGTGTGTGTGTGTGTATCTGTGTGAGTATGCGTGTGTAGGGTCATGCTAAGGTGGACTGGTAGCCCGTACTAAAGACAAATATATGTATGTTTGTATAATCAATGTGTGCGAATATTGTAGACCAAGATAAAGGGATGCACATACGAGGGCTGTTTGAAATAATAATTTTATTCATTTAAGTCAGAGGTGCCCCGGCCGCATGCTCTTCATATCCACATTTATTTTTGTAGCACGCTTAAACATTACTTATATGAATTACATGCTATACACACACACCCGCAGCTCTTTGTATCAACCAACTAAATTGCGCTTCGAACACATATTGATGGTCAGCACCGATTTTAAACACGGTTTCGGGTTCAAACAGGGATCACTGGCTTTTTACCATTAAAAAGTTCCCAGTGGTTCGGCTGCACCGGTTCTGCGTATACTAACTCTCGGATTGGCCTCCATCCATGCATCTGGGCATGTCATTGGCAAGGACCAAGCGATACGACGCTGCATCATCTTTCGTTAGCTATTCGCTAGGGAAATGGAATTAGTTATTCGCTGGGGAAAAGAAGTTAGCTCTTCACTAGGACTAAGGAGTAAGCTAAGCTATGCGCCAGGGAAAAGGAGTTAGCCAATCGCATAAAAAATCCAATTTTTTTTTTGTATTTACGCAGTTTATGAAAATGTTTTTGCTTGAGGTTAAATGTTTTTAATTTATATTTTTAAACTGTCGACCTGCTGCCTATTGCGTATTGGCGGGTACTATTGTATTTTCGACGGTTCGATTTTACATGACGTATTACGACGACGCACGAAGCACGCTGCAAACCGTTTCGTTTGACCAAAGCTAACAACCATTAGTTAGGCAAATCGTCATGGCTAACGAGCAGTAGTTAGCGAATAGCTAGTGCATTGGAACCTTGAGACACCGGCCAAACAGGGTAATGACATACAAATACTAAACACAGAGTGTGAATAGTATTATAATTTAGTCATAATGTTTACAACGCCTTAAAGGAAGCATCGGGACTACATAAAGTATGTAGGTATATATTCATGATCAGCACGACAAGATAAGTCGATCTGGCCATGTCGTCTGTCTGACTGCCCGTCAGTGAGTTAGTCAGTTTGTTTGAAAGTTTGTATGGAGACTTTTTACAATCATAACCAACCCAAGTATCAAAATGGCCGCGATTTAACAAATAGAAGGTATAGCTCCCATAAACTTAAAAACACTTATAATTCACAAATACTTTTTACACACTTTGTGTTAAGTGCGTGACGGAATATACGAATATTAAAAACTTTTAGATCTAAGCATCCCTTTAAAAATTTAAAACTTTAGTAAAACACCAACGTTGTCGAGCAAAAAAGGCGGATTGTGAATAATGTGAATAATGAATTTTTGTTATGGCCTGGTCACACGGTTTTATATTTTGGTGTCAGATTGCTATGATAGTCGTGCGACCTCGTGTAACCATGAAATAATATATCTCGTCAGCAACGTCGCGCGACATTTTTGTAAATAGCTCCGTTTCTAGTGTTGTGAAGTGTTGCAAAAAGTAGTATTCAGTGTTTTTAAATATACAAAAAGTAAAAATCAGCTGTTTCACTTCTTCTCTGCACTTGTTGGTCGCAGCAACCACTTCCGACACAAAATGCTACGTGCACGACTTTTTCGCTTTTGTTCTTCAGCTTTTTGCTTTTTTATTTTCCTTTTTTTATTAGCTTCATAAACTGCTAATAATTATAGCACAAATTTTCACCGTTTTATACATTTTAGACTAGTGTTGTAAATGTGCTTCTGCTGCCACTGGTTAACACTAAAAATGCAGCAGTCAAATTTCTATAATATATTTATCCAATAATATATTTATCCAAAATATACTTTAATACTCTTCATGTGCAACCCTCGTATATCTATTTTGCATACATCCAGGCGATTTTGTTTCTTCTTTTGTGTGTTTAGTCTGTCTATATGTAGCTATTAAACATATACACACTCTTGCATACATACATAATGCTGATTTATGTTTACATATTTATTAAATGGTTTTGTACAATAAGAAAAAACTAGGCAGAATTATGAGGAAACTTTTTCTTTTCTGTAACATGAGCGAGCGTACAGTGTTTGTTGCAATTGTTCTTCTTGTGCTGGGATGAAGGTATTAAATAAATTAGGTTCAACTTAAAGAACATTTTCGCATTTTCAAAGTGGTAAAGGATTTCATAGCCTGAACTATTTGTTTTTTAAGATATCTCTTTTTATCTACCAAATTCTGTATTAGTATGACACTAAGTGCATTCGCATTTTCATCTCAACTCTTTTGACAGCATTCAAAAGTAATTTTATGTCACCCACATATTGTGTCAATTTAATTGAATTTACTTATAATGTTCAAAAACAAAAAAAGTTAAAATTTTGGAGCGAAGACCATGCCAAATATCTCATTTTAAACTGTCAATTACGTTTACTGCTTTTTTGCGCATATTTTATCGACAGCTGAGAAAAAAAAAATTCATAGAATAAAATTCAGTTATCCTTGACTTCGCCGCAATGCTTCAGTGCAACAGAGGAAATCGCCTAAAAGCTTCTTGAAACGCTAAAATCCCTACCAAACAAACACACACACACACACATATTTAGTTGTAGGTACTTAATACATGCATACAATGCATTGCATAATTATGGGACTGTCTAATTTTTATTTGATTATTTATGATAAAGATTTTTTAAAAACTGATTTTAATTATATTTAAGCAGATAAAAAAGAAATTCAATTATTGATGTCTCTATTTATCGCAACGATTGCGGTGCTAGCGTTCAAGAGATCATTTTGTATTGGCGCGTGCATATATCTTCATGCTCAACAAGTTAATTTTATGGTGCTTTACTTAAAATTATACTTGTAATTAAATATATATTGTCGATCCAATTGTTTTTGCCTTTGGCCTTCAAAGTCACCAAAGTCAAACAAAAATTTACGAAGTTTATATTAAGGAATGTAACTGCAATTTTTAATGAGAATAAAATGGAGTTATAAAAACAAAACAGAAATAAATATAAATATTTGTCCGTTTTTATATTAAACAGGAGCCATAATTTCGGAAAATTTTACATGATAAGATCTTTTTGAAGAAATGTTACCATGTCTTAAAGATGGCATGGATTTGTTTACTTCTTTATGCCACAACGTTTTGGAAAACCAATGAAGATCGGATTACGTAAAGGTGGAGGATAAATTCGTCAAAGCCATTTAGATCAGATCGGTGAACATTCAAGAATTGTTGACAGTTGAAAGCAGAGGAGGGCGTGGGCCGCATGTGCTTGATGTTTTCGTGCACCAAAGTTGAATTTCGGGCGTGTGGCATACCTGTCTAGTTTATTGAATATAATATCGCTTAAGTGGTCCCTATCAAAGCTTATGTACTCATTTTTCGGCATTTTCCATTACTTTTTGATGTGTTTTGGGAGAATATCACATTTCATATTGTCTTCGAATCCAAAAAATTCCCACAGGAAAAAGTGTGGAGCCGTCACACTGACAGAAATCACAATTTTTCGAAATTTGGTGACCTGCGAACAATGATTGCCATTAAGCGACCGAGGCTCGGGCTGTGTGAGCTGTGGCGCCTGTTGAAAATATGTCATTATAAGCTAAAAAAGGCACCAACAATTCTTTTATCATGACCCGATAACGGCTTATGGTCTCCTCAGTGGCATTTTTGAAGAAGAACGGCCCTACCGCACTAATTTCGGCTTAAACTACGACTCGTTGATCATGAAGAAGTTTCACGTGACTTTCATGGCAATATACAGTGGCATAAATCGAATAATTTTGGTTGTTCACGGAGCCGTTCAGCGAAAAATTAGCTTCACGCAACGACAGTTAAGAAGTTATTTTGAATGTAATGCTGTACGATTACAGTGCGTTGTGGTGTCGATAACTATTCCATGATACAAATTTACTTGGATTGAAGTTTCGAAAGCTGTCATAAAGTCAAGAACGTATTTTATACCGTTATAAAAGAGTTTCTAATCACTGTTTTCATTTGGTAAGTATGCCAGATCAAAAAAAAAACGAATGAATATCTTCTTTCTTTTGAATAACTTCCTCAGAAATCTGGTGACGAAATTCTGAAAAGACACAGCATCTTAGAAATTATCAATAGATTTATTTCTTTTTTATTACTTCTAGTGACTCCAATTTTTTCCAATTTTGGAAAGTAGTTCCTTATTTTTTTTTTTTGCTTATTTTTATCTAAAATCTTTATAATTATTAATCGCACAGTGTATGCAGCTATTCATTGTAAATATTACAGGCAGTGTAGCATAATATGTAGCAGGAGTCGTATCTACATATAAATATATATACAAGTATATGTAGTATCTATATACATAGTTATTGTATATTTACATAGATTTTAATGCAACACGCTTTATAAGCTGTGTGTAGTGTGCGAGTGAGCGAAACACAACCTTAAGCGAGTAGCAATGTCGCACAGCTGAGCACAAGGATATCAATACAAAAACAACAGTAGCAACATTAAGTTACATATACAGGAAATACATACATAGATAGGCAGGATAACGCACACACACATACAACTTCAAGCATTTTAAACAAAAGTAGGATGAGGGAGGCAGTAGAGCTCAACAGCATCAGCAACAACGACGTGATGGCTGCGTTTAGGTTAGTGTGGTTAACATATACTACATATTATGTAGGTATGTATATACTTACATATGTACATAGATATATGAAATGACATGTCCTAGATTTAGCAAAAGACCGAGCAAGCGACTATATAAGGTTTATTATTGCCTTATATAGACGTTTACATAAAAACCATATACAGCTGTAGTTATGTACATGTACAGGATGTTTTTTTAAATGTTCCATTTACCGACAGGGATTAAATTGGTCAGATCTGGCAACGCTATTGTCATAGCGGAGTTTAGTTCGTCATTTTATCATGAATAGATTAATGCCAGAACAACACCATCAAATTGTTTTAATTTATTTGGAGAATCGTTTTTCAATTTGGAAATGTTACCGTCCGCTATTTTAATTTTACGATCGACTAATTCGAATAACCATGGATCGTTTTCGGTTACTTGAAATCATTGGTTTATGCGAATGAACAAGCAACTTTGGACTACTTGGAACACAACATTGTGCCAAGCATTACCGAGATACAGATACTTCCAGAATTCTCACATGCCCGAAATCATATTTAAACACTATTGGTTTAAAATTATCTTTCTAACAAAGCCAAATTTCAGTTTGAAATTATGTAATCTCAGTATTTTAATTCAAATCAAAGTTATACACCTCTAAAAAAATATCCTTTACATGTAGTATATAGGTACACTTAAAGGTATTTAATATCCATAACAGTAAAACAGAAGGTGGGCGCAATAGTGTCCTGATGCAATAACACAGCCAGAGGCAAATCGTTGCTTATTCCTTTCCTGGCCAGAGAGAACACCAATATCACACCACCACATAGTGTGCGACACTTTTACGCATCGAAGGCGGCGGTAACGAGGACGACGACGGCAACGTCAACGGCGAGGAGGACTTTTGCAATCATTCACGCATAAATTGCAGCAAGGCGAAAGAAGAAGCTGCAGGATAAAAAGGGCTAAGTACAACAGTTGTTACTGCAAACAAACAAGGCATCGAACGCTGCAAGGATAACTAGCAGCAACAACTACAAAAACAATACGAAAAAAAAAAAAAAAAGTGCGTCACTTATGCGTGCAAATGTGAAACGAAATGTTACACAAAGCAAAGCACAAAAGGCGCATAAAACAAAAGGACAAGCTCAAGAGCGAAGGCGAGAATAACGTCAAAGGACATGAAGTGGAGTGCTAAAGCATAAGAAAAAAAAAATAATAATAATAAAGGAAATGCGTTTCTAAATGCGTCGTAATAAATAATTTATGCACTAAAACAAATACACAAACGCACATACGTATACGTACGTATAAGGATATACACAATAAAGGAAAGACTGACAGACAGACGCACTTGACAACAAAAAAATATTGTACGAACGAATGTCCTAAGAAAGAGAGAACGCACAAAAAAAAAGAAAATACAAAACAAATAGGGGGCGAGCGAATTAAACGTAAAGCGCCGCTGGCAAAAATTTGCACGCCAAAACGTAACGCGTAGTAAACAACTTAAAATAAGCTCTTACGTTACGTTACATACTAAGGACACGCGTTACACGCTACAACGTTACGTCGTTGTCTACTTACATACGTCATAATACCCGCTTACGCACACGTTTCGCACACGTTTAACTGCGACGAGCATCACGAGACAAGTGGAGGACGATGGCAACGACAACACGAAAGAGGATAAAAATTCGATGCTGCTGCGATTATCCTGCGCAGCATTCGTGCGCTTTTGCAACGTAATATCATCTCGGCTTTTCGCATCGCGTAGCATGATTTTAAATGCTGGGACGAATGTGAACTTCGTGCTAGCGCACACTGGAGCAGAATTATAAATTGCTGAACGAATATAAAATATACATATATATGTTTATGCAGACATACGTTGCTGGGCACAAAATAAAATGAAACAAAAGGAAATCAATTTGTGTACCCGTATTGTAATATTTTCAATTAAAGCAAGTTTTCATATGGAAAATACCTATTATCGTCTAGTTGACTTGGAAATTTTCACAAATGTAATGATTTTGGTTACAGAAAGTTACCATACGAAGTTTCAAACAGATTACTCTCAAAATTGAAAAACTAGTTTGATATGTTAAAGACAGCTGACAGACGGTCATGGTTAGAACTACTTGCATGCTCTCACTATGAAAAACAAAGTTTATCATCTCAAAAATTTATACCAACATTTTTTTTTTGTTACTGCAAAAAAAAAATTTAATTTTTCAGTCAGTGTGCTGAAGTCTTCAAAAGATTGATCAATAAATCATTTATTTACATTGAAAATAGTAGATGAGAAAAGAGGTAAAATGATTAGGTGTAGTAGGTAAAAAAAAGGGTGCTCAAAAGATGCAAATGGAAGTGACACTTCAATACATAAAAAATTGTTGTTTTGCACAAGCAAGAATATAGCGTGTGTGTACAACAATTCCTCAGTCTATTTTAAAGAGCATTATAAAAGTAAATGTGCTTGGACAGCATATGGGATGGGAAGCTCTGATTAGTGTAAATAAATATCATTTGGAAAATAGCGTCAAAAGGATATATACACGATATGATCTAAAAATAGGCGAACTTTTTAGTTAAAAAATAAAACAAGCACGGTATTATGTTTCAAAGCTAATATTTATGCAAAATACGATCCATTTAACTCAATACAACGTTTAGAATGCTCAACCAATTTATCCATAGACTTTTTGAACTCGCTTTTTGGAATGTTCTTTAGCAACTGTGTCACGGCTACTTGTATGGCTGGATGGTCATCGTAAAAAGCTCCTTTCATTGCTGTTTTCATTTTGGGGAAGAGAATATAATCGCACGTTGATAGATCGGGCGAATACGGAGTGTGGTCGATGAGACAAATCTGTTTTTTCATCAAAAATTCATTGACTTTTTTGGTCTTGTGTGGCAGTGCATATAATGATGCCATAAAAACAGCTGCTTTCTTTTGGAATATTCGTGCCTAATACGTAGAATTCTCGACCACAAACTATGTAAAACTTGTAAATAATATGCTACATTGACAGTTTGACCTTCTGCAACAAAATTCCTTGTGAACAATACCCTTGAAATTATAGAAAGTCTTGATTCTTGACTTCTGAAAACACAATTTTTTAGGTTTTTTTTTTTAATTTCATTCTGCAGATTGTAGCTTAGTTTTAGGATCATATTTAAAACAACATACTTCATCACCAGCTATGATCGATCGATCAAGAAAATCTGGATCGTTTTTAACTGTTGAAATGATGTCTTTACACACGAGCGATCTTTAATCATCATTTAACTTTCTTTTACCCAAATCTTCAGTTGTACAGTAAGATGAATTTAAATCTTCTGTCAGCATTCTTAGTGATATTTGCATCGATAGCGATTATTTCACTGACTTTTTCCACTAACTCAGCACGATTAGATGCTTCGGGCCGTACAGGCCTTGGAGGATTATCATATAAGTCATCAACACCGTTTTTAAATCGTGTAAACCACGTGTACACTTGAGTACGACTCATACAAGAATCATAAACTTTTTTTTAACAATTCATAAGTCTCAGCATAATTCTTACCGAGTTTAAAACAAAATTTAATATTTTTGTTTTTAAGACATAACTACAAAAACGGCTGTTATCAAAACGTGTGTCATGAACTTAGCTTCTTTAGAAATAAGAAAAATGTACCTTTCCACTGGTTTCAGCAGAGAGGCACAACATGCCATACTGCTTGCGGAACAATTAATTTATTGAAGTAAATTTTCCCTTTCGAAAAGTATGATACACTGTCTGAATCTCCGATATCTATATATTAACAGGCTAGCCAAATTTGTCTGACGACTGCTACTATAGTATATAAGCTATATAATTTCAAAGCTAATCATTTGCAGATCGTTCGAAAATTTTGGGCGTTAAATGCTTTAACAAGCATTACTCATACAACGAATCAAACACACATAGGCTGTACATGAAATACAAAGGCACACACACTAATTTTAAACGATATCATCTGAACAGCTAGTTACAAGTTGATAAGACTTTACGAGCGCGTATTTCACTTTGTATGCGCTTCGCTATTATTTTGGTGACGCCCTGTCTGTAGCTGTTGTGGTTAGCGCGCGGTGTGAAGCAATAATAACAAACGCATAAACGCAATAATATACAAAATAATTACTAGATTAAGGACGATTTTTTCGACCGCTGGTCATAAGTACATACTAGTTTTCTTTAATGCAAGGGATAACATAATTAGAATACTTGTAACACTACGTGTAACCATTAAAATATTTATGGATTTTTGGGTTAGCATTAGTTAATAATGTTCCAATGTGCCTTATAATACTGTTGCAACTACAACATCGAAATTGGGTCACAGGAGAGTCACAACTAGCGTAGAAAGAGAAAGACGGAGAGAGATAGCACACTCGTGCAACTGTATGAGCATAAGAGGGCGCACGTGCTAGAAAAAGAGAGTGTGAGTGCATAGCTAACTCCCGCTATATCTCTTCATCAGCACACACACTTAACAGTAGCAGTAGTATCCATGTCTCCTTCCTTGTCGAGGACAAGTGCCGAAAATGGCTATGTGTATGTGTGTGTGTGTGTATGTGTGTATAACTCTGACAGCAATGGCGACGACGACTTCCGCTGGCAGCAGCAGCAGACAGACAGAACACTATGAGCAAAATGTCAGCTGAGGCAACTTTTTCAAGTGCTGCTGCTGCTGCTGTTGCAACAATCGTAGGCGTGCAACTTATAGATGCAACTTATGTTAGCTATAGAAGGCAAGTGCCGCTGCTGCTACTATTATTTTCAAGTGGGTGTGGCGGCATGTTTGTCGTTGTCATCGTTTTCATTTTTTTTTTTTTTTATATTTTTTTAAGGCATTTAAAAACGCATAAATTAGCAAAGCTCAATTCCTTTGCTGACTGTAGCACAAACTTCCAGTTACTTGAAGTATCTTTTCTTTTTTGCTTAAGCACACTTTGTCTGTCTGTCTGTTGATTGTCTGTCCGTCCGTCTGTCTGTCCATGCATAAAAGTCTCTTCAACTGTCTGCATGACAGCTTATTCACATTTTGTTACTTTACTATTTGGCGTGGCTATGCCGCTGGCTGCAGCGCGCGTGTCCTTGGCATGCAGCTGTGCACACAAACAAACACTCATAGATACATAGAGTATCTACACGCATACACATAATTAGAATGCTTTTCACTTCTCAAACGACAAAGTTTTAATTGAAATTAAATGAATAGATATTTTTGTTTCATGCTATGCGCGGGCAAGCGTATAAAAAAAGTTTTATTTTTCACGCGCGTGAAAAAAGTTGAGCGCTTGAATTTTTTTTATGCATTTTATTTGTGTAATATATACTTTCTATTTTTTTTTTTTAACGTATTTGTTAGCTGTCACTTGCCTTTTTATAATGTTATGCTGGGGAAAAGTGCTTTCAATAGTGTATTGAAATTTAGCTGGCATAAAGAAATGCATTTTAAAAATAAATAAATGTGCTAAGAAATTGTTACATATAAATAGGCATTTATTTATGTCAGGCCTGTTCTGGTTTTCACTTTCGGAAAGATTTTGCGAAAGTCAATTCCTTAAAGTGATGCGGTTTTTATTTTCGAGAGGAGTTCGTGATTTGAATTGTGATGAATATTGATCGTATGAATGTCACATCCAAAAAATTTAAAGTTAATTCAAATCACAAACACCTCACGATAGTAAAAACCGGTTTATTTTAACGACTTCACTTTCACTAAATCGTTTCGAAAGTGAAAACCGGAACAGGCTTTCTTAACGAAAAGTACACAGATTTTCTTAATAGAACGAAAACGTTTCAATTATTGTTTGATATTTATTTTTTCCCTTTGAGAATGCCATTGTGGAGCTAGTATGATACATTTATGCAATTGCAAACCTCTCCACTCCGGCCACTACTAGAAGAACCTATACACTGAAACACGACATTCTACTTTGTTCTCCGGAGGTAACTGTCAGGGTCTGAGAGAAGAGATTGTTGAGAAAAATTGGGTACGCTACCGGAGATCAGTTGGACAAAGTTGTCCTAAATCCAGCGACAAAGAAGTTGTACTTAAGCAAAAAACGAAGCAGTTGGTACATTTTATGCTGAAGCTGAGCACTACGAGCTTCCTTAAAAGGACTAAAAGGAGGTCCTCCTAACAAAACTAAGGCGGAAACTGTTGTAGCTCAAGTGAAGAAAAATCTAAGAAATTGTCAACCACATGGAAACTACCTACCATCACAAAATCAATCTCCTATCTGTGCTGCCTATATCATATTTCTTGGTAGGAGTTATTTTAGTTAAAACAATTTAGTACCCGGCGCATTGCTGCCCTTTCTCCTTTCCCACTTCCTCATGCACACTCGACCTGCCACAACTGCGCAGTGCTATCTTTTCATAGGGTTCTGTGAATTCTTTTTTATTGCCTTAATCGCCTCAAAACGCTTTCCTCGGAAAGGAAACTGGTAAGTTGTGGATGTATGAAAAAGACATACAACGCCATTTTAGATAAATATGGAGTGATATTTTCGTTATTTTTCATCAATCTCGGCACAAGTTGCGTTTCAACTCGGACTCGAACGAGACTTCAGCTGCTAACTCCCTGATGGTTAGACAATGATATTCAAGCATAATTTTCTTTATTTTTTGGAGAGTTTCATCAGTCGAAGAGGTGGATGGACGACCAGCACGAAACAAATCATCAGACAATCTGCGACCCGCTTCGAAGTCTTTGTTGTACCCCTCGTATACCTCTGTTTTCAACATTGTCGAATCTTCGTAGACATCCGCAGATGAAATTTCCTTGGAAAGACAAAGTTTCGGGAAAATTTCGAAAAAAAACCTTTATTGTACAATAAATACGTACGCAAAATAAAAATTGAATTGGCAATATCTCGTCTACGATTTGTTGAGATATTCCAAGTTATTTTCGTTCAGAAGGTGTGTATGTGTTTTAAAGCTTATAAGAAATGCTATTATAAATTTTTCATTTCATTTGCACTTTAATTACAGCGCAGGTGAAAAACATTAACACTTCAACCGACACACGCACACCCCCACACCGACACACATGCATCGTGGCACTATAACCACAACACATATACTTTAATCGTCATTTAAAAGTCAACCGCTATAATCTAATTAGTCTCAAATGCTTCGGAACATATCACCAACACATGGTCATAGATATGTACATATGTATATGCACACATAAGAGGGTATATTCAAAAGTTGTTAGAAAATTCGCAAACAAAAATTTAACTATAAATCTGCAGGGGTGTGATGAGTTTCGATTTCGATTCAGTTTCGAGAGCATTTCAGTGCGAAAATCAATGAAAATTGCAATCGGTTCAACACAACGCGGGAAAAACGATTTGAAAATGTTACTATTACACTGATTAAAGATACACGTACATGCTCACGTACATGAAATCACACTTACACTATCATCTTTTCTGCTTTACGAGTACAAAATTGGTATAGCGCTACCATAGTATTGTAGTAGAAGTGCGCAGAGGCGAAAGTTAAAAATCGAACTAGGAAAAGAAAAACAATGCTAGAGATGCCGGAAGAAAAATCGGCCAAGTGTGAGTCGGACTCGCGCACGAAGGGTTCCGTACCATTATCTATAAAAAAAATCGGTCTGTTGTATATTTAAATATTTGTTTTATTTTAATATAATTATTTATTTTTACAGTGAATATATAACTAAATATTCTATGAATATTTCAAGCGTCTACCTGTTGCCGGACGCACTAAACTTATTGCTCCACTTGATCCCACTTGATCTCATTGATCAACTATTATAACTATTGCCCTCTCGAGAGAGAGGGCAATAGTTACAGCCTTTAGACTGAGAGAAACTTCAGCTTGGCATAGTAGCTCCTTCGGACACTCGAGGATATTACAATTACACAGAAATATACCATCAAATACGGATTACTGTATACCAAACACTAACTTCGGTATAAAATATGATGTCATAATACCCACCAGACAACAATGGAACAACCTTCCGCACTACAGGGAAAATGCTATTAATATCTTTACTGACGGCTTTAAGCTGCATGGTCGGGTAGGAGGTGGTGTATTTGCACCAGATCTGGGGATTAGAGAATCCTTTAGACTGCTCGATCATTGTAGCGTTTATCAGGCGGAGATGCTAGCTATTCAGGAAGCTACGCATCTCCTTAGGCTATACTCACACACACAAGAAAATGTGTTTATCTTCTTGGACAGTCAAGCTGCCCTGAAAGCGCTGAACTCCTTCAGCTCAAACACCAAAACCACAACGGAGTGACGTAAATCTCTTAACGAGATTGCCGAACACTACGTTATACATCTCATCTGGGTGCCTGGTCATCACTGCTGAAATCCTTCCAGGGAAGACCACAGTAGGTATACCCATGGCTACTTTTAAACTACAGTTCTCAACAGAGATAATAGGTATAGCAAACAATAGATGGTGCAACCTTGCTACGTGCAGGATCTCAAGACTCACATGGCCAAATTACAACCTCAAAAGAACAATAACACTTCTCCAGCACAAGAGAGATCAGATAGCTGTTATTGTGTGAGCCCTCACAGGCCACTGCACAATAGGGAGACATGCCGCGAGTCTAGGGTTGAACTCCTAGGATTTCTGCACAAGCTGTGGAAATGCCGATGAGGAGGAGACGGTCGAGCACTTATTATGTCATTACCCGGCCATAGTTGGAAGAGATTGGCGCTACTAGGACGCCTCTTCCTGGATAACCTAACTGAGATTTCGAGAAAAGATATCCAACAGATTTCGACGTTCTTGACACTGACAAAGTGGTTCTCAGAGTAGCTGCGGTTGAAGTAGGAAACATATATGGTATCCAAGGATCCTAAGCTGGCCTAAGCGACAATGTGGGGCCTTATAACCATGTTGGCCATTATAACCTAACCTGTTGCCTTTATCAATATCGAGCAAAAAAATCACGTTTGTTGTATGGGAGCCCCCTTAAATATTTATTTTATTCTGTTTTTTTAGTATTTGTTGTTATAGCGGCAACAGAAATACTTCATCTGTGAAAATTTCAACAGTCTAACTATCACGGTTCGTGAGATGCAGCCTGGTGACAGGCGGACAGACAGACGAACGGACAGCGGAGTCTTAGTAATAGGGTCTCGTTTTAGCCTTTGGTACGGAACCCTAAAAAAACAACAACAAACAAGGAAACAAATGGCACGCTCTAATTAAAACATTATTATTACGCTTTTGTTGTTTTTTGCCATTTAAATCTGCTTTTGCAAGATTCCGTGCAAACTTCTTCACTTATGCTTGGTCGAATACTCGTCTTAATCTCTACATTTTAAAAGTATTAAATAAAACTAATTAAATGATTTTTTTTTTTTGGTTCTGGAGTTACTATGAATACATGTTAATATTAAATCGAAGCCAAGGATTCGAATTTGGATTTGGGTTGCAGTTTAAATTCGGTCGGACTCGAATTCGAGTCTTGCTTCGGATTGAAGGCTAGATTCGAGTTTCAATTCAATTTCGAGCCTGGATTTGCTCTGGATTCGGTTTGAAGTCTGGAGTTGGAGTAGATTCGAAAGTTTGGATTTGACTTCGTTCTTGATTTTGGACTCGACACTTAAACACTGTATACGAAAACTTTTCTGTCCACCCAAGTCTACACTGCCAAGTGCACCAACTCATTTATACTAATTGATTTATACGATTGTGGCGACAGCAGCAGCTTCAGCAATAGCAGCCAGCCAGCATGAAGAATACTGATTGAAGCAACAGAAATGGTATAAAGAAGTGCAAAAACTGTAGAAGAAACTAAGCGTGGCAATCTTTTAATTAATTCACTTATGGCCATGAAAAGGCGTTAAGTGTAGACAAACTACAACAATAAAAACAACAACAATAACTATGAGCCATGCAGAAAATCGTCGACACATCAGAACAATTAAGTCGTATATCCTGCTGTGTGAAACTGCTCGTCTTGACTCTACTGAATCTCTGCTGCAGACAGCTAAGCTGGAAAGCATTGTTTTTTGTTATTTTTCTACTACTAGTATAATGAAAAGGAAACTGAATTTCCTTTTATAGATAAATTTCTTTGCTATTAAAGTGCAAAAGTAGCTGGATGTATTATTTAATAAAAAAGTTTCATTTTTTCTTTTCGAAAAAAAGTGTAGCATAACAACAGGCGTACGCTTTTATTTTATGCCCTGTACCCATAAGCTAAAAGGGTATATTAAGTTTGTGCAAATGTATGTGTAACGGGCATTAGAAGGTGTGGTAGATCACATAATTATTAGTATTGATGGTGGGGACAAATAAAACGGACACCTAAAATATCTATTGTTTGTCCTACTCAGTTGGATGATCTGCCCTAACACTATGTGCTGAATCAATCTTAGTACTTTTCTAGCATCCAAACTTTTCAGTGGCTCCTCTCTATTAAAGTGATTAACTAGCATCTGCAGTCTGTTTCTAGCTGCAGCTTCACATTCAGCAAGAATGTGGAGAGGAGTCTCCTCTTCGTGGACACAGAATCTACATTTGGGTGAGTTTTGTGAGATCTTTAGTCTATAGTGGTTCCAACCTAGTTGGTTGCGGACTACTTCCGATATAGTATGTCGTATATATATTATATCAAATATATTCCTTCTCTAAGGGGTTGGGATATGACCGAATGCCAGGCTGCTGGTCATGATCTTCTGCAGTTTAGGGAGTATTTCTATTTCGCCGTTGTGCAGTAGTGCTGGAAATAGTCCATCTACTCCCGGCGATTTGTAGGGTTTGAAAGCAGATATATACATTAGTTTTTCTTCACTTATCAGAAACTTGACGATATCTATGCTTCTCCTATTGGTTCTTACGTGCAACTCCTCTGACTGGAGTAATGTATTTCCAGGAGTAACTGAATTCTTTGTTCCTCATTTTCCATAAAGGAGTTTTCCAGTGTACGGAGTGAGATATTCGCATCACCCTGTGTCTTGGCCATTGCCCGATAGATTCAGACTGCCAACACAGTATTTACTATCCCCTCGTAGAAAGCTCTATAGTTTCTGCGTTTGGCTTCCTTATTCTTTATGATAGCTTGTGAACTCTGTGGTATATACCTCCCATAGGTGTACGCTTCTGGCTTCATTGTACAGCCTTCTGACAGTTGTCCTAAGTATGGGGCATCCCATTAATGCCTGTCCTTGACCATAGGGCATGTGCTTTAAAATGACTGAATTAGTTCTACATTTAAGTTGGCTACTGCCTGCGCTAGCTGCAGGGAGTGTTGAGGGTCTCTGCTAATTGTGATGCATACTTGCCCCAGTCAGTCTTCATAGGATTTCTTCTCATTACCCGAGTCGCTCCGTCCCCTAGTATCTCGAATCTAATTATCCTACGGTCATACATGGATGGTTTCTGTCATACACGTCATTTTCCATAGTAGATCCCATAAAGTATATACAAATTCTTCATCAGCATCAAAAGTTGAGTCGATATAGCCATGTCCGTCTGCCCGTCCGACCGACCGTCGATCTCGGAGACTATAAGAGAGACCATAGAGCCTTCAAATTTGAACATTTAGACTATCCTGTTCGCTCTTCAAATCTCGGAGACTATAGAGCCTTAAAATGTGGATATTTAGACTCTCCTCTTCACTCTTCAGATAAAGTGTATTAAATGAACATGTTAACCCCACTATAAGGTGTAGCACCCATACAAACCTGAAATAACCAACATCCACCCCAACCCCCCCTTTCAGTTATTGTATCTTACGTTCATCCTAGTAAAATATTACATATACGTCCAGATCGGCCTACTATAAGGGGTAACCACCATACTAACCTGGCCCTATTTTTGGGTTTGTATATGATTTTTTTTCTCCCTTAACTTAGCTAGAATCGCCAACTTTACATCATCTTACATCAAACCTTTTAAAAAATCCAGCTCAAAACACTGTAGAATATAATAGCCCTCATACAAATGGTTCAAATAAGGAGCCTTAGACAAGGTAGAGGGTATCTGCAAGTCGAGCACACTCGACTACAGCATTCTTTCTTGTTTTCATTATTTTTTATTCAGTTTTTATGAATTTTTTGTATTTGTGTAAAGTTGTCGTGCAGCAAAGTGCTCCAGGCACATGTTAAAACATGCTTAGGGATTCATAAAATATGAATAACAACAACACAAAGCACAAACGTGTCATTTTAAGCGATTTAAGGCACGACACGAGTGTGTATACAATATATAGTTAAAAATTTTATATTACGTATACGTCTAGTAAACATATTAAAATCATTTGAAGTACACATGCACATTATCTATAATAAGTTCCAATATCTCATATACTCGCACTGCTATAAAATAAACTCTGAAATTTGATTAAATGCCTCTTCTTTTTATAGTAATTCCAGCATAGATATTAAATTTATTTCAATTTTAATGCAGTCTTTTAAACGTGTGCAAACATTCGTAAATTTGCAGTTCTTGGGTATGCAGGAAGTTTAAACTTATATATTTTCAAAAAAATTCACTATCGTAAGGACAAGGAAACCAAAAAATTGTATTGATTCATGAATAGGATCTTAAGACAAGTTGTTCTATCGACCTTAAATTCGTATGCTACCCGAAAAATGAGATAAATTTTGACTAATTCTAATTTGTAAACATTTTTTCACTATAAAGCTTTGAAATTGACAGAAAGGATAATCCCTCAAAACTTATTTGTGCTCCCAATAATATTTTTAAAATAGGGATATATGTAATCATATTGTAATCTTCAAGCATAGATACATCGATATAAAAATAATAACTGGATTCTCTTATCTGCAAATAAAAATGTTGGGGTATAAACGCTGAGTTAACATTTTATTTGCAAATAACTAAGTCACGAAACCAATTACTGATTAGTGAAACTATTAACTTAGCGTTTATGCGTTTATACAAAATTTCGTAAATACCCAAAACTTTGGTGCCTTCAGCTCTTATAGTGTCTAAAATCGTTTCATACACGATACCCTTTGGGAACAGGATATAACAACAAACCGTTTCAACTGAATCGACTTTATTCATATTCAGTTGAATGAAATAAGCACCGATGACAATACAACAATTTTGACCTAATATCCTGACGAGGATCATTAGGATATTTGATTTGTCTGTGGATCATGTTCTATTCCGTTCCGTTCCGTTTCGTTTGTTTTGTTTCATTGTGCTACCCACAAAACGAGTCAACAACTTAATACAATTGTTGAGTTAAAAAAAAACTAAATAAACACGCTTTAATAGTAATGTGAACTAAAATGTATAAAATAAAATTATAGTTTAAAAAAACTATTATTTAAAGATTACTTTTGCGATTTGGGATTTCAGTTAAGGCCTAATTAGATATTTTTTTGATTTCATTGATTTTGTGGTTACTTCTGTGGAAATTTGTTTTCAAGTAAGATTCAAAATTAACATCATATTCTTCAAAAGATCGATGAGTCACTCTTATCTGTCTATAAATACGGAAACTAGTTGCTCAGTTTTCAACCAATCTTACTATCTTACGATATGGAGACTGTCTAAGGGCGTTCAGTATGGTCAAGTCGGAATACTACGCCCTCTTTTAGGGGTTGCCTCCTTACGAATTCAAAACCCAGTTAGTGTTTTTGTACTAAGAACTCTTGTCTTACAGTCAGTATTGACTTAAAATGCAAGATTAAGGTTTGAATGGACCTATGCTCAACATTTGAATAAATGGGCGTGGCACGTCCACTATACTGGAAGGCCGCACAACCCGTTTTAAAGTTTTATGAATTTTGAAATTAAATTTTAATAAGTATTTGTTGAGCTAAACAAGCAGAGAAAGAAATATTTAGTAGGCTGCTAAATGTATTATAGCTTTCATTGTACCAAAGTAAAAGTTTTATCTTGTTACCATATATTTCCAAGTTAGATAGGATATTCTGGATTACTGTTGGACTAACCGTACATAACATAGTTCAACAGCTTTATGTTTATATGTAACTTCAATATTGTTTAAAAACTCATGCCGTTTAGAAAGAAAATAAACAGCAAAGAAAATAGCAATCAGCTTTTTTATAATGATGTATATGACTAAGGATGCTAGCACGCCGCCATACAAAGTATCAGTTCAATAGTCCAAAAAATAAGGCACTTGTATGCATCGACACAGACCGCAGACAAACGTGTTTAGATCGATTCGTCTCTGCTATTAACACAATAGGAAAAGTTTTAAAGTTTAAGCAATAAAGGTGTTCAGAATGCTGTGTATCGGTGCAAAGATGCAAACTTCTAAGAAATATATATAAGTTTCTTTATAATATACATGTATAAGTTTATATTTTACAAGCGGGTACCCGTCGTAAGTTGATATTACTAACAAAAATATATAAATGAGCTGTATATCGTATGGACATAGATGCTTTTAAAAGTAATTTTTTCTCACAGAAATATAAACTAAAATAGACAAAATGCTAACAGTGCTGAACAGCTGTTTGTGCATTTAATGGGCACTAAAATTTTATCATTTCTCTTCCCATTGAGAAGAATAATCCTTCAACCATCCATATTTATAAAATCATCAATTTGCAACTAATCGTGCTCTTATAATCCCTTGGATTTAATGTGCGCGATGCGTCAATCGATAATCCTACCATTAGGAAGGAATTTTCGGTTTTAATCAGAGAACACGGTTTCAGCAGAACGGAGCAACGTCACACATTTCCAACTCGTCTCAGACATGAAATTATTCTCCAGAGAGGTGGCATAAATTAAACTCCACGTTGTGCTACTCTTACACCTATAGACTTTCTCTTGTGAAGATGTCTAAAATCGTAAGTTTACGTCTCAAAAAGAAACTTACTTTTACGACAGCTTTTAAATTTTAATAACATTGATGCAAAATATGATGTCTTTCATTTAATTTTCGGGTTGCATTCATCTAATTTCATTTCGATGTCTGCTAATTATAAGTTATTATGATGATTCGTCTACATGTGCAACCACGTGTGAATAATTAATTAGAAATTTGTTTAGATGCAATACAAAAGCAATAAAATTATAGATACATATATGTTTCAATTAATTTCGCGTAAAAATAACTTAAATTTACATTGCTAATAAAATAAATGTGATAATAAAATGCACGATAAATTCGTCACCAGGGAAAATAAACAAAAAAACTGAATAAAAATACATAGATACTTATAACAAAAGTATTTCGTTTTGAAAAATGTATTTACAAATGTAAACAGACAGCAAAGCACAGCGTAGCATGACAAAGACGATCTTCTACGTAGTAGGTGCATAAAGGGTGTTTTTTTTAGCAGATAAGTTTTATAATGTGGTACACACAAAAAGTTTTTCGTACATCGAAATCCGAATGCATATTTACATACATAATTGTTTGGCAAATCATCATGCAAAGTCTTAAGCTAAGGTCAGACGCGTAAATAATTTGCACACACTTTTTATATATCGCATTTGTTGAAATCATATCACAGATTGTCAGACGTACAGCAAACCATTTTGCATGCAGAATTTGTGCAAATTTAGGTTGCTCGCAAATCATTTGGTTTTGTGTTCACATAGTTTGGGCCAAACGGATTTTGACAAAACATCAAAATGAAGGGTTTAGTTTGCCGACAGCAAATGTTCGTAATCGGTCGCATTTTGTTATTGTTAATTGATATTTGGACATAATATATTGACTGGTCACACACGTCAAAACATTTGGAATAATAGCATATGCGGAAACATGGCCAAACTCAGGGTAACAACCGTTTGCCTGCAAAACATTTGGCGGTCACACATGCGGAAAACATAGTTGGCGCCGTTTTTAGTCATTTTTATCCAAATGATTTGCGCATCTGACCTTTACGCCCAACCTCCAACTTTTGCAAATTTATTTCCAAAATTAGCGTTTTGGCAATTTTACGGTCTATATAAACGAGCAACTGAGGCTGCTATTCGAAAAATTATTGAGAAATTGCACAGGAAGTTTACTCTTTTGAATGCCAAGTTGTCGTCAAAGGTAGGCACAGGTAAAACTATCACCACCGTGGATGCCAGAGTCGAGAAAGACCCTAATTTATGAATAGGACAACGTTCACAAGAACTTGGTCTGTGTCCATCAACGCTTTGAAAGTTTTTTCGCAAAAAACTTGTCTTACGTCCTGCGAAAAATTCACGGTTTGTTGTGGTTTACGGGCTGGTGGCGTCATCGGTCCGTACGCCTTCAAAAACGAAGAAAATGCAACAGTTACCGTCAATGCCGACCGATATCAAAAAATGTTGAACAAGTTTTGGTTTCCCAAAAGTGTGTAAACATGGTCTGGAAGCCCTTTGGTTTCAACAGGATGACACAACATGCCCTACTTCTTTAGCAGCCATCGACTTATCGACTACTTTCTGTGGGTAAACTTGAAATCTTTCGTCTCTGTGGATAAGCCAGTAATGATTCCAGCATTGTAAATCAATATCGAGCGCACTATTCGTAAGATATGAACTCAAATAATTGAAAAAGTGGTTGAAAACTGCACCTACAGGTTGCTGTTCGAAATACATTCCCTTGGCGGTCATATGCCCGAAATCATTTACACATTCCATTTATTTCTATTTATTTTATTTCAATTTAAAGTTCTATACATCTTTAAAAAGCACTCTGTAGAAACATATTAGCTACGCTGCAAAAAATTTAACTAAAAGTATATCAATTCGCCGCGAGACAACAATGATTCTTCGAGTATCAACAAAAGCATCGCCGCCGCCATCACAATCGCATTAATCGAGTTTTTCAACAGACGACGAAGACAATTCATTATTTTCTTTTTTGTTGAAATGCGTGTGACGAGTTTTCTCTTGTTGGCTATATTGCCTTCAAGCTGTTTGCGTTTTCAGTCATTTGTTGAATGTATTTTCAATAAAAACTACAATGTATTTTCATATAAAATCGTGCCAAAAGTAATGAGCCTGCCTGGCTGGCTGGCTGGCCGGCCGCTTGAGCTGTGAGCATGATTTGCCCGGGTTATCTTGTAGCTACATACATTGAAATCAAAAAACAACAAACTGACGACATCAAACAACAAGCGCATCAAGTGGAGGAAGCTGCAGCAGTTGTGGCAATGGCGGACACAAAATGTATATAGCCTTAACGACGTCGAGACGGCGACGTGTGCCAATGCACGCAAAATAGATTTTCAATAAAAATATGCAACAATAGCAAGCTTAAGGACACAAGGGAGAAATAGTGCGGAGTAGTAGCGGCATTGTATTTTAGCAAGTTCTTTAAAAATAGCTATAGAACAAATCGGCACATATACAAAAAAAAAAAAAAAAAAAAAATGTCAAAAATTATTTGCGGAATTTTTGATACAAATTTGTAATAGAATTGGAATTCTTTTATTTAGAGTTTCAACAGGATGAGAAATCTAAAATGAATCTGTAAGCTTTGCAATAACACCTCAGATAATAAGTTTATTAATATTAATTGATTTTATGCACTTTTAGAAATCTTTTTTTTAAGAAAGTCTGGAAAGCTTTTTTCAAAACCTAAAAGATGACGCTTATAGTTTTAAAACAACTTTGAATATATTGAGAAAATATTTTAAAAAACGAGTTTCATTTGAAAGGCGAAACTCCGAAAAATATTTAATCCGACTTGGATGAAGTTCATAATACATCTACACCAGCAGTTAAGTCTTTTTACCATTGGATGAATGAGTTTAATGTTTAATCATTAAATGAGGTCGAGCTTTCACAAGCAATGAATATCGTTCTAGACGTCCAACTGACTACTGTAGTTTATATTATTATCCATAATCAGGACGGGTTTTTGCGCTGTTCGTAACCGTTAAAACATGAAATCTTCACAACATACAAGAAACTAAAAAACAATCGAAATAGCTGATATATGCAGGCGCACTGACGTCGAAGAAGGCCAATGTGGGTCATGGTCATGGCGACGAATTTTCGGGATAAACGCGGCATAAATTCATATTTCTTTGACGTGATAACGTCTATTAAATCGATGAACGCCGTGCGTGCAAGCGAGAGCGCGGAACAAGCAATAGAGAGGCACGATCGGCCTAACAGTTCGTCTTGTGAAGCATCGGCTTGTGAAAGCTATAGTTAGAAAGCTATAGGTGTATGCTGTGTATGTTCTTGAAGGCAAAGTTGTCAGTCTCTTTGTGTATGTGCATAATATGCATGTTTCGGCAGAAGTAGTGCTTATTAGTCAGTAGCAAACGCGCATAGTAGAATATACACATACATATGTACATACATATATGAAAATAACAAAAGCGTTGTCTAGATGTTGGCGCCTGTCAGTAAGTTTTAGTTAATTGTACGCTGTGAGAGAAGCGTATAATAAGTTTGTTCAAATGTATGTAACAGGCAGAATAAATATGTATATATTACAATATATTATATATAATATTAGGTATATATTGTATATAATATATATTAAGATTATCCAAGATCAACTATTTTCAAAAACTATTGAACTAATTTTTTTAAAAACTTACAAAATTTTCAACAAATATCTAACAGCTACAAGAGAAATTATTTAACGAGTTCTCTATCAAAGTTTAGCATATCTAATGCCCTGGTAAGACTATCATATATACATATGTTACATGCTTTCGGAATTTTAATCAATTTTCATTAAGTTTACTGTCACTTTCAGTTGAAATGTGTAGAGTTTTGGCACTATTTTCAATGCAATATGAGAACACGGCTTAAGCATGACAATGTGAAGCTAAGCATTTTGTGTCTTTATAGACTTAAAAAATCAAAAACTAAATACAGTTTTGTACTTTCAGCCGGTTAAAGTGTAAAGTTAAAGTTAAAGGCCTATATGGAACTTTGTTTTAAAATTGTCTTCACTTTTAAATGAATTCTGTCCCGGCATCAAGCACTGCACCAAATGAACCAAATCCAAAATGAATGAACCACCACATTCTAATGACATAGATGAGCTTAAAAACATGATGAAGTCCTTAATCCAACAAATGACGAACTTCTTGAATGTAATTACACTTTTACTAACTAAAATTGACAGTCAAAATGGACGATAAACCTAAAATAATAATTTGGAACGCCAACGGTCTTTGCCAGCACCTATTGGAGCTGAAAAAATGTCTATATCACAACAACTTTGATGTAGCATTAATCTCTGAAACTCACTGTACGGCCAAACATGTGTTTAAAATACCAGGCTATTCACTGTTTCACACAAACCATCCTGACGTAACAGCCCACGGCGGAACTGCAATAATTATAACAAAAAAATTTTTCGGAAGTGAATAAGTTTAATTAAGATTATATTCAATCGACCTCATTATTACTTTCTGACAAACACGGATGCTTTACTATTTCTTCGCTATACAGTCCACCAAAACACAAAATAACGGTTGACCAATATGTTAGATATTTTTCATCTTTGGGTAAACGATTTATCATTGCTGGAGACTTTAATGCAAAACACACACATTGGGGGTCGCGATTGACCAACTCGAAAGGCAAAAACTTAATTAAAGCAATACATAGAAGCAACAGCATGCATTTAAGTACTGGCGAACCAACTTACTGGCCTTCAGACACAAACAAACAGCCGGACTTAATTGACTTTTGTATAATTAAAAGCTTTAATCAAAACGATTTTCAAATAAAGCCTAGATTTTAACTTTCTTCAGAAATAAAACAGTCAGAACTAACCAACCATAAGACTTACTGGGAAGCCTTTCGAGAGTATGTAAATTTACATCTCGACAAACATATACATACCCCTCAAAACAACAGACAATATAGAAAGTTCTATTATTTATCTAAACGACACTATTATCGAAGCAGCTTTTAAAGCAATACTGATAGTTAGCCGAAAAATTAACGATACCATTAGACAAATGAAAAAAGACAAATCCGTAAAATATGGCAAATTTCCAGGTCTCCAGATAATAAAAGAAAACTTAATAAGTCAACAAGATATCTTAAAGAAGCTTTAAAGAAGCATAATAACGACGCCATCACAAACTATCTTAAGAAATTAACACCTACTTCTGACACAAACTACTCACTGTGGAGAGCAACAAAAAACTTGACTAATAAAATAGTTCACTGTCCTCCTCTGAAGAAAGACAATGGCTCCTGGGCTAAAACCAATTCCGAAAAAGCAAATATACTAGCAGATCACTTCGAAGATGTTTTTTCACTAGACACTCATGTAGTGAACTTTCAGGAGTCTAATAGTCAACATAACCAATACAAAATTAAGAAAATCACGACCAGTGAATTAAAAAGACAAATAGAGAAAATTGATGACAAAAAAATCTCCAGGCTATGATATATTAACAGGACGCATTTTAAAGAAACTTCCAGACAAGGCTATAAAATATATACGCATAATTTTTAACCCAATGTTAAAAATGGAACACTTTCCAATACTTTGAAAAGTATCGCAAATAACTGCAAAGATGCGACAAAACCGTCATCCTATAGGCCAATCAGTCTTCTACCGATATTATTTAAAGTATTCGAAAAAATTTTATTTGATCGGCTTGAACCAATTTTGATATCCAAACGATGCATCCCAGACCATCAATTTGGATTCCGCCGAAAACATTCCACCATTAAACAAATCCACAGTGTGACTAATAAAACATCTGCGGATTTAGAAGCCAAAAAATTCTGCATAGGTCTTTTTATTGATGTGGAAAAAGCATTTGATAAAGTGTAGCACGACGGCTTACTACACAAGCTAAAAACTATGCTGCCAACTCAACTCTATAACTTAATTAAAAGTTATCTAATGGATCGCTATTTCCTTATTAAATACAAAGAAGAATACTCGTCTCTAAGACCGTTTAAAGCTGGAGTTCCACAGGGTAGTGTTCTCGGAGCCCTGTTGTACAGTCTGTACACAGCAGACCTTGCTAGCCACGTTTGCTGATGATACGATACTACTCTATGCCCACAACAATATAACTACTGCTACAGGGAGACTGCAAAAAATACTTGACAAAACAACAAACTGGTTTAACAAGTGGTATATTAAAATCAATGATCAAAAGACAATTCAAGTTATATATACTAATAAAATAAGATACACTTCTCAGCCACTCAAAATAAATAATAAGGAAATACCCATTAAATCTGTAGCTAAATACCTTGGCATGTACATTGACAACAAAATAAATTGGAGGTATCACATACAACGAAAAAGCGATCAAATAAAACTTAAATTTAAACAACTATATTGGTTCCTAAAGAAGAACTCAATTTTAACGATGGAAAATAAACTCTTGATCTACAAAGCCATTATAAAACCAATATGGACCTATGGTATTCAGTTATGGGGCACTTCAAAGAAGACAAACATTTCAGTTATACAAAGACAACAATCAAAAATACTTCGTAGTATAGTTAACGCGGAATGGTATATTTCAAATTTAGACATTCATAATGATTTGCACATATTGCCAATAAATGACGAAATAAAAAACTACAGCAGAAAATAACAAAAAAAAAAAGTCGAAATACATTCGAACCGAGAAATAAGTAACATTCCTACCCAGGAATTACTAACAGCCAGACGCCTAAAAAGACTGAGACCAATATCTCTAATCTAATATATGTTAAAAAATAAGTTTATTATAGTTTCGTTAACACAAATAAATAATTGAGTATAATAATATATACTTGTAAACCACACACCCATCAGACATGATGATAGTGCTCTCCTTGTCTTTATGACCCTTATTCATGTACTTAGTATATTTAAGATAGATGTACGAATAAAATGGGCAATAAATAATTAAAAAAAAAACATTTTAAATTACATACAATTAAAATTATATTAAAATTTTACTAATTCAGTTAAAATAATAAACATACTTTCTACAAACAACATTCTATTCGTACAAATTAAATTTTGATGTACTTTATCTATATGCAGCTGCAGAAAAATCTTGTTTATACAAACAATTAAACATTTGAATTGTGTACATCAATAATGTACTATTTATTAAACACAAAATGAGTCAACTAAACAATGAATCAGCCAAACAATGAAGAATTTACGCCAACTATAAACAAAAGCATTCCAAAGCTACATATCAAAACAAGAGAAAACCTTAACCGCGGTAGTACCGAAGCTTCAATACTCTTCGCTCGCATTTAACAAATTACTGTCAACTCTCTTAGGGCTATAGTGTATATTAGAAGTCTGCAATTCATTTTTAAGGTGGTTAGCTAAAAAAATAAGAATGGATCAAAAAAAAAAGCCGATTTCATTTCGCACCATTAATTGAAATAGCCAATTTATACAAAACCGATAAACGTTACTAAAAAACGAAAATAAATTAATCGTAACCGAGACATTTATACCAGGAAATAAACCCGAAATTTATATCGGTGCACGTGTGTATCGGTATAAGGTTCTCTACCGGTTCTAATTTATTTCGGTATTGGGTTTCGATACGGTTCTTGGATTTTAGTTTCGTTATACCGGTACCGGTAAATATTAAATTAAAGAAGAAGAAAAAAAACAAGAAAAAACGTTAACTTCGGTTGAACCGAAGCTCTAATACCATTCACACGAAACTTTAAATAGTATTGTAATACATAAAAGTGTGGGTTTAAATAGGGGGTGGTACACGCTCACTAGTAGATGTGTATGAAGCGATGTAGTAGATGTGTAAGATGCCGCCATATCGAATTTCAAGTTGAAATTGACGTTTTCCATACAAATGCATAAAAGTGAACTGTGGGTTTATATGGGACTACCTCAAAAAGTGGGTGGGACACGCCCCTTTATATATGTATATGAAGCGTTTGTCAAATTGCAAGCTAATATTGATCTAAATGAAGGATTTTTTCATAAAAAACACAAAATTGCACGGTGGGTTTGTATGGGGGCTACCTCAAAAAGTGGGCGGGCCACGCCCAATTGTCTATGTATGTTTAGCGGCTGTCTCTTAAAAGGCACCATATCGCATTTCAACGTAATATTGACTTTAATAAAAAAGTTTTTCTTACAAAAAGTCAAAAGTGGACCACAGGTTTGTATGTGAGCTACCCCAAATAGTGGGCGGGCCACGCCCGTTAGTCTATGTATGTTAAGCGGCTGAACATAAAAAGGCACCACATTGCATTTCAACCTAATATAGACTTTAATAAAAATAAGTTTTCATACAAAAAGTCAAAAGTGGGCAGTAGGTTTGTATGGGAGCTACCCCAAATAGTGGGCGTGGCAGGTCAATCTTGATACTCTATTAAACTACAATAAAAAGAAGTATATATGCAAAATTTCAACTGGATAGCATACAAATTGGTCCCCAAAAAATGCGCAACAACATACAGACAGACATACGGACATGGCTAGATCGATTCGTCTCGTCGAGCTGATCAAGAATATATATATATATATATATATATATATATATATATATGTTATGGGGTCTACGATGGCTCCTTTAATGCGTTACAAACTTTCAGACAAACTGATAATACCATTTCACACTATGTGCAAATGGTATAAAAAGAAGAGAATAATTACTATTGTTAAATAACAAGGCGACTTTTTAATTTTCTCGACAAATATTTATTTAGTCATCAATATCTATTTTGTGCCCTTCAAAGTAGTCCCCCTTTGATACAATACACTTGTGCCAGCGCTGTTTCCTGTTTCCAATCTTCGAAGCAGTTCTGATATGAGCTTTTTGCTATGGCATTCAACTCTTCCAGCGATGCGGTCTTTATCTCCTCAATCGTGGTAAAACTCCGTCCCTTCATGGTTCTTGTTCAGTTTTAAGAACAGGAAAAATGGCAGGGGCCAAGTTTGGTGAATACGGTGCCTGAGGCATGATTACGGTGCTGTTTTTGGCCAAATAAGCACGAACAAGCAACAATGAGTGAGCAGGTGCTTTGTCGTGATGCAAAAGCCATGAATTGCTTTACCACAAATTCGGGCTTTTTATTCGTATTGCTTCACGCAAACGACGCATAACTTCAGGGTAAGGTAATATTCCTTATTGACCGTACGACCTTCCGACGTTGTAATCGATGACCGAACTTGGCGTGCTTTCCGGTCAGGCTCTTCTGGACGCTTTTATTGGTATGATTGGGCTTTGGTTTCGCCGTCATAACTGTGTGTATACCCAAATTTTAAGTCACCTTTCTTTAACACACCCCGTATATGTATGGTATCAGCTGTTCTTTGTTTTCCTTCGAACCTTATGCATAAGTACACTAAGCATAAGTAAACATTTTTCTTAGAAACAAATAAAAGTGAGAACCGAAACTATACCGGTACAAATGTTTTGGTTCCGGTACGGTTCTTTCATTTTAATTTTTTTTTTTCGGTAAGTGGTGCCCGGCTGTAAAAAAAATATAATATCGGTTCTGGTTCCGGTATCGGTTCTCAATTTGAATCGGTTAATTTCGGTTAACGGTTCCGATTTTATTACTTGGTTTATACAGATATTATTATTTCAGTTTTTTGATTGTTTACAAACAGTAGAATGCCAATTTTAAGTTTTTTAGCTTTAAAATTTTGTACTGAAAACTTTCATGTGTGTTTTCTTAATGCATGTATGCGATACTATACGTATGAAAAATAAAACGAGTAAGACCTACGCGTTAACTACACAAGTGAGGGCAGAGCATCTTTTTTCAGAAGTAAAATATACAATGAATGGATGGTAAAATTATAATTAGGTGGACTAGACAAGTCGATTTACCCATTTTTGACAGGTTCAGACTGTTCTGTCCCGACTTATTTAGGCTCTAAGAACAGAGAGTACCATTACAATATGCCAAATCCACTGTAAGGCATAGCACTGCAATTGAAGATTTCGACTTCTCCGATTTATGATTGAAACAAGACGATGCCACACAACACAACTAATTTTGGATTTATTGCGAGAGAAGTTTCCACAATGTATAATTTCAATTTACGCGACGTAAATTTACCCCGAGATCATACAATATGACGCCGTTGGACTTTTTTATAGGGCTACGCGAAAGAGCTTGTTTATAATCTTCAAACTTTAGAGTAATTAAAAGCCAAACTTTCGTCAAGTTATGACCGAGATACCCCGCAAAATCTAAAAATTGGTCGGAAATTACTTTAAGAAGATTGATTATTTCCATAGATTTCGAAACGGCCATTTACATAATTTAGTGTTTCATACATAATGTCAAGGTCCAAACCTAATAATGAATAAAAAATGCATAAAATTTTAAATTTTGTCTGTTTGATATACGATTACTTTTTAAACGAAAGATTCCCCATATTAATTAATAAGTTTTATTGCAATTAAAACCTTTATATTCCTGTATATCCCTGGACAGACGGTCATACACGATATATCTGACACACTTATCATATTCCATTTTGAAAATACTTTCAAATATTTACAAACTTCAACTAATAATGAAAGCAAACTCCACGAAAATTAAATCATTCAGATTTTTGTCAGATATCTGGCACGGTCATAAAAAAAATTCTACAAAAAATTTAAACATAAAATTAATTTAAAAATTTAAAAAACACTCATTCGATATCGTTATGCCGAAACTTATTTCGACGAAACAACTGGAAATCGATATTTTCAAAATGTATAAACGATTAAAGAACAGTTAACCGAAACGGTACACCGTAATGAAAACCTTGATATACGATAAATTTCTGTTTGATTTTCTGATTTGTACTACAATAAAGTTTCCTATACGAGGAACCTATATGGCACATAGGTTTGTATGTGGGCTATTTAATATCAGGGTTTGATGGGATGTTATGTCGTTTATTATGTGAAGGTGGATCCAAGAAACGTCAGTAGAAAAGAATATTTTCCATACAAAAAGTTTAAAATAAGCGATAGGTTTATATGGCACTTTAGATTGGGGGTAATATTGTTATATTCTAACTGGTTGTTATAAAAAGAAGTTTACATACGAAGTTTCATTTCTCAACCTATGAAACTGAGTGCATAAAACGCATAGTAAAAATCTTACTTGTCTAGAATTGATCGACTTGTATCGTCGAGTAAGTAAAAACACTTTTGGGATACGATGTCTAGTAGATTGCCTTACACAATTTCTAACAAAAATATGGTTCCCATCTTCACGAAATGTGTGTAGACTGTAAACAAAAAAAAAAAAATATATATATATATATATATATATATATATATATATATATATATATATATATATATATATATGTTTTCTTTTTTCGAAAAGCAAGCTATACGAAAAACGTACAAAATATAAAAAACTCAAACACAACAAATTCAGTACTCCGGTAGGAAGCAGTAGAAAGTTTTATATTTCTATAATTTTTATACACGCATTTTTCTACTCGATAATTTAGTTTGCGCGTACTTTTCTTGGATTTATTTTGGATTATTCTATTGGCAAACAAAACAACAATGGCCTTTGGTCGTCGTATACGTTCAGATGATCGCGTCTATCGACCGTACAGCAAAGAAGTGCTCTTGGGTAATTGGAACGAGCTACGGTATAGTCATGAACAGTACAACAATGGCATACTGCCGGGGCTGAAGGCATCGAAGTGTTGCGAACGACATACAACAATGACGGCTGATGTCTATGATAAAAGTGCATACACGGATCCTGATCGCGTGCGCAAACACTGCGAAATGAAAATATCTGCATTTAAGAATTTTTTGAACAACACTGATTCAAACATTTTCATGCATGATTCCGATGAATTACGTGAGAACTTCACAACTATGCACAATCTTATGTACGATATATTGCCGAAAATGAAGGCCGAGCAGTGTTTCCGTGATGCAAAAAATCAACAGCTGGAGAAAAATGGCCCTGTACCTAATCCACCGGAAATTGATATCTGCAAAGCTTTGGCAATCGCACACATACTGGCAAACGTATGATGATTAAGTACGCAGAGCGTGAGAATACAAAGGATATTGGTTGGTCTGAGTATATGTCAAATTATCAGTACAGAGGTAGAAAAAAATGAGCTGCTGCTGCAACGATAGATAGATGTGATGTTCAAAGCACGACGACCAAAGGAAGTTTTCTAACAAAATTTTTCAGTATTTGAAAATTTTTGTAAGTTTTTCTAAAAGTATAAAGGATATTATAAATAAAATTGGTTTATATTATAATATGTGTACTTACCTCACTGTCTGTGTATTGCTTAATCGTTGTTATTATGATTGATATGTTGCTTTCGATGTTGTTGTTATTGCTGTTGTTAGTGTGTTTAATACTTCCCGCTGCTGCTGCCAATTGACATCTTTTGTTGTTGATTTGTTGCGTTTTTATTGCAAAGTAAACGAAAAAAATTTGTTGATTTTAATGGCGTCAATCACAGCATCAGCGCCGTAGATGATGTTGATGATGATGACGCTGTTGGGGGGTTAGCTCCTCCGCTGCTGCTGCTCTGGATGTTGTCAGTGTGGTGGCCGTTGTTACTGCCGCCACAGTTCAATCTCATTTTTGCCTGTGGCTGGCGGACTGGCTGGCTTACTCACTCTCAGTTCACTTGCTTAATTCATAATTGTCATCAATGAAAAATGCGCAGCGATGAGAAGCAAATATAACAGAAAATTTGTCATTCAATAGACGTTTGGCAAAGCAATGCGAGTGCTATAGTAGCTAATAGAGGCACAAGAGAGAGCGTGCCACAAAAAGCGTACTATAATATAAAAAACAAAGTGAGAAGAGCAAATGATTAATTAGCAGTGTACCGGTAAAATTAATAAACATATGAGGTAAATACAATTTTATTGTACCCTACACATATAATTTTCAATAGCAGGCAACATTTTGTTGTTAAGTTTTTAATGCAATGTGCATAATGCCGAAACGAACGACTTAAAATCTTTAAAATTCGTTTAAAAAAATTGGAAATGGTGTTTGCGTTTGTACGTAATCGTAATTTTTTTACTTGTTCTTAAAACAAACATCTCATATGGACTGACTCTTGGGTCCATTAGTAAAGTAATTAATACTCATAACCTCGTACTTCGGTTTTCGAATCCGAATAGTTCAGCAGTGATTTCGTTAAAATTGTCCGCATTTGACTTTCAGAAGAAATCCGCGATTTGAATTTACCAGACATTAAGATTATGAATTTCATAGTGCTAATTACAAGTGAATGCAAAGAGCAAAATTCTACTGAAAGTGAAATATGGACAATTTTAACGAAATCTCTGCTGAACTATTTACTCGGATTCAAAAACCGAAGCATGGGGGATAACTTCCTGACATTGGAATACAATAAATGAATAAAAAATTTGTACAGGAAAGAAAAGTAAATGCTTGGGACATATTCTTCCCTGTTCTACATTTCGATCAGTTTAATTTGAACGGAATTGATTTTAATGAAATGTTCTATTTTGTCACTTTTAGAACGATTTTGCGATTGATATTACTGCACGTTGAGAATATAAACTTCTTAGTTCCAATTCGCAATGATATCCAATCGCAAAGTGCTTCTAAAAGTGATAAAATGGACCATTTTAATGAAATTGAATCCGATCCAATTTTTCGAATCGAAATCTGCAACAAGTTTTAATCAGTATTTTTTCTTTTTTTAAATAGAATGCCTTTTTTGATTCATTTAATGGTTTGGATAGTATACTTGTTATAATGATTGTATCGAAATCTTTTATATTTAGGGGTCAGGCGTTTTTGAAAATGTATAGCTATATACCTAGAATTTATAAAAATACCCTGATCCCTTTCTTGTGCATACATATACAGACTTTGAAGATTTATAAAAACAAATAAGATTGCTACAGTCGGGCTGCCATCTTAGTTAAATACACTGAATCAATAAACAAAACAAAGAGAACGTGGTGGAACCGAAGCTCTTATACCATCTACACGAAATTGTAAAACTTAAAGCAATCGTCTTGTATCGGGATCTAAGAGTGAGGCAGGACGGGACGCCAATAATTATTTGTGTAAAGTATATGTCCATAAGAAACTACCATATGCATTTTAAAGTAGCTATTGACGGCAATATGGTATGATGGTACGATGCTACCCCTATGAGTGGGTTGGGGCCCACTGATATTTATGCGAAGTATCTATCCATAGTAAGAAACCATGCATACTCATTTCTATGTTGATCTAGTAGTTAATAGTTATAAAAAGTTTTTCATAAAAAAATACAAAACTAGGCGGTGTATTTGTATGTGTGCCACCCCAAAAAGTGGGTGTGGATAACGATTTTATAAACTCGATTTGCATATGAATATATATTGTAATCTAAAATCCAAATTCTGACGCTGTAGTTCTGACGTTTTGGGATATCTGTTTTTTTTTTTTTTTTTTCATAACTGCAGTACAGACGACTGGATCGACTCCAGCATTCGATTGTGATCAGAATATATATATATATATATATATATATATATATATATATATATATATATATATATATATATATATATATATATATATATATATATATATATATATATATATATATATATATATATATATATATATATATATATATATATATATATATATATATATATATATATATATATATATATATATATATATATATATATATATATATATATATATATATATATATATATATATATATATATATATATATATATATATATATATATATATATATATATATATATATATATATATATATATGAGAGAGAGAGAGAGAGAGAGAGAGAGAGAGAGAGAGAGAGAGAGAGAGAGAGAGAGAGAGAGAGAGAGAGAGAGAGAGAGAGAGAGAGAGAGAGAGAGAGAGAGAGAGAGAGAGAGAGAGAGAGAGAGAGAGAGAGAGAGAGAGAGAGAGAGAGAGAGAGAGAGAGAGAGAGAGAGAGAGAGAGAGAGAGAGAGAGAGAGAGAGAGAGAGAGAGAGAGAGAGAGAGAGAGAGAGAGAGAGAGAGAGAGAGAGAGAGAGAGAGAGAGAGAGAGAGAGAGAGAGAGAGAGAGAGAGAGAGAGAGAGAGAGAGAGAGAGAGAGAGAGAGAGAGAGAGAGAGAGAGAGAGAGAGAGAGAGAGATATATATATATATATATATATATATATATATATATATATATATATATATATATATATATATATATATATATATATATATATATATATATATATATATATATATATATATATATATATATATATATATATATATATATATATATATACTCTCTCTCTCTCTCTCTCTCTCTCTCTCTCTCTCTCTCTCTCTCTCTCTCTCTCTCTCTCTCTCTCTCTCTCTCTCTATATATATATATATATATATATATATATATATATATATATATATATATATATATATATATATATATATATATATATATATATATATATATATATATATATATATATATATATATATATATATATATATATATATATATATATATATATATATATATATATATATATATATATATATATATATATATATATATATATATATATATATATATATATATATATATATATATATATATATATATATATATATATATATATATATATATATATATATATATATATATATATATATATATATATATATATACTTTATTTGATTTGCTACTCCTTCTTTTGTCTGTTTCATACATTAGCACAAACTTATTATACCCATGTCCCTTTGGGTACTGGGTATATAAATAACAAATATCCGAAAGCCTAAGCTGTCATTATTCAAGCAGGCTAATATATTATAATTGTCATAAGATCCAGCCTGGTTTGAAATGGAACAATATTGCCGGCAATATGTGCGACGACCCGCAAAAGCAGAATAATTAATGAAAGAGAACTTGTTTGACTTTTTTAAACTTTGTTAAGTATAAAGTATTTAAAAATATTATATGAAGTGAGTCTAAAGTAACGCTGAGTGAAATATATTATAGAAATTGACACATGAACAGGATAAACGGCACCCAAATATAAAAGCTAGTTTGCACAATAAGGATTTGCAAACAAGAAGGTACGCCTTAGTCAAGTGTGCTGGACTTCGAGATACGCTGTATCTTTTTTTAAGACTCTTTTAATCAAAGATTTGTATGGTTGGTCTGATCTAATCCTTTCTGGCATATTTTGTTAGAATTGATGCAAATAAAAATATTCATCTAAAATCTCAAAAATGAGCGCAGATTTGTATGGGGCTAACTCTAATAGTAATTCGGTATGCACCTTTATGGTATATTTTAGTAGAATTGATCTAAGGTACATTAAATTATGCATTTCCAGCCTAATTACAATAAATACAAAACAACAAAACCTAAAAAAAATGTCCTACAAAAACTTAAAAAACTAAGTCAAGTTTGTATGGGAGCTAAAATTAAATTCCAGCGATTAATCCGGATGAACCTCGAAGCTACAGCACTAAAGGTTTACGATGGAAATCTGAACATGATTGGCGGACGGCGTCAGAGAGGACGACCGTGCTTAAAATTGCAAGATCAGGTCTATGATGACCTGAAGAAGCTCCGGATTACCAGCGACTGACGCCGGCGCGCACTAAACTACGGTTGTAGAGCCACCTAAGTAAGTAAATATTTAAAGAAGGAATAAGAGAGCTAAAATATGTCAACTTACAGTCTCCGCGATCTTTTTGTTCAAACAGATGGTCGGACGGACGGACGGACATGTCCATATCAATTCTTCTTACGATGATGATCAAGAGTATATATATGTATAATTCTTAATTTCTGCCACACCTCCTTCTGTCTGTTACAAGTATTTACACAAAGATAATATACCTGTTAACTTCCTAAATTAGAGTTAATGTTGCTCATTTTATTTACAATTTCGTAATTTTTAATTATTTTAGTTGAGTTAAACACGTACACTTACAGCTGCTCAATGATTTTAAAATTCGTGTGAAGGGTATTAAACGTTCGTATACACCCACATTTTTTTTTTCATTTACTGGTTTTTCGTATAACACAATTTATGTCAGACTAACAGTGTAAAAGCAGAAGGAGGTAAGGGGAGGTACAAATTGTTTAGTGTTCCGGGGCACCCAAAGGTAACACGAAATAGTATTTTTTTTTTATTTTGTTTATCATTTGAGAATTAGAACCAAATTACTCTTGATGCACTACATAAAAAGTTTGTCGCCGGTCCACGACCAATAAATGAACTTTAGATGTGTACATAAACTTTTTAATCAGCTCTTCTTGTAGCCAGAACTGTCAATAGTGAAAATCATACTACAAAAAAAGGATTATTTTTTGCTATTTTCCTTACATCTCCGCACTTTCTCGTCTTTTAAAAACGAATATTCGGCGAGAAAATTAATTTATTATAGCACGAGTGAAGTGTATTAAAGTATTTAATTTACTATAATCTTTTTTAATATGTATATTATTAACTTATTTGTTTCTTCTTCACTCCTTTCGTGCACTATCGAATCGCACAACTGCATTTCACTAACAAACACAGCAGCAAAGACAAAGGAGAGAAAATCACTAGCAAAAAAAAAAACAACACGTAAAAAAACGTAAAATACAGAAACCAATTGCAAGGCAAAGTAATAAAATTTAAAACGCAAAATAACGGGACGCAGCTGCAAGTTGAAAACAAAATTAACTTTGTTTTGAAATCGAATACGGTTTTTGTATTTGTTTCAAAATGCATTTGCTGCATTTTCTTTTTGTCGCATTCTTCGCTGCAGCCGCTGCCGTAGTTTGCGATTTACCGTTTTTTGTGTTTTTGTTTTTTATTCTTTTCCGTTTTTTCGCTTTTGCATCTCTTCATCTCCCTTTGATGATGATGCTGCTGCTGCATTTGTATTGCAATTGTCTTTGCGTTTACTGCATAATACGTTGAATACTATGTACTAAACGTACACACACCTTTTTCCACACACCTTTTTTTTTAGCGCGCAAAGAGCGAAATAAATATAAGAGGATAATTTGGTTTTACTTCACTGCAAATTTATTTATTTATAATTTCACACAACCGAGACGAAGAGTGTTGCAAATTACTGCATTGGCGCATGCAGTTTGATGCGTAGTGTTGTAAAGTGCACTGATCATATGTAATAAAAGGGCCCTCTTACACGGTCAATCAGTTTTTGATTGATTCTATATCAAATAAAAATTGTATTATGTAACAGTTTAAGCTTAAAACTCAGTTTAGGCAAAATGTCAATAAAATGAAATGAAAAATAATGCATTTAATTATTTTATGAGTTTAAGTTAAAGCCTTATTTAGCAGATAGTGCCCTTTTGAGAGCACCACGCTTGGAAAAAAAAACGTGTGCGGGATGGTACATTGAAAAGAAAAGCAAGCTCACTGTACTTGAATTAACTAGTGCAAATAAATGTGAATTTATCGATAAAATTTTAATTTTCAATTAACTCCTTCTTTGTATTATACGAAATAATAATAATTCAATTCATAAAGTATGCAATTTTTCATCAATGTTTTCTTATGAAGTTATTACGTAAAATTATCGTCCGTAAACCGACTTTACAGACAACCAATTTTTACAAATGATTTTTTTTTAATTTTTTTTTTTTGGCGAATGGCCTCAAACTAAATTTTAGTGTTTGGCCCTCGACGACATGAACTTGGTCAACAACCCTACCCTGAGTCGATGCTAGCCGTGGTCAAATTAACACAGATGTGTGAAATAATTAACATAAATTAATTAATCAACGAATTTTAATACGCAAATGCAAAAAAATAAAACACGAGCTTGGGCCGAAGCAAGTATTAGGCATATATAACGCTCCCATCTGTCCTGTGTTGCGCAGGACAATCGTGTGTTCCGATGCTAAAACCTGCTAAAAGCTGTGTTTTTTGAAAATAACCTTTGATTGGCCATCAAAAATAACGTATGAAATTACAATTTTTTCACATCTTCCATCTCTACTTCGACGTGAACTTCCTCCTCGTCTACGACATCATCTTCCTCCTTGACTTGACTGTCAGCAGAATCGCAAAGTTATGCTCCTCAGCCAATGTTGCAAGTAATATCTTGTAACAGCTCAAGAAGGCATCTTTTAATGCGTATTCCATCTCTTTTACAAAGTTTGGTAATCTTTCGTCATGAACATCATAAACCACCTAAAAACGCTGTAGCATCATCGAAGTAATTTAAATTGCTGTAAGCTCCCTCTCTTGGCTGCGAGACCCAACAATTAACGTATCAATCGTCTCATCTGTTTATGCCTTTTGTATGTTCGGCTGCGCTGCAAATGTGTCTTCAGAAGATGAAGTCTCAGCTTCCTCCTCACGGTCACGTTCACCCTCATCTCCTTCTGTCTCCTCATCATCAGTGGATTCCTCGGCAGAAGAGTGCAGTGCATCGGTTCATGTTACTCATCTCCCTTCTGTGACTCAACTGCAGCAGTACAGTCTGCATCATTCTTATGCTTGTCTGTCAAAGTGAAAAAATAAAAAAATTTGATTTGTTTTTCGTTTTAACTAGAAACTCAGTCAACTGTCCGAAAAAAGTATTCGTTTGGAAAGTTTGTTACACAACAATATTAATTTTTATTCGTCAATACAGAGCATCTGAAATCTGAACAAAAAAATTTCCGTGCAACCGCAGTATTTCACGCCTGCTACAAACTCGCTATCCGGTTTAGGGCACAACTTTCTGATTTCTTGTTAATTTTAGATTTCGCTGACGAAAAATTTTCTAGAAGAACGTCATTTTTCGCTAATATATAGAATCGAGATGTCGACGCTTACGACAATCAAGAGAAAACGTTGTGTGGAGGAAGATCGAAACGAGCATGAGCACATTTACAGGCCTGTATTATTGTCAGATTTGCGGTCAATCACCAATACTGATATGCACAATATCATGATGAGGTTTGCTTTATTGTTTAAGACTACGGGCGGCGATTTTCCGAAACCCTTTTCATTTCAATATTACAACACGTCTGTATGGACTGAATACGCTTTGAGGAATCTAATTACACCAGAACAACGGATGCTAGCCGTCGACGCCGGAGCGGTGCCACTTTTGCAACAATTACTTCGCTACCAAGCTCCGAACATTTGCTGTGAAGCTATGTACTTATTGGGTAATATATTCTTCGATGGACCAAAATCGCGCAATCTCATCGTCAAACATGAAGTTGTAAAATCACTGCTTGCATTTCTTATGCACGCAGTGTCGGCTAACGTTCTAAACGAAATAGTCTGGTTTATCAAAGAAATTTGTCGCTATGGAAAACAATCCATGTCAAACGTTACAATTCACAGAATTTCAGTAATATTGAAAATTATCATGGAAGTCAGTTCAGACAAGTACATTATTCAACTATGCATCGAAACGCTTATAATATTGCTCAACACTGGCAGAGAACAGTTCCAGATGGTCATGGATAGTGAAGTTTCGCCACTGCTGGTTTACATGCTCGGTGATGGTTGTTATAAAGTACAGATCCACGCTATATATGCTATTGGGTGCATCGCCATGCGCAGTGAGGCACAAACGGGGTTGATCAGATACGGTGCATTGCAGCACTGTGTGGCGCTGTTGGCTCACATCAAAAAACAGATACGCGTACTGACAATGCGTTTCTTGTATAACCTTATGGATGACAATCAATCACATAGAGAAGCTGTTGTTGCTGTGGGTCTGCAGCCGCAGATTGTTTCAAACTTCTCCACTACTGACCCCGAATTGCGGAGACATGCGGCCTTGGCCGTTTATTATTTGACCGAAAATGAAAGACAAGACCACATCTATCTACTCATTGGAACATGTGTCATACTGCCGTTGTGCAGATTGCTTTGCCTTCAAGATGAATCTTTGATATACCTAGCGCTTGAAGCGATTTCGAATATGCTCGAAAAAGTCGCCGTCCCATTGAAACCAGTTCTAGCTTCAATGGTCTACGATTGCAATTCAGTAGCCGCGATTGTGCGTTTGCAAAATCATTCGAATTTGGATATACGTAATACCGCTCACACTCTGCTCCAGCGTTATTTTGAGTGTGAGCTGCAATAATGCACTACAAAATATGTAAATCGAACAAAATTAAAGCGTTGAATTAAACTTCTGAACACTAAAAGTAATACTTTTTCAATATTTGTCGCTTTAAACAGGATGCGATGCTTTACATCTCTACAGTAGAATCAATAGTTTTGGAATTTGAACTGTTAGAAAGATTAGTTGCTAGCAATATTAATACTTAAGTATGTGTAATATTTTACTCGGGAGACCTCTCCGGCTTCTGAAGGTACATGTGGTCTCGTAATTACGAGGAAACCAAAAATTGGTTTCATTTTTCTCATAAAGGCGAGTCATTCTTCCGACGCTGAATCCTAAGTTCTAAGTTCAAAACTCTTTCAAACGTTTGCTGTTGGCCATCGAGCCAACGAACGGGCCGGTAACTTTTCCAACCCAACTGACTTATTAGTCAGTCCCTCGCCTAGCTTGTTCGGCGATTGTCAATTGTCTCTTTCTGAGAAAACGATTTTCAGCTAAAATCAAACGGCGAGTAGCTCGCAAACAGCTTGAACGTATTATTATTGTGACCTTCTATGCTGTATGTATGGACCGTGTATGAATAACGCTCCCATCTGTCCTGTTTTGTGCAGGACAATCATGCGTTCCGATGCTAAAATCTGCTAAAACCTGTGGTTTTTTTTTAAATAACCTGTGACAATCCATCAAAAGTAACGTATGAAATTAAAATTTTTCAAACCGAAGAAGCAAAAAAAAAAACAAGCGAAATATCCTGGTTTTTAATTTGAAAATATGTGCCAATATTTGGCCAATTTGTCCTGTTTTTCGACCAAAAATAGGTGGGAGCGTTAGGCATATGCCTTTGCTTTCGGTTCGGTAATGCGAAGGCCCACACAACACACATATACACACCCAGCATTTTATACATGAGTACTTGTGTTCGCTCCTCCATAGCCTCCACACTCTAGGAATGACAAGAGTGAGTCGACTATGAGAGCCCGAACAAAGAGGAGACAAAGATAACAGAAAACACTGTATACTTGTAATCAAATCTCATTACTCTCTTTTACTGTCGCTTTTTCGTTTCATCGAATTTTCAAATCACAACGGCGCTAAAGAAGTTTCACTTCAAAAAAGTCTAAATGAATAACCTGACTTATCAGGACTGTAACAATCTGGCTATCAATTTTCTTGATGATTCAACAAAAACGAGGCGGCTTCAGCGAGTGCACCCGTTAGATCTGTCATGTCCAAAGACATACTAGGTTAAGATTAGGTTATGATATGTTAATATCATATGTAAACTCATGTAAAACGTAAATGTGAAATTAAGTATGTAGAAAATTTGATTATAGTTCGTACATCAAACTGATGGCAAATAAAAAACTGATAGAAAAAAAAAAAAACTTGTATGAGACAAATCTTTTAATATCTATACAAATATTATAAAGAGGTAAAGTTTATGAGTTTGTGGGGTTGTAGGGGTAATCTCTGGATCTACTGAACCGATTTCGAAATTCATTTACCAATAGAAAGCCACGTTATTTGTGAGTGTTATGGGCTATATATTAACCCGAAAAATGAAAAGACTTTTTCGTGGTAGTCGGATTTGCAAAGTTAGTCGGAGATTTCTTACGAACGCTGCCTTAACGATGAGAGATATATGATTGAGTTCTAGAGAATAGTTGTAGAGCTTGATAATACCTACAAAAAAGTCAGCGACAGCATATGCCTAACTTTTAAATTTAAGTCACAAAAAGTAGTTTTTTATAATAAAAAAATAATATTAAAATTAATAATAAAATTCATATACGAGTTAATGGGGTCGTGGAGGGCTTGGGTGGTAATGGAAGGGGGAGGGAAAGAAGTGGTATGGGATGTGGTGGTAGGGAAAGAGGTGGTAGGTAAAGGAGCAGGAGGGGCAGGGGAAGGAGAAGTAGGGGAAAGGGCAGCAACGCGCCGGGTTTCTTTTTAAAAGGGTACATGAGGGGCAGGGGTATTAGAATGGGTGGTAGGGTAAGGGTTCATAGGGAAGGAGGGGTAAAGGTAAAGCAACGCGCTGAGTACCATTTAAGATAGAGGGTTGAAATGTTGTATACATGTTAATCGGATCGAAGGGGGCAGGAAAAAGGGGTGGTAATGTAGGGAGTGGTAGGAGAGGCGGGCAGGGAAATGGGGGGACAGTGTAAGAGGTGGTTGGAGAAGGGGTGGAAAGGACTAAGTAGAGGGGTATGAGAATTGGTGGTAGAGTAAAGGGGCATGGAGAAGGTGTGGCACGGTGAAGTTGAGGCGGGGAAGGAGTGAGAGGGAAAGGGATAGTCAAGGGGAAGGGCAGAAACGCGCCGGGTACCAGCTAATTTTTAATAAGCACAAAAAAATTAAAAAAATGATTTAAAATTTAGATATTGATATAAAACCGAAATTATAGCAATAGCATTTTTAATAATTCTTCTTTCCTACCACCTCTTCCTCTACCACCACATCCCATACCCCTTCTTTCCCACCACCTTCCCCTACCTACCATGCCCTCAACGACCCCATTAACTCGTATATGAATTTTATTATTAATTTTAATATTATTTTACATTATACATTTTCACGTTCGAAAAACGCTTTTGAAAGATCTCTACCCCATGTTTTGTCAATTCTCTTGGAATCCGTAACTTGGTAACTGAGACGCATACAAGTAAAATAGTTGGTGTGCATGCCTTCTAGGAGTACAATTATCGCGATTATGAACGAATTTGAAGTGGTCAGATTTAATTTTTATATCAGCTTAAATAAAACTTACACCACAACCGATGGACACTCGTGTAAGACACATTTCGTTGCCTTTTTTTTTGCTTAACTTTTTAAGTATATTTTACAACATTGTCACACACACACAGCTGATTTACAGAACACACCGGAAGTAAATTTTGTTTCCTGTATGCAGATAGATGGCGCCACAATGTTCAGTAATGGTAGCGGTCATGTGTTCAATGTGCATGTGCTTGCGATATAAGTCATGTGCTCGTTGAACGTTATTTAAAATATTGAACTGAACTGTCAGTGGAGACCACCTACTTATAGCAGAAACGAGCTGTTAAATACATTTAATGTTTACATTTGTATAATGTACCCTACTCAGTACTATCTACACAAGTCTAAATGCAGTGTTACTTTCCTGTTTTCTTTGTGAAATTGTAAGAATCAATAGAGAAGTTGATAAAGGTAAACGTTATGTTTAAAACGCGATTTAGTTGTACTCTTTTTTTTTATTTATTATTCTCCTCTTCTCTTTCTATCTTTTTGCACTCTGCCAATGCTTTTTAGTCATTTTATTTTTATTTAATTTCTGTTTGTTTTTTTTTTTTTGGATTTCTTCTGTGTTGAGTGCATTGAATCTTGTGAATTTCGTTTGCTTTTCGCTTTGCCTCGAAAACACGATTTCAAGGACAAATGACGTCAGCGTCGCCGCGTATACACATAAAACAATTTTTCTTCTTCTTCTTTCTAAATAGCTTCGGATGCTTTTTTATTTTATTTCGTTTTATTTTTTTGTCGAATTTATTGTTGTTGTTTCGCGTTGGTTTGTTTGCAGTTTTTTTTTTGTACAAAAAAATAGAAAAAACATAAAAACCGAATTTTGATAAAAAATTATTAGACATTTTGTTGCTGTATTTGTTGATCTTGTTGTTGTTGTTGTTTTTGTTGTATTCATCTCACGCGCAGCTTAATTGCAAAATTATTAAATTATTTTACTTGATTTGAAGTCTTTTTCATTTATTTTTGGAGTCCGAAACAAACAGAAAAAATGTTTCAAAAAGTCAATGAATGCATTAACAAAAAAGTATTTATAGTATACATACATGCAGACAAGTTTTGATTGCTTTCGGACATGAGAAAGGTCCTAAAAAAAACAAAAAAAAAAAAAAACAATGGAGACAGGTTGACTGAATACTACTTTAGAAGTTGTATGTAAATCGTCTAAAATTTGTTAAAATTATTGGAATTTTATGAAATTGGAAATTCAACTTTTAAATTGTACCGTTTAGAATAATTAGTAGGTATGTATACAAATACATACATGGACATGGACATGGACATACGAGGGCTGCTATTTATATTTCGGGAACTGGCAACAGTAATCTCAAAAACTAAAATCTGGCAACACCATAATAAAGTTTGACATTTTTTGGCATAAACGTACTCACAAAGTTTTGATGTACAATTGCTATTTGTTTTGTTTACAGTGAGTTAAGAAAAGCAATTTGGCCAAAAAATGGAAATTTCAAGAGAAGGTTTTCATTGGATTATTTTTCACAACTTTCGACGTGGATTATCTCAACAAGTATGTGTCAATGAACTCAGTTCTTTGTATGGCGATAAAGCACCATCAAAAACCACAGTTTGTCGCTGGTATAGTGAATTCAATCGTGGTCGTAGTTCGGTCGCCGACGAATTCCGTGAAGGTCGTGCAAAATCGGTTGTTGTGCCCAAAAACATGGATGCAGTGCGTGAACTGTTAATGCAAGATCGTCATGTGACATATCGTGAGATAGAGGCATCCTTGCACATTAGTTCCACTTCAATACACTCGATTTTGCATGAATTTGCTCTCGTTGGATACCCCATAATTTATCAATCCCTCAAAAAAAGGCTCGCGTCGATTGGTGACGAATCATGGATATATGCGTATGAGCCGGAAACAAAACAGTAATCGATCGTGTGGGTATTCCAAGACGAGCCATATCCAACAAAAGTTGTTCGTGGAAAAAGCACAGCGAAGCAAATGATCGCCTGTTTCTTCGGCCCAATGGGTCATGTGGCCACTGTTCCGCTTGAGCAACATAGGACGGTCAATTCTGAGTGGTACACGACCATTTGTTTTCCGGAAGTCTTCGGAGAAATTCGTAAAACCAATCGCCAAAGACGAATCATTCTCCATTATGACAATGCGAGCTCTCACACATCTCGTCAAACAAGTGCATTTCGAATTAATGACTCATCCTCCGTACAGTTCTGATTTGGCATCCAATGACTTCTTCTTGTTCCCGCGTATCAAAGGTAAACTTCGTGCTCAACGACTTACGAGTGCCGAAGAAGCAGTTGAAGCGTTCAAAAATCATGTTGAGGTGTCTCAAGAGGTATGGAAAAACTGCTATGACAAATGGTTTGAACGAATGCAAAAGTGAACATCAAGGGGAATATTTTGCAAAACAATAAAGCCATTTTCATTTAAAAATGTTTGTTATTATTAGCTATTCCCGAAATATAAATAGAACCCCTCGTATACATGATTATTTAAAACATTTATTAAGGTATCTAAATCGTTTAAAATAATAGTTTATAGTAATCTTTACTTTTACATGCTTGCGATTTTCGACGACAACAACAACTTTCGGCGCAGTCGAAAACGAAAAAACAACCACACACGATTTTCATTACGACGCGGACCGTCATAAAAGTGTTCATTTTGCTATGACTTCTGCCGCGTCTTGTACACTGAGTAAGAAAGCGAAGTTGATGTGTTGATGTGTTACGATTTTTACTAAGTGATTGAACTGCGGTTTGTAAATTTTTCAAAGTAAAATTAATAATGGCTGAAAAAATGCAATTTTCCGAGCTTGAGACTCAGAATTTTTTTTAGCAATTAAATAATTTGGAAATGTTTAAGTGCCTTATTTGCGGAACTGTAATAAGTTCAAAAAGAAATTACAATATTCGACGACATTATTTGACTCTGCATACAAACTTCTATGGTTCTTTGAATGATATAGAAAGGGTGCAGCAAATCGCTTTGCTAAAAAAATCAGCAGCTAAGTACGAATTCAAACCGGCATGTGACGATGAGGAGAACGTCTTACGCGCATCATTTGTTGTAAGCTACAATCTGGCCAAAGCTCAAAAGCCTCTATAGGACGATGAATTTTTTAAATCGACGATAAAGACATTCAAATGGGTGAAGTATTAGCACAAGTACCGCTCTCTCGTCAAACAGTCACAAGACGAATAAATGCCATTAGTCGGCAATTAAAAGAAAATCTCATTATTAAAACAAAAATTGCAGATATTACTCCTTGGCTATTGATGAAAGCACTGATATCAATGATGTTGCCCAAGTGCTAAAATTTATAAAATTCATTGACTCTGATTTCAATGTTTAAGAGGACCTTTTAAACTTGGTTCCTCTATATACAACAACCACAGGGCTGGACATATTTCGTGCTATTGAAATATCAGTCAACGATATCGGTGGTTTTGAAAAACTTTCTGGTATTTGCACCGACGGAGAACGGAGTATGCGTGGAGACATTAAGGGTCTGAAGGGACAGTTTAAGTTGAGGAAAATTGATGTCCCATTTTACCACTGCCTCTTTCATCAGGAAGCATTATGCGCGAAAACCTTGCAAATGAACAAAACTATGTAGTGCATGGTGAAAATTATAAATAAATTAAGAGGAGGTTATAACGCCTTAACCCATCGGAAGTTCCAAGTTCTTTTGCTCGAACTTCAATCCCAGTATGCCAGTACATATGTGTGTGAAGCTGCATTTTCGCATATAAAACATATTAAAAATGTTTATAAAAATAAGTTAAGTGACATAAATCTTGCTGATTTATTGCGCACTTCTATAAGTAAAGAAAAAGTAGACTTCGAAAAATTGATAAATGAATAAAATAAATTTAAATGGTTTCAATCATTTTTTTCAGTGCTGAATTTTTTTGTACTTTAATGAACCAAACTACAACAATACAGCGAAGGCTCGATATTCTTCGCGATGCATAGAATCATAAAAGTGTTCATTTTGCTTAGATTTATGACTTTAAAAACTCTGTTTGTTGTAGATGTTGTTGCACTGCTCCCGATTCAAAATTTCGTGCCCACCGCTGAATTAGAGCCTTACACAAATGCATTCATTTTATAATTCGAATGCATTCGTATATGTATTGAGTGTACAAATACGTTTTGAAGGATTAACAAAATATGTCGTAACTAGTATTAAATCCCATCGGATCATCTAGTAACTACATTACAGACGTCAAATGGGACAGAGTCCTATATTGCAGTTACGGCGCATTTTATTACAAAATCGTGGGAATTTAAAACGTTACTATTAACTTGCTCACGGTTCGAAGGATCTCACAAAGGCAAGTACATTAAAATAGCGTTAATGGATATATGTAAATGCATACAGTTGCCACAGACAATGCCAAAAATAGGATCAGCTTTGTTGGTCACATTGATCCTGCAGTGCACATACCCTAAATGTAGGCGTCCAAGATGCTGTGCGTATTTAAGATGTAAGATAGAAAAGATTGTGTTATTTTTTTGGAGTAAAATAATCGCTATCGATGAAAATTTCACTGTGAGAATGCTAGCAGCAGAATTAAATTCATCTTACTGTACAATCTACAAAACATTAACTGAAGATTTGGGTAAAAAAAAGGTGTGTGCACGCTTTGTTCCACATCAGTTAAATGATGATCAAAAAATCGCACGTATGTCATCATTTCAACAGCTGAAAACGATCCAGATTTTCTTCATTCGATCATAGCTGGTGCTGAAACATGGTGTTTTAAATATGATCCTGAAACTAAACGACAATCTGCAGAATGGAAGTCAAAAGACGAGCTAAAACATAAAAAATTCTATTTTCAGAATTCAAGAATCAAGACAATATTGATTACATTCTATGATTTCATATTGTTCACAAGGAATTTGTTCCAGAAGGTCAAACTGACAATGGAGAATATTATTTACAAGTTTTAAATCATTTGTGGTCGAGAGTTTTACGTGTTAGGTCCGATTATTGCCAAGGAAAGCAGCTCTTATTATTGTATGATAATGATAATGATAATGATAATGATAATGATAATGATAATGATAATGATAATGATAATGATAATGATAATGATAATGATAATGATAATGATAATGATAATGATAATGATAATGATAATGATAATGATAATGATAATGATAATGATAATGATAATGATAATGATAATGATAATGATAATGATAATGATAATGATAATGATAATGATAATGATAATGATAATGATAATGATAATGATAATGATAATGATAATGATAATGATAATGATAATGATAATGATAATGATAATGATAATGATAATGATAATGATAATGATAATGATAATGATAATGATAATGATAATGATAATGATAATGATAATGATAATGATAATGATAATGATAATGATAATGATAATGATAATGATAATGATAATGATAATGATAATGATAATGATAATGATAATGATAATGATAATGATAATGATAATGATAATGATAATGATAATGATAATGATAATGATAATGATAATGATAATGATAATGATAATGATAATGATAATGATAATGATAATGATAATGATAATGATAATGATAATGATAATGATAATGATAATGATAATGATAATGATAATGATAATGATAATGATAATGATAATGATAATGATAATGATAATGATAATGATAATGATAATGATAATGATAATGATAATGATAATGATAATGATAATGATAATGATAATGATAATGATAATGATAATGATAATGATAATGATAATGATAATGATAATGATAATGATAATGATAATGATAATGATAATGATAATGATAATGATAATGATAATGATAATGATAATGATAATGATAATGATAATGATAATGATAATGATAATGATAATGATAATGATAATGATAATGATAATGATAATGATAATGATAATGATAATGATAATGATAATGATAATGATAATGATAATGATAATGATAATGATAATGATAATGATAATGATAATGATAATGATAATGATAATGATAATGATAATGATAATGATAATGATAATGATAATGATAATGATAATGATAATGATAATGATAATGATAATGATAATGATAATGATAATGATAATGATAATGATAATGATAATGATAATGATAATGATAATGATAATGATAATGATAATGATAATGATAATGATAATGATAATGATAATGATAATGATAATGATAATGATAATGATAATGAAAATGATAATGATAATGATAATGATAATGATAATGATAATGATAATGATAATGATAATGATAATGATAATGATAATGATAATGATAATGATAATGATAATGATAATGATAATGATAATGATATTATTTCTACTGAATTGATTGGAAAACAATGTTAGAAGCGACTGTTCGACTACAATAAGCTTTGATATGAAGTTTTATCCGACTGAATCGGATGTTTCCAACTCGAGATATGGCCTAAAATGTAAAACTATCTGCGAAAAAAAGAAGAAACAATTAAAAAAAAAATTTGGTTTCTCAGATGTTTATCCGTACAAAAAAAAAAAAATGTTCTGTGTGATTTTCTCATTTTTCTTAGAAGCTTATCCATTAAAAAAAATTTTTGAGTGATTTTCGAATTTACCGGGACATCGAATGCATATTTTGGTTATAAACCAGTGAAATTGTTTTAAAATATATATTATTTATGTCTTCAGCCAGCTACTTTTAGCGCAATCAGCGCTTAAAATCTTACACAAACTTAACAAATCTCACTCAACATCGTCCATCGATCTTTGTAGATTTGAACAATTGAACAGCTGAGTCTGACCGGACGTGACTTCCTGCGTGTCCTGAGAGATTGTTGTGCCATGTAACTTAAACTCCAGTGCCCTAATTCCTTTCATTGCACAACCAAAAGCTGCATTGAAAGGATATTGAAGATCAACCCTTGGCAGCAAAAGTATGAAACAATACATTCTTCTTTCTTAAGTAAATTTCTCACAAAACTAAAAAACGATAAAACTGCAAGCGAAAAAATAATCAACGCATTAAAAAAAAAAACAAAGAACAAAAATCTCATAAAAACAAAACTAAAGAAAAGAAAAGAAAAGCGAACGCATTTAAAAGAAATCTTTCCATAGTATATCCATCCATATAGACTATATAGACTACGATTTGAATGGTGGGAATGCGTGTTGGAGTTTGTAAATAAGTATTTATGTAAATACATATCCACATACACAAGTATACTACTATGAGTATATGTAGATATATTTTTATAACTGACCTCGAACTTTTGTGAAATGTGATTGAACTGTCCAACTCTGGCAGAACCCTTTTGTATTTCAGTTGCCCCTTTCCACATTGAATTTAGTAATATTATTTGTTGGATTTTGCATGCTGAACTGAATGCAAAACAGTTGTAGACGCTTGTGAAATCGTCAAGCCATGCCATTCAATTCAAAATGCAGCACAGCAAAAATGTATTGGATTGGATTGGATTGAAATGGATTGAAATGGACGACGACAACCATTGGTATTGGATGGTATTATGGTTGGTTTCAGATGGCTGTACGAGAATATGTATGGAAATAGCGCGGGAAACCATTCGAAAACTACAAAGAGTTGCTTGCGCATGCGTTGTCGCAGTTGTTTAAAGTTTATATTTGCTTTAAGCGTTATCGCGGTTTGTCATTGACGCTAAAGGCATAATAAAATGCATTTTAATCGTAGTCTAAAAATCATCATCATCATCATCATCATTGCTGCTGCTGCTGATGTCGCTTGCACTTTCAATGAGCCCTATCGCTGAAGTATTCTAGTATGGACAGACGGACTGACGGGCTAACTGATCAATCGGCTGTCCGACCAGAACAGCATGAGATATTGTATATATATGTATATATACGGTCATTGATCGCACACTGAAGAAAGACGTAATGAGTGTTAGATATTTTCATATTTTCACAGCGTATTAAATGAGTGAAGGTTTGATTTGATATTCATTGCACATCAAACGTATTTCATTTCATATCAATCTGGAGAGTTCGTTTTTTATTTTGAAAACAATAAAAATGAAAACAGATTACTCTAAAGAATGAATGCAAATGTGAATTTGCTAACAATAAAACTAGAGAGAACTTCAACTTTGGTCGATCCGATTTACACATGATCTAAGCAAAGTTAAAACATATTTAACCCACAGTGGTTCCAAATCCAAAAAAAAGCTGACTAAAATTAAAAAATTTGAAGTGGGCCGATGGAAACTTTTTTTTAATGAGATTCATTTAAAAAATGTCTTCCAACTGTGTAATAAAATCGAAATGTATTTCGGTTTTTCATAAGCTCTCCGAACAGCTGTTCGTCAGCTGTGAGCTGTCAAACACAACATATGCGTCAGCAAGCGCTTTGCAAAATTGTTTCTTTGTTGTGCGCATTGATTTCGAATCTCTGGGAAATTTACAATCTTTAATTATTTTATTAAAAGTTTGGTTTTTTATTAACTTCAAGGTATGTATTACATAGAAAATCAGTGTTTGTGACCGGTCTATAAATGTGTTGCTTACAAAACGTAGTGGTAATTAAGTGTATTAACAACGACCCACAGTAGAGTACACCTATCTTTCGTGGAGCAGAACTTACCAGATTCACCTGGATTCAGTCTAACTATGATTTTTTCTGGAAGTGTGAATCATTGTGCGTCCAAAATGTCCAATATGAACTGCTACTACAAGTTTCTCTTCAAATTATGGCACTTTTTAGGCACAATGTCAGTAGCAAAACGAACCAGTTTTTTAGTATGGCACGACGAAGCGATCCCAACCAAGAAGTTTCACGCCATGGAAAACTTTGTATAAAACTTTGGTACTGTTCTACTGGCAGTACGAAAAACGGAAACACTGCAGGAAGGCTTTTCCAACAACCAAATTTTTCTGTTCGTTTAATAGAAGTAAGCTATGATTTAATACATCGATTCAGCGTAGTCTTACGAGCATTGGTTTGTGCATACGATATAATTACGGAGGCATTCGTATCTTACGTAATGGAAACTGCCGAAATATAGTCAATATCAACAAAGAAGTTTTTCATAAAAAAAAAAAAACACAAAAGTGGGCAGTGTGTTTGTAAAGTGGGCGTGGCGGGTCAATCGTGATTCTCTCGAATTAAACTGCAATAAAAAGAATTGTATAGATGTATAGATGCATGACTGTTGAATAGTTTATTACCTTTAATATGATGATTTTTGTGTTCTAATCGGACGTTTCGCCTCGAGACGTTGACCTAACATTTTTAACTATCTTTGAAAAAAGAAGAAAAACTAATTAAAAATTTTATATCTCAAAAACGTAGCCATAAAAGTGATATTTCAGTGTGATTTTCCAGTTTAACGGGCCATAATACACGTACATACGAAAAATATAGTGGCGTTAAATTTTTTCATTCTGAACCAGTGTTACTGAAGTCACTACAGGTCAAAACTTTAGTTTAGAACATGAAACATAACTATACTGTACAAGATACTCGAAAGAATATTTTTGGATCGAGTTTTGCCACTGCTGAACAAAGAACACATGGTCAAACCAGCACCATCCAGTTATACTACAGATACTTAACAACATAGAATAGTAATACTTGGTACAAAGTTATACATTCACAACAGCAGCTGTCTAATCATATACATGCTTTTTTCTGTTGACCTTCCGTTAGTGAGGGACGACGGTCTAATGATAGCCATCTCTTGACGCTCCGGCTGCCGCATCGAGACTTCACCTCCTTAAAACTTGGTTCATTAGATAGCATATAAGAGTGAACGCAGAAAATCTCACATTCACATTGAGACACATCCGCTGTCCTCCAGTGTTTCTTAACAACATACACTTGACGAGAATAAATAAAGAAATATTTGCCAATCCGAGGAAGTCTCCATACTTGGTTTTAGAACGATTCCAAGTTTTTCAGGATTGGCTTCCGTATTCAAACTATGTGTGAAAAGTATAAAAAATCTGAATTACGAGCCATATCCAGAAAATAAGTGTACTGAATTTTTGTAGGTTTTACAATTTTTTATTTAAACAAAAAAAATTACGTGATACTTTAGTGCATAATGTAAGCTATTTTTCGACATAGTCACCATTCCTCTCTATGCCGGTGGTGAAGCGGGGTATCAATTGTTTGATGCCCTCCTCGAAGTAGTTTCCCGCCAACCATTTGGGACCCACCTCGCGGACAGTTTCCCATATCCGAGGGTTTCTGTGATTGTTTCGTGTAGTAGAGATCTGGAGATTTTCGGCAACATCGCAGAAAGTTCATCCACAGTCAATTTGCGATCGTCACGGAGCGCATTTTCCTCTGATCATCATGCACAGACGTACGACCGGTTTTAAACTCGCGACACCACTTGTAGCTTGATCACTATATGCAGTTTTCCCGTCATTATTAATCTCAAACGGAGGTTTTCCCTTTTTGACATTGTTGACATTGTTTTGCTTTCAACAAAATTTCGAAGTAGACTATACTATAAAATTATAAAAAAAATATTTCAAGTGCGGCACCTAGAGAGTCTATATTGCGAGTTTAGTTTCTCTAAGTCTACTCTAGTCAGAGAGCAGAACACGAATATATTTATGTACTTTGTGGGTGGGTGCGATGGTTTCTCCGCTATGTAGTATACATTTTGACAGTTCAACAAACCGAATATACCCTGCTTACAAATATTTATTATAAAAATTATAGAAAATCTAAGCTTATTTTTGCTGTTAGTTACTCTTCTTATTGTACTCTTTTGCTTCATAAATTGCATGCAACACTGTCATTTTTGAGTCACCAAAATAATAGCGAAGCGCATGCAAAGTAAAATACGCAATTTACTCGTACTATCTCTTTTGCGCTCAAAGTTTCTTATCAATTGCTAACTGACTATTCGAATGCTACTGTCTTCTATTGTTACACCAAAGCTTTTACCAAGTTGATAGAGTTAAAGAAGTTTAAGATTTGTGTAAAGTGTAAAAATGGCAAGGATTTGAGGTTTCTGACTCTATACCGAGTTTTAGAAAGACTTGATGAAAACTGATGAGTTTCTGTATTTACTCACAATAGGGCAGAAATACTATGTGTGAAAAGTATAAAAAATCTTTCATACGAATTAAAAGAGTAGATGCATGAACAGCGATACCGAATTGTGTGCGCTTCAGTTGACTGTGATTCGTGTATATTATTCTATACTATACTATATTTTATTTCTTCATTTCAAACATTCAAAATGCTTTTTTCTATTGGTTAAAATCTAGCGAGCATTTCATTGCTTTGTTTATGCGTGAAGTAATCTGAAAAGTTACAGTTGTCTGGTAACAAAATAAAAGATTCGCATGGCGTTAACGATAGCATTTCGTGCAATACGGGATACTAGTGTCTAGTAAAACTTTTAGAATACGCGCAAAGATTAGTTCAAAAATAGAGTGTTTATGCATTTAAATTCCAGAAAAGGTTCATTTTTATATTTAAAGTTTCTGTTCTAGAGCCCCGAGCTACCAAAAAAAAAAAAAAAAAGAAAGGAAACTACTCTATTAATCGATCTAGCTTCACTCATTCACACTCTTTGACGGGGTTCGTTTCTTTAAACTTTAAACCAAGAATCACGCAACTCATGCGTTCGATTTCAATGCGCAGTTGCCACCCGCAAAGCGATTATCTTGTTGAAATGAAATAAAAAAAATTAAAATAAAAAGAAATATTTGCAGCTTCTTTGGTGCTTAATCGGTTGACAGTGAAAAATGAATGGTGCATTGAGAACGAAAGAAAGATCTTGAGACAAGGAACTATGAGGGACACTCATACAAATGCAAAACTAGTTTGTGACCCGAAAAATAAAATAAAAAAAAAAATAAATAAAAATTAATATAATCGACAGACAACTGCATGTTTGGCGGTTTCCTATTAATCCCTGGGTGCGGCAATTAAGTCAGCCAACCACACCAACACAGAGAGACTATATACGAGAAGATCACCAATATAAAGACAAATTTCCAATGAAGTGCCAGAAACGCAACGCCATCATTATATTGTTCGTATTCGATGGGTGAAAACAAAGAAGCAGAAAATATATTTACCTAAATCGAACCGAATTGGTAATACGCTTCAAATGTACTGTCAACAATTGGTATAGATGCGGTCTAATAACGGCACTATTTGTCGGACTAACGTACGATCCTTTATTAGAAATTTCTTCTTACACGAGTACATCACTTAGAAATATGCTACTTTAAGGGACATTTTCACGACTTAGGAAAACATTAGAGAATGCCAATTGGCCTGATATGTTATTGGTGTAATAATATTGAGTAGACTTCACAATTGTAATAAATCCATTTCGAGTAGTTCTGCAGTACAAATAGCTTTTTGGCCTGTTATCGGTCACCTTTTGTCTGTTATCGGTCCCCTTTTGTCTGTTATCGGTCACGTTTATTTGTTGTCGGTCACTTTTGTATGTTATCGGTCACTGTTTGACTGTTATCGTTACTTTTGTCTTATTTTTCGGTCAGTTTTTTTCATAACAGTGGATTTTGTCGGGCAGATTGGCGTTGAAGAGGACCAAGATAGGTCTGTCGGTCAAAAACAAAACTATAGAGTTTTTATTGGAATGCGCTTAGCATAATTTACATTGACTACCTTGAAAAGGGGTAAACAATCAATGGAAATTTTATTGCAGCCTAATAAAATGTCTCGGAAAGATATTTATTTCCAACGTGTGGTCAGGCCGAAACAAACGCCTACTTTTTGAAGGGTTTAAGAAATCGTAATGTTTGGGATAGACAAAAAAAAAATTCAAAGAATGTTGGACGAAATGTATCGTATGCTAATAAGGGATTGATAATGTGTCTTTATACTTTTGCCACTGTTTGAGCATAGTATTGTAGTTCAGTCAGATTGTTTGCATCACATCGAAAGGAAGCATTAGAGACACCATAAAGTAACGGGTGATTCATGTAGAAGTTTTTTTTTTCTAATTTTACATAAAATACTTAAAATAGAATTGGATGTCAGAATCTTTATTATGACAAGAAAGAACAGTCTCTAAAATTTATTTTGTAAAGATAATTTCATTCAAATGCCGCAACTACGCTGTAGGTGGACCATTCGGAAGTTCCAATTTTCGATCACTCTTTCCATCATTGCTACCAGTATCTCTCGAATTACGCGAGTAATATTGGCTTTCAAGTCTTGAATCGTAGCTGGCTTATCGGGGAAGATTTTTGACTTCACATAACCACAAAGAAAAAAATCTACTAGGTCGGCAGTTGACTGGTCCGAAACGCGAAATTAGGTTTTCACTAAAATGATTTTTTAACGAAGCCATTTTTACGCGCGCTGTGTGTGTCGTAGCACCGTCATGCAATTGTTCTGTCCTGCCTCATTTTTAAAGAAATACGGAACTATGATACCACCAGCCCATAAAAACGAGACGCCAAGATGCTGCGCACAGCGTAGAATCGATTGGTCATGGTCTTCAATGAACATCTCCGCTACAGTCGCAATATTCTCCTCACTAGGGGCTGGATGTGGTCTGAGGCAATAGTGGGCTCGGATGCTCGAAATGCACAAAAAATATTTTTCACAGAACTCTGATTTTCGTAATACAGCTGAATAATTTCGAGACGTTGTTGCGGTGTGGGTCTTTCCATGATGAATTGTCAAACAATACTGAATAATATATAAAAAATGAATCCCTATTTCCCTTGGTCACGCCATAACTTGAGTACGACTTAACCGACTTTATTCACTTTTTTTTATGTTTTCTAATAATTTGTAGAAGGTTTTTACGGAACGAAAATTAAGAAAAAATCTTTTGTACGTGTGTACGTGACTGAACTCCTCCTAAACGGCTGGACCAATTTTGATTCAAATTTTTGTGTGTGTTCGTGGGGATTCGAGAATGGTTTAGATTAACCATTCGTTCCACTGTGAATGGCCGCGAGTGTTCCTGGCCTAAAAAATTTAAGATAGAGGGATGAAATGTTGTATATGGGATCGAAATGGGAAGGGAGAGGGGAGTGTTGGCGAAGAGGTGGAAGGGAGAGAGCCGGAAGAGAAAGAGTTGGAAGGATGAGAAGGGGGAGAAGGGGGAGAAGGGGCAGTGTAAGAGGGCCAGAGAAATGAGGGAAGGTGTGGAAGGCAAAGGGTGCAGAGACAGGGGGAAGAAGGGTAGGGGAATGCGAGGTAGGGTATAGGGGCATTGGGAAGGATGGGTGGAGGTAGATGAGGCAGGGGAAAGGGCAGCAATGCGCAGGATACTATTTAAGATAGAGGGATGAAATGTTGTATGGTTTCGAAGGTGGCAGGGAGAAGGGGAGGGAAAGCCAGGGTAGGTAGGGGAAGGGGCAGAGGAATGGGTGCAGGGTAAAGGGTGGTTGGCGAAGGGGTGAAAGGGGGCATGGGAAGATGGGTAGAGTGGGATGAGGCAGGGGAAAGGGTACAACGCGAAGGGTACCATTTAAGAAAGAGGGATGAAGTGTTGTAAATGTTGTTAATGGATTCGAAGGGGGCAGGGAGAAGGGGAGGTAAAGCAAGGGTCGGTAGGGTAACGGAGCATGAGGAAGGAGGGACAGGGAGAAGGAGTGGCAGATGGAAGCATAGGCCGGTGGAGAGGCAGAAACGCACCGCTAGTACTGAATAAAAATAAGATGACAGTATGACACACACCAGTCACGCGTAATCTGTGAAAAAAAAAACATATGAAAAAAACCTGTAAATGAATCACCCGTAGATGAATCACGAGTAGATATTGCCATGTCAAAATGTCTGTCTGTCTATCAATTCGTGTGCATCCTATTCTCTCAATTTTCGAAATATTGGCTTGAAAGTTAGTATGGAGACTTTTTATAAACATAGCAAAACAGGTGCCAAAATGACCGAGATTTAACAAATACTCGTAGAAGGTATAGCCCAGGAAAAACCAAATTTGTTAAATATTAACAAAGATTCGAACGATAGTCATGAAGGTTTGTTTAATGTGTTACTATCAAAAAGTGTAAAGATTATTAGCTGTGCCCACCCACCTTTAAAATTTATAAACTAAAACTTGTACATTTTAAGAAATTCCTGAGTGAAAAAACACAATAATCTCTCACATAAACTAAGTATTTGGTTGACTTCTGTAAAACAATGCTAATCATACTTAAAAATTTCCACGCCCAATAAAAGGTATAGCAACCATGGAAAACCACCCACACCACATTAAGTTTGCGTGCAGGGCATACAGATTCTCCGATATCTCTTTCAATGCGTTACAAACTCTGCGACAAACTGATAATATCTTTCCACGCATAACATATAAAGGGTGTGCTAAAAAATAAATTCTGGCTGCGCAGCAATCTAAAAAGTGCTTATATGAACCACTTCTATCGACGTCGCTGTTGCAGCACAACAAGTTAATGAACCTGCGCAGGCGCGTCTCGCATACACGAATACTTCTGCAAAATAAAATAAAAATAAAATGAAAATTCCAGAATGGAGCGCTGAATCTGGAGCGCGGATGCGCCGCAGTCGCAATTGCCGTTGGCCAATGTCTGCCGCTGCTGCAGCCCACTGAGCAAGAACAACATCCCGAAAACAACTTTGTTTCATCCTTGAAAACTTGCTCGATTCTAAACCTAAAAAATTTAAACGCGCTTCTTTCTTTAAATTTTGTTGTTGTTGTTGTTGTTGTTGTATCTTTTTCCCCTACACTTCACGCAAAATCGAAATCAAACAACAATTCAACTTGCAACTTACAAACTAAACTAGTTTGGTGGCTAAGGGTCGTCGGACACCGCTGCCCTGCGGACCAACCAACCCGCCAGCCCTGCTGTTTCAAATCTGTGGCATGAATTCGCTGGAAATGATCGAAATTTCATTTTGGTAAAGTTGCACAGAACGGGGCAGCATCGCGCAAAAGGCGCAACAACAAAAAAAAAAACAAAAAAAAAAAAACAAAAATAAGTTCAACAACTTTGAAGCTTGTCGCATGTTTCTGGTCTGGACTGAACGCGATTCTTGGATGCTTCAGTCTGCACCCGGACCCCACTGCTGTCTGGCTCTGCTGCGCCGGTTCTACATAGTATACTAGAGTTTGGATGCTGTTCGATGTTGTTATTGTTGCTGTTGTTGTTATCCATATAAGTATGTTTGTTTGTGAAGCTCATTGAGCCACATTCTTGAAGTCGCCGTCGACTTCGTCTTCATCATCGACTTTGCGAAATTGCGTCTTTAAAAATTGTTACTGAATTTTGGGTTTGTTTTTTTTTTTTTGTTGGTTTTGGCTGAATTATTATGCAGTGTAAGAGGATGTCTAGGAGCAGACAATGCAGAAATGAAACAGGTAGCGCATGTTTTTTTGTTTATGCCATTCGAGTTTGAAAGCTCTTTAGGGGCACTGCACCCTGAAGTTGATGCCATATAAATACATACGAGTATGTATATAGTGTGTTACTTACATTTTTTGGTGAAATATTTCTAAACTTATTGTGTCTATGGATGTTCTGTATATAACATATAATCAACATTCTTTTGTATCAAACTCCGCCAGAAGATTTCGCTAGCTTTCAATACCATTTAATATAACATCAGACTCTACTTCAGCATGTTTTTTTCCAGCATTTGATACTGGAATTTGCATCTTGCTATGGTCAAGTTTCTTTGTTCAGAGAAAATCTTCTTTTCTCTTTTCTGATTTTGAATGTAATCGGAATTGAACTTGAACTTGCTAAAGCTTAGTACTGACATCGACGAAATTTTTTGGTAGCGAAATTGTTAATTATTACTGTGGTATGGAACGTAAAAATGAATAGTGTGCCCTAATTATTGCAAAATGCTTAAAAATGACATTTTTTAGTTAAAAATGCCACACATAGGGTATTTTTTTAAGTAAATGTAAATGGGTATACACTTTCAGCTGTCTTTTGTTTACAAATGAAAGTGAAGTTGAAATTTAAAAGAGCAGAAAGTGAAATGAAGACTGTTAAAGCAAATAAACGAAAGTCAATGCTGATAGATGTTGGTGCTTATGGAAGAGAGGGAGACATGAATTTATGGAAGTGAGGGAGACATGCATTTCTTCTCCCGCTCTAAGTTTGGGAAGCCAATTTTATCTAACAGCATTGAATTTTCGGACGACGGCATGATCAACGGAATGGAAAATCCACACATTCCCATTTAACAAACACATCATGAAGCCGTATGGGTCTCGAGATTTGACTGACGAAAAACAAGTGTTCAACTGCCGACTAAGTCGAGCTCGTCGCTGTATTCGGCTGTCTCATTGCTAGATGGATGGCGCACTTTATTATATTAGCCAAAAAGATCACAAAAACTTGTGACAGCTTGTTCTTTGCTTCACAATTATTTAATGCTAAGAAGTACGATAGCGTATATATCCAAATAAGATGCAAATAAACGAAAATAATGCTTTTAATGCTGTCCAAAAGGCTTCTCTGCAAAAAAACGCATCTATATATTTTTTAAGTTTTATTTGAATGTTTTAAATTTATTTGATTAGTTTGTAGTTTGTTTTTAAATTTATTCTTCCGCTTTGACGAGGGAAAGCTGCAACTCTGTTATTGCCATCTCCGCATCTCGGGCTCCTGCTGGCGAAAAACTTCCCAACAAGCTGTCCCAGTACAGAAAGGCTGGGAGCTTGGACAATTGTGGCTGAGAAGGAGTCGGGATGGTTGGGAAACCATTTTGCCAATTATTTGCAGAAATTCGCCAATAATGTTTGTAATATTTATAAATTAAATAAATAAATAAATAAATTAGATTTATAATTGGTATAATTACTTATGATAATATGCATTTGATGCAAACGTGCTATCATCTTGATCTGCGCTATCCATTGCAGCGTTGCTGAAGTCCTGTTTCGCTACTTCCTCCTCATCAAATAGAAATGTGTCTTAACCACACTCTCCATCACTCCCTAAAAAGGTTGGCGTGTTCGAGTTAGATGCCTCGTTGGGGTCAAATCAAGAGCTTTATGTTATTCGATGAATTTAGGAAAAATCATGTATAGAAATAGGAAATTACAAATTATAGAATGTAACCTACTACTTTCGCTGCGTCGACAAATCTGGTAAAAATTCCATGTGACCAGCAAACACCCAATCAATTTTGTGCATTTAATTTCGGCACCTCCGACATGGCGTATCCCGCACTACCACTTTTTATGCGGTTGGACGCAAAAAACTTGCGTTGATATCTGAAGCGCAATGATGCCCAAGCAGTCTTGCAGTTATTCGCTAAAAGACATTTATAAATTTTATTAAACTTTAAGTGCAATATTGGTGTTACTCATCTTCTTTTTTTAGCTCCGCGTCTACATCTTTCCAAGCAATCCTGACAGATATTGCTTCGAAAAGCTTTCTATGTGTCTGGTCCCATAGCACTGGTCTCTGTTTTCTCTCTTTGTCGAAGCTTAGAAGCCGATTTTTCCAATCTTTGCTCAATTTAATTTTGTTTTACCGCTACTCACGAAAGAAAGATCTGTCAATTAGTTCGCGACCACATATGTATAAAACAAAGCAGCTGTTCAATACAATCCACAGTCCATCGAGGTGGCAACGCTTATGTGAATTTCGGCTGCTTTTGTTTTGTCATCTGTGTACTCACTGAAAAACAATACATGGCGAAAAATTTCGATTATGCTTTTCCAGAGTTTTTTTATATGAAGTTTTTTTTTTAAATGGTGCAGTACAAACTTTAAAAAAGTAAAATTCCTGGCTAATATAATTTCTCAATAATCATGAGTTCCCTTACTTAAAAAATCAATTGAGTTTGCATTTGATAATCCGCTGTAGCTGAGAAGTTTCTAACCATTTTATGGATTCATTGTTGCCACGGCAATAGTACATTCTAGTTCTCCAAGTATTTTGCTCTTCAGAAAGCGAATAGTTCTGGAGTTCTGGGACTTTTGAGAAAAATACATTATATTATTAAAAAATACAAAACGAATTCTACTTTAAAAGTAAATTTCTTGCCTTCTTGTTCTTGTTTCTGTTAAAAAACGGACATTTTTGATAAATTTCAACTCATAACTTTAAAAACTATTGGATTGAAATTTTTTAGATAAGCAGATTGTTCACTAATATATAAATATAGCTTGCCTTCTAAGCAAGGTTTGGTTTAAAATTGTGGCTTTAAAGTAGTGTAATTCTAGAGTAGGGTCGGGCAATTCGAGCCACTGCTATTTTGTCGATTTTTAACAATGAAATGCCAAGTGTCAATGAGTTTGCTGTCACTTTCAGTGGAAGCATGGTGGAAGCATCTTCCATAATTGGCAGCAGGAAGCAAAGCTTAGTAACAGCGCAACTAGTAACTCTGAGGCGGCTGCACCACAGCCATTTGACCTACGCTATCAGTCCAGTGATCAACTCTTATCAATGGTATACTTCAGAAGCGGCAGATTTTCATCTATTATTTACACTACGTCATCAACTCGAAGATAAGGCTGAGTACCATTTGGTACGCTGTTGCAAGGTTAAATACTTCTCACTTCACCTCTTTCAGAAATTTTATTGTATAAATTTGATGCGCTGCCAGCGATTCAACCAATTAAAATTTAGTTTGGTGATGTCAAAGATTGTAGATGTTCTTGTTCTTGCTGTCGAAGAAGGCCAATCGCAAACCGAGTTCTGGTCTTCAATATTTTTACAAACCGAAACTCATGTGATTGAAACTGTATCAGAGGTGAATCCTGAAAAATCATTGGAGACAACAGATGTTCCATCTTTCAGAAGACACGAGCAAGAATTTTCGACTTCTATCATTAAAAATCACCCATTCTAACCGAATTGTTCAAGTAAAAGAAAATCGTGAAAGAAAGCCAATGAAAAGTTCCGAGTTCACTTCCCTGGAAACCCTTTCGAATTTGAAGGTACAAAAACGCAAGCGAGTTTTAGCGAAGTCCCCCAAGAAAACACAGAAGAAATCGACTAAGATTTACTTAGTGGAGCATATCATTCAACCATTCAAAAGATGCAGAAGTGTAGATAATGAAACTAGGTTTCCATAGTTATATCAAACATCTTGATATCTTCGTCCAGTGAAGTTATATTCAAAACACAAAACATGGCCCAAATCACCCGACTCTCTCTCAAAATACTTGTAGTTTCAAATGTATTGTATCGAAAATCGTTGAAATTTTACACTTTGCCGCTTAAAATCCAGTGAACACTTTACTTTTCAATAAATTGCCTTGAAAATCAATTTAAAATTTGCAAACGTTTGTTTGTTTTTTTTTTTTACGATAATAAATATCTGCTAAGTTAATGACCTTACATATATAATTAAGATCAAGCTGTGACTAAGCAATTCTGCAACTAAAGCTGTTCTGAGTCATCATCGCATTTTGTATCAAATATCTCGAAGATGACTAAACGTCTTAAAATCAATGATTGTGACAGGGTGTTGATTTATACCAGAAATTTGAAAACCATATGCAAGTCTCCATTATCAATTAAGTAGAGCTTCGTGATAAAATCATAATCGAAAATGAATCACTGAACAAACTTGTACTAACTAGAAAAATTTGTATGGTGATTAAACGTGCCTCAACTCCCACCATTTAGCGAGGCGCATCGTAAACGTTTTCGCTGTAATACTTGGCAGCAGCAAAAACCGAAACCAACAACAAAGAAACTAATGATTCATAAAAGCGGAAAGACTATGTTGACTTTGACTCGAGTAGACGAAGAAGTCAATAACGACGACGAACAACGAACTTGACTGCCAGTAAACAAGGCTGGCATGGCAGGAAGAATAAAATTGCAACAATCGCATAAACTAAATACATATGTACAGGCGTTAATATAATATGTATTTTAGTTACAAGATCTGATTAAAAAGGTCTCGTACAATTCTTGGTCTCTCTTGCAACGAACGAAACGAACGTAGGAAATATTTGAGCTACTAGCTTGCGCTGCAGTGCCCTACTTTGCACCTATAGGAGAGGCGTCCATATTTTCAATGTATCCCTATTTCTTCCGGTGCCCTTTACATGTGTACCAAATCTCAAACTTTGCTTCAAATATTTGAATGAATTACAATGCAATGAATTACGTTCTTCTCTTATATGAGGGACGTGGAACCCCCATTTTTTCTAGTGAAACTTTTTCGCGGTATGTTTTATAAGTAGCAATTCAATATGTAGCAATTCTCATTCTTCTACATCAATTAGTTTCAGAGATATAACGACTTTGCTTGGGGAATGCCGTGCAGTCGTATGCCAAAATAGGTTTTTAATTGGGGGCCATGACACTGCCCACTTTTTCAGTGGGTCTTATACGCAGTGCCTTTTACATACGTGTATGTACCAAATGTCATCTTGAATTTATTTTTCATTTATATGGAGAGGCGTAGCACTGCCCATTTTCCTAGCCCGACTCCCAATTTATATAGTCAGAGTCCTTCTCCAGACCTAATAAATTTCAAACCGGTCGGTCAAATAACAGGTGGGGCCAAAGTAATCACCCGATGTTCTTTTGTTGCATTTTTTTTTTATAATAAAAAACTTTGGTTCTGCTTGTGAAATTTGTTTATTTAATCCATTACAATTTATTCCATTAAGTAGAAAAAATGATATCGGCCAAGTGGCCGCCGCCAGAGTTGATGACCATACGGGCCCGTTTTATGGCATTTTCCATCACTCTTGCCAGAACTTCGGGCGACAGGTTCTCGCATTCCTGGCGAATATTCTCCTTAAGGGCTTCAAGAGTCTGAGGCTTGTTGACGTAAAACCGCGACTTCAAAAAACCGCATAAAAAGAAGTCTAGAACGGTTAAATCGGGTGATCTGACCAGTGCCAGTGCAAATCACCAAAACGAGAAATTAAGCGACCCGAAAATGCTTCCTTCAGAATATCGGTTGTGGCTCCAGCATTGTGTGCCGTTGCGCCGTCATGTTGGAACCACATGTTCTACAGTCCCAATTCAAAAAAATTAAAAAAAAATGACTCCTGCAGCGTAAACATCGCACCACGCTTTAACTTTGAGCGGATGTAATGGCTCTTCGTGGTTGATACGCAGGTTTTCGGTGCCCCAGAAACGACTATTTTGTTTATTCACGTAACCGCTAAGATGGAAATGAGCCTCACCGCTCATAATAATTTTCGATGAAAAATCGTCCTCCTCTTCGTTGAGATTCAGGATGGCTTGAACGTAGGTTAGACGCGTTTGGCGGTCAACAGCTAACAGCTGTACTTTGTAAGGGAAATCTTTCACCAAAATTCTGCGTAGGGACCGCCGGCTAATGCCCAATTGCGTGGCACGTCATCTGGTCGATATTCCGGGCTCCTCTTCGACATCTTGGGCAACAACAGCGATATTCTCAGCAGAACGGCTGCTCCGGGACCTGCCAGCCTTGGGAACATCTTGTGTTGTCCCAGTCTCTGCAAGGCGAGTGGCCAAACGCCACAGTGTTTGTCCAGTTGGTGTCGGACGGCCAGAAAATCTTCGACGAATTTCACGCTGCGCCAACACAACCGATGAATTGTTGCGCAAAAAAAATGGAAACAATTATTTATGGCTTGTCAATTTGTATTCAAGCCATACGTTTGTTTACTTCACAAATGTCAAAACCGAATTGACACATGGCGCCATTTGCAAAAGTTAGAGCGTTTTACAATATGGTGATTATTTTTGCCCCACCCTGTAGTTGCTGTTGTATTTTGTATAGAAAGAATCAGGAATAGTGTAACGTTTTATTAGTGAAAGAATTTTTAGAATCAGTTCAGTAGTTCATTTTTTACCTCTTTATATCGTATAATAGTATGAAGGTGCAAATTCAATAGCTTGTGGTACCAAAATGACACTTAATGATAATCAAAGTTAACCATGCACGTTGCATTTCAGTGTTCAAGAGAACTGTTTGTATTGGTGCGTGTTTGTTTTTCACACGAAACGAATTCGCATATCCATCCGTTGGCTACTTTGGGTAAGCTGTAGTGTATCAGACTAATTGTAAGGTTGTGCGTTCGAATTGAGCGGGAGGCAAATTTTGTACACCCTGTATCTATAGGGTAAAAGAGTATATAACTTTCATGCAAATATATGTAACAAGCAAAGTGAAGCGTGGAGGTCCCATAGTATACATAATCTTGATCAGCATCAAAAGTCAAGTCTAGATAGATACTATGCCCGTCTTTCGGTACGGCCGAATGTCAGTTTGAACAGCGTTATCTTTTAGACTATACAAAATAGAGGCTTCAACTTTGGATATTTAAACTATTCTATTCAGATAAAGTGACCTCAATGGTAACCTCGCAATTTTTTAATGATTTTCATACATGTTTGTCATTTGAGTTATTTTTTTTTTTCAAACTCCAAATAATTTTAATATCTCAATTTCGGAATTTGGCCCTAGCAGATCAGGATCGGATAAAAATGGTTTTAAGATGCAAAAAATTAAATAAAATTTTACGATATCTATATTTTTTTGGCTGAAAACTTAATATAAAACTTCACTTACAATTTAGTAGCACTTATAATACACAAATAGTTTTTACAAATTCTCTATTAATTGCGCGGTCAATAATGAGAACTAGAGTAAAAATAATTATGCAGTCATAGGAAATAATATCGCTTCTAAATGTCCAGAATTCATTGATGAAACTAAGCTATAAGTATTTTGAGTCTTACAAATTATAATTTTTATTTCGTTCAAATTTTCAAATAAAAAATTCAGTCTGCGAAAATGCTCTAATTTTAAGCGAGCCCAGTAATTAAATATCATGAAAATCATATACTGTGATATTTTAGATATTAGGCACATTATATTGCCAATTGTTTCAATCTAGGATATACAAAAGCATTAAAATTTTCAATTAAATCGTTTATGAGTAAGTGGATCAAATATAATTATTAAATTTAAATGTAGCACACAAGGAGACATTTGATAAGCTTTTCAAGCGTAAAGAGCGTTTTGTAGTTATTTACTATTTTACATTTTTTTTAACAATTCCATTAAAATGGAAGAAGGCAAGGATCAGTATGATTTACAAGACTAGAAAAAGCTCCTCGGCATTAGAATCATACAGAGCAATCAATCTGCTGTCCACAGTATCAAAGCTCTTTGAGAGATGTCTCATAACAAAATTACTTGCGATCGAGAAGGTAAGAAGAAGGTTACCACCCTTTCAGTTTGGCTGCCGCAAGTCACACGAAACACCGGAAGGGCTGTGAACTTTATGCTTGACGGATATCAGATAAGAGGAGTACGTGGTGGCTGCTTATCTGAATATAAGGCAGGCCTTTGATAGAGCGTGCCATGATTGTCTCACGTATTGACTCAAGGGTATACTGCCGCCTTAATTGTTCTTGTTGGTGCGGAGTTATCTGAGCGAAGTCTACAATGCGAGCAATCAATACTGGTGTGCCACAAGAAAGGGTACTGGGGCCAACGATTTACTCGATATTAACCAGCGATATGCCCATAGGCTCTTCTATTCCTGCAGGACCTTATGATTGCTACGTTTGATGACGATACAGCTATCCTGGCCAGCGAAAAATGTCTCTACAATGCTACCGATATACTCCAACTATAGCTTTACAAATTTGGTCTATGGAAAAATCGCTGGAACATTCGGTATGAACCTAAACAAATGCGTCAACGTGACCCACTCACTGTGCGGGGATGACTGCATATATTGCAACCACCTCCAGGATCAGCTTCTGGATTACCTGGGGATCTGTCTTGGTAGGAGGCTTATCTTCATGACCCACATCAGTAGAATCGTGAAATCCCTTAGCGCCCGGATACGTAAACTGGGTTGGCTCCTCAACAGCAAAAACAAGCTGTCGCTGAGAAACAAGGTAAACGTTTACAAAGCCATAATTGCACCTACCTGGCCATACGGGATGCAGTTCTATGATATTGCTGCTCGGTAGCATGTTTCAAAGATGAGGGTGCTCCAAAGAAAGGTCCTCCGCAATCTAAACGGCGAACCTATAAAGGGATTTAGCAAGCTGCGGCGTAATTGGAACGACTTAAATAGCACTCGAATCAACAAGCTAGGCGTATACAAACGAGGCGCAGGAGGACGCATCCTATTAATCTGGCCGACAGAATCCTGTAAACTAGGACTCGCTATCTGCATGAAACAATCTTTAAAAATATTATATTAAACACAACTGATGATCTGTGACTATTCTTGGACTAATCAAACTCATCCTACCTAGACTAAGTTATAAATTAATGTTTTCGATTTGAGAGATTCTTTATAACAGAAAAATTAAATTTAAAAAAAAAAAAAAAAAAAATTTATCAATTCTGCTACTTTTATATCAGACCTTCCATACGTACCATATGTACAGATCCGTACATATGTGTATGACAGACCAAGACAAATGAAATGATTGCAAGTAAGAAAAGTTAAAAATGCATTCAAGCGAGCGATCGGACGCGCCATGACTGTTGCACTGTACGAGTATAACGCCTCCGCCTTACCCCTTACAGTTCGCTCGGTTACAAACCGCCTCATTCCGGGGCTGTGTTGCATATAAAATATATTGCATTGGCCTTGGACGCGCCGCCGCTTGGCTGTCAAGACGATTAACAACAGCGACAACAACACCAGCAACAACAACAACAACAACAAGGAGCGTATTGTGGCAAAAAATTAACGCACCATATTGTGCGCATCTGGAAGGCTCCATATACTATAATATATTTTTTTTAATATTTTTTCCTTAATTTATTTTTAGTTTTTAATTTTTATTTTTCAAGTTTTTTACTCGTTCTTGGTAAAAATTTTTAAATATTGCATAGTTGTTCTGTTTGCTGGTATGGCTGGCGTCTGCTTGGTGTCAACATGGTCGCCATTGATGCAAATGCATCCCCCTCGAACACTTTATCTACTGTGTCTGCAACTGCAACTGCACGCAAAATGCTCGTAAAGAAATGAACGCCTCAATGGCTAGACCAGTATTGCCAGCACAGGAGGACAATATGCATCAATGCAGAGAAGAGAACCAATGGTGAAGGGAAGTTTCGGTGGGAGTTCGAAGTAGACCCTTTACTAAATACTTAGTAACACACCCGCTCGCTGTTGCCACATGCTGCAGTGAGTGTAGCAAATGGATTCAGTGAACGAACTAATGAACGGCGTCATCATTATTGGCGGCGATGGAGTTGCAGTTGGCGATCGAATCGGATAGTCTCATGGACATTACAATATCCATAGCACTACCTCTGCCGCTGTTTTCACTTCACTCATCCTCGCAGTGCAGTACAGTGTCACCAAAGTTGCTGTTGCTATTCTTTTGCTTAATGGTGGCAGTTGTTGAGTGCCAACATTTTCCTAGTTAAAATTTTATATTCTTTCTTGAAATTTGCAGCAGCAGAACTTTCTTTATTTGCTCTACGTGCTCCATATGCTGCTGATACGTATACAGCTGCCCTTCATTGGTCCGACCACAACCGGAAAACGCAAACATTCCAGGCATATGTGTCATCCTGACATTGCTCGAAGTTGAAGTCCAAAACTGACTTTGCGTGACTACTTCTTTGATGATGATGATGAAGATGAATTCGTTTCTTGCTTAATACTTAATAATGTTAAACCCAAATTAAAGAGTTCCAACATCAATTTCATTGTTTTTTTTTTTGGCAATTTCCAAAGTGCAAAGAACTGACAATGAATGCAACAGTTGTGTTGATGAAACGATGCAAATTGAACTGTGTTCCGCATGCCAGAATTTGTTGCATAAAAGCATTAAAAAATAAGCTTAAAAATTTCAATATTGTAAAACTGATGCTTTCTTGAGCTAAGCTAAATTGGCTACAGGGTATCTTGAAATAGGTCACGGAGTATCCTGTAGACAATTTTGGGAAAAATTCGTTGCTCCTTTCACCTTAACTTAATTGTCAGAAGTTCCACATTTATACAGGGTCTAACTAAAAACTAATTAGAAACATTTTTCTTAGGTCATTGAAGCAGGAGTTAAGTATAGATTTTAACTTATCTACAGTGAAGAAAATGTAAGAGACTCGTAAAAGTTGCTATCTTACATTTATCGCCCTGCGGAAGATCGTTTTGTGACACAATTGCGTTCAGGTTCCATCTTGAAGTCAAGATTTAATTGTTAGTGTCAGTTTCACCGAGCCGAGTTACTTTCGACGACTCGCCAAAGCCATTCATGATGCTAGTCACTGTGCACCTTCTCATAATTAACTTACTTCAGAATGAATGTCTGGAAGCTGTACAGAGAATACTTGGCACTAAGCCGGAAGTTTTAGAGATGCTTGAACCAGTCATAAATGAATCGTTTATGGTCGTACTCAAGTGAAAGGCAGTCAGAAACTTTTCCCACTTACATGGACTTCAGCATCCACTAAGCTCTATGTTTCTATAAAAAAAAAAAAAATTAATAATGGAGTACATCAATCGACTTTTGACGATAAACCGTCATCAAATACTAATGACTGGTATGCTGAATTTAAACATGCCGTTCGCTTAAAAACGTATATAGTGAAGGACGTCCAAAAATAGCTCTTGTTACGGAAAACATCGATGCTCTGCGTAAACTGATAAGACAAGTTTGTCATGTAACATTTTGATGTGAGAAAGCTATGTGCACGTTGGACCCCACATAATTTGAACGATGAGCAAAAAAAGGCACGTGTGAATTAGTGCAAACAAATGTTGAAAAACTACAAGAAAGCTTCGTCCAGAAAGTTAAACCCCATTACAACCATTTGTGTGCTATAAGTCTTAAGTCAATGGAGAAAAAACACCGCAAGCTCAGAAATCACATAAGTACAAAATTACAGAAGTTTATCCTAAAAATATTATTATTCTTTTTTGTGCAATTCCTATTCAATTTTTAATTAAAGTTTCAGTTTGATTATTACAGTTTATTTTTATTACACCTACAAAGTGGTCCCTGCTAACAAGAATGATTTAAAAGTGGTCCCTGACTAAGAAAAGGTTGGGAACCCCTGAAATACAAGTATGCTAAGTTTTCTTCAGTTTTTTTTATAATTACCACATGGAACAGGTATTTCCATGTTTTCTAGTTTATTCTAGCATTTTTGTCTCTTTCACACATGAGATTCAAATGAAGGTCAAATCTAGGTATTGCCGGTACTTTAAACTTCTTCAATGTGTGGAAAAAATTCGCAGTTTGTTTTTTTTTTCTTGCAAAGTGGTTCTTTAATTCTTTGGTTCCTTCCTTGTCCATACAGTTTTAGTAAAAGTAACCATTATGTCAAAACGGAAGGAAGGTTATTTTACAATGTAAACATTTGATACTCCTACAGCAATGACAAGTACCTTGGTATTTAGTGTAGAGTCGATGGGGTCACTCTCTATTAGAAATCCTATGAGACTGTTATGTTAAAAAAAGTTAAGGTACATATAGTTTGTTGCAACTAAAAATTAAGGTGTTTTAAAAATTCAAAATTGTTTGTTTCAATTCATAATTTTCTGTATAAAAAAGTAAAAAAACAATTATTAAAAAGAAAACAAGAAAAAACGATAACTTCGGTTGAACCAAAGCTCTAATACCACTCACAAGAAATTTTAAATCGTATTGTAAAACATAAATGTGAGGGGTTTAAAAAGGGACTGCCCCAAAAAGTGGGTGGCATACGCCCATTAGTAGATGTGTATGAAGCGAATCTATAAGATGCCGTCATATCGAATTTCAAGTTGATAGTTACGTTTTTTGTACAAATGCATAAAAGTGAGTAGTGGATTTGTATGGGACTACCTAAAAAAGTGGGCGGGACACGCCCATTTGTATATGTATATGAAGCAGTTGTCCATTAAAATCCACTAAATCGAATTTAAAGCAAATATTAATTTAAATAAAGAATTTTTTTTATAAAAAAAACAAAAGTGGGAGGTGAGTTTGTATGGGGGCTACCCCAAAAAGTAGGCGGGACACGCCCATAAGTCTATGTATATTAAGCGGCTATCCATTAAGATGCACCACGTCGCATTTCAACCTAATATTGACTTTAACATAGAAATTTCTCATACAAAAACACACAATTTGGCAATATGGGGCTACCCCAATCAGTGGGCGGGTCCCATTAATGTATATGTGAAGTGTTCGTCTACTTGAAGTTACCATATCAAATATTAAGTCGATATTGACAACAATAAAAAAGTTTTTCATGCAAAAAGTCAAAAGTGGGCGATGGGTTTGTATGGGGGCTACCTCAAACAGTGGGCGTGGCGGGTCAATCTTGATACTCTATTAAACTGAAATAATTAGAATTGTGTGTGTAAATTTTCAACTAGATAGCGTAAAAATTGGTGCCCAAAAAATGCACAACAACATACAGACGGACAAACGGACATGGCTAGATCGATTCGTCTCGTCGATCTGATCAAGAATACATAAACTTTATGGGGTCTACGATGGCTCCTTTAATGCGTTACAAACTTTCAGACAAACTGATAATACCATTTTACACAATGTGTGAATGGTATAACAAGAAAAACGTTAACCGAAGCTCTAATACCATTCACACGAAATTTTAAATAGTATTGTAAAACATAAAAGTGGGGGCTTTTATAGGGTCTACCACAAAAAGTGGGCGGTACACGAGCACTAGTAGATGTGTATGAAGCGATGTAGTAGATGTGTTAGATGTCGCCATATCGAATTTCAAGTTGATATTTATTGGGTTTGTTTGGGGGCTACCCCAAAAAGTGGGCGAGCCACGCCCATTAGTCTATGTACATATGTTAAGCGGCTGACCATAAGCAGGTGCCACATTGCACCAAATATTGACTTTAATAAAGAAGTTTCCATACAAAAAGTCAAAAGTGGGCAGTAGTTTTGTATGGAGGCTACCCCGAACAGTGGGCAGGTCCCACCCATTAATGTATATGTCAAACACCCGTCCACTAAAAGTTACCACATCAATTATTAAGTTAATATTGGCTACAATAAAAAAGTTTTTCATACAAAAAGTCAAAAGTGGGCGGTGGGTATGTATGGGGGGCGTGGCAGGCCAATCTTGATACTCTATTAAACTGCAATAATTAGAAGTGTATGAGTAAAATTTCAACTGTATAGCATAAAAATTGGTTCCGAAAAAATGCGCAACGACAGACAGACGGACAGACAGACAGACGGACATGGCTAGATCGAGAGCTTATCAAGAATATATATACCTTATGGGGTCTAATGCGTTACAAACTTTCAGACAAATTGATAATACCATTTCACACTATGTGTGAATGGTATAAAACAATTTGAATCTATTAATATATCTCTCCATAGTTCATTTCAGGCTTGTAATAGAATGTCGCTTTGAATGTTGATGTGTTCTGGAAGCTATTCGAGCTGAAAATCAACTTCTAGTTATTTTAGAATATTTTGTAAACGAGTCTAACGATCTCTTGTTATCTGGTTGACTGAATAATTAAATTGTAGCTGTGTTGAATTAATTATTACAAATTTAGCGACAAATCTATTTTTTAAATATAAATTTATGTATTTTATATTTTCTCGACTTATTATTTACATAGTTACTCAAACTCAAACTCATGCCAAATTAAAAACAATTGCTACACAAAGCCTGCATACAAAAGATGAAAATTTGACAAAATCATTAGCTTTATTGCAATATCGCGTAGCTACTTTAGATTTATAGACATTTCATAATGAGAGACAAGTGCTGAGATAATTGCATTCTTCATGCAAATAAAAATTATATTAAATGAAAACAAATATGTATGTATTTCTACAATAGATAGAGCGATACACGCAGTCTAAAAAACACACAGATACAAACACGCACACACAGATACATTTGCAAATAAAAATAAAATACATATCAATTTTGTTGATAAATTGAGTTGAACTCGCATTTGAGGCGAAACACACGCGAAGCTGATTATTTTTGCACAAACAAAAATGCAATGAACTCGTTTTATTGTTTATTTAAAAATAAAATTTGCTCAAAAAAAAAAAATGTATTAAAGCTAAAGAATAAAAAACTGCTTTGTTCATTGAGTATATATATATATATATATATATATATATATATATATATATATATATATATATATATATATATATCTCTCTCTCTCTACTACTCATACTCATACTCATACTCATACTCATCATATATATATATATATATATATATATATATATATATATATATATATATATATATATATATATATATATATATATATATATATATATATATATGTATACATGAAAGTATCTACAGAATATTGTTATGTATAGATACATATACAGTATGTATACTATATGTATGTGTTGATCAACCTGTAATCACACAGATACAAACTCATATATGTACATACATATGTGTGTGCATAGATATGTGTACAACGAAAGGGGGGCGATCACCAATTGGGGCGTAAATTGAAATTTTGTGTTTCGTTTCAACGACCGAAAAATATGTTCCAAAAAATACGTATTCAAAAAAAAATATAAAAAAAAAACAAAACCTCTAAGAATCTTATTTGTCTGGAACAAATATGGGGAGAAGACTTTGCAGCGAGTTCGACGCCTTCAACTTTTGGCGCTTGTGAATTTTGAAAGTTTTTTTTTTATTTGTTTGTGTACACTTCACTGAAAGTGTATAAAAAATGTATTTAATAAGTTTGTCGGAAAGCTCGTCATGCAGTGATGGAGGTACAGGGATTCTACTATTAGTATCAAAAATGTATTTATAATATGCTGCAACAGCTTGACATTGTGCTTTCAATGTCAATGCTTTCGCATCTAAATCAATGCTGTCCAGCCATAACCATAACATGGGGTCGAACGCCTTCGTGTTTTCACACACATGCGAATGAATACATGCCGAAGTCGGCTGCTTGTTTCTACTGAGAAACCAAAATTTTAATGAGTTACGTTGCATTCATGTTGTATTTTCGCACACTGTACAAATTATGACTCAGAAAAGATTCACACCCTGGGTGCTCTCCTTTTCGACAGCCCTGCTCTAAGTGCTGCCCAGAAAGAGAGCGGCAATAATAAGTAATTTATTTGCAATAATTAATGCGCAGTTATGAAAAAATTGTTGTTTGTGTATCATTTCTTTCTTTTTTTTATTTTAAATATTTATTTTTCTCTATCAGAAACACAGTCAACTTATGCTCGCCAACATGTTTGCAAGTGCACCCACCACAGATTCGAACCTAACTTCGAGCTGCTCAATCGACATGCTCTACAATGTGAATACGACAGAACTGAGAGAGAGAGAGAGAGAGAGAGAGAGAACGAGAGAGAGAGCTTTGTGAGATATAGTCCTTGTGATTGGCAGAGGGCTTTACCTACTTTTTACCTACATTAGACGCAATACATTAAACAAAAGATACATTCATCCGTGCTCCTCTTCACATTCTTCCAAAATATAATATTGACTTTAATAAAGAAGTTTTACTTACAAAAAGTCAAAAGTGGACCTTAGGTTTGTATGGGAGCTACCCCAAATAGTGAGCGGGTCGCACCCATTAATGTATATGGCAAGCATCCGTCCACTAAAAGTTACCATATCAAATATTAAGTTGATATTGACTACAATAAAAAAGATTTTCATACATAAAGTCAAAAATGAGCGGTGGGTATGTATGAGACCTACCTCAAATAGTGGGCGTGGCAGGTCAATATTGACACTCTATTAAACTGCAATAATTAGAAGTGTGTGTGTAAATTTTCAACAGGATAGCATAAAAATTGGTCCCCAAAAAATGCGCAAACACATTCATACGGACATGGCTAGATCGACTCGTCTCGTCGAGCTGATCAAGAATATATATACTTTATGGGATCTACGATGCCTCCTTTAATGCGTTACAAACTTTCAGAAAAACTGATAATACCATTTAATACCACTATGTGTGAATGGTACAAAAATAAAATTAATATTTGATATGGTAGCTTCAAGTAGACGGACGCTTCACATATACATTAATGGGTGGGACCCCCCACTGATTGAGGTAGCCCCCATACAAACCTACTGCCCAATTTTGTGTTTAAGTATGAGAAACTTCTTTGTTAAAGTCAATATTAGGTTGAACTGCGACGTGGTGCCTTTTATTGGATAGCCGCTTAACATACATAGACTAATGGGCGTGTTCCGCCTACATTTTGTAGCCCCCCATACAAACTCACCTCCCACTTTTGTTTATTTTATAAAAAAATTCTTTATTTAAATTAATATTTGCTTTAAATTCGATTTAGTGGATTTTAATGGACAACTGCTTCATATACATATACAAATGTGCGTGTCCCGCCCACTTTTTTAGGTAGTCCCATACAAATCCACAGCTCACTTTTATGCATTTGTACAAAAAACGTAACTATCAACTTGAAATTCGCTATGACGGCATCTTACACATCTACTAATGGGCGTGTACCACCCACTTTTTGGGGCAGCCCCTTTTTAAACCCCTCACATTTATGTTTTACAATACGATTTAAAATTTCTTGTGAATGGTATTAGAGCTTCGGTTCAACCAAAGTTTACGTTTTTTCTTGTTTTTTTTTTTTTGTTTGCTCCTTGCTTTTGTCTTAGGGGCCCCGATTTTCAATTTTCACTTCGTATTTTTTTTTTCCTTACTACCAAATATCCTTTTATTTTGTTTCTGGTTGCTCGTCAATATCCCAAAAGGTGTCGCTACGCCACTGGTTGTCCCACGCTCCTACACATTTCATTAAGTGTTTTTTGTGATCAGCTTAATAAATAAGAAAGTTTTACTTACAAATAAAATTGTTTTCTTTATTAAAACTTTAAAACAGACATTGGTGACTCCTAGTTTAGTGGCCACTTATACAAATGTTAAACGTAGCACCTTACAAACCTCTATCATGCATTTCAAGTTAATATTGACTTTTCAAAAATAAAAACCCAAAAGATTGCGGTGGGTTTGTATGGAGATTATCCGTAAAAGTGGATAAGTCATATCGATATGGGGATCCTAAACGAATGGTGCCTCTTGAGTGTCGCCATACCGATTTTTAGTAAGATTGGATGAGTTTTAACTAGTTCCCGTATGCACAAATAACCAGACAGACATACGGATATGACTACAGCGCAACAACTTGTCGAGCTGATCAAAAATATTTATAAAACTTTATGGGATCTCCAATGCCTCATTTTAGGTTTTGCAAATTTCGTGTTAAATTTAATATACGATTCACACTATGTGTCTAAAAAGTATAAAAACGCTAAGCGGTGGGTCGCCAGGCCTACCGCGCTCGCTCTCTTGCAACATGTCATATCTGCAGTGTATCATAAAGTCGGCTAACATGCCCAAAGAAGAACTTCAACTTGCTTTCTGCCATCTTATTTTGATATTTTTAACAAATTGCTGTCAATGACATTGAACGACGTCAACGGCGGATGTAGTCATGTGCGGGGGGATCGTGACGGAATGGGGGTGGTGAATTGCAACAAACGACACGCAAACTCAAGTTGAACTTAACGCTCAACACGAATGCGGAGTCTGAAGTGAAAGATCTTTAAACAATCGATTGAAGAAGCAAACGATCGAGCATCGATTATTTTGATATCAAAACAGTGCTGTACAATAAATTTGCTGCAGCACATTCAATTGAGCGCAGCGGTGAAGCAAGAGGGTGCTGGTGGAGGCATGGCGCGGGTGGCATTTGTCTCAAAAAGGAAGTGTCGTTTTATATATATGTGTGTGTGTGTGTGTGTGTGTGTGTGTGCATCTGTGTAACAGCTTTATACATATACTATAAAGCCATGAAATAACGTCAATAACACACTCTGAGAGAACTAAGGAAGCAATGCATTGAGAGACTGACTGGAAATTGTTTAATTATCGTATAAAAAGATAAAGTATCTTGTTGTTATTATTTTTGTTGTTTTTCTTTTTTGGTTGAAGGACACATTCGCTCTTTTCAAGTGAGTAATGCACTCGAGGTTATTGACTCGACATCGACGGTCGGAACGGGCGGACGGCGTTGTTACTCTGCTGCTGCCGCTGCTGCTTTTATATAGAATCTTTTGTTAACATATACATACTTATATATATACAGACATATTTTGTTGTTGTTTAACATGTACATATGTAAGTGTTTTTGTTTGTGTGCAAAGTCAAAGTGATTAAACTTTATGCGCAATTTATTTTCGCATGCAAAAATGGCAACAAAAAAAAAATTAAATAAATAAATTAAAAATAAATACAAAATTATAAATAAAAAAAAAAAGAAAAAACAAGAAAAAACGTTAACTTCGGTTGAACCGAAGCTCTAATACCATTCACACGAAACTTTAAATAGTACTGTACGACATAAAAGTGGCGGTTTAAATAGGGGGTGGTACACGCTCACTAGTAGATGTGTATGAAGCGTTGTAGTAGCTGTGTAAGGTGCTGCCATATCAAATTTCAAGTTTATATTGACGTTTTCCATACAAAAGCATAAAAGTGCGCTGTGGGTTTATATGGGACTGCCTCAAAAAGTGGGCGGGACACGACCGTTTGTATATGTATATGAAGCGGTTGTCCACTAAAATCCACCAAATCAAATTTCAAGCTAGTATTGATTTAAATAAAGAATTATTTCATAAGAAACACATAATTGCACGGTGGGTTTGTATGGGGGTTACCCTAAAAAGTGGGCGGGCCACAACCTTTAGTCTATTTATGTAAAGCGGCTGACCATAAAAAGGCACCACATTGCATTTCAACCTAATATTGACTTTAATAAAGAAGTTTTCATAAAAAAAAGTCAAAAGTGGGCAGTAGGTTTGTATGGGGGCTATCCCAAATATTGGGCGGGTCCAAGCCATTAATGTATATGTCAACCATCCGACCACTAGAAGTTACCATATAAATTATTAAGTTGATATTGACTACAATAAAAAAAGTTCTTCATACAAAATTCAAAAGTGGGCGGTGAGTTTGTATGAAAATTAGTCCGAAAAAATGCGACGGGCGGACGGACAGACGGATAGACAGACGGTCAGACATACAGACAGACAGACGGACATGGCTAGATCGATTCGTCTCGTCGAGCTGATCAAGAATACATAAACTTTATGGGGTCTACGTTGGCTCCTTTAATGAGTTACAAACTTTCAGACAAACTTTTTATACATTTCACACTATGTGTGAATGGTATAAAAAACACACAATAACAAGTAAAGAAATGTTTAAATTTAACGAAACAAAATTCAGTTCGTCGTCGTTTCTTTTTTCTTTTAAAAACAAATTTAATTAAACGCGTCTTTAGGAATTACCAAATATTATGTTTATTTCTTTGCGTAGTTAATGTTCTTTATGAATCCAGTTTGGTATTTTAAATTCGATCCATAAAGATAAGCAGAAACAATCAAAATTAAATTTAAATGTTATCGGATTTTATCAGTTAATTTGTGAACATTCCTGCGGTTGCATTTTCAGCAATAGTGTTTCAGTTGAATCAGATATAATCGAATCCATGGAAGAACTTTGTTTCTATTGTATAAATTAAGATTAGATAGTCATATTTTTATTAGCTTTTCCACTAACTTAAAGTCAATTCAATTTGCTATTCATAAGAGAAGCTATTCAAACTTATTTTGGCTCGCTTTGGTTGATGATAACTAAGAATAATCTAGAGAAAACCTTACGGTTTCAGAACGCTCTCTTGGGTGGTGGTGGGTAGGGGTGTTGGTGATGGAAATTTTCTAGTCTTGTAGTAAGAAACTCTACTAAAAAACAAGAAACCTATTATTTTATGTAAATGAAGCGAAAAAAGTGTTTTTGTACCAAACAAAAATGCTGTTGGGGGAACATTTCCCAGTCCGGCCCCCCTATATACGCCAATAGACACATATACGGTAGCAATACATCGTATAATCTCTATGCAATGCACTATCAACTCAATTTGCTTCAAATTATCTCCTACAATCGCGAACCAACCGACCAATGTACTTCAACACGTTCATGAACGCCAATTGATGGTCCACGGTTGGGATATATCGGCAACATATAACATAATAAAATACACCCGGCAAAAAAAAAAAATCCTAAATACTTTGTGTCCTGACGGAAATACAAACCATCTTTCGGCTCGGTAGCCAAGCATTCGGTACTCTGGCACTTACCTATCTACAATCTATGATTAATGAAGTTTCAGTATTTAGTCACGTCGATTTAGTCATGCTTGTCTATTCATACGTTCGTGCGTCTGTTACTCATAGACCTTGAGAGTTAGAAACAGAAAACTTACAATCTCGAAAGTGTTAGTATGAGTTTGTGCGGCAAGGGGAATTTCCAGTTGTTTCGATCAGATGTTTTGTCTAGTTTGTGTGCAAAATATGTGTGTATATCCAACAGTTTTATTGTTTATGAATCTTCTTTATTTCTGATTTATAAATCAACAATCGTAATTACACAATTGTTCTCATGTATTTTATACCAAACATATTTAGCTATAAAAATTGCAGAAAAAAAAAAAACTAGAAAAAACTGGTTGAATCGAAGTTTTAATACCATTAACATGAGGGATGGGTTTAAATAGGGGCTACCCCCAAAAAGTGGGTGGTACACGCCAAATAGTAGATGTGTATGCAGCGACCATCTATAAAATACTAGCATCTCACGAATTTCAAGATGATATTACAAACTTTTAGACAAACTGATAATACCATTTTCGAAACATTTTCATTCAAAAATTCTAAGATGGGGGGCAGGTAATCCATTAAAATTCACGAAAAATTTCATAGAAAAACTTCTTAAACCTCTTAAAGCGGGGTTGGCATATTCATTTAATACTTGTCATCTGAAAAGCGATAAGGAGAGTCGAAATATGCAAACTTGAAGTCTCTATCTCATAAAGTCTCTAAGATCTGTTCCTTCAAACAGATGGTCTATGTACATATATAGATTTTTTTTCCGATGCTGTTTAAGAATATGTGTTGTTTATAAGGTCTACTACGCCTGCTTCTGCTTGTTTCATAAAGGATGTTCGGTTTAGAGGTGTGATCTTTTGTTATCATCTGAAATCTGCATTATCTACTTTTTATTTGGCATTTAATGTTAACACCTTCGTGTATTACTATAGTATTTTAGTTATGCAACGTTACACGCTTAAAATCATCGAATTTTGGACCTTGAATTCCAAGTCGGTATGGTAAAAACAGTAAGATCGAGACATCAAAAATTTTGTCACCATCAGTGAGACAACTGTACGTAATGTTCTGAGAAAATTTTATGAAACTAGGTCTTTGTGGCGTTACACAAAAGATAGAGTTTATGAGGATACTTCAAAAACGATTGCAGTCTTAAAACAGAACATTACATCTGTTATTCGGGCATTTCCGATCGCAATTCTCCAAAATTGCATCGAAAATATGGCCAAAATAATATTTGGGAAAGAATTTTCCATAAATAATCCTATTGTACGACGGTTGCATTTTATATATTGTGCGCCTAATGAAAAAAAAAAAAAAGTAATTTATTGTTTTTAAAAATACTCTCCATGAAGATCAACACCCTTTTGCATGCAATTAAACTAATATTCGAAGCACTTTTGCCACTCACAAATTTTAATTTAAAGTAAAGAAATTTAAAGTCTTCAACAGCTTCTTCAGGTGTCAAAAACCATTGACATCGAAATATATTATCGTATAGCGGGAACAACAAGAAGTCACTGGGTGCCAAATCAGTGCTGTAGGGCAGATGATTCATCAACTTGAGTTTCTGATTGCTCGTAAATTATCTTGTGTGAACCGATGTGTAAGAGTACGCATTGCCATTAAGCATTATGTTTTCCTCAATTCTCCGACAACTTCTGGCAAAGAAATGGTTGTGTACCATTCAGAATTGACCTATGCCATATGTTGCTCTAATGACAACTTTTATTGGATTTGGCTAGCACATAAAGTCAATTCGTCATCTGTTAGGATATCATAGACGTGTTTTGGTTCATCTTACGTTTCTTTGTACTAATCGAACAGAGCATTTTTTGGGCGATTCTCAATGTAACGCGAACAAATCTTCATCTTTATCGATGCACTTTTGTCTTCCTAAACGACATCTAAATTTGTACTAAATCAGTGTAGGAAAGTTTTCATAAGTTAATTCCATTTTTTTGGAATTAACAGATGAATTTTTCAAGTCCCTGTAAACAATACAAATAGTGCTAGTACATCAAAACATTCGGCCTATGTTTATGCTAAAAAATTTCAACCGTTTCAATGGAAATGTCAGCTAGCTTCTAACAATGCTTAAAGTTGCCACGGCGCACAGTATACAAGACAACAGTCGTAGGGCTTTTCGAAAGTAATAAAACCATTGTAACCATTCGAAATTGGGTCTTTGGGGCTACACGAAGGACAATGTTTAAAAAACAGTACGGCGTATTGTGTATATCGGTTATACGTGCAATTCCGGTCATAATTCTCCAAAATGTCTACGGAATTATGGCCAAAAGATGAAGTTTCTACGGAATAGTCGCTGTGAATATGTGCGGGAAAAATTTTCCAGAAATAATACTTTTTCTGTTTCTATGGCCTTTCAAACGCAATGAATTAATTGGAGAAATTCGTATACGTTTGCGTTTTATTTACAAAACTACACGTCTACTGGAACACCCTATAAATCCTTTAAAGCGTACAAAATATTGTGACTGAATTGTTATTCACAAAATATAAAAACAATTTTGACCCGATTAAATTTTTGTATTTTTTTTACTTTTGTTTTAATTTTTCTTAAAAAGGATCTGAAGACCATTACAATAATTTAGCTACGAGCATCCGATTACACGATTTACCACAATCTATCTCTTTCACACTAGTTCATAACTAAAGCTGTTCTTTGTAAAGACATCATGCAGCTGTTTATTATAATATTTAGTATAATTAACAATGAGAATTCAATATGCATAAAAACAGAAATTCAATACTACTCGAATACTGCTGTTGCCAGTTTTTGATGCTGTTGCTGCAATGCAAACAAAGTCGGTCAATAACTATATAAAGCATATACATACGTATGTATCTAGATGCATTACAAACAAAAACAACATTGAACTCAGGCTTGGACTTGGACATAGTATTCCTTGATAAACTGCTCTGTCTGCCTGCCTAGCTGGCAAGCAGCTTAAATGACTTGGAGCTTAATTTGTGCTGACAAAAAATTAAAAAAAAAAAAAAAAAAAAATTGAAAAAAAAAACTGAAAGAAGCAACAAATACGTACATATAAATGCAAATACACACACACACACACACACACACACACACACACACAGATACAAACAAACACAATCAAACACAATCATGGCCAAAGAAAGCACAAAGCAAAGCGCGACTCAACAACGAACGAACGAGCAAAAACGAAGTCAAAAACGAAGAATACGCGGCTGCATGGGTGGAGCAAAACCAGATGCAGAAAGGAGCAGTTAGAGAGAGAAGACGCAAGTATGCATATATGTGTTAGTGTGTATAACTCATACGTAAGCATATGTATGTGTGTGCAGCAGACTGCAAAAAAAAAAAAACAAAAGCATACGCAGCAGCAACTCCAACAACAAGATCAGCATACAGCAAAAGATGCAAAATGTTGACGCGCAGCAAAATGAAAAAAGTGGAATTTAAAAATGTGAACAAAAAAAAAATAAATATATACATGCATATATAAAAAAAATGAAGTATACGACAACGCAGAATGAAAGCACAATGAAAGATTGTCGAAGACGCATGCAGCAACGCACACACACACACATACAATTGCATAAAGCAAAATGTTGTTGTTCTTGTTGAGGCAGAGAATCTTTGCAGTCGACGTCGCACGTCTGGAGACTATAAAAGCATAAAATTTTTTAAAAAATTTTCGAGTTTATTATTAAAACGAACGCAGTGCAGTGCGAGTTAAAGATCGATCCGATCGATTTTGCGATCAACAAACGGTAAAGCTAATTTATATAAATTATTTTGGAGACTACATAGAACCCTAAATAAATAAAAGAGAATAAAATAGTGGAGACCAAAAGAAAAAGTGCAAACAAAATCAAAAACAAAACTGTATTTTCCAAGGCAACGCCCACGAACATAAAAAACAAAAAAAAAAACCAAACGAGTGTTTTAAAAAACTGTGCAAATTTTTAAATCGAAATAAACACAATTTATATTGAAACAAGTGCAATTTCTTAAAAAAAAAAAAGAAAAGCAACGCCAACAAAAGCAACAACAACAAAAAATCAACAGCGCAACTAAATAGTTAACCTAAATTGTCTAGTTCAAATAGCTAAAGAAAAAGTCACGCGAGCGGCAAACAAAATTGAAAGTGTTCTACTAACATGGATTACTTTTTGCCAATCACTACACTACACGCACACACAAAGCTAGAGAAATGGAGACACAAGCAGCAGCAGCAGCAGCAGCAGCAGCAGTCGTAGCAGAGAAACTAACGTTAGTTTTTGCTATTTCTCTCGCGCACACAATTGCGAGTGAGATAGTAAATAGCACGCGATCAGTCAGTTTGCATAGACAACTAGAAAACTATTGCGGGAGCATAAAGCCAATGCAAAACAAATAGATAAGCGCTGCAGCAGCGAGAAAGTGGAATTGGAATAGTTTGGCGTAAAAATAGAGAGAGAGAGAGAGAGAGGCCATTTCGTGTGATAATAGCGCCTATTAGAATACATTGTTGGAGGTCGTGAGAGTAACGTAAAGTTGGCTTGCTGTCTAAGAGAAGTAGAGTGGGCAGTTTGAAAAGAATAATTTCGAAAGATAAGTTTATCGTTTTTATGTTTCAATGAAAAAATGTTTATGACTAAAGCGAACTTTAGACTATAATTAAATACAGTAAAAATATAGTAAAAAAAAAAAATTTTAATATTAAAAATAGCCATTTTATCTAAAAGCAAAAGCGCAAAACGTCTAAAAGCACAATGCGGCAAAAAGAAAGTACATACGCTAGATTAGACATAGACAAGTTACGTGTACGTGCACTCGGCCATGGTGATTTTAGCAAAAAAAATTCGTTGTGTGTTTGCGAAAGTTAGCGAGACAGAGAGTAGCTTTGAAAGTAACACAGTGTAAAATTGAAAGCTAACAGAATGCATGAATTCCTTTCTAAATTGGCATTAATCTTTTAGTAATTCGTACACATTCGTTTATTTTCATAATTTCTCATTGAAATCAAGCATATTCAATTTTGCAATAGCTTTGCCTGAAATGTTCAACTATTTATTGGTATGAGAGAAATGTGAAAGATTAGATATTCTTAATACAAAAATAACAATTTTTAAACTTGCATCTTTGGAGCATTTATATTTTTAAATTTTGGAATATAAAACGCAAATTTTTTGATATCTATAAGAAAAAAAGAAAAGAAAAGTAAGAGTTATACATATATCATTGTTTGTCATTAAAACATTTCACACGATAAGGCAAAATTATGTACGCATAAACAGTTATTCATGAAATATAGATTATTAGCAAAACATTTCATGAATGAGTGTGTGTGTGTGTGTGTGTGTTGAGCAGAAACAATCACTGACTGATTTGTCAATACTGATTGCTATTTGTACAAGTTTGTATAAGTCAACGCCTATTACGAAAGCTAATATGTTTTTAAGTGCACAAAAACAAAGAAAAGCATAGCAGGCATTGAAAATAGTCAGCGTAAATCAGTAATCTGACTCGGCTGAACGCGCCCATTTTCTTTCTATTTCATGATATTACCTCGTGGGGGCCACCTTATGATTTGTATGTTATATTGTAAATGTAAAATGAAGTGACACTCTGTTAGAGCCAAATTTTTATTCGTAAATGCTTGTGTTCTATTTTCATCGATACAGCTATATATTAGCCATAATTTGACTATTTACGAGTGTTAACTTAGTATTTTAATTTCATTTTATACATTTTTTATACGTATTTTTGCTGATATACGTAGCCACCTCGCTTTACATATCTTTGAGACGACAGCTTTCACCTCATTTTATGATATTGTTAATATCGTATAAACATGCGTTCTAAGATATACTGAAATTAGTAATTTCATGAAATGTTTCTTATAAAAAAAAGTGAATGTCGAAGTACTCGACTATATATTATACACTGAAGTAACCAAATTATTTTTTTTGTTTTTTTCGTAGTAGACCTTGATTTTCCTTCTAGTACAAACTATGCTACTAAGTAGACTAAAAACAAAATCAAGGTTACGCCTTGAAGTGCGCAACTATTTATCATACTGTGCATCTAACAAGTGTTTCGCTTGTTTGCGAGCGCTGTGATTGGCATATTAAATTTGTACTGAATATGTTGATCGTTCAACACTGATTAATTGCAAATTAAAAATGATAGATTGGTGCATGAAAAATATGAATAAATTTAGCTAAACAGAATGCTAAAACAAAGAAATTGTATATAAAATTTATCAAGTTTAATGCAAGATCTTTAGTATATTAGCAAGAGTATACATTTTTTTTTTTACGTATATCCAAGAATTTGCGCTTAATGATGAAGAGTCGCTTTTGAATATTCGAAGTATGGGTGCAATTTTCCCATGTTGCTGTGTTTATCTTTTCAATCTTAGTTACCAGAAGTCGTTAACATTATATAGTAATATTTTCGGATGGTTTTAGAAAAAAAAAAATGTTTTTTTCTTTATTACAATTTATCAAAAATTATGCAGTGAAGCAGAACTTCCCGCAAATACAATTTTTTTTTTCGGAAAAGTCGAAAAACAGAAAATACACACTTGCTTTTGTTTTGAAATTTGAGTTTATCTTATGAGCTTACCTAAACCACTTCCAAAAGTAAGCAAAATTCAAACTAAAAGAAACATTTTTTTTTTTTTGGTGATCTATGTGATCTGTAAACTGTGTTGAAGGGGCGTTCTAGGGTCGACTAGATATGAATTCCATATAGTATGTATTTTTTTTTATTTTCGATATTAATTTAAATCCTTTTTGCCATACATAACATAACATCGGTAAAATGGTCGCTGTCAGAGTTAATATGCTTTTAAACAGTTTTTGATGCCATGATAAACGATATTTCATTTTACCCACAGAAAACATTTGCTTGATGAAATGTAAATGCAGCATTCGTTTTATATGTAGAGATTTCGCCGAACAATAAATTATACGCTAGAAAATAATCAGTAATGTAAGTTTAAACGAGACAACACTACAGACAGGTGGTGAATGTTTACGCCGAAAGCGATTCGATGAACACACACAAAAAAGTTTGCTCTAAAATCTGCGATTTCTCCACGAAAAAAATCGACATAAAAATGCACGTGGCAACTCCTCTGTTCGAATTATGGAGATATTCGAGTTACAAAAATTCGAGTTATAGAAGAAAAGTTGTATAGAATTTTGGCTCAAAACGCTACCGCACGTCGATTTGGTTCGAGTTATCGAAAATTCGGGTTATAGCAGCAGTTAAAATTATGGAAGTTTATGTACTTCGCACGAATTTTTCATTTTAAAAATGATTGTACGAGTATCAAATAAACAATTTTCTTTTAATTCGATGCGATTTGATAAAGTTTCTCGTCTCTACTCGAGTAGAGAAAAAATTTGTCATCACTCGAGTGTCGTTACTCGAGTAGAAGCGTTCTACTCGGACAATAATGTTTACTAGAGTTAAAATCTGTAAAAATTCATTCAATTCAACTGATAAGATAAAGAAATTTAAATTGTAGAGCGTTTATAGATAAAAACTCATTACTGATAGCTTATATATCGTATATTCTTAAATTGTTTAATACTCGTGGCACTGGCTATTTTACCGTCGGCCTTTGTCACAAAACACTCTTACATATGCCGGTATCTTCACACTTAATCGGTATCTTCAATATTATTTGGATAAAATATTATTGATAAAAATATGTCTACTCGAGTAGATATTGCAATAAGTTAATTTTAAGACGAATAGAAGTTCATTCTTCTTAAGTAGTCTATTAAGTAGAAGGTTTTTTTACTTGTGTAACGGAATGAATCGAGTAAAATATTATTTTACTCGATCTATTATTTATTTAACTATATAAATACTACTAATTCTTAGCATTTGTTTTAGAAAAGTAATTCTGACTTTCTTTTGTTTAGAGTTGAGTATGCACTTGAAAAAAAAATTCCACCAAAAATAAGCAGAGAGGAGCATTGTCAAACGTGAAATGCCGTTATGCGGGTGTTACAATATTGTTGTTGCCCGCTGCTTGGGAGTACAGCATCAAATCAAGTATGTGAGAGAAAAAGAGAACAGCAGCAGCGCACATAGAACAGCAATAGAAACACAGAAGCAAAAGTTGACAAGCGCATATGTACAAAGAAGCAGCGTAAATAAAAAAATATAAGAAACGAAAAAACAAAGGCAGCAAAAACCATTTAGCTTTGAACTTGAACTTTAAAATGCACGATAAACTAAACGCATACAAACACAAACAAGCGCAAAATAGACAAAGTCGTTGTGTGTGTGTTTGTGAATGTCATAGCTGTTTGTTGCGTTTGCAAAAAACAAAATTTGTAAAAAATTGTATGATTTAAATATTGAATGCCAAAATTAGCAAAAATATTTTTATGTATATACATTTATATACATTTTATGCATATACATTTACATACATACATATATGCTGGCGCTATTAAACAAAATTATTATTATTTTTTTTTTTGCAAAACCAACACCCTTACTGCCGCTCTCTACTGCTTATCAACGCTTTTGCTTCGTTCCGTTACTGCGACTTTTGATTGAAGGCAGCAGCGTGTACGAGAGCGCGCAAAGGCTTGCTGAAAAAAGAGAGCAAGAGTAAAAGTGAGTTGCCGATCGTTTGTCGTTGGCATTTTATCAAAAAACAGCAAAGCGCACGGTTCGCGTTCAATTATTGGAGCGGCTTACTTTGTTTTTGCGTTTGATTTCAAGCAATTGTGGCAAGTGGGCGCGGTCGCTGCATGCCGCCGGTAAAAAAGTATGTTGGCGTTAATTTATTTTTTTTGACTTTTTTTTTTTGCGTTAATTTGTATATTTTTTCGACGGTAGCTGTTTTCTTTTAGTGCATTTGCGTGTATGATCAAAAGTGAAAGTGAGTGAAATACGCGCAAAGAAGTCTTGTAGTTGTTGTTGTTGTTGTTGTTGTTGTTATAAAAATAACATGAAAACAAGCTAATAAATTAAAACGCAAACGCAAATGAAAAAAATAAAAACAAAACAAAAATCAAATAAAAACGAAAAGAAGTGCAAAGAAAGTGCGGCATTGCGGATTTTCGACATTTTATCATGAACATACAACACACACACACACACACATGCACAAACACTCAAATGCAGCTTCACACACACGACTAATACTAATACATAATGATAAAGTCTATTGCACAGTGGGCGTTGCTTGCTTCTTTCTTTACTAAAAATTTCACTTGTAAAAAAGAAGAAAGCGAATAAAAATTACAACAAAGAAAATAAAATAACAGTCGAATATAAACTTCCAAATGAACAAAATAAACATTCCTAATAAATCTAGCCTCTACTAGGCTTTGTCTGTATTTATTTAATATGTGCCAGACATAGCCTATGAGAGGTTAGGTGCAGCGGGAAACAATGCAACGTGGAAGCAAATGGCGGTTCAAAACCAATTTGGCTTGGACAAAATTCGACTTTTTTTTTTAATTATAACTTTTTTTTTAGCTTGATCGACAGTTCAAATACATAAAATAATGTAGCCAAACTATTGCCAATGGCCTGGTCATGTCTTACGGTGTTATATTATTTTGGTGCCATATTATATGTCTTGGGTTTCATGCAACTGTTAAAATATCACATAAAAATATTACTTGTTGGTCAAACGAGTGCGCAAAAAATTTGTTAGCTGTATTTTTAGTGTTAACCAGTGGCAACAGAATCACATTTACAACACTAGTCCAAAGTGAATAAAACGTTGAACATTTGTGCTATATTAGCAATTTGTACAGTTTATAAAAAAAATGCAAATAAAAAAGAAATAGGAGTGCAGATATTGCTTTAGATGTCCGCAACAAGTTTACCACATATTTTAATAATGCTGGCGCTGTGTCATGGCAAAACAATGCTGTCCCAAAATTTAATTTCTAATAATAAAGAAAAACAAAATAATGTACAATTTACTTTTTTTAGTTTCAGTTATTGCGCTTAAATTGGTATATTAAATTCAAATTTTTTTATGGCGAAGATAAGCTTGCTGGTCCTCATCCTGAACTGTGGCAACTTCAGCCTTTACTAGCTCACCGAACGCATTTAATTATTTAGTGTACTCTGACTTTTCAGCAGCAACATTCGTGATGGCGGCAATGATCGTGGCGAAAACTGCATCCGTTTGCTCCTCATCGTTTTTTTTTTTCCAGACTTAAGCTGCGGAGCCACTCGGCTACTTGAATCCGTGCTACTTGAATTATGTGCTTTCGCAAGAAGGAAACCAGTACGGCTCCACCTTCTCATCAGTTGCCATGCCACTACGACGGTTGTTCTGCTCCTTAATACGTTTAATTCGGAAAAGAAACGAGTGCAATTTATGTTTCACGTCAACTGCCTATATTTGGGGCAATAAACTCCTCCATACTCTTTGATATAGTTTCAATAGCTGTGGAACGTGCGTGTTTGTTTCTATATGCTTCGTCTTTCGGGTTGTACAAAACTGGGTATTGTTAAAAAATCTCGATTAAATGGAATACTGCGTCCTTTTGCCAATTAATTGTCTATAAGAAGAATCAAAATTATTAACAATAAACAAATCATAAACAAAATCAAACTAATAGTAACACGCCAAAGTTGTGGGAAGTGGGCGCGTGAAAAACCGAAAAAGTAATTTTATTTAGTTTATTTTTCAATTTTGATTTATCATATCTTCGGCTATTGTGAACATTTTTAAGCTGTTTCAATTTTGTTGAATAGGTGTATTTATTTTCTTTTCAGCCATATGTATATAAAAATGAAAAATCGAACTCGACATTTAGTAATTGCTTTTGCCGCAAGTGTCTATTTTGTACCTGTTATTGAAGTTTGTTAGGTTAGGTTTGTTAGGCTGGCAAAAATTCTGAACAATTTGGAACATAAAAGTTATTGCATAATTTTAAAGCCTAATATTTCCTCTTTCAGGAACATATAGGCAGCCGACACCATTTGACACCCAATTTGAGAAAAAGTGTGTTAAGTTGTTAAAGTCAGGGTTTGTTTTACATAAAAATGAAGAAAAATGCAGATAGAACTCAATGCATTACCAACATTTTAGCCCAATGTTCTTTTTCCCTTTTATGTGCCTTTTTTCTCTCCGATTAAGAAGTCATATTCAATTCAGATATGTAAAAACTATACTTCTTTGTCTGAAAAATACAGCAGAATTATTAGTAAAAAAATTTAATAAAAAACGCGTATGTATCTTTTCACCATTTTCGAAGCTAATTAATTTAAATAAATGAAGTTTTTCATTTAAAAAATTTAAAAATAATTCAAATTGTATGCATTGAAAAAAAAAATGCGGAATAAGTCCATCACGTCCGGACTTAGAAATATTTGAGGTTATGTAGACGAAAGATGGATATTTTAGTTGCTTTTGAGGTTAGATACAGGATGCAAAAATTTGTTGTAAATTATTCTACCATTGCATCATGGTACCTTAAACTTTTTTTTTTTAAATTTAAATTATGGTTATTTTAAGACAACATGATGCGATAAATCAGATAAATAGGTTTGTTGAACCCAGTATATGCTAAAATCTCATTTTGCCATAGGCATAACTTTTGAAAGAAACATCATACGACATCTCATTGTGAATGGAATGAGTAGTACTATATGATATGTATGTAGATTATTACAAAAAATTTGTGCAGCCTGTATCTAACCATAAAAATATCCAAAATATCAATTTTTCATGTATATAACCTCAAATATGTCAAAAACATGACGTGTTGGGAAAATTTTAAACTCAGATTCAGTTTCTATGGCAAAATATACTTCGGAAATGACTTCAAAAGCCATTAACAGATGCTTGCAGGTCTATGAATGGCTTACAGGTGCATGACATCTCACATTTATAACATTTTTACTTTGGCTCTTTCTAATCAAAAAAAAAAAAAAAAAAAAATCAAACCTTCAAAATCTTAAACGGTTTACAGAATCTTGTCCAACGTAAAACGTTTTTGAACCACTGTGCGGCGGCTGATAATAACAGAGATGCAAAAAAAATAATAAGAAAATATGGAAGAAAGCAACACAAAGACAATGCCAAAATGGCGCCTGCAGCAACAATTGATTCAAGAATCAGCTTAAACGCTTCTAAAAATAGGGTGTTTTTTTAGTGATATAGAACTTTGAATTGAATTAAAGTACTGACATACACAAAGAACACAAAACAGCATCAACATTCTTTCCCATCGCCAGCGACTTGTAATGTGTACCATTGTTATTGCTGCGGACAGCACTTTTTGAAAGTTTCAAATAATCCTAATGATATAAATCGCACATGTGAAGATTCTTCGATGATTGGCATCATGATCGATATTATATATAAGATCAACGGCATTCAAAAAGCATTTAGAGTATTCCAAGCAAAGCGACTGCCAAAGTTTCCTAGTCATGATTAGCTGATCCAGTGCAATCAACAGAGTCGGGAGAATCTCGTGGTCTTAATTGGGCGCAATCTTCTGCGTTAATTTCGAAATGATGCTTCATCAAAATAATTTTATCCATCACCAAATGTTATCAAGATGCTCCTGTTGCCTTCCTCCATATGATTAGTGTTAGGAACAGATATGATATCGCTTTTAAAGTAATTGTACCGTACAGGTTGTAGGTAATCGCCTTAATTTTGATTTTCTTCTTTGTATGTACATATGTAGTACGCTAATGTTAGAGAGTTGAGTGCAAACCAAAAGTAGCAGTGCCTGATTTGATAAAAAGTTTCGGTTTTTTTTTTTTTTGCAACGCACCGTTCCTGCCATATATGTATATCTCGGAAACGGTTACTCCTATGACTGAGAATGTTAGGATCTTTTAACTTGCAAATTGAATGAATATACTTTAATTTTGTAAATGTGTACATTTTCCGTATCTCTGCTAGTTTCGGATACGATGATGTTTTTCATGTAAAAGAGTAGCGATGTATGAGATCGCAGCGGCATGCTGACAGTAGATCCTCATTTCCGAAGAAGGAGGAATGTATGAGGCCAAAATGTAAAAAGTTCCGGTGTTTTGCAACTCATGGTGCCGGCCCTATATCTCGGAAATTTGCACAGCAAATAGAACCTCTGAAAAAAGCATCCTAGACAATTAAAATAATAACAATAATAAATGCAGGCGATTTTTGAGCTTTGCTACGACGTGATTTTTTATTATGCCATAACTTTTTTTTTTGCAATTGCTCTTTTATTTTCTCTTCTCTCGACTTCCGTCACTACTATTAAACTTATGCGATAACTTTTAAGTAAATAATAATTCAAATAAATAAAAGAAATAAAATAAAAAAAAGTACATTGTATATTTAACTGGCAGTAACCGGTTTTTTTCCTTTCATTACTTATACCACTAACCATATAACGTACATTCTCCACTTAGTGCTTATACATAAACCCGTCATATACTGATATCATTTTAAAGCATAAACATTTGTTTGCTTTTTGTTTATCTCGGAATGTGATTTTGATTTCAGTCTTTTTGTTTGTTCAAGTTTTGCTGCGTTTGCAATTTGTTTTTGAAATGGATACAACTTTTAATTTTTTCTATTTTTTTTCTATTTTGTTTACTATTCAGAAACTCACTGTTGCTAGGGTGCATAAGTTGTTAGAAGCAAGTATTGAAATTGATAAACCAAATGAAATTGCCTGGAGACAGCCGACAGCTGAAAACGTTATTATATATATGTACATATGCTTTTGAAAATAATTGTTTTTATTATAATATAATAATATAAAGTTGTTTATGAATATAAAGTTGTTTAAGCCGTAGACTAAACAACCTAGTCGCTATGTCGCACTAATGCGGGACTAGTGAATACACCGGCCACCAGAGACGGGTACCAGTCGCCTGAATATTCACCGGCAACGCATTTGACTGTCGAATTTAACACGCCGATGTCATTGGAAGTGATCGAGCGGTGCGGCTTTGCAGTCCCGTTCCCCCGATACGCACCAGTGTCATAAGACTGGCACTAAAAAGGACTACCAAAGGAACGAGTTCATTGGAAAAGTTATACAATTAAATTTATTAGCTTTTTATGTTTTTAAACGTATTTTTTTGTTGTTCTTAATTTTTTATACCATTCACACATTGTGTGAAATGGTATTAACAGTTCGTCTGAAAGTTTGTAATGCATTAAAGGAGTCATCGTAGACCCCATAAAGTATATACGAGCCATATACAGAAAGTAAGTGTACTGAGGCTCTCACGGCCGGAGTCATGTGAACGACAAATACAGTCAAGCTGAAAAGAGACTTCCAAAGTTGGATGGTGATTAACTTCAGGCATTGTAATAGAAGGAATCCTATTAAAACCAGCATCAACAAAAACAAGATCAAGAAGTCTTCCAGAGCTGTTGCGAACATTATTGCACTGTTGCATGGACAATTCAAAAAAACTATCAAGAAACTCATTCTTTACCGCTGGAATCAGCATAGAGGTATCAATCAAATTTGACCATCTTATATTAGGTAGATTAAAATCACGTAAAACAATAATATGATCTTTTTCATGTAAAAGAGTAGCGATGTATAAGATCGCAGCGGCATGCTGACAGTAGATCCTCATTTCCGAAGAAGGAGGCATGTATGAGCAAGTAATGTGTATGTTGAAACCACGAAAAAAAAGTTTTAACACATATTAATTCAATGTCTTTGTAGATAAAACCAATTTCCTCAGACAATAGAGACGATTTGACTGATATTAGAACACCACCACCAGAGCGGGTTGGCACGATCTTTTCTAAATGTGTGAAACAAAATTACCATTAAATAACTCAATAACTCAGTATTCAGTATTGAGTCAGTATTGAGATAGTATTGAGCCAAGTTTCACTAAAGACAATTATGTCAGCAGTAAAAGAAAAACTATTAAGATAGTTAGTTCTTAACCCTTTCACATTTTGCACAGAAGTTGAAACAGAGGGCAACTCAACTGGATTCTTTACAGGGGTACGTTTACTTTTATAGACGTACTCATGCACAACAATACCAGCAGAGCACAAATTGGGAGATAGAATGGTGTCGAAAATAGACACAGGCACAATTACTTTAAAAGAGGAGATCGAACGCAAATAGGAAAAGTTAAATTTGGAAACAGATATGTTATTGGAGCACTTAAGAGAAGAATTAATATATGATTTTATATTATCTTCAGTAGTATCAGAAGCAAGACTTGATAGAAATACATATTTACGCCGGGCAACAACGGTCAGGATATTCTCTTTTTTAAAAGATGATTTTGTGCAGAAGATGGGCCAACAGAAACGCTAGTTATAGCTTCTACAACAGAATCAGTTGCCAGTTGAGACACAACAGTGCAGTTTTCAACAACTACCAGAGGATTGGAGTATCGGGCGTTACTTTATTGGTGTCAATTTCCATTGGCACCAATGTCGACTTCACAGAAGATTCTAAAGACGGAGCGGCAGAAACCGTAGAATCTTCGGGTTTTTCATCAAACGGTGTTAAAAATACTGGGGCCATAATTGGAACATTTGGAGTTACAGGTTCATGCTGTGAAACAACTATGTGCGAAGGCTTTGACTTCGGAGAATTTCTTTTTTTCCGTTTAGGAGAAGCATTTAAACATTTAAAATCAAAGAACGATTTTTCAAGTTGCTGAAACATGTCGTTCATGATTTTTAAACAGCGTTTAAATTCAGTAAAACCAGACCTAGTCTGGTTCATAAATTTTATTATCTCGATTTCTGTCGTTCTACAAAGGGAACAAGTCCAACGTAGACCTTTCCGTTCATTGATTGTGTCAAGAACTCGATCGTTAAAACCAGCACAAAACAAGTGTGAAACATTATCGCATAACCAACCAGCAAGATATTAGTCAGAGCAAGCCTTCTTTTTAAATTGGCAGCGAGGATCAGAACAAGCCATTGAAAATTTAGTATAAAACAGAACCAAAAGGAATTAATTATTGGTGCCAAAAAGTATGCTATATAAAAAATGAATAAAAGTTAAAATGAAATTAGAGCAGAAAGAGTACCACTATTACGCTCGCAGAACTCAACTCATCTATTTGTCTGCTTAGCGAGAGAACAGAACGTAAACAAACAAACAAACGGAGAAACAGAACAAAATCTTTAGTGTGTAGAGAGAGAATACAGTTAGAGTGAGCAACATATATAGTTCAATATGGTGACGTTAAATTTTTTGTGTGTTCAATTGTGATCGATGCAGACAAAAACACAGACACGAAGTCAAAACGAACATGCAAAAAAGACGAAGCAATACTATGCACACGATTTTGCTGAAGTTAGGCTTGTTAGATTTGTTCGAAAATTTTCAATTGCCGTTGAACTTTTTCAATTGACATTACCGCGAAAACCGCTTTTTTTTTTCAAGACTACATGCTACCTCCAATCTCGAAAACTAATCAATAGGTTTTCACAATTAGACATTCAGGTTCCCGAGAAAGGGTTAGGAATTTTCAAGTATATGCATATTAGGTACATATACTACATATGTATATATTACATGATAAATTATTTGATATTTGCCGATTAAGTTGCGTGCTTCATCGAACAGCTGACGCATCATAAAAATGGCGCACTGGAATACTTACTGCCCGTAATACCCATAATTATCCGAGAAGCTGCCTGCTGTTCATGTCTGATTTTTTTTTTCATTTAATGCTTCCAGTTCTTTCCTACCCTAAAATAATTATGATAATCAATATAGTATATTGTGTATGCTTTTGGTTTTTAAATCATTTATTTTCTCCACGCCATTTCTCGCCTGATTTTATTGGCGGGCCACGGCTTTTGCATCACGGTAATGGACCTGTTCACACATCGTGGCCTGTTTATGATTTTTGACCAAAAACAACATCATAATTATGCCTCAGTCACCGTATACAGCGAAACTGGATCCGGTGACTTTTTCCTTATCTCAAAACTGAAGACTCATGAACAGACGGCATTTTCTCACGATTGAGGTGATAAAGCCCACAACGCTGGATGAGCTTAAGACCGTACCATAAAGCGCATATAGTTCTGCTGAACCCAGTGTACGTGATCTTAAACGTAGGGCAGAACTGCTAACTACGCTACAGGCACAAAATATAATTAAGACGCCGGAAGAGCTACGACTAATGAAGGTCTTAGCGCAGCTAAATAATCATGTCAAGCAGTGGGTAAAGTATGTATCCAGAGCAAAGCTGATAACAGAAGCTACTGCGGAACTTGTGGATGGTAAAATCTTCACCTTCGGCCCATATCGATTGGGTATACTCGATAAAGGTGCGGATATTGATGCGCTGTGAGGTGAGTGGTACACGTAACATTGAGCCTAAAGATGACTTTCGCGGCTTCTATCGACAGCTGAAGGCAATGACGGATGTTAGCACCATTGAGGGCCCATTAGGGCTAGTCATTAAAATGATATTCAATGGCATTGCGTTTGACTTACACTTTGCGTGTCTCTCAAACAAGGAGATACCCGATGACCTTGAGCTGCGTAGTAATGTGGTGCTCAAGAATATTGATCAGTGTACGGTGCGTAGCGTAAATGCTATACTGGAACCGGTGCCAAATAGGGAGAGCTTCTGTCTGGCGCTACGTACTATTAAAATAAAAAAGTTCATTGCTATTAATTCTAAACTCCATTCTTTATTTACGGAACGCAATGTCTAGTACAATGCGCTGGAGTAATTTGTCGGCGTTACTTTGGCTATTTTCATTGCACACCTCTATCAACTCTTTCCGTTGGCTACCGCTTCGACGGTTGTGCTTAACTTCTCCCTGTGCTTCTTCTTGCTTGTGCTTCTTCTCCGTTCTGTTGTGTCAACCAGAGATATCGAATTTATGCTTACCGCTTTGGGATCCGCGTCACCAACCAAGATCACGATCGCAATCATCTGATGCCTTCAGTTCTCACTGAACATCCTCTCAGTGTGGTTGTGTTTGACGTGAGCTTTAAAATTAATTTACAAATAAATTTAATTATATTTTCCAATTAAAAAAAAAAAGAAGAAATTTATAATTCTTGCGGTATTGCGCTCACTACTACTTTCTCTTTCCCCTCTCTCCTTCACTGTTTTTGTTTTTATTTGTTGCTGTTATTATTCTTTAATTTTGTCTTTTTGTTCTCGCCAAAACAAAACTGTTGTTTCTATTCTAACGCAACTTTATTTTGTTGTTGTTCCTCGTATCGAGTTATTTTTCAGTTGTCTGTCTGCAAAATTCGCAACGGCTTTGACTTTTTGTACTACAGTGCATACTAAAATTAGCCTTCTTATTTTAAAATTTTTTAAAATTAAATTTCTTAAATTGCATACTCCCAAGGTAAAACGACTGCTATAGAAATACCCACTATATAGAAATACCCACTATATAGAAATACCCACTGAAGCAACTACTCCGGATAATTCTGTGGTCACACCAGCTTTTGGCTCTGAGAAGCCAATATCCGACGCCTACTCTTTGGCGTCGGATATTGGCGACTGCTATAGAAATACCCACTATATAGAAATACCCACTGAAGCAACTACTCCGGATAATTCTGTGGTCACACCAGCTTTTGGCTCTGAGAAGCCAATATCCGACGCCTACTCTTTGGCGTCGGATATTGGCGACTGCTATAGAAATACCCACTATATAGAAATACCCACTATATAGAAATACCCACTATATAGAAATACCCACTGAAGCAACTACTCCGGATAATTCTGTGGTCACACCAGCTTTTGGCTCTGAGAAGCCAATATCCGACGCCTACTCTTTGGCGTCGGATATTGGCGACTGCTATAGAAATACCCACTATATAGAAATACCCACTATATAGAAATACCCACTGAAGCAACTACTCCGGATAATTCTGTGGTCACACCAGCTTTTGGCTCTGAGAAGCCAATATCCGACGCCTACTCTTTGGCGTCTGTCATTCAGACCAGCAGCAAACTGTCCTACCCGTTTTGGGATATATTTTTACCCAACCGGTGCCTACGATCAGTGTTGTTGCACCTGTTGCTTGTCAAGCTGATCCTGCTGATGGTCCGTCCGTTCCACAAGCGCTAAAACCTAATGGTCTTACTGTTTGTTCGCACACGATCAATAATATTGTATTTTAAACTTTTTGAATTTAAATAGGCATTTTTGTACATTTATTTTTTGCACATACTGTATTAATATTCTCTTTTCGTTTTATTCTTTGTCTGTTCTAGTCTAGGCAGAAAATATATTGTAAATTTTTGAACATTCAATCAGTCGCTATCAATACATCAAGCGAACAAGTCTTATGTTTCTCTGCAGCGTCCGCATACCTGCATCCCCGTTCTCACCAGCAACCGCTTCACATACATTATTGCAAGCAAATCAATTTTTTGCTTGCTGGTGACCCCCCTGCTATTTGCCTTATTGGCTAGCGCGTAAACTAACTGTTAAATATTTATTTCTCGCCTTTCATCCGCTACTACTGAGGACGAAATCAAGGCCTATATTAATACGCAGCAAGATCCTTTCCCCAATATTTCGGTTTCGAAATTTAATTTCAACTACTCTCGTTCTATTTCTTCTTTTAAGGTAATTGTTCCGGTGTCGCTATTTGATACAGTTCTGTCACCTAGGTTTTGGCCTAACGGTGATTCTGTGCAAAACGCATTTGAATTGCCCGGTACTTCTTCCTCTTCTTCCATACCAAAAAACTAAGTGTATTTTCTTTCTTTTTCTTAATAGTTCGTCTATTAGTGCTGACGTCATTGTTTTTATGGAATCATGGGGTTTGTTACGTTTAGAATAGATCGCCGTATTCGTTCTGATGGAGGTGTTCTGATATCAGTAAAATCATCTCTGCTGACTGAAGAAATGTGTATTTAATAGTAATAGTAATTTTATAACTACAAACATTTTCTCATTTTAATGACCAATGCTGAAAATGAGAAGCAGCATCCCGCCTGGTCTGGCTTAATTGAATCAAAATTGCATACGCTAGTCAGCATTTTGGATCGTATTCAGTATATAGCACTGGCTAATCTGCATCCGCACAAATTGTATTATTATGAATAGTCAAATGTTGTAAAAACGAAACCACCCATTGAGGTAGCAATGTGGTTTATTGGTCTTTCATTTAATTACGCCGAAAATTTTAATTCAGATATGACCGAAATACTAAAGCATTTTACACACAACGTAACAAATGAGGCTATACATATTGGTCTACTTGAACCAGACATGGATATTTGGGTGCGTTATGCCAAGCGTAGTAAACTTTCTCAGTGTATTTGAGCACTGAGAGCGCCACTTCAGTTGGAGGAAAGTAATACTACTAAATAAGAAGTTCTACTATACGTACAGAACAGAAATAATCGATTAAAAACAAGTTTAGCTTTATTAAACAATAGCAGTATTACATTTTTTTTTTTTTTGTTATAAACTGCATTTTTATTTGAATGGAAAACGACGTGCCATTGATTGGGATAAATCCGAGCTAATCTCAGCATTAAAATTGTTCAAATTGTAATAATTAACACGTGATTTTTGCCCACTACTACTTAACTATGTAGCATTTTTATAATTAAGCAATTCTTTTCTCATACTGAACACTTCACTAATTGTTTGACCACCCGGGACCTTAAAGCCTATTTCATGGTTTTACGATTTCGCCAAGATCGTTGAAGGATGGCGCTGGATGGTAACGTGTATAGTGATTTTATTGCTATGTACTTTATTAAAATTTTCAATTCACAGATTAACATATATTATAAAATAATTAAATGAAGACGAGCGCTGCTGCTACTGCGGGTTGAATCAAAAAGTTAGTGACTGCCTCGTTTGGATTACTCCTCTTCTTGATCTAGCAATACGATCTTCTAGTCATGATATTTTGGTTGCTACCGCCAGTAATCCCCTCCAGTGACCTTGTCACGAATGAGAAGTCTGGACGTGAAACTGCTTTTCGTAAGTCCGTGGTGATTATGTATTAGAGCGTTGCTGGACTGAATCGTCTTTGACGAATAATGCGGGTTTAAGACGATCGACTGAGACCGCTTTGTATTTACCGTTTATTTTGACTATAAAGACTCGATCATTTTCACGTCGTACAACCTCATAAGGCGATGGACTTAGGAAGGATAAAGTTTTCTTGTTCGTAAATCATTTTTACGAATTCACGTTCGTTCGTAGTTATACTATAACGATTCTTCTGTTGCAACCATAATGCCCGTGCCTAGGCTAATACCGCTATATAATATGAATATGCGCTTAAAGATATAGACCTCTTAAAATTGAGATCATGCGCAGCGATATTTTCATAAGTTTCTTTAATTAGAACAGTCAACCCGTCACATCTTCTGCGATAGGTTTTAACTCCTTTGATATATTAGGAAAAAACTACTCTAAATATAAGGAATCATTTTTTAACTCCGATGTAGTTTTTGATAAGTGTGGAGCTGGTTCTTTTGCCACAACTGGTGGTCATACGTTATCTTTAATGTTTGAAATTCCGCCACGACGGTGTTTTCCCCGTGAGCTGTATCGCTTTGCACAAATATATTATGAATGAATGTAATTGTGCATTTTTTGAATTTAAGAGAAAGATAGACCTCAGGTGTCAAGGTCCAGGAAAAAGCAACATCAACTGGTCGTAACCAGAGGTCTAAAGGGCTCAATTGAGTCGGATGGGACTGGCAGTTAAACAAATGAATTGTATCGTGCGGTGATTGACCGCATTCAGGGCAGCAATTAGTATTGCTTATTCCAATTCTTTCCCTGTAGCACTTGAGCATATTGATCCATCCGGATCTTAACTGTGCAAGTTTCGCCCTGGTGCGACGAGGGAGAGGTTTTTCTCTCTCATTAATAGGTGGAGGTCTTCCTCCAGTTGCATCTTTATGTAATTGGGCTCTTCCAGAAGTATAGTCATACTCTAATATACCTGAATTTGTAGGATATTGTGGTTGTGGGGGGGGGGGGGGTTGTGCACGCTAGTTATTATAACTGCCTCCCACCACTCTGATTACGCGAATTCCTTTGAGGCATTTTCGCTCTAAAGGTTGAGGTATTTTATTATATATTTTAATTATTTTATTTCTCTGCTTTGTTCTGTGGATCTAGTCGTTTGAACACGGTTAGCTTTAAAAAAAACTTTAGATACTATTGTAGTAACGTACACACTCGTTTGTTGCTTTCACCCGACTTGCGCTTCTTTATTTAATATCTTTATCTAATACTTATCTCATCTTATCTATGTTTTGTTAATGTGACCGTTTATGCTAAAAACTTATGAACTAATTATGGGCAATTGCAGTCTAATGTCAGTTAAATACTAATTTCCATTATAGTTAGTTGGTTTTATTGACTTTTAGCTTTATTTTGAATACCATTTTTTCTTAAATTTTTTTAAAGAATATCGGTACCCACACTTCCTATAATATATTTTCTTTCTTCAGAATACTACGAGTAATATTAACTTAATTTTCGTCATTTATTTGTTTTAGTATTTATATATCTTATATTTACTTGTTATAAGCGGCGACATAAATATAAACAAAATTTCAAATATGTATAAACAAAATATTCTACTACAGCTCGGCCAACATGACAAAGTGATCGACCTCGATCACAGAAATACTTTTACTTATATCTATATTACAGTTTTATTATAGATAATACAAACCGGCCGAGATGTTGTTAACATTAATCATAAGTATCGTTTTTATCAATTTCATTAACATCTTTCATCTTCCATTTTCGAATATTGCATGCCTCAACGACCTCATCATTAGGGATTTGGGTTATCTGCCCATTCTCTATTTTTATGAATCAAATACGGTCCTTTGAACTTCGCTAATAATTTTTTATCCACATCTACGGAAGTATCTACATTTTTAGTCACAACAAACTCTCATTCGCAATTGCAGCAACTACCTTGGTGCCCTAGTTGCTGGGCTAACTCATTGTTAAGAGAGATACAGGAGCTGTGTGAGCTGAATAGCACGGTCAGAGCTAACTCAGAAACTACACCATTCGTAGACCTCCTTGTACATAGGCTCCTCTTCTAACGGTCAATGCCATTGTCATCTTCCGGTGACTTTCCTTCCATCATGTTTGCGAATGTTTTACATCCAAGATCCAACAGACCTTTTATACTCAAGTAATTGGTAGCATTCTTTAATCCGAGGATTGTCTTCTGATCTATGTTCATAAAATCAGCATCCCACCAAAGTTCCAAGATACAAAAGACCTTTCATATTCAAGTAATTGGTAGCATTTTTTTTATTGGCTCTTCAGAACCTTAGGTGTACCAGAGGTTGGTGTGATCACAAAATTATCCGTTGTCGTTGCTTTTGTTAGATTTCTATTTGCCTTTGGAGTATGAAACTTAAGAAAATATAATTTTTAAAATTTTAAAAATAAGGAGGCTAATTAGCACCGAATAAAGCACCGAAATATCCATGTCCATGTCTGGTTGAAGTAGAAAAATATGCATAGCCTCATTTGTAACGTTGTGTATAACATGCTTTAGTATTTCGGTAATATCTGAATTAAAATTTTCGGTGTAATTAAATGAAAGACCAATAAACCATATTGCTGCCTCAATGGATGGTTCGATGTTTGCAGCATTTGAAAATAAAAAATAATAAAAAAATTTCTGCGGATACAGATTAGCCAGTGCTATATACTAAATACGATCCGAAGTGCTGACTAGCGTACTCAATTTTGATTCAATTAAGCCAGACCAGGCGGCATGATGCTTCTCATTTTCAGCATTGGCCATTAAAATGAGAAAATGTTTGTAGTTATAAAAGAATGCAGGTGACTTGAAAAGGTTTGTTCATATTGTCAGCCCTGTTATACTCAAACGGTTACCATTCATACAGTATCAAATAGCGACACCGGAACAATCACCTTAAAAGAAAAAAAAAAGAGTGTGTGTAGTTCAAATTGAATTTCGAAACCAAAATATTGGGGGTTCTTCCCCCTTCTTCTAGCTGCATATTATATGCAGAGGCCTTAATTTATTCCTCAGTAGTAGCGGACGAAATCGGGAAATAAATATTTATTTACGGGGAGCAACAATAGTAAGACCATTAGGTTTTAGCGTTTGTCGAACGGACGGACCATCAGCAGGATCAGCATGGACAATATCTGGTGAATCAACACTGATGCTATTGGCTCCTCAGAACCTTAGGTGTACCAGAGGTTGGTGTGACCACAAAATCATCCGTTGCCATTGCTTTTGTCAGATTTCTATTTGCCTTTGGAGTATGAAACTTAAGAAAATATAATTTTTAAAATTTTAAAAAAAGGAGGCTAATTAGCACCGAATAAAGCACCGAAATATTCATGTCCATGTCTGGTTGAAGTAGAAAAATATGCATAGCCTCATTTGTAACGTTGTGTGTAACATGCTGTAGTATTTCGGTCATATCTGAATTAAAATTTTCGGTGTAATAGTTGGCGGCTGGTCTGAAGGACGCCAAAGAGTTGACGTCGGCTATTGGCTCCTCAGATGTACCAGAAGCTGGTGTGACCACAAAATCATCCGTTGCCATTGCTTTTGTCAGATTTCTATTTGCCTTTGGAGTATGAAACTTAAGAAAATATAATTTTTAAAATTTTAAAAAAAGGAGGCTAATTAGCACCGAATAAAGCACCGAAATATTCATGTCCATGTCTGGTTGAAGTAGAAAAATATGCATAGCCTCATTTGTAACGTTGTGTGAAACATGCTGTAGTATTTCGGTCATATCTGAATTAAAATTTTCGGTGTAATAGTTGGCGGCTGGTCTGAAGGACGCCAAAGAGTTGACGTCGGCTATTGGCTCCTCAGATGTACCAGAAGCTGGTGTGACCACAAAATCATCCGTTGCCATTGCTTTTGTCAGATTTCTATTTGCCTTTGGAGTATGAAACTTAAGAAAATATAATTTTTAAAATTTTAAAAAAAGGAGGCTAATTAGCACCGAATAAAGCACCGAAATATTCATGTCCATGTCTGGTTGAAGTAGAAAAATATGCATAGCCTCATTTGTAACGTTGTGTGTAACATGCTGTAGTATTTCGGTCATATCTGAATTAAAATTTTCGGTGTAATAGTTGGCGGCTGGTCTGAAGGACGCCAAAGAGTTGACGTCGGCTATTGGCTCCTCAGATGTACCAGAAGCTGGTGTGACCACAAAATCATCCGTTGCCATTGCTTTTGTCAGATTTCTATTTGCCTTTGGAGTATGAAACTTAAGAAAATATAATTTTTAAAATTTTAAAAAAAGGAGGCTAATTAGCACCGAATAAAGCACCGAAATATCCATGTCCATGTCTGGTTGAAGTAGAAAAATATGCATAGCCTCATTTGTAACGTTGTGTGAAACATGCTGTAGTATTTCGGTCATATCTGAATTAAAATTTTCGGTGTAATAGTTGGCGGCTGGTCTGAAGGACGCCAAAGAGTTGACGTCGGCTATTGGCTCCTCAGATGTACCAGAAGCTGGTGTGACCACAAAATCATCCGTTGCCATTGCTTTTGTCAGATTTCTATTTGCCTTTGGAGTATGGAACTTAAGAAATTTTAATTTTTTAAATTTAAAAAAAGAGGAAGCTAATTTTAGTGTACAGTGTATTACAAAAAGTCAATGCAGCAGCGCATTTTGCAGACAGACAACTGTAAAATAACTCGAAACGAGGAACAACAACAAAACAAAGTTGCGTTAGAAAAGAAACAACAATTTTGTTTTGGCGAGAAAAGAAAGAAAAAAAAGAAAAAATAATAGCGGTAACAAATAAAAACAAAAACAGTGAAGGAGAGAGGGGAAAGAAAAAGTAGTCGCACAATACCGCAAGAATAAATTTTTGTTTTGTTTTTTTTTTTTAAATGGAAAATATAATTAAAGTTAATTTATGGTGTTAGTTTATACGCATTATATCCAGAAACCTCTAAAAAATTCGTAGGATTTGTGCATAATGGATAGTTTTTAAAAATGCTGCTATACTCTACACGGATGCATATATTGCATATACTGAAAACGATCCAAAGTGCTGACTAGCGTATGCAATTACCTCTCTGGCCAACCGATTACCAAAAGTCTGATCATTTGCCTATGGTCGCATATTACCTGAATCTTTAAGCTGTACACCTGCTTACGAGAATATTATACTTCGGGGTACTGCATAGGTTTCTCTGAGAGTTTAATTTTGGTGCCATGAACATACATATGTACATATCCTATACAATATAGCTACAAGTGCTTCACGTTCTATCGAATTAAGCCAACAATGTTCAAATTTAAGAATGGTTTTTGAAAACCCGCTTTGTAACTCTTTCCATAGAGCTACCATCTCCGATAGCAAAGAATGCAGCGGTTGGTGCTAATGCGGCTCCCTCGCCCCTCTACCCAAGTCGGTACAGTACAATCATGAGCTGCATTTTTGCAGGGAACTGCTGGCAAGAATGTGCACCATTAAATAAGTCATCATATTATTTTAAATTTAAAATAATGTTGAAGCTGGTCCAATTCACTCCAACGGACTTCATCGAAATTTTACAGTATGTCCCTTATAAATTGCATGCTCTTTGACACAGAATGAGGTATTTTAGGTACACCGTATCTGCAAACTTAGCAAAGTACCGTGTATGTTTTCGAGTATTTCATTCTGTCTTTCCGTCGTTTCATCTGAAGAAAAAGAAATTGTTACATAAACTTCTCGCCACTTGAATAGGACACCCCCTTCTTGACGTCTTCGCTGGACTTGTGTGGACTGTAGGCTTACAGAAATTGAAATATTTTTGTTTATGAAACAAACAAGATCCCAATTCGTTGATTTCAAACGCGATTGCAAAGCAATGTCCTATAAATTTCTGTCACTAGAAAAGTCGTTCAATGTCTTACTACCTCTCCAAAGAGGTATTCTCCAAAAACGAAGCCGTCGTTGGTTATTGAACCAATCAATGAGTCTGTGACACCGATTACGATTACGGTAGACACTAAAGTTTTCACCACACCTTTGTGGAATTTTGACGTGAAGTCTGTGGAGCCAGCACCTAATGCTAGCTCGGTTATGGGTATAGCTTTTGATACCATAGAGGAACCTCCAATTGTTCCTGCGGATATACATTCAGTAAAATTTGATGGAAACCCGATTTTATATAACTTAAAAGCAATATTTTATGATTTACACTACGAAATGTTTTACTAAAATCTGTGTAAATTACGTCAGTCTGCATGCCATCAGAAAAGGCACTGATGCTTCTCGAAGTAAACTCCAAAACATTTTCTCGAACAGTTTCCGAGTTATTCAAAAAAACTTATTTTTCGATTTTATTATTTTTTTAATAATAAAATTGAAAATTGGCGAATGGTGATTTTTTTTCTTAATTTATACGAGTAAAAGGCATGAAGAATATTTTTGTTAGGATTATCAGCTGAACAGCCGATTTTTAGCGAAATAAATAAAATTTAAATATATTTTCGTTTAAACCGTTTAAAGCTTTTTTTTGACAGAAAATGTCTTTTATACTTCTCATTAACTACAACATTAACCTTTTCATCAATAACTAGACGACTCAATATTTCAGCAGGTCTTACTATTTTTACCAAATATCGAGCTTAAGACAAATAATATCTGATAGCTGCAATGTGCGTGAGCAGCATCCGACAGTGCGCCTACCATTAGCACAATCACAACAATATCGCCAAATTCCAGCGATGTCATTCTTATCTGGCTGATAATCAACAAAACAACGACAATTTCTTGAATTAATATGTCGAGATTTCACTTCAACTTTTATAATGTAAGGTGGGATTTTTACATAATGGAGTGTGATTGTTCCGTCTTCATTCATCATCTCAGCTAAATACGATACAGCCTGAGACATTTGATACGATCCCATATAAAAAATCGTATAAAAGTTGTTGTTCCGTTACCTCTGGAAAATCAGTCAATTGATCTGAATTATTCATTGTGACATCGACAGTGATTGTTTTAAATCGAACTTTTCTTCTTGCCCAACGATTAATCTCTACGTCCGAAGCTAGAGTATTACATATCTTGGTTTTTTTTCTCGAATTAATGGCGGCAATAATTTTCTCAGAAAGATCAAAATCAGAATCAAACTCATCTAAAAAAAAACAAGCAATTCGACAAAAGCAACTAGTTTTAGGAAGTATGTATTTTTTAAATGGTTTGCACAAAGAAATTTTTTTTTTTGACCAGAATATGATTTAATCTGATATTCATGTTCCATCACAAATTAATATTAACTGCTCATCTTTTACTTGATATAATTTCTTAGCAGTATTTGACATATTGGTGAGTAATGTTTCTCTACTTAACGCATCAATTCCGAAATACCGAGGCAAAACATCTTTTTCAAACGAGGAAATCACTTCATTACAGTAGTCTGTTACCATTCACGTTCACGAGCTAAGCCAAAAACGGAGGATATTATTGCATACGAATTTCCAGTTCGTAATTTAAATAAAACAAGAAAAAACGTTAACTTCGGTTGTACCGAAGCTCTAATACCATTCACAAGGAATTTTAAATCGTATTGTAAAACATAAATGTGAGGGGTTTAAAAAAAGGGCTTCCCCAAAAGGTGGGTGGTACACGCCCACTAGTAGATGTGTATGAAGCGACCATCTATAAGATGCCGTCATATCGAATTTCAAGTTGAAAGTTACGTTTTTTATGGAAATGCATAAAACTAAGCTGTGAATTTGTAAGGGGCTACCCCAAAAAGTAGGCGGGACACGCCCATTTGTATATGTATATGAAGCAGTTGTCCATTAAAATCCACTAAATCGAATTTAAAGCAAATATTAATTTAAATAAAGAATGTTTTTATAAAATAAACAAAAGTGGGAGGTGAGTTTGTATGGGGGCTACAAAATGTAGGCGGGACACGCCCATTAGTCTATGTATGTTAAGCGGCTATCCTTTAAAAGGCACCACATCGCATTTCAACCTAATATTGACTTTAACAAAGAAGTTTCTCATACAAAAACACAAAATTGGGCAGTAGGTTTGTATGGGGCTACCCCAATCAGTGGGCGGGTCCCAGCCATTAATGTATATGTGAAGTGTCCGTCTACTAGAAGCTACCATATCAAATATTAAGTTGATATTGACTACAATAAAAAAGTTTTTTATACGAAAAGTCAAAAGTGGGTGGTGGGTTTGTATGGGGGCTAACTCAACTAGTGGGAGTCAATCTTGATACTCTATTAAATTGCAATAATTAGAAGTGTGTATATAAATTTGCAACTGGATAGCATAAAAATTGGTGCCCAAGAAATGTGCAACAACATACAGACAGACAGACATACAGAAGAACAGACAGACGGACATGGCTAGATCGACTGGTCTCGTCGAGCTGATCAAGAATATATATATATATATATATATATATATATATATATATATATATATATATATATATATATGTACTTTATGGGGTCTACGATGCCTCCTTTAAAATGCGTTACAAATTTTCAGACAAACTGATAATATGTACCATTTCACACTATGTGTGAATGGTATAAAAACGACAAGAGCTTGAGTGACATTACGATTTATGGATTTTTTCATTGACCCCCGTTAACATTTCACGAAGTTTTATCAGTTCTTCCCATGTAAGACCAGTAAATACCTCCAACTGTTTTTCTGAAAGCGATTGATCTCCAATTTTATCAATTATGGACGAACCACTACATATAGCCAGCTGCCCACATAATTTGTTTCCAAGTCACGAACTTCAAATACACTAGTATTTGAATAAATTCTAAAATTAGTAATATCTTCATCGTAGAATCGCTGTTTTATAATATGAGCTTTGCAGCACCGATTTCCTTTAGGAATAAAGACTTGTCTTTTTGGAAAAACTTGTTTGCGAGCTTCGAGTTTGGAACCAATGAAATATTTTTTGATGATCCACAAATGCAACAATATCTATGGGTGGAAATAATTCGAGGAAAAACCTAGAAAAAGGTTTTTTTTTTTGAATAACTCGGAAACTGTTCGAGATTAAGCGCTGAAAATTTGACTGATTTATTTTTATTTAATACTAAAACGATCCCCCAAGACCAAATAAAAAAAGCCGCGGAACTTTGGAAAAGTCGGCAAACAAATCTGATATAGGCGAATCAGAAGATGCTGCAATTGCACCATCGAGAAATAATTGCGAAGGATACGCTGAAGTACTATGTTTCGTATTAACGAAATTGAAAAACTGATTGATTTTGGATTGAGACGCATGTTTCGTTTAACTTTTATTAAATAATTAGCATAACATCTTTCATTTAATGCATTAAAATCAGAACGTGCGACACAATATTTACTAAAATCAGTATTTGAGCCGTGCGAACGGTACGAGGTCCCTACATCGACTCGGACCACTGCCTTGTGGCAGCCGACGGTACGCACCAGGCTCAGCATGGTGCATTCCGCACGTTCTGACACTCAACAAAAGCACGTTCTAACACTCACAACAGACCGCCGAAGCCTTTTCAGCCAGACTCTCCCAACTGTTTCGGGAGTCGTCTCCGGCTTCAGAAGATATAGGTGAGCAGTATAGCCATATCTCCCACTCCATGAATACGGCTGCCATGGAGGTCATTGGGTACGCCAGACCCTTGGTATGACGTGGAGTGTCACCAAGCTACTGCAGAGAAAGACGCCGCTTACAAACGAACTCTGCAGTCGGGAGCAACGCGAGCTGTTAGAGAGCGATATCGGGAGAAACGGAGAGAGGAGAAACGCCTTTTCAGATGCAAAAAAAAAAAAAAGGAACAAGAAAGGCGTGAGCGCAGACCATCAGCGCATCTGGGACGATCTGTGAGTATGGAGAATTTTAACTTCAATGTTGTAGAAAACTTCGTCTATCTGGGAACAGAAATTACCAGCGACAAAAATGTTAGCCGAGAGATCAGACGCAGAATCACGCTTGCTAATCGCTGCTACTTTGGGCTCAGCAAGCAAATTAGAAGTAGAGCCCTCTCTCGAACTACGAAGATAAAAATCTATAAGGCACTGATAATCCCGGTCCTGCTGTATGGCGCAGAATCAAGAATCAAGAACACTAGCATCAACGGATACAGCGTCTTTATGAGTGTTCGAGAGAAAGATTCTTCGTAGGATTTTTGGTCTCCTTAGAGTTGCGTCGAGTTTAGAACCCGTATGAACCATGAGCTGTATGAGCTGTATGATGAGGTTGACATAGTCCAGCGCATTAAATTCCAGCGGCTGCACTGGGCTGGTCACCTCATCCGGATGAACCCCGAAGCTCCAGCACTAAATATCCTGACCGTTGTTGCCCCGCGCAAATCTGTGTTTATCTCTCGTCTTGCTTCTGTTACGACTGAAAATATTATTAAATCATGTTGTACACACTATCTCTTAAGTGATATACACTTGTAAAGTACTTGTGAACGTTATTCGAATTCCAAAGAACTTGTTTGTACTACTACACCGCTCATGCGAGCGACTCCTTTTTATTCATTAATTATCAACCTTTAACTATCGCTGAGTTAGCAGGACTGCAGCGTTATCTTAAACTATATGTAATAAATTTAAACTTAAATGTGTAGCAGATGGCGATGCTAAATAAACATACACAAGTACACATAGCCAGTGTTTGTTCCCACGCATAGAGCTACTTATCATTTGTCCGCGGTTGGTCTTATCGCTGGGACGTCTCATGTTCACGCTGGAACACATATACTATTAATTCTTCTCTTAAATGCTCCAATAACAAATCGGTTTCTAAATTTAAGTTTTCCTACTTGCGTTCTATTTCCTCTTTTATGGAAATTGTTCCTTTGTCTATTTTCGACACCATTCTATCTACCTATTTTTAGCCTGTTGGTATTGAGTACTACGTCTATAAAAGTAAACGTACCCCTGTACAGAATCCTGTTGAGTTGCCCTCTGTTTCAACTTCTGTGCCAAAAAGCTAAGTACCACTTCTTTCCTAATTTATTATAAAAATGTGAGAGGGTTAAGAACTAAGCTAAGTAATGTTAATCTTAATAGTTTTTCTTTTACTGCTGACATATTTGTCTTTAGTGAAACTTGGCTTCAACCACACATACCCGTTGTTTACGACGCAAACCTGAACTTGATTTGTGGACGGAGTCAGAGAGGACGTCCGAGCTTACGATGGCAAGATCAGGTCTATGATGACCTGAAGAAGCTATGGTGCGCCTTCCTACGTGCGGCCTTGACCGATATACGGTAGTAGAGCCACCTAAGTAAGTAAGTGTCTTTTTCCTGAGATTTGGAGAGTAGTGAATGGAATGCATCTGTCAAAATAACTACGAATGGTGGAATAAAAAAAGAAACTTAGAAAGTTGGATGGTGATTATCTTCAGGCAATGTAATAGGAGAAATCCTATTAATAAGTACTTCAAAATCAGCATCAACAAAAACAAGATCAAGAAGTCTTCCAGAGCTGTTGCTAACATTATTGCACTGTTGCATGGACAATTCAAAAAGACTATCAAGAAACTCATTCTTTACCGCTGGAATCAGCATAGAGGTATCAATCAAATTTGACCATCTTATATTAGGTAGATTAAAATCACGTAAAACAATAAGATGATCTTTTTCATGTAAAAGAGTAGCGATGTATAAGATCGCAGCGGCATGCTGACAGTAGATCCTCATTTCCGAAGAAGGAGGAATGTATGAGCAAGAAATGTGTATGTTGAAACCACGAAAAGAAGTTTTAACACATATAAATTCAATGTCTTTGTAGATAACACCAATTTCCTGAGACAATAGAGACGATTTGACTGATATTAGAACACCACCACCAGAGCGATTGGCACGATCTTTTCTAAATGTGTGAAACAAAATTACCATTAAATAACTCAGTATTGAGTATGTGTGGTTGAAGCCAAGTTTCACTAATGACAATTATGTCAGCAGTAAAAGAAAAACTATTAAGATAGTTAGTTCTTAACCCTCTCACATTTTGCACAGAAGTTGAAACAGAGGGCAACTCAACTGGATTCTTTACAGGGGTACGTTTACTTTTATAGACGTACTCATGCACAACAATACCAGCAGAGCACAAATTGGGAGATAGAATGGTGTCGAAAATAGACACAGGCACAATTACTTTAAAAGAGGAGATCGAACGCAAATAGGAAAAGTTAAATTTAGAAACAGATATGTTATTGGAGCACTTAAGAGAAGAATTAATATATGATTTTATATTATCTTCAGTAGTATCAGAAGCAAGACTTGATAGAAATACATATTTACGCGGGGCAACAACGGTCAGGATATTCTCTTTTTTAAAAGATGATTTTGTGCAGAAGATGGGCCAGCAGAAACGCTAGTTATAGCTTCTACAACAGAATCTGTTGCCAGTTGAGACACAACAGTGCAGTTTTCAACAACTACCAGAGGATTGGAGTATCGGGCGTTACTTTATTGGTGTCAATTTCCATTGGCACCAATGTCGACTTCATAGAAGATTCTAAAGACGGAGCGGCAGAAACGTAGAATCTTCGGGTTTTTCATCAAACGGTGTTAAAAATACTGGGGCGATATTTGGAACATTTGGAGTTACAAGTTCATGCTGTGAAACACCTATGTGCGAAGGCTTTGACTTCGGAGAAT